>OV743435.1:31876234-33325269 GCA_928269145.1 Agriphila tristella | reverse complement strand
GGGTTCAAATATTGTGTCGAAAAAGAATATAAAATAGTTATTACAACTTCAAACTTCGTAGGAGCACTTCTAAAAATAAATAGGCAAACATATATTTTGTGATTTTGAAAATCAACCCCTTAGGGGGTAAATGGGGTAAGTAAACATAAAAATCGATATGGATGTCGTTCTTGAGGCTTATGGGATGGTGATTGCAAAAATGTCATTTATTTTGAAGTCCAACACGGTGGACATGATGTAATCCCTTAAGGGGTGAAAATGGGGTTCAAATTTTGTATGGAAAAATAATATAAAATCGACAATACAACTTTATAATTCGTAGGAGCACGTCTGAAAATAAATAAGAGGGAGAGGGAGAGGGAGAGGGAGAGGGAGAGGGAGAGGGAGAGGGAGAGGGAGAGGGAGAGGGAGAGGGAGAGGGAGAGGGAGAGGGAGAGGGAGAGGGAGAGGAGAGGGAGAGGGAGAGGGAGAGGGAGAGGGAGAGGGAGAGGGAGAGGGAGAGGGAGAGGGAGAGGGAGAGGGAGAGGGAGAGGGAGAGGGAGAGGGAGAGGGAGAGGGAGAGGGAGAGGGAGAGGGAGAGGGAGAGGGAGAGGGAGAGGGAGAGGGAGAGGGAGAGGGAGAGGGAGAGGGAGAGGGAGAGGGAGAGGGAGAGGGAGAGGGAGAGGGAGAGGGAGAGGGAGAGGGAGAGGGAGAGGGAGAGGGAGAGGGAGAGGGAGAGGGAGAGGGAGAGGGAGAGGGAGAGGGAGAGGGAGAGCTGCTATAATTATAATTATATGGGAAATAATATTTTTATGTAAATGCACATTATTAATTACAAGAAAAATATAATGAGTAGAATAAATTATTTCTTTGTTTTTCCAGGTGGTAGCGTGTATGGTTCAGAATGTATTGCAGCTTGACTTGGCCCTGGCAGTTCGATTTACAAATATCGTATTGCCTGACCTTCTGAATTCTCCAAATGAGCTATCTCTGAATAAAAACCAAGCTTCATGGTTCGGTAAGGAACTCAAAAGCATAATCATGAAGAGAATGTAACCATGTCGTTACGATGCTGATTATAGTGTGCGTTGTAGTAGAGTAACGAGTATTTTTTTGAATTTTATCTACACCCATGCTTTACATCCTCTGTAAAAGGTTCTGCAACGGTTAGCTTACTGCCACCATTACAGTATCCGAGTGGGAGGAGGGCCTGCTGCGCCGCGCGCCCACGCGCTAAGCGTTGCATTATGAAATTCAGTACAACATTATAAAACTCTTGCGGAAGACATAATGACGAGGAGGGGAAGGAAAGTCAAAGACAAAGTCAAAGTTAAAACCTTTATAGAGGATACATATACGGGTGTAGATAAATATCATGGGTGTTTTAATCCATTGTATTAAAATATTGTTTGTTTCCCAAATAAAAATATAAAATAAAAAAAAATGGGTGTAGATAAAGTCTTGTATGTAACTGTACCTACATAATTACGTATCAAAACACTCATGTGATAAACCCACATTCGTGTTTTAATATCCCTCATTATAGTACAGTTGCATAAATAACTATTATGTTTTTTCCCGTTAAGGTGTTTAACGTGAATTCCTGAGTAATATTTAACTTTTTTCGTGAAGCCCAATATCCTAGAGTTATAAAACATCACAAGGATCATGTTGTATTAAATTTTACGATCTCCTTTGTCGAGTAGCTGTCGCCATTTCTGAGGTCCCAGGTTCTTTCCCCGCTGCGTAATAGAGAACGAACTTTTCTATATTGTCTCAAGACTGGGTTGTACCGTTGTTTCCATAATGTCCGGTTCACGTTATTACACTTATAACCAGTCCAGCTGACCACTAGAATAATGTGAACTGGCACTGGAATGCGACCCATTCCAATTTCCACTGAGATCTCGCCTAACACTAGACAGGATCGAGTCACTGGATTACTGGACTGGAATAATGTGAACCGGAAATAAGACAAACGCTTTAGCTATTAAGGCTGGCCACTCTCTCTCTCTTAATCGTTCCCTCATAACTAAGGATCGTGATCACCGGCTGCTTTTACGATTTGTCTCCATCGGTCTCGGTCCATGGTTGCTCTCACTGCTTGATGGAATTTGCTTGAGGAGGTTGCTTCTCTTACTTGGTCAGACCATCTGGTTGGCGAACGACCTCGGGCTCTCTTGCCTTCTATTCCACCAACCACGACAAGCTTTTCGAGACTTTCATCTCCTCTTCGCATTATGTGGCCAAAGTATGAGAGTACGCGATGTAAGCAGATAGTGGACAGCCTAGTCTTGACATTTAATTGTGTTAGGATAGATACATTTGTGCGTTTGGCCGTCCAGGGTATCCCAAGCATTCGCCTCCAACACCACATCTCGAATGCATCTATTCTATGTCTCTCTTTGGCTAGTATGGTCCATGTTTCCACTCCATACATAAAGATGGGAAAGACCAGAGCTCTCACTAAGCGCATTTTAGTACGAAAACCTAGGCTACGGTTTTTTCAGATGACTTGAAGACGTGTCATCGCGTCTTTGGCCATAGCAATGCAGCGCTTGATCTCTGGAACACTGCTGCCATCACTGTTTATTTGAGCTCCCAAATAGATAAAATTGTCCACCTTGTCGATTCCCTGGATACATTCGTGGGCACCTGTCAATTTGCCAGCGCGATCTACCACCATTAGTTTGGTTTTCTGTTTATTCACTGGCAGCCCTAGTTCCTTACTCTCTATTTCTAGTCTGTGCAGAAGGTCCTTCATGTCATCAATAGATGTAGTGAGCAGTACCGTATCATCGGCATAGCGGAGATTAGAGATACGCTTTCCGCCAATCACAAACCCCTTCTTCCAGCCTTCAAGGGTTTTCCGCATGATGTACTCCTCATATATATTGAAGAGCAATGGTGATAGTATGCAACCTTGCCTCACTCCTCGTTTTGTCTGGAACACTTCTGAACAGTCGGTGTCAATTTTAACAAAGGAGCGGTTATTAACATAGAGGTTTTTAATTAAATCTACTAGGTGTTCAGGTGTACCCATTTCTAATAGTACCTCCCACAATCTCTCCCATTGCACCCAATCAAAGGCTTTGGTGTAATCAATAAAGCATAAAACTACCGGGCTGTTAAATTCATGACTTTTCTCAATTATTTGTCGGACATTTAGAATTTGTTCTCTCGTTCCTTTGCCTTTGACGAATCCTGCTTGTTCTTCTGGAATTTGAAAATTGAGGAAAGTTTTAAGCTGGCCACACACAGACGTAATCCCGTTACGGAATTCCGAACGGAATTTCGACAATGTATGGAGATTCCGTACGGAAAAATCCCGCATGTGTGTGGCAGGCCCCTTAGATTTTGTATGCAGTTGCTGCGTTCGGAATCACGTATGTACGGAATTCCGCAACGGGATTCCGTCTGTGTGTGGCCCGCCTTACTTTGGGGAGCTCGATGGTGCAATGGTTAAGCGCCTGGGCTAGCGATTTCAGAGGTTAAGCAAGTTTCGCAAGGGTCGGTCATGGGATGGGTGACCAAAAGTTTATTATCTCGAGCTTCTCCGTGCTTATGAAGGCATGTTAAGCCGTTGGTCCCGGGTGCATTTGTAGTCGTGAACACCCACAAATCCGCATTGGGCCCGCGTGGTGGGTTATGGCCCATTCTCCTTATCCACCCATAAGGAAGGCCTGTGCCCCAGCAGTGGGGACATCAAATTGGGTGATGGTCATTTAGCAATGTATGTGCCGCTGATGTACCTATTTTTCAGGTAGTGCAGCCTTCCTCATGATGCCTTTCGGAGCGATACTCTCCGGGCCCCTCCTCGACTACTTCGGTCGCAAGAAGAGTACCTTCCTGGTCAACTTCCCGCACATAGTGGCGTGGATCATGATGTACTACGCGTCCAATGTCACGATGCTGTTCATCGCTAATGGATTGTTGGGAATCGGCACCGGGCTCATGGAGGCACCTATCAGTGCTTATGTGGCGGAGGTCACGTATGTAAATGGTAAATGATTTTTTATCGCAACAATTTAATGTTTTAATGGTACGTGTTTGTTTGCAGAGAGCCTTCGCTCCGAGGTATACTATGCGCAAGCTCACATATCTTCTTCAGTCTAGGAGAAGTGATTATTTACTACTTGGGTACTGTGACGGATTGGCGGAAGATTGCTCTGGTCAGCGTGGGATTTCCGGTCGCATCTCTTCTATTTATCGTTTTGGTAAATATTTTTCATATTCTTTCCCATTTTTTCAGTACAATTTGGTTACCTACCTTCTTGCTCTTGCTGAAAATTACGCCTGAACTAGGGCCAGTACTTATTTGTTACTGCGAATTTCACAAAATGATTATTTCCTTAACTAAAAAGTCTTGCTAATCCACCTTGACTCGGGTGTTCAATTACAAAATGGTCTCTGGTATATTTTTGTGGATTTGTATAAGAATATCTATCTAAGTACCTAACTAAAAGTTATATTCATATCAGGTTCCAGAGACTCCTGTTTGGTTATTATCACAAGGGCGAGAGAAAGAGGCGCTAAAATCCCTCTGCTACCTTCGCGGGTGGACCACACCTGAAAACGTCCGTGAAGAGTTCGATCAGCTGATCAACTACTGCAAGAAACTAGAACGGTGCGTCATTTGCTGCAAGACCGAAGAAGACGACATCGTTGACTGCGAACATACCAAAGTCAACTTTATTACAAGGTTAGTAGATAGTTAATTGTATCTGCAGTACAATTAGCCTAATAAAAATATTTTCTACACCAGAATATCATTTTTTTTACACTTCGTATACAAAACGTCTAAGCTCGTCTCTCTACAGATGCTCTACAGATGTCATGCCAAATAATATACTAGAAATAATTCGACTCGCACCAGATCATATTCTCAGACGGGAATCGAACCTGTTACCTTTCTAAGTCCGGTATAATACTATTAATACTCTTCCAACTGAGCTACATAGTCACTATCACTAGTGGCATCGTCGAAATTTTTCTATACTCCAGCCAACTCGTGGAAAGAATGTTTAATGACAAACCGTTGCCTAGCAACCAATGACAGGCATGTATTCAAAACCTTTTTTGATACAAACTAGTTTAAATAAAATACAAATTACTTATTGTACAACAAATACACAGAGGAAATAATCACTACGTTTTAAACAAATATACAGTCATATTAAATGCATAAGTACCTACTGAATACGGCGAAATAAAACAAGAAAGTGGTCACACTTTATGTCAATAATTCGTGTGATCAAGGGTCATTTTATTTACCGTTACCTACTTACCTACTCACACTATAGAACTCTTTTCTAAAAGTGTGATGAAAAAGAGATCTATAGTGTGACTAGCACTGACTAACAGTAAGTAAAATGATCCATGGTCAAAATCTTAGAGTAAGACGGGCTTCTACAGAAAGAGAAGCCATACGAAGCGTTTCCCCTCTGCCGAAGTACAAGCCCAAATGGGCATACGCGTTAGTAAAACCAGTTGCGCCCGGATTTCTTTCTAGACCGAGTCCAGTCGCGCATGTGAACGCTGCTCTGTTTAAAATGTCGATTTGATGAGGTTTTTGCTGTTAAAAGAGGTCTCGAACATCAAGTATACAAAAAGATGGTGTTACATTTCACATGAAAGTAAATTTTTATCATATTATTGCTATTTGTTTACATTAAAACATTAAATTCGTATATTTTATTCTTGATTAGTTGTCAGATTTGTTCAGTGACATCGGGTCTGCTAGTCCATGGCTCGTCCGTACAAATTTCAGATCTGTCGCTAGATAAATCCGAGTTCTCGCCGATGGACAACTTAGTGATGTTACCGTTAAATAATGTTTGTCGATAAAGTGTTGGTCAATCTGGCCCTGATTCTGCGTCAAATTAATTTGCGAGATTTTTGCATGATTTGCTCTGCACTGGTGTGAGTGAAATCATATCTCTTTCAATATACCACCTCGAATGAGGTATCTATCATATTATGATAAATCAGGCCATTTTTGAGACATTGAATGTACAGTTTCTTAGAAAAATAATGATATATTTTACTATATTGACGACATTATCAAAATCAGTTTGCTATTTTTTTATTCAACGGTCGGTCAAAATTCAAATTGTTGAGTGGCAGTACCTACTGTCATGGAGCGATGTTCAGTGTCAGCATCCTGAGCCCAACGTCCCTGGGTACACATTAGTCACGACCCAATCACCTACACTCTCGAGCTTTTTGTATAAAGCTCAAGCGTATAAAAATTACCTCTTTGTTGTTATTCACCCCATCGTAAAATTATTGAGTTTGTAACATTTATTCCTTTTTCCGTATCGATATTGCTGCATCGACAGTTGAGCCCAGCCCTTTATGTCAAAAACGTGTCATATTTTGATGTGTGACTCATCCGTACACAATTTTTTGCTGTTTTGTTTTATTTTTTATATGTGAGTGTCGTCATCACAGTGTTGGTTTTGTATGTGGGTATGCGGAACTGCACTTGTGTGCATTTTCCCCCCCCGCAAAAAATGCCAGAATAATTTGAATAGAGTTTAATCGCTAAGGCGTCTCCCTTCGTGAAAAACGAAGCCTTTGTTGCTCGAAGGTCAAAATGATGATGAATCAAAATGAAACTGTACACTTGGTTTTCATGACATGGGTTGGTCATGAAAACAATGTGTACAGATTTATCAATTTCACTAGATAAGACTTCATTTGGAAGGATAATATAAATCGAGGAAATGTTATTACCGCCTGCTCGTAATGCATGAACAGGGGTATCAATTGAAAGACATTACGAGTTTTTGAATAATTTTCGTTTTAACACAAGAAAATAGAGGTTGTGTGAATTAATCTAGTGGTATGTGTAACAAAAACAATCATTACTAAATATTTATAGTGTTATATGCCCTAATTATGTCATTAAAATGTTTGTGAGATGTTTTTATCAAATCAAAGTTATGATAACCCTAATATGGTTTGTTGATAAACATTCTTTCCACGAGTTGGCTGGAGTATAGTAGGTATATCCTACACTTTACGCTGCAAAGCCAGCGTTAATTCATCTATGTGAGGAATCACCTCTACATTCAATTGAAATATCTTTCTAGATATTTTGACAATTGATTAAGATGAAACAGCTATATTTTTTTTATTTGAGACTTTAGCATTCATAATGTTATTTCTATTCAATACCAAATAATAAACTAGAAAAAATTCGACTCCCACCAGCCTGTCGATTCTATAACCAAACTCGAACCTCCCTTTTTAATCTCACTTCATTGTACGGGAATTTTTAAATCATAAATGAGATAATGATAGGCAGTTTTTTTAATCGCAATAGATTTAAGATAGTATGGTAGCTACCTAAAGCCTTTTTCAATTGGTAAAGTAATAATATATAAGAAATATTTGTTTTGACCTCATCTATAACCCCATAGAAGAAATACGTTATATTTCCAGTTGCAATGTATAATAACTAAAAAAATATAAAAAAAAACATTAAAAACCCGCCTGCATCAAAACACAGAAAACAAGATAATAACATACAGTCGGAGGCGGAGGCGAAAGAGAAAAGTGCAATAATTTCGTCATTTTCAGAGATATTTGAAAAATGTTTTTACTGGGTTTCATCGCAAGCTTAATGTGATGTTTTGTAATGAAAATTAAAAAAATGGAAACTTCCCTATTCTATATTCAAATCATGTCACTTTCTATTATGCATGCCTCCGACTGCATGTTATTATGTTGCCTTTTCTTGTTTCCATCTTTTCAGTTGACATGTCCTTTGATGCAGGCGGGTTTTTATTTTTTTTTTAATTTTTTATACATCCAGAGCCCAATTGCGCTAATTCTAAACGATAAAACCAAAACCGTTATGTTGTCATTTTGTCATCTAAGGTTATTTCGTTATATCGCGATATCCAACGGTTCCTCGACGTCAATTTTTTTCAAAGATCTATGATGCAGGCCTTGGTGATATTGTGTAGGAAATAAAGTGATTTTTGTCCATACTCTCCATAGACCCCAACATTAAATGCTCAGTCGATGAAACTTTGCAGGGATGTAATACTGTATGAACCAAAACCTATGTACAAATATCCAAGAAAAAAAAAACGATTTGGATTATTTAAAAAATATGTTTCGTAAGATACTGTAAAGTTTCGTCTACGATTAATTGTGAGGGTCCACTACTTCCTTTATTCAACTTATTTTATTTTTAACTTTTTAAGAGTTAGCTTTTTGTGTCGGGGTTTTTTAAAGTTATATTTTATGGGTTTTTTTCAGGGTCTACTTAAAGTTACGGTACGTGATGATGTCCAAGGAGACTTTGCGGCCGCTCACGCTGATGATCATGTTCTTCATGTTCGTTGCCCTCAGCGGCAAAACTGCCATCAAGCCCAACATGGTCAATGTCTGTGGAGCCTTCGGAATGGCTGAAGACGGGAAAAGCGTGACGGTAAGTTCCATCTTGCCGCATTTTAATATTTTTTTATATTTGAAAAACGCTGATTGATTCGAGTACATAATAATAATAACTTAAAATTATCGATACATAATGTGCTTAGGAATAAATTTAATTAAGAGGATGGCCCCATTTGAGGGACATAGTCGTCGCCTTTATACCCATTTTACTTACAGGTTATGGTCGGAATTATATCGCTTTTTGGCACCTGCCTCTTGATCCCTCTGATAAGGATCCTAGGCAAGAGGAAGCTAACCCTCACCTCAACGCTAGGGGCAGGCTTGTCTTGCTTGGCCCTCAGCATCTACGCCGAGTACAACCTGGACCCTTCCGTGTTCTCATACGACACCAGCACATTTCCAAAAGAACACAGCTACGTGCCTCTCGTTTTCTTCATTTTGCTGACTGTGTTTAGTTCGTTTTATGGATTACCGTGGGTTATACTTGCAGAAGTATTCCCATTTAGGTGAGTTTTGTAAAATTATTATTTCTAGCAATAATTTAAAAAAACTTTAAAAAATAATAATAATAATCGACGATGAGAAGTCACTGTAGCTTCATCAAAAATGGTGATTCAGATTGCAGTTGCATAGTTAAACTTATAGGGTAAAACCACCAAAGAGTGCGCAGTTTTGAGAGATATTTTTTTTTCAAAAGCAACATATGAGTTAGTCTTCAATTTTACTTATAATTAGGCTTCTGTTCTTTGGGAACACTTTTTATTTTATTAATATTAATCAACTTTCATACAATATTTAATAATTAAAAAAATCTAGGACATATCTCATGCATATCTCATGCACACTATTAGAGTACAATGACTTAAAGAATGCGCATGAGACTAATGAAAGCTTTGCCCATAGTTGAACATCTATACTTTACCCATGAAATTGGCACGTAAACACTCTGAATCCTAGGTCATGTCATGCAATCACTTTTCATGCCAGTAAGTACCATAAACACTACACTACTGATCCAATCTTCATCTGGAGGTTCTACGTAGATTATTGCAGCACAAAGGTAGCGTCGAATAATTTCTTGTATCCAGCTGGGTCCGTTTATTTTTTTTGTCGTAGATTTATTTTGATTTAACTAACGTTAAATTTGTCTTCTTCCGCTTTTCTTCTTATTCTTTTTGTGCGCACTTTATGGCCCTGTCCTAATTGACATCGGTCGTGCGATCGTGCGTTGCGATTTCATCGTGCAATGAAACTGAACAATAGACAATCGCATGATCGCGCGACCGTCAATTAGGACATTCAATAGATATCACTAGGTTTGATCGCACGGTCGCACGACCAGTTTCATCGGACGGACGCACCATCACACGACCGATGGCCAATTAGGACAGGGCCTTAGGATGTGCATTCTTGACACCACTCTGTCATGGAAGGTGCACATTGACCAAGTGGCTCTTCGTGTAACAAACGCGCTAAGGTCACTTTATAGGTTTAAATATTTTCTCCCGTCCAGCACCAAAATAGCGCTGATACAGGCTCTTGTTTTACCCATTGTTGATTATGCTGACGTCTGCAGCACTGACCTCAATCAAAATCTTCTTGATAAGTTGGATCGACTGCTCAATAATTGTATTCGTTTTATCTATGGGTTACGTAAATACGACCATATCTCTCATTACCGCCAGCAACTCAAATGGTTACCTATTCGTGAGCGTAGGAACCTGAGAGTTGTGTGTGCACTCTTCGATATTCTCTTCGATCCACTTACCCCAGAATACTTGAAGTCTAGATTTCAGTATCTGGGTTCCTCTCATTAACGCAACCTTCGCTCTGATAACAATCTTACCCTGCTAACTCCGGTCCATACTTCTGGTTTCGTCTCTCACTCTTTCTCTCTCACGGCAATACGACTTTGGAACGCCCTACCCCTGAACATACGAAGTGCCCCCAGCATAGACTTATTATATTACTATTGCCCCCCAGCAAGTTTATTGATTTGAGTTGATTCGATTCTGGGTTATGCTCTTGATATTTATGGTCTAACATTCAAAACATATTTAGAAAAATTAGAAGCTTTGCAAATTAGATTTATTAAACTACTTGTCAGTAAAAAAACTAAAGCTAAATGCAAGGGAGATTACTTTAAATTGTTTAAAATTTGTAAAATACTACCAATTAGCTTAAAACATAAATACCTCCTGGCCTTAAATAATCATAACACTCAGGAACATAACCTTTCATTGATCGATCACAATCATGGAACCCGATCTGTGTTGGCGGGCAAACTAAAGGTTCCTAGTGTTAACAACTACTATGGAGATAGGACCTTAAAAAAGATTACCATAATTACTGAATAGTTTGCCCCACGAAATACGACGGGAACCAAATAAACAAAAATTGAAAAAAATGTTACAGCAGCATTTCTTTGATACATTAGAGTCTACGTAGACTAATGAGTTGTAATAATTTAGAAGTACCTACCTGCTTCACAACCTACGATTGTGCGGTAAAATCTGTTTTAAATTTAAAATAAGTAGAATTTATATGAAATTACTCGTTAAGAACTTAATGTTTAAGCTCGAGACACACCGATCCTGCAGTCAAACTGTGTAAACAGTTTTGTGGGACTATGTATTACACATAAGTTTATTTGAGTGAAAGTGAAAGTGAAATATATTTTATTTAAATAAGCTCACATAATAAGCATTTTTAAATCGTCAATTCTTTTACCCTACCACCCATTATGACGTCTTTTAACTGACAAGAAAAATGGGCGCAAAAAACTTGTCAGCTTTATCAATCAGATGGAACGATATTTACAAATATGTATATCGTTTCCAGACTTTATATTAACAAAGATTAACAAATAAATAACATTATTGAATTAGCTCATTTCTTAATGAGTTTCAAATTTCTTAATCAATTTACAGATTTTAAGCTAAATTCAAAGTTTGAACTTGTTATTCAGTCAGGCTGTTACAATAAATAAAAAAAAAAAAAAAAAAAACATACAATTCAATATGCATTAAGATAGGTAGTCAGAAGCAGACCCATTCCCACTGGCAGCACCAGTTCCCGAACATGACGCATGAACCAGCCATCTCTTCGCTCAACCATATTTGAGCCTCATACGACACCACCGTAGAAATGATTAAAGAGAGCATGACATACTAAGACTACCTATGTTAAGGCATCGAATTGAAAATTTATATCCAAAAGCTTTTCATAGGTCTTTCACTAAACTACTGACTATAGAAAGTAAAAATATTGCAATTAAATAAATCAAAACAAGGTAAGCTATTAAGAATTATATTTTTGAGTAAGAAGTGCCATACATACAGACAATATAAAACAGATCTTTTATATACGAGTTATACGACGCCCTTAATACAAGCAGACAGAAGCAGACCCATTCCCACTGGCAGCACCCGTTCACGAGCATGACGCATGAACCAGCCATCGCTTCGCTCAACCATATTTGAGGGAACGTAACGACCCGCCTCACACGACACCACCGCAGAAATGTTTGAAGTGAGCATGACATACTAAAGCTACCCATATTAAGTCGTCGAGTCAAGAAGCCAGAAGTACGTTTTTAAGTAGGTAGGATACTTCTCACAATTTTACACTTAGAAAAGAAAATCACGATTCGAGTTTAATTAAAGGACTTTTATCTAGACCTATGAAAGAACCCCGGACTTTTTCTAATCAATACTGAGGTATTAGAGTAATAATTAACAATACAAAAGCTATGCCCATGCCTTTTTATCCTTCAAATAATCGTCAACAGTGTAATAACCTTTACTCATTAAATTGGATTTAACAGTATTTTTAAATTTTTCCAAGGGCAGTTCTGTGACTTGTTCTGGTATCTTATTATAAAAGGTAATACATCTACACAAAAAAGAGCTTCCGGTTTTATGCAGTCTGCGCCTTGGAACAGCAAGTTTGTTCTTGTTTCTTGTATTGAGTTTATGAACATTACTATTTTTTACAAAGCTATCTAAATTTTTCTTTACATACATTATATTTTCATAGATGTATTGGGAAGCTACCGTTAATATTTTAATTTCTTTAAATAGGTCACGAAGAGTATCTCTAGACCGTAAGTTGTATATAGCGCGCACTGCCCTTTTTTGTAAGATGAATATGTTATTAATATTAGCAGCTGAGCCCCACAACAACAAACCGTAGGTCATAATACTATGAAAATAACTGAAGTAAACCAATCTTGCTGTTTCAATGTCGGTCAGAAGCCTTATTTTCTTAACTGCAAAGGCAGCAGAGCTAAGTCTGCTTGACAGGATATCGATATGAGGGTCCCATTGCAACCGCGAGTCTATAGTAATACCTAAAAATTTTGTTGAGTCAACAAATTCGACTGCTTCGCCATTTACATGTATAGTCATATGAACCTGCCTCACATTAGGAAGTGAAAATTTGACACATTTAGTTTTACTAGAGTTAAGCTTCAGATTATTAATAGTAAACCAATGCATCACCTTGGAAAGAGTGCTGTTTACATCGTCACTGCAGTTACATCCTCTATCAACTTTAAAAATTAAAGAAGTATCATCAGCAAACAGTACTATTTCACATAAGTTTTTAGTATAGTAAGGAAGGTCATTAATATAAATAAGAAAAAGCAATGGACCCAATATCGATCCCTGCGGCACGCCCATGGTAATGGGTGCTTCATAGGATTCTGTTTTATTTACAACAACTTTTTGGGTTCTCGCCGACAGATACGATTGCATAAGGCTTACTGCATTTTTTGATACACCATAATGTTCCAATTTATCTAATAAAGTACTGTGACTGACACAATCAAATGCTTTAGAGAGATCACAAAATATACCAATTGCATCTTGTTTACTCTCCCATGCTTCAAAGACGTGTTTGAGAAGTGCAATTCCAGCATCAGTTGTGCATCTACCACGAGTAAAACCAAATTGTTTCTCGTGAAGTAGTTTGTTGATAAGAAAATGTGCTAATAATTGATCATAAATGATCTTTTCAAAAATTTTGCTTAGTGCTGGCAAAATGGAAATGGGTCTAAAGTTAGCGGGATCGCTTTTGTCCCCAGATTTAAAAAGAGGGATGATTTTACTATATTTCATTAAGTCTGGAAATATCCCTTCATCAACACACTTATTGAAAATAAAAGCAAGATGGGGAGCAATGGTAGTTATTATAGACTTAATTATGTGAGTTGAAATGCCCCAGAGATCTTCAGTCTTTTTTATATTTATTGAATTAAATGTTTTAAGAATGGTATCACTATTGATATGTCTAAATTTAAATACATTATTGCACTTATCAACACATGATTCCAAGAGGGAGACAGCAATTTTTGGAGATGAATTTAAATTACTGGTAGTTGCAATAGGTATTTTAGAAAAGAAATCTTGAAAAATTGTTGCCACTCCTTCATCTGACTCAATAATTTTATTGTCTGATACTAATGAGTATTCACGGTCATTATTTTTAGTTTTCCCAGTCTCTTTATTTATAATATTCCAAGTGGCTTTTATTTTATTATCTGACTGATGAATTATTGTAGATATACATTTTGCTTTTGCTAAAGTACATACTTTATTAAACATTTTTGAATAGTTTCTTACATATTCATGAAATTCGGGATCATTTGAAATTGTTTTCTGACCATATAATTCAAACAACTTATTTCTGCTAACATATATGCCTGGTGTTGCCCAATCACTAAATTTCTTTTTAAAGTCTTTGGATTTAATAGATCTTTGCTTAAATGTTTTATCAAATTCTACTTTAATTAAATTAAATAAATCATCATAATGAGTATTGGGATTATCATTACTAGGTAAGCAAAGAGTTTTGGCAGTGACATTATTATGAAAATTTTCCAATTTATTTTTAGTTAGAGGTCTGCAAATTATATTACACTGATGAGGAACATGATGGTGCTCAAGGGAAGCTATTTGTCCGCTATGGTCAGAACGAATACAATTTATTATTTCTTTATCAAGTACATTACAGTTGCTAAAAATATTGTCTAGGCAAGTTTTAGATGTAGCAGTGATTCTTGTAGGTTCACAAAAGGTGTTTGCTAAATTGAAGGACTTAAACAAATTCAGAAACCTACTTGCAATTGAGGACGGCTTTAAGATGTCTACGTTAAAATCACCGCACACCACAATTTTTTTATTCTTTTTGATGACTAATTTTAGAGCGTCCTCCATAGCGGACTCAAATTGAGGGTAGTTACCAGTTGGTGGGCGATACACACAAATCATTATCAACTGATCTAATTCCACACATGACAGTTCAACGTGTTGTTCAATAGAGAGGGATATCACATCTTTTCGTTCCTTAAAATTCATATTGTTTTGCAAAATTATCAAAGATCCCCCTCTAGTGGTGGATTTCCTACTGAATGAACTAGCAATTTTATAACATTGAAATCCTGTAATTAATTCATATTCCTTAAGCCAGTGCTCAGTGACACATAAAATATTAGCGTATTTAATTTTTCAGTTAAAAAAAGTTCTAATTCTAATTCTTTGCCAGAAAAGCCCTGAATGTTTTGGTGAACTATAGTTAAATATTTAGGCTTTTCCTTAGTCATTACACGGCTAGAGACTTCCTCTATTGTCTTATTATGTAATTTAAATTACTAATAAAAGAATTACTTGGGACAAATGCCAAAGTGTTATTTTTAATGTCAACAATTTTTTGCTCAATAGGAGCAGGAGTAAAAATTGTATTATTATTACTTGGAACGGATTCCAAGGTCACATTCATAATGTCAAAACTATTCTGCTCAATAGAAGCAGAAGTGATAGCCAAGTTCTTGGCTAAATGTTTAAAATAAAATGATAGCGCTAAAGCTACTTGTCTTTTAAAATAATTTGTAAGATAATATTTATCTTTTGTCAATTTAAAATTAAATATTAATTTATTTATGTCTATTATGTGACATCTCTGACTATTATAATAAGTCATATTGCTTAGTGTTAAATTCAAATTATATCTGATATTATTTTCTTCCTGTGGCAAGCTAGCACTGTAAGGTAGTGTAAACAATACAAATTTATTTATATTTAAACTGCATAACTTATTGTAGTATGAAATGAGATCCTTCTTGTTTACATTACCTCTTTGACCAACTAATATAATTAAATTGGTATTTTTATTTAAGTTTAAAGTTATTACTTTTCTCATAATGTCATGTAGGGTCGCACCCGGTATACAATAATTTAAAACTTTTTCTCCCAATTGATTATTGAATAAGTAGCCTAAATCTTTTCCAATTTCATCACACAACATAATGTTTGAACATTTGTTAGTGGCAAAGGAATTATTTTCACTTGTGCTTGCTAAAATATTTACATGTTCTGAGATTAAGGGCTCATACACTGTTTGGTCTTGTAAATGGTCCCGAGCATCTAGGCCTGACGCTAAGGAGCTATCATTATGGGTTGAATGGTTTTCTGACAGAGAGGGGGTGGATAAACATTTAAGTGCCAGTATATATTCCCCTATCTCTTTTTTGGAACGGTCATAATTTTGGGTCATCCTGGATAATGACTCCTGTAATGAGTGAATTTTAGTATTTAACATAGCAATGTTATTTTCATATGTCAGTCTATTCTCATTGATTATAATTTGACATGTATCCAGCTTTTCAATTAGTTGTCTACGCTCTCTAATGTGACTAATATTTTTGAAAAAGTGTTTCTGCTTATTTAGTAACTTTTTTGTTTTTGAAATATACTTGTTAATTTTTACATATTTCTTTAGCTTGTTTCTACTACAACCAACCATTGCCTGACTCATAGTGCAATTAATTGAGTCTTCAGAAGTTAAATCAATTGTGATTGTTGGCTTATGGTTAAGTGAGGGAGAAACAAGTTTTGGGTCACAGCCGACTAACTCATCGTAAAGACTCAAGTTCTGAGTGACTACCGCTTGGTTTTGTTCTGACTCTAACTTATAAATACGGTTATTAGCGTAATGTAGCTGCTTTTCCAGTCCAGAGATGAGTCTGAGGGCCTTCTCATACTCATCTCTGCACTGGTCGAACCCATCGATTAAAGTTTGTAACCTATTACGTTCCTCAAACATATTCTGTTGTGACAAATGTAACTCAGACATTTCCTTTTTGAGTTGTGTATTGCTTTGAAGCACATCTAACAATTCCTTTTCATTCTCATCTCTTTCCAAATGCAGTTGCTTAACCAACTCCTTGGTGGCCTTTAGTTCCTGTAGGGTTTGATGGAGTTTAGCCTCCTCCTGGCGAGATGCGGCCTTACGGGTCAACATTGTGAAAATAAAAAGGTGTTTGTTAAACCTACGTAATTCCAAGGGGATGTTTAATCAACTATAGTGAGGTTATCCAAATGATAACACTACACTATCGGCTTTAAATGTAGCCTTACTAGTTATAAACTGAACAGATTAGACTAAAAGCACATACAAAAATTACTACTTTGAAAGAGATAACAATGATTTACAGATAAAAATGCAATGTCATGTCATACCGGTAAGTGAAAGTGACCGTAGTTCGACGTCACAAAACACACAAAATACACAAACAACTCACTGTTGGTATTCACTACACTTAATTTTATACGTAAATGTTACGTGATTCAATGGAATTAGCCACAATTATTATGCTAATAATTAAAATATTTCAAATTTAAATACGGGAGCAAAATTTGACAACTGGTGCCGTCGGTGTTGCCACAGGACAAAGTTTTCAAATAATAAATAAAAAATAATAAATATTCAAGAGATTGGTACGTGAACATTACTTTAGCTCTTCACATTAGCCCCTTCATATCTGACTTATATTCTTCTGTATTTTTATTTATATATATAGTTTATGTATATATTATTATTTTATTATATAAGTATGTTATGTAAGTGTATATAATTATAATATTCTTTAATTTAAATGCAATGTAGTGTTTATTTATATTGTTTGTTTATTGCCGGCACAGTAATTGCTCTCTGACACAATTTCTGGTTGACTGGGAGAGAATGCCTAATGGCATTAAGTCCGCCATTTGTATGTATTTTTATACTTGCAATAAAGTTTAAATAAATTCTTAAGAATCACGTTTATTCGACTTTCAGCCATGATAGTTTACAACATTCAGTTATTTTCACACACAACCGTGAGGTTTAGCAAAATATAATAATCATAACCAACATTCTCAGAGCGCGCCTTTATAAAAATCTTGTAATATTATGTCTTTCAAATTGTTGATAAATAAAATCAAAAGTAGTCAAAATCCTTAAACTCTGATGAGAATTAATACTTAATCCACCAAATTGATTGCGTGTCTGCTGATACTACACGTCACTGGCAACCTACAGTTATCACAGTGTTAATATTCACTGAAATTAAGTACCGTTCAAAAGCACTGCGTACTGTTTGGTAGTGCGTACTCTTAGGTGTCTTTGGGTATGCATTACAATGTCGAAAATTCATAATACATACGACCGAAATATCGACGCATAAAACGCCGATTTTAAAAATACCGAACATCCTAAATGTCGATCTCCGATAGACCAAAACTTGAAAGATCGATTATCAAATGACCGAAAGTTCGAAATCCCGAAAGTTCAAAATGCCGAAAGGTCGAAATCCCGAAAGTTTAAATCCCCGAAAGTTAAAATGTCGATACTTATAACTTACCTACACAAACACATACGAGTACATTTATAAAAGTAGGCGTTGCGTGTGGTTAATTTGTTTTACTCAAAAATGCTTATAAAATGGTCATTATTTTGACAAAATCCACCAATCGAGTTAGAAATAGTTTTTTTTCTGGCGCTTCGCCGGCCGCTACCGCGGCACGCTCCCTTCGGTCGCTCGGCTCGCGCGCTGGGTTCATGTCAACCTAACATGCTCGTCGCTACGCTCCTCGCACCTATTAGTCCGATCAACGGGGCTTATGTAACCCGAATAATTCTCCCGTCTATGAAATTTGGCATGTGATGAAGTTAGGTAATACAGATTACAGATGCATAATAAGCCAATAAATTTTGTTACGAGAAGTTAGGTATTTTTACCTAAACATGAAAATTGCTTATATCTCTCTGTGAATATTTCCTCGGGCTGAAACACTTTCTATCTGTTAAAAAAACCGCATCAAAAGCTGTTGCGTAGTTTTAAACATCTAAGGATACATAGTGACAGACAGTGGGAAGCGACTTTGTTTTAGAGTATGTAGTGAGAACGGTGGCCACCAAACTCGCCTACACTACTTCGAAAGTGCGTGGCAAAGCAGTGCCGAGTAGTCAAGTGGAAGTCAACCCTTACGCTCTATCATAAATCGGCGACTATCCTGAAAAATATATGCGCGTTCAAAAAATGATTGGATTATTGATAAATCTATTTTAATATAAAATAATTTATCTAATAAACGTATAAAAATGGACCGACTATTTTTTCACATTACGTAAATAACCTCTTAAAGTCAAAAAATAAAAAAAATATGATCAAAGAAGAAAATTTATTGGCTTACTGAACAAAGCTATGTATTTAAAGATATAAAAACATATTAAAAAATAATAATCAACAGATAATTTTTTCAATAGAAGATATATAAAAAAATGTTAAAAGTTGAATTTGGGGTACCTCTGAAATCGAAAAAATATTGGATTCCTTTACATACTTATTTTAACAAGTACATAAGTACGTATATAGAAAGTGTTTCAGCCCGAGGAAATATTCACAGAGAGATATAAGCAATTTTCATGTTTAGGTAAAAATACCTAACTTCTCGTAACAAAATTTATTGGCTTATTGTGCATCTGTAATCTGTATTACCTAACTTCATCACATGCCAAATTTCATAGACGGGAGAATTATTCGGAAGTCTCCATACAACAAATATGCTCATTAATTGGACTATATCTCGTGACCTACGGTCTACGGTTTCTAAGTCCCAGTAGACTAGTTTAGACTCATTTTCAGCAGCTAAATTTGCTACAAAGCATTTCAGGAAAAATCCAAAGCCTTTTATAATTATGATAGCTTGTTGTTTTTGACTAATTCGTTAATTCGGTATTAAGTAGTTCGGGGTACAGAACGTAGGTATATTAACTCTCGGTTTTTTAAGCTTCGGGATTTAGTCTTTTAGGTAAAATGTCCTTTCGGGATTTCAAACGTTCGGCCATATAACCATTCGGCCTTTTAATTTTCGGTCTTTCGTCCATAGGTCTTGTAAAATTCGGTCTTTTCTACTTCGACATTGTAATGCATACCCGGTGTCTTTACCCTAGATACTAAAATGCTTATGCTCTAAAATATAATGTAAGAAAAAGAGCAACTAAAAACTAAGCATAGGCTGTTCTACTTTTCATTTTTCTATGCTACATTTATACTTAGTTGATGAACAAATCCTTACTAATATTATAAATGCGCAAGTCCGTTTGTTTGTTTGTTACGCCTTCACGTCTTAACTACTAAACTGATCATCATGAAATTTTGCATACACGTTGTCAAGGGTACAGAGAAGTACATAGGGTACCTTACATCCCGAAAAAAGTATTGTTCCCGAGGGATAGCAAAAAAACTTTCCACGCGGAAGAAGTCGCGGGCGGCCACTAGTATTATTATACTTTTGCAGTTTGGGATTATTTTGTAGAATATCTTCATGTTTTCAACAGGAGCCGCGCGTTCGCTCAAGGTATCGTTGCAGCTTTCGTGTACATCTTTGCGTTCATTGCCACCAAGACCTTCCTCAACTTAGAGACCAGCCTCAAACTTTCCGGCACATTCGGCATCTACGCCGCCGTCGGTTTCACTGGCACCATCTACCTGTACTTCTTACTACCAGAGACAGAAGGAAAGACCTTACAAGACATTGAGACTTACTTCAGCGGCGAATTCCGAATTTTCGCTAATGATCCTTTCATAAACTTGTTCAGGCGAACCAAGAAGAAATGAAAAATATTCCATATTTAACTCTATTAAGACTTGTCTTAATAGAGTAATAATATTAATAATAATAATTTATAGCTAGACGGAGTTCAAGATTATTGTCATTTATTTACCTGAAACTTACGAGCTACATAATTATTTAATTAAGAAGTTCAAGATTTATTGTTTAATGTTTTATTTTTACAAAAGACTTCATGGACTGTTATTATGTTAATCATATTATATTGTAATGTAGGTATATATATGATTAGTTTATAAAATATTTTACTTATTTTGCAATGTTTAGATACCGGGGGTAATAAGACACTCAACGAGGCCGAGGTCACGGATGCTGCCCATCATCAGGACCATTTCTGTTCAAAATTTTTGCCGGGAAACGATTTTAGTTTTTGGTGTTAAAAAAGCATTGCATACATTGCATACATTACCTCGTTGACATTACCACGCAATGTAACGCGTACACAAGACCGCGCCTGGGAGTGAATGCTACATAGCTTCGAGGGCGGCCGAGTTGAAAGGCAACGTTTATGTGCGTGCTCATGAAGGGCCTACACACATAACGGCGTTGCGGCGCCGCGCGCCGCACCGCAACGCAACGCAAATTTTTTCGGTGCGTTGCGGAGACGCGCGGCGCCGTGCGGTGCCGCGTGGCACCGCGCGTCGCCGCGCGTTGCTTGGGGTGACCATTTTTCTGTAATTCGTGAGTTGATACACGTGTCTCTACAATGGATCGCAATAAACGAATAGCTCTTTTGTTATTGTGTGGACATTACGCCAAATTGAATAAACGTCTACAGAGAAGATATTGGGGTGCATCGACATAATAAAGTTATGAATCCTGATGGAGAGTACTTTTTGCGAAAGTCAACATCTAATTTAACTAAAATAAAAAGACAAAAATAAAAAGACAACATCTAATATAACAAGACGGAAAAAACGTATTTCGCCGGTAAACACTGCATCGGAAACTTCACAATCGACACCAATTAGCTGCACGACGCATGTGGATGACTCTCACATACTTACACCTACCGACGACACCGACGTCTCCAATGAATCTGTTCAGACATTTACATCGCCTGAACAATTATCAAGAAGTGTGGATTTCACAAACAGGGACTCCCTTTCTATTCAAGAAATGCAAGACACTATACACAACCTGACCATGCAACTCGCAAGTCTACAAAATGAATTTGATGACACTATAATAAAAAATAACGATCTGCAAAAAGTAATAAACAAACTGACAATAGAAAATAACACCCTAAAAACGTTATGTCAATCAACGTCGGCGTCGCCTAGCCAAATCAACAGCTCTCAAAAAAAAAGGAAAATATCAAAACTGACTCCCAGAACACCATCTATCTTTACGACTCCAAAATCATCATTATTGACAGAAAAAGTAAAAAATATCAATTTAGTCGATCATAATATTTCTTTTCTACAACAAAGAATATTAGAGCTTGAAAAAAACTTAAAATGTGCTGAGACTGAAATTACGGATCTGAAACAACGTATAAAATCTGAAAAAATATTAAAGGGAAAAATGGATCAACAGCAACATTCCACACAACCAAGTTCGGAACGCTCTTTTCGTTACAAGAAGGACTCACAAGATAATATTAGCAAGATACTAATACTCGGCACTCAGCGATGTGTCGACCTTTCATCGGCAATAGTTCATTCAAGAGCCGATACGAAATACAACAATTATTCAATAACAGCTGAAACGAGGCCCTTTGCATTTAGCAACGATGTATTGAGAAACTATGGTGACATTAACTTAAAGTCAAACGACAAATTGGTAGTCTGTGTAGGTGAAAATGACTATGACCTTTCAATTCTTACTACACAATTGAGAATGTTTGTTAAAAGATTTATTTCTAATAATATTTTAATAGTTAATATATTAAAAAATAATTATATAAATGTAACTCAAGTTAATAGTGCTTTGGAAAAGATTAGTAATGAATATAAAAACTGTCATTTCATAGAATGTACAAGTAACAATGTCTACGAAATTTCTCGAGCCATTAATTTTAAAGTTGATTGTATTGATTACCACGAGAAATATTTAGATGTAAATTCACTTAAAAAGATAGTAGTTGGTAATAGAGCAAAGGAACTGAAATGTGTGTCACCGACTTATCGTAAAGGTACAATCCCATATTACTTCAACCGGATGCAATGTTCTACGAAATTAAATAATATTGAAAATAGTCCATTGTTGATACAAACGAATGACGCAAAAAAAGGTACTATTCCGCATTATTTTCCAGTCATTACAAAAAAAAGGTTTTTTCGATCAGAAAAAACAGTTATTTAAAGTTTTTCACCAGAATATAGCTAGCGTCCTTGCAAAACAATCACTTCTGGAATTAACTTTGCTGGAATTGCGTAAAACTGATGAGTATCCTGACGTCATATGTCTTACGGAAACGTTCTTAAAATCAGGTAATGAAAACTATGTTAGACTAAATAACTTTAATCTTGCAGCTGCTTTTTGTAGAGATCAAAATAGAGGAGGTTCTTGTGTTTTAATAAGAAAACAAATTTCCTATAAAGAAGCCACTTACTTAAAAAAATATAGCAAACCATTTTTATTTGAAGTTTGTGGAGCTGAAATTACTGATTATAATTTATTAGTTATATCATTATACAGGACACCCACTTCTGACCCTATCGCATTTTTGAATAAGTTAGATCTGATGCTATACGAAGTAACTAAAAACATCAAAATGCAAACCAGGATAGTTATCGCGGGTGATATAAATATTGATACCTTAAAAACAAATAGCATCACAAAACATTTAAGTGACTTGTGTCACAATTACAATTTAAAAATACACATTAATGTTCCGACACGTAAAGCAGCATGTATTGATCACATACTTAGCAATGTACAGAATGCCAGCGCTTGTGTAAAATCTTTGTACCTATCGGACCATGATACAGGCCAATTGTTAAGTATTCCAGTGCAGCAGAAATACGATAAGTCTGATCCCTACTTCATGTATAAAAAAGACTATTCTCCAGAAAACATAAATAAATTAAAGAAATGTTTAAAAAATCTTTCGTGGTCAGACACTTATAATGAAACTGACATGGATAGGGCCTTTGATAAATTTCATGAAACATTCTGTCTTTTTTACAAGCTGTGCTTTCCACTAGTAAGGTCAAAATACCAGAACAGTGATACAACGTCCAAATGGATAAGTAGAGGTCTGAAAAATAGTTGTAAAACTAAAAGGTCACTTCGCTACCAGTATTACAAAAATAAATCACCATTACTTAAGCAAAAGTACTTATCATATTCATCACTATTAAAGAAATGTATAGTAACGTCAAAAAGAAATTGTAACATAAGGTTCATTAACAAAAGTAAGAGTAAATCTAAGGCGACATGGTCGATCATAAATAGAGAAGTTAATAAAAAATCCACAAAATCTCATGCCTTCTCATCTATTAGAAGTGGCGACATGTTATTGACAGATCCCGTTGATATAGCCAATGCTTTCAATACTTTTTTCTTAGATATCCCTAATGACAATTCATTACCTAAAGCTAATGTTACAATGAAAGCACCAAATCATCTTATCGGAAATTCAATGTTTGTTAAGCCCATGTCTGAAGATGAGGTTAAAAAAGAAGTGCTTTCATTAAATAATACGTATTCCGAAGGTTATGACGGTGTTAGTACAGCAATATTAAAGGCTTGCATTGAAGATATACTTAGTGTATTAACACATCTAATTAATTTATCCTTCTCAACGGGAACGTTTCCTAAAGCCTTAAAGTTAGCGATAGTTAAACCACTATTCAAAAAGGGTTCTAGGGAAGATATGAGTAATTATCGCCCAATTAGTCTCGCATCAGTGTTCTCTAAAGTGTTTGAAAGATGCATGTACAAACAGTTATTGGGGTTCTGTCAAAAATATGAGATTATAAAAAAAGAACAGTACGGATTTCAAAACAACAAATCGACTGAATTAGCCATTTATGACCTGTTTAATACTGTCATGACAAATTTGAACAATAACCGTTTGACTACAGGGCTGTTTTTCGATTTGACTAAGGCTTTTGATTGTGTATCGCATAATATCCTGCTACAAAAATTGTCAGTACATGGAATTAGAGGTTTGCCACTTCAATGGATAACTTCCTATTTGACAAATCGTAGACAGTACGTATCGATTAATAATGTTAAAGACAAAGACATGATAAACATTGAATCTGCTTATGGGGAAAATAAATACGGCGTTCCGCAAGGCAGCATTCTGGGACCCATTTTATTCCTTTTATACGTGAATGACATAACCGATTTAATTGACCATAGATGTATACTTTACGCGGATGACATATCAATAATAGTAACTACCGATAAAGGACATAATTCTATAATTAATCATGAAATTGACATTAATAATACTATTGATTCTCTATGTAATTGGCTCGCAGATAATAATTTAAACATTAACCTAAATAAATCTGTTCTTGTTCAATTCAACAAGTCAAAGCATGCAAAATGTAATTTCAAATTAAATATTGCAAAAATTAAGGAAGTGGCACATACTAAATTTCTTGGTGTCATTATCGATGAAAATTTAAACTGGGACCCACATGTGGAAAGTCTTTGTAAACGAATAAATAAGTTTTCATATGCTATTCGACAAGTAAAAAAGGTAACTGATAAAAATACCGCCATTCTCACCTATTATGCTTACGTTGAATCGATTTTGCGTTACGGTCTTGTTGTGTGGGGTAACTGTACGAACTTGAATAGAGTGTTTTTAGCACAAAAAAAATGTGTTAGGGCTATAGGTGGCATTCGACAGGATGAATCATGTAGACCGCTTTTCAGGACGTTTGGTCTGTTACCACTGCCATCACTGTATATACTACAGATGTGCATTTTTATTATGAAACACAATCACTTATTTAAGAAAGCATGTGACATTCAAACTAATAGGTCACGTAGAAATCCACACAGGCTCATACTAAAGGAAACTCCTAATTCTGCCAAATATCGTAAGAGTTGTCTAGCTATGTGTGTAAAGATTTATAATAAAATACCAAACGATTTAAAATGTATTAATAACATAGGATTATTTAAAAAAAAACTGAACGTATGGCTTAGTACTAACAACTTTTATAGTGTGAAGGAGTTTCTTGACACAAAGTTTTAATTTTGTTAGGTAAATAGGTGAATATGACATTTTCATTTTGCTTTTGACATTTATACTTAGTTACTATCGTGCGGACATAAAATTGATTTTGACTCTAATTTGTGAAAATGTAATGTATTTTTTTATTTTATTTGTAATTCTGTAATGATATGACATTCTTGCTATACTTACCTACTAATATATAAATTTAATCTGCTGCAATTTGTGTGACCTAATATTTGCATGCCTCTACTGTAGGTCAAATATGTGAAACTATAACTATAAGCTCCTACTATGACATCAGTAATATGTACCATATTTGTTGCAAATAAATATTATGATTATGATTATGATTATAAGTATGAAGTATTAAAGATGAACGAAATTTTTTTGCCTACTTTAGAAACTCTACGTTACAAACAAACAAACAAACGGACTTTCGCATTTATAATATTACTAGCGGCCGCCCGCAACTTCGTCTGCGTGGAAAGGTATTTTGTTATCCCTCGGGAACAATACTTTTTTTCGGGATGAAAGGTACTCTATGTCCTTCTCTGTACCCCTGACAACGTGTATGCAAAATTTCATGATGATCGGTTCAGTAGTTCAGACGTGAAGGCGTAACAAACAAACAAACGGACTTTCGCATTTTATAATACTACTAGCGGCCGCCCGCGACTTCGTCTGCGTGTAAAATTTTTTTGCTATCCCTCGGAAACGAAAGATTTTTTCGGGATAAAAAGTACCCTATGTCCTTCTCTGTACCCCTGGCAACGTGTATGCAAAATTTTATGATGATCGGTATAGTGGTTAAGACGTGAAGGCGTAACAAACAAACAAACAAATAAACATACAAACAAACGGACTTTCGCATTTATAATATTATAGTAAGGACTAAGTAAGGATAGTAAGGATATTTTAAATCATAGAAATTATTAATTTCTCTGTATGTGTCAAAATATCGGCATTTTCATAGGCAAAGACCCATATTTGTTTTTGGTGTATTTTTGTTTTGATTCCTTTTTTCATTAATATTTTGTTATAAATGCAGAAACGTCATTTATGTAATTAGGTAGTTTAGTTACAACGCGGTTGTTTTATTTTATTGCATCATAGACTAACAACAAGTACCTACTATGGCATGGAGTGTCCGAGGTTGGACTAAAACTGTGGTCAACAAGTGTGACGTCATTTCTGCGGCTCCGCGCGGCAACGCGCGGTGCCGCCGATTTTGGCGTTGCGTTGCGGTGCGTCGCCGCAACGCGGTTATGTGTGTAGGCCCGAAATACGTTGAGTGATGACGTTTTCAAGCCATTGTTTGTAACGAAATACATAACATTTTAATAATGTTTTTTTTAGACAAAAATTAGGAAATAACGAATAAAATAAGATTTGAAATAAAAGACTTTTTAACCGATACTAGCGCGGTTTTATTGAAAGTACTTTGGTACTTAGTTGGTATTTGGTTTGATTTTTGATTTTCCCGACGTTTCGGCACCTTTGCAGCTGCCGTGGTCACGGGGGACTGAAGACTGAAGTCTTTTATTTCATGTCTAGTGAGCGCGTAAGCTTGAGAAGTGAAAATAAGATTTCATAAAAAAAATACTTTGACTTTCAATAACTTCGTAGCTATTGGTTTCCAAGGTATAGTCAAAAAGACAGAAATGATCCTCACGGTGAGCGGAGTGCGTGGACTTCGGCTTCGTTGAGTGTCTTGATACACCCGTTATAAAATCTATGCAGATTTTTGCAACACTGTACGGTCTAAATTATGTTCCTCATCATTTTTTATTAAATAAATAAAAAAAAACACCCAACAGTTGGGTGACCAAAACACGCACATATTGTAGTTTTTATTACAATACTCTTTGGACGCCACCATGCCAAAAATGCACACTAACCTAAAAAAAGTTGGCCAGTTTTGTTTTTAAATTTAAATAATAATCTAAAGAGGGCTCCACACTCGCGCCGCGAAAGCCTGCGAAGGCCGCGAACCGCGAGTGTGGAGGGTTTTGCGGCTTCGCGTTCGCGCTTTGCGTCAAAGGGCTTGTGTGCCGAACTAAGGTTGCCGTGATTCGCGGCCGCGGTTCACGCGCTAGTCTGGAGGGCTATATTTTTCGCACCGTTTTCATGCGCGAACCGCGTCCGTGATTCGCGGCCGCGGTTTGCGCGCGAGTTTGTAGCCGGCTTAATAATTTAATCGACCGAGCGAGCGCGAAGCTCGAGCGAAGCCTCTCTGCTTCAGCTTGGGCAAAACTTATTTCGTATGTCTGTCCGTTTGTTCTCCTCTTCACGTCTCATTTCTCAACCGATTCTCGTGAAAATTTGTGAGCTTGTTCGATTATTATACACGCTGAAATTTTAATCATTTGGTTCCCGCCGTGGGGTGGTTCCACTCATGATTACAAGCAACTTTTACTATGGGGCCAACTCTCCTGCTCGAAAAAAAAATCTGCTGTTCCATACATTAAGGTCGAGTAGGCACTGCACTTTTGTATGGAACAGCTGATTTTTTTTTACGAGTAGGAGAGTTGGCCCCATAGTAAAAGTTGCTTGTAATCATGAGTGGAACCACCCCACGGCGGGAACCAAATGATTAAAATTTCACCCTGTATAGATTTTTTCAGTCGTGCCAGTGTTTCGAAATTGTTTGAAATGGCGGAGATATGTAAAAAATCTACAGATCTCAAGAGGGCTCCACACTTGCGCCGCGAAAGCCCGCGAAGGCCGCGAACCGCGTGTGTGGAGGGTTTCGCGGCTTCGCGTATGGGCTTCGCGGCTTCGCGGCGTTCCCCATCCGGTGGCGGTTTTTTGGTCCACGTCAAAGGAATTGTGTGCCGAACTAAGGTAGCCGTGATTCGCGGCCGCGGTTCACGCGCGAGTCTGGAGGGCTATATTTTTCGCACCGTTTTCATGCGCGAACCGCGCCCGTGATTTGCGGCCGTGGTTCACGGCGCGAGTGTGGAGCCCTCTTTACACTACGCGCAACTATCAAAGGCATTGAAAATGTATTTTAGAAATAAAGCACACGGCACTGTTATGAATGCCGCATAGGCTCCATACATTTAATAGGAATTTAAATCGATTTAGGTACCGAGATTTATTTTTTCTGTTTCTTGAATAGCGAGCTCAAAAAAAGTTATTAGGACCTTCTTTACATTCATACCTAACCTGGACCTAGACCTGGTCTCCAGCAGTTATGGGTCCTGCGTTTAGAGCTGTGGGAAAAGTGCTGACCGGATCGGGTGAACAGGTAGTTTGATTAGCTCCTTTACATTCATGCTAGTCTGCTACATTTCGTTTTAATCATAGTTCAAAGGATCACTGTTATCAATGCCGCATAGCTCCATACATAGTAAATGCGAATTCAGACGATAAAGTGAACAGAGCGATCATTCGTCCAAGAAGGGAGCGCAGGCTGACCTAGCGCGAAAGAGGGACACTACAGCCTACTCTTTTTTTTGTCCGCGAGCCTCCTAAGATGGCTCAAACTGTAGCTTAATTCAATCCCGAGAGGTATTTATTTCCATTTCTTGAATAAAGAGCTCAAAAAAAAATATTCGTAAATTCTCAATCCAAGTCTGAAATATTGACAAATTTTATAAAATCTCTAAAAGTTACCGACCGATTTTAAGAATTTAAATTGCACTTCAAAGCCCTTGGGCCGACGCACATTTCTACAAATGGTTCATCTGGGTTTACGCCATATCGAATAACAAATGATCGAAAATCAAAATATCGAACACTATACATCGAACGGTCAAAACATCGAACGTTCAAAATATCGAATTTACAAATAATCGAACGGTCATAACATCGAACGTTCAAAATATCGAATTTACAAATAATCGAACGATCAAAATATCGAATGGTCAAAATATCGAACGCTTAATACATCGAATGATTATTTTGTCGAAAATCAATATTTTGCATAGTTTTTTACATCATGAACAAAAACATCTATGTATTTAGCTTGTCGAATTGCCAAAACTTTAAGGATTCCTTGTTTACTTACTTGTACCCTAAAAGTGTGAAATGAAATCATTCGATGTATTGAGCGTTCGAGTTTAATATAAACATTCTGTAACATTACCTCCGGGCAGCCAAGTACTTTAGCTATCCATTGGTCTGACTTCCTTAAACCCCTTCAATCATCTACAGAGATAAGCAGTCTGTAAATTCATGAAGATGTTGATAGTATTGGCCAAATTTGATCGTCTATATTGAATGGACCCATGTTGTGTTATTAGTAACCCAAATACTTTTCTGGTATGCCTAGCTCAAGCCGATGCTTTCTTATCAAATGCACTATAACTAAACCTATTTTATGACTGAAAAGTCTCATCACTAATATCTTAAACCTAATAATTTGGATAAAATAATTATAAATAAATTAAATAATATAACATAAAAAGTATTTTAGTAGGAATGAGGTGAGGATAGAATAATAGGATAGGGTTTCTTTTGGAAAACCTATAACCAAGCTCACAGACACATGTCTTGTGAGTTTGGCGGGATCGCTTCCTCCATAGACCATATCGATTAACTTTGACAAGTTCATCGATAGGATCAGCCCCAGATCCCCACCGAATCCTCTCCGACGCAACTAGGCGCTGTTCCCGAGGGATAAGTACTGCACAACAGTGGTGCTACAACAAAAACCGCGAATATGATAATAGGGACGTGAAAACCTAATTTCACAACTCTTTAGTAAGATAAGGTACAACTGATCCCACAGAGCGCCCACTCCATATCGCTGCATTCATGTTATCATGCATAGACAAAGGTATGTAATTCATCGGAATGTCCAAATAATGCATAACCAATGAACTACTCAAGTGTTGGTGAGATTGCCAAGCGGCTAGCACGCTAGGCAATAATTCTCTCAAGCAAGAGGAGACTGGATATAACAGATTCATTTTGTAACGCCCTACTTACTTACAAACCATGTATCGACAGCCGAAGGAACTCTTCTACTTACTCATGGTTTGTCTATCAACAGCCGGGTTAGCTACCCTGAAGATGTTATACACAATCAACAACTCTTGCTCAAGATAAGCATGTAGATAGGTATGTATAGTGTGTATTCCATTCTCTCAAGCAAGAGGAGACTGGATATAACAGATTCATTTTGTAACGCCCTACTTACTTGCAAAACCATGTATCGACAGCCGAAGGAACTCTTCTACTTACTCATGGTTTGCCTATCAACAGCCGGGTTAGCCACCCCGAAGATGTTATACACAATCAACAACTCTTGCTCAAGATAAGCATGTAGATAGGTATGTATAGTGTGTATTCCATTCTCTCAAGCAAGAGGAGACTGGATATAACAGATTCATTTTGTAACGCCCTACTTACTTGCAAAACCATGTATCGACAGCCGAAGGAACTCTTCTACTTACTCATGGTTTGCCCATCAACAGCCGGGTTAGCTACCCCGAAGGTGTTATACACAATCAACAACTCTTGCTCAAGATAGGTATGTAGATAGGTATGTATAGTGTGTATTCCATTCTAAACAGGACACACAGACTCGCCACTGCGTTCTTTGCTCTACTTTATTACTTAATGTCCAAATCAGTCCCCAAGATATAACTGTGATTATATCCATAGATATTAACACAACCATGATCCCAAAGGAATAACTGTATCATCATGTAAATCAACAGCCGAGACAAGTAAAGCAGCAACAAGATCTCCAAGTCCATGCACAAATGGAATAGTAAGTCCAATAAAAGGTGATAAATATACCTTCGACATGTGGAGTTTGTGTTTGTATACATATCTCTGCATGACACAATCCCTCAGCGCATGGAGAAGCACCCCGTCAGACAGGTTGCAATGTTCAAATTAATATTGAACATACAAGCAGGTTAGTAATTAATTTAATATCAATTTTAATTAGGTATTCAATATGGAAGTGATAGGGTGATGAATGAGTAAGGAATTGTCATAATAAAATATAACATGATGCAAAATATAATTCAGAGACCCCAAGAAAGATCTCCAAACTATACAATAATTTGAGTACTTAATATTATAATAATAATAGCAAGTCTCAATCAAAAGATAGTAGGTCATTGCATGAAAGGCACCGTTTGCCCACTATAACACTCTACTAGTTTATTGAGTTACATGATCAAATTAACTGAAGTCAATCATGTGAAGGGAACTGCATACCACTCATACAATAACCAAACACATTAAATATTCATGCTCAAAAGAGTAATCCTTGTGTGACAAGTACCGTCTCAGATGATCAATGTTGTGAATTTAGATAAATGTTCTGAAACCTATATAGATCCCAGAAGTTAGATATGTGAAAACAATGATATCCTGTTCACATAATACCGAGTAACATGTAATATCAAGTTTCTTAAAGTTGGGCAAATTCCATATCTTAGACTTTAAAATATGAAATAAGTTGATAGACTTTGTCCAATATAACTGTATTTCTGAACTTTAGCATTTAAGCATGTAGGTATTTTAGACCAATAAATAGAACTAGACACATCAAGTATGTGAACAGAACATTTCCCACCGCACAATACCCAGTAGTTATGCCCCATAATTTGTAATCAGTACAGGCAAGGAAACCAGTATTTACATCAGAGTTAAGACCTTGATCGTTAGATAATACCGAACCGATACCAATATGATACCTAGTTAGTATACACACAGAACACAGTAAACAGCGTTATAAATGGGAACACAGATTTTCCTTTAATTAACCGGGGGTACATTTTAGGAAACATGCCCTACTTACCCGCACTCCACCTGTCTATTAAGTGGATGTTCCTCATACCTCCCTCATTTCAGCAGAGCTTTCTCACACAGGAAACGCCTGCCACACACATCACATCACAATCACAAACCCACATAAACTCTACCACCTCTGCACTGATACACAGAACCGGACGCCGCGACGCGAAACTTCGCTAAGTTCGGAGGCCGACGGGTGCCTTCCACAAGCTTTACGCGAGCGAAGTGGCTTACGGAAGCAGGTTGAGCGGTAAGCAGTTCCATTTAGTTAAACATAGCTGACCTCTAGCATTGTGCTAGATGTCTTGGAACTTTTAGACAATCGCGACGATGGATAGATACTATGGTTTTGGCACCTGTGGCTATCAGAATCGGACAGCGTGGCGCCTCGCAGACCAACCCCGATATCCACAAGGATCGAGCCAAAATAAACTCTCGGGAATTTACAGTTACGACCCTCGACAATAAGACAATCTGCCTGCCGCACAACCTCACGCCTGCCTAACACAAATATTAGCCCTAAACTAAATCTTCACTTCCGAAAACTAAACTTTGTAATATTTAAAAACAACTAAGTAGATAAACTTTCTACAAATTTTTCTAAACTTGACTGACAGTTTTCAGCTAACGCACGCGACGGAATTCAAAATAAGACTCCCCGAGACATCCTAATCTAGCCCTATTTATACTTATTTCTCGTCCCTGTTTCATTACCATAAAAGGCAATGAATCGTCGACATTCCCGTGTCCTCAAACCATACCATATTTGGTCATTTCAAATCAATCCAAAATTTCTCCTTTACACTAGTTTCGGGTGGCCAGCCTCTCGTTCCTGAATCGCCCTCAAAATCCTATATTTGTCTACCTAGGTTTACTCATTGTGCCTTTTATTCACTAGTTTATTTGCACAAAATATAACAATATGGCACTTCCATTCAATATTCAACCAGACTCTAATTTCAACCCATTCTCATTGATCGACCGATAGAATTTAGTACCAAAACATAGGTAAAACTAATTAAATAAGTACATATACTATACATACATAAATAACTAATAAAATGAACCGATATTTTAATAATTTTAGTAAGATTTTAGCTTGTCATCTTTAAGTAATACATACGAGTCTTTGTAATGTTACAATATCTAATCAATATTTACGCTAATATTAATTTACGCCTTCTCATACATTATTTATCTTTTATTGCTTGTTACTTCCGCCCGCAGTCATCATTTTAGACAGTTAATAAGATTTTCTAACATGAATATATTTTAATAGCAAGGACTATAAAGTTATTAAATTGGCCTAAAATAGGGCAAAATCCCGAAATACACCCGCAATTGCGCTAAACTGCTATTGGTCGATGAACCAAGTTAGGCAACATTCAGATATGAACGACAAAACCATAGACAAGATGATTACTTTTTTAATGTCCCTTTTGCATTAGTCAAACACATTCCGATCGACTGGGCGATGCTAGTACCACAGAATAGATAAATTTACCGCGTTTAGTCAAAGCAGCCTGCATCTTCATTTTTGCTGGTAGTTACATGCGAAGCGTGAGAAAAAAAAACGGTGGTACTGATGGGGTTGGACCGGTACACCCGCCCCCTAAATAATTTATAAAAGAGCTTGCCGGAGTTATAAATTATTTACACAAATAGATCCAACCAACAGTGACCATCATAAATATGAAACAGTAATATATGTGAGGAATGAAAGGATAGAAGACATATTGGGAAAATTAAAAGCCATAATTATTATATTTTTTTTTTATTATTATTATTAATATTTCCGGGTGTGTGTAGCCCCCTACCCCCTGAAATGACCTCCTCCACACGCCCCGCCGAGGAAGATTGTCATCGTAGCCGGTAGCGCTTGATAGTTTACTTGTTAACCAATTTTAGAATAATATTAAGATAACAGACCAATTGAGGTCATTGATTCGAGTTTAAAACGTAAAATTCAAGTTATTCATGCTGTCAAGCGTTCTGACAAGCGTCCTCGAGTCATTTCCCTGACCCAGCGATTCCCCAAGATATTATCATTAAATATAACTAATATTTAATGATAATAGGGTACAGATATTATCATGTTATTATTGTAAAATTTTTGTCTAACAAAGTTTTATTACATTATTGTTGGAAAAATGTAATTGTTAATCGAACATTATTAATTTAACTAGTTAGTATATTAGTTATATTTAATGATAATATCTTGGGGAATCGCTGGGTCAGGGAAATGACTCGAGGACGCTTGTCAGAACGCTTGACAGCATGAATAACTTGAATTTTACGTTTTAAACTCGAATCAATGACCTCAATTGGTCTGTTATCTTAATATTATTCTAAAATTGGTTAACAAGTAAACTATCAAGCGCTACCGGCTACGATGACAATCTTCCTCGGCGGGGCGTGTGGAGGAGGTCATTTCAGGGGGTAGGGGGCTACACACACCCGGAAATATTAATAATAATAATAAAAAAAAAATATAATAATTATGGCTTTTAATTTTCCCAATATGTCTTCTATCCTTTCATTCCTCACATATATTACTGTTTCATATTTATGATGGTCACTGTTGGTTGGATCTATTTGTGTAAATAATTTATAACTCCGGCAAGCTCTTTTATAAATTATTTAGGGGGCGGGTGTACCGGTCCAACCCCATCAGTACCACCGTTTTTTTTTCTCACGCTTCGCATGTAACTACCAGCAAAAATGAAGATGCAGGCTGCTTTGACTAAACGCGGTAAATTTATCTATTCTGTGGTACTAGCATCGCCCAGTCGATCGGAATGTGTTTGACTAATGCAAAAGGGACATTAAAAAAGTAATCATCTTGTCTATGGTTTTGTCGTTCATATCTGAATGTTGCCTAACTTGGTTCATCGACCAATAGCAGTTTAGCGCAATTGCGGGTGTATTTCGGGATTTTGCCCTATTTTAGGCCAATTTAATAACTTTATAGTCCTTGCTATTAAAATATATTCATGTTAGAAAATCTTATTAACTGTCTAAAATGATGACTGCGGGCGGAAGTAACAAGCAATAAAAGATAAATAATGTATGAGAAGGCGTAAATTAATATTAGCGTAAATATTGATTAGATATTGTAACATTACAAAGACTCGTATGTATTACTTAAAGATGACAAGCTAAAATCTTACTAAAATGATTAAAATATCGGTTCATTTTATTAGTTATTTATGTATGTATAGTATATGTACTTATTTAATTAGTTTTACCTATGTTTTGGTACTAAATTCTATCGGTCGATCAATGAGAATGGGTTGAAATTAGAGTCTGGTTGAATATTGAATGGAAGTGCCATATTGTTATATTTTGTGCAAATAAACTAGTGAATAAAAGGCACAATGAGTAAACCTAGGTAGACAAATATAGGATTTTGAGGGCGATTCAGGAACGAGAGGCTGGCCACCCGAAACTAGTGTAAAGGAGAAATTTTGGATTGATTTGAAATGACCAAATATGGTATGGTTTGAGGACACGGGAATGTCGACGATTCATTGCCTTTTATGGTAATGAAACAGGGACGAGAAATAAGTATAAATAGGGCTAGATTAGGATGTCTCGGGGAGTCTTATTTTGAATTCCGTCGCGTGCGTTAGCTGAAAACTGTCAGTCAAGTTTAGAAAAATTTGTAGAAAGTTTATCTACTTAGTTGTTTTTAAATATTACAAAGTTTAGTTTTCGGAAGTGAAGATTTAGTTTAGGGCTAATATTTGTGTTAGGCAGGCGTGAGGTTGTGCGGCAGGCAGATTGTCTTATTGTCGAGGGTCGTAACTGTAAATTCCCGAGAGTTTATTTTGGCTCGATCCTTGTGGATATCGGGGTTGGTCTGCGAGGCGCCACGCTGTCCGATTCTGATAGCCACAGGTGCCAAAACCATAGTATCTATCCATCGTCGCGATTGTCTAAAAGTTCCAAGACATCTAGCACAATGCTAGAGGTCAGCTATGTTTAACTAAATGGAACTGCTTACCGCTCAACCTGCTTCCGTAAGCCACTTCGCTCGCGTAAAGCTTGTGGAAGGCACCCGTCGGCCTCCGAACTTAGCGAAGTTTCGCGTCGCGGCGTCCGGTTCTGTGTATCAGTGCAGAGGTGGTAGAGTTTATGTGGGTTTGTGATTGTGATGTGATGTGTGTGGCAGGCGTTTCCTGTGTGAGAAAGCTCTGCTGAAATGAGGGAGGTATGAGGAACATCCACTTAATAGACAGGTGGAGTGCGGGTAAGTAGGGCATGTTTCCTAAAATGTACCCCCGGTTAATTAAAGGAAAATCTGTGTTCCCATTTATAACGCTGTTTACTGTGTTCTGTGTGTATACTAACTAGGTATCATATTGGTATCGGTTCGGTATTATCTAACGATCAAGGTCTTAACTCTGATGTAAATACTGGTTTCCTTGCCTGTACTGATTACAAATTATGGGGCATAACTACTGGGTATTGTGCGGTGGGAAATGTTCTGTTCACATACTTGATGTGTCTAGTTCTATTTATTGGTCTAAAATACCTACATGCTTAAATGCTAAAGTTCAGAAATACAGTTATATTGGACAAAGTCTATCAACTTATTTCATATTTTAAAGTCTAAGATATGGAATTTGCCCAACTTTAAGAAACTTGATATTACATGTTACTCGGTATTATGTGAACAGGATATCATTGTTTTCACATATCTAACTTCTGGGATCTATATAGGTTTCAGAACATTTATCTAAATTCACAACATTGATCATCTGAGACGGTACTTGTCACACAAGGATTACTCTTTTGAGCATGAATATTTAATGTGTTTGGTTATTGTATGAGTGGTATGCAGTTCCCTTCACATGATTGACTTCAGTTAATTTGATCATGTAACTCAATAAACTAGTAGAGTGTTATAGTGGGCAAACGGTGCCTTTCATGCAATGACCTACTATCTTTTGATTGAGACTTGCTATTATTATTATAATATTAAGTACTCAAATTATTGTATAGTTTGGAGATCTTTCTTGGGGTCTCTGAATTATATTTTGCATCATGTTATATTTTATTATGACAATTCCTTACTCATTCATCACCCTATCACTTCCATATTGAATACCTAATTAAAATTGATATTAAATTAATTACTAACCTGCTTGTATGTTCAATATTAATTTGAACATTGCAACCTGTCTGACGGGGTGCTTCTCCATGCGCTGAGGGATTGTGTCATGCAGAGATATGTATACAAACACAAACTCCACATGTCGAAGGTATATTTATCACCTTTTATTGGACTTACTATTCCATTTGTGCATGGACTTGGAGATCTTGTTGCTGCTTTACTTGTCTCGGCTGTTGATTTACATGATGATACAGTTATTCCTTTGGGATCATGGTTGTGTTAATATCTATGGATATAATCACAGTTATATCTTGGGGACTGATTTGGACATTAAGTAATAAAGTAGAGCAAAGAACGCAGTGGCGAGTCTGTGTGTCCTGTTTAGAATGGAATACACACTATACATACCTATCTACATACCTATCTTGAGCAAGAGTTGTTGATTGTGTATAACACCTTCGGGGTAGCTAACCCGGCTGTTGATAGGCAAACCATGAGTAAGTAGAAGAGTTCCTTCGGCTGTCGATACATGGTTTTGCAAGTAAGTAGGGCGTTACAAAATGAATCTGTTATATCCAGTCTCCTCTTGCTTGAGAGAATGGAATACACACTATACATACCTATCTACATGCTTATCTTGAGCAAGAGTTGTTGATTGTGTATAACATCTTCGGGGTAGCTAACCCGGCTGTTGATAGGCAAACCATGAGTAAGTAGAAGAGTTCCTTCGGCTGTCGATACATGGTTTTGCAAGTAAGTAGGGCGTTACAAAATGAATCTGTTATATCCAGTCTCCTCTTGCTTGAGAGAATGGAATACACACTATACATACCTATCTACATGCTTATCTTGAGCAAGAGTTGTTGATTGTGTATAACATCTTCAGGGTAGCTAACCCGGCTGTTGATAGACAAACCATGAGTAAGTAGAAGAGTTCCTTCGGCTGTCGATACATGGTTTGTAAGTAAGTAGGGCGTTACAAAATGAATCTGTTATATCCAGTCTCCTCTTGCTTGAGAGAATTATTGCCTAGCGTGCTAGCCGCTTGGCAATCTCACCAACACTTGAGTAGTTCATTGGTTATGCATTATTTGGACATTCCGATGAATTACATACCTTTGTCTATGCATGATAACATGAATGCAGCGATATGGAGTGGGCGCTCTGTGGGATCAGTTGTACCTTATCTTACTAAAGAGTTGTGAAATTAGGTTTTCACGTCCCTATTATCATATTCGCGGTTTTTGTTGTAGCACCACTGTTGTGCAGTACTTATCCCTCGGGAACAGCGCCTAGTTGCGTCGGAGAGGATTCGGTGGGGATCTGGGGCTGATCCTATCGATGAACTTGTCAAAGTTAATCGATATGGTCTATGGAGGAAGCGATCCCGCCAAACTCACAAGACATGTGTCTGTGAGCTTGGTTATAGGTTTTCCAAAAGAAACCCTATCCTATTATTCTATCCTCACCTCATTCCTACTAAAATACTTTTTATGTTATATTATTTAATTTATTTATAATTATTTTATCCAAATTATTAGGTTTAAGATATTAGTGATGAGACTTTTCAGTCATAAAATAGGTTTAGTTATAGTGCATTTGATAAGAAAGCATCGGCTTGAGCTAGGCATACCAGAAAAGTATTTGGGTTACTAATAACACAACATGGGTCCATTCAATATAGACGATCAAATTTGGCCAATACTATCAACATCTTCATGAATTTACAGACTGCTTATCTCTGTAGATGATTGAAGGGGTTTAAGGAAGTCAGACCAATGGATAGCTAAAGTACTTGGCTGCCCGGAGGTAATGTTACAATTCGATACTTTGATCGTTCGATTATTTGTAAATTCGATATTTTGAACGTTCGATGTTTTGACCGTTCGATTATTTGTAAATTCGATATTTTGCACGTTCGATGTTTTGACCGTTCGATGTATAGTGTTCGATATTTTGATTTTTGATCATTTGGTATTCGATATGGCGTAGGTAACCCGGACGTAGGGTTCGACTCATATCTGCGAAACTACAGGCAAAAGTCACAATTTCATAAATCGGGGAACTATAATCGATCACGAAATCATTAACATTTTCAATGTTAAAAAACATATTTCAGCCGTTTCGGAAAATGATCAAAAATGTAACAAAACTTTTTGTTAGCGGTGCAAAGCTTTGTTTTTATTTTTATTTTTAGAAGACTCAAATTTCATCAATCAAAACATTTCTGACCAATATTCGAAATTTTTTACAGTAAAAAAAAAGTCTCTTCGATTTTACAAATGTGTAAAAGTAACAGCAGAATGGAGATTATACCTTTGCCTCCACCTGCCACAACAACAACACGAATAAAAAATAAAAGTTTTGACATTTGTTATTTTTGAAACTTTTTTTCAATACTATGTTGTGATTGCGGCAAAGGTATGATTTCCATTCTGCTGTTACTTTTGTATAATTGTGAAGTCCAAGAGACTTTAATTTTTTTTAACTTTTTCTTTCACGCAACCAAAAATTCTGAAACTTTTTTTTATTACTAAGGGAGCTTATTCCTATTTATAGAAAAAAAAAATATTCAGCCAATTTGATTTATTTCGGACATTCCCCATTGGCTGAATATTTTTTTGTAGGTAGAAATAAGCTCCCCTAAGTAATTGAAAAAGGTTTCAGAACTTTTGATAGCGTAAAAAAATTCAAAAAAATTAAAGTCTCTTCGACTTCACAAATATACGAAAGTAACAGCAGAATGGAGATTATACCTTTGCCACCACCTTTTTTTGGGACAGGAAGGAATGCTTTACGCATGCCCCCACCATGGGGGTGGCACAGTGGGGTTATGTGGGACTCTCCCGCCGGGTTAGTGGCGACGGGCAAACCCACTAAAACTCCCTGATGTGCCTCTCAAACACATACAGACATCTCCGCAATCGATACGAGGCCTGAGAAGCGAGTGAGGGTTCACCCCGCATGTCGACGGGCTTGTTAGGTGGGGAGACGGTTGGTAAACAGACGTTGCCTTCTCCCAGGTCGTCTGCGTCGAGTTGGGTCCGCTTCAGCGCTGGCTAAGCGTTCCCGTTCTGCGGCCTCCTTCAGCAACATCACTTCCTCACTAAAGGTGACCATAGCCTCCCATGACCTCGGGCTGTTAAGCATGGCAGCGATCACACGGAGTAGCGCCAGGTTCCTCCCAATTGTGGCTCTAAGAGTACGACGACGTTGGCACCACCACAACATGGCATTAAAAAAAGCTAAAACACAAAATGTCAAAACTTTCAAACAAAGTTTCAGAATGTTCGGTTGCTTGAAAAAATTTAAAGTCTCTTCGACTTAACAAATATACAAAAGTAACAGCAGAATGGAAATTATACCTTTGCCACCCCACAACATGGTATTAAAAAAAAGTTTCAACACAAAATGTCAAAACCTATTTTTTTAATTCGTGTTGTGGTTGTGGCAGGTGGTGGCAAAGGTATAATCTACATTCTGCTGTTACTTTTGCACATTAGTAAAGTCGAAGAGACTTTATTTTTTAGCTAAATACTACATTATCCAGTGGAATTATGACTCATTTGTATGTATACCAACTGTCTTATTCATTCACAATTCTTGAATGAATGGAATGTCTGAATAAGAGTATTCAGAGTGCGTTCGTTAAACTAGGTCCAAAGTTAATCGTATTCAGAGTGACAGTTTAACGTTTAGTCCCACCGTTTAAGGATTAAAAGGTGCATTGTGATTGGTTTACAAGCATTAAACCAGGTTTTGTAAAATAGTCTTGCACCCCAGTTTTGTGAAACATCTCTGAATAAGACAGCAAGTGTTTTGTTATCTTTGACAATGATTTTTTTAAGGTTTTCTAATTAAAGAAAAATCGGACTCCATAGAGGATCACTTGGTAGTTCGTATCTATCTGTGTTTTATGTCGTTCAACTGTTCTAATTCAATGTCAATCTATATTTAATTCCAATTAAATATATGAAATATTTTTGCGAATTTAAATTAGAGTGCCTTTTAATGGATTGACCATCAGCCGCTTAACTACGCAATCTCTGGGCCAGGCTGAACCACTGCTCCATCGGGCTCCTTATTAAACTATAATAAATTGAAAGATTTGTAATTGAATACTATAGGTTGACAACGTTTCCAATTTTAACACAATTGATTGGCAATCGACAAATGGGGACCGAGGTAAATTTTGATAAACGTCAATAAGACACAGGTTTAATGGAGTGTTGAGTATGAACATTCAATAAATTAATTTTTTTTATTGACTTTAATACTTTATTATAAAAATGGGTAACATGTCTTTACATAAAATTAGAAAATTAATTATAACGTACTTAATACTTAATTATATTTACAGTTTAAAGAATTGCATAGGTAAACTGGGGTAACTTAAATATTAGTCCCTGAAAAGAGTTCTGCTCTTAATTTTGACCAGGATTATAATGTAAAAAAAACTGAAATTTTCTGTTGTTTTCAGAGAAGATATTGACTTAATACATTTGGCTGAAAATGATTAAAGTATAGGTACCTACTTAGAAAATTTATAAAGTCGTTACAATTTGGAAAAGGATTCGAACCGATGACTATTCGATAATCCAATACACGTTTTGAGCTCCCCAGAAATGGCCAACATGACCGATCTTACATAAATTAGTTATACTAATCTTAAAGCTATGACTTTCACTTCTTCTTGAGACGTTTGAAGAAATTCATGAATGGATCGTTGGCAAAATGCCTCAACTCGCCGCTGTAGTAAGACTCGATCTCCTGTAGAGTCTTTCCTTCTGTCTCTGGTAGGAAGAAGTAGAGGTATACAGTTCCGATGTAGGCGAAGGCGGCATAGATGGCGAAGGCGCCGGCAAGTCCTGCGTGGGACTCAAAGTTGAGGAAAGTCTTGGAGCCGGCAAACATTATCACGTAGTTGCCGGCCGCGGCGAATCCTTGAGCAGCCGCGCGACTCCTATGCCACGAAATAAAAATATGGGTAAGACAATCACATATTCTGTGCGGAAAGTGAACTGTCGTTGGATTTGTGCTTGATTTATGTCATGTTGACGGTACTGGTTATTATAGTGCGACTATCTTGACTTGATAGATATCAAGATATTAAAGTCGCACTTTAAAGACGTAACAGTGCTGTCAACGCGACAAAAGCGGTAATTAAGCACAAATCTCACGACGGTTCACTTTTCCGCACAGACCTCAAATCCAAGTAAGTTGGTAGCAAAAGCATAGCAGCAGTGCCGTAAATAGGGGTGTGCCACCGGTGCCCAGGCACAGGGCGTAGACTAACGGGGGCGCAAGAATGGCAGAACCAGGACTACTAAATAATAGTCCTGGTCTGGCCATTCTTGCGCCCCGGCACCTCGGCGCGCGGCGGCTGAGCTAACCGAACAAATGTTGGGGTTGCTCCTGATAAGCTCCCATTGCCCATAATCTTTAACTCAATAATTTTACAGTTTAGAAAAAAATACATATGCTTAGGTATACAAAATGTTCAAAAATTGCGCTGCGCGGCCGAATTAGGGATTAGGAATAAATTGCTCCCAATTCACCTCCAGTGGTCAAATGAGAAATTTTTCCTCTCAACTGACCACTGGTGATAAGATTTAGTGGTCAGATGGTCCGGAAGGGTTTTTTACTATAGACAGGCAAGATTACAAGGCTACCTGGATGAAACTAACTAAAAATTGCGCTGCGCGGCCGTTTTCTTGCAACATTACAAGATTAGTGGATGAAACTGACAAAAAATCGCGCTTCGCGGCAATTTTTTTGCTATAAACAGGCAAGATTACAAGATTACCTGGATGAAACTAACTAAAAATCACGCTGCGCGGCCGTTGTCTTTACTTTAAACAAGCAAGATTACAAGATTAGTGGATGAAACTGACTTAAAATTGCGCTGCGTAGCCCTTCTCTTTTTTCCTATAATCAGGCAAGAATACAAAGTTACTGAATGAAACTGACTTAAAATCGCGCTGCGTGGCCGTTTTCTATATTGAACATTTATTTTAGCCCGCTATGGTTTAAAAAAGTACTACCTGGACCTCCACAAAATTGTGTTGGACAACTCTGCTCTAGGGTAGGGTAAAAGGGCGCAGTTATAGAAGCTCGCACAGGGCGCAGAAAAGGCTATTTACGGCACTGCATAGCAGTTATAGAAATCGTAAATGACGCCACTCCCAGAACTTCAGAGATGCCGACCTTATGAAAACGACACGGCCACGGAGGTTGTCGACATAACAAAATATAGTGCCTGCAAACTTTTCTCCGTAGCTATATTTAATACAAGCTTTTGCCTGCGACTTCGTCCGTGTGGACGTTAGGGAACCTTGGACCGGGATAAAAAGTAAAACTATCTGTGTGCTATTCCAAGTCCGTTAGACAGACAGACAGATAAAAATGAAAAAAAATACAGTTTTGGTTTCAGTATCGATTATAGAGAGCGCTCCAAATTTTTTTTCAAAATATCTTCAATGTACAGAATTGGAATGATTGGATTTGAAGCTTATTCCCTGATAAAGTATACTCTGAATTCTCTACTCTAATACAGTCTAGATACTCTGTACAAATCATAGACGGAAATATAGAGTTGAAAAATTAAGAAAAAACAATGTAGACGCGCGGCCGGATGAGGCCCGATTCGGGCGTCTAGCATAAGTGTCACTTTTTTTCGAGGCCCGAATCGGGCTTGTTAGCAGACGAGGGGTTAATTGATTTGAAGAATATAAGACAATATTCTTACCTGAACGGGAACACTTCTCCAAGCAACACCCAAGGTATACCCAGTCCGTTGAAGACCGCTAAGCAGTAGAACAGCACTAAAGGCATATAACTCAGTTCTAGAGGGAATGTAGAAGTATCGTAGGAGAAAACAGAAGAGTCTAGATTGTTCTTGGCGTAGATGCTGAGCGCCATACAGGCTAGTGCTGAACCGAACATGGCGGATGTGGCCAACTTCCGTTTGCCGAGAATTTTGATTAAAGCTACGGTTAGCGCACTGGTGACGAATGTCAAGATGCCGACCACGAACTGAAAAAGAAAATGGTAATATAATTTGTGTGCCTGTAGGTATACAACGGCAATCTTGTATTTAGGGCGTAAAGCGATGAAATATTATAGAAATGTTTTGAGCAGATGTTTGAGCACCAACATTAGTTTCCCACGTAGAGCAACTATAAGGTTTCCCTATATCTGGGGGCACGGTAGTACCCCCGCCAAGTCGTCCAAGCGAAGCTCAAGGGCACTACCTACCTTTTCTCAAAGCGCTTCGTCGTTTTTTTGAACCCTCATATCTTGGGTTTGGAGCATACCAGATAAACAACATTCTCGGGATATGATGTCAGTCGTAATTTAATGGAAGACGAATGTTTCAACTTTGGTTCTAGAAGTTGATTTTAGATTATAGTAAATTTTTATCTTTCATGCTGTAGCTTTCACTTATTTATAAAGAAATCTATACACGTACGGTAATTATTACTATCAGCTCTGTATCTACAAACCACCATCAAATACCTTATGGCAAGTATCAATATTCTGAATACTGACATATTACAAAACTTTACGTACCACAATATGTTTCCCATCGTCAGACATCCCGAACGCCCCACAGACGTTGACCATATTGGGCCTGATGGGCGTGAGGCCGCTCATGGAGTGGAACAAGAAGTAGAGGATGACCAGCGTGAATGGACGCAGCGTCTCCTTGGTCAACATCACGTACCTAAACTTTAGGAGGAATCTGAAAGTTTAGGAATAAAAAAATTTCATTCGACGTTGAGATTTGTTTCTACACACTTTGATGTAAGTACCTATAAATCGCGAGCAAAGAAATGAACACATCAAAGCTTAGAACAAGACGGGCTAACGGAAGCCGTGTTGCTCTAAGCATCAAAGTACTGTTCATGTATGTCACTTTATTTTATCAATCTATCTGTCAGTGGTAATATGATAAAGGATTCGGCATAGTATCATGAGTCACGAATGACACGATTAATGACAAGTGCATTTTTATTACATTTACACAGGTATAGTCATGCATGATTCATGAATGTAAGTATTTGAGTTAATAAAGAAAATGTTTCACAAATAGTTATATGAATTTTACATCAGCTTACTTTACCTTATCTTCTTTACTTTTCTTATTTACTTTAGCGCCTAACTTCTGACTCATGACACTACAGATCTTCTCGCATCATAGTTCATTTTGTTTTTTGCTTAATTATTCTCGTACAGATCTAGGTAACTTTGCAGCAGACAACAAGACAATTGTAGACAAAGCTAACTGTAACGTAAACTCACTCACCTCCTGAAAAAGTTCATTTTATAATGCTCGCAGTCCTTCGTCTCGTCTTCTTCCGTCTTGCAGCAGATCGCGCATCGCTGCAACTTCTTCGAGTAGACGGCGAGACGGTCGAACTCCTCCCGGACGTTTTCAGCGGTGGTCCACCCTCGGAGGTAGCAGAGGGATTTCATTGCGTCCTTCTCACGACCTCGGTATAAAAGCCATACGGGCGTTTCTGGAACCTATGTAAATAATGGAACTTTTGCATTTGAAACAAATTCAAATACTTATTGTCTGGGCTCGAAAATGTAATACTTGGGAAAATGTTATGCTAATACAAGTTTGTAGGTTGTATGTGACTGAGAAATCTACAAAGTTATGAACTTGCAAAGCCTGTGCGCTTGGACCATCAGCCGTTTTTAATGTCCTCACTGCTGGGTGGGGCACAGGCCTTCCTTATGGGTGGATAAGGATGATGGGCCATGACATGACCCACCACGCGGGCCCGATGTGGATTGGTGGGTCTTAATGACTGCAAATGCACCCGGGACTAACGGCTTAGCGTGCCTTCCGAAGCACGGAGGAGCTCGAGATAATAAATTTTATGGTCACCCATCCCATGACTGCAATTGCTAGGCCAGGCGCTAAACCACAGAATAACTAATAGTACAAGTATGGCTAAACCACTGCGCCATCGAGCTCCTCCCTGTGCGCTTGCCAAAGCGGAATTGGTAAAATACTGTATACCTAGCCACAGCACAGAATAAATAATAGTACCACAGCATCCTGAGCGGATTGCCATTATAGAACGTCAGTTCAGTTGTAAAGTTAACGGCAATATGGTGCAAATACTAATATGAACAATGGTAGGTACAGTCAGTGGCACGAATCATGAAATTTTTTCGACGGATTGCGGATAAGTTCGCTCATGTGCTCTTGTGAGCGACCAATAGCGCGCGCCCCTCTCCCGCCGCCCGCGCCCTCCTCACCGTAACGCATACCCAAAATACGCGGTCCGCGCAATCCCCACCCGATTTCATGATTCGTACCATTGACTGTACATTTAAATACTAGTAGCAGCTTAATATGTCTATATATTTTATGGATTTGTTTCCATAATATTAATTTGTGTTATATTTAAAAAAACTTTAGATAAGTATATTATCTTTTGTATAAATCGATGTTTTTGTGGCTCATACATAATATTTGCATTTTTATTATCTTACTTTTTACCCGACTGCAAAGAAAGGGTTATTATTTGTGAGAATCTGTAAATGGTTTTTGATGGATATGTCACCGGCAATGTATGAAACGCAGGCATTGTACCTATATACAATGCCTGGCCCTTTTAGGCAATGTATGAAATAGAATGAATATTATTGTCTATTTCACACATTACCTAGGCATTCTATACAATGCCTAGGCATTGTATACAATGCCTGCTGGTCCACCGGCAATGTGTAAAATAAAAAGATTTTGATCGAGGTGGGGCTCGAGGGCGGCTCGAGGGGAGGGCTCGAGGGGGGGCTCGAGGGGGGCTCGAAAGGGGCCTCGAAGGAGGCTCGAGGGGGGCTATGTCACCGGCAATGTATGAAACGCAGGCATTGTATACAATGCCTGGCCCTTTTAGGCAATGTATGAAATAGAATGAATATTATTGTCTATTTCACACATTACCTAGGCATTCTATACAATGCCTAGGCATTGTATACAATGCCTGCTGGTCCACCGGCAATGTGTAAAATAAAAAGATTTTGATCGAGGGGGGGCTTGAGGGGGCGCACAAGGGGGGCGGGGCTCGAGGGGCTCAAGGGCGGCTCGAGGGTGGGCTCGAGGGTGGGCTCGAGGGGGGGGCTCGAGAGGGGGGCTCGAAAGGGGCTCGAGGGGGGCTTGAGGGGGGCTCGAGGGGGCTCGAGGGGGCTCGAGGGGGGCTCGAGGGGGATTCGAGGAGGGGCTCAGAGGGGGGCTCGGGGGGGCTAGAGGGGAGCTCGAGGGGGGCCCGAGGGGGGCTTGGGGGGGCTCGGGGACCAGCAGGCATTGTATACAATGCTGGAGAATACACATTGCCGGTAACATATATACTGAGATTGCTATAGTTAACATAATAACTGTTAGTTGATTCACCTGTGAATAAAAACTAAAAAAAAAAAAAATTATAGAGGTTTTTTTTTAGAAACAGGTCACTCAATCGATGGAAGCGTACAACAAAATTGATATGCTAGAAAATCTACCTAGCGTTCTTGGGTACCTAAATTGACATCAAGTGTTTTTATTGACCGAGCGAGCGCGACGCTTCTGCTTCAGCTTGGGCAAAAATTCTTTCGTATGTCCGGCGGATGTAGGTTGTAACGTTGTGTTCTGACAATTCCCAAGTTTAAATTTTGGCGCGGAAGCGCAATGGTAGTTTTCAGTACCTTACAGGAATTGGCACCTCCCCTTTAACGTCATTGGCGGATGTGTGTAGCAGCCGCAACTTTAATAAATGTCTTTTCGAATATTTTAGTATTTGCATAGGGTTTTGAAATGAATAAACATTGGAAAACAGAACAAAGTCTCTCAATATTCGCTTCAGTTTTGCAGAGAATTTGACGATAGAAAATGGCGCGTGCGGCGTGTCATGATTTCGACCAATATGAATATAAGATTCTTGATTTCGACGAATAGCAACAACGCCCAATAGGAGGGCTGATTTTGGAGCCGCGGTGTTGCCATTTCGCGTCACATTCTTCTATCTGACACTTTTAATGAAGTTATGCGCAAACACCTTTTTGCTGATTGAAGCGTCGATGACAGTTCTTTGTGTTTTGTCCAAAAGATTTATAGTCGACAAAACACAGGTATTCGTTTCTGTAGGTTAAATTTTATTTACAAAAATATTTGGTCAATTTTTAATTTCAAGTTATGGTAGGATTTGGGAAAACGGAACGTTTTGGAAGAAGTTTCAAAACGAGCTAGGGCAACACCAAGCAAGTTTTCAGATTTTCAGAAAAGCAAAGATGACAGTTGTTGTGAACGAGATTTCATTTGGTTATTTTATTTAACGCGGCGAGAGTCGCTCGAATAATAATTTATAGACAGAAAACGCTACTGAGGTAAGTGCAGTTTTATCTGTTTAATGCAGATGTCGCAAGACGCCAGGAACATTTTTTTGAGGTTGTTCTTATTACAGGTAGAACCACTGGTCACTGGTTTAAGGGTGTGCCAGATTCTCCAATTTTAAGACAAAAATATGACATTCTATTTACAAAATCAGTCTTTTGTTTATTGATTAGCGTTGTATTTTCATTACATTTCAACATTTTTCCTCATAATGGATATTTCGAAATTTCGTGTAATTATGGAATATGAGTTCCGTCGTGGCACCAACGCGGCACAAACGACACGTAACATCAACGACGTTTACGGAGAGAACTGTACAAACGAACGTACAACCCGTTATTGGTTTGCTCGGTTCCGTTCTGGGAATTTTGACTTGAAAAATTAACCTCGTGGTCGTCCGGAAACTTTGGTCAACAATGATGAATTAAAGGCGATTGTGGAAGCAGATGAATCGCAATCTACAGCTGAGATGGCAGCAGCTTTTGATGTTAGCATCAAAACAATATTGGTCCATTTGCGACAGATTGGCAAGATAAAAAAGCTTGATAGATGGGTGCCCCCACTGCTACTTCACGACAACGCGCGACCCCATACTGCACAACAGACCGTCTCTAAGCTGCATGAGTTGGGTTTGGAAGCTCTCCCTCATCCGCCATACTCACCAGATCTTGCACCTACCGACTATTACTTTTTCCAAAATTTGGACAACTTTTTAGCGGGAAAAAAATTCAATTCCCGAGAGGCAGTACAAAACGCCTTTGAAGAGTTTGTTGTCTCCCGTCCAGCTGATTTTTTCAAGAAGGGCATCCATAAACTGCCACAGCGTTGGCAAAGATGCATTGATTGCAGGGGTGATTACTTTGAATAAAAGAAATAAATAAGTTCGAAAAAAAAATACTTTAACTTTTTTCAAACAAAACGGCAATTTCATAGGTAAAGACCTAATATTTTGTTGCAGCTATGGGAAGTTAATTTTATTCGACTTATCCTTCGTTTTATGAGAATACCCTACTTTGGGACGGTGTCCATCCACGGCCACGTCACCGGCCTGAACAAATTGCTGTCCACCGAGTCCTAATTTCATTCAGGACTCACAGGAGCATTAATAACTAGAAGTTGTCATCATATCGGACAGATGAGGTCGGTGTAACTTTCAATACAATTTAGCTCTTTTAGTGAACCGTGGTATCTCCATGTAGGGCTCGGTTTCTCGACGTAGAACTGTAACTTTTACTTATTGCGGCCCAGCGCACACCAACCAAATCGAATCCATGTCACAGAATATATACTCTCCATGTAGCGACCCCTGTCGCAGAGCTAGTATTTAGAATTTTTCTTTTATGTAAGGTGTAAACCAAATTTAAACAATAGCGCGTTAGAGTATATATTCTGTGACAATAGAGACTATTCAACCCATACCTTTTATTTTTTTTACACCTTATATTTAATTTTCTTTGTTCCGTGGCTCTCCTCGGGCAATATTCTTAGAGAACCACGTGGCAAGGTATGTCTGTCTTTTCGTTACAGCAGGTTCGATAGGTAATCATTAGATTTATTTAGTCAAGCAAGTTTTTAAAAAATTTTCGAAATGGCGGAGTTATGTAAAAAAATATCTTTCAAAGTTCAGAAAAATTATCAAATTAAATGTATAAAAGTTTTTTGTTAGCGGTGCAAAGCTAATTTTGTTCTATTTTTATCTTAGAGGAATGCCGGAGCCCGTCTTGCTCTAAGATTTTTATTTTTAGAAGACTCAAAAATAAGAAAATAATAAGGTTGTCATTGAGACATAACAGAACCTAGGAGGACTGCGTATAATATTTGTTTATTTGAGCTACTTTTGTAACGCGAGGTCTACAGCTCACGGAGCCACTAGTTTTATTTAATAGGTATTTTACCTATGAAATGAAAAAAAGGTCATAAAATACTCTACCGTAATAAAAATAGAATATGTTTGTATAGAAAGTTTCGATAGAAAGGTTTGGATTAATTGCGGAAGTCGATGGTATAAAAAATCTATAAAATGTTTATCTCCTGTATTTCTTACTAAGATAGAAGGTGTTATACTGATGATGATGTCGAAATACTTACAAAGAGTATAAACAGCATGGATGCAGCGGGTGCCGCCAAGCTGATCAGTGCAGCCTGTCGCCAAGTCACCACTGTTCCGAGAAAGTACATCAGCATCACTCCTATGGATGTGAAGAACTGTGTCACAGTACATAGCGCTCCTCGAATTGAAGGTTCCCTGGAAATAATTGAGGGTTCATTGAAAATGACATAGATTTAAATGTATTTTTTCTAATAAAACTTAAATACCAAAAAAGAGCTAAAATATTTTTATGGAAACAAAAAACATAAATGTAGGCTGGCAACCCCGTTCAACCTATGCTTTTGTGTAAGAGAGCGAGACGGAATGAATGTGCGAAAGAGAGAATGACGGATGTGAGATTTTTCATAATGGCTGCTAGGACGTTTTTGCATTGCTGTATCGTGTGCCATTTAAATTAAAATAAATAAGTTTTATTGTACGACGGCCTCTTATTTCCCTGCCTGCGTCCCACAATTTTGGGGGCTCGTCCGGGATTATAAAAAGAAGAATTCGTGGGCCAGGCACAAAGGGAAACGTGAGTTGCAAAATTTCGGGCACGTGGTTGGTGTACGGCGGGCGGCGCGGTGCTAAGAAAATCTACGACGGTCAACGTGTTGCACTATATTTTACAAGACGCTTACGACGAATAAGACGATATTGCAACATGCCTAAAGATTCCAAAGAAGAACGACGCGCAAGCCGGCAATCCGACTATTTCGAAGATTGCCACACGAAGCAGCATGGCGGCGCAAACATGCTACAAATGACGGCGGAGCTGGTGCCGAGCTTCAGCGGCCGCGACAGCACTTATCCAGTAACGAGGTGGATAGAGGACGTCGAAAGTAACGGCGAGATATTTAATTGGACCCCGCTTCAGCAGTTACTTATCGCAAGAAGATCGCTTACGGGCACAGCACAACTTTGGCTACGGGCGGAGCGACCATTTAGAAGTTGGGACGAGTTAAAAGCAGCTTTATTGAAAGAATTTCCCGATTCCGTCGATGTCAAGACGATTCATGAAATGATGAGTGCTAGAAAAAAACGTGCAGGCGAGACGTGCCTAGATTACATGCTCATTATGAAAGAACTTGGAAAGCGAGGCAAGATGGCCGACTACGTCGCGATAAAATATATCGTGGATGGAATCATGGACGTCGAAACAAATAAAGTGATGCTTTACGGCGTGACGTCATATGGCGAGCTGAAAGAAAAACTTAAGATCTACGAAACTATTACAAGCAAGATGCAAATTTCGAGGCAGCGTCACACGGGAGCGTCGGCGAGCACAAGCAAGCATCATACGAACACAAGTAGTACGAGTGGACCGAGTGGATGGCGGGTTCGTTGCTACGGGTGCGGCGAGCTAGGGCATACATCGGCTGATTGTCCGCATAAGAACAAAGGGCTAAAATGCTTCAAGTGCAACGAGTTCAGCCATGTTGGATCGCGGTGCACTGTGAAAGATGACAGCGCCACCGAACGGAAGTCGTCGAGTCAACAACACCATCGGGTATCGTCGGGAGATGTCGTCGGTAAAGCAGGAGGAAGCCATCATCGCTACGCAAAGAGCGCGATGTTCGCGACAGACGTTACTCACGAAGACAGTAGCGCCACCAACGACGAGTCGACGAACCAATTTAAAATGGCGGAGCACAGCAGCCAATCGACGGGCAAAACGGAGATGACGTATGGGGCGAGTGGCGACACTATGGTCTACTCACCGACGAATGACGAACGAGAACGAGTGAAGATGGCGGCGTTTGTTTACGATCATGTCGAGCAGCTGTCAACGTCGATGTCAAACGAGAAGAAGCCGGTTGTCATCGCGAATGTAAACAATGTTCGAGTGAAAGCACTTGCGGACAGCGGCAGCGATGTGAATCTTTTGTCTGAGGAAGTGTTTAATACTATCGGCATGCCACAATGCGAAAAGGACGAACTATCTCTCTGTGGCATTGGACTATCAACGGTGCGTTCGATGGGGAAATGTCGATTGCGTTTGTGTATTGATGAACATTGCTACGAAGATGTCACATTTCATGTATTGGAAAAAAATTGTATACCGTTTAGAATGATACTTGGACAGTGGGTCTATTGCCCAAGTGTCGTCGACTTCGCCGTCGGCTTCATTTGACAGATGGTTGTAATACATTGCTACTTTTCTTTGGTAAGTTTTTATTTGTACCAAAAAAAGTAGCAATGTATTTCATCCATCTGTCAAATGAAGCCGACGGCGAAGTCGACGACACTTGGGCAATAGACCCACAGGAATTTCTTAATGATGTTACAGTTGTATTGAAAGGTGGTTGTGTGAGGTTTTATAGCAAAGATTGGGAGCGTTTGGGATGTTATGCGAGTGAGGTATGTTCATTGGGTTCTGTTGTAGGTCCGATGTTGAATCCTGCCCTGAAGAATGAAGTGATCCAGAGTGTCCAGAACTACAAACCCAAGCAAGTCAAGGAAGCACCATTGCAACTGCGCATTGTGCTCAGTGATGAAGCACCAGTGGCAATGCGACCACGACGCTTATCACTCAAGGAGCAAGAGGTAGTGGATGGACAGGTATCCGAGTGGTTGGAGAAAGGCATCATTCGCGTAAGTTATTCTGAATATAGTAGTCCCCTTGTGTTAGTAAAGAAAAAAGATGGTTCGACTAGAGTCTGTGTTGATTATAGAATGTTGAATAGAAAAATTCTTAAAGACGAGTTTCCATTACCAGTGATTGAAGACTTAATCGATAAATTAAAAGACGCTAAAATATATAGTGTGTTAGATTTGAAAAATGGCTTTTTCCACTTGAAGATTAGTGAAGAGTCAATAAAGTATACTTCTTTTGTAACCCACAATGGTCAGTTCGAATTCTTAAGAGCTCCTTTTGGTCTGTCCATTTGTCCAAAGTATTTTATGAGATTTATATCAATAATTTTTAGAGACTTACTCGCTAAAGGTGAAATTATAATTTTCATCGATGATTTGTTGATTCCGGCTGAAAATGAAATTCAAGCTGTGCAAAGACTAAAGAATGTACTTATGGTTTCAGAGCAATATGGCTTAGAAATTAATTGGAAGAAAGCAAAGTTGATTTCCAGTGAAATTGAGTATCTGGGACATTTAATAAGGAATGGTGAAATAAAACCCACCGCGGAGAAGACCGATGCAGTGATGAGGTATCCGAAGCCAACGTCAGTCAGGCAAGTTCGCAGTTTTCTAGGACTTACTTCATATTTTAGGAAATACATCAAAGATTATGCCACTATAGCAAAGCCACTCTCTGATTTGCTCAGAAAGGATGTTGTTTTTGTTTTTGGAGAAAAAGAATGTATTGCATTTGACAATTTAAAGAGGAAGTTGAGTAACTCTCCGGTTTTGAAGATTTACGACTCTAACTTACCTACCGAATTGCATACCGATGCAGCCTCTCTTGCATATTCCGCTATTTTGTTGCAGCTACACCCAGACGGTTGGCATCCTGTGTATTACATGAGCAAGAAAACCAGTGATGCGGAATCAAAATACTGCAGTTACGAGTTGGAAGCATTGGCAATCATCGAAGGCGTGAAAAGATTTCGAGTGTATCTTTATGGTATCCATTTTAGAATAATCACTGACTGTCAAGCGTTCGAAATGACACTGAAGAAGAAAGAGTTGTGTCCAAAAGTTGCTCGTTGGGTACTATACCTAGATCAGTTTGATTATGAGGTGGTGCATAGAGCAGGAGCTAAGATGCAGCACGCAGATGCTTTAAGCCGAAATTCATGCATGACCATTGTCACCAATAGCTTACATGATCAGATAAGATCGGCTCAACAAAAAGACGATGGATTGAGAGCTATAAGTGAGGTACTTCAGAATGGTTCCTACTCAGACTATTGGCTTGATAATGGACTGCTGTATAAAGAAGAGCAGAAACTCCTGGTCATACCCAAGTGTCTAGAAAAAGAAATCATAAAGCAAGTACACAGTAAAGGGCACTTTTCGATGAAAAAGATGAAAGAAATTATTAGTAAAGATTATTACATACCTGACTTAGAGAAGAAACTTCAAGACTTTGTGGTCACGTGTATCCCATGTCTATTGGCTACGAGGAAGGCTGGTAAACAGGAAGGTTATCTGAGTCCAATTGAAAAGGAAAGTACACCGTTGCATACCATTCACATCGATCATTTAGGACCGTTGACAGATACTAAGAAGCAATATAATCACATATTGACAGTAGTGGATGCATTTACCAAGTTTACATGGATCTTTCCTACAAAGAGTACTACCAGTAAATTATTATTATTATTATTATCATTTATTTCAGAATAAAATTCCATATTTTGTTAGTAACAATGATGTCTTAACCTATGTTAGTAATTTAGATACAAATAACAACAAAACACTATTATGGTATGACATTCAGCGCCTGCATGCTGGAGCATGAAGGCGCAACCACCGTTCCAGCAGGGGTGAGTCCCAACGCTGGGCCAGCGCATTCAGGATACTGTTTGAGGAGCCACGTAAACGATTTAGCAGTGAGGCACAACGCTTTCTTATTATTGTATAAAAACAATCAATCCTCGCCTCTGCGAACATCGTCGAGGCACTGCAGTATCGCGGCAACCCAAAAAGCATCCTAAAGGCGTCGTTATATTGCACCCGCAGAGCGCTGTATGCACGCTGTGTGAAACTGATCCAGAGGCTGCACGAGTAGAATGTTTGACAGTATGCTCTAAATAGAGTTAATTTGGCTTGTTTGCTACAACGTGCGAACCTCCGAGCCAGCATGTTGCCGCGCACACAAAGCGCCCTGCGGTCCCTTTCAATGTCTATATCGTCTGACATAGATTCAGTAAGCCAATGACCCAGGTACTTAAATTTACTGACTCTACTCAGCGGTGATCCACAAAGCGCAACTGGTGGAACCGATTCACAGCCTTTATTATTTGCCTTAAATATCAATAGTTGGCTCTTGTTCGAATTGTACTTAAGTCCATGGTCCAACGCATACTTCTCACATACTCCTAGTAGTTTGCGCAGTGCTCCGATCGAAGGGCTGAGCAACACCATGTCGTCCGCGTAGTTAATGTTGTTAATACAAACGCCGTCGATGTGACAACCGACTCCGGTATTGCTCAGCTCCTCGATCAGATCGTTCATGTACAGATTGAACAGCTTGGGTGAGCTCAACCCCCCCTGCCTCACCCCACAGTCCAACCTATACACATCCGAGTAAGCACCGGCCCATCTTACATTGTTCCTTTGATTTCTATACCAAAATTTAAAAACAGAAACTATTTCAGGAGGTACACTAGTTTCAGCTAGTTTTTTCCACAAAACATCATATGACACTAGATCGAAGGCTTTTGATAGGTCTAAAAAACAGCAGTAAATCGGTGTTTACGATCTGTGAATGAATGTGCGAAAGAGAGAATGACGGATGTGAGATTTTTCATAATGGCTGCTAGGACGTTTTTGCATTGCTGTATCGTGTGCCATTTAAATTAAAATAAATAAGTTTTATTGTACGACGGCCTCTTATTTCCCTGCCTGCGTCCCACATACATTTCTAGTAAGAAGACTACATAGTATTCTACATTTTGCTAGACCGAAAATTGACTCCTGATTTGAAACATGTACCTATTACCTATACAATACATATTATACCAGGAATATCAAATTTTTACATCAGAAAACATTATTACAAAATGAATAACCCATAAAGTAATATATACCTAATAAGTACATACATTAATTTTTATATATAAAAAACTGCTGAAGTCAATGTATTTGGTTCGACTGGCATAAAATAAGCAACTTGTATTTAAAAAGGCTAAGTAATACCTACATACATTTAAATAAAATCTCTGCCCAAAAATAGATAGCACAAGTAATTTTGGAATATTGATTGCCATTATCGTGTTCATTCAATAGTGGAATCAATTAAATGAACAAAAAGCTGATGTACTACTATACCCCAGTAAAAATCTACATTTAAGTAAAGAAACTATAGAAAAATTTAAGATACACCAACAAAACTTTGGTAATCCAGTAAGAGTCATAAGGGACCGAGGGACGGCATTTACTAGTGGTGAGTTTCAAGAATATTGTCGAGAAGAGAACATCCAACATATCACCATCACCACAGGAGTACCGAGGGGAAATGGTCAAGTAGAAAGACTACATAGAACTATTTTAGCGATACTTACAAAGCTATGTATAGAAAGCCCATCTTTATGGTATCGACATGTAAGTAGTGTACAGAGAGCGCTGAATAGTACTTATCAAAGAAGCATAAATACCACCCCATTTCACCTTATGATTGGAACGGAGATGAGAACCAAAGAAGACTTACAAATTTTGGAATTATTGAAACAGGAAGAAATAAACCAATTTGAAGAAAATAGAGAAGAAATTAGAATCAACGCGAAACAACAAATACTTAAGGTACAAGAAGAAAATAAGAAAACTTTTAATAAGAATAGAAAACAAAGTACAAAGTACGAAGAGGGAGATTTAGTAGCTATCAAGAGGACACAGTTTGGTCCAGGGCTCAAGCTTAAACCGAAGTATCTAGGGCCTTACCGAGTCGTGAAGGTCAAGCGCAAGGATCGTTACGATGTGGAAAAGCTAGGCAGCGCTACCGAAGGGCCTAATAAGACTTCGAGCTCAGCAGACCTGATGAAACCATGGCCTCAGCAGGGTGAAGAGTAACATGCTCAGGCAAGTATGATAGTTGTTTTGAGGGATGAATGAAAGGGATGAAAGAAAGAAATGAAAAACAACTGTAACTTTTAACTTTTAATCTGTTTATTTTTGTGTATTTTTACAAAACATGTTTAGACTTACCGTGTTAATTATGATATCACAAAAGGTAACATTTCACTGTACTGTTTTGTTTTAAAATACCTACCTATTTAAGATGTTAAATTAAGATAAGATTTGTAATTTGGTAAAAGTAGGATTTTCTAAATTTTAAATATTAATTGTTTATTAAGGGTCAGTATACACCTTTTGAATATTAAAGGTTGGTTAAGGGTTAGCCTTACTTTGTTATAATCTCAATATTTTTATGGATGTTTTGCTATGGCTATGTCTGAGGGCAGCCATAGGATAGGATGGCCGAATGTAGGCTGGCAACCCCGTTCAACCTATGCTTTTGTGTAAGAGAGCGAGACGGAATGAATGTGCGAAAGAGAGAATGACGGATGTGAGATTTTTCATAATGGCTGCTAGGACGTTTTTGCATTGCTGTATCGTGTGCCATTTAAATTAAAATAAATAAGTTTTATTGTACGACGGCCTCTTATTTCCCTGCCTGCGTCCCACATACATTTCTAGTAAGAAGACTACATAGTATTCTACATTTTGCTAGACCGAAAATTGACTCCTGATTTGAAACATGTACCTATTACCTATACAATACATATTATACCAGGAATATCAAATTTTTACATCAGAAAACATTATTACAAAATGAATAACCCATAAAGTAATATATACCTAATAAGTACATACATTAATTTTTATATATAAAAAACTGCTGAAGTCAATGTATTTGGTTCGACTGGCATAAAATAAGCAACTTGTATTTAAAAAGGCTAAGTAATACCTACATACATTTAAATAACATCTCTGCCCAAAAATAGATAGCACAAGAAATTTTGGAATATTGATTGCCATTATCGTGTTCATTCAATAGTGGAATCAATTAAATGAACAAAAAGCTGATGTACTACTATACCCCAGTAAAAATCTACATTTAAATCGCAAAACGCGATGTAAAGCTGCATTTTTGGTATGTTATTTTGATCCCTTAAGGGAGTGTGGAACCATGTTTTGCAAGCAAAAAAAAAGTTTTTCAGTTTTTGCAGTTTTATTAAAAAACTATGGGCTTTTGACATTAGTTGTAACTATCATTTTGAAAACGTATTAAATTTCAAACAATTAAAGCCAACCCACAGCTCCGTATGTCTAATTGTTTTTGAGATATGATGCTTGAAACATTGACACTCGCCGGCATATCTAACCGCCTACACCGTTATTTTCATACAAACATGCTCACTTCACAGTCTCATGAACATAAAAGTTTACGCATCTCTGCAATAGTTTGTACGTTGATAGATTTGGAAAGTGCTCGTTTTTCTAATAAGAGTGTGAAAAAAGCATAGACATCTCTCAATTTCGCCAAAAATCCAGTAAAGCAATGCATAATTTTAATACCATATATCATTGTATGGAACGAGAAAATTGGTTTACCTTTTCCTCTTTTTGGATAAATTGAGAGGTGTCTTTACTTATTTGACATTTCTATTCAAAAAATGAGCACCTGGCTAACCTATCAACATACAAAACATTGCAGAGATGCAAAACCTTTTTTATTTATGAGACTATGAAGTGAGCATGTTTGTATGAAAATAACGGTGTAGGCGGTTAGACAATTAGACATGCCGGTGAGTGTCAATGTTTCAAGCATCATTTCTCAAAAACTATTAAACATACGGAGCTGAAGTTTGGCTTTAATTGTTTAAAATTTAATACACTTTTATAATGATGTTGGCAACTAATGTCAAAAGCCTATAGTTTTTGAATAAAACTGCAAAAACTTAATTTTCTGCAGTTATTCACGTATAACGCAGCTAGCACATTTTTTTTGCTTGCAAAATATAGTTTCACACTCTCCTAAGAGGTCCAAATAACATACAAAAAATGCAGCTATACATCGCATTTTGCGTTTTTAGGAAAAATATTTGTAAGATTTTACTGGCCTAGTAGTATCACAGACATAATTATGTCTGTGACTAATATGTTATTAATAATGCTAATGAGATTAAATAACCATCCAAACCTCTAACCCAAGCATAGGTATTAGATTAGTTATATGAATAATTTGAGTACAACCGGTTTTATTTTTTAGCCACTCAACCGTAGTATTGTTACTGGTAACCGATCACATGTCCGAAATTTACTTGTCCTAATTTCATTTGACCGAAAACTGTTGACCGACGTCTTAGTTGCTATATGTTTTGTTTGTCATATTTTTAAATCATCGAAATATCATTTGGCATATGTCTCATTTTACCGAACTACGTTTTACCGATTTTCAAAATAACTTTTTACTATTAGCCGAAGTCTCTTTTGACTTTTTTTCATTTGCCAGATAACTTATTTGCCATACTTTCACTTCACCAGAACAACATTTTACCGAATATCATTTGGCCGCAAGTTTATTTAAATAAAAATATTTTTTACTTTGACTTTACCTTTGACTTTGACATTGGTAGGTTACGTTAGGTCAGTGTTTTGACCACTCGTAGCAGAGCGAGCGAAGCGGGTGGAGCTTAATAATGCTTGCATGCATGTTCCGTGCTTGCTTGTTTGCTTGCTCGCTTTGATGCATGCTTGCACGCATGCTTGCTTGTTTGCATGTTGGGTGCTTGCTTGCAAAATGCTTGCCGGGGGGTGCAGGGGGGCTGGCCCCCCTGCTCGGGGGGGTCGGGGGGCCTGAGGCCCCCCGCTATAAAGAAAAACTTTTAATGCACCTACCAGTAGGTTAGGTTAGGTTAGTGTTTTGACCACTCGCAGCGGAGCGAGCGAAGCGAGCGGAGCTCCAAAATGCTTGCATGCATGCTGCATGCTTGCTTGCATGCTGCATGTTTGCTTGCATGCTGCATGCTTGCTTGCATGATGCATGCTTGCTTGCATGCTGCATTCTTGCTTGCATGCTGCATGCCTGCTTGCATGCTGCATGCCTGCTTGCATGCTGCATGCCTGCTTGCATGCTGCATGCCTGCTTGCATGCTGCATGCCTGCTTGCATGCTGCATGCCTACTTGCATGTTGCATGCGTATAAAATTTGGGAATATATTAGTTAACCTAGAATTTAGTGTTGGTAGTTATTTTTGCATGCATATTATTGAGTCAAACAGAAAATAATTTAAATTAATAAATAATTTATTTTCTGAACATCGCGATTTATCCGATTCCAGTTTAAAACGATTTTGGAAATCAACTAATAACATTAGAATACTAAATACAGGGTAATTTTGCGACCTCTTTACAAAATCAAATACAAGTTCAAGGAAGTAATAAAAAAAATTTGGTGAGATAATAATGAATAATTTCTTTTTAAATTCACAGTTTTCAGCCACTTTTTATGTCCAAAAAATTTAGGCGCGCATTCTCACCCTCGCGCAAGCGACGCGAGCGGGGGAAGGCGGGTGGCGGGAATGGGACTCGCGCGGGTCGACCGTGCGATGCGCAAACAGTGACAACAATTTCAATTTGTGTAGAGAAAAGTTTGGGACAAAAATGTAAAAAAAAAAATTTTTAGCTTCACATATTGATTGTACTGCTGTTATAGAATGACCTGACAAAATTTGAAAAGGGGTCCAAAATTGACCCTGTATTATACTAGAAAAAATACGACGAAGATTAGGAATCGGAAATAGTGTGCTACAAGTTTTTAAGGCGTTTGGTGAACTGAAATTTTGGCAAATAAATCAGTGGTGAAATGAATGTTCGGGAATATAATACTTCGACGAAACGTTCTTTCGACCGAGCATTACCTCGGTAAAAAGTTTTTCGGCCAAATGAGACGTCGGAGTAACGAAAAAAAATCGAATTAATATTAGGTCAACTGATAAAGTGAGAAACGTGATTTCGACGAAGTAAAAAAACGCGAAACGAAAATAGTCGAAAAGTTGTCGGTAAAATGAAATTCGACCAACACAAAATTCGATCTTAAGATAGGTAACCATTGTTACTGGGTTCAGACTTCAGACGCGCCAGATCCATGAGTGGGTTTTTTATTTAGATCTATCTGACTAGCTCTTCGATCAAGAATACCCTTGATGACGGCCTCCGTGGTCGAGTGGTTCGCACGCCGGTTTTCAAGGCGTCACCATCTCTTGAGGTCCCGGGTTCGATCCCCGGCTGGGTCAATGAAGAAAATGAACTTTTCAATATTGTCTCAGGTCTGGGTGTGTGTCATACCACCGTTGTTTCTGATTTCCATAACACAAGTGCTATAGCTACTTACTTTGGGATTGGAGCAATGTATGTGATGTTGTCAAATATTTATTTATTTATTTACCCTAGATTTCCGGTCAGAGTCTCAAAAATGCCACCTCAAATAGCGTCCCACTTACAAACTGGGCACTTATTTTGCACAAAGTAAGTGATAAAAGATGTGTTTTTGTACAAAATAAGTGATATAAAATGTAAGTTTGTACAAAATAAGAGGCGATTGTGTACAAAATAAGCGCCAAGTTTTTAAGTGGGACGCTATTTGAGGTGCCATTTTTGCGTACTGTTTTAGTTCGTGAAGCTTTATCTAGGATATTCTTGATCGAAGACCTAGATCTAGATCAAATTTAATGATGTATAGAAATTTGTATTTTAAGGAGACAAAAATAAAAAATTTAGCTTACTATTTACATTATTTTTAACAGAAAACTGATTATGAATTTGAAACTCCTGTAGAATCACGTAATGCTTATTCCAACTTATTAAATATAGTAGTAGTATTTACAAAGGAGTAATGTACTAAATCATAATTATGCCTTTTGCCCTGTTTTGTCGTCATAACTTATGAATTATGTCATAAGACCATGAAACACGAAGCGCTGAAAATAGAAAAGCCGGATCTTTTATACTTTGTGAATTATTTCTTCACATAGTTCGGAACTTACTTACAATAATGAGGAGGTAGTGATTTATAATGTAATAGATTTGATATATGGCAAAACTAATCAATTGCTGATCTTCACAGTTCCGTGTCATATACCTATGGCCGATTGCACTAAACTTAAGGATCGCCTAAGTCTTTTCCTAACTACAACACGACCAAATTAAAACGGTATCATAAACTTAGCCGTCATGTAGCTGTCATTCGCCTAGTTAACTTGGTCGAGTTGTAGATAAGAAAAGACTAAGGCGATTCCTAAGTTTAGTGCAATCGGCCACTAGTGTTGCTCTTGCATATTAAATTTACAAGTCGAGGCCTTGTATATATCCGTGGAATAGAAACGGAAGTAAACAAAAATAGAGGAAAATTTTAATTTAAATCTGTTTATGTGCCGTAGCAGAACCAGTAAGGAGGTAATGTTTATCAATACGATCAATACATATAAAAAAAAATACGTGGATTGCGGTGCGACTACCTATTGCTTTACATGAAACTGTAAAGGTAGGCAAGTTCTCACTTCATAGATAATAGCAATTTTATTAATCATTGGCAAGGAATGAAATGGTATAAACGTTATTTATTGTCAAGTATTACGGAACCCTAAAAATGGTGTTTATACTGTGAGAAATTTCGAATAAGCCTCTTGACATTGTCAGTCAGACCGGACATCAACCTTGCAGATAAGTAACGAACTCACAAGTCAGTCAGTCCATTTTCATGGCTACTGCTGTCACACATCTTATATCTCCCTCCTTATCATAACACTTGGGTGCGATGAGATAGAAATATGATTGTAAATTTCCAGTTCATATACAACTTACTGATCTATTTGTTATGACATTTTACTATAAATTGTTTCGAATTTATGCAGTGATAGTGAGTGAGTAATAATTGTATGAGTTGTACTATCTCACATCAATAAATAGTGATAAGACTTCAAAACAAAATAATTTTGTTAGGCTATACGGAAGCAAAGCAATAGATACATCTACATAACTTATTGTATGATTTCGTAAGAAGCAAGTGAAGAGAATGGTAAAATGCTTATAGCCTAGTGGCGACTTTCTGTCTGCCACAAAAGAAGTGCGATGAGTGATTAGTTCAGGAATATAAGTTACGACGAATATCGTTCGATTTTAGCGGTTCTTTTTTGTATACCTACCTGGGGGGCTACTCAAATGGCCACTTTTCTATTCGTTCGCTAACTTAAATCTTAAAAATAAGCAATTAATGATCAAGTCAGACGTCGCAAGTTTATGTAAATCACAGACATTGTTGTATTGTACAGAATTGACAAGCCTACGACATGTTATTTTGGTGTTTATGGCTTATTTTTAATTTTTAAGTTAGCGAACGAATAGAAAAGTGGCCATTTGAGTAGCCCCGCTGGAGAGCCACTGGCGCGGCGTCGAAAGCAGGCAGACACAATTTAGCTCACACATTCGTTACATGCGTCGAAACCGCGGCCTTAGTAATGGCGGCAGTAGACTAAAAAAAACCGGATTACAGCGAATCAGATTCGCGTATCGCATTTTTTTACATACTTTATCAAAAGTAAAAAAAAAATTGAGAGTCTTTTATATGATACCCCACATGCCCTAGTCTCTATTCAAGAAAAAATCTTTCTTATTCGAAACCCACCAACTCTCTATTCAAGAAAAAATCTTTCTTATTCGACATATAGTTGGGCAAATCATCTAAAACTTTTCCAATTTTCAAGTCGATAGCATAAGGAGTGTATTTCATGACTTCGACGACAAAACTGCGCATAACACGATCGCGACGGCTTGTTACTGCCGCTACCGTGGTTGCGACAGAAGACTACTGCGCATATCGTCATAGCGACTGAACTCCACTGCGGTGCACCCTACTCCGATGTAACGCTACTTCGACAACCCAAAAAAGCGATGGGACAGTCCGGCAGTGCAACAAACGGTAGGTAGTGTTTATTATTCTTATATTCTCTACCTCCGCAGTACCAATTTTTTTAAATTGGAGGGGCGGGGGGAGAACACATTTTATCCCTTTGGATTGAAAAAACCTATCTATAGACAGTGCATGTATAGGTTTGATGAAAAATAATTTTTGAGTTTCAGTTTCATGTATGGGAATCTTTTACTTTTTTATTTTTGTGTAAAAATCAATGAACTAATATTCTTAGTTCATTGGTAGGTATATGTAAACCGCTGTACGATTTTTACACAAAAATAAAAAAAATAAAAAGATAAAGGGGGGCTTTCCAATCTTCCCATACATGAAACTGAAACTGAAACTATTTTTCATCAAACCTATATATGCAGTGTCTGTAGATAGATTTTTTCTCGATTTTTTTTCAATCCAAAGTGATAAAATGTGTTCCCCCCACCCCCTCTAATTTAAAAAAAATTGGTACTGCGGAGGTAGAGAATATAAGAATAATAAACACTAGGTACCTACCGTTTGTTGCACTGCCGGACTGTCCCATCGCTTTTTTGGGTTGTCGAAGTAGCGTTACATCGGAGTAGGGTGCACCGCAGTGGAGTTCAGTCGCTATGACGATATGCGCAGTAGTCTTCTGTCGCAACCACGGTAGCGGCAGTAACAAGCCGTCGCGATCGTGTTATGCGCAGTTTTGTCGTCGAAGTCATGAAATACACTCAGCATAAGGAGTGTATTTCATGACTTCGACGACAAAACTGCGCATAACACGATCGCGACGGCTTGTTACTGCCGCTACCGTGGTTGCGACAGAAGACTACTGCGCATATCGTCATAGCGACTGAACTCCACTGCGGTGCACCCTACTCTGATGTAACGCTACTTCGACAACCCAAAAAAGCGATGGGACAGTCCGGCAGTGCAACAAACGGTAGGTAGTGTTTATTATTCTTATATTCTCTACCTCCGCAGTACCAATTTTTTTAAATTGGAGGGGCGGGGGGAGAACACATTTTATCCCTTTGGATTGAAAAAACCTATCTATAGACAGTGCATGTATAGGTTTGATGAAAAATAATTTTTGAGTTTCAGTTTCATGTATGGGAATCTTTTACTTTTTTATTTTTGTGTAAAAATCAATGAACTAATATTCTTAGTTCATTGGTAGGTATATGTAAACCGCTGTACGATTTTTACACAAAAATAAAAAAAATAAAAAGATAAAGGGGGGCTTTCCAATCTTCCCATACATGAAACTGAAACTGAAACTATTTTTCATCAAACCTATTATGCAGTGTCTGTAGATAGATTTTTTCTCGATTTTTTTTCAATCCAAAGTGATAAAATGTGTTCCCCCCACCCCCTCTAATTTAAAAAAAATTGGTACTGCGGAGGTAGAGAATATAAGAATAATAAACACTACCTACCGTTTGTTGCACTGCCGGACTGTCCCATCGCTTTTTTGGGTTGTCGAAGTAGCGTTACATCGGAGTAGGGTGCACCGCAGTGGAGTTCAGTCGCTATGACGATATGCGCAGTAGTCTTCTGTCGCAACCACGGTAGCGGCAGTAACAAGCCGTCGCGATCGTGTTATGCGCAGTTTTGTCGTCGAAGTCATGAAATACACTCAGCATAAGGAGTGTATTTCATGACTTCGACGACAAAACTGCGCATAACACGATCGCGACGGCTTGTTACTGCCGCTACCGTGGTTGCGACAGAAGACTACTGCGCATATCGTCATAGCGACTGAACTCCACTGCGGTGCACCCTACTCCGATGTAACGCTACTTCGACAACCCAAAAAAGCGATGGGACAGTCCGGCAGTGCAACAAACGGTAGGTAGTGTTTATTATTCTTATATTCTCTACCTCCGCAGTACCAATTTTTTTAAATTGGAGGGGCGGGGGGAGAACACATTTTATCCCTTTGGATTGAAAAAACCTATCTATAGACAGTGCATGTATAGGTTTGATGAAAAATAATTTTTGAGTTTCAGTTTCATGTATGGGAATCTTTTACTTTTTTATTTTTGTGTAAAAATCAATGAACTAATATTCTTAGTTCATTGGTAGGTATATGTAAACCGCTGTACGATTTTTACACAAAAATAAAAAAAATAAAAAGATAAAGGGGGGCTTTCCAATCTTCCCATACATGAAACTGAAACTGAAACTATTTTTCATCAAACCTATATATGCAGTGTCTGTAGATAGATTTTTTCTCGATTTTTTTTCAATCCAAAGTGATAAAATGTGTTCCCCCCACCCCCTCTAATTTAAAAAAAATTGGTACTGCGGAGGTAGAGAATATAAGAATAATAAACACTAGGTACCTACCGTTTGTTGCACTGCCGGACTGTCCCATCGCTTTTTTGGGTTGTCGAAGTAGCGTTACATCGGAGTAGGGTGCACCGCAGTGGAGTTCAGTCGCTATGACGATATGCGCAGTAGTCTTCTGTCGCAACCACGGTAGCGGCAGTAACAAGCCGTCGCGATCGTGTTATGCGCAGTTTTGTCGTCGAAGTCATGAAATACACTCTAGCATAAGTAGTTCTTGAGATATCCAGCTGTGACAGATAGGCAGACAGACAGATAAACTGAGTCGCACACCTTTATACCATTTTGGTTCGGAACCTTAAAAAGTATATAGTACAAACTTACGTGATCTCTCCGACGTATGAATTGATAGGCGCTTCCATGAGTCCCGTGCCAAGTCCCAACAATCCATTTGCTATGAACAGCATCGGCAGGTTGAACGCAAAGTACATGATGATCCAGGCGATGAAGTGGGGGATGTTCACCATAAAGGTTGCCTTTTTCCTTCCAAAATAGTCCACTATGGGCCCCGAGAGGATCGCTCCAAACGGCTGCGTGAGGAATGATATACTACCTGCGAAGAAAAAGCTATATTTGCACATTAAATATTTTAAGAGATCCTACTAGTAATATTAAATCCTACTAATATTATAAATGTGAAAGTTTGTGGGTTTGGATGTTTGAATGTTTGTTCTTCAATCACGCAAAAACTACTAAACGGATTTGGTTGAAATTTGGCACACATATATAAGATAGCCTAGATTAAAACATATAATACTTTTTATCCCGATATTCACACGGGAACGGAAACCACGTGGGTGAAACTGCGGGCGGCCGATAGTATGGCATAATTTGACTTTTTTGTTTTCGTAAAAAACGGCACAGTATAAGGTGGAATCAAATTATGCAACAGTACTGAAACAGGTGATAATGTTGCTTAAACTGAACAACTTTCTCCAAGGAACATAAGTCGAAAAACGAAAAAAAAATTCATACTCCCATAGAAAATGTATTGGTCAGCTACTGCCGAGTACCGTACAGTTCCGGTTAAGAATAGGACTGTCCCATCTCATCCCGTGGGTATCGTAGAAGGCGATAGAGGGAAGTTTTAGGGACCCGGTGCAGACCATCGCACAAAGGGTCACTCGAATGGCAGCGAGGAAACTGTCAACAACAGCATTCCCAAGGCGGGTTGGTGTCAGGCAGGCGGCCGATCGTAAAACTTTGCCAAAAACTAAAGGTGCTCCCTCACCGGGAGCATTCGTGTGTAATGTAACGTTACAGATTAGAGCATTACATCAGTGAAGGAGGAGAACCGAGCATTACAATGCGCACCTTGTAATGATACAATGTGTAATATCTTGATATAATATAACATTACACGCGAATGCTCGTCAGTCAGGGAGGTATTATTGTAATGTAATGCTCAAAGTCGAGTCTATAATGTTACATTACACGCGAATGCTCCCGGTGAGGGAGCACCTTAATGTAGTATGTATTACATGCTGCGCCGACCCCAATAGTGGTCGTTCTACGAGCGCAAATTTTTATTTTGTGTATAGACATAGCACTACAAATAAATTGGGATAAGGACAGGAGGATGATGATGAGCTACTGCTGAAAGACTTACTATAAAAAGGGGAAAAAAATTTTTTTTTCTATCTATGTTCCTTGGAAAAAGTTCTTCAGTTTAATTCATCAACGCCCGAGCGGACGCCCCGGCGTCCGGACAACAATAGAAAATCTATTGCGAGCGTTGACGAGTAGCACCTATTTGTATTCTTTCGCAGGAAAATCTACCGAAATCGAGGCAGGTATACGGCGCTGAGTTTTCCATATAAAATTATTCGATTTAAACTCAAATTGCATTTCAATATATTTTCGTAAAGAAATTGAAACTACTAAAGGCGTTTTCTTGCTTTATTTAATGCAGAATTCTCACAATTTTAATATGTATTTATTTTCTTGGAGTATTGTATATTTTTAATTTGTAGTTTGTTATCTATAGAATAAGGTATACCTTTTCGTTTCATGAATAAAATAGATGAATATAATATTAAGAGTATTACAGGGGAGGCGAAGGCAAAGTGAATTACAGATGGCGCTTAGTCTTTGGAACAATTGTCAGTTTGAGCTTTTATTGTCTTGACTGTGTATTACGTGATTTTACTGTCTTAGATTGTATTTTTTTCGGTTTTGCGGACAAACAATGTATTCTATGCTAACTTTAGCTCATATAAAAGAAGAATTACGGAAAAGAAAAGCCAAAACGCAAGAAAGTTTATAGCAACTTACAAAAAATTGCTAACAAGCATTACATTTCTTTAAATTTCGTGTAAGATTTACAAGTAATCTTTTTATTTCAGATTAGAAGCATATGATTTAAATTTTAACAAAGCAACTGAGTGTGAATTTCCGTGTTTATAGTTGCCTGATGATGCCTTCTGTGCAATAGTAATTTCAGGTTTCTGTACTGGAATTTCTGTACCATCCAAAATTCCACGAACCGTTTTATCATATTTATTTTATTATTCTAAGTTTCTTGAATGACTCTGGCATATAAAATTCTATTAATTCTCTGTTTGGCCCCATATTTGATATACCTATCAAATTCATCCAAGTTATAAATATGCTAGAAACTGCTGAGGTTGAAATATTAAAGTACAAAGCTGTTATAATTCAAATGTTGTTTTATTTTGGCGAAGCTTCATCAAATTCATGAAACATTCCTTTTGATTTATAATGTTTCTCAGGCTCAGCAAAGGAGAAAATCGAGGAAAAAGCATATTTTTTTGATATTTTTTCGCCCACTTTTTTTTTTGTTACTGGGAAATCGATGAACTCCAATATTTTACAAGTTACATGCATAACAATGCGGCATTTTCTCAGTATAAAATTAAAAAGTGCAATACTCCCAAGAGATTCCCATATGTTTTGACAGTTTCTTTGAGGCGGCTCGGTACCAACGACAAGACGCCACCTATCGGGATAAAATTGCGCTTTTCCTCTCCATTTATTATTAACGATTACAATCGAAGAGCAGTTTAAAAAATCAGTTACTCAGGCTCGTATTATAGAACCAAACTCAAACTCAAATCTCTGCTTGAGTACAGTTAGAAAGGGTTGGTGCTATTTAACGCATATAGCGCCCTCCCTGTGTAACTGTACTCAAGCAGATATTTGAGTTTGAGTTTGATTCTATAATACTAGCCTAAGTTAATAATAGTGGGTTTTTAGTATAACTTAATCTTGACTGAAAAATTTTTCGTAAGAACACATGTACACAAAAGTTCTAACGTAACAGACATATTTAATCCTAAACTACTTTCCGAGCAAACCAGACGAAATTAAATTAAGACTTTAACTGAGATTATAAGATTTTCGTTTGTAAAATGTTGTTTATGTGTAAAGATTTGTACAAATGTAATCAGAGAGATTAAGAGGCTAGGTAAACAGAACATTTACATTTTGTAGTCTGACTAACTATAATCGCTCTTTTGAAGAAGATTTATTTTATTTAGCATTTGAAATTTTACGAACTTAAAACAATAGCTCTTCTTAAATTGGCATTTAGCCATGGACGAACAAAAAAGTGTGCAGAATATAAAATCACATTATTTGATTTTGATTGTTTTATTTCGCGCTATGTACTTTCTAGAAAATAAACTAAACCATAAATACATACATCATAATTTACTTGAGTGCCAAAATTGGTCACCAAATTATTTTCAACAACGATATTTGGTAAGTATCTGAGAGAGAGGTAATGCATCATCAGGCTAAATTTATTTATGCAGTCATTTTAACACTGCAAACCGTTACTTACATCGACGCAATCATTCATTACATAATAAAATCTATATCTGGCTGGCATTTGACATTTCATTAATTCGTAGGTTAGGCAGGAGCGCGAAGGTTCTTTTTTGTCAATACTTTAAAGGCCGCAATTTCAACGCTGCTTGCTAGTGCAGTGCAATACAGCTACAACGTTCGGCGACTGCTATAGCTACACAGAACCCTAGCATTAGTCACCAAAACAAAATAGTGGCCATCCATCTTGGACGAATTAACCACTGGACGCGAAATGACAGCCATATTCGACTTCACCCCTTAGCCACTTACTGTGACCGATAGCCTCAGTAAACGATATCGCGTTGTCAGTGTGATGCTAGAGCTCGTGGCGAAACATTGGTACAAAAATTGGCAAAATGCTCCGTATTGTACAGCAAAAAAAATAGCGGGCAATCAAGAAATGTTTCTTTTCACGCTTAAGCACAATTTCAACCTATTTTAGTAGCTATTTTTCGTAAAATAAATAATATTTGGTATGTAAACAAAGTAGGGTGCCTTAGCCGGTTTGCCGGCCCCCTTTGGTTTTCGGCCATTTCAGAAACATAACTAGGCCACCTCTTCCTGTAAATCTATGCTACCCTGGTATTTTGGTAATGTAATTTAAAGAAGATAATTAAGTTCCTACGACACTTCTAGGCCGGTAGTGTAGAAGAGAAAAAAAATACACACAACCACGACACTACCAGTGGTTGGACTACCAAAACCACGACACTAGTCGTAGTAGGAAAGAAGGGCGAAATTGGGATGTTGACTAATGAATAAAATAACGAAATACTAATAAAAATCGTAAACATATTAAACTTTTAGAGCAGCTTGTATACCTCTTGGTTTTATATCGGTACCTAATGAACCTACTACCTACCTAATGAAAATATAAAAATAATAATAAATAATAAATAGAATAAAATATTTATTTATTTCTCCCCTTTACATAGGTAAATACAAAGGTTTCATACAATTTTATAAGTGATGGGGGACAGGAGTCCAAACTAGGTAAACCCCGTGCTATGGAACTCCTGGCTCCACTGCTTACTACTGCGGGCTTTTAGAATAAAAAAGGAAGTTGTACTCCAGCCCCACCCGTCTTCAATAGACGTGTTGTTATTATAACAATGATAATGCGTAGGTATCTAATGATTTGAATATTATTTCTTGCTTTTTAGAGGCAGGTTTTTTGAAGCCGGTTTTTTAGTTTTTTTTTAAATAAATTTTTAGTACTGTTATTCTGACTTAAATGCGTAAAGTTTTCGGTGTGATACATTTAAATTTGATGGCCGGGTAACTAAATCCATTTTTGGGAGGTCATTTGCTTATCGGCCGCCTGGCCGAGAACTAATGTATGAGTTTCACAATCCATAATATTTGGCCGGCAATTATGGCCGGAAACCGGCTAAATCACCCTATAATATTGTCATTATTTGACAATTTAATCCCCCCTCACCCCGCAAAAATTGGTTGAACGTGATTTCATACATTTTTCTTACGTTACGTGTCCAGTGGTTAATTCGTCCAAGCCATCCATAAATCGGTTTTATTTCAATACTAGCGGCCGATCGCGACTTCGTCTGCGTGGAAAGATTTTTGATATCCCTCGGCGGGAACAATACTTTTTTCGGGATTAAAGGTACCCTATCTCCTTTTCTGTACCCCTGACAACGTATTATGCAAAATTTCATGATGATCGGTTCAGTAGTTAAGACGTGAAGGCGTAACAAACAAACAAACGGACTTTTGCATTTATAATATTACTAGCTTCCGCCCGCGACTTCGTCTGCGTGGATAGTATTTGTCTATCCCTCGGGAACAGTTCCTTTTTTCGGGATGAAAGGTACCCTATGTCCTTGTCTGTACACGACTTAACTACTGAACCGATCATCATGAAATTTTGCATACATATTGTCAGGGATACGGAAAAGGACATAGGGGGTATCCTATGTCCTCATCCGGAAAAAAAGTATTGTTCCCAAAGAAATAGCAAAAAATCTTACCACGCAGACGAAGTCGCGGGCGGCCGCTGGTTTATAATATTACTAGCGGCCGCCCGCAACTTCATCTGCGTGGACAGTTTTTTTGCTATCCCTCGGGAACTGTACGTTGTTTCTGGATGAAAGTTACCCTATGTCCTTTTCTGTACCCCTGACAACGTTGATGCAAAATTTCATGATGATCGGTTCAGTAGTAAGGACGTGAGACGTAACAAACAAACAAATAAACAAACAAACAAACGGAATTTCCCATTTATAATATTAGTATGGATATTAGTAAGGATAAATGATTTTGAAATGTGACGTCACGAAATTTAGGACCCTTCCCACCCCCTTGTCACACTATGTCAGACTTTGTCGATCCCCTCCCTCTCCCTTAACGTGTGATGTAATTTATGGTTGGTCCCATATGAGAGAATAGCAATTTATTGATTTTAAAAAAAAAACATGACTACCCTGCCAAAAACGAACTAAAATTAAACAAGTGTCATTGCAGTCGGGGGACCTTATATGGAACAATTTTTGATCAAAGAGGTCCCCCGACTGCAATGACACTTGTTGTTTAATTTTTAGTTCGTTTTTGGCAGGGCAGTCGTGTTTTTAATATTTTTTTTTTAAATTTCATTTATTTATTTTTATTTCACACATTTAAGTGACATATTATATAGTTTTGGAATGTGCTCGTCAAGGCCTTTCATTTGATGCCCATATTGCAATAATAGAAAAAAAAATTTTTTTCACATTTGAAAATGGCGTCGTACAGTCGCCATATTGATTTTTTCTTACAAAAATATAGTCAGTGTCACTCGGAATGCTGTAAGGAATCTAACGATACCCCATTTATCCAAATCAGTTCAGGCATTTAGAACTTATGGTGGAATAAAGAAACTCACATACCCACAAACATACATGAACCCTGAACACATATACACTCTTTTTGCTTTGGGCAGTCGTGTAAATAAATTAGATGTCGATAAATCACTAATAACGTGTTTCATTCTGTAACAGAAATAGCTGTTTTCCACGCCAGCGATGAAAGGGCCTACTACGAAAAAATAATTGCTAATAGGGTGATATTCGTTTTTCGATTTACCAACCAACCATTTGTTTGCTTTCACTGGGTAGCTCATCCTATAAGGTAAAGTCGCTACTCGGTAGCACAATATCGGTCAATGCATTGGGCTGGAATCTTAAGGATGCTAGTTCGAGTCTCTTCTGAGATGCTAAGAGTGAGTTGATTTTTTATATTACATATATATTTATTTAAAAACTAGCGGCCGCCCGCGACTTCGTCTGCGTGGACAGTTTTTTTGCTATCCTTCGGGAACTGAACGTTTTTTCTGGATGAAAGGTATTAGGTACCCTATGTCCTTTTCTGCACTCCTGACAACGTGTATGCAAAATTTCATAATGATCGGTTCAGTAGTTACGACGTGAAGGCGTGACAAACAAACAAACGGACTTTCGCATTTATAATATTAGTAAAAAATACCATTGTGAATACGTAATCATCATATCAGCCACACGACACCCACTGCTGGTTATAGGCCTCCCCTAAGGATCTCCACAACGATCGGTCCTGCGCTGCCTGCATCCACTGGCTTTCCGCGACCTCCACCAGATCGTCGGTCCACCTTGTCGGGGGCCTACCCACGGAGCGTCGTCCGGTGCGCGGTCGCCATTCCAGAACCTTTCTGCCCCAACGGCCATCGGTTCTTCTCGCTATGTGTCCCGCCCATTGCCACTTCAGCTGAGCAATCCTTCGAGCGATGTCGGTTACTTTAGTTCTCCTGCGGATCTCCTCGTTTCTGATATGATCACGTAGGGAAACGCCAAGCATGGCTCTCTCCATTGCACGCTGAGTGACCTTGAGCCTCCTTATGAGACCCATAGTTAGCGGCCACGTTTCACTGCCGTAAGTCATCACTGGCAACACACACTGTTCATAGACTTTCGTCTTGAGACACTGAGGTAAGTCGGACGCGAAGATTTTTCGAAGCTTCCCGAATGCTGCCCACCGGAGTTGGATTCGACGAGAGATCTCTTTCTCGAAGTTGGACCTACCTAACTGGACTGCCTGTCCTAGGTATACGTAATGGTCAACAACTTCAAGTGTAGTGTTCCCAACATGAACTGGAGAGGGTACAACATGGGCATTTGACATAATTTTCGTCTTATCCATGTTCATCCTAAGACCCACTCTTTGGGAAGCACTACGGAGATCTTCGAGCATTGTGTTCAGGTCTTCCATGGTCTCAGCCATAAGGACTATATCATCGGCAAAACGAAGGTGTGTTAGGTACTGGCCATTAATGTTGATGCCGAGTCCTTTCCAGTCCAAGAGCTTAAAGATGTCCTCCAACGCAGCTGTGAACAGTTTCGGAGAAATAACGTCTCCCTGTCTCACACCACGCTGCAGTTGGATAGGATTTGTGCTCTGGTTCTGTACTCGGATCGTCATGGTGGCATTTTGGTATAAGTACCTCAACACCTCGATATACCTATAGTCCACTTGGCACCTTTGGAGAGACTGCAGCACCGCCCAGGTTTCAATCGAATCAAAGGCTTTCTCATAGTCCACGAACGCCAAGCAAAGTGGCTCATTATACTCCTCAGTCTTCTGTATAACCTGCCGCAGCGTATGGATGTGGTCTATGGTGCTAAAGCCTTTTCGGAACCCGGCTTGTTCGGGAGGTTGGAAGTCGTCGAACTTGCGAGCGAGACGATTCGTAAGGACTCTCGAAAACAACTTATAGACATGACTCAGAAGCGAGATGGGACTATAGTTCTTTAAGAGGTACTTGTCACCCTTTTTAAAGAACAAGATCACCTCACTTATGTTCCATGTCTTTGGCGTTCTGCCCTGGACGATGACGGAATTAAAGAGCTTCTGGAGGACTTTGAGTATCGGCTTACCGCCCGCTCTCAGAAGTTCTGTAGTGATTCCATCGTCACCCGCCGCCTTGTTGTTTTTCAGCTGTTTGAGAGCCATACTAATCTCGCACAGGCTGACGTCCGGGATATCTTCGGTATAGTGTCGGGTAAGCTTGGCTCTGGGGTCTTTAGCCTTGCTTTCAACAGGTGTCTGCGTGGAATATAACTGCCCATAGAAGCTCTCGATCTCCCTCAGGATTTCAGGCTTTGATGAAATGATGCGTCCGTCGTCAGATTTCAGCTTCGTCATCTGGCTTTGCCCAATAGACAAATCTCTCGCGAACACTTTGGAGCCTTTATTCCGCTCGATGGCCTCTTTAATACGATTCGTATTAAATTGGCGAAGGTCGCTCGTCAAAGACTTAGATATCTGTCTATTAAGCTGCCGATAACGATTAGCATCTACTGAACTCTGGAGCCTCATTTCACGTCTCTGATCCATGAGTAGGAGTGTGTGGTCGGAGAGTTTCTTTATCTTGGGACGGCGGGTCTTAAAGAGCTTGGACCCTACCGTACGGACAGCATCCACCACCATGTTGTTTAGATCGTCCACATCTATGCTGTTCTCAAGGGCTTCGAAGCGGTTTTGGAGTTCGAGTTGAAAGCTCTCGGGGTTTTGAATATGGGCCGGCAATGGTCGAATTGTTGATTTTATCAGTCGAGATCTTTCCAGCTTTGGGTTGATATTCAATGTGCCACGTACCAATCGGTGATCGCTCCCCGTCTTAACAGCGTTGATCACAGTGACATCATTGAATATTTGCTTTTTCGTCGACATGATAAAATCTATCTCATTTCTGACTTTACCGTCCGGACTGACCCAGGTCCACTTCCGGCATTCCGGCTTTCTGAAGAAGGAGTTCATCATAAAGAGGTTCTCCTTCTCCATAAAGTCAGCCAGCATCTGGCCTCTGTCATTCCGTTGCCCAACTCCAAATTGCCCCACTCTCAGCTCATCACCGCATCGTTTCCCCAACTTTGCATTGAAGTCCCCCATCACAACTGTGTAGCCTCCACTTCGTCATCTTGGTGTGTCGAGGTCGGTGCGTAAACCTGTATAACATTCAGCGAACACCGTTTGGATATTCTGAGTATAAGGTACGCCACCCTGGTCGACACACTTCCGATGGTAGTCACGTTGTTGACAAGGGACTTGTGGACGATGAACCCGATACCACCTTGGGACTGTTGGTCGCCCTCCCGGTAGTAAAGCAAGTTACCGGAGTAGAGGATTATCGAGTCCTCTCCCGCTCTTCGGACTTCAGATAAGCCGATAATGTCCCAGTGTACCTTGCTGATAACTTCTTCCAACTCGGTTAACTTCGCGTCGGTCCTTAGTGTGCGCGTGTTATAGGTTGCCAGGTGCAGTTGTCGTCGTTTTTGGTAGCCGAGCCGCACCCGGGGATTCTTAGCACCCCCTGCCCCGCCGTTACCGTAGCCGCTACCGTAGCTAGGAATAGCGGGGCTGCCGGGGACTGGGGGCCAATTTTTTGATCCATTGTGCATGAGGGGGGGGGGGTTTGCCATAATCGCCACGCTTGGCAGGCGGGTTGTCGATCGCAGTAGGCCAAGGTTTTTTGGAGACGCTGCTGCCCGTCTCTTGAAGGCTATGCTCCCTTAGTCGCCTTTTACGACACCCACGGGATGATAGGGGGTAGTGCTATTCTAGGCCGGCACATACACGGCAATACGAATACGTAATATCTAAAATTAAGGAACTATATTCTTACCGAACCATGAAGCCTGCGTCTCGTTTAAGGATAGCCCTTCTGGGGCATTTAGGAGGTCTGGCACAGCGATGGTGGCGAAACTGATCGCCATCCCCAGGTCCAGCAGCAGAAGATTTGGGGCCATGCATGCTATCAGCTGGAATAGAACGGTATTTAGTTGGAAAGGTGTGAAAATAAAAGAGGATGGACCCACAACATGTGTATTATATTATCGTTTTTTTTTTGGGACGCAGTGATTTGTCTTCTTACTTACAAACTAACTGCTGTACAAATAAACAAAGAATAAGTTTGTACCATAAAATAACCAAAAAGTTTGCTTTGGAATATGACGATTTGGGACGTCAAACGTAAGAAGTAATATTGCTAAATATTTTGGGTTAAACTAGGTATAAACTTATTCTTCGTTTATATGTACGTCAGTTTAGAGCCGATTTCACCGCTTAAATTGAACGCGCTCAATTCGAGTTAACCTCAGCTCACGCGCTTAAACTTTTGAATTTGGTTTCAGTTTCTGAACGGCCGCTTTACGACGGTTAGCGTATTTGAACTTATCTATGGTTTGAACACGTTCAAGAACTGTCTGTCATCTGTCTGCCATGATGTCTTCTTCTTCTTCTTTTTTGTTTTGGCAATCTACTTTCCTCTTGGAAGTAATTTTTGCCAGTGTCAAATGTTGAATAGTTCAGTGGTAGATAATATTGTTTCATTGCCATGATTGTGGAGAAGGTATGTACGTTGAACATGGGAGAATTGATTATTGCATAGAAAGAAATAAGTAGTGGAAAGAAATATTCTTTTCGTATTTGAATAAAAAAAAAGATGAATAGAGCCTTAGCTAGTCCAATGCTCTATTCAGCTTTTTTCTATTCACCTTTTTTCCTCAACCACCTTTCTTAATTTGCCATCATCAGATCAGAGCCCGTTTAATCCTGGGCGGAGAACCAGATCTTCAAATTTACCTCGTTTGTATGAAAATAAGCCTGTGTGGTGCGATTTTTCTGCTCTCGAGTTTATTATGTTTTGAATTACGAGCGGCGCCTTTAAAAACAGTAATTAAACACCCATTATAATAATAAGCGTTCAAAACATTATGAATCCAATGCCTAATAATGTTTTATAGGCACCGTAAATCAAAACATAATAGAATATTGTAAAGTACACTTACTTACCTATGACCTACCTAACTTTTACTATTATGCTAGTAGATATCCCGTTAACTACGTACCTAGTTCTTCTACATACAACTAATAATAATAAAGAAAAAACGGACAACAATTTATTTCACTGATTTATTACCTACCATATAAAAAATTCACAATTCACAAGTTTCACGACACTTACTTAAATAACATGTATTCAGTACCTAGGTACTTAAATTATTATATCCACAATCCGTTTGAAATAAACAATTGAGCAAAATATCACTGCGGAAAATAAAAATACTGCATAAAACTCAAAAATATCAGATAAACATTGTTTTGAAATTGACAAACTGACAAAAACAAATTCCATAGAGAAATTTGACAAAAATCAAAGAGATTATAAGTCAGTGCTTCCACTACCAAGTTTTAGTTTTACCCTAAATAATTTCGATCATTTCAAAATTAAAAATTATACTTGGGCCAGAAAGAATTTTAATGGAACTAATATTTTTAAGTACAAAAGATAGTCAATGTGATTTTGAAGTGTTGAGTTGACCTATGCAAAAGAAAGTTGTTATAAATTATTGGAAAATAATAAAAATTGTAAGTTATTGAAAAATAAAGTGGCGACCTTTTTTGTCAACTCTTTACATGCTGTTTATTGTTCTAAATTTAAAAAGACCGCCGTAAACTTGACATCAAATTTTTCATTACTTACTTTTGTTTTTGACGTTCTTGACAACTGACCCTGAAATTTATTTTTTGCGTAGGTAATGAATGAATAAGTGCGTAGCCTATTTCTTTAAATTCACTGAGTAGGTATGTTTCACAGGGTTCACACCACGAGTGAATGTGGTTTGCGCCACGAAGAATATCATGATCTGTATTTTTTTTCCCATTTATGTAGGGAAAATTTCTTTAATTGCAATACTTTGAACGCAACTTCATTCTTTGTCAAAGCTGAACTACGGTTATCAAAATGAAGACGGTGAAACCGGTGCAACGTAGACCGCGATCAAAACGAATTTCTGAACTCGCTTAAGTAAAACCAAGTTCAATTTAACTCGGTTAACGGTGAAATCGGCACTGAGGTTTTACCACAAAATAACGAAACTTCGTTCTACGAGTCGATCTCCTAGACTCGCAGCTCATTGCTCAATGCGCACGGCTAGAGGTAGGCTATGGCTATAGGCTAGCTAGGCTATTGAAGGTCATGCACACTGACCGATTTTTTTTTTTTGGAGCTCGCGTCGTGGAATGGACTTTAGCGTGCACGCCATGCATTAGGAATTTGCTCGTCGTGTTGCGACGCCCGCCGTTCTTCGCTTCACTTCAAGTGGTTTGAAAAGGTTAATAAATATAAAAGTCGTTTACATACAGGTTTCTATTTTGTCTACCAACCAGCTCGATTGCACTTATTTTGATCGGTAAATCCAAAATTGTCATTACGATTGCAAATTTTTTATGGTGTAATCAAATTGGTACAAAATCATACTGTTATATTGCAAAATTAAGAAACACATTTAGAAAATATACTTTAGCCACTTTAATTTTATTCATTTTTATCTGTTCATTTAATACGACTGCAAATAGTAATACGTAGGTAATACATCTCGCAAAACTTGTACAAGGTGTTTGGTGAAAGCCTTATAAAGCTTAATATGGTAGATAGGGACCATCAAACTGAACAACTTTTACTATGGGACCAACTCTGAAATCGTGAAAAAAAATCAGCTGTTTCATACATTTTGATATTTTCTTTATTAATTTTTGTATGAAACAGCTGGTTTTTTTTCGCGATTTCATACGTAAGGCTTTTACCAAACACATTGTATATGATACAAAGTTTGACTGTGAGTACGAAGTCAGTTAAAAAAATCTGTTAACCATAATATTGGTTTACTTTAAGCATTGACAATAATAATAATAATTTACTACAACTATTAATAAATAAGTGTAAAAATATTATTTTTATTAATGAAAAATATATTTTAAAGTGTAGGTTTCACTAAAACACTAATATCCTGTTTTGATATCCAATCAAAACAGAAAAATTTGTAGCATCAAAAAAGTAACATATCAGTTCCTCGAATCTGGTGTTTGTAAAATAAACCAAATTAATGGTTTACTAGCCTTGGTCATAATAGTTGGTGTAAATAGCAGCAATAGGGAATATGCATCAATTTTTTTTTAAATCTTAACCAAAAGTATAATGCGTGAGAAAGTTAACTGTAATATTAAAACTTTTCTCTTGCGTTTTTTTCTCGTGATATTGTTACTTGAAGTTAGCGCGCAGCAGCACCCGCCGAAAACGCTCCATACAAAATGGTGACGTCACACATCACGTTTCAGGAGTGTTTCGGCGCGTTTTATATGGAGTTAGCCAATAATCTTCAATTATCTCCCTACATTTTGCGTTTAAGTACATATGTGTCATACAAAATATTGTTTCTTATTCGATATTCTATCTGACTGTAAAGTGCATTATATCCGAAAATGAAAAAAAAATATCGTCATTTTCCCCTGATTTCATTGTGTGATAAAACTAAAATAATACATTTTTTTTATTTTTTTTCCTGTTCTATCATGTTTTTATAAGTGTTCGCAGCGATCAAGCTCAAATTTATCAAAATCGGTGACTTATGCATATTCCCTATTGTGTAAATATTCGTGAGTGGCAGTTAGCAGAGTATGGTTAACTAATTATTACAGTAAAACCCATGGGGATTTTTATGTAAGTATGTACATACACATTAAATAATAGTACACAAGCAAAATGAAAAAATGCAAGTATTATTGTCACAAATTTAAAATTTTGGTCGTTTCAAAATTCACAATGAGGATCAGTAACGATTTTTGTTTAATGGCTATGCCACCACAAAAAAAAATTACGATATCCCTTAAACCTGAGAAATTACAAGAACTAAAACACTGGTTTTTTGGGGGTCCTTATGACGTCATCGCGACGTACGCGAACCTTATGCCGTATGTGATAAAGCACATATTGCATTGAGCTTGGCATTTCCTTCAAACCCTTTTAACTCAACCATTTCTAAACGGATTTCAATAATTCTTTCACTAGGTTTCATAGCTATCAATATGTGTTTATATTATATCAATAAAACTATAGGATTCAAACCTGTTACTGATCCTCATTCGTAATTCTTGCTGTATCGTAAATCTATTCTATTCCATTTTGAAATATTCTCAAATTTCAAATCATAGATCATACGATTCCGAATAAAAAAATATGTGTCTTGATTTAATACTGAAATTTGATAATGTGTTCAGGGATTTCCATGAGACGATCGGTCTTGTGCTGCCCGCATCATGCGACATCCCTAGTAGATTTTTAGGGTGAAATTTATGCAAGGGATATTTTCGCTTGGGGTGCATTTTGTAAAAGGTATTTTCTGCGACTGAAGAATTGAGAATTTGTACAAATAATAGACACGCTTTCAATCTCGAACCCAAGCCCTCTTTCTTATAGTTATACCATTATTAGTTAATATTTTTATTTAAAAACTTAATAATATTTAATATTTATCTGTTTTGTAGGTATTTCATTGATATCCTTGGTTATGGCCATACTGACGCTGGTGAATTTTTTGCTGGTGCTTAATTTAAACAAAGGGTTTTTTAGTATCATATAGATGTAATCCTCACAGTTTTTATAATGAATTCTTTAGTCGACGATCTTTTTATGATGTGTGAACGGGACCATTAAAAATTATCTAGCTAGGTAGACGATTAGACACCTAACAAACTACCAAAACCTAACAAGCTAACAAACCTAGCGTTTTTCGATTGTTTTTTGTATTAATAGTAATAACAAAAACTATGACGCTAGGTATCACTCGGCTCATTGAATAGGAACAAATACATGTTAAAAACGATTTAAAAAGAAAAAACCGGCCAAGCGCGAGTCGACTCGCGCACGAAGGGTTCCGTACCAAAAAACGGCAAAAAAATTCACGATTGTAATATGGGAGCCCTACTTAAATATTTATTTATTCTGTTTTTAGTTAGCAGCAAGAGAAATACACCATCTGTGAAAATTTCAACTGTCTAGCTATCAAGGTTCATGAACCTTGGGATTGGAACTTGAGATTCAGCCTGGTGACAGACAGACGGACAGTGGAGTCTTAGTAATAGGCTCCCGTTTCTACCCTTTGTTTCTCAGTTTGGCAAATTGAACAAAACTTACAGTGCGATTATATCCAATATTATAAATGCAAAATTCCGTTTGTTTGTTTGTTACGCCTTCACGTCTTAACTACCGAACCGATCATCATGAAATTTTACGTACACGTTGTCAGGGATACAGAGAAGGACATAGGGTGCCTTTCATCCCAATAAAAGGTATTGTTCCCGAGGGATAGCAAAAAAACTTTTCACGCAGTCGAAGTCGCGGGCGGCCGCTAGTTGACAATAAACAGTGATCCGCGGCAACTTCACTCGAGAATGTATGGCAAAGTGCTCTGAAGTTGGTCACTTCTGTTGTGCGTTGTTAAATTATTCGTATTGTAAATAAGTACCTAATGTATCTTTAAAAGACTTAGAAGTTGTGGTCCATTCCTGATCAAATGACCTTTGATTTGAGAGTACAGCTATACCTAAGCATAGTAAACATAAAAAACCATCAGACGAAGTGGTAATAACACAATAAATAAATAGTTGATAACAACAAATCAAAGGGTATGTTTATAAATCATGAAATTGTTTACACGTTGTGAAAAGAAAACTGTCTCACATTAAAAAAACTATTTTCTACTAAACACGTTACTTTTAGTAAAAGAAAAGGTACCACAATAATATATTTGCCTTTAAAAGTAATGTTTTAAATCATACCTGTGATAATACAGATCTAAACCGACTGACGGACGGGGTCACCGGTTCCAATTGTAATTTTTGCACCATTTTCACTGTTTTATATTAAAAATGAAAAAAGAATTACTAATTGATAAATTTACATCCTTATTTTGTTAAACCACAGTTAATGTTAAACACAACATTTTTGTATATTTATTAGAATTGAAAAAATCAACCGAACTGAGAATCTGCTCCTTTTTGAAGTCGGTCAAAAAGAGGTGGAATACTTCAGTAAACACTGCAATTTAGAATTTTTTTTTTCTTAAAAAGCCGAGAATTGTTTTATTTTTTATTTGTTTAAACTGTTGCGCAGACAATGCGCACACTTCTTACGGCCTAAACTGAGCGACTGCGGTATATTGAAATGGCGCAGACGCCGAAAATCGAAGGTATTGTTTTCCCGTAGTTAAGTAACTTATTTAGTAATGTAAAAGTCTGTCTCACTTGTATAAGAGATCTTATAACTCAGTTTTGAGATAGATATCTCAGTTTTGTTTGAACAAACAAACAAAATAAAAGTTAAAGCATTTAGAAGGTAAAGTGATGGACATTTATTTTTTATTACAATATAACGAAACTAGGATTACCATTATTTAAATAAGTATTTGAACAATAACTTTGAAAATATCTAGGTTATTTTAATCTAGTTTATTTTATTTATTTTTAGGGTTCCGTACTTCAAAAGGAAAAAATCAGAACCATTATAGGATCAGTTTTTTACATTTTGAATTACTTATATCACAGAATAGATATACTTAAGTGAATTTATTTCATTTTTCTAACAAAAAATTGAATTAATTTTTAATCTCAATAAAATAAATTTTTAATACTTGGATCAAAACCTAGGTTACTTTTTATCCCAGACAGAGGTTTCCAATAATTATAATGCCCATGCGGACAAAGTCGTCGGGAGAAGCTAATGATGTTATAAATCAACTCTAAATTTTTGTTAAAACCAATAGTTTCTACTTTATTCTATAATAAAAAGCGATTTAAAATTCAAAGTTTTCGTCTTACAATATAAAATTTGTAGTACTTAAGGTTGATGGTTTTACCAATTTGTTACCCCAAAGAAATTTGAAAAAAAACCCTGGTAATTCTGCGAAACCTATGTCGGAAAATTCTCCCTATGCTAGGTGGAAAGATGGAAGAACTTTATTTTGGATTCTTATTCTGCTTTTTCACCCTTTCCTAGAATTTACCTCAGGGTGGATTCTATAGGGGTAACAAATAGGAATAACCGAATGTTGTTATGTTACCCAACACCATTTTCACTGTCACACTACCTGGAGGGGCACTTCCCTCTCTCTCCATTTCCGTTCCGGGCACCATTGTTTAATGTAGGTACCATTTAATACCTAAAATAAATCCGTTTTTCAGTTTCCAAGCTACGCGTTTATACTATTCTACAGTTCACTCTTTGTGTGCAGAATCTGCACAAGTAACTCGATTTCAATTGATCGATAACACAAAACCATATACCACTACAAGTTTGAGTTTATTTAAATATTTATTACTGTTTTATTTTTTTACTTTGTCCATAAAATTGTGAAAATGTAGCTGAAAAGAGAGTGTGTTACAATGTTACTAATGCTGTTATTCGGTTCGTTCATATTTTTCTTTATTATGTTTAATATTTTTATTTTATTTTATTAGTAAACGACTACGACAGACTAACCGCAAAAATAAACAGTGATCGATGATAAAAAAAAAACTTACAATAATTTACAGAAATGTTTTTAGTTGTAGTTTGTGTACTTTAATTTATTAATAAATAAATAAATAAAAATAAAAATCATTTATTTCAGGCTTCACACCCATAAATCAGTTTAGGATAGACATATTAACAACAATTAAAAATTTAAATCACAAATAAGAAGACATTTAAAGTTAATTCATTGAAAAAAATTAAAATTAAATAAAATTAAAATTTAATTTAAAATTAATTAAATAAAATATAATTAATAAAATTTTATGGCTTAGAACACGTAATTTAAGAAAAAATTTACAAGTGCTTCGCAAATCTTACGAAAAAATCATACTAGGTATTTTATTAAGTTTCGTAAAGTATAAGTAACATTTTTAAGTTTGATAAAACGTTTGCATGTCTGCGAGCAGACTGAACACACGCACATATTTTTATTTAAAATCTGTCACAACTGTGTTTTGTGCAAATAAATATTTGTATTAGTATACTTTTTTTTTACTAAAAAAATATTTTACATCTTAAAGTTTGTTACCTCTTCACACAAAAACTATTTGACGAGACCCCCACAATTAGTTTACAGTCTAGCTGGAGTAACTTATAGGATACTTGAGGGTTCCGTACCCAAAGGGTAAAAACGGGACCCTATTACTAAGACTCCGCTGTCCATCTGTCTGTCTGTCTGTCACCAGGCTGTATCTCATGAACCGTGATAGCTAGACAGTTAAAATTTTCACAGATGATGTATTTCTGTTGCCGCTATAAAAACAAATACTAAAAACAGAATATAATAAATATTTGAATGGGGCTCCCATACAACAAACGTGTTTTTTTTTTGCCGTTTTTCTGTTACGGAACCCTTCGTGCGCGAGACCGACTCGCATTTTGCCGGTTTTGTATCACAGTTATCGTGCCGCTGAAAGACGCGGATAAAAGCTAGTAGGTACTTAATTTTTATTTCTAATAATTGTTATTATAATGACTACTCATTTATTTTCAGTGCTGTCAGCATTTCCCCGAGCACAGGCCCATTTGACATACGTAATGCAGTTTATTTTTTTTAATACTTAAGAGTGTATATCCGCATTTAAAGGAAATTTGCGTTTTTCAATAAAAGTTATCTAAAAATTGAAAGCATTACTATTGATGTAAACTTTAGTTATAGAAAGTTGAATTCTTAAATTAGTGTCGTATAGAGAGAAAAACAATTATCAGGTATTTTAAAACGAAGAAAGTGAAATTTCAAATTTGCTTGTCAGAGGTATTTTCACAAACGTTTCAGCTGTAACAAATAAGAATACGACTCATATTTATTTTTTCACTTATTGTTTGTATTGTCAAGGAGTGCACTATAGAGAGAAAATTAAAAAAAAAGTTTTTAATCACAGATAAATAAAATATAAAAAAATGCTCAAATCGGTACATATTTACATGTTTTTAACGGTATTTAAAGATTCTAAAGTATTTTTTATTTTGTTTTAACAATAATTAGATAGATTTGTCTAATGTATTGCGTGTTTTGTATATACTCATATCTAGAAATTTTAAAGTTCGCCCTCATTCCGGCTCGCGCAGAGTTGTTTTGATAATTTGTATTGAAAATTTAAAAATGGAACGTGATGCGTATCTACACCCTTAAGGCTTAGGCTTAATTTACGTTTATGAAATCATGAAAATTGGGTCAGTTATTTGCCTATTTGTCGTTTTGATACGTGAGCCACTGATAATGAACTAGTTAAATAATTGTTTACTTAGATTAATGTTCGTTTTAAAACAATGCGTTGTCGCACGTGAGTATAATAGTTAATACAATGTTATAAATTCTATAAATATTCTGGACAATAACCAATTTTAGTAGGTAGGTACAAAATTAAAAGTTGTAATATGTAAATATATCATATTTTTCTGTTGGCTTAGTTGTTTTTATAAAAAGAATACATTGCTTGCTTTATCTCCCTATGTGGGTCAGAAATAAAATATAAGTTATAGATGTCAGTAATTATTATTTACGTTGTGCAATATTGCAATTTGCCTTATTTTTTATATACAACGCGATGTTAAGTGACGATAAGGCCGAAGGTGGAAGCGCACTACACCCGGAATCCTTATCACTGAGGAACTGGCTATCATACCTCTAACTGCCGGAGCACAACAAATTTTAAATTGTTACGGCGTCAGACTTATGTAAGATAGTGATGGTAGCTAGCCAGGCGGTCCTGAAATAAGCCCTACCACCAACCAAACCGAGTAAAAATTGTACTTCCGCTGGGAATCGAACCCGGGATCCCTGCGTCTTACATGGGTGGGCGAACTACTAGACCACAGAGGCGGTTAGATTATTTATTTACACACTATTTTGTAGTATTTTTTACTATATTTCATCGAATTAATTTCTTAGTTTTTTCTTGCTTATTGCCTAGATAATATTATGTTGTGTATAATTGCATAAGGAGGTACTAACAATATAATTAAATTGAACAGCCAATAAACTACTGCCACATGGCGAGCACGTGCATCCACGACAACCGAATGGTCTGCGCTTCGACTCCCGACGGGTGCAGTCGCCGTACCTTCCTGGACCAGTGCGATATGTATGAGTTCAACTGCGATTATGGCACACGTATGTATCTATTACACAACATGTTACAAAAAAATCCCTAATGCCGATCATGTAGATAGAGACTACGGGACCAACTCTCTTATCGCGAAAAAAAATCAACTGTTTCATACTCGAAAATCAATTAATAACGAAAATCTCAAATTGTGTGAAAAAACTGTTTTTTAGGAAAGGAAGGTAGGTAGTGGACCCCCACAGTAAATCCTCAGTAGACGAAACTCTACAGTATGATAAAATATCATAAATGAAAAATTATTTTTTAAATAATCCAAATCGATTTTTTTGTTTTTGGATATTTGTACAGCTCGCGCAATATAACTTGACCCAATTTTTTGTACCACGTGACCTGCGCAATACAATTTTTATACTGAAAATTGCTACTGCGCAGGCCTCATTGTCTATAGTTTGGGTCAAGTTATTTTGCGCAAGCTGTACGTAGGTTTTGGTTCATGCTATGTTACATCCCTGCAAAATCTCATCGACTGAGGATTTAATGTTTGGGTCTCCATACAAAAGATCGCTTCATTTCATACACTATATCATTCTTACAACACAATAAGAATGAATACAGTTAACATAATATACATTAAAATTTTAAAATACTGTTAGTAAAATTAACTTACTTAACTTTAACTTACTTTGACATAAAATACGCAGCGCTTTGAAATAACGCGTCGATAACTAAACTTATTTTTTTTTGTTTTTTTCCTTATTTGTAGGCTAGACTGTACTTAGTTTAAAACTGGTATTGTCACTTTTATAGTCTAAAAAGAAAAAAACAGAGATACCTACCATCAGGTTTAAACTAAGAATAACGGGTTAAGGTTTTAATCTTATTTGGCAAACAAATTCAAAAGTAACCGGTTTAATCCTTGGAGTTTAATCTTTATAATATGACTTAGACTCTCTTTAATTTTTTTCCAGTGCGACATCAACATACCATACCAAAAAAATATATGTAGGTGTCGTATTCAAAATATGGAGAATAGTTAACTAAATTTTTGGGATGACTTGTTTTCTTGGCACAAATAAAAACTTACCAAAGAAATGTAGTAATGTGTCACATTAAGTCAAATTCATCTGTCAAATAAAAGCGATTGCGATAGATTTTGAAATTAAAGTTCAATAGTTTCTGAACAAAAGACTTGAGACAAGAGTTGACAAGAGTTTCTGAAAAAAGTACAACTGTTTTGTATTACTTAATTTTCATACAAAAATTAAAAACGAAAATATCAAAATATGTAACAGCTGACTTTATTTTCGTGATTTCAGAGTTGGTCCCATAGTAAAAGTTGTTCATTTTGATGGTCCTTAATCTACCATATTCGGCATTGCGGGTTGTTTTGTAACACCCTGTATAAATGTGTAGTTATACAGCAACAAAATTTTTGTAATGACATAATTGGAATTTATATTCGTTTCACGGTTTAATTTGACAATACATAGATAATAATACAGAAAAACCGTTCATTTCAATAACAATATAACATAACAACACATAACGGTTTTGAATGAATTTTATAAACAGTAGACCCGGTACTAAAGGCTTGAATTAGAAATTCAAATAAGTTTTTGATCTTGTTTTCTGAATTTCAGGGGACCAGAAAGGCATTTTGTTTTCAAATGAAATATTTTTATAGTTATTGATAATTTAGGTCGAAAATGCTACTCGTGTGTTCCATTATAGTACTTGAATCAAACAAAATTAAGATTATACCTACTTATACTTAGTTAAAATAAGTTATTTAAAGGAGTCGAGAATAAAATACTTTGAAGTTGACGCCGTTATTACTCCCACAAATCGGATTTTTATTCTTTGTTTTTTTTCACATCGCTTTGGTACCTGTTTATCTTGATATAATATTATGGCTTCTATAAGGCATCTGAATATGAAAAAAACAAAAAAAATAAAATTAAAATCATGAAAAAGATTTCATAAATTTTTTTCGCAAGTTTTGGCTTAACAAACGTGTGAACTAATATGTGTCATTGAATTGAATTAACTAAAATGCATGCCGTATTTAATGCATAGGTAAGTAAGAAAACATTAGCTGAAATAAATCGGATTTTAACGGCCGTTTCAGCTATCTAAAAACATGGATGTCATTTTATTTACTACCTACTGTTATCAAGTCATCAGTTAATCCAGCAACAATATAATAAGATTATGCTGCAATCGTAAATACCCTCAAACTTTGTAAGTTAGCCCCTTCGCACATAACCCGTAGCAGATACGTATAAACGTAACGTATGCGACGCGTATGCCGCACGCAGAACGATATTTACGAGCGCATACATGTCTAAACATATCCGAAGACGATACGGTGCCGTCGCTGCTTGTACTCAACGAAGCGTCGTCGTCTGCGGACGTGTCCAAAAATGTATCAACCGCCTCTGTGGTCTAGTGGTTCGCCCACTCGTGTAAGACGCAGGGGTCTCGGGTTCGATTCCCAGGGGGGTACAATATGTTCTCGGTTTGGTTGGTGCTAGGGCTTATTTCAAGTCCGCCTGGCTAGCTACCACCATCTTACCTAAGTCTGACGACATAACAACAATTTAAAAATTGTTGTGTTCCAGCAGTAAGAGGTAAGAAAACTAGTTTCTTAGTGATGAGGATTCCGGGAGTAGTGCGTTTTCACCTTCGGCCTTATCATCACTTAACATTAGGTGAGGTGAAGGCCAAGCACAATCCCGTTGTACATAAAAAGATTGCGCTCGTAACGCTCTCGGACAGCGTGCGGCGGCGGTTGCATACGGTACGTTTCTGCTACGACTCGTGTACGAAGGGGCTTAAAATGTATAATAATTTTCCTATGCCATCATTTCACACTAACAAACTTTTTGATCCAAACTAAGCAATGTAATATAAATCAATGAAACTAAGCAAATAAAATGTCGGACACCATGTCACACTGAAAATTTATATAATTATGAACGGTTTAAATAATATACGAGTTTTATAGTAAAAAAAGGAAGAGTTTAACAACTAAATATAACTTCGCATTATTACATTAATTATTTGAAATTACACAGTATTTTTCCATGTTTATCTATCAACATGATAAACCTAGGTTTATTTACCTACTTTATGAAAAAAAAACAGTTTTAATAAAAACAACCTACAGCTCGTAATATTAACACGCCTAATTCGCATGAACAAATAAATTCTCTGGCATCAAAGGTAATCTTTGTTTGGGATTAGTTTTTATACTTATTAATCCTTAAAGTTTTGTAATGAGTCTATAAAACACGCGAGACAGTATTAAATATTTGTAAGTTCAGCGAAATTGTAGGTACTATGTACCTCCCTATCCCTACCTACTTAAAAAAGTATATGAATCAGATCAATATATGATTTGGAGTAAAACTATAGAGAGATAAAACTATAGAAAATTCTGATATTAACACTTTTTCTATAAGGCTTTCACCTGAATCTTCACTAAACTTAAACTTTAATATTATCCAATATAGCCGTCAAACCCTATGAATTTTTTTATTATTATTTCAACTTTTGTTTTTATGACTTCGAAAATAGTTTTTCTAAATTGATGAGACATTTTTAAAGCTACGGGCTAAAAATTTCAATTAAAAGTATCTAACGCAAGTCTAAAATGTGAAATTTTAATCATGACCACTAATTAAATAATAGTTACACATAATGACCTAAATTAATAGTTTTTTTATCTGTTATCTTTCAGAGTACATGACGAAAGTAACTGCCGCGTGTGGCAACAGTCAAGTTGACTTCGCGTGCTGACTCAAGATTATGTCCTACATTGTAATGAATAAAGTTATTTTCATCATGTACACATTAGTTTTACTCCAAGTCATATAACTCCTAAAAACTAGTGTACCGTCATCTCTTCTAGTCTCTAAAGTTAGCAGTGACCGCTATCATAAAACCATTGCTGGTTAAACTCTTTAAAATCTATGATTTTGCCTAGTGACTCAGACATGGATATATGACATCTAAGGCACCCATTACACACACAATCTGATCACGCCAGACCGCGCCAGACTGACAAAGATTGACAGAGATTGATTGTGTAACGTTGTTCGCGATCTGTTTCAATCTGGCGCGGTCTGGCGCGATCTGGCGTGATCAGATTGTGCTGGATTGTCAATCTACGTCAATCTGGCTTGGTCTGGCTTAGGGTTGGCACCTTTTTTTCGAGGTATAAGTATTATTTTCAAAACATTTAAACATTATAGTACTTACTTTTGGGATATTTATAAAAATGTAGTACACATTTATTTTTGACTAGCTTCCGCCTGCGACTACATCCGCGTGGGTGGACATTCGAAAAATCATTAAAAAACAAACATACAAACGAACAGAGAACTTGCAGTCTGCTCATCGCAATCTACTGCTATCCGATACATGTTTTTTTAAGGCTGAACTGATTTAGATGAAAATTTAGGCACAGTTTATTAGCCTAGATTAAAACATAGGATGCTTTTTATCTCGGTCAAAGGTATCCTAGGTATTTTTTTTAAAACATTGAAATTAATATGTAGTAAGTAAGTAAGTACTTACTTTCAGGAAACTTATAAGAAAATTTGCGACTTTGTCTGCGTGGAAAGGTTTTTTTGCTATCCCTCGGGAACAACCATGGTAGATCTACCATGGTAGATTGACAATCTACCACAATATGCTTGCATCGGATCGCAGTAGATCTTGGTAGATTGTCAATCTACCACAATCCGAAGCAAGCATATTGTGGTAGATTGTCAATCTACCATGGTAGACTGACAATCTAGCACAATCTACGGCGATCCGATGTTTTTAACCGACTTCAAAAAAAGAGGAGGTTCTCTGTTCGTCAGTATATTTGTTTTTTATGAAAGCTGAACTGATTTAGATGAGATTTGGCAAACAGTTTATAGTCTGGATTAAAACTTATATTTTTCATCCCGATCAAAGGTACCCTAGGCATTTTAATTATTTTAAACATTGAAACTAATTTGTAGTACATTTGGGAAATTTATAAAAAATAAAACCCATATTTATTTTAACTTTCTTTCCGGACGTGACTACATGCGCGTGGGCATTAAAAAATATACAGATGAAAAGAGAACCTCCTCCTTTTTTAAGTCGGTTAAAAATATTGGATTGCAGTAAACGATGATAAAATTTGGCACACAGTTAGTTTGGTAGCCTAGGAAGTACCTACCCTATGTATGTAACCTATTTTTATTTTTAAAGGAAGCTAGTTAAAAATAAATGAGGACTATTTTTTTTTATAAATTTCCCATAAACCTACCTACTATATTTTTTGCAATGTTTTGAAAAATACTATTTTACCTCGATATTTATACTATACCAGGCTATAAACTATATAGGATGTGTGTAAAATTTCATCAAAATCAGTTCAGCCCTCTGAAGCTGAACTGATTTGGATAAAATTTGGCACTCAGTTCATAGCTTGGTAATATCGTATTAAAATTTATAAAAAATCGTATTAAAATTTATAATACGATATTACCAAGCTATGAACTGAGTGCCAAATTTCATCCAAATCAGTTCAGCTTCAGAAGGCTGAACTGATTTTGATGAAATTTTACACACCTGTGCGTGTAAAATTAAATATCGATATTCATCTAACCCTAACTAATCAAGGCATAAAATGGGTGCTAGACGACAAATTTTACTAGGTACTTATAGGTACTTACTTTTCGAAATAGATAGGTACTTATTATACGCAGACCGTCACAGAAATTAAAATTCATCATTTCAATTACGTCCGGGAATCGAACCCAGGATCTCTTGCGCGGTAGACTGGCATGTTGAATACTGCACCACTCAGGTCATCGATCGATATCACGCGAAAATTAATGCAAAAAGTTGGCAACCCTGCCAAAGCCCACCGTGGATCGTGGTAGATTGTCAATCTACCAAGATCTACTGCGATCCAGATCTCGCTGGATTGACCGTGTAACGTCGCAAACCAACCGCATCAAATTCCATCAATCTGCTGTTTTGATCAGATCACACCAGATTGACGTGTGTAATGGCCGCCTAACAGAAACTTTAGTTATATCGAAGATTGAAGTGAAATCACGAAATTATATTTTGCATCTCTTCCAGAACTAGAGGTCATTAAAAATATACAAATATGTATGCATACTAAGATAGATCTACACGTATTTAGCGTTTTTTTTAATTGCTCACAGCATACCTAAACATTTTCCTTGTTACGTTTTTTGGTATAAAACTAAAAGAAATAGGGCTCAAATTAATATCTCGGAAAATGCTTTACTTTTCTTTCAAAAAAATCTTCATAAAATAGGGCTAAAACTGAAAAAAACTTTCGAATCTTGTGCACTAAAAGAATGTAAGAACAGGTAATTATTTGTGAGTTTTGAGTTTATTATAATATCAACCTTCTTTCATACAGGGCGTTTGGTAAATCCTTACTAATATTCTTAGAGTAAGACGGGCTTCTACAGAAAGAGAAGCCATACGAAGCGTTTCCCCTCTGCCGAAGTACAAGCCCAAATGGGCATACGCGTTAGTAAAACCAGTTGCGCCCGGATTTCTTTCTAGACCGAGTCCAGTCGCGCATGTGAACGCTGCTCTGTTTAAAATGTCGAATTGATGAGTTTTTTGCTGTTAAAAGAGATCTTGAACATCAAGTATACAAAAAGACGGTTTTACATTTCACATAAAAGTATTTTTTTATCGTATTATTGCTATTTGTTTACATTTAAACATTAAATTCGTATATTTTATTCTTGATTAGTTGTCAAATTTGTTCAGTGACATCGGGTCTGCTAGTCCATGGCTCGTCCGTACAAATTTCAGATCTGTCGCTAGATAAATCCGAGTTCTCGCCGATGGACAACTTAGTGATGTTACCGTTAAATAATGTTTGTCGATAAAGTGTTGGTCAATCTGGCCCTGATTCTGCGCCAAATTCATTTGCGAGATTTTTGCATGATTTGCTCTGCACTGATGTGATCGCGACAGATATCGCGAAATAAATGTCGAAGTAGTAGATTATACAACAAGTGAATAAAAAGAGAATTTAGTTCGAGGGACTAACGGCCGTCTCTCGAGCAAGATAATTAGGCGCATGATAGCTGCATGACAGCTAAGTTCATGACACCGTTTTAATTTGGTCGAGTTGTAGTTAGGAAAGACTTATGCGATTCTTATCCAAGCTGAATACTGACCGTAAGTAGTACTGTTAAATAAACTATATTCAAATTAAAGCAAATAACACTGCTAAGAGCTGAATAGTAGCCGAAGATTCAGCATCGCTCTGTATAACTTAAAATCGCTTATTATTCACTCTTAGACCGGTGACCCGCCCGCCTCTCGGCATGACCCACCCCGCGCCACGCCCGCCCACGGCGTCCGGCTCAGAAGGTGCACATCGTCGTTGTTGTCGGTCGCGCACGTATCGACCTACCTAGATATCGCGTTATTATACGTTACACTATTTCCCAACAAAGTACTCGTCAAGACGATTCAAACGAGCCCAAACTCGATGGGGTTGCATGGTTTTATAATAGAGTTCCTATGGCCTTCTTTCGGCTCCATCATCAGATCCTTGGACACTATTTTCCATTAGAGTACTCGCCAAGACGATTCAAACGAGCCTAAACTCAATGGGGTAGCGTGGTTTTATTAAAGAGTTCAAGTGTCCTTCTTCCGGCTCCATCATCAGACCCTGGACACTATTTCCCAACAAAGCACTCGTCAAGACGATTCAAAGGAGCCCAAATTCAATGGGGTTGCACGATTTCACCTGAACTCTCGAGCTTTTTGTATAAAGCTCGAGCGTATAAAAATGACATCTTTGTTGTTATTCACCCCATTGTAAAATGATTGAGTTTGTAATCTTTATTCCTTTTTCCGTATCGATATTGCTGCATCGACAGTTGAGCCCAGCCCTTTATGTCAAAAACCTGTCATATTTTGATGTGTGACTCATCCGTACACAAATTTTTGCTGTTTTGTTTTATTTTTTATGTGTGAGTGTCGTCATTACAGTGTAGTTTTTGTATGTGGGTATGCGGAACTGCACTTGTGTGCATTTTCCCCCCCCGCAAAAAATGCCAGAATAATTTGAATAGAGTAATATCGCTAAGGCTACTCCCTTCGTGACAAACGAAGCCTTTTGTTGCTCGAAGCTAATATTATAAATGCGAAAGTCCGTTTGGTTGTTTGTTACGCCTTCACGTCTGAACTACTAAACCGATCATCATAAAATTTTGCTTACACGTTGTTAGGGTTACAGAGAAGGACATAGGCTACCTTCCATCCCGAAAAAAGGATTGTTCCCGAGGGATAGAAAAAAAATCTTTCCAAGCAGACGAAGTCGCGGGCGACCGCTAGCACCCTTATCTCACCCTTACCTCTTAAAAATTATAAAGCCAAATATTGTAGAGAATTATTGAAAACCCATAAAACCACCACCTTAAAAAAAATATTTCTGTGTTAAATTGCAAACCAAGAACGAAATTGTGATTAAAAAAATCCATTAACAAACCAAGGGTGATTATAGAAAAATTTGCATACAAATAAAAAACCAAACTCAGCCATGTGGTGTTTTTTAGGTTTTACAATAATTTCCTAGGATTGTACAGGGACGCACGACAGTTGAACTACGAAAACAAAAAGGCGGTCACAAAGTCAATCAACATAATGTATCGTTTGACGTGCCGTTGACTGTACATTGTACCCTATTTACCATATTGGGCTTTATAAAGGTACAAACAGCCTGGAAAACAAAACGTTGTTATTAGAAAACGTTTCAATGTAGAGCGTGTAAAGAGAATGATTACATTTTCAGGTTTCCATGAAACGTATATACTTTTGTGTTCAGCGAAAAATACACATATACCAATACCACCACATACTGTGACCGAACGAGGTAATAGTGAATAATTAAATTATTATTATTTTATATTTTTTCTTAGCATAATAACAACCTCAAACATAGTTCCCTACCATACAAAGCGCACTGTCAAAAAGAGGCAAATAAATTTCTGATTTTTAACCTTCGTACGTTACCTAACCGTAACTAAAATAAAAACGAAAAAGTTTCAATTTCCCTACATTAAGGGTATTAGTTACTATTTTATTGGATTTTAGTTACGATTAGGTAACGCAGGATATGAATCTGAAAACTGAGCCATTTTGGCATAGGTTTTTTTTGCCTCACTTCAAATACAAGGACTCGGCTTCTAGGTGTTATTATTCTAAGTATTTTATAAAAAACAATATAAAATGTGACCCGCCTTACTTTTTCGCTGTAAGCCAGCATTTTGTATTCAATTTGAGGAGGCAAAGATTTATATTTATATTTGCTTACAATGGAATTAAATTGTCAATAGTCAGTGATCCGTATGCGAATCAGCTATTTTGCGTTTCTGATATTATGCGCCTAAAGGGTTGCAATCCCACTGACCTGATTTTTTTTTCTATTTAACTGGACTGGCTGTCTGTATGATTTGACAGCAAAGTTCTTGTGCCTATTTGAAACGCCTCTAGCGTGAGGTCTAAAGAACTAATTTTGACGTAACAATGAAAATGGTTGCCGTTTTGTTCGTAGGTTGCCGTGATGGTCTCTCCAGACTCCAGACTTTAGTACCATGTCCCTCATGCTATGCTCACGCTACGTCTTACAGCGCCAAAATGGCGGAAATCAAATAGGCACAAGAACAGTTTGACAGCAGCCAGTCCAGTGGAATAAATAGAGGTCAATGGTTGCAATGCAATTCATTCGAGTATTTATGGTAAAGAGAAAAATTTACAGACTAAAATACTTATGTTGTCACTTCAGTTGTAATCGCATTGTACTTAGCAAAAGGCAAGCAAAATAGGCACACTGTCCCTTAGAGTAAGCCATGGCCTCTAGGGACAGTGTGCTTATTTTGTATCAGGCGGGTTGTATATATGTATAAAAAAGTATTTTAGATAACACACATTATGAAACAGATTTAAGTCAGAGTAAGATCTTAAAGAGAGATAATGGTATAGGTCATGAACTTTAAATTCTTTCCAGAATTAACTATAACGTTATTGGTATAGGTAGTAACAATATAAATATTTTGCGTATGGAAGTTTAACAGCTTAAAATTTTTGTGTTTATAAAAATCCACAAACTGGGGTCAAAACCGACTAATGAATTCAATTTGGTACTACCTGTATCGAAGATTCGAGGGTTCGTTCATATTCATAGTATAATTTCAGTAATTTCAACTTATTTCGATTAACAGCAACAACTACGGCTGCTACCTATGAAACTCCCTATCTATCCTCAACTTCCTTGAAAATTACTACTGCTTTCCCGACTATAACCACGACTAGTTCTCAGACGACAATTACTTCGTCAACCACATCTAGTACTACAACTTCCCCAATAACCACTACTACTACCCCATCAACAACTACTACCTCAACAACAATAACTACCCCAATAATAACTACTATCCCAACAACAACTACTCTATCAACGACTACTACCCCATCAACGACTACTACCCCGTCAACGACTACTACTTCATCAACGACTACTACCCCATCAAAAATTACTACTCCATCAACTACTACTACCCCATCAACAACTACTACACCATCAACGACTACTACCGTATCAATAACTACTACACCATCAACGACTACAACCACATCAACAACTACTACCATTTCAACAACTAGAAGAACAACAACCCCAACAACTAGAAGTACAACTCAAGGTACGACTCTTTCAACGAAAAGTAGTACCACTTCTACTACAACTAGTACTTCAACTTCAACTATAGGTAGTATTCCTACTAGAACTAGTACTTTTACTACAACTGGTACTTTTACTGAATCAGTAGAATATGCCGCAGAGACATCTAGCGAACTTTCTTATGAAGTGGAAGGTATTGAAACTGTTGCTCCTACTAATACTTCAGCAGAAAAAGTAGATAGTGCGACCACTGAAGAAGATACTCGTATATGCTGTGATAGGCCAAAGACATGGGAGACTACTATCTATGACGATAGTATAATTACTTATGTTTTCACTAAAAACCAAAAACCTTCCATAAAAACAACTAATCTTCCAACAACATTAAGTAGCACTACACCTGTTTCTTATACTAGTGAAGAACTATTTACTAAAATAACGGATCCTACTAAAAAATATACTGTTATTACAAGTCCGAAGCAATATCCTTCAACAACCACAAAAACAACTCTTTCTTCAACTTCTACATCCAGTACTTCTGTTTCTCCAACTACTAAAGAAATTTTGCCTACAAGAACAATTATACACGAAACTATTAACACAGATGAACTTCCTACAAAAACAACAATGTCTTCTTCAATAATTACATTTATTAGTACAACACCTTTTTATTCTACCACTGAAGAAACAATCCCTGCAGTGACGGAAGTTACAGAAAATTATACGTATACCACATTAACCAGAAAAGATGAACTCACTACTAAAATGACAACATTCCCGTCAACATCCACATCAAGTAGTACAACGCCATACTTTTCTACTACTGAAGAAAAATTGACTATAGTAACGAAAGATACTCAACCTTTAACTTTAACGATAAGCACACCGACACCAGAGACGATTAACTATGATGATGAATTTGGAACTTACGTTACAGAAGCTATACAAGATGATTTCACTGGATGCTGCGATAGGCCCACGTTTATATGGGATGAAACTGAAGCTACAGATACACCGTTGACAACAACGACATCAATTACAACGACTACACCAGAAATTACTACAACAAAAACAACTATACCAGAAACGACTACACCAAAAACAACTACATCAGAAACGACTACCACTGTTGCAACAACAGTATCGAATTGTTCAGATTCATGCGAAAACGAAGTTAATTCAGCAGAATACAAAAATTGTTGCGAGAGACCAAAGACATGGGAAACAACAGAAGAATCGATGCCTTCCACTATGTCTATTGTTCACTCAACTACAAAAGTGAGTGAGACAACAGAATCAAATTGTGTTCCAGGGCCCTGTCATTCTGATGATTCCAGTAAATGTTGCGAAAGACCAATAACTTGGGAAACTACAGAAGAAACAACGCCTGCAGCTGTGACTTTTTATAGTTCAACACCAGACGACACTCCTCCCCACACCACAGTACCCTCTACAACACAATCAGAGGAAATGACTGTGACATTTCATCTTCCCACTGATGACTCTGAAACCGTATTTATAGATGAGCGTCCAACACCTAGTAAAACAGAACCTCCTTCAACTACTTCTCCTACTATCACAGAACGTAGTACATCTACTGCTGCGGAGCCTACAACCACAAAACGTAGTACATTTACTACCGCGGAGCCTACCACCACAGAACGTAGTACAACTTCCACCACCGAGGCTACTACAACTTACTTCACGGAACCTACTGCTGACAATGAAATCTCGTACGAGCTAACTTCTAAGCAGGTTCTAACATATATGTATACAGAACCAAAGTTAACAACTTGGTGGTATCCAAAGTTCTGCAGGTCTGACAACTGTAGACGGCCCATCACTTGGGAAACGACAACACGGAGGACTCGTCGAAGGCGCTATTAAACATTGTGTAAATAAAGAATTTCACACCACTGACTGTAAGTTTTATTTTACCCTTTTACTAAATACTTGATTATAATACCGTTTACTAACAGGACTGTTCTTCTTTCAGGTTTTTGCTTAGCACCTTGCGGAAGTACTACAAGCAAGACAGTTTCTTCAACAATCTTCTACAACAAAATTGAGAAGTTGAAAGTAGATAAAGAAGATTTTGATAGTAGTGGCTATCTCAGCGCTGAAGATGTAAAAAACTGTGATGATGGGTGCAATCTACCTCGATATTGGGTGACAACAGTAACAGGAGAAACCAGAGATTTTTATAGAATTCTACAAAACATGTAAACTTTACGATGGTGTGAAATATTAAATTAAATAAAAGATGTAAATTAACGATCAAACAATTTATTTATAACCTAATTATAATCTATAACTTTGTACAAACGAGGTAGACTTATTATTCTATGAATAAAACTAATATTCTAGAGTATTTTTCAGTATTTAAAATATACTATATAAATGTACAGTAAAAGTATCCAGAATAAATTAATTTTAAAATAAAATATACAAAAACTTCTAATAAAGTCACATTCAACAATTTGGACTAATTTTTATTGAATTTGTTGGCAGAATATGTACTAAAGGAAATTCTGGATTTCTATATTGAACGATTCTTTAGTACTTGAATATTTCAATGTCAGGTATACAATAACATTGTCGTATACATCTTACACTAAAGTGCATATTAAACGTATCATAAGAACTTGCAAGACGTATCGTTTAGTAAACTTTTTTGTGTTCTTTATATTGCTGTAGTAACACATTTTATCAATATTTTTTCAATACTTTTTTAACAATAATTTGGATATTAATACATGAACATGAGTGTATAATAATTATATTATTTATTTGACTAGTTTTACAGTTGCCCGCTCGGTACTGTTGCCCCGCTTCTTTCTAAAGGCGTTAATAAGGAAGTCGTCGGCAAATATCTTACTCTCACCTTTATAAAAGGCTTCTATTTCTAATAATGTCTTAGATTCAGTCTCAGGCAGGAAGAAGTACAGGTAAATTGTTCCTATGAGTCCACAAGCGGAATACAAGGCAAAAGTACCGCTTAGGTGCAAATTAGCTTCTAGATTGTAATTAGTTTTTGATGATAAGAAGAATATAACATAGCTGAAAGCGGCTGCGAGACTTGTAGCGACGCCACGACTCCTGTAAACAATGTAGTAAGTTTTAAAACAACAAATTGATAAACAAACATTGAATACAACCAATATTTTACTCAAAAAAGATTTACCTATATGGAGGAATCAGTTAATACTAACAGAACATTTTATAAATAAAGTTAATCCATAGTTCATTTTGTCAATTTGAAGTTAAACAACACAAGAAAAAGAAACATTAATTTTTGATCTTTATATCAAAGTGAGGTTTGTATTGGAGTGATTTTATCTCTACCTTGTTGGTATCAAAACAAAGTCCAGGTTTAATGTGATTAAATTACAAAAACAAATATTGGCACCTGAATGGGAACACCTCCGACAACAGCACCCAAGGAATCCCCAGGCTGCTGAAGCATACCAGCAGCATAAACAGGAAGACTGGCAACATTTCCTTCACATCAGGAAAGGTATGCGTCTCATAGGAGAACACGGTCGTAGGAAGCCTGGCTCCAGCATACACGCTGATGCCGAGGCTGCAACAGCTGGTCGCGAACAGAGCTCCGAGGATAAGCTTGCGTTTGCCGATCAACTTGACGATGACGGCTGAAAGGAGGTTCATCACGATGAACACGACTCCGACTAAAACCTGGAAGATATGACATTACTTAGAATACGGTTCTGGTAGTGACCGGTTATCTACAGAGTGATTTTTAGATCACGTGATATAATTTTAGGACATGTGCAGTCCACGAAACTGAACAACTTTCTCCAATAAATAATGTTGAAAAATGGAACATTTTTTTAGATTATTCATACAAATCAGAGTAATAACGTGATTGGTGGCTCAAAATTAATGACGTATTTCGAACTGTTTCTTAGAGAAAATGGTTGTTCATGGACTGAACACATACTGAAAATTTGTCACGTGACTTAAAATTAACCCTGTAGTAAAGAATAAACTAGTGAGATTAATTGAATAAATAGATCATTCCCACTAGTTCCAGTGCAAATCTGTCCTATGGAACTACTGATACGTTTTATTTTCACTAGTTCCATTGGCAATGGAAATAGAACTAGTGAGAACGAATATTGGAGATATTCACTGGAGCAAATTTTTCCATCTGTTAAACTGCTGAATTTGAGAATTGTCTTATAATTTTATGAATCAATTTTGTTTTTATGCTGTTTACTTTTAAACTCTATCGGCATTGAAATGCGATGGACGTATATTGATTACTACAGACATTTAATTTCCGGAATAGATACCTTAATAAAAAAACAAGTATCCCAAGTGATACTAACCACAATAGCCTTTGAATCGTACTTCATCCCCAGAGCACCGCAAATATTCACCATATTTGGTCTAATTGGTATCAGACCGCTCATAGTATGGAAAAAGAAGTATGCCATTACTAGAACGAAAGGTCGCAGCGTCTCCTTTACTAAAAAGACATGCTTCATCTTCATAAACATCTTTCTAAAGAAGTTTGTCCTATCGTGTTCGCATGGACGGTCGTCTGATTTGCCTTCTTTAGCACAGATTATGCATTGTTGGATGACGTCATTGTAGCTCACGAGTTGGTCGAACTCTTCTTTAACCTCTTCAGGCTTTGCCCAACCACGGAGTCGACAGAGGGACTGGAGGGCCTCTTTTTGACGACCTTTGGAGAGCAACCATACTGGAGTTTCTGGGACCTGTAATATAGAACATATTATTAACAAATCAGATTATAGTTTTCATCTTATGAAAGGATAATGGTAAATGATCTTGAAACGGCTGAACATCTTCATAAATTATAGTTAAGAACTAGAAAAAGAAGACTTTTATATGAACGAGAACTACCAGTAATTGCTTTATATTTCAAGCATTCAACCATTTACTGAGAAAGAAACGAGTTAAAAATCAAGTTTCTTGGAACTCGGAAACTATAACAGGTTATTATCTAGACATTGTGTTTTCAAGTTAAAACTTACGGAAGTTACGATAATGGATATGGAAAATAATGAAATACAGACATCGGATTAACCTTGGCTATTTTATCTATAACATCCTATGGCATTGGATAGATATAGTTACTATGTAAAACTATGAACCATAAAGGATAGTAAATGCTATGTACTGAGCGTTTTTTTCTTCTTTTTTTGGCCCTCACCTCACATGATGTTAAGTGACGATAAGGCTGAAGGTGGAAGTGAACTACACTCTGAATCCTCCTCACTGAGGAACTAGCTATCTTACCTCTAACTGCCAGAACATATCAATTTTTAAATTGTTGTTATGGCGTCAGACCTAGTTACGACCTAGGCGGACTTAATATTAGCCTTCCACCAACCAAAGCAAGTACAAATTGTACCCCCCTGAGAATCGAAGCCTGCGTCTTACGGGTGGATTAACTACTAGAGCGAAGAGGCGGTTAGTTTGTTGGCAAAAGAGGCGATAGTCGTCATCACCATCAGCCCATTACAGTCCACTTCAGGGACATATGCACCACTCCTGCGAGGATATTACCATAATTTTCACGGTTGGCACTTCTCCTCATGTTTATTTGGTAATGAGGAATTTATTTGTTTATGCTTTATTTAGTAACCATGGTTCTCGAACATCTTTATTTGAAATAACATTATTTTCATGCTTTGTAAAAAATTACTATACTTACCAGTTTTATCGTATACTGTTAAATAACTAAGAATTAATAATAAGTTGAGTTTTAGAAGAGTTAAATTTTATTATCGTCTAAAATGTATAGAAAAGAAAATTATAATTATTCAACAAAAGCAAGGAAATGAGGTCAACTATGTTTCGTAATTTTAACTTTATAGTTAGGGAGATTATTTTTATCACTAGGTACCCATCGGCCTTTGATTATGGTAATCGACAGATTATTGTTATCAGACACACCATCGATTTCGAATTTGGTTAAAAATCTGGTTTAACGATTAACATACACGTAAATAATTGATTAATGTGTGTGTGTGTGTGTGTTAATTAATTTACTGTCCTTACTTATCGAATTATTATTCGTAAAATAATTTATTACCCCGAAAACTTATGACAGGAAATTCTTAAAGAAAATCATTATAGTGTACTTTCCGTTGACGTAGAACTATGAAATCTTCTTATAGTACAAGTACAGGGAAAAATGTGAAACTACACATTTGTGATTAAATCATAATTAAAAATAGGTAAGTATTCTTTATTTTGTAAGCTCGGTGGCGCAGTGGTTTAGCGCCTGGCACAGCGATTGCGAAAGTTAAGCAACGTTCGCAAGGGTCGGTCATGGGATGGGTGACCAAAATTTATTATCTCGAGCTCCTCCGTGCTTCGGAAGGCACGTTAAGCCGTTGGTCCCGGCTGCTTTTGCAGTCGTTAACACCCACCAATCCGCATTGGGCCCGCGTGGTGGGTTATGGCCCGTCCTCCTTATCCACCCATAAGGAAGGCCTGTGCCCCAGCAGTGGGGACATTAAAAAATGGCTGATGGAGATTCTTTATTTAAAGTACGTAATGAATCATCGAGTTTGCATGGACCCCGCGTTCGGGGTATGCGTAGACGATTTTTACGCATACCCCGTACCTGTGCAAGCAACGGGGATTATGTGAGGCTCTCCACGATTGGAGCCATAAGCTATTAAGCTCCCTACTATGCCCTCGAAGGCTACCCTGGACGAGCGGGATCCCAGCATGACCACCAAAACTAGATGTGATATTTAAAGCGATTTATTACTTTTAACTGTCACTAGACAATGGATTTTGACAGTTAAGTGTCGATAAATCGCTATATCAAAGCGTATTTTAGTAGTCATTAGTCGCCTCTGTGGTCTAGTGGTTCGCCCACCCGTGTAAGACTCAGGGGTCCCGGGTTCGATTCCCAGGAGGTGGGTACATTTTGTACTCGGTTTGGTTGGTGGTAGGGCTTATTTCAAGTCCACCTGGCTAGCTACCACTATCTTCCCTAAGTCTCACGCCCTAACAACAGTTTAAAAAATGTTGTGTTCCGGCAGTTAGAGGTAAGTCAGTCAGTTCTTCAGTTCGGGTGTAGTGCGCTACCACCTTCGGCCTTATCGTCACTTAAAATCAGGTGAGGTGAAGGCCAAGTACTATCCCGTTGTGCATAAAAAAGCGATCTATTACTTTATCTGTCAAAAAGACAATGGATTTTGACAGCTGAGTGTCGATAAATCACTATAGATCGCGCACTGCATCCGGTGTATCCATCGGTACCTACCTTACCCATCGGTAGGCCCCCGACAAGGAGGAAAGACGATCTAGTGAAGGTCGCGGGAAGCGACGCGAGCCAGGCAGGACCGATGCTTGAGAGAGGCCTATGCCCAGCAGTGGGTGTCAGTCACGCGGCTGATATGATAATGATGAAAATGAAATCGCTATATCATATCGTGTTTCAGTAGTAATGCTACGGGGGCTGGATGCCTAATGATGGCTACTGGAATACTCACAAATAAGACTAGCACCATAGTGAGTAGCGGCACCGTGAGCGCCGCCAACGCCGCCTGCCGCCAGGGCAGCACAGACCCCAGTAGATATGCGAAGAACATGCCAGTGGATGTGAAGCTGTTGGTCAGCGTCGTCAGGATACCGCGAATTGAGGGGTCACTGGAATTAAAAATATATATAATGACCATCAGCCATTTTTAATGTCCCCACAGCTGGGGCACAGGCTTTCCTTATGGATGGATAAGAATGGTGGGCCTAATCCACCACGCGGGTCCAATGCGTGTTGGTGGGTATTTACAACTGCAAATGCAACCGGGGCAAATGCCTTAACGTGCCTTCCGAAGCGCGGAGGAGCTTGAGATAATATATTTTTGGTCACCCATCCCATGACCGACCCTTGCGAAACAATCGCTGGGAATATAATAATAAAAATGAATAAAATTATTTTGACCAAAAAATATAGGTATATTTCAGTACTTAGCCTAATGATTTAATGCCAGTAGTTACATTTAAAAATGTAGCTATAAAATTAATTAGGTAAAAACCTATAGCTATTTCATCTTAATCGATTGTCTGGCATCTGTAAAGGTGTTGCATTCGAATGTCGAAGCTAATTCTTTACATTGATGAGATAACGCTGGCTTACAGCGGAAACGTTAAAAGTATCAGAAAATTTCGCCACTCCCGCCAGCATAATTGGTTAGTGCATTGCGCCGGAACTCTAAGCGGGTTCGAATCCCGTCTGAGCTGCTACGGGTGAGTCGATTTTTTCTAATATTTTTTCAATTATATTAATAATCATAGGTAAAAACCTGTATTTCAGCACACAGACAGTACCTCTTGCCTCGGGTACCCACTACCCGAGATAGTACCACAGAATACATAATAGTACAAAGTACAGAATAACGCACGCATATACTCACAAGCGCGGCGGCAACCCTGACTGATTTTGCAACCTCAAGTTGTCGCGCGCTGTAGGTAGGTACTTATCGCGGTAGGTATGGGCGAGTGACGGATGCCTGACAGTACCACAGTACCTACTGCATTTTTTTCTGCCAAAGGGTAAATTACATGTAATTTACCCTTTGGCAGAAAAAAATGCATGTATGCTTTTAGGTAAGTATAATGAAATTTTATACTCAACAGTCCTCTCGGTGTATAAGATGTTAATACGTGGGTGTGTGTGAGAAACATTTCAAGCTTGCACAGATTTTACTTTGTATTCATTTTACAGATATAATTGTGTACGTACACTGGGATTTAGTGAATACATCATTATTATGTTTAATAATTACGACCTAATTACTTCTTGTAATAGCAATATTTCACTTAACCAAGCACCTAAAGCTAAGAAATAGCAAAATGGACTTTTGATGAATGGACAGTCAACTAATAGGTATAACCGTCTCAGACTGGTAACAGAACCACAGAATACATAATAGTACAAGTAACAGAACACTTGATCTAATCCACTTCACTTGCGCGAAAGGTTTTTTGCTCTAAAGACATTTTTCGCGAAGGGACACTTGCACGAATGGACATTTGCACGAATGGACATTTGCGGGAAAGACATAATGGGTGTACAAATGTAATTAAATTCGTCTCAATTAAAGTTTGTTAGATTATCTACTTTATTATTAGTACCTACCTATTTTGAACACCTGTGAACGAAGGTTGGGTTCAGTCATGTTTTGTTAATTTATTAGCTTGTGATTCTTTTTTTATCTTGAACAATTATATCGGACAATTATAACGAACAATGTTCTCAATAAAATGTCAACCACAAATCTATCCTATGCTACAATTACCTACGTGAATAAAAAATTAAGGTTGTAATTAACCAACAAAGCCAACCTGGTGGTAAAAATATGCGTAAATGTCCATCCATACAAATGTCTTTCGCGCGACAAACCAAATATTTTAACATGTTTCGTATGCTCACCTCACTTCACCAACATAAGTGATGGACGGAGCCTCCATTATCCCAGTCCCAATGCCCAACAATGCGTTCCCAACGAACAGCGATGGGACATTCCACGCGTAGTAGATTAGGAGCCACGCGATTACATGCGGTATGTTCACTATGAATAGGGCCTTTTTTCTCCCCAAGTAGTCCAGGAGAGGCCCGGAAAATATGCTGCCTACAGGCTGACAGAGGAATGCTATGGAACCTGAAACAAAGAAGAAATTGTAGGTCTTAATTAAAAACATTCCCGCAGAATAAGTTTACACCCTGGCTTTAGTTTACCAAAATATTGCTTACTGCAAACTTTTTGTACGTAAAGTACGTAAAGTTAATGTCCCCACTGCTAAGGCACGGGCCTTCGTTATGGGTGGATAAGGAGGACGGGCCATAACCCGTCTAACATTAAATATTCTAAGAATATAACATTTGTAAATCATAATGATTTACAAATGTTATATTCTTAGAATATTGAATGTTAGAAGGAAAAAACAAACTCCATCAGCCATTTTTAATGTCCCCATTGCTGGGGCACGGGCCTTCGTTATGGGTGGATAAGGAGGACGGGCCATAACCCACCACGCGGGTTCAATGCGGATTGGTGGGTGTTAACGACTGCAAATGCAGCCGGGACCAACGGCTTAACGTGCCTTCCGAAGCACGGAGGAGCTCGAGATAATACATTTTTGGTCACCCATCCCATGACCGACCCTTGCGAACGTTGCTTAATTTCCGCAATCGCTGGACCAGGCGCTAAACCACTGCGCCACCGAGCTCCTCACAGCAAACTACTGTAAAAAAATGCAAAATTGTATGTTTTTACTAAGTGAAAAACTGCTTCAAACTAAGTGTTCCCACACTCTCTAGTTTTCACACAATGTTGGAAGCTATAGCGTGTTTTTGCACTTAGCTCCGTTACTATTATTTTAAAATTTGAATGCTGAAGAGCAAACACATAATATCTATCTAAGTATTAAAATATTTTTTGATTAAAAATTAGTATTTCACAAAAATCGCTGCTCTTGCAAATCTTCGCAGATCATAGACTTTCCGTGTTCTCTAATCTGACCATAAGCATAATTTTGACTGTAAACCAGTTCTAGATGAAAAAGAAATATCAACATATTATTATGGAACTATGGTCTAAAAATTTAGTTATTAAATAATATTGTGTAACAAATAACTCGTCAGTCTGGTTTGGTTATTCGCGCACAAAAACGTTTGGTCCGCTCCCGCCATAATGTCTGCAAAAACGTCTTCTGATCAGGGGAGTAGCGTGCCATGGCAGGTCCCCGTATAAAAATTTGTTTGAGGGCCCTAACGAAGGGTAAAGATTTCTCACAAAAGAAAAAAAAAGTGTTTGCATAAAATTAAAAGAAATATTTTTTTATCATAATTATTTTATCACTTTTTCCAAATTTTTGTTTTCGGATTTTTTTTTCAAATTTAATTATCTATCTGTCACTTTTTCCAATTTTTTTATAAACAATCCAAATTAAATATGAACTCTCCTTGTCTTTTTTCGGCAAACTGATTTATGAGCACGCTGTACGCAGAAAAAAAGAAATCGCTTTTTTTACTTTTTCCATTTCTGAAAAAAAGTTTTTATTAATTTTTGCTTACGTACGTTGGGGCCCCGGGGGCCCCGTTTATTGATACGGCAGATACGGCAGTAGCTACGCCCCTGCATCTGATATTCATATGACTAGACTGATTGACGTATTCTTATCGTTATTGAATTTGCGATATGGATCTTATTTTCTTTTTCTTTTTTTTGTGCGTAAAGTTTATGTGCACGCACACTATTTGCATTTTATGGATTATTGATTTTATTTCGTAATGTCAAAACCTTGCAAAATCACGAATCATTTGCTTATATTATAATGCAAATGATTTGCTTGTATTAGTAAGATTTGTAATTTAGACCTAAGTATATAATAAAATGTCTTAGTTCATTTTTTGGAGGTTTCATAACTCGATTCAAAATCAATTAATTTTCATAGATTTTTCATATGCTTAGTGTACATAAGTTACGATCATTTTCCAACATTTTCCAATTTAGCTCTTTGTTTTCCGACAAACTTTTCTTCATTGGAAAGCATATCATGTTTCATATCATGGCCTCTGTAATATGCATAGAGGCCGTATAATAAAACAACGTGTTTAAACAGTATTATGTTCACTGGTTTTCAATACACAACACGAAAGATATGTAATGTAACACTGTACCTAAATGGATTTGTGGTTTAACGCCTTCAGGTGGTTTAGGTATGTCGTTTTGAAGACAACCATAACACGGGAATCATAATATGTTATGAGCGTAAACCGTAAAACACGATTACCTAAATACTGTAGTTCGTCTAATAATGTTACTTATACTGATGACCACCGTGGTGGAGTGGTTTCGTACACCGATTTTCAAAGTATCGGCATCGCTGAGGCCGGGTTCGATCCCCGGCTGGGTCAATTTAGAAAACAAACTTCTATATTGGTTCAGGTCGTAGGTTTGTAGTTCCACCATTTTGTGAAGCATAATATTCTGACCATTACACCTAAGTATCACATCACATTCTAGAGGTATGTAAGTTTGTTATAAAACATCTCGTAATTTAAAGAAACTAAAAGTACTTTTCTCCAGTAAGAAATTAAGATTTTTAACCTCATTCCTAATTACCTAAAAATCTTGGAAAAGCCTTTTCGATTTTCTCGTCGCTAAATCCTACTATAATATTATAAATGTGAAAATTTGTGCGTTTGGATGTTTGTTCCTCAATCACGCAAAAACGGCTGAACAGATTTGGATGAAATTTGACACACAGATTGTTTATATCCTGGATTAAAACATATAGGATAATTTTTATCCCGGTCAAAGATTTCCTAAGGATTTTCCGAATGTCCACGCGGACGAAATCGCGGGCACAAGCCAGTGTTATTATAATTTAAACGATTTTTTTGGAGATAAAAACATTAAAAAAACTAAAACTAATAATAGAAGCTAATAAAATATTCAATCAATGTGTATAATCCTTTAGTGAAATATTATTTAATGTAAATAGATAATCATAAATAAGAATGATTAGCCGTAAATGTTAATTTATTGTACGATTAAGTAATTATAAATGTCAATTTTGTGAGTTATTACTGTTATTTAGTAATTAATAGCCCTTATTTAATTAATTCATATTGCTATGCACTTGCAGGGCGTCACATTTAAGTAGACCTTACTAAATGTTCCACCTCCACGCTTGGGAGGCGGGTAAGAGTAACTCATAGAAACGATGATATCCGAAACAAAATGTCTTTGCGAGAGCCATAATAGTACATTATGATATAAGTGCGGTAAGTTGAAAATTACAGCTGAGGCGATATTGCTAGCCCGAGCCGTAGGCGAGGGCTACAAGAAAGCAGAGGCTGTAATTATCAAAGCGCACGTATGTCATACGACGTTTTATAACATATTTGCGAGGAAATAAATAAAACTCGGACTTTGCATTTTTGCTTGTTTTCCATAATGATGAAATTTTGATACACTTGTAAGTATCTATCGGTCGATTTTTCTGCCTTTCACTTCGATTGTGAGGAAATCAAACAACAATAAAGTAAAAAAACAAAAACTAAAAAAAAAACATTTTTTTTAAAATTTTAGTGACTAATTATATCATTTTGGAATGTGCTCATCAAGGCCTTTCATTTGATACCCATATTCAAAAATGAAAAAATAAAAATAAAAAAAAATGTAAAAATAAATTAAATAAAGTAAATTTTATTCATAAAATGTTGACCAAGAGGTCAATCGCACATGACGCATCAGAAAAGATTCTGATATAAAAACTCTTTGCTAAGATTTAAAAAAGTACCGTTCGTTTAAGACGAAGCATCTTGTAAACCGTGCGTTTTACTTTACATTACCGCACAAGTTCGTAATGAGATACAATACGATATTGAAATTGGCGTAATAAGAGACCCTTTACGAGCAAATATGTTATAAATAATATTATGAAACCACTGTTATTTATTCTTTTTACAGTTTAGGTCAATGACCGCCATCTTTTTCGTCATTTCAGCAGATAACATTACCGACAATAATCCAGCTAGAAGGCGCTAAAGTATCAACTATAAGTATAATCCGGATAAAATCATAAGGTTTCTTAGCGGAAGTAACTTGATACTCGGACACTATGCGTGCGGTTGATGAGGTCACAGTACATTAGCTAAAGCAGTACGAAACAAAGTTCTTTACTCGCTCGTTTTGGCATTCTCAAAGCGAGTGACAGCGCGGGCGGACAGGCTGGCTGCACGTAGTAGGGTTACCAGACATCAGGATTTGTCATGACATGTCAGGCTTTTTGAACTTTTTTGGATTACCTCTTGACACCTAAGTACCTTTTATGTACAGTAATTAGGTTTCATAAGTGTTTTTAATAACCACATTTATTTTTCTTTTTTGGTAACAATTAACTTAGATTTTTCAGTACAATAATCAACTAACAGTGCAAATAATCAACAACTAAAACTTAAAAAAACGAAATATTGTTAATATTTCGTTTTTCGTTAATTTTGTCTAAGGCGGTGGTCTGCAACAAACGCCGGTAGCGGCGTCTGGGACGCTGGACGCGGCTTCCAGCGTCACTGCGATGGTCACTCGGAACTGTTTTTAAGTTTCGCATACGCTCAATGTAAACGGACGTGAGCGATTAAAATATGGATGACCTGCACTGCTACTCACTTTAGGTACTTACCAAAGTGAAGATAGTCATGAATGTCAGTAAATACTTAAATATAAAGTTGATTTTTATCGCATAGTACCCTACGCAAGATAAATAAATACAAAACCTTAAAACAAAGTACCTAGGTACCTACACAATACAAAAACAAAATAGGTAAGTACCTACTCAAGTGAATAAAATTGATTCTCACCTGGTTGACGAACAACCAAGCTTATTTCTTCCCAACGTTTGTGTTTCAACACATTGTTTTTATTGCTGGCATCATAATAATATGAAACTATGTTTCATTTAACGAATTCTATTAGTACTCCGTCTTGTTCCTACCTAAATTTCCTAAATTTCACCATTTCCAGAGTGACCGCGCGACAAAAGCGCGGCGTCCGCGTCCGTGTACGCCAGAATGCTCCGAAATGACTGCGTAGGCAGCGTACGGCCTACGGTTTTGCATAAGTTGGTGTTTTTCACCTGCGTCTTTAGAAAAATCGAGGTGTATTATCTCGTAAGGAATATTTTCTAATAAAATAATTAACAAATCTAGTTTTATGTCCATTAAATCACTTCCCTACTTTCTTACGGAACTATAAATTAACAGAACACCTTTTTATCACTATTGATATGAAACAATACGAATATCATCAAGATTAAAAGGCAAAAGAAATGTATTCCATAACGGGTACATTTTTAGGGTTCCGGCCCCAAAGGGTAAAAACGGGACCCTATTACTAAGACTCCGCTGTCCGTCTGTCTGTCTGTCCGTCTGTCTGTCTTTATTTTTTATACACAACGGGATAATGCTTGGTCTTCATCTCACCTAATGTTAAATGACGATAAGGCCAAAGGTGGAATCGCATTACACCCGGAATACTAGCTATCTTACCTCTAACTGCCACCAGGCTGTATCTCATGAACCGTTATAGCTAGACAGGTGAAATTTCACAGATGATGTATTTCTGTTGCCGCTATAACAAAAAATACTAAAAACAGAATAAAATAAATATTTAAGGGGGGCTTCCATACAACAAACGTGATTTTTTTTTGCCGTTTTTTGCTCGATATTAATAACGACAACAGGTAAACAGTTGAAATTTTCACAGATAATGTATTTCTGTTGCCGCTATAACAACAAATACTAAAAACAGAATAAAATAAATATTTAAAGGAGGCTCCCATACAACAAGTTTTTTTTTTGCTGTTTTTTCGTACGGAACCCTTCGTGCGTGAGTCCGACTCGCACTTGACTGGTTTTTCAGTATGATATGAAATGAGCGATAAGCCTGTGAAAATAAGCAATGTCTTGAAAACTTTTGATATAAGTAATTTGATTTGAATATAATTAATTGTCTAAGTTTATACACCGTTAAGTATATCTAAAAACCGGCCAAGTGCGAGTCGGACTCGCGCACGAAGGGAACCCTTAACCAAAAAACAGCAAAACATCACGTTTTATTGTATCGGAGCACCCCTTAAATTTTTATTTTTTTCTGTTTTTAGTATTTGTTGTTATAGCAGCAATAGAAATACATAATCTGTGGAAATTTTAACTGTCTTGTTATAGTCGTTATTAACAGCGAACAAAAAACACCAAAAAAATCACGTTTGTTGTATGGGAGCCCCCCTTAAATATTTATTTTATTCTATTTTTAGTATTTGTTGTTATAGCGGCAACAGAAATACATCTTATGTGAAATTTCACCTGTCTAGCTACCCCGGGTTCATGAGATACAGCCTGGTGACAGACAAACAGACAGACAGACAGACGGACAGCGGAGTCTTAGTAATAAGGTTCCGTTTTTACCCTTTGGGTACGGAACCTTTAAAAATGAAATGGGGATATCTGACCACGTTTCTGAATACGAATGTGCAGTTAAAAGTTAAAAAATTATCGTTTGAAAATATCGTAATAACTCACAAAAATAGCAAGACGCGTGCGTAGATTCATTCTTTTAATTGTTTACGTAATTAATAAGATGGTCTCTTTTGATTACGCGTGTGTATGAATGAGCCCTAAATCCAGAAATCAGAAAAAAAATTGGGACATAAACAAACCTCAATATCTTGACCAATTATTAAATATTGAAACTTTTAACTGTACATGCTCGATTAGAATAGAGAAAAGATACACTCATTTTAAGATATACTTAAAATTTTACCGTGTATTATAAACTGTACCGACAGTCGTTGAATATGCATGAAACGTATCTTTACAAATACCTATTACACATGAATAAGTAACATCGCGCCGCCAAGACAGCAATGAAACTTATTCATAACAACCGAACCACTAAGAAATAAAAAAAACCCGCTTTAACCTTGAAATCTGTTCCCCATACTGAGTGTCGCATTGTGGGCACTATCATGTATCATTTTTCCAGTTTCCGACTTCGTTGACCTCTAATCTTAAGTTTTTTTAATAGTTCACGGTCGATCAAGTTTCATCTGAAAATTTAGATGCCTGGGGGTCTATTACGAAAAGTTCAATGCGATACACGCAGCTGCGTACGTGCTTCGTTCTGATTATTTCTTATTACAAAGCACTTTCGTATGCGATATCCTCTGAAAAAGGAAACCTATGGAAGTGGCATAAACTTTAATAGCAAAGCATTCGTGATGTCAGGCGCGTGCCGTGTCCGCCATATTGTGTTGCGTTTACATTTTACAATTTCGACTCTATGCTGTTTACATAAGGTGTATAATTTACTAAGCTAAGCCGCCATGTTTAGTTGCGTTTGAATGGAGAACAATGAAGTAGGTATGCACGCTTTTTTCGTAGGTATGTCAGGTCCATATTATTCCTTTGTCATTGGCGATATCGCATAGTGATTGCGTAAGTTTGACACTTTCTTTTTAGCGGATCCAAAATCATTCGTCCAATAGTCTATGAGTGTTTAATAGCCACAACCGATGAACTGCGGACGACTATCGTGACCAAGTGACTGCGTTACGCAATTGCGTGCGTTATTTTCGTAATAGGCCCCCTGTTCCAATGTTTTTTTTAAATATTATAAGTAAGTATGAGTATACATTATCTGTAACGTTGAGGATTGCACAATAAAAACAATTTCCAAAAAGGAGTGAAGCCATACCTCAAGTAAGTAATGATACGTTTAGTTTATTTAGTTAGGTTAGGGCGTAGTGTGTCCTAATCCTACTAATATTATAAATGTGAAAGTTTGTAGGTTTGGATGTTTAGATGTTTGTTCCTCAATCACGCAAAAACTACAGAACGGATTTGGTTGAAATTTAGATACATCTTATCCCGATATTCCCACGGGAACGGGAACCACGCGGGTGAAACCGCGGGCGGCCGCTAGTAATATTATAAATGAAAGTTTAGATGTTCGGATGTTTGTTACTCAAATACGCAAAAACGGCTCAACGGAACTGGGTGAATTTTGGCACACTGATAGCTTATAGTCTGGCTTAAAACATAGAGTACATTTTTCCCGGTTTTTTCAAGATTCTCTAGTATTTTCCGAATGTTCACGCGGACGAAGTTGCGGGCAGAAGCTAGTGTACAATATTTTTTGGTTAGGGCCTGTTTCTTACGTTCTGGATAACACCTATCTTCTGGTTTAAGTTTAAAATGGAAAATAATGAAATTATTTATCACTAACGACCCACGTTGCTTCGGTGTAGTGTTGAATTTGACACCATGTAGGTATTATACATTTCTAAACCATTCTATTGAATTTGGTACTCTATTTATTAAAAAACCCGCATCAAAATCCGTTTGCGTAGTTCTAAAGATCTAAGCATACACAGGGACAGACAGCGGGAAGCGACATTGTTTTATTATATGTAGTGAAGTTATTTTATTGCATTCACAATACTTTTTAGTGCCCCATTTTTCTCAGTGTATTGGGTACATTTGGGATTGTGATGGAAAATGGCCTGACTTTAAATGTGGAGCTCATTTTTCAATGTTGACGACTCTGTATGAAATATACAGGGAGAAAAAAGCAGCCCTTGACGAGTTTCTTGCCGGTTCTTCTCGTTACAAGGTCTCCCGCTTAGGGTTTGCGAACCGATGGCGTAGCTTCTATGACATTCACAAGTGCTTGTAACAGCCTAGACTGAATAAATTATTTTTTAATTTTAAAATTTTGTATTGATTACCTGTAAACATTTAAGATGACATTATATTTTTGCAGTAGACGAGTCACATTGTCGATGTGTTCTTTCTTATCAGCATAAAGTAAGCAACTATGATAACTGGGTTAATCTTTTTACATAATATGCGTAAGTAAACAGGAGGTGAAAGAAAATATTATTTATCATAAAGTTACATATAAGACCTATAGTTTCCTTAATGAAACAATAGAGTGCAAATTGGTATACTTACATAATATAAAAGGTGGAACCAATTTATTTAACAATACTGAAACAGGTGATGATAGTATGCTTAAACTGAACAACATTTTCCAAGGAACATACCTAGGTCAAAATATTTTTTTAGCTGAGCAATACATTTTGTACGGGAGATGATTTTGTTATGGTTTTCTTTCGACCTGTTTCTTGGACAAAGTTGTTCAGTTTAAATAACACTATCACGTTAATAATTACGTTAATAAGGTGAAATATTTAACTTATGGATGGAAGTGTTTTGTTTTTTCAATTAGGTAAATGACCTTAACAGAGTAACCGACTTACCTCCGTGTCTCCAGACGAAAGTCTATGAACAGTGTGTGTTGCCAGTGATGACTTACGGCAGTGAAACGTGGTCGCTAACTATGGGTTTCATAAAGAGGCTCAAGGTCACCCAGCGTGCAATGGAGAGAGCCATGCTCGGCGTTTCCCTGCGTGATCGAATGAGAAACGAGGAGATCCGCAGGAGAACTAAAGCAACCGACATCGCCCGAAGGATTGCTCAGCTGAAGTGGGGCGGGACACATAGCGTGAAGAACCGATGGCTGTTGGGGCGGAAAGGTTCTGGAATGGCGACCGCGCACCGGACGACGCTCCGCGGGTAGGCCCCCGACAAGGTGGACCGACGCGAGGGTGAAGGTCGCGGGAAGCCAGTGGATGCAGGCAGCGCAGGACCGATCTTCGTGGAGATCCTTAGGGGAGGCATAGGCCTCATCATATCAGCCGCACGACACCCACTGCTGGGTATAGACCCAGCAGTGGGTGTCGTGCGGCTGATATGATGATGATGATGTTGAAATTAAAAATAGCTTTTCTGAAGAAGTACAATTCCTGACATTTTGAGTTGTATGTAGAGTCATGGCTTTGATAAATAATAAAATAATATTACTTATAAAATTTTAATACAAACGTTATAAATATTATGTATAATCACCAAAAGAAGTTTGGTTCTCCGAAAGAACGATAGTAGTACTAACTACATCCAGAATAAACTGAGAATCGAATCTGAAACCCCGAAGACAACATTATTACTTCTTGAAGAACTTAACGAAAATTTGTTTTGAAAACTTGAAAAATTTAAAGACCTATGCCTATAGGTATACCGCATAATATTATGCGGTATACCGCATAATATTTCAATTACAGGGAGATTGGAAAGCCGAGGTTACGTATCACAATCTCTAAAGTTGAATGGCCTAAGGTCATAACACCTTTGAAAAACACCTAATGGAAAAAATACCTAAGTTCATAATATAGCTTAAACACATAATGACGTTTGACCTAAAGACGATTCACCTAAGGACAATCCATCTATAAACAAAATATCTAATTTCAAAACACCTAACGGTCGTTTGTTCCAAGTTCATAATAACTAAGAACCCGTTTTTAACCGACTTTAAAAATTTGAAAAGGAGGAGGTTATCTATTCGTCGCGTATATTTTTTTTATATGTATGTACACCGATTACTCGAAGACGGCTGAACCGATTGAAATGATTCAAACGTTATGACATGACATTTGTTTCCAAGTTGGTCCCATTTTTTGAAATTTTGAAATCGGTTCAGTAGTTTTCAAGAAATCTTGAAAAAACTGTCGTTTTCGTTACCATTTTATATGAATTCGGGCGGATTTTCAACCATTACTTTTTTGTTTATAAACCGATTTAGGTAATTCTTTTTTTGTTTGAAAGAAGATACCATAAGGATGATACCATATTAATTGATACCATATTAGTGTTTGTTTATTTGTTTTTACTTTCCTACCACAAGCCTAAATAATAAATTTTGTGAGTTTTACTTTGAAAATGTAGGACTTTCCAGATACATTTTCATCCCCCTTTTCATCGTTTCGGGGAATTATCAAAAACGATTCGAGCACTCACCGAACCACGATGCCTGTTCTTTGGTAATAGAAAGTCCTTTAGGAGCATTGAGCACAGCTGGCAGGACCATGGTCACGAAGCTGATCGACATGCCCAGCCCGATCAGGAGGAAGTCCAGCGCAAGGCATGCCAGCACCTGTAACAAAAACAATTAAGGGTATCATATGTAAAAGTAAAAGTACCACAAAGTATGTTTTGAGTACACTACAGAGAGATAATTCACAATTTCGTCTTTATTTGAGTATTATGTTTTTTTCATTGGCGACGCTATTAGTGTGCAGAATAAGCCCTCTTAATAACTAACAAGAGCTCTTTCCGGATCTGTTAAGAGGGCCCATTGGAAAAAAAAGTGCTTAAGTAAAAAAAAATGTGAATAATTATCTCTCTGTAGTGCACTCCGAACAAGCTTTGTACTTTTTATCGAAATACGAAAAGTGGCTACTTTTAGCAATAAAAGTCCATTAAACTAAACTACAGGCCCAAAAATAATTATTTGAGTTATAAAAAGTACCACAAAGTATGTTTGGAGTACACTACAGAGAGATAATTCACAATTTCGTCTTTATTTGAGTATTATGTTTTTTTCATTGGCGACGCTATTAGTGTGCAGAATAAGCCCTCTTAATAACTAACAAGAGCTCTTTCCGGGGCCAGCTCTTAGTATTAATAGGTAATGTTATAATATAAATATTGGAAATATTAATTATATTACAATGAGTACTTAAAACTATGTTCAGGCAACTTAAAAATATCATATTATACGTACTAAGTTATTAAACTTAGTACGTATAATATAAAAATAATTGAATTCCTAATAAGGAATTCAATTTAGGTGATTTTACACGCGTTTTTGTTATTTCACTTATTTACCTAATAAGTAAAAATAGTAGAATAAACAGAAAAATACGCGTTCACGGAAACTGAATAATTTGAACAACCTCATTAATCTAAAACAAACATAACTCCATCGAATCCACGAATAACAATAGGGTATTTTCCATTTTTTTGAAAACTGCTTTAATTTAAAGATTGGAACGATCGATTTAACGGAAAAATAAAAATAAATTAATTAATGTCTTTTTTCTCTATTAAAACAATTAATGTCTAATTTATTTTTAATGGTTTTGAATTTACCGCCAAAACGCTCGGTTCGATGTCGTCTACTGTGAGACGTCAACTTTGTGTAAACAATTTTAACACCTATGTAGTCTGTGTAACAATTTACTCTATTGTTTACACAAAGATGACGTCACACAGTGACGTCGTCGAACCGAGCGTTTTGGCGGTAAATTCAAAACTATTTAAAAAATAAATTTAACATTATTGGTTTAATGAAGAAAAAAGACATTAATTATTTTTTAAATATTTTTCTGTTAAATCGGTCGTCTCAATCTTTAAATATAAGCAGTTTTAAAGAATTTGGAAAATACCCTATTATTTAGAATAAATTAATGAAGCGCTGTATAATAATTATTTCGTGGTGATCTAATTTTTAAATAAAATCATTTAAAAATAAAAGGCCATTTTACTAAATATTTCATAACTGTAAACATTAGATGATTATTTTACGATGTTAAAAAATAATTACTTATAGCAAAACTTGGGTATTCGGTGATAGTTTACAAAATTTTGTCTGAATTTTTATGCGAGACAAAATAATATTTTTAAATAAAAGGACGTGAGAGTGGAACTCCTTAAGATAGAGCAAGTTAGCATTAGAAGCATTGTCTATAAATTGTGTATAGAATCAATTTAATTAAACAACAAAAAATCGGGTAAATCCGTGATACTCGACTAATTATGTGATATCATTCTGCTTAAGCTGTGATATTAAATATTGGAATGCAAACTGCACTCCAACTAATTCAAATATCTTTATGAAAAAGTGGCATTTAAGTAGAACAAATTTTTGTTAAAGTCTCGATAATTGTTATATAAATACACTTAAAATTTAATTAATACAATTTTAATCCAATATCTATCTTATACTATTGATAATAATATATTGTTATTAATATAAGTATATTATTAATAATTTTATATTTTATATATATTATTGTATTAATAGTGTTCTATATTTTACTTTAGCTCACCGTTTATGAATAACTAGCTTCTGCCCGCGACTTCGTCCGCGTGGATATTAGAGAAAATCCTTAGGGAACCTTCAACCAGGATCAGACCAGCCATTTTTACGCGATTAAGCGGGTCCCCACCCAGCGCGCTGCCGCGGGATCAAGACATTTGCCGCGTGTGGCGGGCCTTCCGGTTCCCGTTCCGTTCCCGTTCCCGTTCCCGTTCCCGTTCCCGTTCCCGTTCCCGTTCCCGTTCCCGTTCCCGTTCCCGTTCCCGTTCCCGTTCCCGTTCCCGTTCCCGTTCCCGTTCCCGTTCCCGTTCCCGTTCCCGTTCCCGTTCCCGTTCCCGTTCCCGTTCCCGTTCCCGTTCCCGTTCCCGTTCCCGTTCCCGTTCCCGTTCCCGTTCCCGTTCCCGTTCCCGTTCCCGTTCCCGTTCCCGTTCCCGTTCCCGTTCCCGTTCCCGTTCCCGTTCCCGTTCCCGTTCCCGTTCCCGTTCCCGTTCCCGTTCCCGTTCCCGTTCCCGTTCCCGTTCCCGTTCCCGTTCCCGTTCCCGTTCCCGTTCCCGTTCCCGTTCCCGTTCCCGTTCCCGTTCCCGTTCCCGTTCCCGTTCCCGTTCCCGTTCCCGTTCCCGTTCCCGTTCCCGTTCCCGTTCCCGTTCCCGTTCCCGTTCCCGTTCCCGTTCCCGTTCCCGTTCCCGTTCCCGTTCCCGTTCCCGTTCCCGTTCCCGTTCCCGTTCCCGTTCCCGTTCCCGTTCCCGTTCCCGTTCCCGTTCCCGTTCCCGTTCCCGTTCCCGTTCCCGTTCCCGTTCCCGTTCCCGTTCCCGTTCCCGTTCCCGTTCCCGTTCCCGTTCCCGTTCCCGTTCCCGTTCCCGTTCCCGTTCCCGTTCCCGTTCCCGTTCCCGTTCCCGTTCCCGTTCCCGTTCCCGTTCCCGTTCCCGTTCCCGTTCCCGTTCCCGTTCCCGTTCCCGTTCCCGTTCCCGTTCCCGTTCCCGTTCCCGTTCCCGTTCCCGTTCCCGTTCCCGTTCCCGTTCCCGTTCCCGTTCCCGTTCCCGTTCCCGTTCCCGTTCCCGTTCCCGTTCCCGTTCCCGTTCCCGTTCCCGTTCCCGTTCCCGTTCCCGTTCCCGTTCCCGTTCCCGTTCCCGTTCCCGTTCCCGTTCCCGTTCCCGTGATGTGCATGTCCAGGTCCAATCATGTCCACCTTGTTGGACTTCAAAATAAATGTAATTTTCGCAATCACCATCCCATGTTACCTTAAGAACGACATCCACATCGATTTTTATGTTTACTCACCCCATTTACCCCCTAAGGGGTTAAATCATGTCCACCGTGTCGAACTTCAAAATAAATGTCATTTTTGCAATCGTCATCCCAGAAAACTCCAATAACGACATCCATATCTATTTTTGGGTCTTTTTTACCCCTTTTCACCCCCATTTCATCCCCATAAGGATTGAAATACTAACAATAACAATATGCGTTGTGTTAAATTTCCATCCATAAGGCAAAATTATAAATTTAGCTATTTTTACTTCGAAAATGAAGGATTTTCTTCAATACACAACTTCATCCCCCTTTTGACCCCTTTGAGGGTAGAATTTTGAAAAACGCTGAGACCCGTATTTCTTAATTTTCAATCGTCAGCCTAAACACAAAATTTGAAGATCCTAGCTTCAAAACTGGGGGACTTTCAAACAAACTTTCATCCCTTATTTCATCTCCTTAGGGATGGAATTTTCAAAAATCCTTCCTTAGTATCCACTAAGGAAGGATTTTTGAAAATTCCAGTAGACATCCGCCTACACTTTATAAGGTATCTGTATGCAAAATTTCAAGTCTCTAGGTCCAGCGATTTGGGCTGTGCGTTGATAGATCAGTCAGTCAGTCATTCAGTTTACGATTTTATGTATTAAGATTAGCGATTTATAACTTAAAACTAGTGCAAAACAACACTTGCACTTGGTTATGCTGTGATACTAATTTGAAATAATTTCATCAAAACATTAAAATTTTCAACACAGAACTTAAGCCCTACATTTAACAAAATGACAACTTTTGCAATAAACATTTTATTAAGAACAAGTAAATCTTTTCCTTTTTATTAGTATGATCAGATTTTCCCATTGTAAACCAATATACGAAAAAAATATGTGTTTCCGATAGCTACTAATTTGAAAACTAAATTCCTAAGAATACCGTCACAGAGAAAATACATTTTGGGATTGTTAATTTTTTCGGTATATCGCTCAGAAGCGTGGCGTACCAATTTTTGCAGATCATTATTAGCGCCATCTATTGGCATTGTTATAAAACAAGTAAATAATGAAATAAACAATTTATGAAATGTATTTCCAGTATCACCGATTTACTATATATCACCGAATAGCCAAGGTTTGCCCTACCTAAAAAGTGATGATATATTTACAATTAAGTACATACTTTGATTTTTGTTGGCAATTTTGTATTTCGTATGGGTCTTAGAGTAAGACGCGCTTCTAAGCCGCGATGCTTGAAGTTATGGGTGGATAAGGAGGATGGGCCATAACCCACCACGCAAGCCCATTGCGCATTGGTGGGTGTTAACGACTGCAAATGCAGCCGGGACTAACGGCTTAACGTGCCTTCCGAAGCACGGAGGAACTCGAGATAAAAAATGGTCACCCATCCCATGACCGACCCTTGAGAAAAAATTTCTTAACCTTCGCAATCGCTGCTAAACAACTGCGGCACCGAGTTCCGCTTAGAAATGTAAGGAAGAAATAAAAAAAAAATGCTATTCGTTATCACTATAGCTATCACCTACCCTGTTAAGCCGCGTCTCCTGCGCCGTGTTTTTGTGTTTTCAAACATCACAACAATGTTTTCTCAACGTGTTGGGGGCGTGGCCTATGAGTTTTGTTGAGCAAAAACACAAACATTGTTTGCCGAGACGAACGGAAAATCATCCCCCGCTCTCGCCTGCGGGGAGGGGAAGTAACTCATTTTGTGTTGGCGCTCACTAGATGCAGACGCCTCGCCTGCGTTCGTGTGCCATTGTGTGATTTGTAGTGAGTGATGGAGTGGGATAAAGAAAATACTCAATTCTTTGTATATATGGAACGAACGAGGTTGCAGGTAGGGTCGTACTCGGAATCTGTTTCTATTTCTTCTATGAAGAACTAAATCCACTATTGCCATTACAGCTAACACGTCTTCTTCGTCGGAACTCATTTTCGAAACTGAGCCGTGATTGGACGCAAAGTTTCTCAACAAAACATGTTTTCAAAACAAAACCTAGGCGCAGCGGACGTGCGGTTTTAAAATAATGTTGTGAAAATACTGTTTTGCCAACAATGTTTTGTTGAAAATTAAGCGCAGGAGACCCGACTTTACAGAATGATTTACCCAAACTTAACATTTTCCACTTTTCATCAAGTAATTTACCAATTATTATTAGTAAATATATTATTAATTTTAAATGTATTTATGTCAACCATGGGGACCACCATTGAAACAAATATGATACCACAGAAAACATCAAGAAATAAAAAAAACTAATAGGATATTTAATATTCTCGTCACAAAATGTATGTCTGATCTAGCTATCGATCTACAGTAAAATAAACTTTGATGTTATAACCAATATTTGACCTATTGGTTGCTACGGAAGATAGAATTGCCAACCATACATACAAAACAGTATTATACTGTTTTTCACTAATTATATTTTTCACTGTTGAACAAAAACAAAGTATTAAAAAAAATACTCTTATCAGCATCACTGTTGGTAGTAGGAGGAAATACTGTTCACTTTTTACCCGACTGCAAGAGGGTTATGTTTTTCACGCGTATCTTGTAAGTGTTTGTATGTAATATTCTTTATTACCTCATATCTTTCAAACGTCTGAACGGATTTCTATGTTTAAGATATTGTTAGATTTGTCTTGTCAGCCCAAGTGTTCTTAAGAAGGTGGCGTTATAAAAAAACCAACATGGCGGCTGTACGGTGCTATTATACGTAGTGGAAAAAAACTTTTTTTTTTTAGAATACTACAATATTGGGTGTCAAATTAAAGGGCTTCTTATAAGGATTTCAAAAAGGTATATCATGACTGTAATATATAATAACTAAAAAGATATAAATAAAAAAAAATAAAAAAAAACCCGCCTGCATAAAAAGACAAGGCAACTGAAAAGATGGAAACAAGATTAAATATTAAAGGCAACATAATAACATGCAGTCGGAGGCATATAATTCAAATCATTCATAACGTCACTTTCTTCACGCATGCCTCCAACGAACTAAGATCTAAGGAAGCCTAACTCCTAACAAATATTGCATAAAAAATGGCACCTTCACATATTCTGTAACACAAAAGGTCGCAAACTCAACAATGAACTAGTAAAAACATACCTTATTACAATGCACGCATAATCGTCATTAGATTGTATTCTAACGCATATGACGTTTTTTATTGGCTGGGGTTTGAACGCAGATCAAACATGATTGGATATTTGACTCGCCTCGTGTCACTCATTGGGCCGTTTTCGTGCCTTTGTCATTGAGGCGAGGACGGTGTAACGTAGAATGCAGTCAGTACACCTAACCTACTACGGCGCGCTGGGCGGCATCATAATAGTAGTTTATGAAACTGACACATAAAGAGGGGTATTAAAACACGAGTGTGTGTTTAAAAACCGAGCCGTAGGCGAGGTTTTTAATAGTATCACACGAGTGTTTTAATACCTAGTTATGTGCAGTTTCATACACTACTTTATCTACACTCATACATTTGGGATTGAACCTACTAAATAAAAGATCAACGTTAGAAAAGAGAGAGAGAGAGAGACTTTGTTTGTATTAGCTAGGTACCTACCTTGTAATAAGTCATTTCCTTAGCTGCATCTAAAATATCGGGCAGAGTATTTTTTTTCATATTTTAAAGCAAGAATAAAAAAACCTACAAAATTCAGTAAGTATAACAAAATGTAAAAATTGAAATTAAAACTTTATTTGAAAGGCTTTAGAAATGGCGCGCATTCCATTAGAAAAAAAATGAGATGAGTGCATTCCAATAAACTAATCGCACTTAGTCATCGATTACCATAGAGTGCATTTTAATCATGGAAAATATGTGGGAAAATATCGTTGTTTTTTTTAATGTTACGGCACTGCCTTCTTTTTGGATTTGCCCTGTATCGTAATGAGAAAAAAAGTTATTTTATGATGCAGTTGACTGCATCGTAATGAGTTTATTTTTTAATTTTACCTATCCACGAAAATAAAGTACGTATTTATATTATCTTTTTTGAATTCATATTTAGAACATTACGTTGTGAGTGTAGATAAAATTGTTTTATGAAATTAGTACATTATTGTTTGTTAGATATAATGTTTGTTTTATTATGTAGACGGACGACTTGGTAAAGACCGCTCGAATACGCTTGATGCAAGTCGCCTGTAACTAGTCGCTCTAAAAAACTAAAGGAGATCTATTATGTCATCAGTGGACGTCTTTCGGCTGTGATGATTTTATTGTTATTTTATTTTATGAAAATTATAAAATGATGATGTTGATGAATGATGATCATATTATTTGTCACGAATTGGTAAGACATATGATTTCAAGAAGGACTAAAATTAGGCAAGCTATTGAAATAAAATAGGTGTGCTTGATAAAAGACAATGTATTCTGTAAAGATTGTTTTTTCATAACATGTAAGTACATATTATGTAGATAATTATCACATTTGCGCGAGCAACACCTTAATACGTCTTTTAGAGGTGTGACTGATAAAGAACAACAGTATTAATACGTCGCTTTATTTTTATTTTTTAATTGGCAATACAAAATTCTTATAGCGACACCTTTTTAACCGACCGAAAAAAGGAGGAGGTTCTCAGTTTTTCGTAATGTATTTTTTATAGCAGCGTATTCCACCAAGTCAAAGTTTATTCTTGTCAAGATCTTTTTCAAATGCAGACTATTTTAACATGCTTATTGACCGGTGCGCAAATACCTAAACTAGCAATATGGGTGATGGGTGACGGTGGATTGGAAGAGGTGGACCAACTCCGTAGCCAGCGCGATCTCCAGATTTGACACCCCTTGATTTTTATTTGTGAGGTCATGTTTACAGTTAATGTTTAAAAACATTTGTGAGAGTGAATCCGTAATGCGTTTGCGAATAATAGCCACATTTGTACTAATTAAGTAGAATACAGGTGTGCTGCAAAGTGTTCGGGACAATCTAGTGCACCGTTGATAAGCATGTATTTCTATTGGTGGTGGAAATATAAAGTAGCATTTTCGCAGCAGATCTCATACATTGGGGTTCCAGCAGAATGATCCGCGGATCAAACTCCATATTAAAAAGCTGTTTTCAGAGCTGCATAAAATCATAGTTTCTGGAAATTGTCATTACTTTGTGTTCTTATCTGACGGTCTTGACCTCATGACGTCACTACTTGTCGTGCCACTCTGCTGCCTTCGGTGTTGCAATGTGAGTTCTTCATTTTTTATTTATTCTATTTTAACCAGGGATTTTTACTCGTTAATCAAAGAGGATTGCGTGAATAGAATCTTTATAGGTACCTACCTAATCATCCCTTCACGGATTGGACAGCGTTTTTGTTACACCCTGTATAATAATAAAAAACAAGGAGATTACATCAGATTACTCATTTTCTATGTATTGCATATTGCAGGACGCGCCATTTTTAGCGTTACAAAATTTTGATTTAAATTTTCCTTTTTTTTTGTTGTACTGAATTCCATGAGAGAGTTTTATTCTTGTTTAAAAATGTGTGATAGCAGTGAATGTGAAGATTTGACTCTGCCCCACAAAGCGACTGAACACTTGTTGCATAATAACGACCATATTTTGTATGTATACGCTAATAGATATTTCTAAAAAACGAAAAATATGTTACTTTCCTATGTTATGTTATGTCTGTATAGTTTTGCTGCCTTCTTTTGGTCTTTTTCACCACTTGACCACACATGACGTCATTTTAATCATTTTTCTAATTATTTTTTTGTGGTAACGCTAACGACTGTCGCCGAGCGCGTGGCAGACATTACTAAATCGTGCTTCACTAGTACTTTTTTAGCCCCGCCCACTCTGTGTTAGTTTGCGTGGTGCTATTTTTTGAGCGGAATTACACTTCCTTAGTATCTTAGTTCGTTGCATGCCTCCGACTGCATGTTATTATGTTGCCTTTAATATTTAATCTTATTTCCATCTTTTCAGTTCACTTGTATTTTTATGCAGGCGGGTTTTTTTTTATTTTTTTTTATTTATATCTTTTTAGTTATTATATATTACAGTCATGATATACCTTTTTGAAAAATTAATGAAAAATTTAAAAAAATTAATAAAAAAAAATATTTTTTTATTAATTTTTTTAAAACAAATAAATAATTTCTCAAACCTAAATATATTTTAAAAGTTGGCAACCCTGACGGAAGATAAGTCGAACTTTGTACTGCTTGTACTTCTTAATACGTCCTTTTACAGCCTATTTAGCAAAGTAGGTTAATTTCTCATTGCCGATTAGCACGTTAATCGAATAATAGATCTGACATGCCGTGCATTTCACATCGATGGAAGGACGGTCTGCGGTGGTCTGTAGAAATTTGATACTGTAATAAGGAACTCGATGATGGCAACCTCTGTGGTTGAGTTGCTAGAGCAGGGGTCACCAAATGGCGGACCACGGTCCGCATTCGTATTCATACAAACTGTCCGTAGTAGCCCATAAAACCTAATAATTACATTTATGTAATAAATATTATTTTTTCATAAAATGTTGTGCGGACCGCGAGGTCATTTAATTTTTTCAAACGGACCCCAAACGAAACTAATTAGTGACCTGCCTGTGTGCTAGAGAATTTAACATTGTCATCTAAAAAGTTCCGTGTTGTATTCCCGGTCAAACGATTTTTTTTACTGCGCTCCTGGCGTGTAAAAGGGTCTGCATAACCTTGGCTACGGTGTAAAGACGGCCAAAGTTTAATAATTTAAAAACTGTAAACATAAGTAACAGTTACAGTTGATTCCTTTGACCTAGACTGACCCTTAAAAGTGATGATAGTGAGATGTATGAGCTATAAATAAAAAACCGGCCAAATGCGAGTCGGACTCGCGCACGAAGGGTTCCGTACCATTATCTATACATCCATAGCCTTCTATATCTTCCAAGCCCTGAAGTTGAGCAGAACGGCAACATCGCATGTGGTCAAGCACATAGTATAAAGTTATTTTAAAAATTGTTTATTATTTGTTTTTCCTATAATATCTATGTTTAAACTAGTTGTAAATTGTGATGTAAGATTATTTCAATAAAATTTAAAATTTAATATTATTATTTATTTATTAGAACATAAGGTTTGAGTCAAATTATTTGAACTTTTTGGGGGTCCTTTAGTACGATGAGCATTTTGATCTAAGTCTCCTGTAGCAATAAATCTTACATCATTGGAAAGGTATTTAAATTTGAAACACTTTATTGTATAACTATAAACATCAACTATTAGTACTTTGAGAGTTATAACGCTCTAAACTTGACCAATTTTTTTAATATTAATGACCTAAAACTCCGAAAATACTAACAATTAATAGAAAGTATGTTTGCAGCAAATATTTGTCATACAAAAACCTTTCTTATGATATATCATTAATTTCTATAGGTGTGGTAGATCAACTCCCATAGACAATAAACCACTTTTATACTTTAATAACCTTTAACTCCAAAAGTATTAACAATTGATATAAAGTATATGAAGAGCAAATATTTGTCTTTAAAAGACCTTTCTAATGATATATCACTTATTGCTAGAGGGCGTGTTAATCAACTCTCTGCTGAAGAAAATCAACAAAAAAGATGATATCTTTGACAGCCATTTTTTCCTGGTTAAAATTGATATTTTTCTTATTGTTTAATATACAAAGCATTTCAATAAAAGAACTAAATTATTTTCATATTTTAAACCTCTCACGATTACTGGGAATAAAAATATCGACCTCTTAAAATTGAAATATTCCCATACATTTAGTATGGAGACTGGCCGACGACATGACCACGAACTGACAGTAACAGACGTTGCCAAACTTATGTTCACGGCTTGCAATTAAAGAAGGCTATGATACATCCCATTGTTGTATGGGAGCCACCTTAATTTATTTATTTTTGAAGTGAATAAAAAACTAAATGTTCAGTAATTATTTGAAGCTCTACCTGTTGCCGTTATTAATATCGAGCAAAAACGACAAAAAACCACGTTTGTTGTATGGGAGCCCACTTATTTTTCTTCTGTTTTTAGTGTTTGTTGTTATAGCGATAACAGAAATACATCATCTGTGAAAATTTTAACCATCTACCTGTGGTCGTTATTAATATCGAGCAAATAATGGCAAAAAATCTCGTTTTGGTGTATGGGAGCCACCCTTAAATATTTATTTTATTCTGTTTTTGGTATTTGTTGTTATAGCAGCAACAGAAATACATCAGCTATCACGGTTTATGAGATTCAGCCTGCTGACAGACAGACAGATGTATAGTGGAATCTTAGTAATAAGGTCCCGTTTTTACCCTTTGGGTACAGAACCCTAAAAATAACAGAGCGTTCGAATAGTCCAATTAATAATCAGAAGAATTCATCAATCAATTCGATTGTGAATTATTGGAACGAATTGCCAATGTCTTTGACCTATTAAATAGTACATTTTGTCGGCAACAAGAAAATCAGTCCTTAACTATCAGAATGAAGATCCTTTGTCTTGTAGGTATCTTATAAAACATATTTAAAACCAGACTTTTTACTCCTTCTATATCATAATAATAGGTAAATTTGACATTATAGCAAATTAACTTTTTCTCGTATTAAGGTGGCGCAGCGGTGAATTTTATTTATAATTCTAATACACAATTTTAATAATGTTTTACAACGAACTAAGATCTTAGTATATAGATCTTAGTTCGTTGATGTTTTACGTGGAATTTTTAGGGCCTACAGTCTAGTATTTTTAGACGGTATCGTTACATTCCCTCGTAGTCACTGCTAGAAGTAGATAGCAAAACTGCTAAAAGTGGCCGTTTTTGACACATTTTCTATCTACTTCTACGAATGACTACGAGGGCATGTAGTCATATACCTTCTAAAAATACTAGACCATGGGCCCTAAAAACTCCACGTAAAACATTATTAAAATCTTTTTCAGTTACTAACTTCTTAAATAAAAACCTCAGAGGGCGCCACTTTCGGTCATACAACCGCCTTAAGCATTAATTTATACCAGTTTTATGTTAAGTAAAACTACCTATGTTGTTATTTTTTTTCTGAGATTACACCACAATTAATTTGTATTAAAAGTGAGTTTGTTTTGTAAGGTAAAAGGAAACTTTTCGTTTGTTAAAACACTTAAGACAAACTTTCAAAAAAGTCTTCTTATGAAACAAAGTTTGTGAAGCCTCTAATGATCATTTCGTTAGATAGGTTAATAACATCAAGTTTTTTGTGGTCTTCTATGCTCTACCTACACATCTCTTAACCAGTTTATAAGTCACAAGTAATATTCATTTAGGTATAACTTAATTTTCGTGACTCATATTTTCAACTTTTTATAAAAAAAAAACATTTTATTTTTAACTTTGTGTAACATTGTATTTTAAGCTATTGACCAGTAAACAATTAACATTGTCAACAGAATACAATCAAATACTACTTATCAATCACTCTGTGGCAATCAATTCATAAATTGACGATTCATTAACTAGGTACAAATCGGTCCTATGAATTACTTCTTTGTGCAAGGTCTCCCGTATTTATTATTTTGGAACTGATGGTCTAGTTTTTGACATTTATAAATAGCCTAAACTGAATCAATAATACAAAAATACAAAAATACATAATACTGAATTTGAATAGTTAATTTAGCTTTTGGGAATAACAAAATGATCATCATAAAACAAATATCATTTAACCAAATTGAATAACAAAATGTGTCTTCTCAAGCTACTCGTGTCGTGCCATAGGGTGCCCGCATAAAGAAAGTAGGTACGGGTCGGTACGTCTGTACCGATCGGTACAGGCAAGTAGCCCTATACTTTTCTATGGGAGGCCGCATAAAGAAAACAGGTTGTCGGTACCGGTTTGCGCATACATCCACGGCGTACAAACCTGTACCGACCTGTAACCTGCTTTCTTTATGCGGGCACCCACAACATTAATGCGAAGCAATAACGAAAAATGGCAAAAACTACTCTAGACTGTGCTCATGCAGTCTTCCAAAAACTAAAAAACAGACTGGGACCCTATTTTTGAATCGCTCGATTGGCGTCGAGCGCTCGTTTCTACTGATTTTCGTTCGACATATGGCTCAAACGTTCGAAATAGAGTCATATGTCGAACGAAAATCAGTAGAAACGAGCGCTCGACGCCAGCCGAGCGATTCAAAAATAGGGCCCCTGGTCTTTCTAGAAACATGATAATAATTTCGTAAAAAAGTGCAATCCTATTAAAGAATTCTACCAGATTGTCGTTCTAATACGGCGGGGTATGAAATCCGTCTAATGAATGCGAGACTTAACTTTTTCTCTTACTAACTTGACTTTTACTGTGTTAAAGAAAATATCCAAGTTTGGAACTGTTATCTTTACTTGCGTTTAATAAAAACTGTTCAAGGTTTTTATAATCTGAGTTTGATTCCTCTGGTTTTTTCACTAGTTCAACTACGAACCTGCCATACTAGTTGGCTTTTTCTAGACTTGTTTTTTTTTAAACTTTTTAGATTTTTGCATTCACAATGCTATTTTTATATTAAGATGAATAAATAATGAAAAAATATTTGAAAAAATCGACTCACCCGTAGCAACTCAGACGGGATTCGAACCCGCACCCTTAGGAATCCGGCCCAATGCACTACCAATGGGGAATGTCCGAAAAAAATAAAATTGGCTGAATATTTTTCTATAGGTAGGAATAAGGTCCCTTAGTAATAGAAAAAAGTTTCAAAATTTTCGGTTGGGTAAAAAAGTTTTTAAAAATCTAAGTCTCTTCGACTTCACAAATGTATAAAAGTAACAGCAGAATGGAGATTATACCTTTGCCGCTAACTGCCACAAAGACAACACGTATTAAAAAAAAAAAGTTTTGACATTTTGTCTTGAAACTTTTTTTTTAATACCATGTTGTGGTTGTGGCATGTGTTGGCAAAGGTACAATCTCCATTCTGCTGTTACTTTCATACATTTGTCAAGTCGAAGAGACTTTGATTTTTTGAAATTTTTTCACGAAACCGAAAATTTTGAAAATTTATTCTATTACTAAGGGACCTTATTCCTACCTATAGAAAAATATTCAGCCAATTTGATTTTTTTCGGACATTCCCCATTATGCTACCGAGCCACTAATGAATTTGGCGAAATTTTCTAATACTTTTTACGTTTTTCGCTGAAGAACAGCGCTATCTCACCAATGTGAAGAGAATTACTTCGACATTCGAAGGCAGCCCCATTACAGGTGCTAGACAATCAATTAAGGTGAAACAGTCATATAATTTTAAACTTTTTAGATTTTTGCATTCACAATGCTATTTTTATATTAAGATGAATAAATAATGAAAAAATATTAGAAAAAATCGACTCACCCGTAGCAACTCAGACGGGATTCAAACCCGCACCCTTAGGAATCCGGCCCAATGCACTACCAATTATGCTACCGAGTCACTAATGAATTTGTTTTTTTTTTATAATATTTATTTTAAAAGACTTATTCCTAAGTATAAACGCATCTTAGTCTACGTTAATGCAGTGGTCTTGAAACTACCGATTTGTCGGTATTTCTACCGATATGGAGCCTCTCCTACCGAAATGTAAAGATTTTTTCACGATTTCTAATAAGATCTGAGAATATAAGGAAATTCTCCCGTTTTTTACCGTATTGAACTGGCAAACCTTTTTGTTTCGTTTGTTTACAGAGGAATCCCCTACGACTGCAATTCGCTTGTCTACGTATAAAAGCGATAATTCCGACTATTTTCATTTGTTTTCGACTTGTAGTACACTTTTCTTTATTTACGAACATTAAAGTGCTTAGGTACCTACCTACTTAAATTTGGTATTAGTCAACTTGCGGACTTTCGGATTTTCTGATTAATTTGTGTCAATTGGAATTAAAAAAAAATGGAGTTTTATACAAAAACACGAGAAATTTATCATTTCCCAATTCAGAACTTAATTCGTTTGTATGGAAAACCATATTCTTGCCCTTTTTTTTAGTAGCAGGTAAAATGGTTTTTTTTAAATAGGTATACCGATTTTGATTACGAATCTTCCGATAATTGTTGGCAACTCAATCGATTTCGCATTTTGACGTTCGAGACAACTGCGTTAATGAAATGATTTCTTTGTAATAATATACACCCTGAAATTTTAATCATTTGGTTCCCGCCGTGTGGTGGTTCCACTCATGATTACAAGCAACTTTTACTATGGGGCCAACTTTCCTACTCGTAAAAAAAATCAGCTGTTCCATACATTAAGGTCGTATAGGTATTGCACTTTTGTATGGAACAGCTGATTTTTTTTTACGAGAAGGAGAGTTGGCCCCATGGTAAAAGTTGCTTGTAATCATGAGTGGAACCACCCCACGGCGGGAACCAAATGATTAAAATTTCAGGGTGTATATACCCGTATTGAAACACATTATTTATTGACATATTTGACCAAAGAATGAAAACCTTTAGAATAAAGATTCAAATCACAAAACAGTATCTGTTTTCCGATACCTATCTAGATTTTCACAAATTCAACAAAAAAAACGATTTTTCGTTAGTGATAACTTATCAAAGATTCAATACTTTCGTGATTTGTACTGTGTTTTCTAACAAGTCCAGTTTTGGAACTTTATCTGTCGTTGCTATTAATAAAAACTGGTCAAGGCTGTGATGGTGTGGGGTGCTATAAATTCTTTGTATAGTTAACCTTTTCAAGAAATGGCATTTTTTACTTTATGTTATACCATTTAGAGTTTAATTCAATATTAGATCACAAATTTTGAGTTTATGATTTTAGTTGTGGGCTATCCGTCAATTCAGATCTACTGACTTTTACTTGGTCCTAGATATTTGAATACTTATAAAGTGTTTAATGCTTTTCCTCAAAACCCGGTTTACACATTCATAAGTAAGTAAGTAAAAACCACGTGTGGACACCGTCCGGCAAGTAAGTAAGTAGCGACCTGCCGCTGGATAGGATCGGGTTCTATTTTACCATTGAAAATGGTTATCAGATGCAAATCACCTGAGACGTATTTTTGCCCATATCTCCGAGGATTTTGGGAGAATTGAGATGAAAATAGTACTAAAAGTTGAGGAATTTATCAAGACATGTGTAAATGTTTGAATTTTGAAAATCTACTGGTAACTTTTTTTGGAATTTTGTAATATTCCAAAAATTCCGGGTTTTTTGGGGGGTGTTTGTTTACTAAATTGTAAATATTTCGGAACAAAAACCGACTTAAGCAAAAATGAAAAAAGGGTCCTAGGGTATTAGTTTAGCTACCAAATGGCAACATAAATTTGAAAATGGGTTAATAATTGTGACCTGTAGGTGGTCCCTTTAGATTTGGAATTATAGAAAAACGGGTGTTTCCGTACATAAAAAGTGATGTAGCTTCTATGATTATTGAGCGATCGTCATGGTAATAGTGTTAAAAGATGCAGAAGCAGTCGAGAAGTGCATTCGTTGGAATTTTGAAAATTGTTTAATAATATTTCGGCTGCTTCGAGGCAGTCAGCGGGCGCTTTTGTGACACGAGGCGGAGCCGAGTGTCACAATAGTAAAGATAAATAGGTACTACCTAGGTACTTACTTTAAAAATATAATAGGACTTTGTTTTTGATTTGATTTTGGTTTTTCGTAAATTTTTGTGTTCATTTTCAATGCTCTGATTCTTGCGGAGACTGTAAAATCTGTAAATTTTTTGGACAGGCAAGTAGCGCGCAACCTCTTAAGTCGCTACAAACGAAGGGAAGGATAAACATTGAGCGCAGCGAAAATTTTTCTAAGTCTAATGGGTAAACCACTTTTTTTGTTTTCTGCTTTATAACAATACATTAAAAAAAAACTTTTCCGTGTTCTGTAATAGGATTAACGTCCCGGCCACAACGTCAGCGTGTCTTGTGTCTCGACAACCACTGCGCTGGATCTCGATTACGTTGGCTTTCAGTTCGTTAGGACTGAGTTTTATTTACCACAAACAACATAAGTATGTTGTTCTATCAGCTGGTAAATAAGATACAAAGGTGTATTTTTATTTAACAAATGTTAGATAAATAAGGTAATTAAATAATGTGTGAGATGACGGAAACGTTTTCAATTCGTGGACGCAATAAATCTTATGAATGTTTTAATGGTTATACATAAAAACATTTCATTAACATACTCTTAAAGATGCGCCATGGAAAAATTTTGGAGAAGCGCTTTTATCATTCTTGTTATTATTGTTGTGTCATGCTCTCTCCGTTTGATTTTTATATAAACTTTTTATCAGGGTAGATCTTTAGAAGATCCATGTGCTATGCAGGCTGGTATATAGGTACCAAGCAATAATGTTTGTGTGAAAAACAAAGCATAATACTAACAAACCACCAAAAAACCTAAAAACATAAGTTTTATAGTTTTTACAGAAGAATATTTTTGACAGCATTTTTTATCGATTTAACGCTTAACCTTTTTCGAGCGGATATAAGAACGTCTATAAATATTTCGGGTAAATTAGTAACTAGCGGTTCAATGAGTAGACCTCGCTCAAATTGTATGTTGTTTGAAAAATAATCTAATAGATGTCGCCACGAGCTTGACACTGCTTTTGTAAAGCAGTACTATGTGCTGTTTGGTAGGTTAGGTATTCTTTTATTATATCTATTCAAAGCTAGATGGTTCTTCTTTTCGCAAAATTTCGAAAAACTGGCTTGACAAAAATCTGTATAATTATCGAACCTGATCACAAAATTTCACGAGAATCGGTTGAGAAATGCAACCTCTAGAAGAGAACTAACGGACAGACAGCCGCCAGAAAGACATACTTACGAAATCATTTTTACCCAAGCTAAAGCACAGAAGCATCGCGCGCGCTTGGTAAAATAAGTATGCTATTCTGTGAGACCCAGAATAAAAAAAATATTGAAAACTAGCGCACATAAATAAATATGTTTTTATTATTTTGGATCCATGACCTGACAGAAATTGACAAAAATAAAGTTAAAATACAATTCATTAAGCTATCATCATCATATCAGCCACACGACACCCACTGCTGGGTATAGGCCTCCCCTAAGGATCTCCACGACGATCGGTCCTGCGCTACCTGCATCCACTGGCTTTCCGCGACCTCCACCAGATCGTCGGTCCACCTTGTCGGGGGCCTACCCACGGAGCGTCATCCGGTGCGCGGTTGCCATTCCAGAACCTTTCTGCCCCAACGGCCATCGGTTCTTCTCGCCATGTGTCCCGCCCATTGCCACTTCAGCTGAGCAATTCTTCGAGCGATGTCGGTTACTTTAGTTCTCCTGCGGATCTCCTCGTTTCTGATTTGATCACGTAGAGAAACGCCGAGCATGGCTCTCTCCATTGCACGCTGAGTGACCTTGAGCCTCCTTATGAGACCCATAGTTAGCGGCCACGTTTCACTGCCGTAAGTCATCACTGGCAACACACACTGGTCATAGACTTTCGTCTTGAGACACTGAGGTAAGTCGGACGCGAAGATTTTTCGAAGCTTCCCGAATGCTGCCCACCCGAGTTGGATTCGACGAGAGATCTCTTTCTCGAAGTTGGACCTACCTAACTGGACTGCCTGTCCTAGGTATACGTAGTGGTCAACAACTTCAAGTGTAGTGTTCCCAACATGAACTGGAGAGGGTACAACATGGGCATTTGACATAATTTTCGTCTTATCCATGTTCATCCTAAGACCCACTCTTTGGGAAGCACTACGGAGATCTTCGAGCATTGTGTTCAGGTCTTCCATGGTCTCAGCCATAAGGACTATGTCATTAAGCTAATCTTATCAATACCTACTAATTATGTATACCTAGGACAGGCAGTCCAGTTGGGTAGGTTCAACTTTGTGAAAGAGATCTCTCGTCGAATCCAGCTCGGATGGGCAGCATTCGGGAAGCTCCGAAAAATCTTCGTGTCCGATTTACCTCAGTGTCTCAAGATGAAAGTCTATGAACAGTGTGTGTTGCTAGTGATGACTTACGGCAGTGAAACGTGGTGCTAACTATGGGTCTCATAAGGAGGCTCAAGGTCACCCAGCGTGCAATGCAGAGAGCCATGCTCGGCGTGTCCCTGCGTGGTCGAATCAGAAATGAGGAGATCCGCAGGCGATCTAAAGTAACCGACATCGCTCGAAGGATTGCTCAGCTAAAGTGGCAGTGGGCTGGACACATAGCGAGAAGAACCGATTGGCCGTTGCGGCGGAAAGGTTCTTGAATGGCGATCGCGCACCGGACAGCGCTCCGTGGGTAGGCCCCCGACAAGGTGGACCGACGATCTGGTGAAGGTTGCCGGAAGCCACTGGGGATGTGGGAAGCGCAGGACCAATCGTCGTGGAAATCCTTGGGGGAGGCCTATACCCAGCGGTGGGTGTCGTGCGGCTGATATGATGATGCTGAATCTTATCAACTTGTAGTTTATTATTGAGTTAGTCTTAAGTTGAAACAAACGAATTAATGTATTTTACTTGTATTTTCCGTGTAGAAAAAAGATAGATTTGCAAACACATTATTGATAAAATGTGATGTAGACGTTTTCATTGAAAGTGATATGTCGTTTTGTATAAGTGTCTACAAAAACGTCAACAGTATTATAAAACGTGCGAGAAGTTATTTTCCACCCAATTTCTGTTAAAAAGTCGTTAATAATAAAATTAGGTGTCCCGAAACGTATCTTTTGAAATATCAATGAAATAACTGGATTACGATGGGGAAAAAAATGACTTATTTAAGAATACTGAAGTTATTGAAGAATAACAAACAATAAAGGGTAATAATAACTAAAAAGGTATTTTAGATGAAGAAAAATATGGGCATAGGATAAAGTATAGTTTGGAAATACAACAAAAAAAGGCCTGCTGGAAGAAATAGGTATTAATGGATAAGAAATATTAGAGTAGTATTCTGCTTTAAAGCAATGGCGCCACGTATATCAGTAAAGTTAACTTCATTAGTTAATTTATTGTTAAAGGTAAAAATTACTGAAAAAACTTACCTGAGACAACACCACCTTGGCACGCGTGCGTGTGTTGCCAGTATTGACTTGTTTGGTCATTTTCAAAATATTTTTAGTCAATTTTCAACCACTTTTATTGTTCATCACAGTTTACCAAGTGTCACTTACAAAGCGATGCACTTTTTATGGAACGTTTATCACAGAAGTAAATATGTACAGTTTATTGCAACTAAACGTTCACTTATCTTTGTTATTGTAGGCGGGAAGTACTTTACAATTGTTATTTTAATTTGTTTACGCTAAGGTGTATGCTATTGACACAATAAGAGATTGTAGAATTGACTGATTTACATGCAATTGATGACAGCTGTTAATTTATGTCTGCGAGTGCGTACGGTAGGAAAGATTAAAACGATATATTATATTTTTTTAATTTGAGATTTTAGGATACACAATGCTATTTTAACACAATACAAAATAATATACAAAAAAATACGACTTGCACGTGATATATTCTCGGACGGGAATCGAAGCAAATTAATTAATTAATTCATTCATTCATTCATTCATTCGAACCCTCTCGGGACTTGCCACCTCAGCGGTAGGAGCATTGGACCGGAGCGGACTTCCAAAGTTCGCGAGTTCAATTCCCGCCATCCGAGAATATGACCAGGGGCCGTACCGGCTAACGCATCGGTTATTGAAAAGTCTGCCGAGTTTCAACTTAAAACAGAAAAATCAAAGTTTGACTACGGAACCTAAAAGGGGCAAAACATAGATTGCCATGTTGCCACGAAATTTAGAAGTCTAGGAAAAAATATTAAAAATTATACGGTTTATTTTACGCTAATGTGATAATCACATCAAATGCAATACATCAAAAAGCGGAGAAACGCTGCTTCTAAAGATATTTAATATTTTTTATATATTTCATATTTAAAGAACGTACAACAGTTGCCTAGGTGTTGCCTAGCAACTAATCTGGATCAGATCTATCCCTATCTATGGATGAAGTACTTCTTCTAAACAAGTTTAAGAAATGAATCTCAAAAGAACTTAACTGGGAAGCTTGATCAAATCAGCTCAAGGGTTTACGCGATAAACAAATATAGAGATAAAATATCTAGAGTCTAGACCAACTCAGACCAAACTCAATAAAAACTATTTAAAATCTATTTGAAACGGAATCCCTTATTTCAGTTTGAATTAATATACCAACGAAACTCGCAGAATCAAATTAAATCTTAGTTTTATGATGACACTAGCGGCCGGCCGCGGTTTCACCCGCGTGGTTCCCGTTCCCGTGGGAATATCGGAATAAAAAGTATTCTATGTTTTAATTTCGTTTTGTACTTTCTGTTGACGTAATTTGGAAGATATCGATGTTCGTGTGATATCATGAATTTGGGTTTGCCATTTTGGCCCAATTGGGGCTCGATTTATCTGTTTCAATTTGAAACCCGGCAGACTTTTCGATAGGTAATCGATTCGTTAGCCCCGGCGGCCCCTGGTGCGAGTCGTATTTTTGAAGTATATTATTAACTGTTTTATATCAGATTATTTACTATTGAATAAAGTTATATTTTAATAATAAAATACTACACAACCTTTGACGCATTTAATTTTTTCCCCATCAATATCCATTTGTGTTTAGGTACTTATCTATTGCCTTGGCTAAACTGTCTATAACGTAACTGAAAAATAGATTAAAATAATAAACAAATAGGCCAACCATTTTAGATTTTTTTTGCAGAATTAATTCCGAGTAAGCTGGAAATCGTTTTATTAGCTTCAGTAAACGAATTTAACTCTCTTTAATATTGTATTCAGTAAAAATTTCCGTCCGATGTACCGTTTTTGAGTTAGAAGCAAAAACCAGAAAAAAGTGGGAACATTTCGCGGTTTTGGCTCTCAAAAGTTACGCACACCTCCTGGAAAGGTGCAAACTCGGATTACACCTCAAAGTCAAAGTCAAATAAGCTTTATTCAAATAAACTTTGTTATTAAGTACTTTTGAATCGTCTATATTTTCCTACCACCCGTTCCAGACTTTTTTAGCTGACAAGAAGAACGGGCGCAAGAAACTTATCAGCTGTAACAGCCATAAGTAACGATATTTACAAACTTGAATATATCGTTACCAGATAATTACAACACCCTGACAGGATTATTGGCACGTATTTAGGACTAACTGAAGCTAATAAAACTATTTCCAGCTTACTGGGAATTAATTCCTCAAAACGCTTTTTTTTAATCTAATTTGATTAGCCTAAAACTTCGAAGTTCGAAATACTTATATTTATTTTTTTATGTCGTTTTTGTTTCAATTCCATTCTATAAAAACAAAAGATATGCCGTGTCACAAAATTAGACTCTATTTTGTAGACAATGAGGCCTATTTTGTTATTATTAGGTTAATTAATGTTCCGAGATGAGCGACCCTAAACTGGTATTACCAGTATGTGTAGATATTTGTAACTAGACACAGATTTAGAGGTTTTATTTTGAAATGACGGAATTTGTAGCTTCCGAGATTTAGTTGGAAAGTATGAAATGGGATTGACTGCCATAACTTTCTTGGATACAAAATGCAAAATAAATTTTATGAACTATAGATACCTAAATGTATCTACAATTCAATAAAGAAATAATTGCATTTTATAGTAATTTTATAATGCTCTGTGTTAAAACTTTTTTGAATTTTTTACGCTTTGGAGGCAATTATATCTTCTTCAGTCGCTTAGCAAAATTGTTAAAGGTGAATGTAGAATATTATCATTAACAAACAACATTCATTTTCGTACCAGTTACTGTCAGTATCATATTTACTTTTCGTAATGCTAAAATGTTCACATACATGGCATGACGTTAGTCATCCGTAACACAACGCACAAATTAAATTATATTGAAATTTATAAACGCTAGGTGATGACTAGGTCGTTTGTCAAAGAATATTATTAATAATGTCAATCTCTACATTACTTTCTTTAAGGCAAGATTAAAAGTTTCCTACAATTAAAAACAATGACATCAAAGAAAATAATTGGAGGAATCTTTTAATATCTCTTGCTTAAGAAATGTACAAAATGACATAATATTATTTGTAACATACATAATATTTATAGACATAATATTCCATTCATAATCATAATATTCCTATATGATCACGTAGAGTTTATAAATATTGAATACAAGTTTGTTAAGTTTACTACTTTTACATTGTTACATAATCATTTAGAACACATTACTCGATACTAATTTTTTAACGACTATTGATAGACAAGAACTTATTTTCGTTTTTTACCAATAAAAATTGCTTAATATATTACAACGAAAATGTTTCAAATGAAAGTAATAGTTAAATAATTAGCTGCTAACGACAAAAAGTACCTACCGATAAAAAAGGAACATTTATATCTAACCACAAATGGGTGCAATTAACAAACAGTTTCAAATAAAATGTCTTAAAAAGCTAGAAAGTAAAACAATATTAGTTTATATATAATTATCATAAGAAAAAAAAATGAAAAAAAGCCTTTTGAGGGTGATTAGAAGCAAGTATATTTTTTATCGTCTTAACTCTAAGGTATATGAAAAGAAATATTAGCATTTATCGATCAATCTGGGCCATAATAATAAACGTGCAAATTTGGCAATGGTCACGACATTTTTATTTCCATTGCGTCAATCAATTGAAAATATAACAAACTAAGTCAAATTGTTAAGACAAATTGTCACGTTTTTAAATAGGACGCATTCAAAATAAAATATATTCGACCTATAATATACCTACTTATTAATTTTAAATTGCAACTTTCGCATTTATAGCTAAACCCACTTACGTGGTTATTTTCCGGTACGGCTAGTTATATCTAAACTAGCTATAATGGCTAGTTTATGCAGTTTTAAATTTATGATAAAAAAGTATAGCGGATCGAAAAATTTGTAAATTATCAATGCTTGAAGCAAAGTGTACTACTGGAATGGATAGGTTTTTATATAATTGCATTTGTATATTTAATAAAGTAAATGTATAGGAATAATATCGATAGCTGCTGAGTGAGAAATGCGTGTGACAACAAGACAATTCATTTCTTTGACATTACATAAACAAAACTCAAAGACAATTAAATAATGTACATTTAAAGGAGTTTGCAACAGTAATTTCTTAATATCCAAATGAATCTTAAAGTTAAGGCCACCTTAAATTTAAAGAAGTTGAAGTTGTCAGATTTGACAGAAACTCAAACTGACAGCATCCTTAAAGTTAAGGAGACCTTAAGATTTTAGATAAGAAACTATTGAGTATTCGGCCGTAAGCACTATTGAATATTAGACCCCAAATCCTGTTGAAAGTTGAAAAGTGCTTCGCCTTAATAAAAAAAAATATAAATCAAATCACTATCGAATATAATCACGCTAATGGAATCGAGCGATTTTTACGTAACAAAAATAAACAAATGTAAATTAAATGGATCTATAAAAATATTTATAACTGTTCTAATAAACAACACTTTGAGAATATCACTTAATTATTCATATTGGTGATTTGTATGATAAGTTTTGTCCATAGATTTTAACACGATTGGGAAGTGTTAAAAGTTTTTATAATAATGTTATTAGGAGAAGCAAAGGGTATCTTTCTCTACATTTAGGAAAAACTTTAATGGCTAGTCATGAATAATCGTGACTAAGCTATAATAATACTTATAATGGAGCTACTTAAAATAATTACAATAATTATTTACGCAATTTTTATGTCAAAATTAATAGCTGTTGTAAATTATTTTTGGTTTAGACCCGTTTTGTGATCGTTGTGTGATCAATTGTTTTTCATTATTAGTGTGGTGATATCGAATGTTTTCGTATTCTTAATTTTTTATAATATGTAGCTATTCTTAGCCCTACTTGCACCACAAATTAAATATTGTTTAGGTAAGTAGGTACCATTTAAACACAATTTTGTATACGTAATTTATTTATTAAATTTATTATACTTTACATTTAAATACGTGTATTTAATTTTTGGTGCAAGTCTGGGTTGTCATAAATTGCCATTGAGAATCGGCTTTAATCAGTCTCTACATTTTATGTTAAAGCTATTGAGTATTAACTCCATAGTAAATAAACCTCCAATTAACATTATGAAGAACTTAATTTTCAACTTGTAGGTATTTTTTTTAAGTGTAAACTTTGTTCGTTGTCACCAATATCGAAATGTAATTAATTAAGAATTTTCTTTCTTTTTATTATGTAAAACAGCCAACTCTACCAATTTCACTTACACTTATAAATTAACTAATAACACAGCACGCACATTGAACACTAAAATGCACCTTAGCAATTTGTTTTTAAGGACTAATTTATGAAGAAATAAAAAAACCGACCGGGTCAGAACGCACGTGCGTCCTATGGACGTTTCAGTGTGACTGACTGACCATCTCTATAAAGTTACGAAGAACTTTTGTTCCCGCATAGAAAAACTTCTAATTAATACTTAAGTATTTTTTGCACGACAGAAACGCACAGACAATATTCTACCTACTTAGTTAAAAAACCGACTTCAAAAAACCTGCCTCTAAAAAGCAAGAAATAATATTCAAATCATTACATATGCATTATCATTGTTATATAATAACAACACGTCTATTGAAGTCGGGTGGGGCTGGAGTACAACTTCCTTTTTTTATTCTAAAAGCCCTACCCGACTTCAATAGACGTGTTGTTATTATATAACAATGATAATGCATATGTAATGATTTGAATATTATTTCTTGCTTTTTAGAGGCAGGTTTTTTGAAGTCGGTTTTTTGTTTTTAAAACAATTTTTTATTTGTTTTATTTTTAGTGTAAGTACCTTATCTATTAGGTACCTAGTGTAGGTATATTATTTGGTAGAAAAATCGGCTCAGTCAAACGTGAGATATTCGCGGAGAAACATACATTCATACAGGTCAAACTGAGAGAGAACCCTCTTTTTTTGAAGTCGGTTAAAAAGACTACACTAAAAGTACCTCTTACGCAACAAAAATAATCATCTAATTCGGTTCATAAATAACAAAATCGTCAATTTAATTGATGCACAATCATAGTATTTTCAGGATATCTTGAAAACTACTGAACCGATTTGAAAAAAAATTAAATGGGACCATCTCGCAAGAAAACTCAATCGAACAAAATAAGGATCATCAAAATCGGTCCATAAATGTCGAAGATACGCGCGAACAACGATAAAAAAAAAAAAAAACATACACTCGAATTGAGAACCTCCTCCTTTTTGGGAAGTCGGTTAAAAATAACAGGAATCAATGTCAAAATATTTTTTTCAAATAAACTTAATAATTAAGCACTTTTGAATTAAACGCGTTAACTAATGATAGAAATACCTATTACTTATTTTACTTAATTATTTGTATTCCACTTATACATGTATTACGTAAACATTAATAAAAGTTTTTGTCACTTTCATTGATAATATTTTGTTTATCATTTTATTTATACCATAATGAATTAAATTTAAATTAGTTTGCTTTATAGTTTTTTGTTTCTGTTTTTGATATATAATTTACTTAATTCTTGGTTATGTATTAGTTTGTAGTATTAACAACATTATGTTTATAATAACCCAATTAAAAGCTACCAATTTTATGTTGCCAAGCCTTAGATTATTGTTGTTTATGGGGTATTTAGATAGGTGACTAAAGCCGGAAAAATTTCGCCGCACGGCGAAAATTGACCGTGTAAATGGCAATTCAGCCTAGGCCGCAGAAACTGGAACTACGTTATTGCATATTGTTACCTAGGTTACGCCATCAATTACAAAGACGACAGCGACGCAACACTTGCGATTCAATCTTGGAAGCTACTTGCTAGGTGACTTAAGTCGACAGTCACAGGTGACTAAATTCGACTTATGTAAATAGCCAATTAGTTAATTATTGTTGGTTCGAATTTTAAGAAAGTTGGTGAAGAAAACTAATGTTTTATTTTTTCCGTTTGTATGTACCTACCATTATGTAGTACTAAAACCTGAAGCCTTAGAAATATTCAAAAACAAAGACTTTTTGTAAACCTTGTGGCAGCGAAAATAAGTTAGCTGAAACGCGTACAGTTCTGTTGATTAAATGTATATTTTATTTACTGAAAATATTTTTTATTATTGGAAAATAAATAATACTGATACAACAATCCTGGGTAATAAATGCAAAAAATCTTGGACAGTTTTGCCATTTTTTGCGTCACGCACGAATAGCGACATAATATTGTTCAGCTATTTTGGTGATTATATTAAATCACTTGTCTTGTTGGTGAACTTTTTTGGGCAGTAATGGCCGACCGGTTATTCGTGTGGATCATCAGCCACTAATGTATTTGGTTTCTATGATGTTTTAATCTGTTCGTATTAAATGAGAGGCCGTAAGGTACAACCCGGTCAAGTTAACTTGGGACCTGAAGCGCGAGAGACCCCTTTTGTTTTCTCCTTGCCCCACGCCACTGTCGTCATGCCAATAGTGTAAGTACATTCGTTAGCGATAATTTATCGAAAACTTTCAAAAAATTTACGACGGTGGCGTGAGCAAAAGAAGAAACGAGAGGGGTCTATCGCGCTTCAGGTCCCGAGTTAACTCGACCGGGTTATACATCATCATCATCATATCAGCCGCACGACACCCACTGCTGGGTATAGGCCTCCCCTAAGGATCTCCACGACGATCGGTCCTGCGCTGCCCGCATCCATTGACTTCCCGCAACCTTCACCCTCACGTCGGTCCACCTTGTCGGGGGCCTACCCACGGAGCGTCGTCCGGTGCGCGGTCGCCATTCCAGAACCTTTCCGCCCCAACGGCCATCGGTTCTTCTCGCTATGTGTCCAGCCCATTGCCACCATACGGTACAATAATGATTAAATTAACAATAGACAGTGATCCGCTGCAACTTCTCTCGAGAATGTATGCCAAATGGGTGTCCCTTGACTCGCCTAAAGTCATTGGTCCTAATTTCATTTGGCCGAATTTCTTTGGCCTAAACTCCTTAGGTACAATTATTGTTTGGCCTAATAGATTTTTTCGCATCTTTGTCGTTTCGCCTAAACGTTAAATTCCCTAATTATCAAAACGACTAATGTTAATTGTCCTAAAATTTATTAGCATACATATCTTTTGACACAATAATGACTACGCCGAAGTATTGTTAACCCTAATATTGTCTTGCATACATAATTTTTGGCATAACAATATTGTATTGCATTCAAGTTGGTGACAGAAACAAATCGTCAAAAAACGGTCCTGAGGCCCCCTGTAAAGAAAAACTTTTAATGCGAACACCATTACGTTAGGTTAGGTTAGGGTTTTGAACACTTTTATAATGCTTGCATGCATGTTGCATGCTTGCATGATTTTATGCATGCATGCTTTTTTTGCATGCTTGTTCACTTGCTCGCTTGCATGCCTGTATGCTTGCTTGCATGTTTGCTTGCAAAATGCTTGCCGGGGGTGCAGGGGGGCTGGCCCCCCTGCTCGGGGGGGTCGGGGGGCCTGAGGCCCCCCGCTATAAAGAAAAACTCTTAATGCGAAGACCATTAGGTTAGGTTAGGTTAGTGTTTTGACCACTTGCAGCGGAGCGAGCGAAGCGAGCGGAGCTCCCTAATGCTTGCATGCATGCTGCACGCTTGCTTGCATGCTGCTTGCTTGCTTGCATGCTGCTTGCTTGCTTGCATGCTGCATGCTTGCTTGCATGCTTTGCTTGCATGCTGCATGCTTGCTTGCATGCTTTGCTTGCATGCTGCATGCTTGCTTGCATGCTGCATGCTTGCTTAAATGCTGCATGCTTGCTTGCATGCTGCATGCTTGCTTGCATGCTGCATGCTTGCTTGCACGCTGCATGCTTGCTTGCACGCTGCATGCTTGCTTGCACGCTGCATGATTGCTTGCACGCTGCATGCTTGCTTGCACGCTGCATGCTTGCTTGCACGCTGCATGCTTGCTTGCAAGGGAAGTAAACATTCGGCGAAAAAAATATTAGGCGTTACACAATTGTGCGAATCGTTATTTAGTACTTTTAAACATTAGGGATTATGAATAGTTATGCTTAATGATGAATTTGGGAAATAAACATGCGGCGAAAAATTTTTAGGCGAAGTGAAAATAGGCCAAACAAATTTGGGTCAAATGAAAATTGTGCAAAAAGTTTTTAGGCCAATACGTAGTGTGCCAAAGACAGTTAGGACAAAAAAATTAGGCATTCCAATATATACCCATGCCAAATACATCATTTTGCTGACTAAAATACGTCGTTTTGTACCGCAAGAGCTCTGAAATTGCTGCAGATCTATGTCCATGTTAGTTTAATCGCATTGTATGTTACCATGTTACCTTATGCCCAGTGGCTCTACCATGAGTTGATGCAAACTGTTTTCGTTGCCGTAAACTATCGGAAGTACTGCTCACAGTCAATGTGAGTGAAAGAGAGAACACGAACTATCGTTTATTATAAAGGGTGAAATTTTAATCATTTGGTTCCCGTCGTGGGGTGGTTCCACTCATGATTACAAGCAACTTTTACTATGGGGCCAACTCTCCTATTCTTAAAAAAAATCAGCTGTTCCATACAAAAGTGCAGTACCTACTCGACCTTAATGTATGGAACAGCTGATTTTTTTGCGAGTAGGAGAGTTGGCCCCATAGTAAAAGTTGCTTATAATCATGAGTGGAACCACCCCACGGCGGGAACCAAATGATTAAAATTTCAGCATGTTTATCATTATTTTCGTTACCGTATAGTTTACGGTAGCGAAAACAATTTTGTTAGGGCCACCGATTTGATTGATGACTGCGACCTTAAGCGCTTTTACGTTTTGTATCCTTTCAAACTTTTTTCCCACATAGTTAGGCAAAGATCTCTTCTTCCTATTTGCTACGATCATGAAATATTGGTTTTGCTTCATCCTTGTCCAGTTTATCCAATATTTTATCCAGTATTCATCTTTATCCAATTTGTAGAAAACCTATTGAGGAGATTGGAATTTAACCTTAATATGTTGCAGATTAATCATCAAGAGGTCAAGGAACCGAGTTATGATTATTTTGAACTCCAAAACTCTGGTCGAATCTAGTGACAAAATTGTGTTTGTATCACTTTGTAACTTATTGTAATGTTGACCATATTAAAATTGGCAGGCAAAAAATAAAAAATATTTTTCAGTATTTTCTGAAGATGAAATCATAGAAAAAGTATTGTTTTTCTTAATTTTGAAAGTGGAAAATAATAATAAGTAGTTATAAAAATAATGGTTTTCGTTTGAATAAAACTAATTGTTAGAACGAACTGATATTACTTACATAGTTTCAAACAATGCTGCTTTGATATGAACGCAAATAACTGATGCTGAAACCGTGTTTTTTTCAAACTTGCACATCTTTTTAAATAAAACAACATGTTGACCTTTGTTATTTTCTAGCTATAAAAAATTATTTATTCAAAATTCTGCTTCAATGTATAATCAAGATCTGCAAAATTTCAAGATATGTACCCATAGGTAAAAAATCATGTATAAAAACTTTTCTTCATTATGACATGTTTATTTTTATCCTAACTAATATTTTAAATGCGAAAGTCAGTTTGTTTGTTTCTTTGTTACGCCTTCACGTCTTAACTACTCAACCGATCATCGTGAAAGTTTGCATACATAATATTGTCAGGGGTACAGAAAAGGATATAGGGTACCTTTTATTCCGAAAAGGGTACTGTTCTCGAGGGGTAGACAAAATACTATCCACGCAGACGAAGTTGCGGGCGGTTGCTAGTATTATCTAATTCTAAGTACACTGTTGTTAAAAGAATGACTTATAAACACGGCTTATATGTACTATGGGCAACAGTGTCGCTTAACAAGTTAGAAACAAAATTCGTGTGCGCGCGTATCGCCCCTGCACATGCACGAACTAAACGTATGTGACAGCAGGCGCGGCGTGCAAGCGATTTTAACCTTAGCAGTGGTTAAGCGACGCTGTTGCCCATGGTACTATTATTTATTCTGTGCCCATGGTGCAATATTAAAAAGGCGAACATAAAACAAGCAAATTTAAAATAGCTCACGTAAGTCATTTTCACGTATTGTTGGAACCCAGAACAGTGCTGACTTGACGCTACGCCTACTATCAGTGCCGGTTTTAGCGCTGGAAGTGCTTTGCGTTCATATCAAAGCAGCATTGTTTGAAACTATGTAAGTAATATCAGTTCGTTCTAACAATTAGTTTTATTCAAACTAAAACCATTATTTTTATAACTACTTATTATTACTTTCCACTTTCAAAATTAAGAAAAACAATACTTTATCTATGATTTCATCTTCAGAAAATACTGAAATATTTTTTTATTTTTTGCCTGCCAATTTTAATATGGATAAGTAAGGTCAACATTACAATAAGTTACAAAGTGATACAAACACAATTTTGTCACTAGATTCGACCAGAGTTTTGGAGTTCAAAATAATCATAACTCGGTTCCTTGACCTCTTGATGATTAATCTGCAACATATTAAGGTTAAATTCCAATCTCCTCAATAGGTTTTCTACAAATTGGATAAAGATGAATACTGGATAAAATATTGGATAAATTGGATAAGGATGAAGCAAAACCATTTTATGAACGTTGCAAATAGGAAGAAGAGATCTTTGCCTAACTATGTGAGAAAAAAGATTTGAAAGTATACAAAACGTAAAAGCGCTTAAGGTCGCAGTCATCAATCAAATCAAAGATGGTCTGTGGCCCTAACAAATTGTTTTCGCTACCGTAAACTATACGGTAAATTTAAAATAGCTCACGTAAGTCATTTTCACGTTATTGTTGGAACCCAGACCAGTGCTGACTTGACTGCAAATCTGCAAAGCCTTAACGCTACGCCTACTATCAATGGCGGTTTTAGCGCTGCAAGTGCTGGATCGAAAGATCTGGATGCACTGACACCAACCAACCGCTAAGAAAAATATTTAAATACATAGGTGTATACGTGAGAACTAATAGGATTTTAAGTAGTTGGATTATAGCCCTTTGTATTCTAAGCTTTAGTATCATGTTACTTCATAGTTCATACCCACCTTGCCACAAAAGGGCTGCCATTTCATGTCATTGGGAAGGCCCATAAATGCCAGACAAAAAGCAGCCATTCGGAATGATAAAATTAAGAAATGCGGACATATTGAATTAAAAAAACGTTGAATATCTTCTAGGCAACCGCGTTCCATCGTAGCTTACCATCATCGCTTACCATCAGGCGTGATAGCGGGCAAGCACTTGCCTATCAATCATAAAAAAATATTCCTTAAATATAAGAACAGAAAAAAAATATTTTAACCGACTTCAACAAAAGGAGGAGGTTCTCAATTCGATTGTATGTTTTTTTATCGTTGTTCGCGTGTAGCTTCGACATTTATGGACCGATTTTGATGATTCTTTTTTTGTTCGATTGAGTTTGCTTTCGAAATGGTTCCATTTAATTTTTTTTCAAATCGGTTTAGTAGTTTTTAAGAAATCCTGAAAATACTATGATTTTGCATCAACTACCTTGACGACTTTCTTATTTATGAACCGAATTAGATGATTTTTTTTGTTGGAAAAGGGATACTTTAGTGTAGTCTTTTTAACCGACTTCAAATAAAAAAGGAGGTTCGCAGTTTGACCCGTATGTATGTATGTTTCTCCGCGATTATCTCACGTTTGGCTGAGTCGATTTTACTACCTAAATAATATACCTAATACAGAAGGTACACTAAAGTACAAGTAAAATTGTTTTTAAATTGGGATGATGACTAATGAATAAAATAACGAAATACTTACTAATAAAAATCGTAAACATATTAAACTTTTAGAGTAGCTTGTATACCTCTTAGTTTCATATATTGCGTAGATATTATTTGTTTTATGACGCTTCAAAGTTGGGCGGACAAGTCCATTTAAAAACCATAAAATTTGTAAAAATAAATAATTCATTTAATTAGTCCGTAAAATTTATAGCAAATTTGTCTAAGAAACCATTTTGATAAACACAATATATATAGCTGCCGAACAAATTTCCTACGCGTTGCATACAAGCGTGACGTCATAATTGAGTAGCTGTTAGTATGGAGCGTTTTCGGGTGAGTCCAATTTTGTGCATTTCTAAATGTGATATCTCGGGCAGTTTTCACGCTAGCGACATAATTATTTTACCAATGTTTCTTTTTTTAGAGGTAAATTATGTAACATTAAATAAAAAAATAGTCATCATGCCCATTGACTATCGAAGAACATGACGTCCCTATTCCGGTTTCTCAAACAATGATGAATGACAATTTAATTGCACTGCTTCATAGTTACGAAGGCCAAACTGTATTTAGATATACAATTACTTACTATGAAATATTAAACGAGAGTTAGATGAGTTAAGTTTAATAATGGTAGTATTGTAGAAGTTGATTTTCGCCGTACAGTTCCGGTTAAGAATATAGGACTGTCCCATCTCATCCCGTGGGTATCGTAGAAGGCGATAGAGGGAAGTTTTTAGGGACCCGGTACAGACCATCCCACAAAAGGTCTCTCGAATGGCAGCGAGGAAACTGTCAACAACATCATTCCCGAGGAGGGTTGGTGTCAGGCAGGCGGCCGACCGTAAAACTTTGCCAAAACCTAATGCAGTATGAATTACATGCTGCGCCGACCCCAATAGTGGTCGTTCTACGAGCTCAAAATTTTATTTTGTGTAGAACACTATAAATAAATTGGGATCTAGCGGCTACGTGCAAAAATTTATTTAGTCTAAATAAAAAGATTCCTACTCGTAGGTACAAAGATTATGGGCACTATCCCCGCAAATTGGTAATACGATAAAACCTTATCACATTAACTTCCACGTTGACGTCATCCGCAACAAAAGATGACATGTAACAAAAAAATTCTAATAGGTAGGTAATTTAGTATATTAATTATGGAATTATTATTTTAAATAAATAAAAAATACAATTGCTTTTCGTTTCTGAGATTAAAAACATGACCGTCAGGTTCATTACCAATTTGCGGAGTTAGTACCTAAGTACTTATTAAGTGAGAATAAAACACTGCTTTATACAAGGTGTTTGGTAAAAGCCTTATAAAGCCGAATATGGTAGATAGGGACCATCAAACTGAACAACTTTTACTATGGGACCAACTTTGAAATCGCGAAAAAAAAATTAGCTGTTTCATACAAAAATTAAAAACGAAAATATCAAAATGTATGAAACAGCTGATTTTTTTTTCGCGATTTCAGAGTTGGTCCCGTAGTAAAAGTTGTTCAGTTTGATGGTCCCTATCTACCATATTCGGCTTTATAAGGCTTTTACCAAACACCTTGTATAATTAATATATTTAACTGGCACAGAAAATTTATCAAAACCACATGAAAGCTTACTTTTACATAAGTATTATTATGTACTTGTTTCATTTGGTAAGTACCCTTTAAAGATATTTCCTATTAAATTATGTTAAAACTAAAGATTTTTTGTAAAAATTCAATGACAATAAAAAAATAAATAATTAAAAACACATTTTGATACTTAACGAGTTTAGAGCAAAACACCAATATTCAAATATTGTAACAAGTATAGATTTCATGACTTTAACCTAAGCTAAAATAAAATTATTAATCAAAAGTAGCAAGAAACGCCTGGTATAAGAATTAAAGCAGATGTTGAAATACGAAATAACGTGTGTCTTCATACCATCGCTTTCCCGTTCCATTTCAATTTCATCTGTCGCATGCTCCAAGGCATACAATAGCTCACCCTGACCGTGTGCTTTCGCTTTTCTCTTGCGCCTTTAACAGAGGCATGCCCTATCTTCTTAAAAGAAAAACAAAGAAAGTCAAACTTGTATGGCAAGAGTTGAACGTGAAAGTGCACGGTTTGGAAGCAATCAATATTGCATACGTTTTACGCAAATTGAATTGAAAGTTGAAAGGGAAATCGAAGGTTTGGAAGCAATAGTGGATGATTTTTATGCAAGTTAACTTGAAAGCTGAATTGAAAGTTGAAGAAGACCAATAGAAAATTAACCTATACCTATAGACATTAGGCTGAGTTCACAGGTTGCGGAATACGGATAGCACCTACGTTCCTGTCTAAATTTCTAGGTAGAATAGATAGGTAGAGTTTCTATGAAATTGTTTATAATACATTTATTCCAGATTGTTGAAAATATGAAGTTTCTAAACAAATATTTATTTTTATTCTTATGCTCATAATATAACAATTTATCTGTAGATTAGGTAGTTACACTTACAGATAGTGTTAAGATTTTGACTACGATAACTAAACTAAATGACATATCAGTCTCTACTTTAGAATACACATTTTGGTAAGAGCAAAAGTTTATTTTATTATATTTATTATGAGATTATGATGCCCCTAATATTATAATAAATAATAATAATTAATACAATACATATTGCTCTTGTCCGCAAAACCCTTAAAAGACAGTTCAATAATAATTATGTATTTTTACTCTATTGCTATTGGAGTTGAATAAGGCGCATAAAAAAATTTAGAGATTTACTTGGTGTAAGTACTTAAAGGTAATTCTTTAACTATATTATCTATCTATCTATTAACTATAGCTATCAATAGAAACTTTATGTATAAAATAAATATATGGAATAAATAAAAGGAAAAGGCCAGTTTCAAAGATTCCGGATATATGTTGAAGTTATTGTATCTGGCAGATAATTTCAAACACATCCGTTCCATTTTAACACGTTTTTATTTTTATTTTAAATCAGAAGAGAGGTGCTACCAGAAGCCTGTGGATCAAGCTCTTAGCACCTCTTAGGCCCGTATTTATAAACCGTTCTGAACGTTGAAAATTATCTTGAGATCAATAGTGGCGGATTTACAGTCTTGGCCGCCCTAGGCCGAATAGTACAAGCCGCCCCTTTCTCAGCTCCCATCAAGGGGGGGTTAGCCTCGGGTAGGGCAATAATCTATGTAAGAGAGGATGCCTCTGGACCTCTGTCTAGGATGCACAAACTGATTTTTCTGAAAAATGCTTGTCTACAGTAAAAAAAAACGGTCGGCGGTTTTTATTCAGTTTCATCCAATTATCTTGTAATCTTGCCTGTTTATTGTAAAAAAAACAGCCGCGTAGCGCGATTTTTAGTCAGTTACATTCACTAATATTGTAATCTGTGGTTTTATCCACGATATTCAAAAATGCCAAGCCGTAAAAGCGACACAAGCCTGGCAAATGGTAACTCTAGCCTCGGAGCACGTTTTACGATCAAATAAATTCAGAAAAACGGCCGCGCCGCGCGATTTTTAGTCAGTTTCATCTACTACTCGTGTACTTTTGTCTATTTATAGCACAAAACGGCCGCGCAGCGAGATTTTAAGTTAGTTTCATCCACTTATTTTATCTTGCCTGTCTACAGCAAAAAAAAAGACTGCGCAGCGCGATTATTAGTCAGTTTCATCCTTTAATCTTGTACTATTGCCTGTCTATGTCAAAAAAATGGCCGCGCAGCACGATTTTAGTCAGTTTCATCCATTAATATTGTAATCAGTGGTTTCATCCGCGAGATTCAAAAATGCCTGTCTCTAAACCGTAAAATACTTGTCAAATGCGACCAATTTTGGGTCGTTTCTTGTTATCATCAGTGTATTTTTTGCCACGCTTGGCCGCCCCTTATATCTGGCCGCTCTAGGCCCGGGCCTACTTGGCCTTAAGGCAAATCCGCCATTCAGATCATACTTGAGATGCTGATGTTATAAGAATGAGCATCTCAAGTATAATCTCAAGATAGCTCTCAACGTTGAGAGTGGTTCATAAATACGGACCTTAAAGTATTATTAAGCATCATTCACTCAGCTCAGTTACGTCAACGGTCACTCTTCATTGCAAATTTTGACATTCACGTGACGCATCAGTCACAAATGTCAAAACTTTTGAAATTCGACTTACCGTTGGACGTGACTAAACTGTGTGAATAAAATCTGTAAGATTTAAGACCCTTCTTATAAGAAGAAAATGAAAGAAGAAGAAATGCTCTTCTTATAAGAAGAGCATCTAAGGTATGATCTCAAGATAGCTCTTAACGTTGAGCGCGGTGTATAAATACGGGCCTTAGTAACTTATCATCAACTAAAAAAAAATTAAATCAAAATATTATGTTTTAAAATTTTTAATAAATATATGAAAAAGTCTTTAGTACCTATCTATTTATAACAATATCGTCTTCTTATAATAATTTAGCTTCCTAATAACCCCATTGCTGCAAAAAATTTAACGTGCTAAATTGGTAACTGTCTATTTACACCCGTTTACTGATTAATATTTTGTTCTAGTTCTAAGCTAAGATTACCTTTAGCACGAAAGTTGACCTATCCAACAACTACTTATTTTTTTGGTTTGAAATCATAGTTTTCTTATCAGAGGGGTGGTAACTGCACAAAAACATATTTTTTTCGATAAGATTTGCGTGGTACTCATGAGATCTTGACTTGTAGACAAATGGCAAACTCTATATCTCTGAAGATAACTAAAAACAAAACTGTAAAAATAATAATACCATAAACTTAAGTATTTATTTTGCACGTTGCAGTATCTTAGTTACCTATCAGACACAGCGATCCACAACCAAAGTATATTTTGTTATTAGCTTCGTATTTTTGGTTTGTGTATAATTAAATGTTGAATAAAATTTCACAAGCTTTTTCAAATTATGTAGTATTAAAATTCTGAGTTATCCGTGATTCTAACTCCTGGGCCAGACTATATCACGCTACCGCGAAGCTTTTCTTTGTCGGTACAATTATTAGAAACTACTTTATGAGTCAAGTGATTAAAATTTATTTTCATGAAATCCCTTTATTTCTTTTAAGTGAAATCGAGTTTTCTAAATTAGCAACCAAACTCTAATTCCTTGATTCTAATTCTAAATGTCTACCTATACGAAAACGAAAAGCTTCGCGACAGTGCGATAATCTGGCCGCAGCGTGTGATAAAAGCTCGCAATACCTACTTACTTATTAGATTTAAAAAAAAAATTTTTTCAAAGTAGCTTTTGAGTAATTTTTTAAAAAATCGATCGTTTGCCACTTGTCTACAGCTCAAGTTCTCCGGTACAGCTTCATCTCCGAGTCCTAGCGTCTTCGGACTTCGTTGTCAGCAGCGGGCGCAGCAGTGGTTGTCGTAGTAGTGGTGGTGGTCGTGGTCGTGGTGGCAGGGTCCAGACCCTTGATCTCGAATTGTCCTCGGAACAGCGGCCTGAACAGGCGGAGGAAGCTCTGGTAGCGCACGGCACTGTTCTGTAACGCACGATGAAATGTATTGAGCAAAGTTTACTTAACGAGAATAGTTATTTGTTATACAAGTGACCAAAATCAAATTGTGCTGCGAGTGGCGACTTTAAATCACGAACTAGCGAAGTAGTCTAGAATTGAATCACGAGCGTAGCGAGTTCTGGAGTTAGACAATTATCTTCATCGTTGGGCGCATTCATTTTTGTAATTTATCACAAAAATAATTCAATTAAACCTATGCTGAAAAATTTTATTCTTATAGTCAGTAAAGTAGATTCCCGTCGTTTTGATTACATTGCGTTGTGTTTTTCTCTTATTCATTAATATTCCGTCTTATTTATTTATTTATAATCATAAAACATATAATTTGTTAATAAATTTCATTAATTTATCTTATTTCATATTTGTTTCATACATGTGACCTCATTACCTACATACTCTTTATTTCGAATTATCAACATTCTTTTTGAACAATCCTTATTTAAAACTCCTTGGTATATCCGTGCATTTTATTTTTTTACTTTTTGATCCGTGTATGACACCATAAAGCACTCTATCTATCCTTTTCTCACATATCAATTTTACAAGTGTCATCCTTGTCACTTTATTTGTTTTTTCTTTATTATTTTAAAAGTTGGTGTTAGAAATTAAAAAAGCACTTTGTCTTACGCTCGCAGCAAAAATCGATTTTGCTGCGAGTTTTTACGCGCCAAAAGCACCCTTTTCGTGCTGGAGAGTTGAAAAAGAAATTGCTTGAGAGTTTTTAACAGAGATTTGTTCTTCATTTCCTATGGTGTTGTTTTTTATTATTTTGTAGCCTACTTTTTGTTACCACTGATCTTTGTAATGACTATCATAAGACCATTCGAAGGACGAATTTATGTTGTTCTGTTCTAATTCAAACATAATTGTGATTTCACAACTTTCCAACAGTAAGAGGTAGGGTTACTAGTCATCGAGAGGATAGCTTGATGACCCAGTGCATTAGGCAGTTAAGCAACTATCGCTGGAGTCAGTCGTCAGATGGGTGACCTTAATTTTATTTACCTCCGTGGTCGAGTGGTTCGCACGCCGGTTTTCAAGGCGTCACCATCTCTTGAGGTCCCGGGTTTGATCCCCGGCTGGGTCAATATAGAAAATGAACTTTTCAATGTTGTCTCAGGTCTGGGTGTGTGTCATACCACCGTTGTTTCTGATTTCCATAACACAAGTGCTATAGCTACTTACTTTGGGATTGGAGCAATGTATGTGATGTTGTCAAATATTTATTATTTATTATTTACCATCGGAAGACACGCCAAGTCGTTGGTACCAGCTGCATTTACAGTCGTTACATCCACTAATATACATGGTTGGCATCGAAATGTATTACTACGTCGAATACGAATTCATTTCGATGATGGTTGGTTATGTTTATGCCCCTATCTTCTTAACCATGCACAATGGGGATCTTCAACAGGGCTCAAGACGAACCGATTCTTCAGTGTTTAAGTATTACGATGTAAGTGAAATGCGCTTAGAACTGAGTGTCCCAAAGATTATATCCCCATTGCCATTTTTGTCAATAAATGTCATGTGTAAATACATAGACACTAAATCAATTAAGTAGAAAATATAGTATTTTAGTTCCTTTTTTAATTCGCCGTAAATCTTTATTTGACAATGAATTACTAGATTAGCAACCAAACGATTTGGCATTGGGTCTCAGCAATTATACTTTCAAAAACACTAACTTAGCAATTATGAATCACTTAGGAATAAGCAATGAGTGTAAACCTAGTTTGAACCGAAGCTCATTACGACCCACCGCTTGACTCTGTTGATATAACAACCTCTCACTTTTGTATGAGCGTTTTGGTTTTAGTGCCAATGACATCAAGTCACTTAGTGCTTATTGCCGTCACTGGATTTATGTATGAAGGTCAGTTGCTGATGCCTTTATATATTTATATCTTTACGAGCGCGAGTCCGCCACCAGCCGCCAGATCCATAAACAAACTTTCATCCCCTATTTCACTCATTTCAATATTCATTTTCACGACAAAAGGTAGACTATGTCCTTTCTCATGATCCAATCCATATTTATATAAAAAAAACTAGCTTTTTCCCGCAACTTCGTCCGCGTGGACATTAGAGAAAATCATTAGGGAACCTTCAACCAGGATCCAACCAGTCGTTTTTACGCGATTATGCGGGTCCCCACCAAGCGCGCTGCCTCGCGAGGCGAGACGTTTTCACGTTTATTACATTATTTCCAGTATTATGATTTTAAGCTAGTAAATACAAACAAATGAATAGTTGTCTTTATTGAACTATACTTCAACCTGTCCATGAAAGTTTGAACCCTTTATTATTATTGCAATTGATTTTGTTTGCTATCAGAAGATCTCATTCAATGTTAATCAAATAAATCACAATGTCGTTTTGTTTTCCATTGTCAGTAAAAAAATCACAGATTTTGCAGTTACGGCAAAAATCGGAGCATTGAAAATGAATACAAAAATTTACGAAAAACCAAAATAAAATGAAATGCAAAATCCTATTATATTTTTAAAGTTACCTAGGTAGTACCTATTTATTTTTACAATCGTGACACTCGGCTCCGCCTCGTGTCACAAAAGCGCCCGCTGACTGCCTCGACGCAGCCGAAATATTATTAACCAATTTAAAAAATTCCAACGAATGTACTTCTCGTCTGCTTCTGCATCTTTAAACACTATAACCATGACGATCGGTCAATAATTGACCGAGCGAGCACGAAGTGCGAGCGAAGCGTCTCTGCTTCAGCTTGGGCAAAAATTCTTTCGTATGTCCGGCTGTCTGTTCCAACCTACAGGTCGCATTTCTCAACCGATTCTTGTAAAATTTTGTGAGTAGGTTTGAAAATTATATAGAATTTTTTCGTTGAGCCAGTTTTTTTAATTTCTGTAAAATGGCGGAGATATGTTAAAAAAACAGATTGCAGTCCGCTTTCCAGCTCTGCCTGTTCTTCTCTACAGGTCGCATTTCTCAACTGATTCTCGTGAAATTTTGTAAACAGTTTTGAAAATAACATAGAATTTTTTTGTTACGCCAGTTTTTTGAAATTTTTCTTATTGGTGGAGATATGTTAAAAAAACTTATTTCAGTCTAGCTATCCAGCGCTGTCTGTTCTTCTCTACAGGTCGCATTTCTCAACCGATTCTCGTGAAATTTTGTAAGAAGGTTTGAAAATGACATAGAATTTTTTTGTTACGCCAGTTTTTTGAAATTTTTCTTATTGGTGGAGATATGTTAAAAAAACTTATTTCAGTCTAGCTATCCAGCGCTGTCTGTTCTTCTCTACAGGTCGCATTTCTCAACCGATTCTCGTGAAATTTTGTAAGAAGGTTTGAAAATGATGTACAATATTTTTTTGTTTAGCAAGTTTTTTGAAATTTTTCAAAATGGCGGAGATATGTTAAGAAAACAGATTTCAGTCCGACTTTCCAGCGCTGTCTGTTCTCCTCTACATGTCGCATTTCTCAACCGATTCTCGTGAAATTTTGTGAGCATGTTTAAAAATAATATAGATTTTTTTGTCACGCCAGTTTTTTGAAACTTTTCTAAATGACGGAGAAATATTAAAAAAACATTTATCAGTCCGGCTTTCCGGTGTTTTCTGTTTTCCTCTACAGGGGCCGTACCGGCTAACGAATCGATTATCGAAAAGTCTGCTGGGTTTCAAATTAAAACAGATAAATCGGGCCCCAATTGGGCCAAAATAGCGAACCCCAATTCATGATGTCACACGAACATCGTTATCTTCCAAATTACGTCAACAGAAAGTACAAGACGAAATTCCTTACTTTGATTTTTCTGTTTTAAGTTGAAACCCAGCAGACTTTTCGATAATTGATTCGTTAGCTGGTACGGCCCCAGGTCGCATTTTTGAACCGATTCTCGTGAAATTTTGTAAGCAGATTTGAAAATTACATAGATTTTTTTTGTCAAGCCAGTTTTTCATTTTTTTTTTAAATGGCGGAGATAATTAAAGAAAAGCATTTTTCAGTCCGGATTTCCGGCGCTGTATGTTCTCCTCTACAGGTCGCATTTCTCAACCGATCCCTATGAAATTTTGTGAGCATGTTTGTTAATTATATAGAATTTTTTTATCGAGCCAGATTTTTAAAATTTTTCAAAATAGCGGAGATATGTTAAAAAAACAGATTTTACGGCTTTCCAGCGCTGTCTGTTCTCCTCTACAGGTCGCATTTCTCAACAGATTCTCGTGAAATTTTGTGAGCAGTTTTGAAAATGATGTAGATTTTTTTTGTCACGCCACTTTTTTGATTTTTTCAAAAATGGCGGAGATATGTTAAAAAAAAACATATTTCAGTCCAGCTTTCCGGCTTTGTCTTTTCACCTCTACAGGTCGCATTTCTCAACCGATTACCGTGAAATTTTGTGGGCATGTTCAAAAATGATATAGATTATTTTAAATAGAACCAGTTTTTCAAAATTTTTTGAAATGGCGGAGTTATGTAAAAAAAAACGGTTTCTGGCGCTGGATGTTCTCCTCTACAGGTCGCATTTCTTAACCGATTCTCGTGAAATTTTGTGAGCAGGTTCATAAATAATACAGATATTTTGTCACGCCAGTTTTTTTACTTTTTGTTAATGGCAGAGATACGTAAAAAATCATAATTATTTCAGTCCGACTTTCCAGCTGTCTGTTTTCCCCTACACTACAGGTCGCATTTCTCAACCGATTATCGTGAAATTTTGTGAGCAGGTTCGATAATTATATAGAATTTTTATTCAAGCCAGTTTTTAGAAATTTTACAAAAAATCACCTATTTTGAAAAATGGTAAAAATTAGAAGTGCCATCTAGCTGCAAATATACATACCAAATAATATACCAAACAGCACGAACCCACTATGTGCTTCGAAAAGCTCGTGAGCAGTGTGGGAAAAAGGGGTGGCGACATCTTTTAGATTATTTTTTAAACAACATACAATTCGAGCTATTTTTTTATTTTTAGTCATAGAAGCTACATCACTTTTTATGTACGGAAACACCCGTTTTTCTACAATTCCAAATCTAAAGGGACCATCTACAGGTCACAATTATTAACAGATGTTCAAAATTATTTCGCCATATGATAACTAAACTAATACCCTAGGACTTTTTTTTCATTTTTTCTTAAGTCGGTTTTTTTCCCGAAATATTTACAATTTAGTTAACAAACAGCCCCCAAAGAATTTTTGGAGTTTTGCAAAATTCCAAAAAAAGTTTCCAGTAGATTTTCAAAATTCAAACGTTCACACGTGTCTCGATAAATTCCTTAACTTTTGGAACTATTCCCATCTCGATCCTCCCAAAATCCTTGGAGATATGGCCAAAAATACGTCTCAGGCGATTTGCATCTGATAACCATTTTCAATGGTAAAAAATTAAATCGTGTAATTTACACGCATTTACTGGGCAAAAACTGAAAATCAGTGCTTTGCTTTAATTTAAAAGCAAAGGCATCGCTGAGTTTTTGCCTTTTTCTGTCTCGATGCGGCATACAGTTGTTCTTTCTTTTTTAATATGTTTCTTTATAATTTTGTCATTTATCATCTGTTTGCTGTATGAGATGGAAATAAACAATTTATTTATCTATCAATCTAATTTTGTCCTATTTTTTAATATTTACTAAGTATTTTTTTTAATTAACGGCACATGAGACGTTTATACCTTACCACTGAATAAATAATAGTACTAGGCCCTACCTACATAGTTTATAGTTTTTGCTATACAACTGTTATATATGACGTGCTGACGTGCGTACTTTCCTTTGGCATAAGATTTTCAAATATAAATTCTCTTCTATCTTCTTACTGAATAGTAAGGTAGTTCAAAACTGCGCAACTTAAGAGGATACCTCGTGTGACGTAATTTATGGATGGCCCCAAATGGACCTCTGTCGCAAAAGTTACAAATCTGTTTTTCGCAAATGTATTGAAAAACGCCGAATGGTACAACTTTATTAATAATAATAGTATTTTTTTACAATTAATAAACTATTGTTAGGTATTTGTATTCATTTTCATTTTTCATTCAATTTGAAGATACCTAAATTATCAAAGAAAATGTTCTAAATACAATGTATTGCGACTCCATCGTTTCTCTATTCTTCTTCTTTAAACTTTCGATGAAACCTCACAGGCATTTGGCGCGAAAATCAAACTTTACGATTGAAGGCAGAATGTCATTATGGGATACGAGGGGTGAGTGGGCGGTGCCTGTAAAAAAATTTTTTCACGAGGCGTCGTCTTAAAGCTTCAACCTCTAAAACAACGTGCTATCTAAAATACAGACACTTTTCTGAGTGATCCAATGCAACATTTTTAAACTTATCTCTTTTGTTATTATTTTATTTAAAAACTACCATTTTGTTTTATCAAGTGGGGTGAGATAAGTATAAAAATATTGCATAAGATAGACGAATCTAGCTATTCTAGTAAGTCACAGGGCCTACTCAAAAGGCTATTCTATTAAAATTAGCCCTAGTAGAATAGAATGACAATGTATGCGATCGATCAGGAGCGTTAGCTTATGTCATATATATTGTAATAATTATAATCTACTAGCGTTAATTTTAGTAGAATGGTCATTTGAGGAGGGGGCCGATAATTTTGATGACTCTGCTGTTGACGTCATTTAATCTTTACCTGTATAACATCACCGACGACCTTAGTGGTCCGGATCAGGAGCGACAGTGTAGGCCCAAACATGCTGCCTGGGAATTCCAGAGACACCTTGTTCCGATCGAAGACGACGATGTCGTCCGTCTGCCGGACCCCTCTGTCCGTACCCGCCTTGGTTGAACTCAACGAGGTGTTCGGGTTCGTTGACCTGGACGAATCCGGCGTTATGCTGCGCGAAGGCGGCGTTCTGCTGCGCGAATCGGGCGTTATGCTCGACGATGGCTTCGTTCTGCTGCGCGAATCGGGCGGTATGCTCGACGATGGCTTCGTTAAGCTCGATGTCGGGAACAACGATACGCGCGCCGGGCTCCCGTCCGTGGACCTCGCCTGGCGGTGGGACGTAATGCCATCCTGAAGTATATGAACCGTAAAAAGATTGATCTTACATTACAATGTGTTACAAAATACAATAATCCCTAATGCCGAATATGGTATATAGCAGGGGTAGCTAATTACGACTGGTGAGGTCTACTTGTATTAAAAAAATATCTTGCAGAAAAAATAACTTAACTCTCGCGGGCTACCTAAATCGCCTTCGCGGTCGACCTCTTGGCCATCCCTGGTCTATAGATACCATCAAACTGAACAACTTTTACTATGGGACCAACTCTGAAATCACGAAAAAAACAGCCATTTCCAACAAAAATCAATAACGAAAATACCATAGTACCAGTACCAAGTACCATAGTAAAAGTTGTTCAATTGGATGTTCAATTTGAGTCGGCATTAGGGGCTATTTTTGTAACACATTGTATAAGGTGGTATAAAAATTATGTGTCAAAACTTCTCTAGTTAAATCGAGTGCTTATTTAACACAATGTTTCTTAATTTTGGAATAGTTTAGGTTGAATTTCTAAAGAATTTACGACCGTCATGCAAGATAAATTTACTATAGTGTTTTAATGCTTGATCTGACCAACCCATGAAGTCCTTGCACATAATTTTATACCTCAATTATTTAAGTTTAGGTACTTGTATATAAGTAGACTTAACTAACTACCGTTCCAATATGTATGTGAATTTCATTTAAAAAACGTGTAAAATTTTCATTAAATATTCAGGTAGAAAGTTCAATCAATCATTCAATATTGAATTATATTTTCTTGTTGCATTTTTATCTAATTGTTAAAACTTTTCAGTTTTGCTTACTTTTGTGACTTTATTCAAAATTATTAAGAAGAAAAAATATCTACATCAATATTACTTACCAACAGCAATATTTATTTACAACAATAAATAATACAACTTTACATCCATTTTGTAATAGTTTTCTTTTATAGCGATAATTAGTGTTCTGTATAAAGAAGTAGTAAGTAGTTTCCGTATTATTCATAAATAAAAAATCAAATAAACCTGTTTCAGTTCGAAAATATTTTGTATTTGATTTTGAACAAAAAATACATAACATTTTATTACTAAAATAAGTTTATTTAGAATTTTAAATTTTTATAAATAATACAGTAAGTTCATAAAGTATTTTGTTGGGTGTTGTTTTTGAATGGTTTTTTTAACAAAGGTCACAATAACGCCACATTACACTATTATAAAGTTATGCTCGAATACACCCTTTGCTTTTTTTATCAAATCATTTATAAATAAAAAAGACAAAATTAATATTTGTAGTATTTTTATTGAACATCAATATTAGGTACATAAAATCAATTTGTAGAATTGTAATTTTCCACATTAGGAACAATTTTATTTTATCTGAAAATATTGTGGAATTACTGAATAGGAATGTGCATTCTTTTATCTATTATCCAATCAAAATATATAAGTGCTCACTACTTTACTGTGATTTAGATTTGAAACAAAGTATCTATACTGTGTGTAAGCAACTAAAGTGTGATAGAAAAGTATCTTGCAAAATTGCTTGTATTTATTAGACTGTAAATGAAAAACCTCAGAAAAAACCCAAGCCTCATGTTATTCACTAAAATAGATATTTATAGTCACATAAAAAAAAGTTTAGTGGGCAAGTACTAAAGAAATTAATATCAACTTAGTTTTTCGCAAGAAAACTACTAAGATAAGCGCGGGCGCGGATAGGCCTAATATAAGCGTGACTAGAAGACAGGACTAATTAGTCGTCATAGAGTTTTTAAAGTCTAATGGAAAAACTAAATTATAATTCACTAGACATCGCCAGTCAAGCTTCACTTAAGTGATACGTACATTTTTCATAATTAGGAGTTCCGAAGATGACAAAACGACTAATTAGGGGCAACTCTTCCCAATATGATCCGTCCCAGTGTATTTTTAATGGTCACAGTTCTAACCTAACCTATCGTCCAATAAACGCACTAAGTGCAACACTATATATTTACTAAAATTTTACAGGGTGTCCCAAAACTTTGGCACACGGAAGGAAAGTACTTTATATATTGAAGATAGGAAATTTTACTGAAAGAAGACTGCATTTTGTTTTTAAAAAGAAACGTAACAGCATTCAAAGATTTTTTTTTAATTGCATACGATTCGATTCAAATTGATACAAACCGTAATAATAAATGTTAAATTTCATGGTCTTCCTCTTGTTTAGGATGCTGTGTCACTTAAGAAAAAATAATCCTTATAATAGTAACCCGATTGGTGTCGTGAAAATTTAAAAAATCGTCTTTTGGTGGCTTAGATACCTGGTTAAAGCAGGCGATTTTTCAAAAATCTTTAAATGCAGATCCAATTATTTAAAAAACAAAATGAAGTCTTCTATTAGTAAAATTTCCCATCTTCAATATTTAAAGTACTATCCCTCCGTGTGGCAAAGTTTTGGGACCTGTATAGTTAAGGTTGAGTTAATGATATGGCGGCGAGACTAGTTGACACACCCCGACAAAACAAAACATTTAAAAATTTATGAAACTTTTTTGTTAGTAAAAAGGTTGATAATACCTATATTTGTTAATTTTTAACCTGTTTCATGTAACTAACAACATAATGATGCGCAAGGAATTAGAACGTGAAAGTGAATGTAGATCAGTAGGTTTCTCTTTTAATAGTAATATGTAACTTAATTTAGCATTTTAATGTCTATCCGAAAAAATAAATGAACAGAAAACTAAATTGTTGCTCTAAAAAATTCGTAAAAGGGTTCCTTTAATATATACTTTTGATTTTTTTAATAATTATCCTTGCCTTAAATAAATAATTCTAAACAACATAACAGATTCTTCATTCTAATATGTTTTCTTTCATATTATTGAATGAAGATTGCGTTAAGTACTTTAATTCAGTTCAAATAATAACTCAATCAAATTATTTTCAATAACTGTTATTATTACTACTATATTCATTTTCTTACTTACCTCCCTAAAAGATGAACGCTCAATGTTCAACTCGTGGTTTTAAAAATTAAACAAGAAGAAGACTAAATTCTTTATTTAGACTAGAAATTGAAATAGAATAGATCAATAATGGCATTTTCGTTATTTTCATATAATAATAAATTCGTTGCTTCGAAATGATTCTTTTCTTACCGTCTCAAGCGGAAATTGTGTGTATTATTTTATTCGGTTTGCACACATTAGAGGGGAGTTAGTGAATGAACCGAAATTGGAAAAATCGTTTCTTCGGACCATCAAACTGAACTATATTTACTATGGGACCAACTGAAATCGCGAAAAAAAACATCTGTTTCATACAAAAATTAATAACGAAAATATCAAAATATATGAAACATCAGATTTTTTCGTGATTTCAGAGTTGTCCAATTGTAAAAGTTTTCCAGTTTGATGGTCCGAAGAAAATGTTTCCCCATTTTTGGTTAATTCATTAACACGCCCTGTATAATATACCTATACAAGGTGTTTGGTAAAAGCCTTATAAAGCCGAATATGGTAGATAGGGACCATCAAACTGAACAACTTTTACTATGGGACCAACTCTAAAATCGCGAAAAAAAAATCAGCTGTTTCATACATTTTGATATTTTCGTTATTAATTTTTGTATGAAACAGCTGATTTTTTTTTCGCGAATTCAGAGTTGGTCCCATAGTAAAAGTTGTTCAGTTTGATGGTCCCTATCTACCATATTCGGCTTTATAAGGCTTTTACCAAACACCTTGTATATTGTATGTCAACACAACATTAAATACATAGTTTATGGTTGTCACGAACTACACACAAGTGCATATGGCCAAGTAATCTACTTAATAAAACTTGATTATGAATTACAAGTTATGATATCTTTTTATAGAACAAGGTCAATAAAATCCGAAATTTACAAAGTTTTTAAACTTACCTTTAAACAAGTTGTAAAACACTAAAAAACCTCGCAGGACTAGATAACTAACATTATAAACAAGTACGTTTGTTCTACGACTTTTCCGAAAAGAACAAAAAATATTTGTTTTTTTTTACAAAATTCGATCAACTGTTAGAACAATGAGGATGTCCGAAAAAAAAACAATTTGCCTGAATATTTTTTTATAGGTAGAAATAAGCTGCCTTTGTAAAAAAAAGTTTCAGAATTTTCGGTCACATGAAAAAATAAAAAATAAAGTCTCTTCGTCTTCACAAATGTACGAAAGTAACAGCAGAAGGAGATTATACCTTTGCCACCACCTGCCACAACCACAACAAGTATTTAAAAAAAAACATTTTGTGTTGAAATATTTTTTTAATGCCATGTTGTGGTTGTGGCAGGTGGTGGCAAAGGTGTAATCTCCATTCCATTCTGCTGTTACTTTCGTACATTTGTGAAGTCAAAGAGACTTTATTTTTGAATAATTTTCTACGCAACTGAAAATTCTGAAACTTTTTTTATTACTAAGGGAGCTTATTCCTACCTAATAAAATATTCAGTCAATTTGTTTTCTTTTCCGGACATTCCCCATTGATCGTCGATTTTTGTTTTTTTCGAAAAAGTCGTAAAAGAAACGCTGATATTTAAGATGGTAGTAATCTACTCGTGGGTGGTTGTTAATGTTTTACAAATAACTCTTTAGTGAAGTCCAACATTTAAAAAAAGGGTTCGAGCTTTTACTATTATTATACAGGTGGAAATACTTGTAAACTCAATTACCTTATTTCAGTTGTAACTGTTTATTTATACTTGTAAATCACAATCAAACTGTGTTATCAAAATTGTGCAGAATCTACAATCTACGTTCTACGGGGTGCAAGTGCGTAGTGCAAATAAACAAACAACTCGGAGGCAATATTTATTAACACCAGCATTCTTCTAAATCTATTTACAACATAAATATAGTATAAAAAAGTGCAGTTTTAGAAAAAAGGACACTGTACAAGGAAAGGTCACAGGGGTAAGGATTAGATCTTAATGTATATTACGACACATTTATGTTTACAACACACAGAATAATGTGATGAAATGCAGTTTCATCATGAAACACTGGGTTAAATTTTGCTCAACATTCTGATATATACAGTTTTATTTATTAACAAAATGACAGTTTAATTGGTCATCAATAGGCAAGGCCACACTTAGTAGGTTAGATGTGATGGCAAAAGGAATTTATTTTATGTTGAAAATTTGTTAGAAGGAGTTGATTTTATCATAATACTGATATTCAACATAAAATTAATGATTATAATGATTAACGACTTTGCCCATCAAAGACAGATATGAAATATTTTTTACGTACATTACATTCCAAAAAATATATACTTATCTTTGACCTTACTAAAATAAAAATCAAAGCTGAAAGAAATTACAAATAAGTCACAATATGTTACATAATAGGATGCTATATTTACAAACTGGGTAGGTAATTTAGTTGATGAAAATAATAATGATTAATGAATTAAAAATACCTCGTTAGAAAAGAGTACTTAAGCTAATAGCCCCTATGCCTTCAAACATCCAATCACAATGGCAATATTCAATTCTATTTACAAGTTAGTGTCGCATTAAAAGGAAGTTGAATCACGACTCATCCTCTTCTTCAGAAGAATCTATGGTTTCAACGGTCCCTCCCACACTCGCACCGCCGCCTCCAGAAGCGGATCCAGACAGTGACGTCACGATCGATAAAAGGGAACCAAGCCCGCTGCCACCCCCACCTTGAGAGCCTCCAGAGCCTGATGACCCTCCAAACAGTGAAGACACTGCTTGAATCTTCGGCCCTAGAAGCTGCAGCTTAGGAGTCAACACTTGGCTCACGATACCGCCCAAAGACGCAAGCCCGCCTTGACTAGGAGCCTCTATCCCGTATTGCTTGTTGATCGCAATGTTCTGCTTGTCGAGGTTTTCCACCAGTCTAGTCTTCGCATCGATTATCGAGTTTATTTTCTATAAACAAAAGAAAAACAAAATTTTGCGTCAATTTTTTGATGCCAACGTTTTCGTCCTCAAACTTTTCATTAACATTAGGTTTGAACTTTTCTTTAATAATTATTAAAATATTATTCTTTTGAAAATGAATCAATTTACAATGTTAACATGAATTTGCTTAAATTTTTACAAAGCGCTTAATTTAATACTTACCCCAAAAACGAAACCAAGCACAGCATTCTTGATGCCGAACTTTGCCTGGGTGACGCCTTCGAGCTTCCTCTTCTCCCTGGTCTGCTCGTCGTCAGTGTCAGCATCCTGCAGACAGGGCACACGTCACTACTTGACACTTGTCAGATACTTGACACTTCCACCAGATACCACTCCATCACCATGTTACCAGAAGCTTCTTCGTTAGTGGCATAACTTAACAAGCCGAATAATTTCTTTGCGCATTGTTCGAATTTTAAAGTTTCCTTAAATAAAGTTGGTATTTAAAAAAAATTGAAACTCATTCATAAGTTTTATGTTCAAGGTAAATTAGTTAGGCTCTCGGCCATCATCATCGCTGCCAGCAACGCTGTCATTATAGACCGCGGCAGTAATACTATTGAATCGTTGCTATAACCGTAGAAATCAGGTTGGAAAAGTGTCTTAAGTGCCTCATCTCTGACATGCTACAGTAAAACCTGGGCCCAATAGGGAATATGCATCAATTTTTTTTTAATCTTAATCAAAAGTATAATGCGTGAGAAAATTAACTGTAATATTAAAACTTTTCGCTTGCGTTTTTTTCTCGTGATATAGTTACTTGAAGTTAGCACGCAGCAGCACCCGCCGAAAACGCTCCATACAAAATGGTGACGTCACACATCACGTTTCAGGTGTGTTTCGGCGCGTTTAATATGGAGTTAGCCAATAATCTTCAATTATCTCCCTAAATTTTGCGTTTAAGTACATATGTGTCATACAAAATATTGTTTCTTATTCGATATTCTATCTGACTGTAAAGTGCATTATATCCGATAATGAAAAAAAAATATTGTTATTTTTCCCTGATTTCATCGTGTGATAAAACTAAAATAATACATTTTTTTTATTTTTTTTCCTGTTCCATCATGTTTTTATAAGTGTCCGCAGCGATCAAGCTCAAATTCATCAAAATCGGTGACTTATGCATATTCCCTATTGTCTATTTAATTCTAATTGGCAATGTTTACGTCTGCGACTGTAAACTTTTCACGCTAGGTATCGTTTCTTGTATACGTGACGTGACGTGTGAATAACATAAAGCGTTAAAAGTTAAATGTCGTAGCAAAAATATGAAGTATTGTTATAATAATCAAATAATGGATCAACGTTCATTTATTTATTTGACTATTTATTGGCGCGTTTTATGGTTTATACAACGAAATGTTACAAAACAACCCCTAATGCCGAGTAAATTAGATATGGACCATTAAACTAAACACCTTTTATTAAGGGACCAACTCTGAAATCGCGAAAAAAAAATCAGCTGTTTTATAGATTTTGATATTTTAGTTTTTAATTTTTGTATGAAACAGCACATTTTTTTTTGTGATTTGAGAGTTGTTCCCATAGTAAAAGTTGTTCAGTTTAATAGTCCCTATTATCTACCATATTCAGCATAAGGGGTTTTTTTGTAACACGTTTTATGGTATCGACAATATAAGTCTACTTTTCTTTTTTAAAATAGTAATGCATATGACTAATAATGTAAAAGATCAAACACTGCATTATTTAAATACACGGTTATTTTTAAAGTATATCTAAAAATGAAAAGAGGTGTTCAGAACACGTTAATGAACAACTTTTACTATGGGCCAAACACGAAATCGCGAAAAAAAATATCAGCTGTTCCATTAGAAAAGTACAACATCGACTCGACTATAATGTATGGAACTGCTGATTTTTTTTCGCGATTTCGTGGTTGGCCCCATAGTAAAAGTTGTTCATTAACGTGGTCTGAACACCCCTTTTCATTTTTAGATATACTTTAAAAAATAATCGTGTATGTATACCCAGCATTGATGTACATAATGATTCTCGTAACAACTTCATGTTTGAAAACAGTTACACTTCGTTTCTTAATTATTGACGTAATTTTATAAAAACTCAATACTTAATACTTTTATAAAAGTGACACAGTAAAAATGGTAGCTGTTCCTGTTAAGCATCATTAATGAGGATGTATACTGAGGAACTAAAATGGCACCACAAGCGATTGTCCTAAAATCATTTGATTGGTTGTCAAATGTCATTTCTGACGTCTTTTAACCAATCAAAACCATTGATAACGGTCGGGTGTGGATCCCTATTTGAAAACAAAGTTACTATAGGTACAATGTTACTTTACAGAAGTTTTGTACAATCATACATAGTACACGTCTGTTTTTTTTATTTAAAATTCACTAAGAACCGTAAGGCTAGAAGGTCAGGATGGCAGCGGTCGTGTTTGGTAAGCCGAGTGGCGTAAGCGACCTCAGGTTGCGCAAGCGACGGCAGACGTATATATTATACATACGCTATCATAGTTTCCTACAATAATTTTGTATGTTTTAACGTTTTGGTGAAGGATATCGCTAGTAATTCTGAGTGTGAAATACAAGTATTTTTAAGAATATCATAATAGGTATTATAGAGCCGGAATGACTTTTTGTGACAGGTAAATTAGTATTTTCCTTATATGGTGCTAATCCACTTTCCATCTATTACTAACTTTTGGTTGATAAAAAAGAGGTTGAGTTTGAAAAAATAAATAAGAATATTGGAATGATAAGAAAAGAAAACACCTAAAGGAAAACAATCAATTAAGTATGTACATAACTAATTGATTATTTTTGAAATTCCTAGGTAATAAAAAAATAAATAGAAATCATAAATATTTTCAAGTAGTCAATAAAAAATGAGATGAAATCATAATTAAAATAAGAAGAAATCATTATTTATTCTAAAATGTAAAATTCAATTTAATTTAATGAATTAATTTTGTAATGTTAAAATATTATTCTAAAATGTAAAATTCAATTTAATTTAATTTATTAATTTGTTTATTCTAATTTAATAATTTTATTAATTTTGTATGACCCTGTCTTGGTTGAATAAATAAAATTTTATTATTATTATTAAGCTTAGCTCTATGAAAGATAGAAGAGAAATTAACTTGTGAAGTTGTGAGGTAATCTGACGTAACGGGTAGGGAAAGGTCAGCGCTGCCAATATACTACTACTATATGAGTACAATCATGTAATGTACAGACGGCATCACTTTGAGTTACCACAACGTGTCAAATTCCCTTTGGACGGGAATTGACTGAATCTTTGAATTAAGGATAAAGCTTTTAACGACCACGAGCGATTTTTGTCGCCGAAAATAGAACATTTATGAAGTTCAATAAGTAATAAGGCGATAATTGCCCGCGAAATGACACGACAAAGGTTTTACTTAGCCAGCGACAAAAAAGCGCCGATTATCGCCTCGATTAACGCCTCGATTAACGCCGCGTTTATCGCAGCTACAAAAAGTAGCTCGGGCATTTATGTATTGAACTCTGTGAAATCGCTCAGCGATTATCGCTCTTGGGCGTTATCCCTAATTTTAACACCGCCCTCAAGTGGCGCACTCATCTTAATTAAATAGGTTGCTCGCTAAGCTATCGAAAATTCAGATGTACAGATCTATAGTTTATTTATACCTACCTAAACTCTTTTGCCTACTAAAACTACAACGAACTATGTATATTTTACTGAGGTTATATTGTTTGTAAATAAAGTATACAATCTTAGAATCTGTGCATATGAATTTTCGATACATTATGTAGTACAAAAAGAGCGGGCGCCACTTTGAGGTATATAGGGCCCTTAAGGTTTAAAATCAATTGAAGAGTTACATTGGCTGTTTACTTACACCACCAGGTTTTAAACTTGTTTTCGTAGTCATTATCTCTTCAAAGACTTTTTAACTGTTCCACATAACAGAAGCGTAACATCGTTAAAGTCTTTTGTTCAGTAATAATGTTCTCCAAGCAAAATGTGGACAGACAAAGGAATCTTTTTAAACATTTTACTTTGAGGTAACAAAAATCATGGTTCTAAAGTGTTTTGTCTTATTCAAGGTCCAGATTTATAACCTTGAACCTTTGTTTTGTAAATATCATAACATAACTAAACTACATTAAAATCAGTGTCATTTTTCTTTCATAATAGGTCTTTAGTGAACTATACACTTTTAAACTGACTGACAATTGAATATAAAGCTTTTTATGTAATAAAATTTATATAACAAAACTTATTTAATAAAAAAGAATTTATTCTTGTTAATAAATAGTTTAATAAAAACATTGGTCTTGTAAATCAAAAATAAGAATATTTTTTAAAAACAGTCCCGCTACAAAATCTTGATTTACCTGTTCAAAGTAATTGTCGTTGAATTTCATAACTAAGTACAGTTGTGTAAAAAAAATTGAGTGTTTCTTAACTGATGTACATAATGATAAGAAATCTAGTCCTTGTAATAATTGCAATAACAATATATTTTGTCAACGGGTCCAAAAATACGCTACTGATCCCGCGGGTCCTACGTCCAAGTGGGTTCAATTGACTAAGGTTAACTTGAAGTAGAATTACCAATTATCAGCAGTTAAAAAACCCCAAAAGCAGAGTCCTTTTGATTGTAATCTCCCTTGAAATAAGGCAAGGAAATCTGAAAAACTTTTTTTAACTTGACAATTTTGAATATCATAGCACGAAAACACTAAAAAGTCATCATCATCAGCTATTTTAATGTCACTCTGCGAGATAGACCTTCCAATTTCCATAGCTATGGAAAAGGAGCATAACTTAAATATATAAACATTTTGCCATTTTGATAGAGAGATTGAGAAAAATCGTAAGTTCTTACATACGTACATTACTTCGCCGGAAAAGTTGCAGTATTATTTATGAGATATTGATATTCGAGCAGTCAAAGTGAGTTTAATGTTAAGAATTACTCTGCTGCTTAAAGTAATAATTGTGGAAAAAAAGTGACCCAACAAACTTGAATAAGATTTACTTTATTTATGAAACAACCTACCTCAAGGATTTTAGCGTTCGACTCACATAACGGTATGGAGTGAATGTCACAAGATTATTCCATAAAACACAACAGGTTCATAACTTAGCTTGGGTCGAGGTTACCTGTCACTTTGCAACCAAACTAACCACAAGTGTTAAAAATAAATTTGAAAGATTTATTGTAGATGCTTTTAAATTACCTACTGTTAACTAAGTAACCTACCTCATATTGTTAATGCAACTGTCATAATTTAAGATTGACAGCCGAGTAGCTGAAGCGGTTAGTAAATCTAATTGCAAAAACTTTGGATGCCTATCCCCAATGGGAAAACATAATTAATAGAACATAGACCTATGTATTAAAATAAATATCACTTTTTAGTCAGCCCTAGAAGTAATCATCCCGCAGGAGGTACCATGTCACTCTAACTATCGCTACGAGTCGAGACGAAACGCAACTTAACTACTAACAAGCGCAATTTTTTTACGTTACGTTACAAATACTGAGGCCGATCGTACTGAGCCAAGGTTGTGTAATTACACCTTTAATAAAATATATTATTATAATCGTAGAATTTGGAAACATTTCAAATGATGGTATACTATTATGTATTCTGTGGCTATGATGGACTTGCGCGATGATGGCGGTGGGTAAGTTACCCCCTGACTTTATTGTCCTTTAGAACTTCGGGGCCTATTCTAAAAACCGAAATAAGTTTATCTGACGTTCGTTCCTTGTGCCCTGCGACAATACCTATATGAGATTATTAACTTAAGAACAAGGTCCTCGATTAAGTAAAATTGAAATTTGACGAACATTCGTCCGATCGAGATTCTTTTCGTCAAAACAGGTAGAATTATTATATTGTGAAGTTATTGCCTTAAGTAAATGTCCCGTTTAAGTTAAATGAATGAATGAAGTTCCTTATTTAAATAAGAGACGAATTCGTCCGTCACCGTTAATTCACCGTTTGGACGCTACTTGCCATTTTCCGATTAAGTAAGTAGAGTAAGTAAGTAGAGTGATAGTTGAGCTTACTTACTTATACGGATTTGTAAATCGGCCTTTAGAAAAAAGATATTCCGTTTGAGACTCGATATAAAAATTACGGGCCAGTTGCATTACTCAGTTTTACTTCACTAGTATGTAATTAGTGGTATTAAACAATGTTAGTGTGCAAGTCGGGCCGGTAATCAGCCGGTCGTAATCGACCGGTAGAGAGGCGGGCGGCCTCGACCGACAGTGTCGGGTGGTCGACTCTTTGGCCGACTGGATGCAAAAATAATACGCGTGCTGGATTTAATTTTGACGTCTTTTTGCCACCTCAGTTCCATGAGCGTAGGGAGGGGGCGAGGTGGGCCGTGTGCCACCCCAGAATAGTTTGGTGCCCACCCCAGAATTTTCACTAACAAAAAATTAAGGCTGAAAAATTAAAAAACCTTTACACAAAAAGAGACCACCGGAGGCCAGGCCCCCCCTGGAAAATATATCTAGATACACCCATGCTCAGTTCCCTTGACACAACCACCGAATTATATTGAATAGCGATGATTTATACTGACACTTAACAGAGTGTCGAAAAATCGCCATGTATCATAGCGTGTTTCGGTGACAAAATTAATTCGCATGTCGGAATTTCTGTTAGAAGCAATGTTGCGTTACTATTGAACAAAAATGCAAATAGTGATTTATTAAACCAATTCGAACTTCTTAGTGATCTTATGCTATTACGATAAAATAGGCAAAATCAGTCAATTGAGCATTATATCTTTTTTATTATAGTGTATAAGTGTTTTATTATAACCATTTATTTATCTTCAAACCATTCACGAGTATCTCTTAGAAAAAAGTTGTTTCATTATTCTCTTACATTTTAGGTACTATTATTACAAATACAATGTCCTTCCTCATGGTTCAATCTTATCGCAATACTAATTTTCAGAAACCAAATTAATTAAAAGAAAAAGGAACAAATAAAATAGCCGTTCTCGCACTTAAAGAATCATTAAAGATCGATTATTGCCTAATAACGCAGATCAAAATCGCATGCGCCAAATGTGTCATCATGAATTACTAAGGAAAGAGACATTCTCTCGCCATTAACTGGTAGCACATTTGCTAATAACCGTTACAAAATATAGAATGCGCCAGCGCAATGAGTCTGGGAACTTTTGCAAAAAAGCATCATTCAGTTCAACGCGCTCCCATGAAAGATTAAGTTACTTACGAATGCAGTTTATAGTTGCAAACTAGATACTACAATAAGTTGTTATTTTATTATAGCCAAAAGGATTGCCACAAGTTTATGTAATTTAAGATTATAGCCAAAATTACAACTCGATTAATTCATTTATTGCAATTATGTAAAGCACCTAAAGACACGCTTATTTAGTTAATGTTGTTAAAGCTTTCAAAAAAGTTTTGATACAGTTTTCTCGGCAGAAAGTAAAGATTCCTTGGAAGTTGATAATTCGGTAGAGCTGCGATACAAACTTAGGTCTTGGGATGTGATGTCATAGATTTTTTATGGAACAACCCGTCTTATCATTATTATTACCTTCTGTGAGGAGATGGAAAAATGTAATAAATAAATGGGTACTAATTTATACATAATCTTAACTATGTGTAACGTTTCTGAAACCGCTGTCGGAAAAGATTGGGTCCATGGATTATGTTATGACATAGGCTACTATCATTTCTGAAATTCCGGCGGGAAATGAAATTCCATGAGAAAATATTCACGGACAAAGGACATTTAAGTTTGCTTCGAAAAATTCGCAAAAATTTGGTATTTAACAATAAATAAATATTGTGGAAATCTCATAAATAAAGTTTTCGTGTGAGACCTAAGATTTAAATCGTTAAATAGGTATTCTAAGATGTGCAGATGAGGTCAAATACCTATTCCTAAATAGCCAGAATCTTATGCTTAACGAAATAAGATTTACAATCGATCGATCATAAAATTAAGATGCTATTGCGAGTGCTTATGCCACAGTCAAAGTATGCTAATTAAGTTTTATGATAACTTGTAATTGTAGACATGGAACAGCTCAATTTGGCACAATGATGCTGTGCGTGTTGTCAAATTGTTTTTTACGCTCAATCACAGCTAGGCAAGGAATCTTTTGTTGCAAAGAAAATCAAATACTAATTTAGATGAAATAATAATATTTCTTTTTTACGTCTGAAATCATACCAATAGTAACTGAAGAAAAATAATAATATAATAATAATTGCTATGGGTACAAATTCCTTTTACCAACCTTTTTTTCATATTTACAAATGGCATAAGTCTAAAAATATTTCTTTCTATAATTATAAAAGCAAAAAGTTCTGAGTCTGAGATCACTTATAGACTTACAATTAATAACTTGTATTTCAAAACATATTGAAAGGAAGATCTAGATGTTATCTTTGACATATTTCTCAACACATTTGAAAGGCACAGTTATCTAACCGCATTATAAAAAATAGAGATACAAGATCATACAGATTAACTAATTTCGTCTGTCGTCGATAAAGTTCACGTGTACAATTGCAATAATTTTATTACACAAGTGGTATATACTTAGGAAGATGGCAACACCACTTAGTTCGTGTTACATGTCGCGGAAGAAAAGGTAATTTAGAATATTCGCTCTGAAACATCTTGTGAACGATTTAGTAGAATATCTATTGTGTTGTTTGCTATGGGAATAGTTCGCAATAATTAGTAATGAGGCTGATCTAACAATCACTATAATAAGCACTGAGTTTGAGCTTTTTGATTGGTTGATCTAGTTTTTACCCACGACGGACGGAACGGAACGGAGGCGGTATATGCGTTTGGGGTTAGAGGTTGTGTCTTTGTTTGTTTGTTTGTGTGTTTGTTCCATTTTCCTCGGAAACTACTGGAATTCATAAATTGCAAGCAAACATAAGAAAAATCCGTTGGTGCTGCCATTACCTCATGAACTAATATGCAGTTATAGTTACTTTAGAGAGATGGCAATGGCAGCCCCCGACGGATTTTTCTTACGTTTGCTTGCAATTTATGAATAGGTGGATAAATTATGTATAGTCATTTTTTGTCGAAGGATTTCTGTAAAACTTATTTAAATCTTTTTTATAAATGGTAAATAATATTTCAAATATATTTAAACTAATTTCAATGGTAATCAGGGCTGCAAGAACTTTTTATTTTTTACACGAAGTACTTTAAATTTCTGTTTTAAACTAATTACTCTTAAAATCAGTGTGAAAAATCATTTAATATTTTGAATGTCATTTTTCTTTTAACGTTTCCAAATCTAAATCGCTAAACCAATTTTGAGTAGTGGCGGCAAAGAGATTGATTGAACCTTTGAGAAGCACACTTAAATTAACAATAGATCAGACCAATTCAATTTTCCGATTTGATATCACTGGCTTTATATCCAAATAGATCAATGAAACAGTTTGCGAAGTCGTCTTCTAAACCAATTCAGAGGGGGTGGTCCTCAGAGCAAATTTTCCTCGTTGATAAAATGACCGTAACGTAGTAAGACATGGGAGCAATACGGGCAATTTAAAAAGGCCAAGCAACAAATTGTTTTATTATATTTTTATGTAAAGAACAAATTGTCAACAAATTTATCTGTCAATGAAATCCAAATTAATAGGTAAGTACCACAAATGTAACGTTTGATTTGTCGTATTATGTACTAGGCACCAAGACATTACCTAACGTTTACTTAGATAATAGTTGATAAACACTCGCAGTAGCGGCGAAAGCAGATACGTTTGACCGGACTCTACGACCTATGTCTATTTATTGTATTGTCTATGGCTCACCTATTTTGGTACGAATACCGAATTCGTACTGAGGGAAATACTTTCAAAAAAAAAAGCTAATTGTTGCATTATCGCGCAAAATAAAATGGAACATGGAACTTTTTTTGAAGTTATTATCTATGCCGTGCTTCTTTTGGATTTTTTTATTTAACACCATTTTAAATATTTAGATATTTTAGACAAAAAAGTAAACAATTTAAGCAGTGAAAAGAATGTTTAAAATCAAAAATATTAGAAAAAGAAGTGGTTGGCGTTGTTTGTTTTTGCTCAATTACCTATATAAGCACTTATGTTAGATTATATATTAAATAGTATAAATCACAAGTACCTAACAAATTCAAGAAGTTAGAAAAGTCAAAACATAAGTACATCGAATACTCAAACTCGATTTGACAAAAGACCAAGTCGGCATACAAATGTCGTTTAATTCGATCGAAAACGATGGCACTTGACCAACTTCTAAAGATGGCTATGACCTTGCACGCGAAAACAATCTTTATAAGTGACCACATAAGTGACATAATAACATAACTACGTGAATAATGTAAGTTACATGTAATAAAGTAATTGTCATATGATTACGAGTAAAGGGAACCTATAGTTAGGCTTTTGCAACCGAGTCTTAAATCATGCTGTATGTCTAAGGAATCGTGTGGTAAGCATTGCTTTGCGGCTGATATTTTATTTGGAATCAATTGCACATTAACGCCAATATTTCTTTATATCTATGTAAATAATGCTTATAACACAGTACCCCTTTATTCATAAACATTTCATAAGTATTATGTAGGTACTTAAATAAAGGTAATGACATGAATCCATTTGTGTAACCATATTATCATATTATTATCACGTGATTTTGTATTGGAGTCAAACTGGCAAAATATTTGGTTGATGAATAAATTTCTCAATATTCAGTTTTAAAATATCCAAGTATGCCTAAAATTTATAGTATCAAATCAAGTACTTAACGAAATAATAATAACAATATTGAAATAACAACAAAAATGAAAATCATGTTAAACAAAAAAGTCATTATTCCAAGGGTTCAAATCTAGAGTAATACCTAGTTAAATTTTAGTAATGGATGGATGGATAATTTTAGTGAATGAGGCGAATTCAATACATTTGACTGATATAATTTTTTTATGAAAACTATATTTGCATGTTGTGCTTGGTTGTAATTGAGGTACAAATTCACACTTTTCTTTTGTGATTTAGTTTTATTTGTACTTGGTTTGTATCTTGTAACTATGCCAAAGAAAAATAAAATAAATATGTTAGATGCAGTCCCTTGTAGATATTTTTTATTCTTATGATTAACCTTGATATATTTATTATAATAATTTGATTGAACTAATTTGTTATTATGAGATCTGTAATTTATTCATAATTTTAATGTTAACTTTAAAGTTATTGACAGGTGCAATGTAACCTTGATTAAAATCCGGAAATAAGTTTACCTGTGGCCCAAAGTAACTTTTAACTTTCAATGCAATCATGTTAAGTTTATTTAAAGACACAACAAATATATAAATTTTTTAAGTGCATAATTTTTATTTATTTTACCAATACAATTCTTTATTGCAAATAAAATTAATGGCATAGGCACTTCTGTGAAACAAGAGGTGATAAAAGTAAAAACGACGAATGGTAGGACTGCTTAATTTTTAGTTTCCACATTGACGAAGTTTTGGGAATCGAACTTTCTGGGGCAACATTGTTTTCTTATTTTTCATTCAATCTACATAAATGATATATAGAGGTCGTATAAGTATTTTGAAGGATTGATGAAGTTGAATATCACAGCCTTTGCTAATTAATTTGTAGTGTTTATGAAGTGCTCACATCTGTCAAATGACGTTGAATTGTATTTTAGTGATCTTTGCATAATTTTTTTGTCATTTCTCATACCAACTCGTAGTACAGTCACGTACAGTCAAAAAAGTAGTGTCCGACCGAAACTGAAATTCCAGCCGAAACCGAAACCGAACTTTCGGCCCTGGTTCCAGTTTCGGCCGAAACCGAAACCGAAACTTATTTTCACACATTAAGTTGACGTATTTTTTACACATTCATGGTTGGCTAGGGGTAGGGTTTGTTTCAAGCACGCTAGGGGTGGATGGATAGTTAGAAAAACTAGTCGATTTTCATACAAACGAGATAATTTTGAAGCCTTGGTTCTCCGCCAGGAGTTGATCGAGCTGTGATTTGATTATGGCTATCCAAGGAGCGAGTGAAGGCGATTCAGATCGCTATACACACCCAACTGATCTTTCTAAGAGCTGTTTGGATAAGATTTGGCCGAAACCGAAACTATGGCCGAAACTAGATTTTATTGCCGAAACTGGCCGAAACCGAAACCGAAACTTCGGTCGGTCACTACAAAAAGTGTTGAAAAACAAAATACAAACTACTAAAATATCATTGTAGTGGAAAAGTTTAGTTTAAAAAAGATTATTGCTTCACAACTTCAATGTGATTAAGAACAATGAAATGCATGTAATCGTAATAAACGAATTTAATAAATAGCGGAAGATAGTTAAGGCGAGGCCGGCTAGTTAACTGAAACTTTTACAAGGTCCCATAAATATTACACACTCAACAATAATAATTTAACATAAAAAATGGTAGAAGATAATATAATCAATGTACAGATGACGGCACATCAGATATTTATACTAGGTCATTTTGTATTCACTTTACTTTTAAGGATATGTTCAGTCCATGAAATTGATCAAGATTCTCTTAGGAATATACAGCCAAACATGTAAAAAAAATCAACCATCCATACAAATCAAAAAGATCACGTGATCAGTTTAGTATGGGAAGACCAAAATTTTTTGATGAAATTCGGCACATGTTTCTTGGAGAAAGTTGTTCAGTTTAATGGATTAAACACATCCTTAAAATTTGGATGGTCAATATAAAATGAACTTGTATTTTGACCTTGAGATCGTCTTTATACTCACGTAATAAAATAGGTACGCTGTTTTCTCAGCTTAACCATTTAGCTTCATGTGCGGTCATGTGTACTACAGTATAGAGAGACCATTAATAGATTATGTTAAACTAGATATACGATAGCTGTATTTTAGCACACGATACATCATTCGACGGAGCCCCATGCAATGAATGATGCAGTCACACCATGGCCGAAATCGGTCAAGAGCATCACGAGATACTTTTGAACGAGTAAAACAAACTTAGCTTCAAATAGCATGTTCTGTAACTAACATAAATAGAAATGAGTTTTAATTGTAAATTGCGTACCTGATGAATTTATGAAATGAAATTAAGAAAAACAAATTAACTTAAAAGTGCTTTCGACTTGTCTATATTTTCCTACCACCCGACCCATTTGAGACTTGTTTAACCGACAAGAAGAACGTAAGCATAAATAAGACTCCTTAGTTGTAGAATCCGACAATCTCTTCAAAAATCCTCCTCTGATTAACAATAATAAAAGGTTAAAATCAGACTTACTGCAAAATTACCAAGAGTGAAATAATTATCAGAGGATAGTATTTAACCCTAAAATATTAATCCAATTAGCGATACAGTTCATTTAAACCTCGATTCACACGACCCAGTAAACCAAATCGGACCACGTGAACACATAACCGATGCAGTTGAGTTCACGAGACATTCGGAACAGAGTCGAGTTACATCACCTCATCTCAGTAGGAACGGTGAATTTGCCCGATTTGCGCAACGTTACCGGTCCGAAGCGCGCGCTTTGGGTGCAATGGGTGCAACGATTTTTTTACTAGCTTTTTTGTTTTCTTTTATCAATGATTTGGTTTTTCATCGCACTTTATTATAGAATTTCTTTGAATGAACTTGTCAAAGTGTGACTTGATCTTCACTCATTTTATGATTTATGTTATAAAATGTTACTTATAAATATCACCTTTTTTCAGTGAAATTTTGTGAAGTTTAATAACGAATTTATGCGGAAAATATGAGTAACTTTATGATCTTGGTAGCTACAGTAACATTTACACAATTTTCTAATACTAATTTTTTATGAGCTTATGTAGGTTTTTTTAAAGTACGCAATAGACGGAGATTATTACAAAAAAATTACAATTAATCGAACATTTATGTCGAAATGTTAGAGATGAGCATTTAACATGTGCGAAAGAAAGTTATACTGAAAAGAAGAGTTGTAACGGAAGCAATCTTAACGGAGGCGGATGCGGAGGCGAAGGTGCACAGCTGGACCTCCGCCGAAGCGGAGCTTTTCAGTGAGAAGCTTGATAGAGTCTAAGTGACCATCAGCCATTTTTAATGTCGCCACTGCTGGGGCACAGGCCTTTCTTATCCTACTTAATATTATAAATGTGAAAGTTTGTGGGTTTGGATGTTTAGATGTTTGGATGTTTGTTCCTCAATCACGTAAAAACTACTTAACGGATTTGGTTGGAATTTGGTACACAGATAGTAGATAGCCTAGATTAAAACATAGGATACTTTTTATCCCGATATTCTCACGGGAACGGGAATCACGCGGATGAATCCGTGGGCGGCCGCTAGTGGGTGGATAAGGAGGATGGGCCATAACCCACCACGCGGGCCCAATGCTGATTGGTGGGTGTTAACGACTGCAAATGCAGCCGAGACCAACGGCATAACGTGTCTTTTGAAACACGGAGGAGATAATAAATCTTTGGTCACCCATCCCATGACCGACCCCTGCAATATTGCTTAACCTCCGCAATCGCCGGGCCAGGTGCTAAGCCACTACGCCACCAAGCTCCTTGAATCCTTTTATCCTTTTATCACACACATTCTTTGCATTATTAGTGTAATTATTTATATTTATGTTATGAATACTCTAAAACCATAATGACCGTTGATGTTTATGGATTAAACAAATTACTTTCATTGCGTTACGAAATAGTTCGAGAAAATACGATCGCTTGCAGTCCTACTTTATAAAATGGATTGTAAAAGTTGCGTTTTATTCGATAAGTACTAGATAATTATTGACGGTGAACCAATGACTATTAATTAGTTAAAGGCTCTTGTCTTGCTTAATATGCATTTTTTTGTAATAGTTATGAATTTGTTTAACGTTGGTTAAGACTCATTATTGATAAGAATATAATACCTACGAGTATGTGATATTTTTAAGAATACTGATGACATACAATTAGATTAGTCTTTTTAGTTATCATTTTTTTAATTTATGACTTACGGGTGACCTAGTTTTTGACGATCTAAAATGCTAGTGAAAAGTGGTTTAAAAAATTTCTTATTGTTAACAAATAAGAAGTAATACTCATGGTTAAAAAGCTTTATGCTTGCTTGATGCAGAAGTTTCGTAAAACACGCGTTATGTAAAAGCTGTCATTTTGTATAATAAGTTTGATGGCGCCATAACAGACATAATGGTAGCCAGTTCATCAGCTAATTGTGAAATAATTAATGACTAAAGCATAGTTGAATACTGACGCATATTAAATTCTGAGATTTAGTGAAAAACTTAAGAGAATATATTCAATATTGATTGATTGTTGTTTTGAAAGTAAGTCCAGCTAAGTGAAGCAGGTAGCCCGTTTTTCTACTTTCAAATATTCCAAGGTAAAATTACATGAAATATATAAAATTAAAAGTGTATATACATAGTTATTTGAATGTATACATAAAATATATTACATAGTGAAATTAAAGTTAAAAACTCATTTAATGGTTTTTAACTAGTAGTTAAGCTTAGCACTTATCACTAAATACTTGTAAATGTCAACACACATGTTGTGAAATCTATGAAGGTTAAGCAAGTGTCAAAATTCATTAGTTATCTGTCAAATTTAAAAGCAAATGACTTGAGGTCATTCATGTGTCTTGACATTGAACTATAGTAATCTCCAATGCAACTGTTGAGGTACATACTTTCAAAGTATAGCACTTATGCTTTATGTTTATACCATTTTCATGTACAAGTTTGTAAAAATAATAGCTTATATACATGTTAGTATCCTTTATAAACATAATAAAGAAATATAAATATTTTTTTACCTTAATCTAACATTAGTATAGTTTTAGAACTAATTTGACCACATCCATTACGTATAAATGTCCACTGAAATTAAATTAGTATTGTAACATAAGATGTAACTGAATAATAAGGAAGTGGTGAAGATAGTTCTATAACTTATGTGACCACCGGCTTAAACGAACAGTAATAAAACGACAACGTAAAAAGTCACTATGTATATTGCATGCATTAATACAACAATTAACGTGAAATGTAACTATTTACAACTGAACGAAAAGCCGGTGCTCACAACCTTTCACGTTGTAGAGTTACATACCTCGATCGGTTGCAGTGTGTTGTCATCGGCGAGTTGCCGCCTCGCCCGGACATGTTGTGGTGCCGCCGCTGCACCCGCCACCATCACCGAAAGCAAAATCGCGAGCGTGCGTGTGCTTGCCATCGTGTGCTACTATCAACTAGTCGCTTCCACCATCCCGCCGCGTCGCGTGCGCAGGCGCAGCAGTGGGGGTACGCATCGCTTGCACAAACTGTTACGCACCACACGTCCCGATCGGTTTTTTTTTGCGAATGATGAAATTAGGTATTGTCTTCATGGTAATTGAAATATATATTTTGACTAATTTGGATTTGTATCTTATTTGTTATTTTACTTTATGTAACTGGTGTACGTTAAGTATTTATTAACAGAAATAAATACAAAAGTAACGAAAAATATACTCACCACCTACTCACCCTGGAGACGAAAATACGACAATAAATGAAAAAAAATTAGTAATGTAATATTATTGGGGATAATTTCGTTGGAGTATTTAGAATCTATCGAGTTATTTCTAGGATCGAACCAAATAAAAAAATCAAGCAAACTCATTAGTAACGCAAATATATTCACTGAAAACAGTAACTGAAAAATATTTCCTGTGACTAAGCTATTGTAAATGTATTTTTAATTGTTTTTTTATGCAGACTGGGAGCGTTATTAGATATAAATCAGTACTTAATTTAATTTATGTCATGTCGTATTGTCACCTTCAGGTTGTACATAATACACTAATTTCAAAACACAAAAATAAAACCATACAAAATGTAAAAAAACATTAGAAAGAGCATGACGCGTTGATGTCTTTTATATGAAGTAATGCCAAAGTAATATAGGCATGTGCTTGTTGATTTGGGCCGTATAATCAATCTATTTATTAGATTTAATTTATTTCATTTTTTTTGCACAACAGGTTAGTGCTTGGCCTCACCTGATGTTAAGCGACGATAAGGCCGAAGGTGGAAGCGCACTACACCCGGAATCCTCATCACTGAGGAACTGGCTATCTTACCTCTAACTGCCGGACAAAACAATTTTTAAATTGTTGTTATGGCGTCAAACTCAGGTGAAATGGTGGTAGCTAGCCAGGCGGACTTGAAATAAGCTCTACCACAAACCAAACTGAGTACAAATTGTACCACTAGACCACAGAGGCGAATAAAACATCAAACATTTATGTTACAAAAAAATATAATAGAACAATAACTCTTGCAGTAAACAAAAAAACTACTACTAAGCAGGCAAACACATATAAACATTTATCACATCAAGTATTAGATTTGAGATGTTTAAAATTTGAAAACCTACTTTAAAATATATGTTTGTAAGTTTATGAAGTTGATGATAAGTATAATGTGAATAACTTCATTTATAATTTTTTTAAACAAACTTCCTGATAATGATAAAGATAAGATTTGAGATATTTATAATTGCTGAAATGATAAAATCTATATTACGTTTTACCGTATATTACTTTTATGCGTAAATTTAAGTGCTACGAATATTTTTTTAAATTATGTTTGGCTTGAATTATTAAAGTAACACAGGTATAAAAACGATTATCTTGTTTAACATTTGTATATTTTTCGGAAAAACAATGAGCAGCTTATTTCAGGTTTATGGTGTTATACACAAAGTTATATTATTTTTAGCATTAAAAATTCAAATGACTTTAATATTTGAATGTTATTGGAGACGCGTGTTATTTTTTGCGGTAGTCGCATAAGATAGGTATCAGTGGCGAAGGGTCCACATAAAGCCAATGGGAATCGACTTTAGAAAATCCAGAAAATATCACCCCACTGGTCCAATATGTAAGATCATATCATTTCTAGTGTTCCGTACCCAGTATGTGATAGTGATAGCTAGACAGTTGAAATTTTCACAAATGATGTATTTCTGTTGCCGCTATAACAACAAATACTAAAAATAGAATAAAATAAATATTTAAGGGGAGCTCCCATACAACAAACGTGATTTTTTTGCCATTTTTGGTACGGAACCCTTCGTGCGCGAGTCCAACTCGCACTTGGCCGGTTTGTTGTAGAATGGCTTCCCTTCGGAAGTTGTTTTACAAAAATAATGGGGTAAAGTTATGGCAAGGCAAAGGCCATATGTGTTTATAATAATAGGCCACTGATAAGTTTGTTATTTTTTTTTAACATAGTGATTTTTCTTTAACAAACTGTAACATAGATAAAGTTACTGTTAATCAACTAACTTTAAAAAAACCGGCCAAGTGCGAGACGGACTCGCGCACGAAGGGTTCCGTACCAAAAAACAGCAAAAAAGCACGTTTGTTGTATGGGAGCCCCCCTTAAATATTTGTTTTATTCTGTTTTTAGTATTTGTTGTTATAGCGGCAACAGATATACATCATCTGTGAAAATTTCAACTATCGAGCTATCACTGGTTTTTATTTTATTTTCAGTTTTTTGGAATGTGCTCATCAAGGCCTTTCATTTGGTACCCATATTGAAAAATTTTTTTTTTGTTTTTTTTTTGTTTTTTGGAATGTGCTCATCAAGCCTTTCATTTGATCCCCATATACCTACCTAATATTAACAAAAACCTTTTTTGTGGATTGTGCTCGCTCATCAAGGCCTTTCATTTGATACTCATATTCGAGTTCCATTGAAAAGTTCGCTCCATTTCTGAATTACACGTGCGTAATGACTTTTAATAGAAACATTGCCGGTCAGACGCCGGCAATTTTTGTATGAAAATCCATTATTACAAGTTAGTAGTGGATTTTCATACAAATATTGAAGCGATTTAGGTCTGTCCAGTAACTCCGATTTAGCACGAAGAAGGTTGTCGAAATAATGTTCGGATTTCCAAGCATGTTTGAGAAAAAATATTTTTCACCTCTCCAGCACGAAAAGGGCGCTTTTGGCGCGTAAAAACTCGCAGCAAAATTGATTTTTGCTGCGAGCGTGAGGCAGAGTGCTTTTTAATTTCTAAAACCAACTTTTAAAATAATGAAAAAAGAAATAAAGTGACAAGGGTGACACTTGTAAAATTGATACGTGAGAAAAGGATAGATAGAGTGCTTAATGATGTCATACTTGAATTAAAAAGTAAAAAAATAAAAAAATGTATAAAAACAAAAAAACCGACTTCAAAAAACCTGAAAACAAAAACAAAAATAGCTTCAAAATTAAATACCTCTAAAAAGCAAGAAATAATTTTCAAATCACTAGATACCTACGCATATCACTGTAATAAAACACGTCTATTGAAGTCGGGTGGGGCTAGAGGAAAACTTCTTTTTTTTATTCTAAGAGCCCCAGGTTTTTTGAAGTCGGTTTTTTTGTTTTTAAACATTTTTTTATTTTATTCTTTTTAGTGTAATCACTATAAGGTTCCTATTTGATTTTGAGGAGTTCCCTTGTGTATCTTTGAAATCCAAGGTCCAATAACAATGAAATCAAAATGGTGTCATCTCTAAAGTATCTTCTTTCAAACAAAAAAAGAATCATCTAACTCGGTACATAAACAAAGAAGATATGGTCGATCATCCGTATAAGTTCAAAATGGTAACAAAAAACGACAGTATTTTCAGGTTTTCCTGAAAAGTACTGAACCGATTTCAAAATTTTAAAAAATGAGACCAGCTTGGGAACAAACCTGATCTAATAACGTTTGAATCATTTCAATCGGTTCAGCCGTCTTCGAGTAATTGGTGTACATACAAAAAACCAAAAAAAAAACGGGTCGAATTGAGTACCTCCCTCCTTTTGAAGTCGGTAAAGAAGTTTTAAATAAGGATTGTTAAAAAAGAAGGTTGATAATTCGAAATAAAGGACGTAATGAAGTCGCATGTATGAAACAAATATGAAATAAGAAAAATTATTGAAATTTATTAACAAATTATATGTTTTATGATTATAGATAAATAAATAAGATGGGATATTAATGAATAAGAGAAAAACACAAAGTAACGTAATCATAACGACGGGAATCTACTTTACTGACTTTACTCTATGAATAAAATTTTGCAGCATATGTTTGATCGAACTATTTTTGTTATAAATTATAATAGTACATTATGATATAAGTGCGGTAAGTTGAAAATTACAGCTGAGGCGATATTGCTAGCCCGAGCCGTAGGCGAGGGCTACAAGAAAGCAGAGGCTGTAATTATCAAAGCGCACGTATGTCATACGACGTTTTATAACATATTTGCGAGGAAATAAATAAAACTTGGACTTTGTATTTTTACTTGTTTTCCATAATGATAAAATTTTTTATACACTTGTAAGTATTTATCGGTCGATTTTTCTGCCTTTCACTTCGATTGTGAGGAAATCAAACAACAATAAAGTAAAAAAACAAAAATTGAAAAAAAAAACATTTTTAAGATGAATAAATAATGAAAAATATTAGAAAAAATCGGCTCACCCGTAGCAACTTAGACGGGATGAACCGATTTTTTCTAATATTTTTCATTATTTATTCATCTTAATATAAAAATAGCATTGTGAATGCAAAAATCTAAAAGTTTAAAAACATTTTTCTTAAATTTAGTGACAAATTATATCATTTTGGAATGTGCTCATCAAGGCATTTCATTTGATACCCATATTCAAAATTTGAAAAAAAAAATTTTTTCTTAAATTTTACTGACAAATTATGTAATTTTGGAATGTGCTCAGCAAAGCCTTTCATTTGATACCCATATTCAAAAATTGAAAAAAAAAATTTTTTTCTTAAATTTAGTGACAAATTATATTTTTTTGGAATGTGCTCATCAAGGCCTTTCATTTGATACCCATATTCAAAAATCGAAAAAAAAAAAATTTTTTTTTCTTGAATTTTAGTGACAAATTATATAATTTTGGAATGTGCTCATCAAGGCCTTTCATTTGATACCCATATTCATATATTGAAAAAAAAAATTTTTTTTCTTAAATTTAGTAACAAATTATATTTTTTTGGAATGTGCTCATCAAGGCCTTTCATTTGATACCCATATTCAAAATTTGAAAAAAAAAATTTTTTTTTAATTTTACTGACAAATTATATAATTTTGGAATGTGCTCATCAAGGCCTTTCATTTGATACCCATATTCAAAAATCGAAAAAAATATTTTTTTTCTTAAATTTTAGTCACAAATTATATAATTTTGGAATGTGCTCATCAAGGCCTTTCATTTGATACCCATACTCAAAATTTTTTTTATCGAAAAAAAAAAAAAAAAAGATGTAAATTTTATTCATAAAATGTTGACCTCTTTTCTGATATCAAAACTCTTTGCTAAGATTTAAAAAAGTACCGTTCGTTTTAGACGAAGCATCTTGATAAACCGTGCGTTTTACTTTACATTACCGCACAAGTTCGTAATGAGATACAATACGATATTGAAATTGGCGCAATAAGAGACCCTTTACGAGCAAATATGTTATAAAAATTAATGCGTCCAACGATGAAGATAGTTGTCTCTTAATGCTGAATTAAGCTCTTTACCAGGAAAGTCACGTGAAAATTTTCTCGCTGGTAGAGGTGAAAAGTTGTAATGTTTTACACGAGACCAAAATTTTGTTCTGCCTCATGATTTTAAATCATTCACTGTGCTCAGTAGTCTATATTAGGATCAGTCGCTAAATTGATTTTGGTCACTTGTATAACAAAAAACTATTTCAATATCGTAGACGACTACCATACCATATCAATATTATTACTGTAACTAAACAATTACTTCCATAGTTAAACATTGTTTAGCTAAGAAATTGTTTTTGTCTTTTACTTTCAAGCTCAAAAGTGAGAGAATACACTTTTAGCTAAAGAACTGTTTAGGTGTTTTATGAATAGGGGTGTCAGTTGTTAGTTGTTTGCATAGACATAGATTTTTTTTTATTTTTAGAAAAAAGAAGACCAACAAAGCGTGGAAAAGAGAAGTTAACATTATACGGACACGGTCTCTGAAAAAAGAGACAAAGAATCAAATGACAATGTGCCAACATTTTTTACAGTAAGAGCCCCTAGCGTCCCGCCTTGCAAATGAGCAATCACAGTTTGTTTAAAATATTTGTTAATCCTTGTTAAAATTTCTAATATAGGTATCGTGGAGCCATAGTGTCTTGTGCTCTAAGTAATTGTGATGTGATAAAAAGAAACAATTCAAGTAATCACACTATTCAAAGGTAAATAAGATTTTGCCACACATTTCTCTAAAACCAAATTTCGCTACATTTATTCGTTTATCGACGAAGAAAACACTTTGGAACACAGTTTATTAATTTCCTTTGCCATAATATAGTCATATTTTATGTATGTAAGTCATATTTACGTATCTCATATAAAATGTATACATTCGTTTTTCGGATCACCTGTTTATTGACATTGTTGTTCTTTGGCATTCTATTTCTATGGTTGTTAGTATCCCTTTTTTGCGAATCATTATGATAAATTGGAATAAAACAAACTTTAAAAAATAGCAAATACTATTTTACAACAGTTCAAACTGAGAGTATCTAACATTCTGAAAAATTAGTCACCTAAAGTTGTAAATAATTAATACCACTGCAGATTTATATGGCCAGTGGGCAATAAAATTGAGATTGCATTAGTTTTCTAACATTTTAGAAAGGCTAGAAAACCGATATCCAACCTTCAGCAATTAAGTATAGCGGACACACTTGCTCGGATAACGCAATATGCAAATACTAATCTCATTTTTTATAAGCCTGCTTTTATTTCGTAATCTCAATTTAAAAAAAATATAAGATACCAATTTTGTAATTGTCAAACATTTCGAAATCTCAGGGTTAACTAACGCTAAATTAAGTACCTATAATAAATTACTATTGATTTATAACATTACTGCCTACTATATTAATTAATTAGTACTCCATTCTGAATAATTATTCATTTGAGTAAATAGTAACAAAATATTTCCAAGAAAATATATAATTATTAAAAATATTTCTTTCTATTGAAATATAAAAAAAAACTCCCATTAAGCAAGAAGTGAAAATAATTATAATTATTTAATTTAGACTTTTTAGATTTTTGCATTCACAATGCTATTTTTATATTAAGATGAATAAATAATGAAAAATATTAGAAAAAATCGGCTCACCCGTAGCCCTCCGTAGCGTATGGATCCCGTCTAAGTTGCTACGGGTGAGCCGATTTTTTCTAATATTTTTCATTATTTATTCATCTTATTTAATTTAGGTTAGCTGATTTGATTTTTATTTCATTAAAAATCTTGTAAGATCATTCATAGCGTAATTTAAAGAAGTCAAATATTTTCCCGTTCCCGTTCCCGTTCCCGTTCCCGTTCGCGAATTTACAAAGGCTATACTATTTGAGTCACGAAACAGACTCTAATAGTTGAGCTTTTGTTTATGCATATTACTCGACAAAACCTAATCTATCTTAGTAAAAAAGTTGACTCAAATGGATTAGCTTTTGTCGAGATAATTTCAAACATTACATACGAACAAAACCTAGACGAGTAGAGGCTCACCGATATTTACCGATCGTTAGCTTCAAAAATAGGTGGATGGCAATTTTTATTATTTTAATATTAAAATAATTAAATTACTCTTTTCTATTCTGTATTTGATTGACAAAAAATGAATTAACAAACGACTTTTCATTAGGTGAGAAACAAGTACACACTACACATCTGTTGCGAGTACAAATAAATAATATTTAAAACAAAATATTTTTTTGCGTACCTCTAATGTAAAATACAAAATACAGATAGTTATTTTTATCAAATTTACGATTAGCTTAGTATTTTTACAATTTAAACGTAGTAACAGTCAGTCTTATTTAAGTATGGCACATAACATAACACAAGAAAGCACACCATTATGAAACTAACTATACTCGTAACTAAATGGATTGCTCATGGTGGAAAAAGAGCCTTAACTAAATTGATTAACATAAGTAGACACTTTTACAAAACTTATGGGTACGTATTTAAATATCGAATATTAAAGTCAATAATGATCATTATGACATCAAACGTATGGCTATTAAAGTTAGGATAATGTTATCGGAAGACAGAGAACCATGGCGCAAATATACCTTATCCTAAATATTGTTTAAGTTACGTTAATGTTTTTAGCACTTCCATTATTTGTTTTATTTTAATACATATATTGTGAGGTCTTACGGATTTCTTCTTTTCAAGTTTAGTTGGTCTTCCTGACTGAATGAGGCTGCTACCTTGTAATCCACTAAATATTATGATCATAAGAGAAGTGAACGAAAGAACATGTCGGCACCGACCAATTGCGTTCGCGAGGTTGCATATTAGAAAATCAAAACTTTGTCGAGCAAATTTTTAAAGAACAACGAACAAAATAACAAAGTTGAATAGACCAAATGTTTTATTTTGAAAAATTTTATGATCCCAATGTATGTGACATCAAATGAACGACTGAACAAAAGTTGCTAGATGTAATTTTAAAATAGTAAATCATTACTAATCTAATTACATAATTACAAATGAATCTGTGGAGGTGTCTTTGGGCTTCGCCTAAAATGCTTTATAGCAAGCAGCCGGAAATGAGTCTAAACTAGTCTACTGGGACTTAGAAACCGTAGACCGTAGGTCACGAGATAGGTGCGAAGAGCGATATGTTAGGTTGACATGAAGCCAGCGATCCCAGAAAAAAAAATACAGGCGCTATTCGCTAACATTAAAATTATTTTTATCTTTTCAGTTAATCCATTTGATAATTAATAATTTATCCAATAATCCTTTTGACCTTAGAACGATTTAGTCAATATTGTAAATAAATAGTTTAAACATTGATATTCCAGACTTTGGTCAGTTGAACTTTTGGTCAAATGACCATTGTTATTTTAAACTTTGTTGTTTTGTTCGTTGTTTTTTAAAAATTTGCTCGATAAAATTTCGATTTTCTAATATGTAATCGTTCGCGATATGAGCCTCTACTCGACTAGGTTTTGTTCGTATGTAATGTTTGAAAATATCTCGACAAAAGCTAATCCATTTGAGTCAACTTTTTTACTAAGATAGATTAGGTTTTGTCGAGTAATATGCATAAACAAAAGCTCAACTATTAGAGTCTGACTCGTGACTCAAATAGTATAGCATTTGTAAATTCGCGTCCCGTTCCCGTTCCCGTTCCCGTTCCCGTTCCCGTTCCCGTTCCCGTTCCCGTTCCCGTTCCCGTTCCCGTTCCCGTTCCCGTTCCCGTTCCCGTTCCCGTTCCCGTTCCCGTTCCCGTTCCCGTTCCCGTTCCCGTTCCCGTTCCCGTTCCCGTTCCCGTTCCCGTTCCCGTTCCCGTTCCCGTTCCCGTTCCCGTTCCCGTTCCCGTTCCCGTTCCCGTTCCCGTTCCCGTTCCCGTTCCCGTTCCCGTTCCCGTTCCCGTTCCCGTTCCCGTTCCCGTTCCCGTTCCCGTTCCCGTTCCCGTTCCCGTTCCCGTTCCCGTTCCCGTTCCCGTTCCCGTTCCCGTTCCCGTTCCCGTTCCCGTTCCCGTTCCCGTTCCCGTTCCCGTTCCCGTTCCCGTTCCCGTTCCCGTTCCCGTTCCCGTTCCCGTTCCCGTTCCCGTTCCCGTTCCCGTTCCCGTTCCCGTTCCCGTTCCCGTTCCCGTTCCCGTTCCCGTTCCCGTTCCCGTTCCCGTTCCCGTTCCCGTTCCCGTTCCCGTTCCCGTTCCCGTTCCCGTTCCCGTTCCCGTTCCCGTTCCCGTTCCCGTTCCCGTTCCCGTTCCCGTTCCCGTTCCCGTTCCCGTTCCCGTTCCCGTTCCCGTTCCCGTTCCCGTTCCCGTTCCCGTTCCCGTTCCCGTTCCCGTTCCCGTTCCCGTTCCCGTTCCCGTTCCCGTTCCCGTTCCCGTTCCCGTTCCCGTTCCCGTTCCCATTCCCGTTCCCGTTTGCCCCGTTTGTTCCCGGGGTTTACTTACCCCATCCTTAAGGGATGATTTTCAAAATAACAAAAATTTATTTTTAGACATGCTCCTACGAATTTTAAAGATGTAGTGTCTATTTTGTATTCTTTTTCCATACAAAATTTAAACCCCATTTTTGAAAATGAAGCGGTGAAACCCCTTTAGGGGTTAAATCATGTCCACCGTGTTGAACTTCAAAATAAATAATCATTTTCGCAATCACCATCCTATAAAACCTCAAGAACGACAACCAAATCGATTTTTATGTTTACTCACCCCATTGACCTGGTGGTTGATTTTCAAAATATATATTTGTCTATTTATTTTAAGATGCGCTCCTACTAACTTTTAAGTTGTAATGTTTATTTTATATTATTTTTCCATACAAAATTTAAACCCCATTTTCACCCCTTTAGGGGTTAAATCATGTCCACCGTGTTGGACTTCAAAATAAATGTAATTTTTGCAATCGTCATCCCAGAAAACCCCGATAACGACATCCATATCTATTTTTAGGTTCACCCCTTTTCACCCCCATTTAATCCCCATAGGGGTTGAAATACTAACAAAACAATCGTTAGATTTCCATCCGTAAACCTAAATTAAAAAAATTGCGATTTTTACTTCGAAAATGAAGGATAATCTTCAATATACAACTTCATCCCCCCATTTGACCCCTTCGGGGGTAGAATTTTTTAAAACGCTGATGCCCGATTTCACCAACGTCCCCTAAATTTAACAGGACCCCCAAATCTGTTAGGGGACCACATAACCGCGTTCTTGCGTTTCACCAACGCACATGGGACCCCTATAGTGCTAAAAGGACTGCTAAGTTTAGGGGGTGCAATATTCAGTCCATAACGTTATGTGCCAGTTTAAAAATCTTTTTTCGAGAGCAATATTTGTTAATTACTAAAGAAAATGGATAGGTACTTTATTGAATTGTAGAAAGCTTTCAAATTTTTGAGTTACTTCTGGGAAATACATTATTTACACGACATTGAATAATTCAACAATGACTAGACTATTTTAAAAAAGTGATAACGTGGACTTTTAAAAATATATAGTTCTATAAAATATAATATACTTACAATATAAAAAATAAAAATATATAAAAAAATTACAAAAGTATTCCAGTAGTAATTGTGATTATTATTGGAATACTTACTTAATATTTTATTCAAAATATTTTTTAATAATTTATTTCTTATTTGTAAAATAAAATTAAATACGGCTTAATAAATAATAATAAATCAACATAGTGATTTTTTTACATTTCATTGTGATTATTATTTGAATACTTACTTTATATTTTATTAAAAAATATTTTTAATATTTTATTTCTTCTTTGAAAAATATAGTGAAATACGGCCTAATAAATAAGAAGAATCAACATGATGATTTCAGACTTTCTAAAGGAATATCTGAACACATTTTCTTCTACGGTAGTCCAAAGGCTTCAAACAGTTTAAAAAAAGTGTTTTTATATTTATATTTTAATCTAGGGTCAAACATTTACTACAATAGATCAATAGAATTAAATTAACGTAATAATTACTAAGTTAAAGGTCAAAAGTTACAGTTAACACACCCAAAATGATGAAAAAACTGTCCCCTAGCTATGGTCTCATAGTTAAAGGGCTGTTTAGTTGGTGAAACGTATTCTAAACAAGGGGTTCGTTTGGGGGCTCTTTTATTTAAAGGGGCACATAGTTAGGTAACGGTTTAGGGGATGTTGGTGAAATCGGCCATGAGACCCGTATTTATTAATTTTCAATCGTTAGTCTAAACACAAAATTTGAAGATCCTAGCTTCAAAACTGAGGGACTTTCATACAAACTTTTATCCCTTATTTCATCCCCTTAGGGATGGAATTTTCAAAAATCCTTCCTTAGTGGATGCCTACACTATATAAGGTATCTGTGTGCAAAATTTCAAGTCTCTAGATCCAGCGGTTTGGGCTGTGCGTTGATAGATCAGTCAGTCAGTCATTCAGTTTACGATTTTATACACCGTCATTTTGTAGTCGTTTTAATTAACTTAAGGGAGTGCTCTAGTCTCTACTAATGAAAATAATCATTTTTGCCAAAGAAAAATGGGTCGAAAAACGACAAAAAAATTTGACTTTCCCATACAAATACAATGTTTTAGCTGTCTAGTTAGTATGGGAGGACCAAAAATTTTTGTCCTTTTTTGACCCATGTTTCTTGGGCAAAATGTTTATTTTCATTGGTACAACACACCCTTAAGTTAATTAAAACGACTACAAAATGACGGTGTATATTAAGATGTAGAAATTACCACCCCACGGATACAATCATAAAAAATCATATCTTTTATCTATAGATAGATAATGTGAGCTGGAAAACTAGAAGGTGTTTGGTTGTGTGTGTGTGTATGTGTGTGTATGTGTATGTATGTGTATGTTGTGTATGTAAATGATGGTAACAGTAGATAGAATTTTTCGATTAGTATTTAGATGGTAAGCAATATTATTGCTTCCCATTTACATACCTACATTAATTTTTTTCGTCGAATCCTACTTTTCCCTATACACAGAACATATTATTATTACCAAATCACTAATAAAATGGTATCTTTTTTTTTCTTATGCACATCGGGATAGTGCTTGGCCTTCACCTCACCTGATGTTAAGTGACGATAAGGCCGAAGGTGGAAGCGCACTACAACCGGAATTCTCACCACTGAGGAACTGGCTATCACCTCTAACTGCCGGAACACAAAAAAATATGAATTGTTGTTATGACTTAGGTAAGGTAGGTAGGTGGTGGTAGCTAACCAGGCAGATTTGAAATAAGCCCAGAAGAACCAGACCGATTACAATTTTACCCCCCCCTGGGAATCGAACCCGGGACCACTGCGTCTTACACGGATAGGCGAAACACTACACCACAGAGGCGGTTAAAATTTGTATGACATACACGGAATGATAAAAAGCTGATAAATTATCGACCGAACGAGCGCGAAGCGTCTCTGCTTCAGCTTGGGCAAAAATTAAATTTTGAAATTATGTAGTAGCGCCACTTAGCCTCAAACAGACATGTTAAAACCAAAAATCTTATATTCATATTCAAAACTAACTTTGAATACCTACCCAGCAATCTTATTACTGCTTTTGAAAACCTCGTGGCGACATCTATTAGATTAATTTTTAAACAACATACAATTTGAATTATTTTTTAACGCACTAACGTGAGGTCTACAGCTCACTGAGCCACCAATATATACCTACTTATGCATTCTTTTTCTCAATTAAATCACAACGAAAGATATTAAGTTGGTAACTATATAAGTATTGTTTTTCTCAACTAAATCACAATGAAAGACATTAAGTTAGTTACCCAATCGTTATTTGAGGTAGCATTCATGTCAAAAGGCCGAAATTCTAATAAGCAAATGTAGTATGATTATCGTAACTTAGCCTGTTAAGCACGTACCAACTTTGCCGTTGACAAGTCTCCACGAATATATAATGGGTATTGTTACCATTTTACGAACTATCATGTATAATAAAAACGTCAAAACAGTGGGAGTATGCTAAGGATATTTCCCCAGGGAAATAATAAGTTGCTTCATAGTTTCGTGTGACTCAATTGCATTATTAAACGGGTTGATAGAGAAAAGTGTCAGAAATTTAATCAACTACCTACCACAATATTATAAATAAAAATAAATTGGTAACTTTAAATTCTACTTATCATTCTGGATTGAATCAAAATAGCGAACGACTTTTGATCTTATCCTAATTTTCCACCTCACCTGATGTTAAGTGACGATAATTCCGAAGGTGGAAGCGCAGTACACCCGGAATCCTCATCACTGAGGAACTGGCTATCTTACCACTAACTGCCGGAATACAACAATCTTCAAATTGTTGTTATGGCGTCAGACGTAGTTAAGATGGTGGTAGCTAACCAGGCGGACTTGAAATAAGCCCTATCCACCAACCAGACCGAGTACAAATTGTACCCCCCTGGGAATCGAACCCGGGACCACTGCGTCTTAAACGGGTGGGCGCACCACTAGATCACAGAGGCGGTTAAATATAATATGATAACACATAGTTTATAAACACTCTCTTCACAAATTGGTTCATGATGCAGGGTCGCTGCCATTGCACCAAGCAATCGTCATTACATTACTTATAAAAAAACATAAACTAGTACTTAATGGATATAGAAGGGCGACTCTTCTTATTGATAAAAATTGTTTTCATGCACTTACTGGCCTTGAATCAAACAAATACCACATGTGGTCTAATACAGCACTACTTAGCACAGGAAATGAACAAAAGTACCGTAATTATACATTAAAAAGATTTACTTTTATGTATCCGCAAATAGATTGACAAAATTATTGTCTTTATTGAGTACTTGAAATTGCAATTCACGTTTTGCCATTACAAGGAAACATAATTGTACGAATAATAAGCAAAGTAAGAGGTACTAATATTAGTATTTAATCTGCTAAAGTACTTACTAATGCAGTTGTGGAACAAACACCTCTATATCCAGATGAGGAGCGTCGGTCGGAACAAAAACCGATAAGTCACATTTTTTTTTATGATTGCAATTGGTTGTTCTCGTAAATATCTTGCTCTGTGGTTAACGTTACCTGGTGTGACGTTTTGTCGTTTGATAGTAATAAATCCATTTTATTGTTATGATTTTGAATCAAATTGAAAGGATAATAGTAGTATTTTAGTTTAATAGCCTGGCAACACCGCCGCTTAGCTCCGCCGTTTCCCGCCATATTTTCCCGCCATTTGTAGTGGAATGGGGAGGTAAGCGGTGGGGATAGGCGGCAGAACGGTCGACGAAAGTCAGTTGCGGTCTCAGTCACTGTTCAACAGTCGAGAAGCCAAGTAGTTAGGGAAAACTGCTAACGTATCGTTGCTATAGCCTAGTTAATAATATTCATGATGTATTCCAGTGAAGAAAGTAAAAGTGGTTTACCTTTATTACTGTAGTTTCATTATAAATCAGCAGTGGAAGAACCAAGGTATGTACGCTCACGATTTTTAACGTTTTAAACCGAGCTAAAATTACGAAATTCAGTTGGGTAGTTTCAAATTTTATTGCATTGAAAGAGTTTCTTACTTTTACAATTTGCACTGCCATGCATATACAACTCGCACTCATTGCACGTGGCCGAGGCTACACTTCGGCCGTGCATACACAACTCAGTCATTGCACGTGGTCGAGGCTACACTTCGATCGTGCATACACACTCGACAATCATTGCACGTGGCCGAGGCTACACTTCGGTCGTGCATACACTGCACATGCACACAAAACTACACTCAGCGTCGTCAGCATGATGAAATAGTGCGTTGATATTGGAATAGTAATGTCCATGATTGTAAAGCGAGGTCATGAAATGAAAGTTTTTTTATCTTAACTGCCCAACTGTAACTTTCGTGATTTAAACTCTGGGTATGCATTACATAATGAATTATGAAAATAAGAACTGTGTATATTTTAAGTACCTATCTATGTTACTGCGTATTTTTATTTCGGACAATGTGTTCCGCAGAGGTTATTAAGTTATTTATTTATATTTCATACCATTGTAATTGTCGTTAGTAGTCGACCTTGACACTGTACCCTGGGGATGTGCGGATACGGAGAATAAAACGGATAACGTGATACTTTATGTAGAATTGGCACCAAGTTATGTCGATCTTCAAAAGGGTTTTAGTAGTACCATGACGCTATAGTCGTAGTTTAAAGCTCGGTTACGCGTAAGCATTTGTCTGTCTTTTACTTTACGTGTAAAGAATATGGAGGGTAGCCTCACTTCTGTACTTTTTCTGTGTTTTTTTTTTATCACCTTTATCACAATTATCTTTTTTTTTATAAAGGTTAATGGAGCTACTTCACAGTATGTTAAAGTGTATTTCGATGTAGAATTCAGTACGTTTCCGCTATTATTTGCGCCAAAAATGTGAACCTACGCAAGCACCTTTGATGATATCCTTATTTTTCTTGCAATTGTCTGTGAGGTTCATACGCAATTTGATCTTTTAGCTACTAGAAAATCTCTTTCGCTTGTCGTGTTTTCTTTTTGTTTGTTTTTCTGGCTACATCTTTACGCTCTCTATATAAGGGTATGACCCCCGCAAACCATGTTTTCCTATGATGGACCCTTAAAGAGTTTTATTATAATTCAAGAAGTTAATTCTTATTCTATTAAGAGGCCGTTCACAAAAATTGCCGATTTCACTAATTAACGTGATTTCAGAGAAGTGATCTTACAGTTAAAAAACTGTGTCTACTTATCTTTATGAATAAAATAATACGAAAGATCTGGTGTACGAGCTACGTTTATTTTTTTATTTTTTCCATGGTGATGCGCAGTATGTTTACTAGTAAAAGATTATAATTTTGATTTATGTGTTCCTAAATGAATGATTTAAGTTTACTTTGAAGCACATTATTTGTCCTATATTAGTTTTGAAGAAATATAACTTAAACTTCGGTTTACTAGTAAAAGGTAATAATTTTGATGTCATTTTTATGTTCCTACATGTTTTTTTTAGTTTTGTAAAAAATATAACGCTTTTAAAACTAATCGTTGTTGGTAGGAAATATTTCGCTACTTTGAAATTTTATTTAAAGAGAACCGGCTCTTAGGTATTTCTATTCTAGGCATATTTGTTTTCTATAAATTTTTGAGACGAGGTTAGACGCGCCTTCGGTTTACAAGGCTAGACGTGCCTTCGGTTTAAAAGGCTAAACGCGCCTTCGGTTTAAAAGGCTAGACGCGCCTTCGGTTTGAAAGGTTAGACGCGCCTTCGGTTTACAAGGCTAGATGCGCCTTCGGTTTACAAGGCTAGATGGGCCTTCGGTTTGAAAGGCTAGACGCGCCTTCGGTTTACAAGGCTAGATGCGCCTTCGGTTTAAAAGGCTAGACGCGCCTTCGGTTTGATATGCTAGACGCGCCTATGGCTTAAAAGGCTAGACGTACCTTCGGTTTAAAAGGCTGGACGCGCCTTCGGTTTACAAGGCTAGACGCGCCTTCAGTTTACAAGGCTAAATGCGCCTTCGGTTTACAAGGCTAGACGTGCCTTCGGTTTACAAGATAAGATTTATTTATGTTGTATTAATTAAGTACCTACATTAAAGATGTACATAATATTTGTAAATACCGTCACTCCTAGTCCCTAGTATATTTGAATTTACTTATATGAAATTTATGAAATATTTCAAACTAAAATGAAACTTAGTCTAAATATTTCACCCAGCCCTATGTAATTAAACTAGATATTTATATGAATGAAAATTTATTAAAACATTGACTTTCGAGGCTAGATGCACATTCAGTTTGTAAGGCTAGGACAAGGCTAAACGCGCCTTCGACTTAAAGTAAGGGAACCTGTATGAAGAGGTTTGAGAATTTATAAGGGTGAAGTTTTTTAAGTTTAGATGTGCTTTTATTTTATATAAGGTTAGGTAAGCCTTTATTTTACAAGGTGAGATGTGCCTTTTTTATTGACTGTTGTTGGTTTTCTATTATAAAAAAAAAAAAAATATTGATATGAATGAAAATATACAACTTACTTTCAAAGCTAGGCACACGTTCAACGTGTAAGGCTAAACGCGCCTTCGACTTATAATAAGTATAACTCTTGATACTAGAATGATAAAAAAAATTGAGATTTATATGAATGAAATTTTATAAGGTTTGATGTGCTTTCATTACGAGGTTAGATACGCCTTTATTTTACAAGGTTAGATGCGCCTTCATTTAATAGGATTAGATTCGCCTTCATTTTATAAGATTAGATGCGCCTTTGGTTTACAATCACAATGCTAGATGTGCCTTCATTTTATAAGTTTAGATGTGCCTTCATTTCATAAGTTTAAATGCGCCTTCGTTTTATAAGTTTAGATGCGCCGTCATTTTATATAAGGTTGGATGCGCCAACATTTTATATGATTAGATAAGCCTGCGGTTTGGCTAGATGCGCCTGCGGCTTATAAGGCTAGATGCGCCTTCAGTTTGGCTAGATGCGCCTTCAGTTTGGCTAGATGCGCCATCAGTTTGGCTAGATGTGCCTTTGTTTTGGCTAGATGCGCCCTCGGTTTGGCAAGATGCGCCTTCAGTTTGGCTAGATGCGCCTTCATTTTATAGGGTTAGATACGCCTACATTTTATAAGGTTTAATGTGACTTTATTTTATAAGATTAGATGCGACTTCGTTTCACAATCACAAGGCTAGTGCCTTCATTTCATAAGTTTAAATGCGCCTTCATTTTATAAGTTTAGATGCGCCTTCATTTTATAAGTTTAGATGCGCCGTAATTTTATATAACGTTGGATGCGCCAACATTTTATATGATTAGATAAGACTGCGGTTTGGCTAGATGCGCCTGCGGCTTATAAGGCTAGATGCGCCTTCAGTTTGGCTAGATGCGCCATCAGTTTGGCTAGATGTGCCTTTGTTTTGGCTAGATGCGCCCTCGGTTTGGCAAGATGCGCCTTCAGTTTGGCTAGATGCGCCTTCATTTTATAGGGTTAGATGCGCCTACATTTTATAAGGTTTAATGCGACTTTATTTTATAAGATTAGATGCGCCTTCGTTTCACAATCACAAGGCTAGTGCCTTCATTTCATAAGTTTAAATGCGCCTTCATTTTATAAGTTTAGATGCGCCTTCATTTTATAAGTTTAGATGCGCCGTAATTTTATATAACGTTGGATGCGCCAACATTTTATATGATTAGATAAGCCTGCGGTTTGGCTAGATGCGCCTGCGGCTTATAAGGCTAGATGCGCCTTCAGTTTGGCTAGATGCGCCTTCAGTTTGGCTAGATGCGCCATCAGTTTGGCTAGATGTGCCTTTGTTTTGGCTAGATGCGCCCTCGGTTTGGCAAGATGCGCCTTCAGTTTATGTGCCTTCAGTTTGACTAGATGTGCCTTCGGTTGGCTTGATGCGCCATCAGGTTACAGGGCTAGATTCGCCTATGGTTTGGCTAGTCGTAATTAATATCTTATTGCTTTAATTTAAATTAACATTGTACTGGCAGGCAATTATTATAATTATTAATGTCATATATCATATTTGACATTAAGGTTTAACATTTATTTTATGGGGATTTTAAATTATTTATTGGAATGATGGGTAATGAAAAGTAGTTGTAAAAATTAATGATTATCGATTTTCAAATTAAAATTTTATAATCACCTATCTACTGACAGATTTCTACGCCTAACAAAGGCAGGATAATTATACAAATTTTGTTATATTATAATGTCATCAATGTATACTACCATATTCTGGGAAATAAATGATTTGTTTATTATTTAGATGCAAATCCAGTTTGGCTAGATGTGCCATCAGTTTACAGGGCTAGATGCGCCTATGATTTGGTTAGATGTGCCATCAGTTTGGCTAGATGCGCCTATGGTTTGGCTAGATGCGCCTATGGTTTGGCTAGATGCGCCTATGGTTTGGCTAGATGCGCCTATGTTTTGGCTAGATGCGCCTTTAATTTGGCTAGATGCGCCTGAGATTTGGCTAGATGCGCCTACGGTTTGGCTAGAAGCGCTAGCGGTTTACAAGGCTAGGTTGTTATATGCTTATATTACATGTTTATGTGACTACATAATGCGATTTCAATTTCATATTTGAATCGTCATCTGCAAACGATTATTTAAGTTGTTGTTGTTAAGCTTAGTGCACAGTCCCTTGAATATTGGAGTACTTTCACAAACAATCAGAAGTCAATTACGAACGAAGATCTATCAAAAAAATAAGTTGACTTTAGTCTGCGTTCTTCTTTAAGACACAACTTCATTTTACTTGGTTATCTCTTGGTTTATAATATATTATTGCAATTGGATGCTAATGTAGTTATGGTTAATTTGAATAAATTATATTTATATTTGAGAAAATAAGTCTCACAATATTAGGTACCTAGCAGTGCGTAAGCTACTATTATATGAACCATTTGTCCTTAAGTGTGGTGTTTAGGCGACTAGGTATGTTGCGTCAATGGGCCAAGTGTGTTCTTAAGTGTGGTACTTAGTAAGCGGCAAGTGTATCGCATCTATGGGCCAGACTAGGTATGTTGCGTCTATGGGCCAAGTGTGTCCTTACGTGTGGTACTAGTACTTAGTAAGCGGCCAAGTGTGTTGTCGCGTCTATGGGCCATATGTATCCTCAGTTATAGCTTTGGTTTGAATATAACGTCTTGACAGGCCGTGTCCACATAGTGGCAAACGGTGACCCCGCGAGTAATGACATTCATATTCATAATTATTTATTGCATCTACTAATTACATTAGCAATTACTAAAACTGAGCGCATTACACATAGACTTATTATATTGACATTACATAATAAAATGCAAGAGAACCACAAATTGTGGAATAAAATGAATAAATTGTCATGATAAATTAATGTTTAATAACTATGCAACTAGATATGATTATGTATATAAGTATGTGAATGTGTAATGTCACATAATATTTTTTTTATCTCATAAAGAAACAGTTCTCATGAATAGATTGAAATATATTTCCTTTTGACTCTGATGTTTTATTTTGTTGACGTTTGTCCTATGATTTAGGGACGGTTACTGTCGTTTATGTTTTATATATTTCAGAAACATATTGCATCTGACAAGATGCCGATGCGTTATATGTCGCTAAGGTGACGACGGCGCGATGTGCGACGCGTGACTGGATGGTAGAAACGACTGTTGCGTTATTGGTCGATCCTAGTTTTTGTGACACGATGACAACAGGCTGCGACGGCTAATAGGTTTCAGCTGCAATTATCTGGTTGAACATAGAAACGGACCCAAATTCCTATGCATTGATTTATCAAATATATTTAAATCTTATTCAGAACCTGTCAAAATAGGTAGTTCTAGTCTAGCTAAATTAAATATTATAAGTACCTAGCTCATGGTGTGAATTGTGAAATAAATAAAAATAATATATACTCATAATGATTGTTGCAACGCAACTTTAATAATTAAACGATTACCTTGCGTTTTACATAGCTAGCAAGTGTAGTAAATTGAAATTGTATACCTATTGTGGGTTTCATAAGTTGATATCGTTGATAATTTCAGTTAAGTAGTCGGCAGCACGTCACGTTATCTGTCAAAAGTCGACAATTTGTAATTGAATTTGTTTACCCTTTCATGGTAAATAGGCTGTCGACTGTTATATTTACTTTTTGTACTTTTCTCTTATTAAATATTTTAATAAAATTTATAATTTAGTAGAAAGAACTAATAAGAAATGTTGTACTTTCATAAATAATTTGATTGCTTATTGTGGTAAAAAAATCGTAATAATTTTAAGATGTTTTAGAGTTAATATTTGTGTCACAATCTTACTGGATTTTAAAAATGTTATAGCTTTATGATCTCATGATCATACTAGGCGCGATAAGTTACAACAGTTAGTTCCTCTTGTAAATAAATTATTAAATATAAAAGACGGAGGTCGACAACCCTCTCCAAGTTTTCTTTCACCATTTCTTTCTTGGAGGGGCCTCCCATTTTTGAAATGGTGGCAGATTCAGTAGATTCTCTCTTTTTAGCATTCATTAATCCACAAAATTAATTATAACAATTAAGTAAATGAGAATTCTCAAATTAAAAAAATATAACAATACGTTAAACCCAATAAGTTTGTTTAATAGAATGCGGTATTAGTTAACATACAACCGGCCGAATGTGACGATATTATTATGAAAGTATTGAGTTGACAATTATAACCTATAATATTGTTGAGTTGACCGTGCACGAGGACATGCACGAGGTCAGGATGGACGAATGTGACGTTTTGTCGTTTGATAGTAATAAATCCATTTTATTGTTATGATTTTGAATCAAATTGAAAGGATAATAGTAGTATTTTAGTTTAATAGCCTGGCAACACCGCCGCTTAGCTCCGCCGTTTCCCGCCATATTTTCCCGCCATTTGTAGTGGAATGGGGAGGTAAGCGGTGGGGATAGGCGGCAGAACGGTCGACGAAAGTCAGTTGCGGTCTCAGTCACTGTTCAACAGTCGAGAAGCCAAGTAGTTAGGGAAAACTGCTAACGTATCGTTGCTATAGCCTAGTTAATAATATTCATGATGTATTCCAGTGAAGAAAGTAAAAGTGGTTTACCTTTATTACTGTAGTTTCATTATACTGGTCAAAAACTGCTAAATCCGCTCTAAATCTGGCTCCGAAATACCCGAATCTGAACATAAACCCATAAATACACTAATCTTACTAAACAACGATGGCGATCGGAACAGATACCGATAAATCCCTCTTCCATTTTCATCAGCGTTTTATCAAATACCCATACATCCTATAGTGTTTTGGTTGGTTTGGTCAAAACCCGATATATCCATTTTATATTTTTTATAACTCAACAGGTATTTACAGTCACGATTGCAGAATTAAGGCTTCCAAAGAGTGGTGCTAACACCAATAAAATGATATATTTCGTTTAACTCTAAATTAGAAAACCATAAACTTGGCCAGTTTTTTACGTTTTTCCACAAAAAAGACATATGTAACACCGTTTTTGTTCCGACGCTTAAAAAATATACCGTTTTTCATTCCATCACAAAATATTTATAGGTATATAAATGTTAAGTTCCCGACTAGGTTGAAATTAAAATGTCTCATCGAATCAATTAAATTACCAGCATATCCAATAATCCTTATGGTTCACATGCCAGGCCAATAATACACCATAATAATCATTATTTAATGTCACTACCTACTGCATTCGATAACCCTGCAATGACTTCAATTCACTACGCGTTTCAATGCAAATCAGTGGGTTAACAACCCAGTCAGTCCTCCACCCAATCAGTGGGTGGGGTGGAGTTCATCTTAAGCTAGGGTTTCCTAGGATGACGGTGCCGTCATATTACGGCCGTAATATAGCGGCGTTGAATGTTGTCTATGTAAACAATATGGTGACACCGTAACGTCATGACACCGTACCATATTGTTCACATAGACAACGTTCTACGCCGCTAAATGACGGCCGTAATATGACGGCACCGTCATCCTAGGAAACCCTAGCTTTAAGTGTACAAAAAACTAGCAAAAAAAAAGACAAAAAAATCTTCCGTAAGCACCATATATCATTGACATAGTACAACACGCAGGCTCACATCTATCTTACAAGACAGAAAACTTGTTGTTATTATGAAACGGCTTTTCATATATTCAACTATTTCATATTTTCCATGACCTTACCGATTTCTTTTATTTCACACCGTATTAGTTAACCAGTTATTACTTAATCGGCATAGAACATGACGCGAGATGAGACAAAAAGATGCGCCCCAGATGTGCGCGGGCGCATTGCGCGATATGCACTATTGTTACATAAACGCATTTAATCGTACATTTAGATGTAAAGCTAGCCACTGACGTCCATTTAGCAGACGTCCGAATGGAAGCATGTCTAGATTCAACTTCCATTTAGACGCACTAATGTCGGTACTCACGTAGCTTAAATCTGTACGAATTTCCATTTTGGAAGCATTCCATTTGGACGTGTCGGTCAAATGGAAGTCTTGTCAGTGGCTAGCTTTAGAAGGCTTTAGGCTACACGTTTGTATTATGGAAATTGTAAGGAAGTTGTAATATCCTTTTTAACCGACTTCAAAAATTTGAAAAGGAGGAGGTTATCTATTCGTCGCGTATTTTTTTTTTATATGTATGTACACCGATTACTCGAAGACGGCTGAACCGATTGAAATGATTCAAACGTTATAACATGAGGTTTGTGGTCCCATTTTTTGAAATTTTGAATTCGGTTCAGTAGTTTTCAAGTAATCTTGAAAATACTGTCGTTTCCGTTACCGTTTTATATGAATTGAGACGGATTTTCAACCATTACTATTTGTTTGTGAACCGATTTAGATTATTCTTTTTTTGTTTGAAAGAAGACACCTTAAGGATGATACCATATTAATTTCATTGGTATTGGACTATGGATTTTGAAGATACACGAGGGAACTCCTCAAAACCAATTAGGAACTGTACAGTGATTGAAATATTGTTAGGTTTATGACAATAAAAAAAAGAAAAACCGCCTTCAAAAAACTGAAAACAAAAACAGCTTAAAAATTAAATACCTCTAAATAAATTCGCAAAAAAAAAAAAAAGCAAGAAATAAATTCGAACCATTCGTTACACATATCAATATAATAAAACACGTCTAATGAAGTCGGGTGGGGCTGGAGGACAACTTAATTTTTTTCTAAAAGCCCCACCCGACTTCATTAGACGTGTTTTATTATATTGATATGTGTAACGAATGATTCAAATTTATTTCTTGCTTTTAGAGGTATTTAATTTTTAAGCTGTTTTTGTTTTCAGTTTTATGAAGGCGGTTTTTCTTTTTTTTTAAAAGCTTTTTATTTTCAACTTTTTAGTGGTAGGTATGTAAGCGCAGCGTGTAAATATTTTTTAACTTTATATTATAATATTTTCAATGGTAAAATGCCCAGAACTCAATTTCCAAATTTACGCTGTTTGTTTTTGAGGAGTTCCGTTGTGTCTTCGTAGTCCAAGTCTAGTCCAGAACGTTGCATTGCAAACCATGATTTGGTTTGTTTTGGATTGCCATAAACTTACCAAAACCTAAATCACTTAATATATATACTATTTGACTTTGAGGAGTTCCCTTGTGTATCTTCGAAGTTCGAAATCCAATAACAATGAAATTAAATTGTGACCACTCTTGAAGTATACCCTTTCAAACAAAAAAAGAATCATCTAAATCGGTTTATAAACAAAGATGTTATGTCCGAAATTCCATAAAAACTCTTGCGATGGCGAGCTAAATAGTTGATATTTTTCAGGATTATGAAAAAACTACTGGCCAGATCTCTGTAAAAAATTTATGGGACCACACACAAACTATGTTCTTTGAGATAAAAAAAGAATTGTACAAATCGGGTAACAACTGACGAAGCTATGTTAAAACATACATAAAAAAATAAAATAAAAAAAATACCGTCGACTTGAGAACCTCCTCCTTTTTTTGAAGTCGGTTAAAAACAAGTTAAGTACCTATCTATTGTAAAGGACGTTCTGGACTAGAGTTGAAATGCGAAGGCTCAACGGAACTCGTGGAAATTGAGTTACTCGGGGTATACCATTGAAAAATTTTAAACATTATAACGTTTTATTTTATAAAATCATCTCTTACATAGGTACCTATGCTATACCACAAAAAAGTTTAAAATAAAAAAGCTTTCTAAAAAAAGCACAACCTCCTTCAAAAATCTTAAACACAGCTCTATAAAAAGCAAGAAATAATGTTCAAATCGATTACCTAATTAAAACACGTCTATTGAAGTCGGGTGGGGCTTTTAGAATATAAACAATACAATAAGTAAAAAAAATACTTCCAGCTCCACCCGACTTCAATAGACGTGTTTTAATTAGGTAATCGATTTGAACATTATTTCTTGCTTTTTATAGAGCTGTGTTTAAGATTTTTGAAGGAGGTTGTGGTTTTTTTAGAAAGCTTTTTGTTATTTACGCACGGAAACAAAAAATTATAAATAGTTACATTTAGGCATTTGGAGCGCCTGTTTTGCAGTAGGTAATCACAAAGTGTACCATTCAAAAATAAAAGTAAACGAATCGAGTAAGCTTAACAAAACACCTTACTTACTTCGCTGGCTCAGCGACCCGAAGTGCCTCTTGGATCTTGCCTCCGACATCAAAGTGCGCCATTTAACAAAACAGGATTAAACTTTTAGGTTTTTGCATTCACAATGCTATTTTTATATTAAGATGAATAAATAATGAAAAAATATTAGAAAAAAAATCAGATCCCGTCTGAGTTGCTACGGGTGAGTCGATTTTTTCTAATATTTTTTCATTATTTATTCATCTTAAAACAGGATTACTCCAAATATTTTTCAGGTTTTACTGCCACTTGTCTTGTATCATATTTTATCAACTTTTACCAACTAAAGTACTTATAAAAAAGATTCCTCATTATTTGTCATGTAAGTACCTAAAGACTTTGTAGGGGATTTTATTACGTTCAGCCTCCCAGCATGACCACCGAAATGCGATATGTCAAAAGACAATCGATTTTGACAGTTGAGTATCGATAAAACGCTCTATCACGCGATTTAAATTGTGTTTCGGTGGTTATGCTAGGGAGGTAGATTGTACAAAATTCCAAGATTTCCAAGATTCCACAAAATTCAAATTCCAAAAATTAATGCTTAGTAAAAAATGTATTTTTTTTATATTTTTAGTTATATTTGTACTGGTATAACATAAAGTTAGTATATCTATCTTTTTCATGATTGGGCACACACATTAAGGTCATTGTGAAATGTTTTTCTTAAACAACCCAGACATCAGAATGATACTAATGTAATAGTAATGTGCTGGATTACACAGCCGATGAATAGCGCATAATTACACGCGCAAGCGCACAGTGAATGCACGGAAACAAAATAGAATGAAAATATAACCTAAGTATGATAATTAACTTTAGATGTAAAAATAAAAAGCCGAATATAATCTATAGGACTCCGATTTCATTAATTTATTATAAAAAAATGCAGTCTCTGTTTGCGTGTAAATAGTTTTTTTTGTGATAGTTCAGCTTTTTCCCGCGAATATATAAGGCGACCAGTTTATTATTTATTATTATTATTTATTGTAATGACGGAAAAGAATCTTTAAGTATTTTTTGTATTCCTCGGGAACAGTATATTTTTCTGGATGAAAGGTGCCCTATGTCATTTTACAGAAAAAGACATAAGTACAGACCCCTGAAAATGTGTATGTGTGAAATTTCATGATGATCGGTTGGGTAGTTAGAACGTGAAGGCGTGACAAACAAACAAACCTAATTAGGCATTTTAATATTATAGAATTCAGTTTCTGATTTAGTGTTCAAAATTAGCGCAATCGGCTTGTTTCCTATGCTTACGTAGGTCCATTTGTCAAAGATTGCGAGTCCGCCACTTTACACCACAGTGTAAATAACTATGTATTTCATAATCCGGATATTCTCTAACTAAAATTATTTGTATAATTACACACATTTCCTCCACACACATAATGTTATCTGAAGCAAGCGTTTGTGACTGCACTACATCCTTCCGCTAAAATGTACAAACTAAAACTGAACCCTACGTTTATACCATTTGAGTATATTTTAAATCAAAATATTCTTTAGTAAACAACAAATGAGGAGCTCGATGGCGCTGTGGTTTATCGCCTGGCCCGGCGATTGCAGAGGTTAAGCAATTTCGCAAGGTTGGTCATGGGATGGGTGACCAAATATGGATTATCTCGAGCTCCTCCGTGGTTCGGTAGCCGTTGGTCCTGGCTGCATTTGCAGACGTTAACATCCACCATTCCGCATTAAGCCCACGCCTCCTTATCCACTCATAAGGCGTGAAATACACAGAAGCGACGCAGCACGGATACGGCGGCGATACGGTGCAGATGTGAGACTTTTGGATGCTTTCGGCCAATCAAATACACTTATCGCCGCCGTCGCCGTCGTATCTGCGCCTTATCTCCGCCGCATCTCTTCTATGTATTTCACGGAAGATACATAGAAGCGATGCGGCGGAGATAAGGCGCAGATACGGCGGCGATACGGTGCAGACGCGAGACGGATGCGGCATGAAATACACAGAAGCGATGCGGCTCGGATACGGCGGCGATACGGTGCAGATATGAGACGGTCGGGAACGGAAATACACGATTTTGTTTCGAAAAATGAATTAAAAATATTATTAAAGCATTCCAGTTACGGCACCCAATGGTTTAAGTTATTAAATAATTTTATTTTTACGACTGGTTAGAAAAAAAACAATGTACTATAACTACCGCTTCCATAGCTATGTTATCCTGGTACTTTAGAATCCAAACGATAATTTGCAAAGCTACTTGTACTTTTTATCTAGTAATGTATTATTAGTTGTTTATAGAATACCTACTTCAAAATAATGTCTTCAAAAATAATAAAGTTTTTATACGTACTGTACGAATTGACATGTGCTCTTCGTACGCGGCGCTGCGTCGCGTCCGACGAGCGACGTGGAGCAGACATCGCTGCCGTATCGTATAGACAAGTCGAAAAATGCCGTTATGAGTTTAGAAGCAAATCTTATTAGTTTTGATTACCAATGTTTCCTTATTAATTCGACCCCGCTGTATTGAAAAATGATGAATGAAAGAAAAAACGCTGAAAAGAAAGATGGCGGCCACTTTTTGATTCAGCGGGGTCTAATTAGTCGGTAAGTAATAAGTAATATGATTTGCTTCTAGAACTTCACTTTTTTTTCATTCTTGACTGGTCTATATCTAACCGACTAATTAGACCCCGCTGAATCAAAAAGTGGCCGCCATCTTTCTTTTCAGCGGTTTTGCTTTCATTCATAATTTTCAATACAGCGGTGTCGAATTAATAAGAAAACATTGGTTACCAAAAACTAATATGATTTGCCTAAAAACTCATAATGGCATTTTTTGACTTGTCTATACGATAAGGCAGCGATGTCTGCGCCACATCACTCGCCGTACGCGATGCGGCGCCGCCGCCATACGAAAAGCACGTATCACTAAGTACAGTACGCATTAAAACCTCAAAACTCGGTACTTTATTCTTTATTATTTTTGAAGACATTATTTTGAAGTACGTAGGTATTCTAGAAACTACTAATAATCATCACAAAGTACAATGTAGCTTTGCAGATTATCGTTTGGATTCTAAAGTACCAGGATAACATAGCTATGGAGGCGGTAGTTATAGTACATTGGTTTTTTTTCTAACCAGTCGTAACAATAATAGTTCATTATGAGACAAGTTAGCTTAGGTTGCTCATTCCACATCATTCCATTGCTGTGGGTTGCAGCCCGAGCCGCAGGCGAGGTGCAATAAGCAAAAGCTCACGAATTTCATACGACGTTTTTCAATACATTTGCGAGGAAAATATTAAAGTAATTTACCACTATCTACATTTTCAAATTGACCACACCACAGCAACAAATACGACAAAAAAAATATGATAATTATGATGGGAAAAGGCGCGCAGGTTTTTTTTTTGTTTTTTTCACACGCCCAATGCAAGAATTTTTTGCGAACAAAGGAGTAAGAGCAACGTGACATATACTTGACAGTTGCCTGGTTACTGATTGTTATTGATTTCACGTTATGAGAATATAGATTGCTTAATATAAATTGAAAGGACTTATTCATTTATTTATTATTCCAAAAATTTATATGAATTTTAAGCGACATAAAACCTCTTTTTTGTTCCTAAAAACTTACTGTATTACCTGGTTAAATTGGGAATGCTCTGTTGTTTACTCACATTGAACTTGCAGTAAGGTACTTATTTAACTTTCTCTATAACCAAATAGTGTTTTATATATTATTGCACGCGTTTGTTATAGCTCGGTTTATGGCCCTAAAAGCGATGTATTAGGACTCACTTTACGAGCAAGTGTGTTGAAATAGTACATTACATCCGAGAACGGGAAGCTAGGGATTGCATTGTCGAGGATGGTTTGAAGCCCGAGCCGCAGGCGAGGGCTTTAATCATTCGAGGCAATGCAAGTAGCTTCCAGTACAAGGTTTGTATAATACTTTACTCACTTATGCTCTGAAATGTTATCATTCCATTTGAAAAAAGAATGCGGGGCTTTCAACATTTCCGTGAGGGTCTGGTTCATCACATTCTAAATTTGAAATTCAGTGCGGAAATGAAATTCAATACTTACTTCCCGCACTGGGTGCGGGAAGTAAGTGTTCCAAATTCAAATCGGTAGAACTTATCAGCTAGCATTCTTTTTATGAATCTTTATGGTTGCATGACCGGTCAGTAAACATGGCCACGCGAACCAATTTAAATATCACATTTTACAAAGAAAATTGTATTTCCTCGCATTTCGTGAGTAAAGTATTATACAAACCTTGTACTGGAAGCTACTTGCATTGCCTCGAATGATTAAAGCCCTCGCCTGCGGCTCGGGCTTCAAACCATCCTCGACAATGCAATCGCTAGCTTCCCGTTCTCGGATGTAATGTACTATTACTCACGAAATGCGAGAAAATACAATTTTCTTTGTAAAAATGTGATATTTAAATTGGTTCGCGTGGCCATTTTTACTGACCGGTCATGCAACCATAAAGTTTCATAAAAAGAAAGCTAGCTGATAAGTTCTACTGATTTGAATTTGGAACATTTACTTCCCGCACTCAGTGCGGGAAGTAAGTATTGAATTTCATTTCCGCACTGAATTTCAAATTTAGAATGTGATGAACCAGACCTCCGTGGAAATGTTGAACGCCCCGCATTCTTTTTTCAAATGGAATGATAACATTTCAGAGCATAAGTGAGTAAAAATATTTAACAACTTAAACCATTGGTGTCGTAACTGGAATGCTTTAATAATATTTTCATCCCTTCTATTCGAAAATTGATGCTTTGTTCCTATATAAGTGGGACCAAAATAGCTCTTTTCAGGTTAAATTGGAAATAATTCAATAACTGTAATTTTGTTTTTCTATGATATAAAGAATTATTAGTTATAGTAAAAATAAACAGAATTAAACATTTTGAAACTTCGCATCAAAGTAAAAAAAATGAAAAACTAAATTTTCAAACATTTTGATTTCAAAATTACAGCATAATAAGTAACTTTGTAAAAGTACCAGTGTTATGATATGACGCTTGCATTTCAGGTAAATAAATCAAAATTAAACTAATTGATCAATGGGGACTATCGTTATTAAAGAAAGTTCAGTAAGTTGCAGATATTTTGGCTTATCTTATCAGAAATTATAGATAACTGAAATTCAACAATTTATTCTGAATAGTATTTACTGTCTGTTAATAAATTGTTAAAAATTAAACAGATTGTCTTTGCAGATTTCTATTTTTCGAACTAAGTCACAAATATTTTTAATATTTGGAAAACGAAAATACATAACTATTTCGAAAGTGTTTAATTGATGCCTTCAAAATATTATTAGTACTATAAGAAACAAATTAAACAATAAATGTATGCGATTATTCTTTAAATGATATTTTTTCTTAGTTACGTTTCAATACGAACGTTATTAATTGCAAAATAAGGTCGTAATTTCTTTGTGTATCAAATCTCGACCGTGCTGTCCTGAGTCGCGAGCACTCGCGATTTTATTATAGGCCATAGTCAAGTCAGTGATAAGTAGTCCGTTCGTTTCGGTCGGGTTATCGGGTATTAATTATTAAGTACCCTGAGCAATTCAAAAAAAAGTGTAGGTAGCCCCGCTGTTCGCCCTGGCTCTCGGATTTCTTCATTTATATTTTTGTTATGAATGACTTCTAGCAAAATAAATTCGTTTATTTAGGTGAAATAAGCATATTATTAAATATATAATCTACGTTGTCTATTTTTTTGATAATTCACAAAATATTACATTTACGAAGATTTTAAAACGTTGAAATGAAACCCATCGAAATGAAAAGTGTGTGCGAGCAGTTTCAAATGTCAATGTCAGTTATTGAATGCTTAAATATTAGTTAAAAGTTTCATTAATTTATTTTTAATAATTTCTATCAAAAATAAATAGTTACAGTAAAATCGAAAATTTGAACGAAGCGGAACATTCAGTTTTGTGACCACTTTTTTTAAGAAAATCTTATTATTGTGTAAAATTTCGGATGGAAATGGCAACGTTTTATTCGACCTTTATCGTGAGACGCTATTTTAATTACATTGTAAAACTGATTTTAGTGTCAGCGTCGATTTACTGTTGAAGTGATCAGTGTTTTTTTGCTCAGGTATGTGACCAAATTTTGCCATTAAAAACAAACAAAGTACCGACAAATAAAGTACCGACTTTTTTTTTTGGGATAACAAACAGTTGATACAATATTATATTATAATTTACTTGTATTAGGTATTTAGGCCATCTTTAAACAATTTAAACGCAGCTTTGTTAACTTTAAAACTTTTGTAACTGACCATTATGTCACTGTCTCTTCCAATTGATGGAGTTAATGTAAAAATTAGACGATTTTTACTTTTAAAATTGTGCGGCTCCAAAATATGATTAGAGTAAATGTAATAACTTTTCGAAAAAGCGACACATATCACATAAAATATTATGTTTTTAAGGTAAAGTTATAAAATTACTCATCAAAAAGTGACAGAGTCACATAACCGAAGAAAAAAAAACGATAATTTTGTGTTAATCCTTGAAACTAGAGCTACTTTACTACATTTTTTTTTAATCCCATGTGTAATTAAATTAGTTAATAAAAAAGGCGCATTAGTTTCACAGTTTCTCTTATTATGCTTTTAAATTTAGTCACCCAACGGATTACGGTGCCAGTTTCGCAACAAAGTTAGTTTTGTTTCGATATTGTCGCGAAATACCTCGAATTTCGCGTTCCTTTTTAGTTTTCTCTATAACTAACATTATGGTTAAAGAATAATGGGAAAAATGTATGGACCCCGTCCCCAACAGTGTAGCACTTTCTATCATATATCATACGAAAGAGCGTAAAATAGACATCATGTGCTACAAGAGTGGGGAACTGGGGACGCTTTATCCCATTGTTATTTGTAAAAAAAAAGTGGGGTACACTTTTTTTTCAGTCGCTCATATGTACAGTCAGCAGCACGTCAGACAATACATGTTGATCTTGAAACCGTCTTTATGCTGTACGTTATAAAAGCTGTTTTCGTAGTTCAACTGTTTAACAGTATCCAGTATCTATCTCTTGACCATTTATTGTTTAAGTTGCTTGCTATTGCTCTTTAATTCTGTTCATACTATACTATAATATTATGCTGCTTACTATTATACCTTCACTGTCACTATCAGAATTTTCTTCTTCTAATGCATTTACCTTTTTCTAGGTATACATTTTTCTTTTATTTTTGTTTCTACACACTCTGACAAAATGACCGTATATGCTGCATATTATACATTTTTCCCAAAGGCAAAGCAATTTCTAACTTCATGTTTTTTACCACATCTTTTACAATCTATTTCTCTATTTTTTTAACTATTTCCTTAGCACTCAGCTCTATTTTTTACAGCATTCACTTGTCATTATTTTTCCATACTGTATAGATATATGATATAGCATTATCAGTGGCCTTGTAAAGATCCTAGCGTGTGCAGGTGTTGGGACACGCAGGGCATGACAGAAGATGTGCCATTGTCTGGGGGGAAATACCACACAGACATACGCTCTCCGAGCTATAGCCCCACCTGAGCATGTTCTCCTTGCTTCGGCCTACTTGAGTCTATTTAAGGACTTTCAAGTTGCCCAAGGTAGATCATGGCCAGGGGGTAGTTGTTCCGCCAGCTCAGTACTTGGGTCTTTGAGGTATTTCTCCTTCCAGAGCTTTAAACGGGTGTCTTTAGCTTCCCCGTCCAGAGGAGTAACTTCCTTGTGAAAGTTGTGGCGACTCTTAAGCCTCTGGGTCACCGTCACGTGGTGGTGTTAGGGGTGCCGTGGGTCATGCTCTTTTTTAAAGCTCTCTAGAGAGCTAGCCACATCCCTGCGAACGACCGGGGAAGCAATACCAGCCAGCAGATACAGCAAAGCAACAGGAATTGGTTTAAGAGTATCATTCTTTGATGGATAGGTTCCTTGTTACCTATGACAATTACCATCGTCATTAATGTATGTTCTAACTCTAACTCACCCAGTCAGTGTATAATTTTTCGAATTTTGTATGAAAATGATCAAATACTTCATCATTCTCTTGTTTCAATGTTAGGAGGTTGTGCTTTAGTCATTATGAGGCTTTTTTGCGGTGCCGTTTAGTCTTGAAATTTTCCTAATAAGTCGTTCAACGTGTTCAGATCCATTTTACCGAATGTATTGTATACTTATATTGCCCGCGTGGTCAAGGAATACTGTTTTTTCCATGGTTCCGCAGTTTTATCCAGGCCCATGGTTTGTATATAAAATCTGAAGTTCTGCATGAATCTCATTATATTCGCGCCATCACCAGACAACTGACGTCATGTCAGAAATTTTATTCTCTCCATTATAATATTTGCACTGAGCTTTTATCAATGAAACTTTCCCAATCTCAATTTTCACTGTGATTAAAAAAACATGGAAACCACGGTGATTGTTCATCCAACCACAGGCAGTCAGGCGTCCGTCAACCCGGAAAGACAGAAGAGGCAAAAGGAGTCCCAGGATACATGAGTGACTTTCATTATCTCAGCTACAAGAACCACATCGTGGGCAAACCGTTAATAATAATCATCATCATCATCAATAATCATCATTTATTGCAGGCAACAGAAATATCATTTCCAATATTAGGCCCGTAAAATAAATACCTTACAGACTTACATACATAATATTACAGTATAGAAGGCGGCGACGTGTTACGCAATGTAGTGTCCAGGGGTCGACCTCTAAACCGACGGAATAGGACCCCCTTCGGCCAAAAATCGTCCTTCATGAAGGTCGACAGATATTCGGTCGGCACCCTCGCCCCAAATGAATTGAAGTTCACGTTATGGCGAGACTCCAACCGCTTGACCCTCAGCGTATATTTGGCTTTTATTCTGATTGTACTCCACAATGTCATTGGATTGTGTTGAGTAATGCAGGCGGGACACGTACACCGGCGTTGTCAGGATAGCCGGCCGCAGCAGGTGATTGTGTTCAGTCGGGGCAGTGCCGCACAGGTTACGATATGACGAGAGGCCTTCTTCTTCTTTTCCACCTTTTTGAAGCCATCATCATCTCATCGTGCATCCTGTCTCCGCGGCGGCGCTGGTTGCTCAGCTTTGGAGACCGATCCTTGTTTGTTTCCCTTGTTTGTAGCCCGGTCAAGATGATTAGCGGGCTTGTTGGTAGCATTAACAGCAGCGTAAGCACGTTGAAGTGTAGACGTGCTCACGCGTGACGTTTTCGCTGGAACGGAGGAGCTGGTGGCGGGGCGGGGTGCATCGCTAGCTGCGGTGGCGGCCGGTGACGCATCCCTATGCGCCGACTTCAAACTGCAGATGGAAGCATTTTGCGCTCCACGTTAAGTGTTCACATTTGTGGCCTCATGTGACCTGAAACCGCAGCGGTGTTGCTTAATAACACCACTTGGGCACGCAACTCACTGATGGTGTTGTCTGAGGCCTCCAGTTTGCACATTACTTCGGCCAGGCTTATTTTCAGGGAGGTGATGTCCTAATCTCAAATATCTCAGTATACCTTTCTAAACCCAGTTCCAGCTAGCTTTCGAGAAAACACGAAGGCCGTTCAAACCATCCCGACCAATTTCTGCATGCCCCTTCCCGATCACCAACGGGAAGGGAAGCGCGTAAATTCGTTTTTCTTAGGCATACAAAAAAAGGGTATGGGTGCCCGCATAACAAAGCAGGTTTCAGGACAGGTCGGTACTAGTCAGTACAGGTCCGTACTGGTCAGGGGGGTAATAACGTAACTTTGTTGCAATCAACTCTGACAGAAATCGCAGTTACATTGCTGCTTTAGTAAGAACCAATGTGACAACTATCTTAACTAAAGCAGCAATGCAACTGCGCTTTCAATCGATTTCAATCTAGAATTGTTAGCAACAGCTTTACGTAATCAAGGTACAGTACAGGTCAGTACCCATCGGTAAGGGTAAAGTAGCCCCATACTTTTCTATGGGAGGCCGCATAAATAAAACAGATTGTCGGTACTGGTTTGCCCAAACATCCGCGGCGCAAACTATGTAGTAGCAACATGACCGAAAAACCTATATCCTTTTATGTTTGCACCCTATGGATGGATACCTATGCGGACAATAACCAGTCTTTTCAGATACTGCCTTTTTCGGAAGGTCGGTTGGAAGTAGGGCTTGCAATTCGAATATTCGAATACTTCGAATATTTGGCTTATTTTGCTATTCGAATACTCAAGTCGGTGATATTCGAACATTTTCTACTTTGTTAGATTTAGGCGAAAGTCATTCATTAAATATCCGAATAGCGCTAGAATGAAGCGTTTGTTAACGTTCACTTTCATGTTTATTTCTTTGTTGACCTAATGTTCTTTATTTGTCCAGAAATAGTAAACGATTTTAATCTTTCTTCTTGAAGAAAGATCATCATCTTGATGAGCAAAATACTTGAAACTTAAAACAGGTTAGAAGTCAGAACTGGAAGACAATAAAATAATATACTGTCATTGAGCTGATCTAATGGTGGAACCCAAAGATGACCACAGGAAATCTGTAATAAAACCATACAAATCCATCGAGTTTGGGCTCGTTTGATTCGTCTTGACAAGCATTTTGTTGTGAAATAGTATCCAGAGTTTGATGATGAAGCCGAAAGAAGACCACAAGAACTTTGTAGTAAAACCATGCAACCCCATCTAGTTTAGGATCGTTTGATTCGTCTTGGCTAGTACTGTAATAGGAGATGATTTCCAGGGTCTAATGATGGAGCCGGAAGGAGGCTACAGGAACTTTGTAATAAAACCATGCAACCCTATCGAGTTTATACTCATTTGATTTGTTTTGATGGGTACTTTGTTGAAATAGTGGCCAAAGTCGGATGATGGAGCCGGAAGAAAACCACAGGAACTTTGGAATAAAACCATATAAATCCATCGAATTTGGGCTCGTTTGACTCGTCTTGACAAGTTCTCTGTTGGGAAATTCAATAGTGTACAAGATTTGATGATGAAGCCGGAAGAAGGCCGTAAAAACTCTGTAATAAAACCATGCAACGCCATTTAGTTTGGGCACGTTTGATACGTCTTGACTAGTACTTTGGTGGGAGACAATTTCCAGGGTCTGATGATGGAGTTGGAAGAAGGCCACAGGATATCTGTAATAAAACTGTACAACTCCATAGAGTTTGGGCTTGTTTGATTTGTCTTGACAAGTACTCTGTTGGGAAATAGTTTTCAGGATCTGATGATGAAGCCGGAAGAAAATCACAGGAGCTCTGTAACGAAACCATACAAATCCATCGATTTTGAGCTTGTTTGATTTTTCTTGACAAGTACACTGTTGGGAAAATAAATAGTGTTCAAGGTCTTATGATTAAGCCGAAAGATGTCCACAAGAACACTGTAATAAAACCATGCAACCCCATCTAGTTTGGACTCGTTTGATTAGTTTTGACTAATGCTCTAATAGGAGACGGTTTCCAGGGTCAGATGATGGAGCCGGAAGAAGGCCACAGGAACTCTGTAATAAATCCATGCAATCCCATTGAGATTTTTGCTTGTTTGATTTGTCTCAATAAGTACTTTGTTGGGAAATAGTGGCCAAGGTCGGATGATGCAGCCGGAAGATCACAGGAAATCTGTAATTAAACCATACATACCAATCGAGTTTAAGGTCGCTTGATTTACCTTGACAAGTACACTGTTGGGAAAATAAATAGTGTTCAAGGTCTGATGATGAAGCCGAAAGAAAGCAACAAGATCTGTGTAATAAAACCATGCAATCCCATCTAGTTTGGGCTCATTTTATTCATCTTGACTAGTACTCTAATAGGAGACGGTTTCCAGGGTTTGATGATGGAGCCGCAAGAAGGCCACAGGAATTCTGTAATAAAACCATGCAACCCCATCGAGTTTTTGCTCGTTTGATTTGTCTTGATGAGTACTTTGCTGGGAAATAATGGCCAAGGCTAGATGATGGAGCCGGAAGAAGATCACATAAACTTTGTAATAAAATCATACAAATCCATCGAGTAAAAGCTCGTTTGATTTGTCTTGATAAGTACTAGTTGGGAAAATAAATAGTGTTCAAGGTTTGATGATAAAAGCCGGAAGAAGGCCACAAAATCTCTGTAACAAAACTATTCAACGCCATTTAGTTTGGGCTCGTTTGATACGTCTTGACTAGTTTTCTGATGGGAGATTAAATTGAAATTGAAATTGAGATAGTATCCAGGGTCTGATGATGGAGTCGGAAAAGGGTCACAGGAACTCTGCAATAAAACTATACAACTCCATAGAGTTTAGTGTTCGTTTGATTTTTCTTGATAAGTACTTTGTTGAGAAATAAAGTCCAGGGTTTGGTGATGGAGCGGGAAGAAGGGCACAGAAACTCCATAATAATACCATACAACACAACCCCCTCGAGTCTGGGCTCGATTGATTCATTTTGACAAGTATTCGGATGACGGAAAAACATAGATAAGTCTAAAAAGCAGAATTTATATATTTATTGACAAAAAAAAAACTAAAAAAAAACACGTTTTAAAAACGAACTATAAAGTTAAAAAATCGAACTGAAAACCCGTAACGATTTATGACCATATACAGAAGTTAAACCTAAAAACGTGTGGAAAATGCAAAAGTCAATGATGATAAATCTTCCAAAATGCTTCCCATTAAACGTAGCATTTAGGTTTAACTTGAAAAATAAACAATATTTATTAATTACAACCATTTTTTAAAATTTACAGAAATATTCGAATACCTCCTTAAAAAATATCGAATATTCGAATAGTGAATTTCATCGAATATTTGCAAGCCCTAGTTGGAAGTCGTCAAACCCGTTTTTTAATAGCGCCCGTTATATTTTTTTATGCCTCAGACAAAGTGAGTCACTCATCTACAAGAGTGTCTGATTTATCATTTTCCATACAAAATTTGAACCCTATTTTCACCCCTTAAAGGGTTAAATCATGTCCACCGTGTTGAACATCAAAATAAATGTCATTTTCGCAATCACCATCACATAAAACGTCAAGAACGACATCCATATCGATTTTTATGTTTACTTACCCTATTTACCCCTTGAGGGGTTGATTTTCAAAATCACAAATAATTGTTTGCTTATTTATTTTTAGACGTCTTTTATTTATTTCTAGACACAACTTCGTCCCCTTTTTCACCCCTTCGGGAGTAGAATTTTCAAAAACGCTGAGACACGTGAATATTAAAATTCAATTGTTAGCCTAAACACAAAATTTGAAGATCCTAGCTTCGAAACTGAGGGATTTTCATACAAACTTTGGACCCCATTTCAGCCCCTTGGGGAGTGAGTTTGCAGCCCTAGACCTCATAAGGAACCTATGTGCCGAATTTGGTGTCTTTAGACCCAGGGGTTTGGGCTGTGCATTGACACGTGAGTCAGTCAGTATCTTCTTTTATATATTAAGATTACACGATTTTAACCTTTTAAATTTGTGCGGCCATAAAATATGATTACAATAAATGTAATAACTTTTCGAAAAAGCTACACATATCACATAAAATATTACGTCTTTAAAGTAAAGTTAAAAAATAACTCATTAAAAAGTGACATAGTCACATAACAGAACAAAAAAAAACGAAAAACTTGTGTTAATCCTTGAAACTAAAGCTATTTTATTTGATTTATTATTATTTGATTGATATATTTTATAATCATACATAATAATTAGTCTAAATAAATTTTGAAAAGGCGCATTAGTTTCACAGTTTCATTTTATTATGCTTATAAAATTTAGTCACACAACGGAGCCAGTTTCGCCACAAAGTCAGTTTTGTTTCAATATTATCGCAAAAATACCTTGAATTCCAAGTTCCTTTTTAGTCTTATTTATAATTATGTCCTATTAAATTATAGTGAAATTTGTAAAAAAAAATACATATAAAATAAAATAAAAAGTTAAAGTGGGGTACTTACTTTTACTTTTTTTTAATTGCTCATATGTACAGAAAACTTCAAGTAATAACTAGGTATTTAGTAAAATTTCCTCACAACAGTTACTTACTACCTTCTTCAATACTGCAAGATTTATGTCACCGTCTTGTCGGTACGGTAGTCGTGTAATGTTAGGTACTCCTTACTCCAGTAACATTACAACATAATTATAGTAGGTACTACCGTTCTTTACTGTAAGGTAATTGTGCTTTTTAGGGTTCCATAGCCAAAGGGTAAAAGCGGGACCCTATTACTAAGCTTTCGCTGTCCGTCTGTCTGTCACCAGGCTGTATCTCATGAACCGTGATAGCTAGACAGTTGAAATTGTCACCGAAGATGTATTTTTGTTGCCGCTATAACAACAAATAATAAAAGCAGAATAAAATAAATATTTAACGGGGGCTCCCATACAAAAAACGTGATTTTTTGCCGTTTTTTTGCTCGAAATTAATAACGGCAACAGGTAGACAGCTGATATTTTCACAGATGATGTATTTCTGTTGCCGCTAAACAATTTAAAATAAATATTTAAGAGGGGCTCCCATACAACAAACGTGTTTTTTCCCGTTTTTGGTACGGAACCTTTCCTGCGCGAGTCCGACTCGCACTTGGCCGGTTTTCAAACTTTGCAAGAGATAGGTACGGTACGAGGTAGGCCAATAACTACTAGAATATGTTATCTCATCAATCAATCAGACTGTATACGACAATAATAACACAGTAAAATCAAATAAGTACCTATCATATATTCATTCGTATTTAACTCGCTCGTATAGGCAACCGACAAGATGACAGTTAAGTAGCCGCCACGCCACTACCGGCTGCAGCGCGCCCCGGCTCCCGCCCCCCCGCGCGCACTTTGCGCTTGAAGGCCCCGTTTTTCAACTTACTGTATGTAATATAGATTCCATTGATAAAAACATTTTTATTTTTTATTAAAAACGACACAAAATACTTAATAGTGTTACGTACGTTAAATGTTATAAACATAGTCGCCGTGCGGGCGGCGGCGCGCCGGCGGTGGCGAGTGGTTCTCCGCCCCGCACGCACCCATCGCATGCATTCTGCTCCACTACTTGCTTTCGCGTGTTTACAATTAAATTGTAAATTTCTTAAACGTGACATTTACATGTTTAATTTTGATGAAAACATGATCGTAGTACACAAAAACCTATTATTAAACAAAAAAAATACCGTTATGATTTTTAACTACTGAGAAATACATTATTATAAAAACGTAAAACACAAATGTTTAATTTTTTACTTAAATGTCTAAAAAGACGCATTATAGCTTTATAAGACACAAGCATCATAGTTACCATTTTGGCTTATCGAGAAATTGAGATTAGATGAATACTCTGAAAAAAAACCAACATGCGACTTTGCTTTTAGTTTAATTTTGCTATTAGGTGATGGCATTTGAATGCACCTTAAAATTATACAAACAAGGTATTTGGTTACTTATTTTACTTTTAGGAAAAGGTTAGGTAGTGTACGAAATCTCATGATTTTTATATAAAAGGGGTACCACCCTGGATTTTTCACATCATATATCTAATTAATATTTGACACTTAATATCAATATCCGATAGAATAATAAAAATTGCGAGTTTATTAATTTTGTCCAGATAAAGCTACTTTTATGCGCCGAAAGAACTTTTTAGTGGGAGGAAAAGAGATTTGAATTTAGAACATGTATCTTTCAAAGAATTCGAACGCCGCCGCCGGCTGGTATGTATTGACTGGCTGCATAGACGGCGCGGCGAACTGAAAAAAAAACATAAGCGCGCGAATTAAGTCTGTGTTCTTGTAATTAGTACATCCTTACGTACTTAGTACAATAACTTTTGAAAATTGCGCTAGTGTATCAAACGTAACTATAAATTTGTAATTATTTTTACTTTTCACGTGTCTTTTTTAAATAAAGAACATTTTCATTAATTACATAAACACAGTCTCCTATTTATTTTCCCATAGAAAGGGGATGAAAAGTAGAGTATATGACTCGGGCGCAAAATATTTTTGGCGAGGGCGACATACTTTGAATCCCTCGCTACGTTCAGGATTCTACTGAAGAATCCCTTGCTACGCTCGGGATTCTACTCTAGAATCCCTTACTTCGCTCTGGATTCAAAAGAGCGCCCTCGCCGTAAAAATATTATTTTACTCCCTTGTAATACAATCTACTATTTCATCCCTTCTATTCGAAAAATGATGCTTTGTTCCTATAAAAGTGGGACCTAAATAGCTCTTTTCTGGTAAGAACTTTTTAGTGGGAGGAAAAGAGATTTGAATTTAGAACATTTATCTTTCAAAGAATTCGAGCGCCGCGCCCCGCCGCCGGCTGGTATGTATTGACTGGCTGTATAGACGGCGCGGCGAACTGAAAAAAAAACATAAGCGCGCGAATTAAGTCTGTGTTCTTGTAATTAGTACATACTTACGTACTTAGTACAATAACCTTTGAAAATCGCGCTGGTGTATCAAACATAACTATAAATTTGTAATTATTTTTACTTTTCACGTGTCTTTTTTAAATAAAGAACATTTTCATTAATTACATAAACACAGTCTCCTATTTATTTTCCCATAGAAAGGGAATGAAAAGTAGAGTATATGACTCGGGCGCAAAATATTTTTGGCGAGGGCGACATACTTTGAATCCCTCGCTACATTCAGGATTCTACTGAAGAATCCCTCGCTACGCTCGGGATTCTACTCTAGAATCCCTCACTTCGCTCTGGATTCAAAAAAGCGCCCTCGCCGTAAAAATATTATTTTGCTCCCTTGTAATACAATCTACTATTTTAATTCATTTTTCGAAACAAAATCAGCGTGTATTTCCTTTGCCGACCGTCTCACATCTGCACCGTATCGCCGCCTTATCCGAGCCGCGTCGCTTCTGTGTATTTCATGCCGCATCCGTCTCGCGTCTGCACCGTATCGCCGTCGTATCTGCGCTTTATCTCCGCCGCATCGCTTCTATGTATTTCACGCCTAAGGAAGGCCTGTGCCCAAGTAGTGGGGACAATTAAATTGGCTGATGGATGGAAACAACAATACATACCTTTACATAAGTTTTTGTTTAGTACAAAATTTTGTTTTGCGTTATTTGAAAAACAATCGTATTTCTAAAATATGGTTGCTTATTTTACCTTTGATTGATACTTAATTAATTTGAAGGTTTGACCCTTGAAAATGACCCTTAAGTGGTCAATCATCCATTTAAAGGTCTAATCGATGACCTCCACAATCTCCACACTCAAATCGTAATAAGTATAGTTCCTATTATTCTGGTATCGGTATCACTACCCTACCCATGTTTAATTAATGTTCCTTAGCTGACTTGCAGTAAATTCAAATGTGGAAAAACGAGCTTCTAAATTATAATTAAAGAATATTTGACTTGCAAAAAAAATAGTAGCTTTCCTTTATAATATAAAAGTGAACTAGAGCCATTTGTAAACTTTAAATATAAAAAAAACAGACAAGCGAGTCGGACTCTCGCTCACCGAGGGTTCCGCACAAATTCTGTTTTTAGTATTTGTTGTTATAGCGGGAACAGAAATACATCATCTGTGAAAATTTCAACTGTCTAGCTATCACGGTTCATGATATACAGCCCGGTGACAGACAGACAGATAGTTGGGGAATTAGTGGCAGAAGGTCAAAATTTGTCATTAGATGAATTCACTTGGCACATATGTACCTTAGGTAAAACTGAGCTGATTCAGCCCGGTAGCCATCAGCCCCCCCTTGGCAGGTAGGGGGGGGTGGCATTTAAAGTTTCACACCGCCGCACTTCAGAAAAAAAGTCATATCTCCTTCAATATACCTACCACCTCGAGTGTGATATCATTTTATGATGAATCAAGGATGAGGAATTCATTTTTAAAACTTTAAATGTACAATGTCATAGAAAAAAGGTAAAATATTGACGATAGTTTAAAAATAAGTTTGCTATTTTTTTATTCAAAAGTCAGTATCTATTAAAAATAATCATTTTTTGCAATGAAAGAAAATATTATCTTAAAGTACATTTATTCAGCTTTTTAAAAATATATACTTTATATATGTTGGTTTTTTCATACAAAATGTATAGAGTACAAACTTAACTTTGCGTTCGGCTGCCGCTTATGGTCTTACGATCTTATAGTCTCTTTTAACTATTTTATGTTTTGATGCATATTTAGTTCTTTTTGTAGCAGGCATGAGGAATTTATTTTTGGGACATTTAATGTATAGTTTCATTGAAAAAAAAAATATGTTGACCAAATTGGCAAAAATCGGTTTACAATTGTTTTTGTTCAACAGTCGGGTATCTTTTAAAATGCTAATTTTATGCAAAGGAAAAAATACCACCTTAAAGAACATTTATTCAGCTTTAAATTAATATAAACTTTATATATAGTTATCATACAATTTCTATCTGAAAAAAATCTGACATGGTATGCGACGGTGTTTCCAGATGTCTGCGATTGCAAGTTAAGTTGGTTTTTTCATACAACATGTATGGAATACAAACTTAACTTTGCGTTCGACTGCCGCTTATGTTCTTACGGTCATAAAGTCTCTCTCAACTATCTTACGGTCTGATACATACTTAGATCTTTTTGTGAGAGTCATAAAGACTATATAAAAAAATAGACAGACTTGATCTATGTATAAGAAAGTCATAAAACGACGAAGCGTCGTGACGTCAAAAAATTAGATCTGAGAACGGTCAGGGAGGAAAATGTCTTACCACATTAAAACTAAAGTGCAAAAATTTTTAAAGTTTTAATAGGTAGGTTCCTTAAGGACCTAGGCATATAAATATACCGTAGAAATTAAAATATTTTCCATTGAGTATTTTTTGTACACTCGTGAGCAGAAAAATTAAATCACAGACCAATTTTCGAACAAACGGAGTAAACCTACAGCTTTGGTTCTCTGCCCAGGATTGAACGAGGTGTGTGCTGATGATGGCAAATTAAAGAATGAATGACGGAGGCTCATTATGCTAAAAAAACCTAACAGATTAGATGAGTGGTTTAGCTCAGGGTTGAACTTAAAAAAATATCAAATGAAAATTAAGAAGTATGGAAAATGTAACACTAAAAGCTCCAGACGGTCTCTAGTGTAAACGACTCTTCTGATCCGTTGGATTTCTTAAGCGATCTTGACCTCCTCCATTCACTCTTTGGATAACCATCATCAGACCACACCTTGTTCAATCCCTGACGAAGAACAAAAGCTTCAAAGTTACCTCGTTTATATGAAAATTGGACTGTGATTAGGGTTGCGTTCCTGGGTTCCCATTTCTGGGAATTACCGGGATGTTTTTTAAACCCGATCCCGAAAAATATGCGCCAGGATACCCTGAACGACGGGAGTTTATATTGCGGTTAAAAAGTTTAATAACTATTATATTATTTAAGCGTTTCGTTTTACATTTAAACAAGAAAATATCAATGACATTGTGACCGTAAATTGTAGCAGAGGGAAAAAACAAAAGCTTTTAGAGACAACTAATTCGACAAGTATAAAAGACCCTTGACTAAGCCAGGACCTCCATATTCTGCCCACCATCAGGATAGCTTTTGCATACCTGGGAAATCAAAAGCAATGAAGATATTGAAGGTAAAAGTAAAAGAAAATTATATATTTTTATTTAAATATATAAACGTTCTTTTTAATTTTTGTCCATAAATCATTATCAATATTTTAAGTATTTCGTAACAAACGAATGCTTGCAGTGTTTTATTTAACACCAAAAAAGAAAATCATTAACAAAATTATTTTTTAATTCTCTTATTTTGATATACAGGGTGTTACAAAAAAATCTCATAATTCCGAATACGGTAGAAGGGACCATCAAACTAAACAACTTCTTCTATGGTACCAAAATGTCGAAAATACCCGATTCCTGGGAATTCCCGGGAATTGCAAAATGTATATGAAAATGAAAGGGTGTCATTATTGTACCAAAAATAAAAAACACATCTTAGATTTATCATATTTTAATTGAAAAAAACAACTTATACCTAGGTACTTAACTTATTAATTGTAGACGCTTCGCTTGGAAACAGCGTCGCATACCATGTTCGATTTTTTTTCAGATATACATTGAACGATAACTATACATAAAGTATATATTTTTCAAAAGCTGAATAAATGTACTATTAGATAAAAAAAAAATTTGCAAAAAATTTGTATTTTTACAGATACTGACTGTTGAATAAAAAAATAGCAATTTTTTTTTTGAAACTATCGTCAATATTTTACCTTTTTTCTATGACACTGTAGATTAAAAGTTTTAAACATGAATTCATCATCTCTAATTCATTATAAAATAATATCACACTCGAGGTGGTAGGTATATTGAAGGAGATATAATTTTTTTCTGAAGTGCGGCGGCGTGAAACTTTAAATGCCACCCCTCCCTACCTGCCAAGGGGTGGCTGATGGCTACCGGGCTAAATCAGCTCAGTTTTACCTAAGCTACATATGTTCCAAGTGAATTCATCTAATGACAAATTTTGACCTCGCCATACATGAGTGCCAGTACTGACTGGACTAAGACGGACAATGGAGTCTAATAGGGTCACGTTTTTCCCCTTTGGGTATGAAACCTTAAAAAAACTTAGCTACAAACAATATTTGATCAATATTTGTGTGGTGCTGTTATTATTATAACTTTAGACATAGCTCTATGCAAAGAGAATGTAAAAAAAGCCGGCCAAGTGCGAGTCCGACTCGCGCACGAAGGGTTCCGTACCAAAAAACGGTAAAAAAAATCACGATTGTTGTATAGGAGCCCCCCTTAAATATTTATTTTATTATGTTTTTAGTATTTGTTGTTATAGCGGCAACAAAAATATATCATCTGTGAATATTTCAACTGTCTAGCTATCACGGTTCCTGAGATACAGTCTGGTGACAGTCAGACAGACGGACAGCGGAGTCTTAGTAATAGGGTCCCGTTTTTAGCCTTTGGGCACGGAACCCTAAAAAACTAGCGTTTTTGCTCTATGCTTAGCATTTAATCAACAGTGGTTAAAAATATATACTTTATATATGTTGGTTTTTTCATACAAAATGTATAGAGTACAAACTTAACTTTGCGTTCGGCTGCCGCTTATGGTCTTACGATCTTATAGTCTCTTTTAACTATTTTATGTTTTGATGCATATTTAGTTCTTTTTGTAGCAGGCATGAGGAATTTATTTTTGGGACATTTAATGTATAGTTTCATTGAAAAAAAAAATATGTTGACCAAATTGGCAAAAATCGGTTTACAATTGTTTTTGTTCAACAGTCGGGTATCTTTTAAAATGCTAATTTTATGCAAAGGAAAAAATACCACCTTAAAGAACATTTATTCAGCTTTAAATTAATATAAACTTTATATATAGTTATCATACAATTTCTATCTGAAAAAAATCTGACATGGTATGCGACGGTGTTTCCAGATGTCTGCGATTGCAAGTTAAGTTGGTTTTTTCATACAACATGTATGGAATACAAACTTAACTTTGCGTTCGACTGCCGCTTATGTTCTTACGGTCATAAAGTCTCTCTCAACTATCTTACGGTCTGATACATACTTAGATCTTTTTGTGAGAGTCATAAAGACTATATAAAAAAATAGACAGACTTCATCTATGTATAAGAAAGTCATAAAACGACGAAGCGTCGTGACGTCAAAAAATTAGATCTGAGAACGGTCAGGGAGGAAAATGTCTTACCACATTAAAACTAAAGTGCAAAAATTTTTAAAGTTTTAATAGGTAGGTTCCTTAAGGACCTAGGCATATAAATATACCGTAGAAATTAAAATATTTTCCATTGAGTATTTTTTGTACACTCGTGAGCAGAAAAATTAAATCACAGACCAATTTTCGAACAAACGGAGTAAACCTACAGCTTTGGTTCTCTGCCCAGGATTGAACGAGGTGTGTGCTGATGATGGCAAATTAAAGAATGAATGACGGAGGCTCATTATGCTAAAAAAACCTAACAGATTAGATGAGTGGTTTAGCTCAGGGTTGAACTTAAAAAAATATCAAATGAAAATTAAGAAGTATGGAAAATGTAACACTAAAAGCTCCAGACGGTCTCTAGTGTAAACGACTCTTCTGATCCGTTGGATTTCTTAAGCGATCTTGACCTCCTCCATTCACTCTTTGGATAACCATCATCAGACCACACCTTGTTCAATCCCTGACGAAGAACAAAAGCTTCAAAGTTACCTCGTTTATATGAAAATTGGACTGTGATTAGGGTTGCGTTCCTGGGTTCCCATTTCTGGGAATTACCGGGATGTTTTTTAAACCCGATCCCGAAAAATATGCGCCAGGATACCCTGAACGACGGGAGTTTATATTGCGGTTAAAAAGTTTAATAACTATTATATTATTTAAGCGTTTCGTTTTACATTTAAACAAGAAAATATCAATGACATTGTGACCGTAAATTGTAGCAGAGGGAAAAAACAAAAGCTTTTAGAGACAACTAATTCGACAAGTATTAAAAGACCCTTGACTAAGCCAGGACCTCCATATTCTGCCCACCATCAGGATAGCTTTTGCATACCTGGGAAATCAAAAGCAATGAAGATATTGAAGGTAAAAGTAAAAGAAAATTATATATTTTTATTTAAATATATAAACGTTCTTTTTAATTTTTGTCCATAAATCATTATCAATATTTTAAGTATTTCGTAACAAACGAATGCTTGCAGTGTTTTATTTAACACCAAAAAAGAAAATCATTAACAAAATTATTTTTTAATTCTCTTATTTTGATATACAGGGTGTTACAAAAAAATCTCATAATTCCGAATACGGTAGAAGGGACCATCAAACTAAACAACTTCTTCTATGGTACCAAAATGTCGAAAATACCCGATTCCTGGGAATTCCCGGGAATTGCAAAATGTATATGAAAATGAAAGGGTGTCATTATTGTACCAAAAATAAAAAACACATCTTAGATTTATCATATTTTAATTGAAAAAAACAACTTATACCTAGGTACTTAACTTATTAATTGTAGACGCTTCGCTTGGAAACAGCGTCGCATACCATGTTCGATTTTTTTTCAGATATACATTGAACGATAACTATACATAAAGTATATATTTTTCAAAAGCTGAATAAATGTACTATTAGATAAAAAAAAAAATTTGCAAAAAATTTGTATTTTTACAGATACTGACTGTTGAATAAAAAAATAGCAATTTTTTTTTGAAACTATCGTCAATATTTTACCTTTTTTCTATGACACTGTAGATTAAAAGTTTTAAACATGAATTCATCATCTCTAATTCAATATAAAATAATATCACACTCGAGGTGGTAGGTATATTGAAGGAGATATAATTTTTTTCTGAAGTGCGGCGGCGTGAAACTTTAAATGCCACCCCTCCCTACCTGCCAAGGGGTGGCTGATGGCTACCGGGCTAAATCAGCTCAGTTTTACCTAAGCTACATATGTTCCAAGTGAATTCATCTAATGACAAATTTTGACCTCGCCATACATGAGTGCCAGTACTGACTGGACTAAGACGGACAATGGAGTCTAATAGGGTCACGTTTTTCCCCTTTGGGTATGAAACCTTAAAAAAACTTAGCTACAAACAATATTTGATCAATATTTGTGTGGTGCTGTTATTATTATAACTTTAGACATAGCTCTATGCAAAGAGAATGTAAAAAAAGCCGGCCAAGTGCGAGTCCGACTCGCGCACGAAGGGTTCCGTACCAAAAAACGGTAAAAAAAATCACGATTGTTGTATAGGAGCCCCCCTTAAATATTTATTTTATTATGTTTTTAGTATTTGTTGTTATAGCGGCAACAAAAATATATCATCTGTGAATATTTCAACTGTCTAGCTATCACGGTTCCTGAGATACAGTCTGGTGACAGTCAGACAGACGGACAGCGGAGTCTTAGTAATAGGGTCCCGTTTTTAGCCTTTGGGCACGGAACCCTAAAAAACTAGCGTTTTTGCTCTATGCTTAGCATTTAATCAACAGTGGTTTTAAATTTAGAGAAATGCTGTAATTTTTTCAAAATTTCATTATATCCCATTTTTCTAAATGATGGAAAGTTTCAAGGTTAAAGCAATTATACTACTAACTGCTGTTATGATTTATAACTTTTTTGACTGTTCGTGAAAACGTTTATGACACGAATTTGAACATCCTGCTTTAATAAAGTGGAGTTCAAATTACGTAAAATAAACGTAATATGAAGTTGTTGCGAGAATCGAGCAGGATCTAGTTGTTGTGAAGTTAATTGAGACAAAGTTATTGTAACAGTTGAGTCAGTCGTACAAACCAGACTATGTTGCAAAACTTACCGGAGAGAGGCTGGGGAAAACCGAATAACTAGAATAGTGAAGGATATTGATTCGTAAACAACAAGCAGCAATATGCTACTTTTCCAGAGTTCTCCTTTATAAAGGTCTTTTGAAAATTCAACCCTTAAGTGGGGATTAAGGGTTGAATTTTCGAAAATCCTTACTTAGAGCTAGCCGTATACATTATTAAAAACCTTTTGGTTTAACTTTCTAACCATCCTATTCCATCCTATGGCTGACATATCAGTCAGTTTTTCCTTTTAAGATGAGTTGACAACACAAAAAACAACAAAAAATTAATATATTGATGTTCAAGATATCGAAAGTTATAATGTTGAACGAATAACACCTCTTTTTAAAATATGGAATGCACCCATATTTTGACGAATGGTTCATGTTATCAACTCTTATAAAAAAAATTACAATAATTTTTTTATGCCTTAACACTAAATAACCTTTTAAAATCCTACCCCACTGATCCACTATACAGATCATAACAATTTTGTTAAACGGCTTACCTTCGCCATAATTTCACCCCTCACCACTGTTAGACAGTTACTGTCTTATTCAGAGTGCGTTCGTTAAATTAGGGCCAAAGTTAACATGGCGTTAGACTGCGGACTAACGCCATTTTAGCGCAAATCGTATTCAGAGTGACAGTTTAACGATTAGTCCTACCGTTTAAGGATTAAAAGGTGCATTGTGATTGGTTTACAAGCATTAAACCAGGTTTTTTTAGAACAGTCTTGCACCCCAGTTTTGTGAAACATCTCTGAATAAGACAGTTAAGCTTTAACTGTTGCTGAAATGTGACAGCTATTGTATTTGTTAATCTGTCTATCTGTATTTTATATTAAAAGGTTAGATTCTGAACTAGAGATAGATTTACTGTTTCATAAGCAGGGGCTACGGATTATGCAAAGTACTTATACATATCGTGGTTTTATTTAATACGATAACCTTGTCAAAATCGTTAATCGCTTGCATGAACAGGCAGACATGCAGTTTGTAAATTTAAATTAAGATAGCAAGGCCTACTCAGTCTCTTTCGTTTAAATAGTTTTTTAATGATGAATGGTCGCTATTGGCATAAGAACAAAACCCGGCCAAGTGCGTGTCGGGCCACATGCAGTATAGGATTCCGTAGTAACTTTATACCGGTGTAAACTTATTTATTTTATTAAAAAATGTACATTATCCTAAATTTATCACGTATTCAAAAGCAAATATACAGACTGATGACATGAACTTTTAAATAGTCCATCCTCTACTTTAATACAGTCTAGATACTATGTACAAATTATTTATGGATAGGTATAGTACAGTACAATAAGGCATATATCTTGAAATCGGGTGGGGATTGCGCGAAACGCGTATTTTGGGCATGCGTAGTGGTGAGGGGCGCGGGCGGCGGGAGAGGGACGCGCACTATTGGTCGCTCACAAGAGCTTATCCCCACTCTGTCGAAAAAAATTCAATATACATGCCTCGTAGACTCGTAGTGTATTAGGCTAGGCGCGCACTGCGGCTTTTGGCCGCAGCGGCGACAACACCGCAGCGGCATTTCGCAACTACGTTGGGCGCACTGCGCGTTTTTTTGCCGTGAGTGGCACAAGCAAAATGGATTTCATAGAAGTAGCCTGTGTTTTTTTTATTTTTTTTATCATTTAACTTTATTGAGAAAACCAACAGCGTATTAATAAAATTACTTAATATTAGATACTATGTTAGTTAGTATAGCCAATAATAGGTTTCCCTTAAGTTAACAGTAATACTTTATGTCTTTGGTAAGTAATATAACAGTTTTGTTACTAGCAAATTAAAACACTTCACTGTTTGTGCACTCCTTTTACAAAATAATAAATAAAGAAGAAGAAAAACAGATATTGTGTGCATCCTATAGTGAGCCAATAGATTAATAAAAGGTCAATTTTACCAACTGTATTATGTCTTAAGAGTCGGTAGCGGCGAATTCGCCGCTTGTGCGCGCACTTACTTGCTATAATATAGAATCACAACATAAAATTGCGGCGATTCGCCGCGCGGTGTTTTGCCGCTGCGGCCAAATGCCGCAGTGCGCGCCCAGCCTTAGTCTGTGAAATTGACGTTCAATAAAGCGCGAACTACGAGGCCGTAATTCGGTCTCCGGCACACGCGTCAGCTTTTTGGAGACCGTTTTTCGGTCGTGCAGCACGAAAGGAAAGGTACACTAAAAATCATATTTAAAAAAAATCTCTAAAAGCAACCGTTTACCGAGGGGGGACACTTAACTCTAACAAAATTTTGCACTTTAAAGCTTAATATCTCGCAAAATGCCTAAATCGAAAAGTGGTCTTCACAAACTTACAATATTTTTAAAAGACCAATCAAACCCCACGCGATTAGATTGATGAAAGAAAAAAGTTCATCCCCTCTTCACATCTAGGGAAGTTACACAATATTTTTTTTAAGATATTATTCTACCACTTTCTTTTGGTGTAATTACACATTCATACAAAATTATAGCTTTCTATCATTAAGAGCCTCTAAGCTTAGCCGCGGACGGACAGATAGATGGATAGACGAGTATGGCAAAACTATACTTGTTGACTTAACAACGGAACCCCAAAAATTACTAAAAAAGTACAATTACCTCAAGGCACCGGAAGAAAGAAAACTATTTCAACTTTAGTAATAGGTAGGTACTAGAAAGTTATAAGTTTTTATTCTTCTGAATAAAAGGCATGCCTTTTAGAAATTAGAGGTAAAATGTTGGAAAAACAGGTAGTGCAAACCTGGAAACTGAAACTAGGCAAAAGACAGTTATTCATTTCCAACATTGTGTAGAAACTACTTTTACTATTACTCTTCATTACGCACAATAAATGCCGTAATATAAGGAAAACGACAAAATGCAAGCGCAAATCCAGAATGACCGACGCAAGAGTCCAGAGAAACCATAACCCTTACTATTGGAATCTTTTAAGAAAACTCTTTGACATTATAAAAAAAATAGAAAAACCTTTTGGATTTGCGCCTCCTTTACCTTTTACCTCCAGGAAAATAAGACACAAACACATTAGATATTTGTTGTCTGGCTACCGGTAGCCGCATTGGAGGAGTAGTGAGTGAAATAAAAACCATTTTGTAAAAGAAAAAATGGATCAAAATATACCACCGGTAGTGGCAGCTTACCCGACGTAGTAGTACTGTCTCTATATTCAGGTAGTCTTCAATCCTTTATTCCATCCAGTCCTACTATTAGTTCGATAGTCGAACTGCTTGGACAATTTTTTTCCAAATTGTTAGACTGGCGGAGATGATCGAACAAGGAAATGACTAAATCAGCAGGCCTATTATATAAAAAATTTAAACCTAAAAACGTGGGGCGCATGCTATAGACCAGGGGTGCCCATACTTTTTCTTAAGGAGATCGACCTAGCAAAAATGTATGATTAAGAGATCGACATTTTGACCAAAACACACACAATGTTTATCAAAAAAAAGTACACTGGGTGCAAAGTGTCAATTTTTTTATCCGTGGCGATCGACCTTGAAAGCTCTCGCGATCGATCTGCTATAGACAATATGGATGATACCTAAATTTTACAAAACGCGCCCCACGTTTTTAGGTCTGTAGGTATAGGTTATTAGGGTTCTAAATATTTACAGAAGAATTTATTTTTTACTTTTTAGTTTGTTTTTACTTGTCCCTTTTAATATTTTTAGTGCGATTTTTTTGTAACAATTTAGTCCGTGTTAAAAACGTGTTTTTAAAAAAGTTTTTTTTCAGTAAATTATTATTTTATGCTTTTTAGTTAACGAGCTAAGACTAAAAATATACCATCTCCTATCGGAGCACTTGTCAAAACGATTCAAACGAGCCCAAACTCGATAGGGTTGCATGGTTTTATTACAGAGTTCCAGTGCCCTTCTTTCGGCTCCATCATCAGACCCTGGAAACTATTTCCCGACAAAGAACTCGTCAACACGATTCAAACGAGCCCAAACTCGATAAGGTTGCATGGTTTTATTACAGAGTCCCAGTGCCCTTCTTCCTGCTCCATCATCAGACCCTGGAAACTATTTCCCAACAAAGAACTCGTCAAGACGATTCAAACGAGCCCAAACTCGATGGGGTTGCATGGTTTTATTACAGAGTCCCAGTGCCCTTCTTTCGGCTCCATCATCAGACCCTGGAAACTATTTCCCGACAAAGAACTCGTCAACACGATTCAAACGAGCCCAAACTCGATAAGGTTGCATGGTTTTATTACAGAGTCCCAGTGCCCTTCTTCCTGCTCCATCATCAGAGCCTGGACACTATTTCCCAACAAAGTCCTCGTCAAGGCGATTCAAACGAGCCCAAACTCGATGGGGTTACATGGTTCTATTATAGAGTTCCTATGGCCTTCTTCCGGCTCCATCATCAGACCCTGGACAGTATTTCCCAGCAAAGTACTCGTCAAGACGATTCAAACAAGCTGAAACTCGATGGGGTTGCATGGTTTTATTACCGAGTTCCTATGGCCTTCTTCCGGCTCCATCATCAGATCCTCGGACGCTATTTCCCAACAAAGTACTCGTCAAGACGATTCAAACGAGCCCAAACTCGATGGGGTAGCGTGGTTATATTATAGAGTTCCTATGGCCTTCTTCCGGCTCCATCATCAGATCCTCGGACACTATTTCCCAACAAAGTACTCGTCAACACGATTCAAATGAGCCTAAACTCGATGGGATTGCACGGTTTCGATATTGAGTTCCTTTGGCATGGCCTTCCAGCTTCATCATCAGACCCTGGACCTTATCTCCCATCAGAGTACTCGTCAAGACGATTCTAACAAGCCTAATCACAATGGGGTTGTAAGGTTTCATCATTAAGTTGCTGTGGCCTTCTTCCAGTTCCATCATCAGATCAGCTCAATGACACCATAATATTGCATTGTATTCCAGTTCTGACCTATGTTCAAAGTTTCAAGTCTCTAGCTCATCGGGAAGCTACTTTAAAATCGTTCGCAAACTTTGCGGACAAACAAACAAACAAACGAGAAAGCAACCTAATAAAAACGTGTTAAAAAGAATCGCGATAAAGGTCGTTGTTCGCAATTCTGAGGGGGTGGTCCGCAGAGCAAAATGTCCTCGTTGATAAAACGACCGTAATGTAGTAAAGTCATGGGAGCAAAACGTCCGCAATTTTAAAGGGCCACGCAACATATTGTCCGCAAATATAAAAACATTTAAAGTAAATCGTCACTAATTAAAAATGACATGAAAGCAAGACGTCCCTATCATATTAGGACCTTTTTTAACGTAAATACAAGAAGCTTATACCTCCCTCCAATGGAGATTGCACGGCCATATGTCATAGTGAAGATTGAAAAAAGCTCCTTTAGTGACGTGACGGCTTATTGCAACCACTTTCTTTAGTGTTACAATACGTGTTCGTTGTTCGTCGTTCGTTCGTTCGTGAGAAACGAAAACGTATTGTAAAACGAAAAGAAAGAGATAGCAATACGCCGTGACGTCACTAAAGAGTCTTTTTCAATCTTCAGAATGATACTAGGCGTGCAAACTCCATTGTGGTTTTAAGCTTCTTGCGTAAATATTAAATGGGGAGGAAAAGCGCAATGGGTCCAAAGACTGAAGCGCCATCTGTAATTCACTTTGCCTTCGCCTCCCCATGGGGATGGAAACTGAGGAACTAATGGCGCCACAAGCGGTTGTACCAAAACATTTGATTGGTTGTTTCAAATATCAAATGTCATTTGTGGCATATTTTAACCAATCAAAGTATTGATAGCGGTTAAACCGCCGCTGGCGCCATCTGCGATTAGCTTTGCGTTGCCAACCCCATTAAAACAATCTGTCTGAAATTGACAGTTGACATTTTGATTGCATGAGAAAAAATTAAAGTTGTTTTGATTAATCGTTCAGCCATTATAATTGAAGCCGAAAATATACGTTTTTCGGCTTCAATTATAATGGCTGAAACACCTAGCAGTAGTTCAGGTTCAGGGTGCTCAGACACGGTGTAGTTTCTTTGGCAAAAATGATTAATTTCATTAGTAGAGCACTCCCTTAAGTTAATTAAAACGACTACAAAATGACGGTGTATTAGGTACCTTTTTAATTGCGGACGTTTTGCTCCTGTGACCATTTCAATTGCGGTTATTTGATAATAAGGACATGTTGCTCCGTACAAAGAGTCCCTTTAAAATTGCGGACGTTTTGCTCCCATGACTTACTACATTACGGTCGTTTTATAAACGAGGACATTTTGCTCTGCGGACCACCCCCTCAGAATTGGTTGTTCGTACCACTCCGTGACACTATTAACTCACAAATAAGGTTCAACCGAACGAATTGCGTCCGATTACCGCAATTATTTTTATGTAATAGGCCTGCAGAATTAAAGCTGCATAATTATTAAAAGAAAAGGGTCACTGCCCATACGTTAAAAAATATATTTACAGATTTTATATTTACTGGGGAATTTTCTTCAGGTTTAGTATGAAATAGTTTACTCTCCAGAGAAAGTCAAATCTTCATACAATAATTTTAAATACATACCACTGATATTGAATATAAAAATTCAAAGATTTAAATCTTTGTAAAAATATATATATTTTTGTTATATCGTACCTCGAGAAGAACAAAAGCATAAGTGAAAAAAGTACATTTTACAGGAGAGCGAAAATACTACTAAAATCTTAATAAGTTTTTACTGAAAAGTCTGACGACATCGCCGTATTGATGAAAAATTAGATAAAAAAATTACCTTTTCATCAATAGTATAAGCTAAAGTTAAAAGTTAATACTATTTTACTTATTTGCTTTTATTTAAATAACGTCACTTTTTATTTTCCTGTTTTGTTAAAAGAGAAATGTATAAAGACAAACATCGCTGTTCTTTTGAAAATTTATATATTTAGAAAAATTATTCGTGAATACGTCACAATGCAATGGAACCTAACAGAAATGTAATCGATATTATGCTTTTTTCACCGACTTTTTTTGTTAAATTTTAAAATTAAGCACTCTTTACAGCTTTATTATCAATAAAAAATATAAGAAATGTATATGGTTAAAAACATTAACATCTTTTTTCTCTAGATTATTTTTTTTATGACGAGAGTATGAATTGTTATGGGAGAATTCTTTAATCATTTAATGAAAAAATAAAAAGCATTTTATTTTTGATTTGAAATAACTTTTATTACAATAAAATCAGACAATGCCGCAATTTTTTATTGGTAACACAGATATATAATATTTTTGTAATAGTTATTAAAAAAATATTCTGTCTTTAAAAATCGGATAAAAAAATTATAACTTTCACAGTATCTTATACCTATACCTAAATAACCGCACTTCCACGCTGCACTCAGCATGATCTTGGATACTCGCAGTTATCGAAACGGCACACCCGTCACGTCACCCACCCCGCTCCCCGCACTTATTCGCGCTTACTCGGAATCATTACGAAGAATTCGTGAGTATGAAGAGCTTACGTGAAATAGATATTTCATTTTTAGGGGAACAAAGTCGTAACCGGTATTACGCTTTTTTATTAACACATTTCTTCAGATGTAAAAAGTTGTTAAGCTTTTTACGTGTACATTTTTATTTATTTTCTGCGTAATCCATAAAATTACTTTTTTCGTTAATATCTTTTTGTCTAAGGCAAAAATCCAAAAACAATAAATTTTAACACTGCTTTCTTATTATGAATAAGAAAAATCTGAAAAAATTGAGCTTACGAAAGCTGTGTTGTTTTTTTCGATGGAGTAAAAATCAAGAAATCGACATAAGTACGCTTATGCTTTTGTTCTTCTCGCGGTACGATATTAGTGATAACAAAAATCTGGGATAGGTTGCTTTCCTGTCCAGCTGCGGTCAGAAATAACTCCTTTGTAAATATTGATTTAGGTACAACTTTGAATTTTGATTAATTAGTTTGAGTAATATTTTCCGAAACTGTATTCTATAAAAAGGAGTCATTTCATCAAGTTTGATTATACTTATAGTAATGTAATAAAGCACATAATAGCTAATAAAGCTATATCTCGTTAATAGTAAAATAATAAGGTCAAAAATCTAGTAAGTCTTGGCATTGAGTATCGTACTCAAAATCTTCGAGTACAAACCAATAGTAGTAGAACTACAATTACTGCATGAAAGCAGACAGTCTGACGTAACATAATCTTTATGCTATCCTGAGTCAACACCGATAACATCATTAAGCTATATAACACCATTATAAACTGAGTTTAACCTACTTTAAGTTGCCTAGTCATTGGTCAAAGAAACTTCGGCTAAAAGCTTTTTACGTTAGTGTCATCACTAAACTGATAAGGTTGAAAATAAATCCACCTCTGCAATAATAGTAATAAACCAGAAACATGAACCACGAAAAATATTTTGGGTCTTGTAAACTCACCACTTATGTAAACTCATCACGTTTTGATAACTTTCATACATTGAATTCATGTAGTGCCAAGCTTCTAACTCCACACGCCCTAACTCTTCACAAACTCTACACCTTAGTCAAAATATGTGGCTTGGCCAATTCGCTAAATTCACATGGGTGAAAAATAGTGACGTACAAGGCTCGAAGCAGAGTCCTTTTGTCTAGAGCTCACTGTCGTTTACAGGGTTCGCCTCGTTTGTATGAAGCTCGACGTCTCGAAAGTCTTTTTCAAAGCTTGAACCATTTTCAGAGCTCGAGCCTTTTTGAGAGCTTGATAAATCTCAGCTCGAGTCTTTTTCTGTGCTCTAGTTCTGTTGTGATGGGCTGCTGATGAATGAGCATAAATAAAGTAGATGTAAAGCATAATAGATTAAGCATCTAAGGTGCTCGTTATGACATAAGACATTCATCTGTTTGAGTTCTAATTTTGGAGACTCGAGTCAGATTTGCAGGGCTCTGTGAGCTCTAGGCTCGGATGGACAATAATAATATTTTAAGTAATATAATATTGCTAATATTAAAGTCATAAACGTAAACTCGAGTTTTTATTGAAGCTAGCGTTCATTTTAAGACTCGAGCCCTATTGAAGGCTCGAGCTCTTTTAATAGGTTCAAGTTCTTATGAAGGCTTGAACCCTTTTGAAGCCTCGAGGCGTGGTTCAGAGAGCTCGCGTCTCGGCTAGGCTCGGATCTACGAGCCTACCGAGCTCACAGAGTCCTGCCAATCCGCCTCGAGGCTTCAAAAGTAGATTTCGACGCCTCGAGGTTTGTACATTACCAGTGAAAAATGTATTCACTGTTCATTTTCTGTTATGCAATAGTTCTTGTGGTAGGTAACGAAAGTGTTTGTAGGAACACAACATAAACCTGAAACTTAAATTGTAAACATATGACTACAGGCATTTCATTATTTCCATTTTATCTTAGAGCTATTAGCACAGAATATAATAATAGTACTAAACGTCTATTAGTTCAATGTAAGAGTTACAACAAAAAAAATAAACAGAAGATATTAAAAATATTTCCACTTTTTTAGACTAATATTAATATTATTTAGTATAATATTTTTAACCAGCTAATTCAATCCATAAAACTTCTTGTGATAAAGACATCTTTTTCTTCTTCAGAAGTAAAGTGGGAAGGAATTTTATCCATGAAGAATAACTTCTTGCTACTACTCGTCGAAAAGTCTTCCTAAATACATAGTATTCATCTTCGTGGCATAACAGGGACTTTGTTTGTTAAATGCTAAAAAACATTATTACAACATAGTGCTGTGCATTTTGTCAATCACTTTCTACAAGGAAATAGAATATTAATAACTGATTTAAATTCAAGTTGCATTGGAGAGGAATCTAGCGCGAGCAATCATTCGATGTCCGTAGTTAGGGAATATGCATCAATTTTTTTTATATCAAAATCAAAAATGTAATGCGTGAGAAAATCAACTTATTTTGGAAAACTGTCAATCAGAAAACTAGAGAGCTAGCTAGGAATTTTTATATTATGATAATTTCAAGATTATAGCTTTATTATTGTTTGGCACGTCAGTGAAAAACTACAAAATTGGAGGTCACTTTACGATTTCTTTCTATCAAGAAACAGTTATAGCCATATTGTTTCTGCCAATGACATAACTGAGTAGTTACTATAATCTACATTAAAGATTTTTGAGTAACGGGTGGTTTTATCATTCAGAATTAGCACGATTGGGTTCCAGGCAATTATTATTTAACAACTAACCATTTGCGACCGCTGGTATTAAATATTTATAATAAAATGCCCAATAGAACACTATTACATCAATATAAATTGATCGATCAAGCCAGACATTTTGCAACCGCAGTCCTTCACCCCTGCCTAGTTTTTGTTAATAATGACTAGGTAGAAATATAAAAAAGTAGGTCTAGATATTTCTATGTCTAGACAGCCGAAGACGATTCTAGTTGTCCATCAGCCATTTTTAATGTCCCCACTGCTGGGGCACAGGCCTTTCTTATGGGTGGTAAAGAGGATGGGCCATAATAACCCACCACGCGGGCCCAATGCTGATTGGTGGGTGTAAACGACTGCAAATGCAGCCGGGACCAACGGCTTAACGTGCTTTCCAAAGCACGGAAGAGCTCGAGAAAATAAATTATTGGTCACCCATCCCACGACCGACCCTTGCAAACTGTCAAAAAAAAAAGCAGCCCTTGTCGAGTTTCTTGCCGGTTCTTCTCGTTACAAGGTCTCCCGCTTAGGGTTTCCGAACCGATGGCGTAGCTTCTATGACATTCACAAGTGCTTGTAACAGCCTAGACTGAATAAATTATTTTTGAAATTTGAAATTTTGAAATTTGAAGCGGGAATGGAGTACCAATAGACAAAATTACTACAAACTCATGCAATATGTCATCATCATAATCATCATCATGTCAGCCGCACGATACCCACTGCAGGGTATAGGCCTTCCCTAAGGATCTCCACGACGATCGGTCCTGCGCTGCCCGCATCCATTGACTTCCCGCAACCTTCACCCTCACGTCGGTCCACCTTGTGGGGGGCCTACCCACGGAGCATCGTCCGGTGCGCGGTCGCCATTCAAGAACCTTACCGCCCCAATAGCCATCGGTTCTTCTCGCTATGTGTCTCGCCCACTGCCACTTTTCAGTTATATACCCCACTATGAGAATAAAAATATAGAGCAACTTTAACATAGAGAACCAAACACATTGCTTTCTTTTACAGTGGGTTCATTTCTGATCGTTCAATTTGGCTATGACGTTAACGTGGCAATGAAATGAATGAAATCCAAGAAAATGCCTCTCATTGAAACTGGTAAAAAAAAAACAATGAAAGTTTTGTAAGCACTTAATTTTTTTATCAGTTCCATCTTCTCAATTAATTGAAAAGTACTATTCGATTAATTCTCCACGCCTATAAATATTTCGTAATGGTAACCACGCTTAGGTACGCCAATTAGAATTAATTATGTCAAGATTGCTAGACTTTTTCTAGTATTCAATTAGAATTAATACAAATTCATTCTGTGCTACCTAAAATCGCCCTAGACCGCATTTTAATCACAATCTTGTTAAATTTATCTTAGTTAGCAATGTCTGAAAATCTACCTTTTTGTAAAAATTGGTTAGCATCCACAAACATACTTATTTAAAGTATAAATAAAAAATATGACACCTAATTATGAATAGATGTTGAGAATAAGTCATTTCTTCTTTCTCTTGATGTGTTAATTGGTAGATCTGTATTTATTTTTCATTTCAACACTTCCATGATAATTGAAAATAACTACGGAAAAGGTCTTTGCTCACTAAAAGGTGCAAAGGGCAGGCTTTTTCCTGTGAAACCAGTCTCCATACACAGTAAGACCACTTTGAAAGTAATGCTTTATCATTGTACAGCCTTCAGATAAACGAAATATTGCTCAAAAGCACATATGTCAAAGCAGTATAAAGGATTTTAGTTATTTTTTTTTGTAACGGAAACAACATGTTACCAAAAAAGTTTATAAACTTCTATGCATGTTTTAACTAGTATAATGTATGAAAAATGCATAAAAAAAATAATGAAGTGTAGTTTAAGTGATATTTTATGTTAGCCATTAAACTCATCCTTAGATTCAAGGATTTTGTTATAAAAATAATATGTTCTTGTACTTATAGATACGAGGGTGGATTGATAAGTCCATGACTTTTTAATGAAGAAATACTTTTTTTCGGAATATTTTGTTTTTTTTCTGTACGTAATCTTATTGTAGCTCTGCGTATTCAGTCCAACGAAGTACCTACCTCATTAACCCATTATTTTTTTCTTTCGTCACCTGAAAACTGGTAACTGAAATGAGGGCCCATTTCAGACACCACCTTTTGGCTTGATGAAAATCTTTGCCCACCAAGACATTTATCAAGACATTTATCAAGATTTATCATTCATGTTTGGTAGGAGAAAAATCTCACTGGGGTTGAATCTAGAGAATAGGAAGGATGCGCATCTTCATTCGATGAGTTTTGATGTCGTGAGTGCCGCCGAGAGGGTCGACAGGGTCATTAAGAAAAGTTAGAAGTCACTTGAGCTTTTTGTTTCCAAAATTAATAATCTTTTGCCGAATTTGAAAAAAAAATAGTGTAAAGATGCCTTAAGGAGTTTCTTTTTAAGACACAATAATAAATTATGAAAAAAAAGTATTTCTTCTTTTCAAAGTCATGGAAAACCACCCTCGTACACGGCTTTTCTTAAGATACATAAACAAAATACATATAACAAACCGCTGTTTTTCGTGGAAGCTTACACAACAGCGAATTAAAATCTATGGAACAAGTATTCCGCTCAAAAAATGGCACTACACGAAAAGACAACTAAGTGGGTGGAGCTAAAAATGCTGGCATTTATTATGCAGCACAAAGCGACTGAACACTGGTTGTATAATAGCGACCATAATTTGTATACTCATAGATATTTTCTATACTCAAAGGAAAAAATATGATACGTTATTTCTGCATTTTTTACTGCCTTCTTTGCGTCTTTTACACCATTTGGCTACATAGGACGTCATTTCTAATAAACTCTCTCTTTCTCTCTTTTCTTTACAACACAAACAGCAATTTATTGTAAATAACGCTAACATCTGTGAACAGGCGCGTGGCTGGTCCGACTAAATGCTGTACGAGCTGCCATTTTTAGCCCCGTGGTGACGTTAATATTTGCTTGCAATTACACTTCCATAGATTTAAGTTCTCTGACGTACAGATACTCTCAGGTTAAATCGGTACAAGGCAGCTGTTACTGTTTGTTACAGTCCAGGGGCCTAGGACTGTAAGGATGCTCCACCAAGCTCAGAAAGCCATGGCCATACGTATAATCCGAGGCTATAGGACGGTCTCGTGCGCAGCTGCATGTGCACTTGCGGGTACGCCTCCCTGGGAGCTAGACGCTCAGGTACTCAGGGAGGTATACAGGGAGCGCAAAACAGCGCTTGAAAGAGGAGAACGTCCTGCTCCTGAAGAAATAGTGGCCACCCGTCGTATGGTGGAGGAGGTTAGGCTGGACGCTTGGGCGGAGAGGCTCGAGACGGAACGCTACGGGAGGAGAACCACAGAAGCAATCTATCCGAGGTTAGAGGATTGGTGCTCTAGGAAGCACGGGGCGCTTACTTATAGGCTGACACAGATACTTTCCGGGCACGGGTGCTTCGGAAAGTATCTGTGTCGAATAGGTAAGGAAGCGTCCGCACAGTGCTACGAGTGCGGCGATGCGGAGGACAGTGCACAGCACACCCTTGAGGTGTGTCCTGCCTGGGCTCCGCAGCGCGGCGCTCTGGTCGCTGTGATTGGGAGAGATCTCTCGCTGCCCAGTATGGTACAAGCCATGCTGGCCACCGAGAGATCCTGGGAGGCGGTAGTCTCCTTCTGCGAGGATGTGGTCCTCCAGAAGGAGACATCGGAGCGGGTTCGCGAAGAGGAAGCTCATGTGAACCGGCTCCGACGCAGGCGGCTGGGCGCTAGGAGAAGGCGCTACGCGCACCTCATACCGCTCTAACGGGGACCACGCGGGCAATGGGAGGTGACCCATCGCCTGCATTGCACGGTCCCTGTCCGTCTGGGGAGATGGCCAAACTCGCCCGGCCATCTCCCAACCGCGAGGAGGCCTGGGTAGCCGGGCGTGCCACCGGGTCAGTGGGGTGATTACCACCTATGGCCCCCCGTATAACCAACCGGTGGCGGGCGGGCAAGTGCCGGAGTTTTTTCGTGGGTATTCCCTCCTCCCGGAATCCCATCGAACCACTTGGTTGGGTGGGATCACGGGAGGCAGTCGTGGAGGGAGCCGCAACTGTCTCCTCCTGGCGAGTCCCACATGCCCCCCTCTCGCTCACCTGCGAGAGGGGAAGCGCGTAAAAGCGTTTTTCTCCGACATATAAAAAAAAGGGGCCTAGGACTGTAACAAACATGGTTTTATCTATCAGACTGCACTAATTCTTGAAAAAAATATTATTATTAAAAGATTTTTATTTGGCATAGTCGGCATAAATGGGATGGAATGGGTCATGGAATGGGTGACCAAATATTTATTATCTCGAGTTCATCCGTGCTTTGGAAGACACGTTAAGCTGCCGAATGCATCTGCAGTCGCTAACATCCACCAATCCGCATTGGGCCCGCGTGGTGGGTTATGGCCCATCCTCCTTATCTACCCGATATGGAGGCCGGTGCCCCAGCAGTGAGGACATTAAAAATAGGTGATGTCGAATAGACTCCTTTAGAAAATAAAAAATTGATTAACCGTTCTCGGAGACATTTCTCATATTTAAACCGGAAAAGATCGCGTGGTTATAACTGAACAACCGATAAGATCGGTACCAGATTGGTTATTTATTCAAATATATCCGGCAATCGACATAATATGCATCTGAGTCGGCTGCAGATCCGCACTCCTCACGTAACGTGAAAGGAGTCGGGTGGTGCAGCACCTATTTGGGAACCACTCGACAACTGACGTCTATAAAAAAACAAAGAATAAAAAAAAATAAACGTAGAAAATAACAGTTTTCAAAGTTTGATCCAACAAGCTCAACAACGTGTTACAAAATAACCCCTAATGCCGAATATGGTAGATAGGGACCATCAAACTGAACAACTTTTTCATACAAAAATTAATAACGAAAATATCAATGTCTCCAGTGAGGAGTCAGAGGTGCTACGTTTTGTACCTATATTGTTTGTTACGTTGTACCTAAATCCATATACTATTGGAGTAAAAAAAAAGTTACTTGCTATTGGCAAAGTACCTGCATACTTTTGTACTTTGTTAAAGTCAGCTTCTGCTTCTAATTACAAACATATATTTTAAAAATTTACCAAAAAAAAAACATTTTCTTACTTATAAAACAATTTTTTTTTGTACCAATATTCATCACAAGAAAGTAAGTTAAAAAAATGCGTTTCTTTACGAAAGTGAAATGACAGCATAAACAAATAAAGTTATATCAATCAAATTAAGGTGTAATATTTAATATTCTAAAATATTATAGTGACAAAAAAATATTAAGATAATTAATTTAATAGAAAAAATACTAGAAAAAATCGACTCACCCGTAGCAGCTCAGGCGGGATATAGCATTGTGAATGCCTAAAATCTTAGAAGTTCAAAAAGTATTCTTATTTCTATCGGTTTCAGTATAACAATCACAGAAGTGCAGTTTTGCGTTCAAGTAACGCTTAGACTGTTGACCTCATGACGTAACTCGGTCAAATGAATTTCAGAATAACAAATACATAGTGAGTTACCTACATAATAATATACTTGTACAAAATTAAAATAACAATTTGCTCTCATATCGTATCTTCGGTTCAATCTATGAGAGATGTCTGATCATATTTTGCAAGTCACAAAATTAGGTTAGTACTGGCACTTCACCATATTGCAAATGCTCTAATATTATATAACTACCTTGATCAAGCTTTTTTTCTTTTAGTTATTTATAATTCCACCGTGTATTTAAAGAAAAGTATCATTTATTATATATAAAAATAAATAAACATAAAATTAAAGTTCAATTGATTTAAAATAACCAGACGAGTGTGATTCTCTCGCGAACTTTTAATTTTTCGTTAAGTTTTCATTAAGACTTTGTTTTCTGCCACCTAATTAAAAATCCATGGGAAATAACATATAGGTTTTAATTTATTCAGAATGGATGCATGGGACATAAATTATTGTATAAATCATTTCTGGTTAAATAAGATAATAATTAACCATTATTGCGACACTGTCAGAGGTCACGACGAAGGCTCCATTGCGAAACACTAACCGATCGCGAGTTAATCAAATTATAACATTTTGTCGTCTAAGTACCGTTTCACCGGGAATGCCTTGACTCTGTTTTTTATGAAAAAAAAGTTTAACTAGGTAGCTACCACCCGCAGGCAAAACTCTTGTCTTGTATATCCTTTTGATAAGCGTGGCTAATTTTATCACCAGGTCTCCAGCTGTTTTAAGGTTAAAAGAACAGTAAAAAATATTAAGCTCGAAATTATAGGATAAGTTTGCATTTGAATGATAAGTTTTTAAAGTTTTTCAACTGGAAGAATGTTTGCATTAAAAAATCGTTTAAAAAACAAAAAAACCGACTTCAAAAAACCTGCGTATAAAAAGCAAGAAATAATATTCAAATCATTTGATATGCATTATAATTTTTATAATAAAAACACGTCTTAAAGTCGGATGAGGCTTTAAGAATAAAATAATAGGAAGATGTAATCCAGCCTGTTTTTTTTATTTTTTTTTATTTTTAGTGTAAGTACCTTCTGTATTAGGTAGTGTAGGTTAGGTATATTATTTAGGTAGAAAAATCGGCTCAGCCAAACGTGAGATAATCGCGGACAAACATACATACAGGTCAAACTGAGAACCTCCTTTTTTTAAGTTAAAAAGACGACACTAAAGAATCCCTTTCCAACAAAAAAAAATCATCTAATTCAGTTCATAAATAAGAAAGTCGTCAAGGTAGTTGATGCAAAATCATAGTATTTTCAGGATTACTTGAAAACTACTCGACCGGTTTAAAAAAAAATGGGACCATCTCGCAAGCAAACTCAATCGAACAAAAAATTGAAAAAAAGAATCATCAAAATCGGTCCATAAATGTCGAAGATACGCGCGAACAACGATTAAAAGAAACATACAATCGAATTGAGAACCTCCTTCTTTTGTTGAAGTCGGTTAAAATATACACTTCATTTATTTATAATATATCCAGGGGAAGAGCGTACTAGTCGTCGTTGATAAGTTTTGTTTGCGAAATCTTGACTTAAGACCTGCTAAAGGGTTAAGCCATGTTTGAGCGAAAGTTGTAAGAGGCTATGAAATAGCTATTAACGATCGTAAAACATGATAACTTTCGCATAGGTCGATCACTGAAGGCTTTTACTGTACCAGTAACACGAACAAATAAAAAATAACGCGCGTAACATTGAAATTTTCACAATAGGGTATTTTCCAAATTCTTTAAAACTGCTTATATTTAAAGATTGAGACGAACGATTTAACAGAAAAATATAAAAAAAATAATTAATGTCTTTTTTCTTCATTAAACCAATAATGTTAAATTTATTTTTAAATAGTTTTGAATTTACCGCCAAAACGCTCGGTTAGACGAACTCACTGTGTGATGTCATCTTTGTGTAAACAATAGAGTAAATTGTTACACAGACTACATAGGTGTTAAAATTGTTTACACAAAGTTGACGTCTCACAGTAGACGACATCGAACCGAGCGTTTTGGCGGTAAATTCAAAACCATTAAAAATAAATTAGACATTAATTGTTTTAATAGAGAAAAAAGACATTAATTAATTTATTTTTATTTTTCCGTTAAATCGATCGTTCCAATCTTTAAATTAAAGCAGTTTTCAAAAAAATGGAAAATACCCTATTGTAGGACAACTGTGAATAAAACTTTGAAAAGTTTGTTATACTAATAGAACTGACCAAGAACTGACGGTAAAAAAATTCACATCTGTTCTACTATGCGGTATGACCAAGTAATGTTTGTAAGGGAAATTGGTATAGAGCCATCTATCGCCGAAAACCAAAACGATTTTTTTTCATTTCTCAGTGGATTTTCGTGCTAAGGTACTAATCTTCAAACCTCGCTCCACTGAAGTTGGATTTTAGTGGATAGGTACTAATAATTATAAGCTAATTACCAGCGACCGCCCGCGACTTTGTCTGCGTGGACAGTTATTTTCTATCCCTCGGGAAGAGTAACTTTTTTCTGGATAAAAAATATATCCTTTTTTGTACCCCTGACAGTGTGTATGCAAAATTTCATGACAATCGGTACACTTTTGATACGTGAAAGCGTGACAAACAAGCAAACTTAGTTCAAATTAACTCCAACGATCCTTATTATTTGTTTGTTTGTTTGTTACGCCTTCACGTCCTAACTACGCTGAACCGATCATCATGAAATTTTGCATGCATGTTGTCACGGGTAGCACAGGAAGGACATAGGGTAACTTTCATCCCGAAAAAAAGTATAGTTCCCTAGGAATAGCAAAAAACCTTTCCACGCAGACGAAGTCGCGGGCGGTCGCTAGAATTTCGATAAATAGGTTTTTACGTAAATCGTGTAGCTCTCAGATCCTCATTACGCCGTCACTTGTGCCATATAAACAGTCTAGTTTGTCGTTTGCACAATTTGACCATTCTCTATAATTGTATTATAACTTTATTACAGCAATGTAATAAGTTACCGTCGTTAATTTCGTCTACAAAGAAGGTCAGAGTAAAAAAAATTAAGAAAAATGTTTATAGTTAGGTAGTTTTTTTTTATTATGTCCTCTCCGTGCGCGTAAAATGTGTACACATAGCGGCACGCTGGGCCCAGTAGTGGAGACATCTTCATTATGTTCAAATCTTAGAATAATAACACCTAGAACGATAGTTCTCTACAAAGCGCACTGTCAAAAGTAAGGCAAATAAAACAGCCAAAATGGCTCCGTTTTCAGATTTTTATTCTCCATTATTATATTACCTATTACCTAATCATACCGAATAAGTACAAAACAGTTTCAATTTTCCTACATCCTTAGAATAATTATACCTAGAACGATAATTCCCTACAAAGCGCGCTGTCAAAAGTGAGGCAACTAAAACAGCCAAAATGGCGCCGTTTTCAGATTTTTATTGTCCATTATTACATAATCATACCTAATAAGTACAAAACAGTTTCAATTTCCCTACCTTAAAGAGATTAATTATTATATCATTGGACTTAAGTTGCGATTAGGTAACGTATAAAGGATATAAATCTAAAAAACTAAGCCATTTTGGCTTGGTATTAGGTTGCCTCACTTTGGATACGCGGACACGGCTTCTGGTGTTATTATTCTAAGGTACTTCAAACTTTATTTCCTAAGTTTGAAGGTAAGTGTAAAATAAATTGGATTAGGCAGTTTTAGTAACCTAAACTAACGTACTGTTGACCGTACCGAAAACAATGTTAACAAATTTATTAAAGTTGAAGTACGAAATTAGGTATCCAGGAAGTGACATTTATCTACGTTACATGACTCTATTACATCATCATTAGGGTAATCATTTGAACTTTCATGGAACCTCTACAAATCGTATCTCAAAAGCATTCACATAAAATATACGTGTAGTAACGCAAAATTATCGCAGAAGCGGCAACTTCACTTGAGAATGTATGGCAAAGAGTTATTTTTTTGTACCGTAAGCGCTCTTAACTTAATCACTCTTGTTGTACCATTGTTATTGTACATCAGCCATTTTAATGTCCCCACTGCTGGGCACAAGCCTTCCTTATGGGTGGATAAGGAGGATGGGCCATAATGCATCACGCGGGCCCAATACGGATTGGTGGGTGTTAACGACTGCAAATGCAGTCGGGACCAACGGCCAAACGTGCCTTCCGAAGCATGGACTCGATTTTTTAAATTTTTGGTCACCCGTCCCATAACGGACCCTTGAGAAAGTTGCTTCACCTACGCAATCGCTGGGCCAGCCGCTTAACTATTGCGCCATCGAGCTCCCCATAACTTACTTCACTGGTACTTTTGCATAAATTAGTAGAAAATCAGATAAGTAGCATCTAGCATTTAAAATAGACAAGAATGTCTATGAAATTATCTGTCAAGTAAATAGGGAACATGCATAAGTCACCGATTTTGATAAATTTGAGCTTGATCGCTTAGGACACATATAAAAACAAGATAGAGCAGAAAAATTAAAAATAAAATATAATATTTTAGTTTTATCACACAGGGGAAAATGACGTTTTTTTCAATTTCGGATATAATGCACTAAGACTAAACATTCGGATAGAATATCGAATAAAAAATAATATTTTGTATGACACATATGTACTTAAACGCAATATTTAAGGAGATATTTGAAAATTCTTGGCTAACTCCATAATAATGAGCCTGAAACGTGACATAAGTGACGTCTCACATGTTGACCGTTTTGTAAAGAGCGTTTTCGGCGGGTGCTGCTGCATGCTAACTTCAAGTGACTATATCACGAGAAAAAACGCAAGAGAAAAGTTTCAATATTACAGTTGGCTTTCTCACGCATTATACTTTTGATTTTGATACAAAAAGAAATTATACATGTTCCCTATTGAATTTTGTGAAACTATCCCTCAAAGTCGTACGAAAACAGGCTTAATTGCTATTACGCTGATTTGACTGTAAACCTACGCGTCACGTTGTTATACAATAAGGCACTCTCTTTTTATCGTGTCAGAGTTGAGAGTACCAGTAAGTACCAAAAAAGTTTGCAATTCGTACTATCCCCTTCTAATCTACGTGAAACCACAAAATAACCTTCACAGGATAAAATTAGGTTCTGATCGACAGCTGTGAAGATACACCCACATTTAAGCAAATGAGATAATCGCAATAGACTTTTCGTTCGACGAATAGAGCTTACAGTCCGTTCACTGTTATTTTACCTCTGACAATGACATTTCTTCTTGAAGTGTACAGTTGGCAGAGGTAAAAGAACTGTGAATGAACTAATCGGGGTTTAGGAGCTGTCACTGTCATAATAAACCACGAAAAAAAAATATTTTTAAAAAGATGAAAATTATGTAATGCAGAATTCTTCGTAAAATCGTGTCTCAATGAGCTTGTGCTGAAATTGATTTGAAATAAACGGAGATTGAACTTGACTTTTAAATTTGATTAAGCAGAACGCCATTTTTTAAACAATCAGTGAAATTGGTTCTTAGATACCACAGATTAAAATAGTTATCATACTGATTACTGGCAAGTCCTTACTTATATATCACAAACCATATAACAAATACTGATAAACTCTGTCTGTGTCAACGAACTAAGATACTTTCGTTGGTCTGTGTTACTTATCTACTACTTTAAACACACGAATACTGTAATAAAATTAATTCACTGATTGATTGATTGATTCTTGGCATATGCGTAGAGCCTGAAAGTAGAGACACCATCCGTGTTATTAAAAACGATTTTCAAACACTGTTTAACTAAACACCTGTTTAAATGTGATGCTGTCACTTTTTTGACAATATTGTGTTTAATTAAACAGTGTTTAAAAATCTTTTGTTATAACACGGATGGTGTCTCTACTTTCAGGCTCTACCGTTACGCATATGCCAAGAATCAATCAATATTTTTTTGTAATAACACGGTATATTTTGACGGTAGATGCCTTACATGGTGTAGGTCAACACTAAGAAAGGATTTTGGAAAATTCCCGTCATACAGGATGATACAGGGTATTTCAATTTGTATAGGAATTTGTAAAGAAAAATTTAAATGTGTGATAGAACCCTAACGGCTAAAGGTAGAGATACCATTTTGGAGCGTAGATTCCATTCATTGTGTTGGCGAGCTCTATGAAGGATTTTGGAAAATTCCCGTTATATAGGGGGCTAGGGCTATTCCCGTTATACAGGATATTCCAGTTTGAATATGAGTTTTAAATAATGTTTAGGTACGTAAGCAGTAAGGTATAAAAATATATTCTGCAACTGATTCACTGACGTCATATCATACACGTAGAGGTACCTTCGAGAACGAGATATCCCAAACTGTTGTCGATTTGTATAGGTAAAGTAAAAAACCAAGCTAACAAAGACTCTGACCCATCATGTCATAGGATCAGTGAGCATGGAACAAAAAATAAGGTCTACTGATAAATTGCTAGGTAGGTACATTGGTAATCCATGACTTTCAAAATAAATGCACAACTATTTTAAACATGAGAACGAAGTCGAGGGCAAAAGTTGGTAGTACAAAAAACTCCATACCTTAGTTTGGAACTAAAAGACATACATAAAAAAACCTTCGACTTGATAACCTCCTCTTTTTTTTAAGTCGGTTGAAAAATATGACTTATTCTATAATTTGTTTATTTTTGATGATAGCTTTTATTATTTTTTGTGCACATTTCCCCAAATAAGTGCAGCCTCCTTTCGCCTGGTGTTATAAGGGCATTATGCAATTAGGATATATCCACCGCGATATACTTTCGAAGTGGTGTCGAGTGACAGTGCGCCTTCGCGGCTGGCACACGACTTCGTTGCAGTGAACGGGGTGATGGTATAAATGATGCATTTTTATTGTAACATTGTTTTTTGTTTCGAAGTCAAAATTACCTTTATTTATAAATAAACTACAAAAATGAACTCTTTTGAATCGTCAATATTGTTTCAAGACTTTTTTAGTTAGCTGTCAGAAACGCTTTGTTGTAACAAAGTAAAATAACTGGAATACCTTTCAAATTTCATGGTTTTACGGGTATGAACCCCATTATTATTATTATTTTTAGAAGGGGGGACGCTAGTGAAGCCGGACGGGTGATCAGACCTTCAGCGGAACCATTTCCCCGAATCCCCTGAAAGCTGAGAGCAGGGGGAGGTCATCATTTACCCCATCGGCGTCTGACTCTCGAACCTACCTGTACGCCTGTATGAAACTTTGAATGAGATTTTTTTTATTTAGAGTCATAATATTTTTTTCACACCACATGCTCGACAATGCCGAATTATATGTCATGTAAACCTTACCGAAAGCAAGACATTATATCTCTTGGCTTTAGCCGGGTTATAATGTTCTATTATCACCCGCTGGTCAATAATGTGATTTTCACTTTCATAATTCTTATTGCTATGTCCATAAAGTCTAATTTCACTAAACAGAATGTATCCTCAGCGGGCGCGGCCAACTCGATTTTCGAAGACCGAGGCCGTGGCCCACTAGATTCGCACTGAGACGAACTTCATTTGTTTGTCAAATCGAGTAGGCCACGCCAGCTGAAATAAGTTGCTATAGCCATAGCTAGTAGTACTACTAGCTTTAGAAGATTCTATAAATATTTCAAAGAAAAAATAAAAAATGTCGAGTGATGAAAGTATTTTGACACCAGAAGCTATTAAATTAGATGCCATAGGCATTGTCAATAATCTACTCCCAGAAAAGTCAAAGGAAAAATACCTGAAAGCCTATAAAGATTTTGACACATGAAAACTGCAAAAGGCGCAAAGTCTGTGTCTGAATCAGTGCTTCTGGTCTATTTTGAATATTTATCAGCTACAAAGAAGTCAAGCAGCCTGTGGTGTATGTATTCGATGCTCAAGGCAACAATAAGCGTCAAACATGATATCCAAATTAATACATATACCAAGTTATTGTCATTTTTAAAAAGGAAATCGGATGGACATCGAGCAAAGAAGTCAAAGATACTTACAACACAAAACGTGGTAACTTTTTTGAATTAAGCTCCCGACCACAGTTTTCTTGCCATAAAAGTGAGTACAACCTATGAACCTACTTATTGATTGAGTTTATACACTATCTATTTCTCATTTTATGTTACACAGTTCAAAAATTATTTATGTTTTAGTTTTTAATGTAAATATTTGACCGCAAATATTGTTATTAATAAATATATACTCGTTAACAACTGAAAATATACAATCATAATATAAAAATAAAAATTTTGTTTAAGGTGGCGTTGATTTTTGGAGTGAATGGTGCTTGTCGTGGAAATGAACTCGTGAATATAAATCAATGATATCGAAAAACTTTCAGAGTTATTACTAGTAAAATTGCCGGACACAAAAACAAATAGAGAACGGTCATTTGTAATTCGTGAAAACCATACCACAATAGTCGAAAAGTACCAAGCCTTACGCTTTTCTAATATAAACACCAACAGCTTTTTTGTAGGCTACAACAATGGGAAATGTACAAGGCAAGTCATTGGCAAAAATAAAATTAGTGCCATGCCAAGAGAGATTTCTAAATATAATAATTGGAAAATCCCGAGCTTTACACAGGCCATTGTTTTAGACGAACATCTGCAGATTCAGGAGCAGACATGGCCCAAATAAAACGACACGGTGGCTGGAAGTCCGATGCAGTGCCAGAGGGCTACATTGAAAATTCTATTAAAATATAAAGAAAGAACGAGCTATCGTATTGGTGAAAAGATAAATATGAAAACATCGTCTACAATTGATGATCCCTGGACGCCTCTGCCAACACAGTCATCTTCCTCAAAACACGTCAAATTTACATCAAGCCCACTGCATCAGAGACGACCTTCTCCAACCTTTACGGAACAACTCGACCCTCAGACACAAGTGTCCGAAGCCTTGAACACAACTCAAATAAACTCTAGCTCAACCTCGATAAACGTACCAAATAAAAATATAACGTTATCTTTCCATAATTGGACTAATGTCTCCAATAGCAGTTTGCACTTTTAATATGCTGTAATAAACACTACCTACTAAGCCTGGTTTTTTATTGTCTCGCATAAAGTGAGAAAAGTAGAGTATACACCACCGGGATAAAACTGTTTTTTTCTTGGGCGCTTGAATCCCTCACTGCACTCAGGACTCAATCTTAATTCCCTCGCTTTGCTCGGGAATTAACTTATAACACCCTCGCTGCGCTCGGGAGTTAAATTTGGAGTCCTTCGTTACGTTCAGGATTCAATGTAGCGCCCGTGACATAAAACAGTGCTTTATCCCCTTGGTGTATAATCTACTATAAGAGTTTATTCTTGTGTGAGTAAATTACTAAGTATTTAAGTCGAAAAACTAAAAGCCATAGTAGTCATAACAAAAAATTAAAGTTAAAGCTAGTACGTATTATACTTTACTGCCTCTCACTATGACATACTTTGGCTCGCTGCAGTCATTTTATGTTATGATATAATAAATAGGACGTTTCGTGTCACCCATACCACAAAACACTTAATACTTTAAGCCTCACGCATAAATGCGTGTTTTTATTAAATTTTGATTAATTACTTATATGCATAAATAAGTTGATGACGAGTTTCTTGCAAATTAACTCCATTTCCTTAATTTACATCTTTCAAGGTGTTGCATAAGCTACACTGATCGATAGGCTTGACATATATTTAACTTTGACAAGACGTGCGTTATGCATATCAGCTTTTCAATGTTACGTAAGTAATAAAGTAATAGCTCAATTTTATCCTGTCACCTGTATAAAAGCAAAAATAAAGTATCCATGCTTTAAATTATTATTCATAGTAGTATTAAAGCGATGTTATAATTTAGACATGCAATTGACCTAGCTGAACAATTTAGTATGTTATACCCTTAGAATAATAACACCTAGAACGATAGTTCTCTAAAGCGCACTGTCAAAAGTGAGGCAAATAAAAAAGCCAAAATAGCTCCGGTTTCAGATTTTTATTCTCCATTAGAACCTTAATCATACCGAATAAGTACAAAACAATTTCAATTTTCCTAAATCAAGGAGATGAGTTACTATATTATTGGATTTTAGTTACGATTAGGTAACGTATATACGTATGAAGGATATAAATCTGACAACTAAGCCATTTTGGCTTGGTATTAGTTGCCTCACTTCAGGGTTGGCATGATTAAAACAAGTTGTTTTAAAACACGTGTTTAAAACAGTGTTTAAAACAATTTGAAATATAACTATGTTTTTTATTAAGTGTTTAAAAAGTATTAAACAATGTTAAAAATATTTAAAAAAAAACAGGGTTTAAAACTACTATTAATTGAGAATAAATGGTGATTTTCGTAAATTAGTGCACTTTTTTCCCAAAAATATTTTTAAAAACTTTAGATTTCACTGAAAATACATAGAGTGACAGTAAAAAGTGTAATATTATCGGATATCTTTTGCCAAGATGACAAATCTTAACTAAGTAGGTATTAGCCCTTTTATCACCGATAAAAAGAAATTGAAGATTGGTCCTTGTCGAAAACTGGTTCTTCCTATCCTATATATTGGGGTTTCCCTTTATTATTAATGAACATCAGAGAACATAGGTAGTACCTATTTACAAGGTGTAAGTAAGTAAAGCATTCAGTATTTACTAAGGATATATTTGACGACCTCCGTGGTCGAGTGGTTTGCACGCCGATTTTCAAGGCGTCACCATCTCTTGAGGTCCCGGGTTCGATCCGCGGCTGGGTCAATGTAGAAAATAAACTTTTCAATATTGTCTCAGGTCTGGGTGTTTGTCATACCACCATTGTTTCTGATTTCCATAATACAAGTGCTTATAGCTACTTACTTTGGAATTGGAGCAATGTATGTGATGTTGTCAAATATTATATTATTATATATATTATAATATATTATTAAGGATTCTAAGGCGAATTTGAAAATAGTCTAGAAATTTAATATTATAGGTCTAATTGATTTGAAAGTGATGGTTCAAAGTAATAAGTAAAAAAAACATTAAAAACAAAAAAAACACTTGTTTAAAACATTTTGAACTGTTTGTTTTATAATTAAAAAAAAACTGTTTTTTTTTCCAACCCTGCCTCACTTTGCATACGCGGACACGGCTTCTGGTGTTATTATTCTAAGATTGTACCAAATTTTGTTCTTGCTCAAGTAAGTTGCAACCATTCTTGACCACATATTGTGACTAGCTATTAGAGTTCAGCTTTTTTTATGCACAACGGGATAGTGCTTGGCCTTCACCTCACCTGATGTTAAGTGATGATAAGGCCGAAGGTGGAAGCGCTCTACACCCGGAATCACTATAACTGAGGAACTGGTTATATTACATAAATAAAAAATAAAATAAAAATTACCTCTAATTGCCGAAACACAACATTTTTTTAATTTTTGCTATGACGTCAGGTAGGTAAGATAGTGGTAGTGGTAATATAGTGGTAGTGGTAGCCAGGTGGACTTAAAATAAGCCCTACGACCAACCAAACCATGTACAAATTGTACCACCCTCCTGGGAATCGAACTCGAGACCCCTGCGTTTTACACCTGTGGGCGAACCACTAGACCACAGAGGCGGTTAAAAAAAGCTTAAGTTTTAACTTACACGAGCAATTAACATAATATGTTTGGGAAGACACTGAAGTCTGAAACCCGATAGTGTAAACTGAGTTACAGACTGTAACTCAGTTTACACTATCGGGTTTCAGTGACACATTGTTAAATTGTACAACTAAAGTTTAGAAATAAAGATTTATTTATTTATTATTAAATGAAATTTACTCAATGTAGAACTATGTCACATTATGTGAATCTATCTATCAGTGTGGTTATTGTAATGTGACATACACTCGACGTCAGAAAAATCGCACCTCTTCCAAAATAAGTTTAGATTTGGCCACCCGTTACTGCTGGCTAACGTTTTATTGTGTAAATGTTGATATCTATTGAAAGTACATTTAGTGAGCTTTAAATAAATAATTGTTTGAATTGTTTGATTGACATAACAGTTACCATAATTAATCGCTCAAAGCGTTATTGCTTGTGCCGCCATAAATGGGAATGCAGGTAAATTCGCTATCGAGATGATGGAGAAAACACAGTGCAATTTAAAAAAAAATACCCAAGATGCTTAAATATTGCACAAAAATGATACAATGTAATGTTGCTCGGAAACTGAATCTCAGTAATTGATTCCGTTCGACGAGTATTCCAACGGTTTCTAGAGACTGTTGGCTATATCCGAAGAGGAAGAAGTAATAACAACACTTACTATTAAAATAGATAGGATTAAATTAACTTTAAAGAAATTTTTGAAAAGGTGCGATTTTTCTGACGCTGAGTGTAGTTTTTCATTGCTTATGCGTGACTTTACATATAATAGTAGGTGTATACATAAGTATTGTTTGATTGATGGTTTTTGTGATACTCAATGATTAAATCAAAGCCATGCACAGTGAATGTATAAATTTAAAACAAGAAAAATTTAAAGGAAACCATTTAGCTGGGCATATAGACATTATAGGGACGAAAGGTTTGTAACTAGGAGATAGATCATATTGTTATTTATTTACAAACGATTAGGACTATTGTAGCACGGCAATAATAGTTAGCACGGCAGTGTTTTAAGCCTTAAATGACAATGGACGAGGAGGATGTAAAAAAACTGCCGCAAAGACGAAAAAAAAGAAAATTATAATAATATGATAGTACCTACTGTATGTAATGGAAAATAACGGTTTTTGTATAATAACAAAATGGTAGGACATAATGCAGTGATCTGACCCTAAATTGATTAGGCCAAGGGCAGAAAGATTAATGAATCCTCAATATTATACAAGTTTCTTGATTGTGTTTGCTGTTTAGTATGCTGTTTTATAATTTCACAAAGAATAAAATTCAGTATTACGTAAAATTTCTAATTAATAATGTGTCGTAAATCTCAAAAGTCAAATATAAAAAAAATGTAGGCTCATGAATATTGCCTTTAGAACCAATCATTGCCTCCATATAACACCTTGGCCTTTAACCCGAATTGTTGTCAATGTTTGCCTAATTTATACCCGATTAAAATATTGACATGTTATAAAGGGATGAAATGAAAGGCATGTTGCTAGATAAACATCTTGGCCTTTAACCCGAAATTGTTGTTTGCCTAATTTACTACCTGATTGATTACAACATCGTATGGACAGAAAAGATGAAAGGTATGTTGCTTAATAAAAGATAAAGGATAAAATTAACCCTCCGGTCGTCTTTTTATGTCCGTAGTAAAACCAGTCATCATCTATGGAACGGCATTTTGGACTACGAAGATGATGGATGAAAGAAAATTAAATGTAGCAGAGATGAAAATGCTATGATGGGATGTATGAAAGCTGTGGAATGACGCGAATGAATAAAATTAGTAATAAGTATGAGATGAACTTTGAAAGAAGCACCGTTGAAAGAAAAGTTGTAACCTTGTCTGATTTGGTATGGACACGTTACAGTTACTGTACCCTTATAGCACGAACATCACGATAAAAACGTGTGTAAAATTACTCCATAGAGTAGCTTTGTATGTGGTACAGCGCCATGTACCATCGAAAAGAGAAATGAGAAATTTTCCATAGAAAATTACCCTATCGAGTACATTTACGCGCGTTATTTTTCTCCATAACTGTTCGTGCCATGGTAACTGAACTAGAACGAACATGGACATGCACGTTGATGGATGTAGAGGAAGAAGACCACCAAAAAGGATTGATTGTGTCTGTACAGTCTCTATGAAATAATAATTAATGAGAAGAGAGTAAATAAAAAGATTACCGGGTGACAGGAAAGATTGAAGAGATGGAAATACTGCACCTAGTCACCGACCCCAAACAAACTGGGTAATTATGATTTTGTGCGACGTTATGTAATATTCACATTTAAATAAAAATAGGACTTCAATTTTATACTGTGTCGTTGTCAACATTATACGGTATCTCGACATTTTAGCTAATATTGAAAAATGATAACTAATTATTAATATTTTTTTGCAATATAAAGTTGCTACCTTGGATTATTAATATTATGTAAATTATTAGTAGTTAAGAAAAGTTTGAGATTTTTTATTATTATAAATAATGAGTTAATAATGAGTTAAGCTTATATTTCTATGAAAATCGCGGTCACTTGTAATTTTCGTGGCCCAGTTTACATCTACGATACAGGAAACATAGAAGTACCTCTGAATATAGAAGTTTGTTTGTTTGTGCCATAGAAGTGCTCGGTTACCAAGCTTAAGTTGTGTGCCTTAGGCGACGTCCTGATTGGTTAAAAAATTAACGAGCCAATGTCGCGATTATGTCGCATAACGCACGAACTCATATTCAAACATACTTTTGTGCTTTATAGGAAGCTTTGATCAGGATACGAAAAAAATACCGGTGTTATTACAAATGATTTTTAAACATCTGTTCGACTTAGACACTGTTTAAATGTAACGTCACTTTTTTGACAATATTGTTTAAAAGAGACAGCATCACAATTAAACAGTGTACACAAGTAAAACAGGTGTTTATAAATCTTTTGTAATAACGTCACGGCAATCGTAATATTAATAATGTTCTTTTTTATAACAAGTGCATCAAGATAGTCTATATGTCACTTAGTAAAAATAAATAGATTTGTTAAAATAATACACCGTAAATTTAAATAAAAGCGCTTTAAAATAATAAAATGGTTCAGTCCTACTCTACATTATGCATAATTTAAACATAGACTCAATTATTCAGTAATCATATAACATAAATCTGAGGGCCTATTACAAAAAAGCATCGCTATTAAGGTACGATACTCGTTCCACTCCGTGACATTATTAACTCATGCATGTATAAGGTTCATAATTAAGCAAAACGAACAACGAACATCGTCCGACTAACGTGATTCTTTTTTGTAATAGACCCTCTGTACATCATCTAATCTAACAAAATATAAGTAAATATGTGCCAAATTACGTATCTATCGAAGACCAAATTAACACAAAAATATACACGTAGAGTCGCATTTAGAGCAATATCTTTTATCTCTATTTGCTATAATATATTTTTATGCGTTATTAAGGTAGTGTAGAATGAACCTTACACCCCTTGACCTAAGACCGACATTATCACATAATATGACTTGACTAATTCTCGTACGCCTTATCTTGATTATGCAATTAAAGTCAAGCTTAATGTTCATACAAGGTAATTTAGGGAACACAATGGTTATGTCGAAATTGTGATATCCAAAGTTATTTTTAGTTTATACAAAACCTCTCGTGGGGTAGATCGACCATCAAACTGAACAACTTTCATTATGGGACCAACCTTGAAATCGCGAAAAAAAATCAGCTGTTTCATACATTTAGATGGAATAGGATTGTACTTTTGTATGGAACAGCTGATTTTTTTTCGTGATTTAGATTTAGAGGTTTTGTATAAACTAAAAATAACCTTGTATAGGTATTACCTCCGTAGAAACTACGAAATAACAATTAGTTAGGTTCTCTTAAAAAAAATACATTAAAGTGGCTTTAATGGCTTTTATGAGCTTTAAATTGATGACCTGAGGGCCTAGACAAAGTAACATTTCCAAATTTTTGGTAACGCTTTGCTTTCGAAAGGAGGGAGTATGGGATTGAAATAAGTTTTCGTCAACAATCGATTTTTAAAACGTCAAATCTATTATACCAACATTTGTATGAGCGAAATGTGTGTAAACACAGTTTTTGTAATTTTTTTATTTTACAATCTATGACTCGGAATCAATGATTCCTCTTCTTCTTATCGTATGAGGATTAGTGGCCACCTCTGGTGTTAGAGCTTATCAAGCCGCCTGTAAGGCCTCTGACTTGGCTTAACGACTGTTATCAGATGACAACAGCCGGGACCGACGGTTTAACGTGCCCTCCGAAGCACGGAAGCGCTCAGTTGTAATGCCATAACGGTCACACATCCGACACCTTTTTTTTTTGACCCGGGGAAAATGCCTCCGCATACCACCCACGCGCGGGGAACACGGGGTTTTGGTTATGTGGTGCATCCACTAAAAACCCCAGGGTGTTCCTTCTGCACATTGGACGAGGACAGGCGGGATCGGTGTGGCAGTCACCGCGTCCCCGCCCTGCGCAGGTCCCTTCGGACTCCGGCTCCTTGAGGACGCCAAGCGTCTCCTACGGTGTGGCACTCCGGAACACATGAGCGCTCTTCCACCTCCAGGCCCTAATTGGACGACAGAATTCCCCGTTCTGCCGTCCTGACCCAAATCCCGTGACTCTGGTGAATAGAGTGGAGGGGAACACAACAGCACAGCAAGACAGAACTGCCGTTTTCTCGCGGGGGCAGATGTTCACCCCCCCCCCCCCCCCCGCCATCTACGCCTCCTTGCTGGAAGCGACCGACCTCCGGGTTTTTGGGGATGCCGATTATCGGGTCCCCGAGCGTGGCTTAACAAACGTGATCGAGTACGATCAGTCTATCAAGCTCCGCTATGAGCGCTAAAAATTGAAACAATATCATCACACAAAATACCAGGATTTCAAATCAGGACCATTAACAGGATCGTCGAATATTGAATCGAATATTAAATATTGAATCATCAATAATAAGGACATTGCAACATTACCACAAGCTCATATAGAAAGGCAAGTTGCACTAATTGCCCATACCGCAACGGACATGCGAAAAAAAGAGGAAAGGCAGAACTTTGCGTAACACATATTTGCAACGAGCGATTGTATGAACTCACACATATATTATGCAATGTCATTATTGATAGAGATAATTCCGGTACTGTTGATGTCTATAATTGAGGACTTTATTGAATGAAATAAAAAGTTTATTGACCTTGATTGTATACAGGGTTATTTGTAAAACAATGGGGAATGTCCGAAAAAAATCAAATTGGCTGAATATTTTTCTATAGGTAGGAATAAGGTCCCTTAGTAATAGAATAAATTTTCAAAATTTTCGGTTTCGTGAAAAAATTTCAAAAAATCAAAGTCTCTTCGACTTCACAAATGTATGAAAGTAACAGCAGAATGGAGATTGTACCTTTGCCAACTCCTGCCACAACCACAACATGGTATTAAAAAAAAGTTTCAAGACAAAATGTCAAAACTTTTTTTTTAAATACGTGTTGTCTTTGTAGCAGTTAGCGGCAAAGGTATAATCTCCATTCTGCTGTTACTTTCATACATTTGTGAAGTCGAAGAGACTTTGATTTTTAAAAACTTTTTTACCCAACCGAAAATTCTGAAAGTTTTTTCTATTACTAAGGGACCTTATTCCTACCTATAGAAAAATATTCAGCCAATTTGATTTTTTTCGGACATTCCCCATTACCTCGCTTGAGTAGATTAAAATCATAAATACAACCCGGTCGAGTTAACTCGGGACCTGAAGCGCGATAGACCCCTCTCATTTTCTCCTTTCCTCACGCCACCGTCGTCAATTTTTTGAAAGTTTTCGATAGATTATCGATAAATTATCGCTAACGAATGTACTTAAGCTATTGGCATGACGACAGTGGCGTGAGGCAAGGAGAAAAAGAGAGGGGTCTATCGCGCTTCAGGTCCCGAGTTAACTCGACCGGGTTATAACAACGTTTGTTTAACGACTTTTCCGAAAATGGACAAAACATCGACTTTTCCACACAAACGTCCGAACAGCTGATCGAGTTTTGTAGGTATGCAAAGTCGATTTTTTTGTGTTTTTCGGAAAGTCTAAAACAAACGTTGTTGTTTATTATGTTAGTAATCCACTCCCACAAGGTTGTTGGTGTTTTACAAATAACCCTGTTTAAGATAGTTGCCTTTAGTCTGCGATAATGGATGTTAAGAAGCTTTCGGCAATGAAGAGGTTTGGGGGAGCGTAGTGAGCCCTCCGATGCGACTTCGTATTTGCCCGCCTAGTTACACATTTTTCCGGGGGGGCACTAGGACTACTACGGAGGGGCACTATGGCTACTCCGGGGGCTCTAGGGCTACTCCAGGGGGCACTAGGGCTACTTCTGGTGGGCATTAGAGCTACTCCGAGGGAGTAAAGCCCCCTCCCTGGCTATAAGTACCTGAAAGAAACATTACACCTTCTTATTTTTTGAGAAATTTCAATTTGATATTTTATTTGTATTGTAAGTATTGAGAAAAATAGACGCACATAAGTGCTTCATTTTTCTTTTTGAGATTCAGAACCCTGGAAATTTGAAAATGCACCTAAGTAATAATAACAATATTGAAAAACTTTCCTTTTTTATTGAGTGGTTGTAGATCAAATAGATCAAAGTTGTTTTCGATTGTTATTTCTATCAGAGTTCTTTGTTTTTTTTTGGGTTTTTTTAATAAACAACGGGATAGTGCTTGGCCTTCATCTCACCTGATGTTAAATGACGATAAGGTCGAAGGTGGAAGCGCACTACACCCGGAATCCTCATCACTGAGTAACTGGCTATCTTACCTCTAACTGCCGGAACACAAACAATTTTTCAATAGGGAACATGCATCAATTTTTTTTGTATCAAAATCAAAAGTATAATGCGTGAGAAAATCAACTGTAATATTAATACTTTTCTCTTGCGTTATTTTCTCGTGATATAGGTACTTGAGGTTAGCACGCAGCAGCACCCGCCGAAAACGGTCTATACAAAATGGTCAATGTCATTTATGTCACGTTTAAGGCGCATTATTATGGAGTTAGCCAAGAATTTTCAAATATCTCCCTAAATATCGCGTTTAAGTACATAATGTGTCATACAAAATATTATTTCTTATTCGATATTCTATCCGATTGTTAAGTGAAAAAAAATCGTTATTTTCCCTTGTGTGGACCGACCTCCGTGGTCGAATGGTTCGCACGCCGGTTTTCAAGGCGTCACCATCTCTTGAGGTCCCGGGTTCGATCCCCGGCTGGGTCAATATAGAAAATGAACTTTTCAATATTGTCTCAGGTCTGGGTGTTTGTCATACCACCGTTGTTTCTGATTTCCATAACACAAGTGCTATAGCTACTTACTTTGGGATTGGAGCAATGTATGTGATGTTGTCAAATATTTATTTATTATTATTATTATAAAACTAAAACAATACATATATATATTTTTTAATTTTCTATTCCATCATGTTTTTATACGTCTCCGCAGCGATCAAGTTCAAATTTATTAAAATCGGTGACTTATGCATGTTCCCTATGTCCCCCTAGCAAGGCGGACTTGAAATAAGCCCTACCACCAACCAAACAGAGTACATATTGCACCCCCCCCTGGGAATCGAACCCGGGACCCCTGCATCATACACGGGTGGGCGAACCACTAGACCAGAGAGGTCGATAGACCTTACAGGCTTTGTTATTCATCTTGGAAAATAACAGTGTACATATTTGATGTTGAAATAGTTGAAACCAAGAAAGATTAAGTTAAACTTATGTAAACAGTTTCATATAACGACATAAAATATTTAATTGCTTTTGTGTGCAGAAAATTATTCTAATTGTTTCTCAACCATTATTCAAAATCGCTGTAATGAATAAAACCTTCAAAATATATTTAACATTTGAAGGAAAAAGTAATTATTTTTATAATCTAACTAAAGGATAAAACTAAATCACTATTTTAAATCAGTCAATTACTATGCTGCCTTTAAAAAATATCTTATGTTATAGTATGATTTATGCTTTTAATTAGCATTATTAAAAGCATTACTACACTTATATATTATTACACTTAATACTATTGTCTAAAATAAATTTTCAAAAATATTTTAAACATCTTTTGATAATTGGTTTAAGAATAAAATAACTTTCTAAATCTCAAAATAGAGCTTAATCTCGTTTTATGACTATAAAATATGGCATGCAAACTTTTGGTCATATGTAGGAATACGTTTAAAAATAAGTAAAATATAAATATAGGTAGTTACACTTTAATACAGGTCTCGCAATCTAGGTAATGATTAAAAAGTGTAGATGACATACTATGATTGCTATTTAGTTATAAATATTAGTATTATAGCATCGAAGACCAGACATAATACATTTTAAAATTAACAAAGTAGGTAGTTACTAATATTCGTATACAATGACATTATATAAGGGCATTTCAAAGTGACATTTAAAAAAAACTGTAACTATTTGCCTAACGAGATGGCGTTGGTGGAAAGAGAAGTGTCAAAAAGGCTTTTAAAAATAAACGGCTTGTACCATAGAGGCAAGTAAGCGCTCGCTGGCTGACATCTGCCCAAAGAGAAACATTTTAGGGTTCCATCTGCCTGCCTAACTAATGCCTCGATTACATACGCCAATTTAGCTTCCTAGCTAGGAACCAATTTCGGGTTGCCACAATAAAATATTGTAGAATAAGTTCGATTTTAAAATCGAATCTACACTATAACGGAAAAGTAAACATTGTTTAAGATTAGAGATGAGAATTGAAAATAAAAAATCATAAAAAATGTTGACCTTTCCGTCATTTGTGCAAATTCACTGTTAAAATTTAACTTATTTATACGAGTGGCAACTCTAAATTGGTTCCTTAAATCGGCGTATGTAATCGAGGCTTTAGTACTCTTCGAAGCTTAGTAAGAAAATCACATTGACACATATATTTTTATCAACGCCATCTATCCAAGCTACAGTTTTTTTGTCATTTTGAAAATCCCTCGTTGACAATAGGCAGTGACCACTAGAACTTCACTCAAAAATATTTTGGCAAAGAGTAAATTTTATAGATTAAAATACGTCATTTGTACCGCAAGCGCTCTGAAATTAGCTAGTTCTGTTGTCCATTGTTAAATTAATCTCATTGTATACCATTAATGGCGTTCCTATTTAAATAGCGTTAGATTTAAATCTCTAAGGATAACATTAGAGATAAAAAAAAGGAAAAGCTCTTCTAGAATAACTCATAAATATTTAAGTTCCACCACATCCTATACGTCACATTATTCGGAAACCATGTTTCCGCAGAAGTTATAATTGTTTTGGTAATGACGGCTCATTTGGCCTCATAAGGCATAATGTCAACATAATATTGAAACCGACCTTTGTAACACGATAACCTCATACTTTAAGAAGGAGGCAGTAATTCTCAGCATTTAAAAAGCTTATAAGCTCGAGAAGTGAATAAGCTTAAGGCGGTTGTATGACCGAAAATGGCGCCCTCAGACGTTTTTATTTAATAAGTTATTGATAGAAAAAGATTAAAAAATGTTTTACGTGGAGTTTTTAGGGCTCATGGTCTAGTTTTTTTAGAAGATATCACCACATGCTCTTCTAGTCATTCGTAGAAGTATAGATAGAAAATGTGAAAAAACGGCCACTTTTAGCAGTTTTGCTATCTACTTCTATACATATATTTCCTTCTATACCAATATAGCGATACCGTCTAAAAATACTAGACTGTGGGCCCTAAAAATTCCACGTAAAACAATATTAAAATTATGTATTAGAATTATAATATTAAATTAAATTCACCGCGACGCCATTTTCGCTCAGGGTGCCACCTTAACATGTGTGTTCATGTTCACTCGCATTTTACTAAGTTAAAATCACAGATATTAAACGTGTTTAAACTAAAACATTTACCTTTGTCATTTTCAATGCAAGTTCAATGTAATCCGCAAAAATCCTCGCAAGGAAAGCATAGGGCCATCTCTGAGGTCTCGGGTTTAATCTTAATCCTTCAACCCCATCTGGTGATCTGGATCAATTTATAAAACAAACTTTTTGTATCGTCTTAGGACTATGGGTGTTCGTGATACCTACCGTTTTTAATATTAAATAACAATATGAAAAACAAATGTTTACTTTTCGATCGTAAGTAACTATACGTATGATCGAAAAGTAAACATTTGTTTTTCAACAAAGAGGAGGAAATGGCTTAGCAAAAATGTTTTGCCCAAGTGAATTGACGAGTCTTCACGTTCATTGACAATTTGCTAAACTTTGTTTAATTTGATAGGCGCTAGACGAGTGTAAAATAAACATTATTCAAAGTACAAAATAATGGCGATTCTTAATTTTTTAGATTTTTGTGGGTTTCAAGTTTAAATGCTGTAAATATAAATTTTTGATATTGGTATTTTTTTAATTGGTTGATGGTAGGGTTTATTTCAAGTCAGCCTGGCTAGCTACCACCATCTTACATAAGTCTGACGTCATAACAATAATTTAAAAAAATGTTATGTTCGACAATTAGAGGTAAGATAGCCAGTTCCTCAGTGATGTGGATTCCGGGTGTAGTGCGCTTCCACCTTCGTTCGGCCTTATCGTCATTTAACATCAGGTTAGGTGAAGGTCAAGCACTACCCCGTTATACATAAAAAATGGATGCAAAAACATTATTTAGCAATAATTTCTACACAATCGATGGTAAAATATGCAAGAGATCTGTGCACCGTCCGCCCGCCCACAAATTAACATACATAAACCTGCAGAATATGATTTTTTCAGGTTTTTGAAAGTGCTTGCATATACATCCATTTTGATGGACTTCCGCAAGGTAATTAAGGTGGTTATACTACTGAAAACGGTGCCCTCAGAGGTTTTTATTTAATAATTTCATAAAAGAAAATTATTTAAATATTTTTTTTACGTGTAAGTTTTAGGGCCCATGGTCTAGCTAGTGTTTTAAAAGGTATCACTATATTCCCTGGTATTCGTAGAATTAAATACGAAATGTGTCAAAGACGGCTTCTTTTAGTCGCAGTTTTGCTGTCTACTTCGAGCAGTGACTACGAGGGAATGTAATACCGTTAAAAAATACTAGACTATGGGCCCTAAAATTTCACGTAACGTTTTATTAAAATTGTGTATTAAATTACAATATTAAATGAAATTCACTCCGGCGCCACTTTTGGGCGTACAACTGTCTTAACGCCTGATTCTATTAAAATAATAGCTCTACAAACTGTGGATTTTCCGTAGATAAACATTTGCTTTCGGTACCATTAAAACCTGAAATTAAACCTGCCCACGGTTCTGACTCATCTGAAGATTGACCCAGATAAGTAGTATTTCAAAGTTCATATTTTTCTTTTAAATGACGAAAACATTATTTTCTTTGGTAATAACAATATGTAATAATACATTATTTGTATTTGGTTATCAGATGCAAATCGCCTGAGACGTATTTTTGGCCATATCTCCGAGGATTTTGGGAGGATCGAAATGAAAATAGTACCAAAGTTGAGGAGTTTATCGATACACGTGTGAACGTTTAAATTTTGAAAATCTACTGGTAACTTTTTTTGGAATTTTGTGAAATTCCAAAAATTCCGGGTTTTTTGAGGGATGTTTGTTTACTAAATTGTAAATATTTCGGAAAAAAACCGACTTAAGAAAAAATGAAAAAAAGGTCCTAGGGTATTAGTTTAGCTATCAAATGGCGAAATAATTTTGAAAATCGATTTATAAATTGTGACCTGTAGGTGGTCCCTTTAGATTTGTAATTGTAGAAAAACGGCTGTTTCCGTACATAACAAGTGATGTAGCTTCTATGATTATTGACCGATCGTCATGGTAATAGTGTTAAAAGATGCAGAATCAGACGAGAAGTGCATTCGTTGGAATTTTGAAAATTAGTTAATATTATTTCGGCTGCGTCGAGGCAGTCAGCGGGGCCGAGTGTCACAATCGTAAAAATAAATAGGTACTACCTAGGTAACTTTAAAAATATAATAGGACTCAGCATTTGATTTGATTATGGTTTTTCGTAAATTTTTGTGTTCATTTTCAATGCTCCGATTCTTGCGGGGACTGTAAAAATCTGTGATTTTTTTTATACTTAATGGGTTTGCTCTTGACCCCAGTCTAGCCCAAAAGCAAAGACAGGGACTGTTGAGCGAGCTTGCCCAGAAGGTGCTTTTTTTTTTGACAACATCACATACATTGCTCCAATCCCAAAGTAAGTAGCTATAGCACTTGTGTTATGGAAATCAGAAACAACGGTGGTATGACACACACCCAGACCTGAGACAATATTGAAAAGTTTATTTTCTACATTGACCCAGCCGGGGATCGAACCCGGGACCTCAAGAGATGGTGACGCCTTGAATACCGGCGTGCGGACCACTCGACTACGGAGGTCGTCAAGGCTTATTCACTCTGGCTTTGAATAGAATCAGGTTGTATGCGCTCGGAAGCACAGACGCCGGCAGGGGATTCCATTCTATAGCTGTGCGCATTATGAACGATGATGAGTAGCGTTTGGTACGCAGAAGGTATATCAACCGAGAACGGGTGTAAGCCCGCAGTGCGTCTGGATGTCCGATGGTAAAAAGGAGAAGGTAAAATGATCTCATGCATCTTTTGAGCACACTCACCGAAGTACAATTTATAAAAGACCGATAGGCAAGCAACTTTTCGGTGGTGAGCTAAACTGTAAGGCTTAGCTGCTACCAGTTCTCTATCGCCTATTAATCTCTTGGCTCTGCGTTCCACCGAGTCCAGTACAGCATGTTGATATTTCGCCGAGCCTTCTCAAAGGTGGCAGCAGTACCTACTCCATGCAAGATCTGACTTGAACTTTATAATTGAATATATTACTTTTAACTATAAAGAAATATTTTCCTCATAAAATGACGAGTGGCGAATATTTATTCAATAGAACTTCATTCATAATACTGAAATTTTGTTTCAAAATCGTAAAAACTAATTCAACCGTCTACTATTTTGTATCAATTTTACACAATTTTAATTAGATATTAAGAAATTTAAAATTAAGTTGTTCCGGTCTAAAGTGAATTATTTCAGTTAGTATTTCCGTTTCAAGAGGTAAAAGAACACCAATTATAACCAAGAAATCGACTAATAATAATAATTAAATTGTGTTCCATCAGTAATATTATTTAAGTATTAAACCATTACAAACACCTATATAACTCCATTCATTAACTATTTACAAGATACTTACTGAAAGAACGGAACTTAGAAATACAAGAAAGCTTCATAATTTGAAATAGAGTTTCTTAAAAAGATACGTAAAGATTCGTAGAAAAAACTAAAAACTCATCTACACGAAGAAAGTGCTTTTAAGTTCAACAGTTAATTAAGTTTCAAAGTACTTTAGTCTTAGTTTAAATAATATAAAAGAGAATCGAAAGTTAGGTCAGTGGATTCTTCGCCGTTATGCGGCTACTGATCGAAACTTAGTAATTTTTCAGTGTCGTTCTAAACCTTATGTGTCACTGAGGACATTCATTTAAAGAACTATGATTAATCTTTCTAAAATATTTTAAAATAAAAAAAACGATGTCAAAGCCATCCCGTAGCGAGATTAGCGCGAAAACCTATCGGAAAACCGCGACCCACCCCTGAAGGTGAGTGGCTGAGTGGGGGGTAACGTGGCGGCATGCGCCAGCGCAACTGGCACTCGTCCGCGCGCGCTCTCTTCGCACGCCCGCGTCTGTGTCCGCGCACCGCAGCTCCCCCGTACCACGGTAACGTACCCACACACTTACGCAACGTTTCCGCATCGGCGCTCGTTATGAAACCGCCCAAAACGCGATGTGAATAGTTCATTGGTTGAAAATTATCACACACGTGGTGAAGTGATAGATCCTGGTGGCATGTCGAATGATCGAATGCAATTATGTTGGTCAATACCGGCGCAACCTCGCCGGGTTTCGACACTCGAGCGATAGAAAACTGATTTCGATAACATTGAAATTGGACGGCTGTCGGCGGCGCCGTAGCGGAATTTTCAGCTTTGTTAATTGCATGAAAGTGATCCTAGTTTTGGCGGCGAAAATTGTAAGGAAACGCAGTCTTGTAGCATTCGTTTTTCCATGTTTGTGTTGTTCTCTTTTGAAACTTTTTTGTTGACGCTGTAACTAGGATCACTTGTTTTATTTTTATGGATTTGCCTCTTTTATTATGTGTTTATGTTATACTTTATAACTAGTGCTATGTAACAATATCTTCGTTTTCCTTATTTTTAGTTCAGTGAATATTTTCTTGTTTACATTACGTGAAGTTCGAATGAAGTGAATTTTAATGAGTGTCAGTTTTCACACTATGGAGATACCTATTTAAAGGCAGTTGACGTTATTGTGTACCAACTTTTGATAAAACTATTTTTTATCTTTGGAGTAACCATGAAATAACTTAAATTTGCATCATCGATTATATTATCAAATTAACATACGAATATGTTTAAGATTAATTATAAATATTAATTCATTGGCAGTAACATTGAGTATGACATTGGAGGAAGTATTTCCTCTTTGTTTTGCAACTGAGTTCTTAAAAAGGATAAATAAAGTTTAAATTACAATGACCAATACGGAAGAAATTAACTGCATTCTCATTTACTTATTATGTAATTGGAGCAAACTCTTATTTTATTGGTTCTAAAAAAACCAATCTGTTATCATAAGTTAAAAAATCATTAGGTAAGCTAAAGATGTAATAATGAATTAAATCTGACAAGTAACAAATAGTTATTAATGGACGTAAATTTTTAAATTTACATTGAATACACGCATAAAAACTAACACGCTATCATCTAGACATAACAATTATTATCTTTTGTACTTAAGCTATGATACTTAAATTTTTTCAATATGAAAATCATGATAAATTAAGTCAATGACTAAAAATTTATTTACATTGTATGAATGACTATCCAATCCAATCTATAGACTCGAGTTAAAGTGATTAAAAACTTTTTGTATAAAATTGACTCATCACTTAAATAGTACAGTAATAGAGTCTTTAAAATAAAACAAAAACGGTCTTAATTAAAGTTTTTATCTACAATGATAATTCCGTGTCAGTTGAAACTTACGTAAAATTTAACTCGGACTGAACGTTTTGGTAAAACGTTTTGGTTTCACAACCGTTGTCCGTTTCATGGTTCCTTATTGGTCAGCATGGTCAAGGTTACCGTAACCCCACCATTCCTACCAGATGCATGAAGGCGTCATAAGTCTTGGGTCAGGAACTTAAGAACTTTTAGGGAATAGAGAGCATTTTGGTCGCAAATTTATGGTGACCAACTTTTTACTAAGGATATAAGTACAGTATCTTAAAACAAGTACGTTGGTATATGAAATCATTACCTGGTATCTTAACAGATAATATGCTCTTGAAGTCTGATTCTTTTTTAATAATTTCTTTTTTGCACCTATCAAACAGTTGATAACTTTGGGATGCACAATTAAGTAGTTAGTCAACTTGTACTCGAAAACACTGAAACTAATCTCCTTCAAATCTCTTATAATAAAAATGGAGGGTGACTGACCTATCAACGTCCAACCCGAAAGATGATTTTTTTTCAAATAAATCTGCCGAAAGGTTTTTTTTTTGTTTATTCTTTATTCTCTTTATGATGTTTGCAAGGCGTAAGGAAGGATATTTCGAAATTCAACCCCTAAAGGTGAGGTGACAGTTCAAACTTTGTATGGGAAAAATAATTGACATTTCAACTTGAAACTTCTTATGAGCACTTCTAAAAACAAATAAGCATACACGTTTTGGTGGTTTTCCAAAACTTATCTCCTTAGGGGGTAAATGTGGTAAATAATTTTATGGGATGTTGATTGTGAATTCAACATGTTGGACGCAATTCAACCCCTCACTAAAAAGGTGAAATGGGGTTCTAATTTTGTATGGAAAAATAATATTAAATGGACATTTTGACTTAAAACTTCGTTGAAGTACTTCTATAAACAAATAAGTAACCACTTATTTTAAGCTTTTCCGAGAATCAACCCCATATGGGATAAATGGGGTAAATAAACTTAAAAATCTATATTGATGTCGTTATTGAGGTTTTATTAGATGGTGATTTCTATAATGGAATTTGTTTTGAAGTCTGACACGGTAAACATGATTCAACCCCTAAAGGGGGTTTAAGTTTGCATGGAAAAATAATACGAAGACAGGAACTAGGAAGGGCATGGGAAAGGGAACGGGGTGGGAACGCGAATGAACAGGAATGGAATATGGATATCCTACTAATATTCTAAATGTGAAAGTTTAGTTTTTTGTTATTCAATCACGCAAAAACGGCTGAACGGATTTGGCTTGGCAAACAGATAGTTTTATGAAAATAGGCTGGATTAAAACATAGGATAGTTTGTATCTAGGTCACGATCTGGAATTGACTGTGTAATGGCTGCCTATGTATTTGGGATTAGCTCATCACCTGTTTTACTTCCATCCTTGTCTATCAGCCATCTTTTTTCATTAAAACTCCTTGGACTTAAATGCATATCGTTCCTTACATAGCAAACATAATCCATACATTTCAAGTACTTATAAGCTTCTGATAAGATTAATATTTATTGTATAGACAACTATTACGTATACGGTTCTCATTTCACTTTCGTCTATCTATCTCCTTATCCGTCTACCGCGCCACCATTCAAACTGCAACTCTATCACAAACCAATAAAGTGTTTAATTGAATTATGCATTTCAGAAATGTAACTGTTACCCAATAACCTGTCTCACTGCGACCAATATTTTCAAGTTTTGTAAGTGGCCATGGAAAAATAAATCGGAAACTTATCGAAATAATTGAAATTTTTCTCAAGCCATATTAGACTTTATGGTATTCAAATAAGACTGTAGAAAAGTGATTGTCGAAACCTTCAATTATAAATCAGACCAATGGCATGTTTTACTGTCATTGCTAAAAACAAAGTTAGTTCTCTTAGGATTGTGACACTGAATTAGTCTAAAAAGAAACATTAGTTTTAATAGCTTAGCCAAGTTAAAGGCCTTACAGAGGCGGTTTGATAAACTCTAACACCTATACCTACTGTCTTATTCAGAGTGCGTTCATTAAACTAGGGCCAAAGTTAACATGACGTTAGACTGCGGACTAACGCCATTTTAGCGCAAATTGTATTCACAGTGACAGTTTAACGTTTCGTCCCACCGTTTAAGGATTAAAAGGTGCATTGTGATTGGTTTACAAGCATTAAACCAGGTTTTGTTAGAACAGTCTTGCATCCCAGTTTTGTGAAAAATCTCTGAATAAGACAGATAGAGTTAGCCACTAATCCTCATACGATAAAAGAGAGAGAGAATAGCTGAAACTGTTGATTTCTTCTAGACTGACTTTTTGAGCATCATTTCTTAGATTCCAGTTTTGTTACTCAGATCAATAAAGGGAACTGTTTTTTATCTCTCTGTTGTTGGCATTGATATGGTAGGGTTTTTCTTGTAATACAAATGCTTTAGTTTACATTTACGATCGAGAAATATCGAGATCAAGTTGGAATTGAGTAAACGTCAGAATGGTTTCCATGGAAACCGTTTTCAATGTACTAAAATAACAACTTTTTGACGTTTATTCGATCCGGATGTGATCTCGATACGTAAATAAATTCCCTTCGCGAGTTAGGGGGTTGAGTTTGTGTGTGAAAATCTGCCATATTACTTTTATAGTTTTAAGATCAGAATCGGAGCATACGGCGTAGACGGATTTTTTGCTTTGTATGGATTTCTAAGGCACTGCGTGCACTGCATTGGCATTTCCGCGCCTTAAAAATCCATACAAAGTGACAAATCCGTCCGCTCCGGCCGCCCCGATCACGATTCAGTGGACGCGCAACTTTACTGCATTTTTCAGTAGCGTAATAGAGTAATTTATATTTATCTTTATAATAGCTTTGTTAAAAAAATATTGCAAGAAAAAATTAAATCACTAGGCCCATAAAACGTAATCTTTGTTAGTTAATCTGCCGAGTGAGCGTGACTTATTTTTTTAAAAGAGGCATATTTTCATAACTTGTAGACGTCAGTGACTTGTGGGCATTGAGAAATGACACAGAACATTTCTTAATATTAGACATCTATGAATAATAAGATGCTGTGGCAATTATGAACTATGACCGCGTGTTTTTTAGTTTCCAAATAAAGTTATAAAACATTAGGTACTTACTTGATAATAGTATAATAGGCAGAACTCAAACCATCAGCCATTGTTAATGTCTCCACTGCTGGGTGGGGCACACGCCTTTTGAATGAAAGTATGTGCAATAAACAAATTATAATGATATAGTTATTGTACAGTACGAGGCATATATCTTGAATTTTTTTCGACGGAGTGGGGATAAGTTCGCGCATGTGCTCTTGTGAGCAACCAATAGCGCGCGCCCCTCACCGCTACACATGCCCGAAATACGCATTCCGCGCAATCCCCACCCGATTTCAAGATATATGCCTCGTACTGTACCTGCAATAATAACCCACCACGTTACTGCCGTTGGTCAAATGAGGATTAGTAGATAATTCAGATCAGTAATAACTGTCTACGCAAACTGGTGCCAGCGACCGGCGACGCGACGTCAAAATAATCTGCGTTTTATTTAGTGATGTACAAGACTCGAGTCCTCCGAGTCCTTTTGTCCAGAGCTCGGAGTCGTTTTACAGGGCTCGCCTCGGTTGTATGAAGCTCGACGACTCGGGAGTCTTTTTTAACGCTCGAGCCTTTTTCAGAGCTCGGCCGACTTCGAGTCATTTTCACGGCTCGAGCCTTTTTGGAGAGCTCAGTCGATCTAGAGGCTTTTTCACGACTCAAGTCTTTTTCGGCGCACTAGTTGTGATGAGCTGCTGATGAATGAGGATAAGTAGAGCTAAAGCACAATAGATTAAGCATTTACGATGCTCTTTATAACATAAGATATTCATCTTTTTGAGTTCCAATTTTGAAGACTAGAGTCAGATTTTCAAGGCTCTGTGAGCTCGATAGGCTCGGCTTTAATATCTCCGTAATTAATAATATTGCAAATATTATTATTTACGGAGATATTTAAATCATAAACATGAACTCTAAGCTTTTTATGAGGCTCGCGTTCATTTTAAGACTCAAGCTTTTTTGAAGGCTCGAGCTCTTTTAATAGGTTCGAGCTCTTTTGAAGGCTTGAAACTCTTTTGAAGCCTCGAGGCGTGGCTCAGAGAGCTCGTTTTTCGGCTAGGCTCGGCCTTACGAGCCTACTGAGCTCACCGAGTGCTGCCAATCCGAGTCGAGTTTTCAAAAGTTGAACTCGACGACTCGAGTTTTGTACATCACTAGTTTTATTCGTCTTCGTTTGGTAGAGTAAAGAGAAAAGAGTTAAATACCAGATAGAGCATTAAAAACAAGCTAGGTATGTACGTACCAAATATTGATACCTATTTTAATTTTTGAAGTTTGAGTATCGAAGCGTTTTAAGTAAAAAATCCTACATAATTATAAAATGTGGAAAGATGTCTTTAAACATCTGTTACTCAATCACGCACAAACGGCTGGATAGATTTGGATGAAATTTGGCACACAGATAGTTTATAAGGATACTTTTGTCCCGGGTAAAGGTTTCCCAGATATTTTCTAAACATCCACGCGGAAACAGCTACAAATATAACCAAGTATGATGAAGGGGAAAAGATTTAAGTAACCACTTTTGTAATTTATAGCTATGAGGATATTATAACCTGAGAATCATACGAAGAGTCATAACTCTTCGTATGATTCTTAGGTTATAATATATGAACATAAATCCTTCAATTATCGCATACATTGTACAGTCACGTGTAAAAATTTGTATAAGTACAGTTCAGAACTTTGTCAATTTGTTGTAGTTTTTAATTGATTTCTATTCAAATAACTAATAGCCTCAGAGTGACAAGGTTCTAAACTGTATACATATTTATAGACGTGACTGTCTGTACGTCATAGTAAATCATACAGTCGGTTTTCTTTACCTTTTTCATTGGCGTACTATTAATAGTCAACTGACGTAGTGTAAACAGTAGCTATTTGAATAGATGAATATAATTTCTTCAAACATACGATTTTTAGGGTTCCGTACCTCATAAGGAAAAAACGAAACCCATAAGGGTTGTTGTCCGTCTGTATGTCAAGCAAGACCCTTTATCTCGGAAACGCGTGGAAGTATCGAGTTGAAATTAAAACCATATACGTCTGCAGTGCAGTCCCTTGAAACTGTGAAAAAAATCAAAATCAAACAAAAAAAGATACGGCCGTTTACGCCGCAAAAAACGCATATTTCGACACTCTCAAGGGAATCAAAATGTAAAGGGTACTTCCCGTTGACCTAGAACTGTAATTTGACAAGTGATATCGTCTTATATTACAAGTACAGGGAAAAGTCAGAAAACTATAGGTACATTTGTAATTAAATTATAAAAATATAGTCTTTATTTAAGTACCTACTTTGTACAGAACCCTCGATGGGCAAGTTTGACTCGAACTTGTCCGGTTTTCAAAGTAATATTCAAGATTTTTCAACTTCCGGGATAAATGATTTACAATATAGTTTCATAATGTTAAATTCTTATGTTTAAAATAAAAGTAGCGCAGAGCAAAATGAAACGTAGCTGATACGTACCTACTTACTTTTCACTTCCGTGAAACATTTTGGGCCCAATAATCAAAATAATAAATATTAAATGAAAATTTGTTTCTGGTTTTAGATATAACTTGTCAAAGATATAATTTATTATGATAAGGCTTCAAAAACATGATCAATAAAGTGGCCAAGAAGCTAGATTTTAAAATTTTAATTTTTCTTAACAAATAATTACTCCCATAAAAATCTTTTGCACACAGACCATATTTTGACCTTATACAGATCATTCAAGATCTACTTAAAATGTTAACCCCTTACCAAGAAATTCTTTAAACCGCTTTGAGGAAAATTTCGCAAGTTAAAATGCAGTCCGAGGTCAACCACCTTTTAGGCGAAAGTTTTTTAAATAATCAAGTTATTGCCAACTGCATAACGCATACAAAAATTAACTAGAGGTTAAATTTTTAACTTGCTACAATTTCTTACGTATTAGGGTCCTTTTTACAATAACACTTGCAATTTTAAAGATTGTAATTGAATTTTGTAAAGCTGTCTGTTTCAAAATTATGACAAGCAGTTTGCGAATAACATTAAAAATATAAAATAAATTTACCAGTTAAATAACTATTGTGGAACATATTGGTGATACAAAATAATAATAATATGACTAACGTGAATAAATATGATTACAGATCTATATGCTTGGACATTTGATGGAAAAAAAATATTGATTTTTATTTAGTTCCAATATTTACGAAAATTACCATTAAATAAAGATTACCCCATTATATTTCGCACCATTATATAAGAAAATATATGAGACTACTTTAAACACATACACATTTAAACGTAAAGTATAAATCATAACATATACGTCAATAACGTAACAAAATAATTGTTGCCAAAAACAAGAAAAATCGACGTAAGTGTAATAAAAAGGTCAGTCAATTGAGAAACTCTAGTACCCTAGTAATAGTTAGGTCATGCAAAAGTATGTTTAAGTACAAAAATCTTTGAAGTGCACTCAAGGTAATGTTATATCACTATAGCGAGTTTGTCAACGGAGGAAGTTCAGAAATGGTCACATTACTCAAGCGGCGAGGCCGAGCACCGCACTTGACTTTACTTGTTGTCAATATTTTGACTATGATTGTTGTGTTTGAACTGACGAACTGACTGTTACAACATTGATACGGTCACTTCCATCTTAGGTGCTTTGATTTGAATAACCATGTTAGATATGAACCAATTTATACAACCTTTACCAACCAACCTTTAATAAAAGTCGGACAAAAGGTCAATGTTCCTTAAACCATACTAAAATCATAATAAAATAACTATTAGTTACCGATATTAGGCCGTGTATGTGTCGGCCTAAAATTTTTCATTGGTTTACACCGATTCTCATTTATTCAGTAGTTCATAAGGCAAGTCATTTATAATCTATCTTTACTCTGTCTATGTATATTTCTGTAATAAAGACGGATTGTATCATACATGTATTACGTTCAAATAACCTTTTCTGATAAGTTGACAGTTTGACAGTTTTATGTAATGTCGTTGTTGTTTAACAACATAACTACAGAGACATCGATCTTAAGCCATGTCGTCATTGACCTGAGATATCTTTTGAAACGACTAGGTACATAAGAATAAACGACTATTTGAAAGGAATATGCTATTTAAATACAGATTTAAATCATATCAATCAAAATTGATCGAGATTTTCATAATACGAGTAAGATATCGAAATCATGTAAGTACCTACATAATTGATAATATAGTTGTAGATGTATTTCTTGGAAAATATATAAATACCGCTAATTACTGTTACAACTGTTATAGAAGAAAAAACCCAAATCTTTTGAAACAATCTCGTGTTTCTTCGATTGCTCAAAACATTTTCTAAATTTACGTAAAAAAACTTATTTGAATAACATTGTATTTCAAAATAAAGTTCTTAGCATATTATTTTCTTTTATATTCTTAGAGCATAATCATATTTTTAAACACTGACTATGTCTCTGAGTTGAATACTAAATATTTTTGCTACTAGCAGTCTTGACTCATATAAAAAAACTCTATAATTATCGCTCAAATGAGAATCGAACTAATATCTCTGAAAATGGTCAACAGTGACAGTTTATGCTTTCGACAACAAGGCAAGCATTTCAAGTAGCACTAAATGTGATGAATTGCAATTTTACACAATTAATTCAGGGACAATTTACTTTATATAAAGACGGACATTGCACATCACATTGTTGAGAGATAGCAATGAAACAACTTTTCAATTCAATCCCAAATCATTCATTCAGTCTAGGTTGTTACAAGCACTTGTGAATGTCAAAGGTGCAACGCCATCGATTCGCAAACCCTAAGCGGGAGACCTTGTACTTGAGAGAAGAACCTTCAAGAATCTCGTTAAGGGCTGTTTTTTCCCCCTGCCTTATTTCGTACAGAGTAGTCCAAAGCTAGGGTTTCCTAGAATGACGGTGCCGTCATATTACGGCCGTCATTCAGCGGCGTAGAACGTTGTCTATGTAAACAATACGGCGCGGTTTCTGACGTTATGGTGTCACCGTATTGCTTGCATAGACAACATTCAACGCCGCCATATTACGGCCGTAATATGACGGCAACGTCATCCGGCGCTGCGTACGCTTGTTCCACGAGAACTATGAAAACAAAGGACTATTACTTAAAAAAAAACGTTTTTTTAGCTTTAAAATGATTGAATTCTGTGTAAATAGGCTTTAAAAATGTTGGCACGTTGTAAGAATAAAAACGTCTTAATTTGGCTTTCAATTCCGGCATTTGCATTGTAGAATAGTCTTTTATATCCATTTTGGGTCAATGGGTCTTTTTCGGTAAAAAAATACTACAAAATAAATACCTATTTTCCCATACATTTTGTTCTGAACGTCTAAAGTCTTGCGTTGCCAACCACTGAGGTTACTTTATATGATCCCAAAATCTGAACGAAAAAATTAGTTTAACGTAACGAAGGAATAAAAGGAAAAAAATGAAGGGATTTCTCGCGTAAGAAGAACAAATAACATTACAGACCATGGGTATAGCAATTAAAAATTATAGATATAATTATTACAATGGGCTTGAGAGCAGCTAACTGATATTAACTTACAGTAATAAAATTAAATTTACTGGCCACGACACGAGTTACATAAATATCTCTGTTATTTCATTAAAATTATTTTAGATGTATTATTTATGAGATTTAAACTCCTCGATCGTTTAGTATTAAATAAAATTTACAGAACATAGGTTCTGTTGTTTTGTGTTTTGTTCGGATTTTCGGATATCATTGTTACCTACCTAAAAGGTAAGTGCGCTGTACAAAAATCCATACTTTGTACATTTTCGATTTCTATAGTTTTTCGTGCTAATGGTACAATGCTCATATTTCTGAGCAACTAGAAACTTATATTAGGTATATTGTATCAATCTTCTGCGCTATAAAAATCGATGTAACTAAACTCGTACCTGAATTGGCGAAGGTGCCGCACCGCGGTGAATTTTATTTAATATTTTAATTCTAGTAAGATAATTTTAATAAAACTTTAAGTGAAATTTTTATTCCCTCGTACTCATTTCTAGAAGTAGATAGCAAAACTGTTAGGATAAGTGGACGTTTTCGACTCATTTGCTATCTACTTCTACGAATGATTACGAGAGAATGTACCTAATGATACCTTTTAAAACCACTAGGGCTTTAAATCCCACTTAAAATTTTATTAAAATCCATTTCTATTTCGAACTTATTATACACCGTTAATTTTTAAGTATATCTAAAAATTAAATGGGGATTTCAGACCACGTAAATGAACAACTTTTACTATGGGGCCAACCACGAAATCGTGAAAAAAAAAATCAGCTGCTCCATACATTATAGTCGAGTCGATGTTGTACTTTTCTATGGAACAGCTGATTGTTCCCCCCTGTTGAAACCCCATTTAATTTTTAGATATACTTAAAAAATAACTGTGTATAAAAACCTCTGAGGGATGCACTTTAGATAATTAGATGATCGATTTTAATCTCTTTGCGGGATTTATAACTTGCAGTAAAATCAATTATGTAACTAGAACAAAGAGATGATATAAGAAAGATCAAGGTTAGTTACAAGTTCAAACAATCAGCTGTGTGAATATTTATGTAATATGATAGATGTACGGAACAGTTCATACAAATTGTGTAATAGACTCATTTGTTCAACTCCATTATAGTGAACAGGTAGCTGTACTTACTTTGCATAGGTTGAACTATTCAGTTTTTCAACTTCCAATCTTATAAGTTCTATGTCATAGTTTTAGGTACCTATGAGAACTATCAAATTTATGTTTAGTTACTAAATAAAAAACTTTTAATTTTCAAATACGATAACAATTTTTGTTTTTAAGTTACACACGACTGCCCAAAACTTGAGTTTATTATGTTCAGGTTTCATGTACGTGTGTTTATATGTATGCGAGCGAGTTTCTTTATTCCACCGTAACATCATCCTTCTACCCTTATCCCAATTTATTTGGGGTCGGTGCATTGCGTTATACTGCAAAAAGGTTTTGGCTTTAAATTTTTACAGTCGGCCGCCTGCCTGACACCAACCCTCTGTTGAATCTCTGAATGAAGTTTGCTCTCCTCGGGAATGCTGTTGTTGGTAGTACTGTTTTCCCGCCACCTCACGGGTGACCCTAATTTGCGATGCTCTGCACAGGGTCCCAGAAACTCCCTTTGTCGCTTCTTACGACACCCACGGGAAGAGATGGGGCAGCCATATTATTTACCGGGAACTACACGGCTTTCCACCGTAACATCCAAATAAATTCCTAAACGGGTTTGGGTCTGTCTGTGGGCTATCATTAGAATCTATACATCATCTCGAGTGATACTGGCTATACCATTGGACCAACTCTGAAATCGCGAAAAAAATCGGCTGTTTCATACATTTTCATATTTTCGTTATCAATTTTTGTATGAAACAGGTGATTGTTTTTTCGCAGATTTTAGAGTTGGTTTAGTAGTAAAAGTTGTTCAGTTTGATGGTCCCTATCTACTATCGGCTTAAGGTGTTTTTGTATCACGTTGTATATCATCAAATATCTTAACATTAAGCATCATTCTAGTTGATTAATTCTTCTTTGTTCCATGAGTGAAGGTACAGTGACTATTTATTTGTGAGTATTTAGCAACTTCTTAACATTTTAGTAAATACTTTACAATTTCTTCATTCAAACATAGACTTTGATTATTATTACCTACTCAAGTTAAGAAACTTCAACGATTTACATAATGCTTTATCATCAATCCATCTAAGTTGTCAGTTATTTGATATGTTCATCTAACTTGTCAGGCGCGAGTGATGCAAGATTGCAATAGTAGGTTATATCTAAGTCATGCGCCGGAGAGCATTCAAGCTATTATGTTGTTTCACATTAGATAATTTGAGGAATCGTCATTTGTTTAGAACGTGCGTTTATAGAAAGGAGCTTTTATTTCTTGTTGTATCTTCTTTTGTTTTTAACAATGCAATAATTTGGGACTCATCCACTTATTCGCATTTGGTCCGCGTAGTGGGTTATGGCCCATTCTCCTTATAAATGACCCATCCTCCTTAACCACTCTTAAGGAAGTCCTGTGCCCCAGCAGTGAGAACAATAAAATGGACCGATGTCGAATTTGGGACTTCACTAGATCTGTCATTAATCTACCTTAATATCAGAAAGAGCTAAAGTTTATAGGCTTGAAGTTTGTTTCAGTTTTCAGAGGTTTCTTCCGGTTTAGTTTAAAAATGGGTCAGTCAGTTATCCAAGAGGTTAGTTATCTGTAACATATCCGGACTTTGGCATAAATTAAAGATCAATAAAAAGTACAAATCTGCATAAACAGATTGATTCTCCTACAATAACACGTACGAAACTCGTTAAAAGCACAATGTGTGTCAGCGCATTATTAAAAAAACAATAAACACAGTGGGTCACAGTGTTAGATTCATTTACATTCGCGACGTAACTAATGTTACGTCATTACTGTCACTTTCGTTGGACGCCGGACAGGTTTGCCGCTCACCGGCCGATCGGTGTAAATGTCGATATGTTTCATAGACGCTAAATGCTAGATATTATTTTGTCACTTTAAATATACAAAGCCTATGCCATACCCTATGCCTCTTACAGAATGTGGCACCACTCAACATTTTATAATATTAACGATAGCTAATCTAAAATCGGTAAAATATGGATAAGTAATCGATTTGGGAGCCTTTTTACAACGCAATTTCGTAACAGATTGTAGACTGCCTTTTTAGATTTAATATGATGTATCCCAAAGTATTATTAAAAATGGAGCATTTTATGACTTCTTAATTAGTAATTGACCGAGCGAGCACGAAGTGCGAGCGAAGCGTCTCTGCTTCAGCTTGGGCAAAAATTCTTTCGTATGTCTGTATGTTCTCTTCCACAGGTCGCATTTCTCAACCGATTCTCGTGAAATTTTGTGAGCAGGTTTGAAAATAATATAGAATTTTTTTGTCACGCCACTTTTTCGATTTTTTTCAAAATGACGGAGATATGTAAAAAAAACATATTGCAGTCCAGCTTTCCGGCTCTGTCTTTTCTCCTCTACAGGTCGCATTTCTTAACCGAATTTCGTGAAATTTTGTGGGCAGGTTCGAAAATTATATAGATTTTTTTTAGTTGAGACAGTTTTTCTAAATTTTTCGTAATGGCGGAGATATGTAAAAAAAATATATTTCAAAATTCGGCTAAGTGCGATAGTAGGCACCCCGCTATTAAATCCTTTCTGGCGCTGGATGTTCTCCACTACAGGTCGCATTTCTCAACCGATTCACGTGAAATTTTGTTAGCAGGTTTTAAAATAATATATTTTTTTTTTGTCACGCCACTTTTTCGATTTTTTTCAAAATGGCGGAGATATGTAAAAAAAACAAATTGCAGTCCAGATTTCCGGCTCTGTCTTTCTCCTCTACAGGTCGCATTTCTCACCCGAATTTCGTGAAATTTTGTGGGCAAGTTCAAAAAACATATAGATTTTTATCAATTTTTTTTAATTAAGACAGTTTTTCTAAATTTTTCGTAATGGCGGAGATATGTAAGAAAAATGTATTTCAGTCCGGCTTTCTGGCGCTGGAAGTTCTCCTCTACAGGTCGCATTTCTCAACCGATTCTCGTCAAATTTTGTGAGCAGGTTCGAAAATTACATAGATTTTTTTTTACACGCCAGTTTTTTGAAATTTTTCATAATGACGGAGAAATGTAAATAAAAACATTTTTCAGACCGACTTTTCAGCTGTCCATTTTCCTCTACAGGTCGCATTTTTTAACAGATTCTCGTGAAATTTTGTGAGCAGGTTCGATGATTATATAGAATTTTTTAGTTGAGCCAGTATATTTACCAAAAATCACCATTTCGGAAAATGTTTAAAATTAGAAGCGCCATCTAGCTGCTATTATACCTACCAAATAATACCAAACAGCACGCAGGTACCTTCTACGTGCTTTGAAAAGCTCGTGAACAGTGTGGAGCAAAAGGGGTGGTGACATCTTTTAGATTATTTTTTAAAAAACATACAACTTGAGCTACTTTTTAACGCGAGGTCTACAGCTCACGGAGCCACTAGTATAAATATTATAAATTGGTGTATTTTGATAACAGTGCTATACTTCGTTAATGATAAGCATGCATTAGTATAATCATAAGATGACAAGTTAGCTTATGTATTTATGAAGTAACTAGCGACCGCCCACAACTTTGTCTACGTGGAAAGTTTTTTTGCTATCCCTCGGGAACAATACTTTTTTTCAGAATGAAAGGTATGTCCTATATCCTTCTCTGTACCCCTGACAACTTGTATGCACAATTTCATGTTGATCGATTAAGTAGTTAAGACGTGAAGGCGTAACAAACAAACAAACGGACTCTCACATTTATAATATTAGTAAGGATAAGGATGTCCTGAAACAAAATTAAGTTTTTTGTATAGAAAATTAAAATTGACATATTTTTTAATTAATTAAGAAGTTTATTTCTCTTTTCATTCAAAATTTACAGCCAATGTTGCTGTAGGTACCGCTACATCTAGCCCGGTTAATTCATACAAGATTACCACGATACAGGCTAAGCCTAGTGTGGAATTTAAGTTTTAAGAATCCTACACGTAATCAATTTTGAAATAAAGAATTTTATAATTTATAATTTTTTATTTGTTTAAATATTTAAATCTAAAATATCTTGAACGTCTATGAGCCTCAAATAGTTATTACGTATAATTTTAACACTTAATTTTACCGCAACAGGCACACGTCGCCGCTTAAATCACTGAAGCGTTTAATTGACAAAACTGAAAAAGGCGAACAAATGCACGACCAGTTTCAAAAAATTGCATTGAAAATGCATTGTTGTGATCGTTGAAGTCGATTATAAAATATTTGTTCAAATACAAATCGAAATTTTTCGAAGTGGGTCAACATTCAGTCTCTCTAATTTAAAATACTTACAATCAATAGTAGGTAAACGAGACATTAAAAATCTGTTTTTATTAAATTGTACTTTTCGTCATCAAAACAATATTTCCGAAAGTTAACATGAACACATTTTAAAATTGAAACCAGTGCTCCAATTTTTTACCAAGGCTTTACAGTACATTGACTTAACCAGTAATAATTGCAATTAAATTTAAAAACTATCACTTCCTTTACATGATCAATATAAATCTGAAGCCTTGGTCTTATGACTGAATCATAACCTCGACATAAACAGAAAATTTACCAATAACAGCTATGCAATAAATGTCGTATTTCGAGCGGGGTAAGTGTCAAAATTGTGTAAAATCAATAATAATAAAGATTTTGATATGACCTTGTCGTTTTCCTGAACCCTGGCTTTGTGATTTAATATCCGTGTAAAGAAAACGTACTCATACGAAATATGGTCGTCGTCAAGTTCAATTTATGGCAGTACAATAAGCAACGTAAACTGCTATATAATTAAATACTTAACACTACTTTTTTATTGCTGTTTCACTGTAAAGAAACTGTAAAATGAATTTAAGAGTTGGATATACTTTTGAAAAGTATCCCTTGGGAAAGGACAAATTCCTCCTCCTCTAAAGTACCTAATAAATTCATCTTCTATGAATGAAAATAAAATAGAGTCAAGGTTATATACTATAAAAAAACAAAATCTAATCAAAATCTAAACTAAATACTTGAATATAAACACTGACAAATAACTGAATTAAAACTAACCCAACAAGAATCTGATAATTTTTAACTTAATTTCTGTTAAACTTTTAAAATTAACTTCACTAGAATATAACTCTATTTACAAACTATCAATTAGTAAAACAATGGACCAATTTTATTGTAATTATTTTAATTTATTTCCTATCCTCTTGCAATATCTGTAAACCTCAAGAAGCTAATTACAAAATAAGTAATAATAAAACTGTTGACAATATATTTTCTCTTTCAAGGTTGCTTTGTAAGTAATTTATTTAGTGGGTACCAACTTTATCTAGCTAGAGAATAATTTATAACTAACTAACAAATAAACCTTGAATTCTAATAAAATGTGCGTACCATTATAATTAATTTCATTTTAGATATGCAAATCTTTACGAATCCAAAATGGTAATTAATTATATTAAGCAACAACTTTGATGTAGCGATCTGATGACATTTTTTTACGGTGTAGTTAATTTACATATTATGAGTTTTTAATATGCGATTAACCCTTAACTGTAGTCGCGGGTCCAGTGTACCCACGTTAAATTTTTGAAGGCGTGTAAAAGACATGGCGTGACCTCAGCCCTTCAGATCCTAGGTATCTTCCAACAGTAAACCATGGAGTAACTTAGGAAAACTGACGCTTTTCGCTCGATGCTATTATGGTGAGCAATGTGTGCGCGCGGGTCCATGTGCCCTCAGCTGATTATGATGTCATTTTTTTATAAGACGAAGTTTTTTTTTTGTTTTTGTTTTAACTCTTTTTTAAAATACCTATTTTTGTGCATGAAACGAGATTCATTTAAATTTTTATCTTTTTTTCCATTTTATGAAAAAAAAAACACTTGCATGTTTTAGTTAAGTAAATAACTACTAATTAAAGTAGTGCTAATATAGATAAGAATAAAAGTTCTATTGTTGATTTTGTTTAATACTTTGATTGTAAATGTTTCAATTTAAAGTTTAATAAAAAGAAAAGTGTAGAATTGAAATTTATTGTTTTGTTTGGAATCAAAAATAGGCGGGTCCCGTGGACCCACGACTATATAAGTGTGACTATTTTTCACCACTACAGTTAAGGGTTAAAGTGTTGCAAATGTTGCCAATAACTATTCATGTTTTCAAATAGCCGTGTCAAAAGATTACTGATGTATGCAACCTTGAACTACGGAACACCGTATCAATGCAACAACATTGATCCATTTGTAGCATAAATAAATAAAGCATACATCCATTAATTAACTTTTAACATTCAGTAAAATCAATAATATGTAATTTAAAATTAACTATATTCTTTGTTCCAAAGAATATAGTTAATTTTAAATGGAATTTGGAATATGTTAGCTTTATTTAGTTTTTATTTGAGCATGAAATCTACCATCATAAAATGAGCAAACCCTCTTAAATAAATTGCATCCCTTTGTTTTATTTGCTAGGCTAATAAGGTCCGAAAAAATATGTTTTGTTGTGAGGCTTCTAAGGTCTATAGTTTTTAAAATGCAAAAAAAATAGTTAATTTTGCCAATATTTGAGTAATAGTGGTCTAAAAGGATTTAATTAATCGTGCGTTGCAGTTGCGCAGGCGTCGCGTGACGTCAGCGCTTTCGCCGCGGAAGGAGGTCGCAAGAGCGAAAGGGGAAACACGGCCGACTGAGAACAACTTACGTGTCTGACACGTCACTGGTTGCGAAAAGGCCGTGTCTAGGGTTAACCTTTATCTTTATAAAGGAGGAAAATGCCAGAAAAATAAAATTATCCAAAATATAAAAGACACAATTAGATAAGCTATTCGTACCCTTAGCACCACCATCTATAAAAAAACGCGCGTAAAAGTGCTCGATACCTTATTATGTAAGGAAATGTATATTTCGCTTTTTGGCGATAGATGGCGTTGTACAAATTTCTCATATAAAACTACTCATCGTAAGTATGTTTTTAGGCGCGTTATTTTTTCTGCTAAAGAGGTGCAGATTCATCCTATAAATAGAATACTATAATATGGAAAACATCAATCAAATATGATAAACAATACATCTTTATATCCTGAAATTACGAATCAAAAATCGACCGTATGTCTTTACTGTCAAAATTACTTTAAAAAGGACAATGATTCAATAACCATGACTTGTTTTATACAAGTAAACCAGTTACACCTTTTAACACTTGATGATTGCGTCTTTATTATATCATCTAAAGGAGGTCGCCAGCAACAGAGAGAAAGACGGCCAGTGGCCTAGAATGTCAACAATGCCCGTATCTTTATATCGTGAGTTGAGCAGAGTTGTGACGTATTTTATAATTTTTTAATAGGTACCTACAGAAAGTTTATAATGTAGACTTTTTTTGGCTAACATCATATGTAATAGCAAAGAAACTTACTTATTATGTCATTAAAAGGGGATCACTGAGAGTGAAATGGGAAACACGGCCATTGACCGGAATCTATGCCATCGGTTGTAATTTTGTATTTTAGACGTATTGTTGAGTATCATTGATGGTTATTAATAATCTTGAAGTTATAAAGCTAAGATATAAAGTGCCTATCATTTAATCTTTTTTTAGTAAAGTTTTGAAAAAGTGTCTAGATACACGTTACAAAATGTATCATATTGTAACAATATTACTTAATAATTTAATTAAATTTGCAACTTTATAATGTTTTGATGTATGCAGTGACCAAAATAATTACGCGAAACTGGATTACGGCTAATTTGATGTATTTAAAGTAGAATAATATAAACAGTGTTAATTTAATATTTTATGAAAATTATTGACGTTTTAAATTACAAAATGTTTCTTCAGAAAGTACATTAATAAAGTAAGTAATGTTTTAAAGCTCTATAGGTCTTTGTATGTGGTATTAAGCCATAAATCTAATTGTTTTTTTTATGACAGTAATGAACGGTCAAATGCACAAAATAAACATGTAATACAGACAAGAGTTACCAATCAACTAAACATCATAATAGTCATAATGGGGAATGTCCGAAAAAAATCAAATTGGCTGAATATTTTTCTATAGGTAGGTATAAGCTCCCTTAGTAATAGAAAAAAGTTTCAGAATTTTTGGTTGTGTGAAAAAGTCTAAAAAAAATAAAGTCTCTTCGACTTTACAAATATACAAAAGTAACAGCAGAATAGAAATTATACCTTTGCCACCACCTGCCACAACCACAACATGGTATTAAAAAAAAGTTTCAAAAATGTCAAATGTCAAAAGTTTTTATTTTTTATTCGTGTTGTTGTTGTGGCAGGTGGTGGCAAAGGTATAATTTCCATTCTGCTGTTACTTTTACACATTTGTAAAGTCGAAGAGATTTTTTTTTGAAAATTCTGAAACTTTTATCTATTACTAAGGGAGCTTATTCCTACCTATAAAGAAATATTCAGACAATTTGATTTTTTTCAGACATTCCCTTTATTATGAAATACATGTAACATAATAACAAAATTTTGAACCCTATACACAACATAATTTAATAAGGTTCAAAATGAAGTAACAAAATCACGATGATCGTTCGATTAGGTACCTTATTTTTTTGTAATAGGCCCTCAGTTACGTGTCAAACGAAGACTGTGATTGTGACATCAAGAAGAATGCTCGTATCGTTAACAGGACGTCCTGTGACAAGCCGTTGAGCAAAGAGCGGCAAGTCACTGGGTCATTGTCGGTGTCACTAATTGACTAGTTTTTACCTTAGTTTAGCTTGCTTTTTTCTTTCCTTAAAAAAACAACAGTTGTGAATTAATACGAGTAAGTAGTCTAGGTTTAATTTGATGGTGTTTTGTGGTCTCCGAGCCACACGGTAGCAATTTTGGTGAATTGTAAGAAATTATGCAACTAAAAGAATCGCGTTTCAGAGCGTTTCAGTTCTAAAAGTAAAAATCCATTTGTTTTATGAATAATCCCATCCCCTTTTACGTATCAGATGACGTAGGCAATGTTACGGTCGTCACTCGTACTATTTATTTTGATCATAAAAAACAACAAAATGTAATACAAAGTACATAATAGGTAGCTGTACTTTTATGCGAATGGATAAAATGTTATATTCGGAATTATAAATTGTCTCAATACTTAAAAAACTATGACCATAAGTATTTTCTGATCCCGATACGGAATAAACACACAACTTTTGCATAATCACAAAGTGAAATAATTACGGATATTAGATCCGAACGAACCCGGAATTGCAAATGGCCGCTTCCGATATACAACTGATAATTTGTTATCCCCGAGTTAAACGTGGCAAGAGAAATTGACTGATATGAGTGACAATTTTATGACAAATAACTAGTGGACAACTGGTTGACAACGGTTAAGCTATAGTTGTTTGTGTATTTAATAGTAGTTTTTGATAAATTAAATTAAAAAGTCGATGGTTAAAAAAATCTTTAGTGATAGATAAGGATAGTGTCAGAAGTGGCAAAATGTTTAAGGTTTTTGTGGAGTTTTCAACATTCAATAACAATGCGTGGATCACCCTATTAGACCTACTTTTTTTCTATTAAATTTTAAAATTCTAATACATACACAAGTTAAGCTCTACTTATTACAATTCAATTAAAATTATTAGAGCATTATGTCATGTTTTTCATAAGCTAAAAATCCGTAGTTAGAGTACAAGAGGTAGAGACATTTCTTCGGTTTTACATACCTTTAATATTAAATAGTTTTTGCTGCCCATGAATATAAATATAAATGACACCAATCGAATAGTGCAATATTGAAGTCAAGGCCACAACCTCGATACAGTTATTCGCAATAAATTCAGCGTTCGGGGTTCACGAATTTATGATCAACTATGTCAAGTCTGATTAATTAGTCACAGAATTATGTTAATACAGCCTTTCCATTTAAAGTGGCGTAAAAATCGTGCACTTAAAATAAAGGAGTTGAAAAGTGTTCAGGGTCAGAATTATCAAAAATAAAATTTTAATTTTGGTAAAGATAGGAAAATGTAAGTACAGTGTAGACCACTGTAAATTAGACACTATCAAGTTGTTTTTTTTTAATGATAGCTAGGCATTCTATGAAGGCGTTTACTCGCTATCACGCCTGCTTAGAAGATACCTATTCACTCGTGACTTGAGAAGCTTGAACCTTTCGGGAAACACAGACTCAGGCAAGGAGTTCAATCTCTAGCGGTACGGATGATAAAACTTGAAGTAAAACGCTTAGTGCGAGTCTTTGGAATATCCACCAAAAAACGGTGGCTCTGATTCGCACGTCTGGTTGTCCGATGGAAGAAGGGAGATGGCAGAATTAAGTTGTGCTATTCCACTGCACACTCGCCGAAATGTATCCGATAGCAAAAGAGTAACCCGCCACTATCATACAACAAAACATTGATATTTTGATTACTTAATTCTAATTAGCTACACATAATCATATGAGAAGCATATAATCAATCTTAATCATCAAATAGAAACAACTTTGCAAGAAGACAGCACCATGTCAAAAGCTGTAATTACAATTTTAAGCAAATTATAGCTCTAAATTGTTGAAACTTTCAGTAATGTCTCAATTATCACGATATTTGTAACGGAACGCTCGTTTAACAAGAGGTTAGCGAACGGTGATGTTTTTAAAAGCGTTTTTAATGCGACATTTTGGTTATTGAACTTTATTTTCATATCACGTTAGGCAATTAGGTACTTTAGTTTCACAAATGAACAAGAAAAATATTTATTTGAAGTTATTTTTTTACCACAAATAAAACGTTTTTTAATTTTTTTAATATTTAAAAAAAATACATTTACCTACTATATAAACAAAAATCAATTTTTCATATTTATCCTGCTCGAGAGATCAATTTATCAAATAACATTATTCAAACCGTCCGTCGCCAAACGCTTGCGCAATATAATTAAGCTCAGCACCATCTAGTTCACAATTGGCGAACTCACGTCTAAAGTTACTCAAACGAAGTCATTTAAGTTTGAGGTGATTTAGGTTTAAGTCGACCACAGAAATAAGCACTAAAATTGTGGTCAGTTTTATGCTGATTGACACCAATGACCTGCAATTTGCAATATTACTGACCTTTTACATAGGTATCATTGAATGGATATGCCTAAAGACAATCTTAGGCCCGTATTTCAAAACCGCTCTCAACGTTGAGAGCTATCTTGAGATCATACCTGAGATGGTGTTTCTACAAGCCTTCAAAAAAACTCTGACTTAAAAAAATCAGTAATTTTTTTTTTTTTACATATAGGTAGAAACTTTAAGTAAGGTTTTTAATATCAGTTTCTTTTAAAAACTACCTATTTATACATTAATGTTTTACTGTTACACATTCTTAAACTTACTAAAAATAACAGAAATATTGTTTTCATTACTTTTCAAATGTTTGGTTTTCGTAGTCGCTCGTAGCACATGTCTACGTATGCTACGAAATTTGATGCTGATGTAGTGCGTTGATGTCTTTTCTTAGGAGCATTTAATTATTTTAAGTAAATTAAGTTTTTCACGTTCACATTTGTGAAAACATAACAGTTTGATGTAATTTAGATGTTAAAACTACTCCTTTGACGTTGCGGTGACCTAATCTTATACAAATTAAACCTTTGTTGCAAACAATTTATCGCATATTTGTTTACTAAAGTAATTGTCAAAAATAAAAGCTATTGTCGGAATAATTAAAAAACTATGTTACATATAATTTGATTCTATTGTGTATAAGAGTAAAATATATATAGTTAGGAGTAATGATATGATTAATTCAGGTAAGTATATTGTTGTATGAATTGTATGAAAAGGCATAAATAATCGATTGCACAGTAAGCGTATGCAACAGACCAATCAAGTGTATGAGTAAATGGGACATTTCTTTGTGCATATTGTGAACAATAAACGCAGTTGTTTCACGACACCTTGGTCTGTGAGAAAATTGGTATAATTTTAATAATCTTACTTCCTAATAATGTAAAATAAGGTAAGGTAACTTTTCTCGAGATAAATTTTGACAACATTTTTTAATAACTGGGTTTTATACAGTCATAGAAGAAACAAGTGTAAATATTTCTGTGTCTCTTTAGCAGAAGCAGATTTATGGTAAATTTTTGTGTTTTGAGGTTTTAATGCAGATATGTTCTTTTAATTTAAATGAATACTCTATTATACCAAAAGCTGATAATATGTTTTGCTTGAAAAGGACCATGTCTGCTTCTGTCAAAGAGACACGGATTTTATTATACATTTTATATTTCTATGATCATATAGGTATGATAGTTGTTTGGTTTCACAACTGTGGATACATGATTAAACAGTATTTGACGAAAGGGCAAACTGGCTTGAACAAGTTTTCAAAGTAAGATTATGAAATCAAAATTTATATGTAGGTAAACATATTTTTTTCCCAGTTACAAATTTTAACCTTTACATTTATTTCAATGTTATCTTTTTAGTGTATTTTTTCTGTTGCTAACTAAATTTTATTTTTTCCAGGTAAGAACTGAAACAAAAGGGGTACCTACCTACACCGTGAGTCCTAAAATATATCTTAAATCAGTGGTTCAGTGCTACTTAAAGTGTGGTTCGCTAAGCTAAGTTTCGCCAATCAAATCGTAAGGATTTTTTCTGCGGGAATAAAATGGTTCGCAGTCGTCTGATATACTAAAAAGGGGTTCGTGAAGCTTAAAGTTTGAGTAGCTCTATGTAATATTTAGTTTAATTTTGCTAATCGCAATAAAATGTTTGACTCTGGATGTAGGCTGGTAAGGAATTAGGAAGTTGGCGAATGTGGAAATAGTGGTTGATTCGTACACCTACTTTATATCGGATAAATTAAACAGCCCCACGCCCAAGTGATTGCCGAAAACGGGAGCATATTAATAAAGTGTTTACGTAACCGGCACGCCCAATGTGAACTAGTATCACTTTTACCGACGTCCTTGTGCGCCCGCGCACCGAACGAACGTCTACCAAGGAGCTCGTATGGAGCTAATAATCTTTAATTTTTATAATATACAATATGAGTATATTAAAACTATTCCAAAAGGAGACCATGCAATAATCTTTGTGATTATGACTCCTTGTTTCTATCAGAATTATTCTTCGAGTAGTTGAGAGCTGTCTTGGTTACCCATTTGTGAAGGATTCAAATCTTTATGATATAATATCATACTAATGGTAAAGTAATTCAAGGATGATGATGTTAGGTAATCCTACTATTATAATAAATGTGGATGTGTGGATGTTTGTTTTTTGTTACTCAATCACGCTAAAACGGCTGAACAGATTTGTATGAAATTTGGCACACAGATAGTTTATGGCCTGAATTAAAAGGTAAGCAGGATTATAATTTTCAACATTCTAGTCAAAGGTTACCTAGAAATTTTCCGAATATCCATGCAAATAAAGTCGAATAAGTTAGTATTATAAATTAAGATGAATAAATAATGAAAAATATTAGAAAAAATCGACTCACCCGTAGCAACTCAGACGGGATTCGAACCCGCACCCTTAGGAATCCGGCCCAATGCACTACCAATTATGCTACTGAGCCCCTAATGGATTTGGCGAAATTTTCTAATACTTTTTACGTTTCCGCTGAAGATCAGCGCCATCTCACCAATGTGAAGAGAATTACTTCGACATTGAAAGCAGCCCCCGTTGCAGGTGCTAGACAATCAATTAAGGTGAAACAGTCATATAATTTTTAAACTTTTAGATTTTTGCATTCACAATGCTATTTTTATATTAAGATGAATAAATAATGAAAAATATTAGAAAAAATCGACTCACCCGTAGCAACTCAGACGGGATTCGAACCCGCACCCTTAGGAATCCGGCCCAATGCACTACCAATTATGCTACTGAGCCCCTAATGGATTTGGCGAAATTTTCTAATACTTTTTACGTTTCCGCTGAAGATCAGCGCCATCTCACCAATGTGAAGAGCATTGGGCCGGATTCCTAAGGGTGCGGGTTTGAATCCCGTCTGAGTTGCTACGGGTGAGTCGATTTTTTCTAATATTTTTCATTATTTATTCATCTTAATATAAAAATAGCATTGTGAATGCAAAAATCTAAAAGTTTAAAAATTATATGACTGTTTCACCTTAATTGATTGTCTAGCACCTGCAACGGGGGCTGCTTTCAATGTCGAAGTAATTCTCTTCACATTGGTGAGATGGCGCTGATCTTCAGCGGAAACGTAAAAAGTATTAGAAAATTTCGCCAAATCCATTAGGGGCTCAGTAGCATAATTGGTAGTGCATTGGGCCGGATTCCTAAGGGTGCGGGTTCGAATCCCGTCTGAGTTGCTACGGGTGAGTCGATTTTTTCTAATATTTTTCATTATTTATTCATCTTAATATAAAAATAGCATTGTGAATGCAAAAATCTAAAAGTTTAAAAATTATATGACTGTTTCACCTTAATTGATTGTCTAGCACCTGCAACGGGGGCTGCTTTCAATGTCGAAGTAATTCTCTTCACATTGGTGAGATGGCGCTGATCTTCAGCGGAAACGTAAAAAGTATTAGAAAATTTCGCCAAATCCATTAGGGGCTCAGTAGCATAATTGGTAGTGCATTGGGCCGGATTCCTAAGGGTGCGGGTTCGAATCCCGTCTGAGTTGCTACGGGTGAGTCGATTTTTTCTAATATTTTTCATTATTTATTCATCTTAATATAAAAATAGCATTGTGAATGCAAAAATCTAAAAGTTTAAAAATTATATGACTGTTTCACCTTAATTGATTGTCTAGCACCTGCAACGGGGGCTGCTTTCAATGTCGAAGTAATTCTCTTCACATTGGTGAGATGGCGCTGATCTTCAGCGGAAACGTAAAAAGTATTAGAAAATTTCGCCAAATCCATTAGGGGCTCAGTAGCATAATTGGTAGTGCATTGGGCCGGATTCCTAAGGGTGCGGGTTCGAATCCCGTCTGAGTTGCTACGGGTGAGTCGATTTTTTCTAATATTTTTCATTATTTATTCATCTTAATATAAAAATAGCATTGTGAATGCAAAAATCTAAAAGTTTAAAAATTAGTATTATAAAATTAAAAAAAAGTCTATTTAGACTTATGCAGAGTATGTGATGGAAAGAAAGACTACTTACTTATTCTAACTACATGAGGTGAGAATTACATTGTTTTTGGATATAATTATAATGGGAAATGAAATTGAAGAACTATAAGAATCCTGAAGACAAAATCTTTCTTGATCCAAAGAACACTTATGGTGTGGATAAATCAGTGATGATATTGTTAATCTGTATCATAATTAGGAATAACATCTCACTTTGACAGGAAAGCAACTGATACAAGATTCTATGAAATGATACCAAAACAATCTGTAGACACAATAAAAATGACATGAACTAAATAATACAATAATAATAGCCTCAGGCCAACCTCAAACGAGCAAAATTAAACTTTACCCCACATAAAAATTAAAGGTAGGCTTTAAGTTATTACGCAAGTTGTTATTCTATAAAGCGCCGCTGATTAAGACTTCCTACTTTTAGAAAGGCTGGCATAGTTTCAGTCGACTTGTATGTAATTTCATCGTGTCTACACAGTTTGTTACAACATATTTGTAACGTCTCATTACTATCACATTTCAAATAAAAAATGCGATGGGCAACTCCACTTGAAGTTTTGAATCCATGAAATCAGAAGCAGTTGTTTAATTTTAAAATAAAATTATTTAAACATCGATATTATTTGTCAAAATAAAAAAAAACTATTTACTGTCGGCAACAGGTCGTTAGAACCTTTCTTATTAATTTAACAAATCGTTATTTTATGTGACAACTACTTATTTTTCTTCTCTTTTTTACTTACAAACACTTTCAATAAGTCATATCAATCATCAATAATATTTTATTATTAATTTATTTTTAAAACTTATTTACATACACAATAACCATAAACCTTTAAAAACAATGCTAAATTATTGTTCAATAAAGTTCACCGAACTGTCATTATCACTTTACAAATTAACTTAAAAAAAACAAGTCCCTAAAAAGCGTACATAATATCTTTAGCTCCACAATTTTCTAATCCAATCATTCGAGGAAAACCTCAAAAGTTGCGAAAGTTAATCTATTAAGAATTAAAAAAACTCTCAAGCTACTTAACCTACATATTACTGAAGGGCGACTTAAGTTTAGGTTTTTTCCACTGATCCAACAGGTCAGTCGGTGAAAGGGTATTGAGCAAACAGAGTCACTTGAGTCACCCCCCTACCCCCCACTTTATGCAGTCAACGCCCACGGAAACAGCTGTTTGCTTGTAATACATGATGTTGTAATAAATTAAACATTGAACTAACTCTGGCAAACAAAAATACTAATATATTACAGACAATAATACTTATTGAATCAGAAGGGTCATTATAACTTATGGATCTATTAATAAAAAAATACATAATCACAGGTATTAAACGCGTTCAAACTAAACATAGGTTTAATCTAAGCAAATTGAAAATCTGCAAAGCGAAAGTTTAAAAGTGTATAAAAATTTACATTTTGAATACCTACCATTGCACTTTAATCAATTTAATAATTGCCACATCTTTACGAAAAAGCTTGATTAAAAAAAAATTTTGGCTAACGCTCAAATGAAAACCTATATCTTTCCGGTGATACCTTTACATGTATCAATCAAATTAATTTATTTTTATGACCACAAATAACAAAATGTAATAAATAATAATTAACTCGTGATTCCTATTTTACGTAAATCCGTGCAACAAAAATACGTTACAACAATTGAGCCCTCTTTTACGCAAATAACAATAATGATGTCTTTAAATAGGTAATCTTAACAAATCTATAGATAGTTAACTGTAGGAAGGCTAAGCTGGACTGTGTCATTATGTCTGTATGATTAATGATACAGGCGGCCATTAACACAGGCGTCGGCGCGTGCGCAACACAACGCGTATTATAACGCAACTTCTAGCTTAGTCTAAATAGTTCTCGAAATAAGTAAGCCTTTTCATTAATTTTAATGCATATATTGTAGAGCTCCGTGCCACAAAGGTAAAAACCAAACCTTTGAAGGATATTTTTGTTATATGTCTGCCTGTCACGTTTTTTCTTGTGAAAGTATCACGTTGAGTTGAAATTCATATAAAATATTATTAAATTTTATTCATAATATTGAAATTTTTAGATGCGTTTTTCTCTATTGAATTTAATGTATTTTTCAGCATAATTATTAACTTTGTAGATATTTCATTATACCTATTCTCGAATACTGTTAGATAATTTTTTACTTCTTGAAATAGCTTTACTCTTTTAATTGACTACTATTAAATAAGTCAATAATACAGCTATATAAAATCGGCTACAGTTGGCGTAGAATTTAATTAATTAGGGTAACTGAACATTGTTCAAAGTTAAACAATATATCTGTCCCAATCTTCACGCGATGTAAAACCATTTAATTTTAACTCAACATCAACGTTACGTCCTAAGTGCATAGTGTCATTAATATTTTACGTCATAAGGAAGGACAAGAAATGGTCACAAATTATTTATTACGTGACAAAAGTTTTGATAATATCACTTTATGTAACACACACAATTGGAAGACGCACCACCATCTTACAATCGCCACTTAAATTGTTACGTGGTTAATTTAACTTTTACTAAAAACAAAACTGAAATTTTGTACCCTGACAATGGGTGTTACAACTAAAAGAACATTAATTTATAAATAATAGTGGGTAATGTTAGTCATTATAAATCACAGTGAATGTCCGAAATGACTCTAATTATAAAAAATAGTAGGTACAAACTTTTTAGTGTGAAATGACATCAATAATTATTAACTTACAAAATCAAATACATAGTAAGTATAGTGATTCGTTTCGTCATCAGATTTTTTTTTATTAACATCCCCACATTTGTCTGGTAATCCAATCCAACAAAAATAATCATAATTTGGAACATTTTCAGTTATTTTTCCCTTTGACTTTGAACTGTGACCTTAACTTATTAATATTTGGGTTTATTTTGTTTGTTTGTTACGCCACTACTCAACCAATAATCAAGAAATTTTTCATACACCACGTTTTTCATCCAAAAAAGTACTGTTCTCGAAAGATGGATAAAACCCTTTGCTCGCTGTATACCTATAACAGTGTGCCTAAGTCGCGTTATGCCTAGACCAAACGAGATGTGGGCGTATTGTGACTTAGGTCAATTCAGTTTTAGTTCAATAGCGAAATAGTCTTAGTGAGACTAATGTTCATTGAGTTTTAGTTTAGGAGCGAGATAGGCTTAATGAGACAAAGGTTCATTGAGTTTTTGTTCAAGGGCGAAATCGGAAAATAAAACTATTGTAAAAAACATTCAACATTTACTAAAAAAATATAAACAATTTAAAACGATATTATAATCCATATGCTACGTTAGACAATATTAGCCTATTTTCACCTCTTACAGGAATAAAAAAAACTACCAAAGTATTATAAAGACAAGTGACTTTTTTATTTTGATAATTTAAAAAAGGAAAATCAGATTAAAAAAACCAATGTAAAATTAAACCAATAGTGACATAGTCGTATCGCAAAATCGTCAATGTGCGATATAGTCCAATAGCGACATAGTCGCATCGCGAAATGGCAACATGAGATATAGTACAATAGCGATATATAGTCGTATCGCGAAATGGGCAATGTGAGTTATAAACTAAACGCTTATTTGAAATGACGTTTAGGCATAACGCCACTTTGGCATACTGCTTTATATTAGGACAGATCACCGACAATCAGTTCACCGAATGCCATTTGCCAACCGCCATATCACCGAAGATTCATTTCACCGACAGGCTATTTTACCGATCGATGGGTCATTTCACCGACAAGCCATTTGACTGAAACTCATTTCACCGATTTTTTCGAAAGGGAAATAAAGTAATCTCAATTAAAAAGTTTGTAATCTCAAAAATGTGACGTGGCACCGTAGATGGAACAGCCTGCTGCGTAATCGCAAACTTGGGCTGTACGGACGCAATAAATATCTACTGAACATACAATTGTAAAAGCAAGGGCGTTTGACGAAGAAGTAACGCCAAAAAAGAATGGAAGAAAATTAGAAAACTCTCTTTCAGCAACTTTGAGAAACCGAGAGAGTATGGGTCTTATTGTTTTTTTGTCGGCAGTTGCTAATAATATAATATTTAAGCAAATTAACTATTAAGCAAAATAAAGACTTTATTTTTATTTAGCCTAATAAGTGTACCTGATTCTTATTGATTAATAATAATGACATATTATTTTGATTTGGACAAATAATGTGTGAAATAAAAATTGTTGATTTACTTACATGCATGATTTTATTTCCCTTTCGAAAAAATCGGTGAAATGAGTTTCAGTCAAATGGCTTGTCGGTGAAATGACCCATCGGTAAAATAGCCTGTCGGTGAAATGAATCTTCGGTGATATGGCGGTTGGCAAATGGCATTCGGTGAACTGATTGTCGGTGATCTGTCCTAATCCCGCCTTTAACAACTCATTAACTCATCCATCAGTAAAGCGAAGTGATTATCTAACTAAAATAATAATTATTTAAACAAACCTGCAGTTATTTTTCCCTTTGACTTTGAACTGCGCGCACTATGACCCTAGTTCACGTCGCCGCAAAGATTATGTCATACCCCGTCAACCGTGTCGTGGCATAAATTGAGTGGTGGGTACAGTGCAAACATAAAGACGTGGATAATTACAGTGACTGAGAAACCAGTACTAATCAACAATGGGTTTCTTGGATTTAAGTTAGTTGGCGCTATTTTTACGCAGATAAAAAGTGTTATTTTTAGGATTTGATTGTCATGTAAGGAATTCCCACTAATCAACTTTAAATGAGGATGAGAAGAGTTATACTATACAACACTTACTTGGTGTCTCATATCTCGCAGGTTTATTACTTGCAGTTGGTATTTTGCCAAAAATATGGTGGAATTATTAAATTATCTTCCTTTTCCTTTACTTTGAAAGAACAATCTAGGTTGTTTCTTACCTCGTCTCATACAGTATTTCATTAACTTGACGCACACATCAGGAAGTTATAAACGAACTCGAATCATTAACATCATGGTTCCATGTGTTAGATCTAGTGACTATATTTAATAGGTTTAAATACTTACTATATAGTCAGTTATGGCAAAGGTAATGTTGTAGACGTATATTTTTTCAATACATATTATGCCGTCGAAATAATTATATAAAATCTTAACAGGCATTAAACTACATTCGCTATTGTCTAATGTAATATTACTGACACTTTTATTAATAAAACAAATAAACTTACCTAGGAGCATACTCTCTCCGCGTTGCTCTAAGCTCTCTCCAGATCATTGCTTCTGCTATCTGGGTGTACGACGTACACTGTATGGTACGCTTTTAGTCTCATTCACAGACATTGTTGTATGGTCTGTGGTCTCATCTCACCCACCCAAGGAGGTTGCAGTCAGGCGCATTACGCCCACTATTTTTTGCGCATGTAACGAGGAGCGCCGGAAATTTTACATTCTGATGAAATGTAGACGCTAACTTCATTCTTTGACAATATTAATTTGGCTAAGAATGGCATTGATTCTAAGAATTGAAGATTTTAACTCAAAGTGTAGGTATCGGATATTGGATCAATATTATTATTATCATTGCAAAAAACATATTATAACAAACCAAGGCAGATAACATAAACATGGAATTGGCGGGTTTAATACCCAAGTCCGCAGACATTCGGACCGTCCAATTCCACCCATTCAGGACATGTTCGAAAAGCCTGAGAATCATCGTGGTGGCAAATCTGTTTTTTTTTAATGTATCCCAGAGCTAAACTTTTGACATTGGCGACTATCGCCCTCAAGTGGCACCCACAATCTTAATTAAATTTATTACTCGCCTTAATGACAAAAGTTTAGCTCTGGGATACATTAGAAAAAATCCGATTTGCCACCAGGATGATTCTCAGGCTATTTAAACATGTAATTAATTTTATTATGATGAGGGTGTACTTTGAGGTATATAGGGGCCTTAATTCCTTTACCTACAAATCGCTGATTTAGTATGAGACTTCACATGATTTTGAACAAGGTTTAGGGCTTGTTGAATAATTATAAGTTTTTAATATATTCGTATCTTATATTTTCCTCGCATTGTTGCCGTTACCACACTGCTCCGGTTAGCTGCGTGTTGAAGGATTATTTCACGTTGAGCAACTGAAGCGAAAATCCTCCAAGATTATGTTATTACGACAGTGTTGTGTGAGTTATGCCCTACCACGAGCCGCGATCTCGAAAACACTTAGTAACTAGATCAACTTCACACCTTTTGAAACTTTTTTTTCAGAAAATTCATACAGTTACTGAACATAATATATAAAAGAGACATTTCCTCTTTTTATATTCTCATCTTTTTCTCTCTATTAGTTACCTAGGTATTTGATCTGTCTGTTAATGATATGTGGCAAAAATATCGAAGAAGTTAGTTAGATATTATAATTAAAGACCGGAATCATTAGCAACATAAAAAGCCAAAAATATGCGTGCAAATATGCAAGAAAAATAGCTAAAATATGCACGAAAATCCAAATTAAAAGCCAAAATCTGCAACATGAAATAATTTTATGAACCGGATTAAATGTATATGAATATGCATTTGCATATACCTAATCCAGCCTTAAAGATATATCATATTATTAATTGCCCATCTGACACCTGGCCAGTGCGAAAGTTACATAACATCAAAGTAAAACTGCAACACATTAAAAGTACATCATAATAAACGTACAATTGATCATTATTTTACATTATAGCTATAAAGAAATATGTAGGTAGGTACCTATTGCATTAAGTATTATTATCAATATAACAATGCAGTGAATGATACATTGCCTAATGACGCAAATATTTGCAATGAACATAAAGTGACTGTCCAATATTTTATGTTAACTATAATCAGGTTAAATGGCTTAAATGGCTTAAATGGCTTGAATAGGGGTAGACTAACATTAGCTGTGGTGCTCGATGGTGCAGTGGTTTAGCGCCTGGCCCAGATTGCAGAGGTTAAGCAACTTTCCCAAGGGTCGGTCGTAGAATGGGTGACTAAAAATTTATTATCTCGAACTCATCCGTGCTTCGGAAGGCACGTTAAGCCGTTAGTCCTGGCTGCATTTGCGGTCATTAATACCCACTAATCTGCATTGGATTCTCGTGGTGGGTTATGGCCCATCCTTCTTATCCACCCATAAGGAAGGCCTGTGCCCCAGCAGTGGGAACATAAAAATTGCTGATGGTAAACATTAGCACCGCATTTTTCACACTTTTATCTCTTTCTGACACTCAGAAACTTCATTCAATAGAGCGAATAGATCACCGCTTCGTGGTTCTTTTTTGAACTTTGATTTTAAAAAGCTTCAAAAAAAATTGTCTGTTGGTGACGCCATTGGAAAAACAGCTACCCCTCTTGTGCTGTTGTTATTATTAGAATAATATTTTTTTATAATAATCACTGTAGTATCAATAAAAGATATATTTGTTCGGGAATGCTCTATTTCGTGCAAGATAAATAATTAACAGAGGCGTCTAGTTTCAAAACCCGCTAAAACGATTTTCATAAAACTTCGGGAATTTTAAAAAAAACCGCTCATCAATGTAGCTTTGCAAGGCGTTTTAGCGGAGTTTGCAACACAAATCAAATTTTAAGTGCTTGTTTAGTAGTGTTTTAGCGTATTTAGATCAGAAATGATTGAACAGTATGATGAGAAAATTGCAGTAGCGCCATTTTGAGATATAAACAGAAAATTGTTGTAGGAGCGTTTTAGCGGGTTTTGAAACTAGACGCACAGTACATATATAAGTTTTTTCAAACAGTATGAGAGCTCCATGGAAACGTTCGAATTTGACGGCTGACGTCACTCTAAGAGCTCTAAGCAAAGTTCGCAGTACTTTGGTCAGGGCTGTGACATCGCGTCGCAGTTGTTTCCATAGCGTTCGCGCGTAGCTTTCCACGAGACGGCCGGAAAATGCCAACCCTAGCGATCCGACGGAGTGCAATGACAAAAGGGCCTAAGTGACGTTAGCTCCTCTACTGTTTGAAAAAACTTATATATGTACTGTGCTAGACGCCTCCTTAATGTAACGTCTTGCGTCTTTACGTCTTTCATCTGTCAATCCAATCCTCCTTCCCTCTCACAGACACACCTCTCCTTGTTACTCATCGTTCCGTTCCATTCCACGTCTTTCACCTATCCTACATTACTAAGAAGCTATCCCCAAAGATTTTTACTTCTACAAGTATGAGTCCACGCGGAAATTACAAAAAACTAAGCAAACAATAAAAAAATTACTTCAGTATTTCTTAACTTACAAGTTAATTACTTAAACGAACCCATAAATACATACTGATACAGTTTGTCGGACTTATCTGCTTCCTTCCCTTTGAATATGTGAAGGCCAATCAGAGTAATTAACATCATTATTTGTACATGCTAAATAAACGAGTATTTTGAGGTATTTTGTTAAAACAAAAGAAGAAAATTAAAATAAATCAACTGTGGTAAAATCACATTTCCATTTTAAAAACAAAATTATAACGATAAGGGCTTAAACACTGCTTTTTAAACGAACACGTCATTAGGTATTTTTAAAATTAAAATGTATCGAGCAAAAATTACTGCAAATCGTGTTTCTGGTTCTATACGTGACTGGAGAAAGATATAAAAAATATATATCTTATTTTGATCTCTAGGATCTTTCCGCGACCATGGCATTACATCAAAAAGTGCGATGCAGATTAGAGCAACACGGGCACAGAAGCCGGCGTTGCTCTAAGATGCAATGTAATAAACGCACGTTATCTACTTGTTTAAAAAAACATCGTGTGTATCGGCCCTAACAGTTTTTGCAAGGAAATTGTTACTAAAAAAACTGAAGGAAGCTATCACAACAAATTACTTTACAAGTTAATTAGAAAATTAAATCATTCTGCCAGTTATTAACATGACAACTATTGTCATCTATTTATACCTAAGTTATACTTATCAACACGAGTGGGAGAACAATTAGAGTGATTATAAACGATGTATGTACCACTCTATTATCCAACAATAAGGACTAATTTCAAGCAAATTATAAATAATTAAAAGGCACGCGATTACTGTACACGTGTAGTTTATTTTGATTTTTTTCGGGCAGCTTTATAAAAGTACAACACTTGCAAACTGTTAATTTTATTAGCCTTAACTTAACTTAGAATTTTATTTGCTTTTGGAAAATTTTGCATTTATGCGTACATTTTTCCAAAAAATATACAAAGGCAAATTCAAAACAATATCCTATAAACTTACTTTTTCAAGCACTTTTCGTTGGTCTATTATTTGGTGGGTTATTGTGACAATATAGTTACTAATAGTTCCGTGAACTGTAGACCTCGATTTAACATATCTCGAATCGACAAAAAATATAGTTATCGACCTGCTCACAAAATTTCATAAGAATCGGTTGAGAAATGCAACCTATAGAGGAGAACAGACGGACAGCCGGACCGCCGGACGAACATACGGAAGCATTTTTGCCCAAGCTGAAACTATCGCTCGCGCCTCGCGCTTGCTCGATAAATTTTGAATGTTTTTAAAGCTCCAAAAAAATTAATAACAATATTTTGGTTTATGGATTAAAATAATCAAAAGTTTATGGTCGATTTTCCCAAGCCTTATAAGTTCGCTACTTTGATTATGACATAATAACCAAAGGTTCGCTAGTGTTCTAAACTCTCCTATCTTCCGATTATATAAAATTGCTATGCAATACTTGTTAAATACTAATGTACGTCTATTTTGCAATACATCTCCGTCAAACCATGAATATGCGCTTTTAGAAAAATTGCGCAATCCGTTAAGAAATTATATATGAGCACGTAAGAATTATCTCGTGTTCCGATCAGTAATAATGTGTCATCTTGTGACCTCCAAACTAACTGAGTTCTAAACTCACGATTCTCTCAAAGAGCAACAAATACTAAAAAGCCTTTAAACATAACAACATGAATGTAGGTACTCCATAATTTTTGAACAAGATATAAAAATACACTGTTTTTTCCTCACGTTATAGGAATTTCAGAGCGATCATGTGATGATCATGCGCGAGCTTTTTGTATAATTTTTAATCTCATACAAATGAAAATAGGGTCAATTTCTAAAGTGGTTGTTAAGTTCCAGATAAATTACTTGTTTTATCGTTCTATAGACATTTTGTTCCATTTTTGGATATAATATAGGTAGATGCAAAAATTATATTTTAACAATAACTTCCACACTACATAGTCTACAGACATACCTACAGCAAGAGTATCCATACTAATATTATTAATGCGAAAGTAACTCTGAGACTCTAACAGACTAACTCTGTCTGTCTGTTACCCTTTCACGCCTAAACTACTGAACCGATTTTGATAAAATTTGGTAGAGAGATAGAATAGAGCTTAAATTTAGAGTAACAGCAGAATGGATATTATTCCTTAGCTACCACCTGCCACAACCACAACCACAACATGTATTAAAAAAGGTTTTAACACAATTTTGATATTTCTGCATAACCATAGACTTTGTGTCGAAACTTTTTTTTTATACAATGTTGAAAGTTGTTGTGGCAGGCTAAGAAATAATCTCCATCTGTTGTTACTACTGTACTTTTGCGAAGACGAAGTTATTTATTTTTTTTAGAATTATTTCACACAACCAAAATCTGAAACTTTTTGGAGCTTATTCCTACCTTTAAAAAAATCAGCCAATTCGATTTTTTTAAACATTTCTCATTCCTATGATTGACATGGTGACTTTGTCGCATAACTCGATTAGACTCAAGATCTGTAAGAAAAACTTCATTAACTTCTGCTTCACTATTTAATATAACGTTTATTTATATAATACGATTAAATTGTCTTAGACAGTTATCCACTACAACTTCACGCAAGAATGTATAGCAAAGAGGAAAGGATCATGCCGCATTCTGGGCCATGATGCGCATTAACCATACCATAGCCTTCTTTAATTGCAAACCGTGAACATAAGTTTGGCAACGTCTGTTACTGTCAGTTCGTGGTCATGTCGTCGGCCAGTCTCCATACTAAATGTATGGGAATATTTCAATTTTAAAAGGTCGATATTTTTTTTTGTAGTAATTGTGTGAGGTTTAAAATATGAAAATAATTTAGTTCTTTTATTGAAATGCTTTGTATATTAAAGAATAAGAAAAATTTCAATGTTAACCAGGAAAAAATTGCTGTCAAAGATGTCATCTTTTTTGTTGATTTTCTTCAGCAGGGAGTTGATTAACACGCCCTCGAGCAATAAATGACATATCATTAGAAAGGTCTTTTAAAGAAAAATATTTGCTGTTGCTATACTTTATACCAATTGTTAATACTTTTGGAGTTAAAGGTTATTAAAGTATAAAAGTGGTTTATTGTCTATGGGAGTTGATCTACCACACCTATAGAAATGAATGATATATCATAAAAAAGGTTTTTATATGACAAATATTTGCTGCAAACATACTTTCTATTAATTGTTAGTATTTTCGGAGTTTTAGGTCATTAATGTTAAAAAAATTGGTCAAGTTTAGAGCGTTATAACTCTCAAAGTACTAATAGTTGACGTTTATAGTAATACAATAAAGTGTTTCAAATTTAAATACCTTTCCAATGATGTAAGATTTATTGCTAGAGGAGGCTTAGATCAAAATGCTCATCGTACTAAAGAACCCCCGAAAAGTTCAAATAATTTGACTCAAACCTTATGTTCTAATAAATAAATAATAATAATAAATATAAAACTTTATTGAAATAACCTTACATCACAATTTACAACTAGTTTAAACATAGATAATATAGGAAAAACAAATAATAAATAACTTTTAAAATAATTTTATACTATGTGCTTGACCACATGCGATGTTGCCGTTCTGCTCAACTTCAGGGCTTGGAAGATATAGAAGGCTATGACCATACATATCTTTGACAGACTCATGTCATGTCAAAAAGGGGTAGATAACAAAATGTCATATTATTATATGACATTTTGTTATCTACCCCTTTTTGACATTTTCCTATTGGAAAATCTCAAACAATTATAACCCCAAACTGCTCCTTGAGATTGAGATTTCTCTTTTTTCCCGCATTATATATTAATGATATTCTTCCCACGCAATCACTATAAAATTACTATAGTATTTTGGTAATTTCATCAAAGCGCATCATGGCCTAGCTTGTATAGTAAAATTGGCATAATCCTTTAGAGATTATAAAATACGTCGTTTTGTACTGCAAGCGCTCTGAAGTTAGACACTTCAGTACCTACATAAATACATTTAATCGTTCTAAATAGTGATGCAACGAATACAAATACGAATATTCGTATACGGCGAATAGTAGATATTTACCGAATATTCGTATTCGCCGAATATCATCACGAATATTAAAAACAAACTATTTATATTATAACTGAACGCAAACCAAGTTACAGTTTGGCTGTGCGCCTTGTATCCGAACGCACCTAATACTGTTTGTATCTTTTGACGGGGATTACCTTAACATTGAATGAATGAACGAAGTCGAGTTGCTTTTTGAACAAAACTTTGTCAGCAGTTAATTTCATCTTAGTAAAAAAAGAATGTGTGTATTATTCATTATCATTACCTTTTTGAATTATTCGTATTCGTATTCGCCGAATAGTAGGTTTTATATTCGTATTCGTTAAAGTACTTAGTATTCGTTGCATTACATCACTAGTTCTAAACTTAAATAAAACAATAATTGCACAATTTCAATGTGAAGGAAGCACCATATTATGTTGCAATTAGAGAAGTGCATTTGGTAATAACAAATAGAAGTTCTTTCAATCAAGGTTTCATGATTATATATTATTAATCTTAATGTACTGTATTTCCGAAAGTAGACTATTTCGATTAAGACGTGTTGTTTAATGTTTGAAATAACTTGTATTGTAACACGAAGTTCAGGGTTGTCAATTGAAAATCTTTTAAAGTTATACAAAGTGTTTGGTAAAAGCCTTATAAGCCGAATTAGGTAGATAGGGACCATCAAACTGAACAACTTTACTATGGGACTAACTCTGAAATCGCGAAAAAAAAAACAGCTGTTTCATACATTTTGATATTTTCGTTATTAATTTTTGTATGAAACAGCAGATTTTTTTTTTTCGTGATTTCAGAGTTGGTTTCATAGTAAAAGTTGTTCAGTTTGATGGTCCCTATCTACCATATTCGACTTTAGAAAGCTTTTACCAAACACCTTGTATAATAATGCAAATACTACGACCAGTTTCAGATATCACCTATATTTTCGTTTTGTTTAAAAATGGAACAGAATTTCTATGAAATCATTTGTCAAAAATGTTATCCCAAAATAATATATGACAATGAAACAAAATGGTAACATGCTGTTTCCAAGATTTTGTTATAAACTTTTGTATTCAATAACAACAGAAAGAATCAATATTTAATATCGTATTGAACAAGAACTATACTTGTGTTCTTACTTTACACCATTGTGTGATTTATAATAAGTATGCTAAAATCCAAGTGTCGCTATTGACATTGGTATTGTTTCGTCAAGCTACGTGACAACCCTGGAACATAACCAAATTCGCTGAAGTCTCTTGTTATTTAAAATAGAGCATTACCAAAATAAAGAGACCAGTACAAAAGAAAAACGTGTTTTTTTAATTTGCTTGCGATTTTATTGTAGTGTTGTCGAAAGAGGTTTTTTCTTAAAAGTGACTTTTCATAATAAGTTGTCGCCATGCTCGGCGTTTCCTTACGTGATCAAATCAGAAACGAGGAGATCCGCAGGAGAGCTAAAGTAACCGACATCGCTCGAAGGATTGCTCAGCTGAAGTGGCAATAGGCGGGACACATAGCGAGAAGAACCGATGGCCGTTGGGGCGGGGCGGTTCTGGAATGGCGACCGCGCACCGGACGACGCTCCGTGGGTAGGCCCCCGACAAGGTGGACCGACGATCTGGTGAAAGTCGCGGGAAGCCAGTGGATGCAGGCAGCGCAGGACCGATCGTCGTGGACATCCTTAGGGGAGGCCTATACCCAGCAGTGAATGTCGTGCGGCTGATATGATGATGATGATGAATTTAAATTCAATGTTAGACATTAAACGGTTACAATATACAACGTGTTACAAAATAATCCCTAATGCCGAATATGGTAGATAGGGACCATCAAACTGAAAAACTTTTTTTTGTATGAAACAGCAATTTTTTTTTCTCGATTTCAGAATTGGTTTTGAATTTTGTTACTTATCAGCTAACATAGGTAGGTAACTAGTTTGGTCTTACCGTATCTAGAGGGGTTGAGAGGGGTCTGAGCCCCATATACGAGCAGTTGGATGGTTCAGTTGGTTCGAGTCACCTAGAGTCCAGAACCAATTTACAAAATCGTGATTTATCCAATCCTACTAATATTATAAATGTGAAAGTTTGTGGGTTTGGATGTTTCGATGTTTGTTCCTCAATCACGCAAAAACTACTGAATAGATTTGGTTTAAATTTGGCACACAGATAGAAAATAGCCTGGATTAAAACATAGATTACATTTTATCCCTATATTGCCACGGGAACGGGAACCTTGCGGTTGAAACCGCGGGCGGCCGCTAGTTCAAAATATGTTTCTCTTTTTGCATTTAAAAGTTCAGTACAAAACAGTGCACAAGTTGATCAAAAAATACCCTTTCTAGTGCATTATCAAAATAATCCGTTACATCAATAATATTTGTAGTTATCTCACCAAATTATTGAGAACGATTGAACAAAAACAGACGTTAGTTTTTGTAGTTGCCACATAGTTCCATTACAACAGCGTCTCTCACTCGGCGTTGTGAGTTGGTTATTAGGAGAACTTCAATAGATGATACTGTAATAAATATTTTTGTTTTGTTATGTTAACACATACGTCTACGCCTTTCCCTAATATACTTAGGATAACTTATTTAAGGTAGAAGCACATAAGCTAGGCACCTAGGCAGAGAAATCTTATTTTCACTTGCTACGAAATTAAATTAGAATAACCTATTTTTTCGCTTTGTATAAGTATTCTCATTACAGTCCTAACATTCCCGCTGATTTCGATACTAATGTTGAGAGAAAAAACACTAGTGAAATTATACTAACTACGAGTAATAAAATATATAAGTATCGTTGTATAACTAAAGTTTATGAACTCTGTTTTAACATTTTCCTCTCTAAAAAAGCAATATTTGTGGAATAAAGCAATAAATGTGTTAAAACAGTGTTAAGCATGTCCATAATTTTCCTCTAGCTCTATGAAACACTAAGGATGTGGAAAAAAAAATTAAGGACATGCGTTTAAGGACTGGTATGTATGAATGACTAGTGGCCGCCCGTGACTTCGTCTGCGCGGAAAGTTTTTTTGCTATTCCTCGGGAACAATCCTTTTTTCGGGATGAAAGTTACCATTTGTCCTTTTCTGTAACCCCGACAACGTGTATGCAATATTTCACGATGATCGGTTCACTAGTTAAGACGTGAAGCCATAACAAACAAACAAACGGACTTTCGCATTTATAATACTAGCAGCCGCCCGCGGTTTCACCCTCGTGGTTCCCGTTCCCGTGGGAATATTGGGATAAAAAGTTTTCTGTGTTTTAATCCAGGCTATTTCCTATATGTGTGCCAAATTTTAACCGAATCCGTTCAGTAGTTGTTGCGTGATTGAGGAACAAACATCCAAACCCACAAACTTACACATTTATAATATTAATAGGATAGTTATGATTAGTAAGGATTTATTCATACCTAGAAAGAAACCCTTAAGTTTCCACTTAAAAATTTAAATCGTTTATACTTTCTGCCAATAGAAATCATTTCTCAGTTCGAGGTTCTTATTTGAATAAGTTAAACCAATACTGGACTTTCAGATTTCCTTGTCGGAACTATAACTACAATCACTGAATATGATTTTAAAAATAAACTGCCTACCATGCTTAATACCCATTATGTACTTATAACATCAACGCTTGATAATTACGCAAATAAACGTTATTTTATTAAGATGAATAATTAAGATGAATAAATAATGAAAAATATTAGAAAAAATCGGCTCACCCGTAGCAACTTAGACGGGATTTACGACGTTATTTTATTATTAATAGATCTTTATTCTTATTTTATGGTACACAACGGCGCACTTTGCTGTTTTTAATTTTAGCACTTGTTTACTACTTGCAGTCTAAAAAACATAAAGGCTTGATAAATAATTGTTTTCGTAGACACATAGTACCTATATAGCTGCAGCTGAAGTAAATGATAATGATTGAACAGAATACGTAATTCAAAACAATATATTTTAAGAGCCATAACAAAAGAAAAAAACTCAAAAAAATATCCTCACAACTACACAACATGCAATAATAAGTTAAGGGGAATATATAAATGCACTTTAAAAATAATGTAACACACTTTAAAATGTTTAGCTTCAAAATTTATTGAATGAACTATAAAAATAATGGTTTCCACTGTAAATATGCTAAGCTTTAAAATTAATACTTTGCACTATACATTTTATTTTAATTGCTTAGCTTTCAAATTAATACTTTGCACCATACAAATTAATTTTATAACTTTAGTACTGGTAAACAGACGACTAGGTGCGACGACGAGCGGGCGCAGCGATAGGAGCTGAAGAGGAGGTTAGGTTCCATTGCAACCAAGCCAGAACCGACCTGATGGCGTGTATGCATTATGCCACAAGTTGTTATCATCTTGCCATCTCATTTTAACAGTGGTCAGTCTGACATGGTTTGACAGAAGTTAAATGGTTTCGGAGTTGGAACACAGTTATAGTCCAAACCATTATTTTTGTAGTGATAATATTAATTATGGATCTATTATTATTTAAAAGTGCTGACAAAATTGTTATAGTGCAAACCATTATTTTTGTAGTGATAATATTAAATTACAGGTTTATCATTATTTTAAAGTGCTGATATACAATTTTATAGCTGTTTTCATCAAATTTAAAGTGCTATTAAATACATCCCATAAGTTAAATCGTCAATTGTCGAAAGGATAGTATCTGTGTCCTTTACTTTAACCTCAAGCTTAGTTACCCAACGTGTACGTGCTCGGACAGCACATTGCAGCCACTTAGAATTACGAGCGGGGAACATAACCACACAGAATGTGTGCCACTCACTTTTACGAATGACTTGTAGAGTTGCACAAATAAAAAAACATAGGTAGAGTCTTTGTTGACGTTTGTCTGGATTTAGTTCGCTCACTCTGCGCACTAAATCCTAGGTAGAAAACGGTTATTAAAGATTATAAAAAGATACATTAAGTATTGTAAAAATGACTAGGTATTTCAAAGATTTACATTGCCATAATCACTTGTAACTAATTTGATTGGTTGATTATGGTTGAGCGAAGCGATGGCTGGTGCATGCATCATGCTCGTGAACGAGTGCTGCCAGTGGGAATGGGTCTGCTTCTGACTACCTATCTTAACGCATATTGAATTGTATGTTGATTGTAAACTTAGAATTTATCTTGAACCCTGTAATTTGATTAAGAAATTTGAAATTCATTAAGAAATGACCTAATGAAATAATGTTATTTATTTGTTAATCTTTGTTATTATAAAGTCCGGAAACGATATACATATTTGTAAATATCCTTCCATCTTATAACGTTGACAAGTTTTTTGCGCCCATTTTTCTTGTCAGCTAAAAGACGTCATAATGGGTGGTAGGGTAAAAAAAATTTGACGATTTAAAAATGCTTATTATGTGAGCTTATTTAAATAAAGATCTTTTTCATTCATTCATTCATTCATTGATATATTATTATGAAATTGTATATAGTTTTCCACAAATGTGATTATCTGTAAAGATACACAGCGTTTCTTCGCGAAACAAAAGAATAAATATAATGATAATAAGTACATCATACTATAAAAAGCTACAGATTTCGGTTGTAGTTACAACACACTTTCCGGAACCGTTCAGCATATTAACACTACAAAAGAATAGGTACCTATCTGTTCACGCAAACTTACCGTTTTTCTCTTGTTACAGAACTGAAGTCGAACGCGGTGAAACAAAACAATAAAGTAAAGCAAAAACAAAACACAGAAACAAAATGAAGACGACAACGTATCTGGTGGTGTTGTGCGCGTCGCTGGTGGCGGTGATGGGTGCGCCGGCGCCGGAACCGCAACCGGAGGCGAATCCACAACCGGAGGCGAACCCACAACCGAATCCGGACGACCGGCCGGAGATTATAGAGATCATCGCCCCAGCTGCCAGCGCACAGGTGTGTAAAATCAACTTATTTCATGTAAACGTTTTTTTCTGTTTTAAAATCTAGTTGGTTACTAAGTTCTGTAACTATGGAAAACATGAATAATACTAAATTTACAAATAATGCTACAATGAATTATATACCAAATGAAAGCACAAATATTTAAGATTATCATGTATTAAAATTATTCGAAATGACCGCCTCTGGCATGAATACACGCCTTTAGACGACGAGGCCAGTCATCGATGGCAGCACGAACTACCACCATATCCAATTCTGCGACTGCCTTGAGAATAGCGCGCTTAAGAGAGTCGAGATTCATGTGGGGCTTAGCACATGCTTTCTCCTCAATAAGTTGCCATATGGCATAATCCAGAGGATTTAAGTCTGGGCTGGAGGATGGCCATTCTTCCTGCGCGATAAAATCAATTTTGTTAGCCCGAAACCATGCTTGTGTAGATTTTGCTTTGTGCTCAGGGGCAGAGTCCTGCTGGAAGACCCATGGCTGGTTTTGAAATAAAGTGTGGCTTAAGGGTTTGACAACAGGTTCCAGAACGGTATCTTGATAGACTCTAGCGCCAGTTTTCACACCTCTTTCACAGAAATGAACCTTACTTAGCCCTGAATAGGACACCCCCAGCCAAATCATCACTGATGAGGGGTGGTGACCTCGTTGGACCCTCGGAGCAATCATGCTGGCTTCTTTACTATTCTTAGCGTATACTCTATCATTTTGACGGTTAAAATTTTCTTCGACTGTGAAGATTTTTTCATCAGTAAACAAGATTTTTCGATGGCCGTTTTGTGCGTACTGCTTTAGTAGAGCGCGACTTCGTGCTAACCTCATAGCCTTCAATCGTGCGTTTAGCAGATGGCCCTTTCGTCTACGGTAAGCGTGAAGCCCAAGGTCATCATTGATAGTTTTTTTAAGGGAACTTCTCTTCACAGTCATCTGTATTGCCAATAACTTTTGCTTCCGGACGGGATTTCTCGTGATTCTCGCCTTCACTGCCTTGATCACAGCTGGTGTCCGAACGGTGCGTGGTCTTCCTGATCTTTTTCGGTCATCGACGGTCAAGGTATTACTGTACCTATGGATAGTGCGATAAATAAATTGCTTGTTGATTTTCAACTTTTGTAGCAACTTGAAAATCATATTCGGTGGCTGCCCACATTTGTGCAGAGCAATTACAGCGACACGATTCTCCTTCAACCCCCATTCCATGGTGAAATAAACAAAATATGATATACGTGTGGTATGGAATTATAGCTTATAAAACTGTCAATAATATGTCATTTTTATTTTTTCTTTTCATTTGTTTTAATGGCCAGTAATCGATAAAGAAACTCAGTAACAGAACTTTTGACCAACCTGTGTACAATCAGTATGACTAAATGAGTTCCAGTCTTTGATCGGTGTAGTGTAGAGTATATGTCCCTCAGCATCAGCAGAGACATCTCCTCCTTCATTTCTCCTTACTTTCTTATAAATTCTATAAGATAGGTATCTTTCCTTTTGAGGCGGTTGCTATAGCTTCGAGTTAATGATGTCAGGACATTCGGGTGTCTATCCAGTCTACCTACCCCGGTATCTCTGGGTTGCATTGGCTATCTCTTCCATATTACATTTGTCCATCAGCCATTTCAAGTTCCCACTACTGGGGCACAGGCCTTCCTTATGGGTAGATAAGGAGAAATTACATTTGTAAAATATAGTTCCTTGTTGTAGTAGTAGGCAAAATACTAAAAAAATTGTTTAAAAAAAACAAGTCGGTTTTTTGTTTTTTTTAAACAATTTTTATTTTTTTATTTTTAGTGTAGGTTAGGTACCTTGTAGGTATATTATTCAGATAGCAAAATCGGCTCAGCCAAACGTGAGATAATTGCGAAGAAACATACATACATACCGGTCATACTGAGAACCTCCTTTTTTAAGTCGGTTAAAGAACTACACAGATATCCCTCTTCCAACAAAAAAATAATCTAGATGATTATTTTTTTGTTGGAAGAGGGATATCTTGAGTTGAGATATGAAGGAGGATTCAGTTCATAAACAAAGAAGTAATACGACCATTATCATCGAGGTAATTCACACAAAATCATACTATTTTCGTACTTTTTTCAAGATTACTTCAAAAGTACTGAACCGATTTCCAAATTTTAAAAAATGGGACCAACTTGGGAGTTTACCTAATGTAAAACCGTTTGAATCATTTCAATCAGCCCAGCTGTTTTCCAGTAATCGGTAAACATACACAAAAAAAAACAAATAAGGGAAACGTCCCAATAACCATTAAGTTTCGAACTTCGCTGACTTTGCGGGTCTGCCATACTCAAATTATTAGGCACACAACATCGAAATTAAGCTGGTTTGATAGATAATTTATTAAAGTTTTTGTATATATTTCCTTTTATGATTAACTTAAATATTAGTACATATTAATTCAATAAAATGTAAAAAAGAGCCGATTGTACCAGTAACCGGTACATTTGTACTAGTGGCCGTAATCTTGTCCCAAAATCCGGTAAGTTTTTATAGCGAATTTGAACTTTGTCCCTTGAGGTTAAAGTCTATAGAAATGCCATTATTTGTATTCTTATTCTTATTGATTGAAGGCTGTAGGAATATAAAAATAAAATACAGAATTAAGAAAACACGTGTTTATTGGCGTTAGCCACAATTTCGAGAGATACATTACTATCAATCTTTACAATACAATATACAATCAAATGCTAGTTAGTGATATTAGTAAAGAACCACTAATAAGTCTTTATAAAATTACAGGATGTACAGTTAAAATGTTAGTCAGTCATATTAGTCAGTATAAATGTTAGTCAGTAGTATTAGTAGAGAGAGAATTATGATTAGTCTTTACAACATTACAATTTACTAAAAGTTGTAATGTTGTAAAGACTAATCATAATTCTCTCTCTACTAATACTACTGACTAACATTTAATTGTACAGTCTGTGATGTTGTAAAAATTGATAGTAATGTATCTCTCTACTAATGTGACTAACATTTAACTGTACATGTAGATCCTGAAATGTCATAAAGCTTTTACTAATAAGATTGACTAATATTAATTTGTATGTATTTACATCCTGTTGTAAACAGTGATCGTGATAATGTTTCTTTAATAATAAAACTGACGAACTTTAATTCATACATTCTGTTGTAAAGACTAAAAGTGGTCATGTGTTTCTCTACTAATTTGACTAACTAACACAGTTTTCAACACAGTTCTTGTTTTTTTAACCCAAAACCGAAAAACATTGTGTCTCGATTTTTGCTTTAAGGAGCAACTTTGTTAAAAAGCATTACCTTCAAATACCATTGAACCACGATTTTGACGTTAACATTATAAGACTTGACCCCCAGTATGTACAATTAAATGTTAGTCAGTCATATTAGTAGAGAGATAATTACTATCAGTCTTCACAACATTACAGGATGCACAATTAGATATTAGGTAGTCATATTAGTGGAAAGATACATTACCATCAGTCTTTACAACTTTACAGGATGTACAATGCTAGTCAGTCCTATTAGTAGATAAACACATTACCACTATCAGTCTTTACAACAGGACGTACAAATTTATGTTAGTTAGTCATATCAGTAAAACAAACATTACCACTACCACTGTTTACAACAGGATGTAGAAATTTATATTAGTCAGTCATATCGGTAAAAGAAACATTACCACTATCACTGTTTACAACAGGATGTAGAAATTTATGTTAGTCAGTCATATCAGTAAAAGAAACATTAACACTATTTTTTTTTACAACAGGATATATAAATTCATATCAGTAAAAGAAACATTACCAGTATCACTATTTAACTAGTATAACTAGTGCGCTACGATCGCCGATGCTCCAATACACGCTCGATTGAACGAGCAATAGGGAATATGCATAAATTTTTTTTTTAATCAAAATCAATAGTATAATGCGTGAGAAAATCAACTTTAATATTGAAAATTTACTCTTGCGATTTTTTCTCGTAATATAGTTAGGTACTTGAAGTTAGCACGCATCAGCTCCCGCCGAAAACGCTCTATACAAATATGTGACGTCACTTATAACGTTTCAGGTGTGTTTTAGGCGCGTTTAATATGGAGTTAGCCAAGAATCTTCAATTATCTCCTTAAATACTGCGTTTTAGTACATATTTGTCATACAAAATATTATTTCTTATTGGATATTCTATCTGACTGTTAAGTGCATTATATCCAAAAATGAAAAAAAATTGTTATTTTCCCCTGATTTCACCGTGTGATAAAACTAAAATAATTCATTTTTTTAATTTTTCTTTCTGTTCCATCATGTTTTTACAAGTATCCGCAGCGATCAAGCTCAATTTTATGAAAATCGATGACTTATGCATATTCCCTATTGAGCGAAATCGGGGATCGAAAGTGTTTGTCCAGTCTCTTGGGAGAAGTCACTTGACAAAGTTGACTACGGCCAGTGGAGTCGTCGGTCGTAGCTTCGAAGCCGGAAATTCTTTCGCGAACTAAAAACTTCTATAGCCAGTTGTACGCTTCGCATGCATCTCGACCTGACCCCGAAAATGAGGATACCCGAGCCACATTGACCCGCCACTTTACTGAAGACTTGCCAGAAATCAGCCTGTGTGAAATTGAGATGGCTCTTATACAGCTTAAAAACGGAAAAGCCCCTGATGACGACGGCGTTACACCTGAACTTCTCAAAGCAGGCGGAAAACATGTATTAAAGGAGCTCCGAAACATCTTTAACGCCGTTCTCTTTGACGGGAGAACACCGGAGGGGTGGAGTCAAAGTGTCGTCGTTTTGTTCTTCAAAAAAGGAGACAAGACCTTAATGAAGAACTATCGACCCATCTCGCTTCTAAGCCACGTCTATAAGCTGTTTTCAAGAGTCATCACAAACCGCTTGCACAAAGACTCGATGAATTTCAACCCCCGGAGCAGGCCGGGTTACGAAGAGGATTCGGCACCATAGACCACATCTTCACAGTGTGGCAGATTATACAGAAGTCCGAAGAGTATAACCAGCCTATGTGCTTAGCATTTGTGGACTATGAGAAGGAATTTGATACTATCGACACCTGGGCTGTTTTAGAATCAATGCAACGATGCCAAGTCGATTGGCGATACATTCAAGTGTTGAGATGTCTCTACAATGCCGCAACCATGGCCGTCTAACTGCAGAACCAGCAGACTAAGCATATCCCCTTGCATCGAGGTGTGAGACAAGGGGATGTGATATCCCTCAAATTGTTAACAAATGCATTGGAGGATATGTTTAGAACGCTGGACTGGAAAGGACGCGGTATTGACTAATGTCAATACTGTTAATACGGCGAATACATATCACACTTGCGATTTGCGGACGATATCGTCATTGTGGCCGAAACGTTGCAGGATCTACCTACAATGCATGCTGAACAGCCTAGCTGATTCCTCTCTACGCATCGGTCTTCGGATGAACTTGGACAAAACCAAGGTTATGTTCAACGAACATGTAATTCCAGGACCGATTGCAGTACAAGGTAGTCCTCTCGAAGTTGTTACGAAATATGTCTACCTCGGGCAAACATTGCAATTGGTTAGAAACAACTTCGAGAGAGAGACCAAAAGAAGGATACAGCTGGGCTGGACAGCATATGGGAAACTTCGTCGAGTCTTTGAGTCGCCTATTCCACAGAGTCTAAAGACGAAAGTCTTCAACCAGTGCGTCCTGCCTGTCATGACATACGGAGCCAAAACGTGGACACTGACTCTAGGGCAAGTTCACAAATTTAAAGTCGCGCAGCGAGCTATGGAAAGGGCTATGCTCGGAGTTTCTCTAAGAGATCCGGCCGGAACGAGGTGACCCGACAGAGAACTAAAGTCATTGACATAGCCCAACGGATTAGCAAGCTGAAGTGGCAGTGGGCCGGCCATATAGGTCGTAGAACCGATGGCCGCTGGAGCAGACGAGTTCTTGAGTTGAGACCGCGTATCGGCAAACGTAGTGTGGGACGCCCTCAGACAAGGTGGAGTGACGATCTTCGCAAGGTGGCTGGCAAAAACTGAATGAGTATAGCCGCGGATCGTGCTCAGTGGCGTGCACTCGGAGAGGCCTATGTTCAGCAGTAGGCTGATGATGATGATGTCAAAAATTGGTGCCAATGTTCTAATAACGCATCGTTGCGGTTTCTTCACATATTTCCTGTCACCTAATAGGAATTTTTATACAGCAAAAACAAAAAGCATTTTTTTTCAGATAGGACCTATTGCCAGTTCTTAGACGATATATCATTTATATGATAGTTTTTGTCTATCCCTCGGGAACAGTTCATTTTTTCTGGATGAAAGGTACCCTATGTCCTTCTCTGTACTAAAATTTCATGATGATCGGTTCAGTAGAAAAACCGACTTCAAAAAACCTGCCTCTAAAAAGCAAGAAATAATATTCAAATCATTAGATGCGCATTTTTATCGTTATAATAACGTCTATTAATAATGATAATGATGATAATAACGATGACTTCAAAAAACCTGCCTCTAAAAAGCAAGAAATAATATTCAAATCATTAGATACGCATTTTTATCGTTATTATAACGTCTACTGAAGTCGGGTGGGGCTTTTAGAATAAAAAAAGGAAGCTGTTCTTCCCGTACGTACGTACGGTACGTTCGTACCCCACCCGACTTCAATAGACATTATTATAACGATGATAATGCGTACCTATCTAATGATTGAATATTATTTCTTGCTTTTTAGAGGCAGGTTTTTTGAAGTCGGTTTTTTGTTTTTTCAACAATTTTTGGTTCAAAGAATGCGTAGGCTCTTTCCAGCTAAAGGCCTTTAAATTGAAGAAGAGAGAAAGCAAAATCTTTGTTGTTATACCAAATTAACCAAATTACTAAGAAAAAATAGAATTGAATATCAGATATTGTTTCGCAATATTATCGAAAATATTGCGAAACTAACGTTTATATTTGTATAATTGAAGATCTAATGGTATCCGAATAAGGTCAAAGAAAAATAAGCCTTAACTCAATGAATTAAGAACCATGGCGGGTTTAGGTATATTTATAATGTTATGTCCCAGATTCCGGTAAAATAAAAGAAACACGGCCAAAGGAAAATGGGTCTTATTTGAAATCCTTAAGATACATTAACGGATTTGAGTACAACGGGGAGTAACAGGTGATTACGTGTACCAATATCCGTTAAAATATGATCCAGATTGCCGGATACTGGGCCAGCACTGGTTTCGGAGTACCAATGAACGTAAAATGCAAAAATAATTACTATTAAAAGATAATCATATCAAACAATAGGTTGTATTGGTAGATAATTTATTCCAATAATACGAAAAAATATCACACTTACCGCATAGTAATCCGTATCTGCACAGCAAGCTTGTGAGTTTGACGTGGTCGTTCCTTGGTTTAGTCCCTGAACTTCCAGGTTTTGCAAAATTTTATAGGAGCACACTTTCAACGTTGCATTGTTTCGATGCCATTGCTCTTTTTAGTGAGTGTTGCCATTATAATCATAAAAAATATTACTAAAAATGTATTGCCATCATTATTTCTTTTTTTATGATTGGTAGAAATTTATAAACATAAAATATGTAACGAGTTACCGGGCACTGGGACACTGCCGAAAATAGGTGCGCTTCCCTTATACAGACGAACAGAGAACCTCCTCCTTTTTGGAAGTCGGTTAAAAAAGCAAAAAGTGGCCACTTTTGGCACTTTTGCCTACTACTACCACAAGGAACTATATTTTACAGAGGTTATTGTTTGTAAATAAACTATATAACCTTCGTTTCAATCTCAACGTTTGAATTTTCAATACATTACGTACTTAGCAAGCAATAAATTTAATTAAGATGAGGGCGCCACATGAGGAGACTATCACCTTAAGTTTTAAGCGACTTTTGTTGCTGACTGTAAAATTCTGAAGAATCACTTATACCTAAACATCCTTGTGTTCAATTTGCGAAACAAAAGAATGTTGCACTTAAGATATTAGAAAACAAATCGTTTACGTTTGTTTACCGAAAATGGGAATTTAAAAACAAAAGATAAAGTATTTAAAAAACAAGGCATCTATGAAATTAAATTAAACTTCATAACTTGTAGTTCGTTTTAGTAAAGAGGTATCTTAGTAGTCTGGGCAATAACAGCTGTAAGGCCATCACTCCTAGCTCGGCCTACCACAACTCGTTATAAGTAGGGTTGTCACTTATCCTTTTTTTAAAAGACCAAAAGAATTTCTCAACTTGATGAATTAATAAATACAGACTTGGGTGATTCATTTTCTTTTTATTTTATCTTTGTTTTTCTTAATGTATTTTTAACAAACTTTCTGTTTGATTGAACTGATAAAGAATTTTCATGTTTCCAAAGTAAGAAAGAAATCAAAGTAAAATATCATTTAAAAACGCGTTTATGTCTTTCGAAGTTCCCCGACTACGAAATTCACTACAGTTAATCAATAATAATAAAATTACTTAGTGACAAATTGTGCCTCTACTAACTAAAAATCATTCAAATATTGTTTTCTTTTCCTACCAAACACGTAAAGTTTTACCACTTTTTCTCAAAGTCATTTTTTTCACACGACTGCCCAAAAAAAGAAGAGTTTATTGTGTGTACACTTTAGTGATTTTAATGCATGAAATAAAATTAAATATTTTATTAATATTAAGAACATGACTGCCCTGTTAAATACCAATGAGGACTTTTCAAAGTGACATTTAAAAAATAAAAATAGTAACTATTTGCCTCACTAGATGACGTTGATACTCTTCAAAGCTTAGTCAAAAAATCACATTGACATTTTAATCAAGGACATCTATCGAGCCTACAATTTTTTGGTCATAGTGAAAAGACCTCATTGTCATTGCAGTCGATGGACATCTTTGATTAAAAAACAAAAAAACCGGCCAAGTGCGTGTCGGGCCACGCGCAGTAGGGTTCCGTAGTTACCTTATACCATACGATATTTAATACCACTATTATTTTTGGTCTGCAAAAATAACTTTGTTTTTCACAGTGTTGGTATGAATGACAAAGTTATATTTGCGGTTTTGCAAAATGTGCTATATCTCAATAACTAATTATTATATCTCGTTCAAACTAATTTTCGTTGAAAGTGTTTATTAAGATCTACAGCATATATTTTTTTTAGATTTTTCACTTTCTTATTTCAAAAGTTAGAGGGGGGGACACACATTTTACCACTTTGGCGGTGTTTATCTTTCAAACGGTTGACTTTGAAAAAAAATTGTCTTTCGAACCTCAATGTCATTTTTAAAGACCTATCTATAGATACCCCACACGTATTGGTTGGGACAAAAATTTTTTTTTTCAGTTTCGGTTCCATATATGGGGAGCCCCCCCCTTAATCTTTTATTTTTTTTATTTTTGTGTTAAATTCGTTAAGCGGTTAATAGAATACATCTGCCTACCAAGTTTCAACTGTGTAACCCTAATACTTTCGGAATAAAGTGGCTGTGACATACGGACGGACAGACAGACAGACAGACAGACATGACGAATCTATAAGGGTTCCGTTTTTTGCCATTTAGGCTACGGAACCCTAAAAACCGACTTCAACAAACCTGCCGCTAAAAAGCAAGAAATAATATTCAAATGATTAGATAGGTACGCATTATTATCGTTATAATAACGTCTATTGAAGTCGGGTGGGATACGAACGTACTTCCTTTTTTTATTCTAAAAGTCCCACCCAAGTTTTAATTATTTTTTCATGTAAATTGTCCCTCGTCAACCCTACTGGCCGAAGGCTAGGCTACATATAAATAAGCGACCCCCTTACTCAGCCAGCCGTGTTCAGCTCCAATACTGCCGCTAATTGTTACCACACGTGGATGTTTGTTAATATTAGGACGAAACGGAATTTCGCTCGAATTCTGACAGTTCCGAAAATTCAACGGAATTACCGTACGTAGATCGATTAAATGTGTAGTACTTATCGAATTCGAACACAAAAGGTATTTTTTAGTTTTAGTTAGTTTACTATTTGTTAGTTTAGAAACTCGATGGCGCACTGGTTTAGCACCTGGCCCAGCGATTGCGAAGGTTAAGCAAGTTTCGCAAGGGATGGGTGACCAAAAATTTATTATCACGAGCTTCTCCGTGCTTCGGAAGGCACGTTAAGCCGTTGGTTCCGGGTGCATTTACAGTCGTTAACACCCACTAATCGGCATTGGGCCCGCGTGGTGGGTTATGGCCCATCCTCCTTATCCACCCATAAGGAAGGCCTGTGGCCCAGCAGTGGGGATATCGAAAATGGCTGATGGTCACTATTTTCTAAGCTACGGGTAATATATTTACAGAAAAATACAGTTTAAAATAATGGCATAGGTATTGAAATCAAATTAAGTAAGTATATTTAACAACAGCAATTCTTAATAAATTGTATGCTTAGAACGGTGATAATTAAATAAATAAATAAATATTTGACAACATCACATACATTGCTCCAATCCCAAAGTAAGTAGCTATAGCACTTGTGTTATGGAAATCAGAAACAACGGTGGTATGACACACACCCAGACCTGAGACAATATTGAAAAGTTCATTTTCTACATTGACCCAGCCGGGGATCGAACCCGGGACCTCAAGAGATGGTGACGCCTTGAAAACCGGCGTGCGAACCACTCGACCACGGAGGTCGTCGAGAATTATTATGAGTTTGACTCTAAGAATTTGTAATAAATATTGTAAGACACGTACAATATTTATTTAAAATTTTTAGTCAAAATAATTATCACACTCTAAGCATACAATTTATTAAGAATGTCCATCAGCCATTTTTGATGTCCCCACTGCTGGGGCACAGGCCTTCCTTATGGGTGGTAAGGAGGATGGGCCATAACCCACCACGCGGGCCCAATGCGGATTGGTGGGTGTTAACGACTGCAAATGCAGCCGGGACCAACGGCTTAACGTGCCTTCCGAAGCACGGAGGAGCTCGAGATAATAAACTTTTGGTCACCCATCCCATGACCGACCCTTGCGAACGTTGCTTAACTTCCGCAATCGCTGGGCCAGGCGCTAAACCACTGCGCCACCGAACCTTATTAAGAATAGCTGTTGTTAAATACACTTAATTTTCAGTTCTCATAACAATATAAGGACATAGGTCATGGATGAAACAGACCTATCGCGTGTCTAATTACAGCTCATTGATAAAGTTATTATAAAAACTTCACACAGGCCGCACCTTCCTCTAACATGGCAAAACTCAGTTTTAGTGCCAATATCCAACATGTCACAATTTCTATAATATAAAAATGTCATTGAATTTTTACAGCATTATATTATATTTTATTATTGCACCATAAATTAAATATTGTTTAAGTACTATTTCGCTCGGGAGTTCGGTGGCGCAGTCCAGGCTGCATTTGCAGTCGTTAACACCCACCAACCCGCATTGGGCCCGCGTGATGGGTTATGGCCCGTCCTCCTTATCCACCCATAAGGAAGACCTGTGCCCCAGCAGTGGGGCCATTAAAAATGGCTGATGGATAAGTAGGTACTATTTAAACACGCCGTCACAGAATATATAATATATACGAAACTGTGTTAAGTGGTACTTAAACAATATTTAAATACAGTTTCGTATATGAAATTGTGGTTAGTTGGTTAAACAATATTTAATTTACGGTGCAAGTCTAAAGGCAAAAATAAATCTTCTAAGACTTTCCCTATAGTCTTCATATAATGAATTACCACCTAATGTACTAAATGTGCAATTTATGTCCAAACACAGCAATATTCGCTAAACCCAAACGACCACACATTGCATTACTCATTAAGACTTATTAATGAGCCATCATAATGTAAAACCCATTTATGACTTCGAGAATACCCACCAATAAACTCTCCATTATATACCATTGTATATGAACCGCGCTTGCTAAAGCAAATTACCGAAAATTGCTTAATTTTCTTAACGTTACGAAAACGTATGACCCGTAGACACGATGAAATCACGGAAAACAAGAAGACGTCTTCTTTTGAAGTGTTTTTTCGCAATTTACCAGCACTAATAACTCTATGTGCGGGCGGGGCGGGCAGACAGCATATTGCAAATGTATTGCATTGTATTTTCATAGCAGCGGGCAATTAACTAATAGACTTATTAAAAATTATCTTTTTTACTTGAATGTATTCGATATCGCCGAGCAAACGTGCATCCTGCCCCCCTAGTATGACCACCAAAACACGATTTATCGCGTGATATAGCGTTTTATCGTCACTTAACTGTCAAAATCCACTGTCTTTGACAGTCAAACGTGATAAATCGCTATATCAAATCGCGTTTCAGACTTTCAGTAGTCATGCTAGGGGGGCTGAGTGCATCCTCCGCTCCGCAATCCGCTTAAGCTAGGGTTTCCTAGAATGACGGTGCCGCCATTTAGCGGCTTAGAACGCTGTCTTAGTATGATTACGGCGCGGTTTCTAACGTTACGGTGTCGCCATATTGTTTACATAGACAACATTCAATGCCGCTATATTATGGCCGTAATATGACGGCACTGCTATCCTAGGAAACCCTAGCTTTAGGCAAACCTTGCAAATTGCACTATAACGCTAGTTACTATTATTTATTCTGTGCTATAAACACAATTTCTTCTTTTGCTTTTCAGGAGACGCTCGCTACGCTCAACCTCGGTGCTCCTGGCTCTGAACTGAGCGAAAGAAACAAACGCACAATCGGCATCCTCAGACAGCTATTCCCAACATTAACGCAGGTAAACTACATATCCAAGAAAGGTTATGCCGCTGCTAACGTAATCCAAACCTATAGGTAAATAAAGATCAATAAAATAAAACAGCTCCCCCCTACCCCACGTTTTAATCAAATTGAGTTTTTTTCGCAGAAGAAGGTGTAGGTAATGTTTTTAGAGTTTTTACTCTTCTATTATCTACGCTGTACTAAGGTCGGTGTATGTTCTAGATAATCGAAACCAAAATACAGCAAATTACAAGCTCGGTGCTGCAAACGTTCGGCCCAATTTTCCTCAAGGCTTTCCTTGGAGGCAACAAAAACGGCAACATGGCGGGAGGTGGTGAAGTTATAGAGCTGTCAGATGATGATGATGATGACGATGATGACGAGGAGGAGTCAACGACTCCCACCACCACTGCTGAAACTACTACCGAACCTGAAATCAGAAGAAAGCGAGCTTTATTCTTCCAGCCGGTATGAAGGTTACCAGGTCACCCTCGCGCACTAACACCAGCCTGCCCGAAGACGGCAGTGCGGGCGTGCGCAGACCGCACGCCTTCATCGTCATCGTCACCTCATTCTTATAATATGCATCCATCATCGTAACCACTTCATCCATACCAAAATTACTTTACAGAACGCCGCTGCTGATGAGAACCAACTCCTTTCTGGAGCTGAGTCCCAACAAGCCGAAGTGCGCGTAGCGTTCGGTGAAAGTCAGAACCAGGACCAGCAAGTAGCAGCCAGTGAAGACCAACAGACCAACTCTGCAACCATTGATGAGATCTCCCTTGATGATGCTGACAACAGCGAAGAAAACAGGAACAAACGGTAGGGGACAGGATTTGGAAAAGTCTCCTGCCTACAAACATTGTTTGAACAGATCGTCTAAAATTATATCTTTTAGATTTTTCAACAAAACAGACATTCAAACAAACCTTGAATTTACGTTACCTGCTCAATAGCAGAAATTTAAGAGGTGTAGGTTCGATTTCCAATCATATTTATGTCGTTATAGAAAATTAGGCATGCTTGCGTTAATATGAACAATACATCCAAAAATAAATCACGTACCTATCTATACAGTATAAAAGATATTTGCAATGTCGCTTAGTCTGTTAGGTTTTGTAAGATACTCTAACAATGGATGTAGAGCTAATAGGTCTTAGCACAAAGTATTGTTGGTTTTTATAAGAGTTTTCAATTCGCACGTTTCGATTTCTTTAGCGTACCGTACTCAGCCTCACGATCGCGTTAACGATCATGTAACAATTGCGTGTGAGCATAAAATTGCTGTATGTTACGAGACTGATAATACTAATCAGTTTTAGAAGCGGCGCGCTAGAACACATACGAGTGGAAAACTACATCGGAAAAGTCAGTTCAGTCATGACATTACATTACCTCACTCTCAGTCATATTCGTAAAAACATACTGTGTCACTAATTTCAGAACATTACTTCAATAAATTACTTTTCCTCACAATCCAATCAATCTATCATCAGTTAAATCAGCACTACTATGCATGAGTTTCTTGTTCTCTTAACTCCCCTAACTTTACCTGTATAACACATAAATATATTATTTTTTCTTATTTTAATATAGAACCTGTCATACTATATCTTTTTATTAATTGTCAGATTCCTGAGCTTCGGCGGTCAAGGAGGAGCTTCCGGGGGCGGATCTGGTAACTTCCTTTTCGACATCGTCAGGGTAAGTTTATTAGAGTCTCAATTTATCAATAGCTTAGTATGAATTTCCTATATTTATTAATTTTATTATCTTCTCTTAATCTCTCTATAACATTTTCAATTCTTATATTTCCATAAATAATCTGAACCTTCGACCTTATCTTTATTTGTATTTATTCTCTTATTTATTGGCGTGGGATCTTTAACACCTACTCCTGCAGCAATATCATCAACGAATTTGGCCCCAATATGTCTGAATTCAATTTTTTCTTTACTTAAGAGGTAGATATTGTGAATATTGGTACGAGCAAGAAGGTTTGCATTCCAGCGACCAGCGGAGGCGATGGCAAGGGCTGCAGGCACTGCGTTCAGGCTATTCGCTGGGACAGACTCCCTTAACGTCGGGCTCACTGCCTCTCACACGGCCTCACTGGACCCTAACGACCCACAAGTACATCACACTACAAGCACATACTCGTAGAAAACACTGATGTAGATTTAAAAAGCGGTGATGAGAATTATGGAGTGCCTGTAGTTTATTTAGAACAATTAGAAAGCCTTTGCTGTAGAAAACGCAGAGTAGTTGATCCCTCAAATATTATTTATTTTGTAAATATGTATTTACGTATATAGAACCCCTACCTATTTGCTTATTATAATTCTTGCTATTTTATTTCTAACACTATAGTTTGCACCGTAATATTATCTTGCACACTCTTTGTACTAACCTATTTAATTTACTTCATCTGTATTTTTGTCGTATCTTATGTACTGTGTCTATGTGTATAAGTATATAATTTGTGTTTTTTTTTAGTTTTTAGCATTTTTGTACATATTGGTTCACAGTAAATAAATAGGTACCTCGTAAAAGTATTAAAACAATTGTGTACTTTAACCATGTTATTGTTTTTAGCATTTAGAAGGGGAAAACACTTCCAAATAAAATTTTGCAGCACAGTATAAGTTCTATGTCATGTGAATGTTAGCTTGCTGGCCCTACCGCTGAACTTACATGGCTATCGTAATCGCCTTCATTTGACTTGACAGATGGATGTGATACATTGCTACTTTTCTTTTGCATTTTTTTATTTGTGCCAATAAGAAGTAGCAATGTGTCACATCCATTTGTCAAATGAAAGCGACTACGAGAGACATATAAGTTAAGCGGTAGGGGCCCTTTCCTTGTGGATAGTCGTTTAACCCTTTTTTAATAAAACGTGTAACGTTTCAGCTGGTAGCCGGCTCCTCGTCCGGCTCGTCGGGTGGTGACGCGGCCGCTGCCGACGGTGACGACGCAAGCGCAGCCAAGGGCGACAACCTCACCGAGGGCGTCCCCGGCCCCATCACCCGACTCTTCATCATCGCCAACCGCGGCATCGCCAACCTCATCCAGGACCTCATCCTCCGTATCGCACAGACCTCCGAAAGGATAGTCAACTTCAAGGCGCGACTCATCACCTCCATCATTTAACGCGCCCGCGTATAGAACAATACTTAGTTTACACAGTAGATTAGCAGGATCTGGAAATGGGTGGACGTGACTATGTCGACACGGAGTGTCTCTTGTATTGGTAATGTCTGTTATTGAGTAAACAATTCTAAAGTTAAGGTGCTTCATATTGTTGTAGTGAAGGTTGTGTGCATGAAATACGGTGCAGTCACGTTGGCACAAATATCCTACAAATGCAGTTCCGCTGGCGTTTCTGTGCTCTTTAGCCATTCGATGTTAAGAGGTGTTATATAATTATTTTTAATAACATTATTGTAATAAACGATTTAAGTTATGCCAAGCCATGTCCTCTCATCTGTAGACCCAAATAATAGTGAGTGCTTCGCTGGCCGGCCCACCTGTCGAGATGAGCTGCGGAATTGAAAATCGTAATTTCTGAACTGAGTATGAGATGTAGTTTCGTTTTCAGTTCCGTACGTTCGAACTTCAGTCGAAAGTATGTTCGTTTATGGATTCATTGGGTCTACAGAAAGTCTTTAGAAAAATGATTTTATACTGTAACAATACTATGAGGCTAGTGCGTAGAGGTTTTGTGTAGACGCTATGAGTATTCCATGGAGGATGTTTCTTTCGATGAGCTATGGCCCCATTATGGTCTGGCCACGCAACAGAGCGACAGGCGGTGCGGTGAGCGGATTCGCTCGCCGTGCCGCTGGTCGCGCTGTTGCGTGTCCAGGCGGTGTGGCCAGGCCGGGTTGGCCGAGGCGGCGGCGTGGCGCGGCCGCGCGGCCGCCCGGCGCCGCCGCCGTTCCTGCTCAAGCTTTTTTTATAATGTGACATTTTTCGATTCGTTTTTATGTTTGTAAATATGTATTATAGCGGAATTTTGTATAAAATATACGATAACCTAGTTAAATTATTTTTTGTTTTACTTCAAACCTTCATTTAAGTGAGAAAATTATGAGCTAGAATTATCTACCCCACAAATATTCAGCATCAGCTTCTAATGTAAAAACCAGCCAAGTGCGAGTCGGACTCGCGTACGAAAGGTTCCGTACCAAAAAACGGCAAAAAAAACACATGTGTTGTATGGGAGCCCCCTTAAAAATATTTTATGCTGTTTTTAGTTTATAGCGGCAACAGAAATACATCATTTGTAAAATTTTCAACTGTCTAGCTATCACGGTTCATGAGATACAGCCTGGTGACAGACAGACAGACAAATAGACAGACGGACAGCGGAGTCTATTACTAAGACTCCGCTGTCCGTCTGTCTATTTGTCTGTCTGTCTGGTCTGGTCCCGTTTTTCCCTTTGGGTACGGAACCCTAAAAGCAACCTAATAAAGCGTGTTAAAATCATTGAGATTGCATCTAGGAATGCTAAATAAGTCTGCAATTGGTACCTAAGCAAGCAGTTTTCTGATAGAAGCAAGCAGAATTTTGATACCTACCTGATTTCTGCAGCATTCTGCAAATGCAGGTAGGCACCTACCTTAATTTGAAGAATGCTGCAGAATTAATGCTATGCTTAGTGGAACTAAATATTGGCAGTGAGCAAAGTAAATTGCTAGAGTACAAATTGCAGACATAATTTAGCATACCTAGATGCAATTATCATAATGTCTTAGGTGAGGTGACAATAAGACAGCCTTAACCTCTTCTCTTGTAAACGATCAGTCCGAGCTAGGTGAAAGTTGTCTCGCATTCGTTGCGCTGGTGTTGAGAAAGATTTGTAAACAACTAGGTGCTGATTAGGAACTTGTATCATGGGACACACTTAGATTAATAAGACCCAGATACCTAGTCCGCGTCCGTATGGTGAGGCAACTCAAACTGAGCCAGAATGGCTAAGTATGACTATTCGGCCCGCCATTTCTCAAGTGATATTCGTGTCGAACACAACTCCCGAAAATTTCAATAAAAATGAGGGTTTGCGCAATGAACGGATGTCACAATCAGGTCACATTACATCGAAAAAACACTAGAAAGATTGTAGATAACATTTCACGTCTAATTAACGTGTTTTCACTTACATTTTTACGTAAATCATTCATCAAAAATAACTATTTTTGTCACTTCATATTTTATGAAAATGTTGCCAGTACGGGGAAAAAATATCCCCCGCATTTACTTAGTTGATCAATTAAAAGTTAAACACATCTCAATTACATAATTAAGATTCCACGCAATTCGACAACTACTTATCTACTAAAAAGGTTGCTAGCATTGAAAAAACGCAATGTTCTCATTTGAAAAAAATTATATGATAAAAAATATAAGATGGTGGCCAACTTTTTTGTTTGTGGGCCGATTTCGATGAAACTCGGTTCGGGGTACTATTTTGACAAGAAAACAGCAACGCAATGTTAAAAATATAAAAATCCAAGATGGCGGCCAACTTTTTTGTTTGTGGGCCGATTTCGATGAAACTCGGTTCGGAGTAGTATTTTAACAAGGAAACAGCAACGCAATGTTAAAAATATAAAAATCTAAGATGGCAGCCAACTTTGTTGTTTGAGGGCCGATTTCAATGAAACTTGGTTCGGGGTACTATTTTGACAAAAAAACAGCAACGCAATGTTAAAAATATAAATAAATCCAAGATGGCGGCCAACTTTTTTGTTTGAGGGCCGATTTCGATGAAACTGGGTTCGGGGTACTATTTTGACAACAAAATAGCAAGGTAATGTTAAAAATATTAAAAATCCAAGATGGCGGCCAACTTTGTTGTTTGTGGGCCGATTTCGATGAAACTCAGTTCGGGGTACTATTTTGACAAGAAAACAGCAACGCAATGTTAAAAATATAAACAATCTAAGATGGCGTCCAACTTTTTTGTTTGTGGGCCGATTTCGATAAAACTCGGTTCGGAATATTATTTTAACAAGGAAACAGCAACGCAATGTTAAAAATATAAAAAATCCAAGATGGCGGCCAACTTTGTTGTTTGAGGGCTGATTTCGATGAAACTTGGTTCGGCGTACTATTTTGACAACAAAACAGCAACGCAATGTTAAAAATATAAAAATTCCAAGATGGTGGCCTACTTTGTTGTTTGTCGGTCGATTTCGATGAAACTCGGTTCGGGGTACTATTTTGATAAGAAAATAGCAACGCAATGTTAAAAATATAAAAAATCCAAGATGGCAGCCAACTTTTTTGGTTGTGGGCCGATTTCGATGACACTCGGTTCGGAGTACTATTTTAACAAGAAAAGAGCAACGCAATGCTAAACATATAAAAAATCCAAGATGGCGGCCAACTTTTTTGTTTGTGGGCCGCTTTCGCTGAAACTCGGTTCGGGATACTATTTTGATAAGAAAACAGCAACCCAATGTTAAAAATATAAAAAAATCCAAGATAACATCGTACTATTTGTTTGTGGGCCGATTTTGATTAAACTTGGTTCAGGGTACTATTTTGATAAGAAAACAGCAATATCAATATAAATAAAAATGTTAAAAGTCGGCCAAGTACGAGTCGAACTCGCGCATGAAGGGTTTTGTACCAAAAACAGCAAAAAATACTGTTTGCTGTATGGGAGCAGCCCTTAAACATATATTTTATTCTTTTTTTAGTATTTGTTCTTGTAGCAGCAACAGAAATACATTATCTGTAAAAAATTCAACTGTCTAGCTATCACGGATCATGAGATACAGCCTTGTGACAGACAGACAGATGGACAGCGGAGTCTTACTAATAGGGTTCCGTTTTTACCCTTTGGGTACGGAACCCTAAAAATGACAAAGGGTTGGTAGCGGTGAACTATGTTTTTGGGTTTATTTCGATGTAACTCGGTTGAAAAAAAAAGAAAAACAAATAAGAAAGTTAGCCACCAGGTTCTGTACCCAAAGGGTAAAAACGGAACCCTATTACTAAGACTCCGCTGTCCATCTGTCTATCTGTCTGTCATCAGGATCAGTATCTCATGAACCGTGATAGAAAGACAGGAGAAATTTTCACAGATGTTGTATTTCTGTTGCCGCTATAACAACAAATACTAAAAACAGAAAAAAATATTAAAGAGGGTTCTCATACAACAAACGTGATTGAAGGCTCCCATACCACAAAAGTGACTATTTAGACCGAGTTTCATCAAAATCAGCTCACAAACAAAAAAGTTGACCACCATCTTGGATTTATATATATTTTTAACATTGCATAGCTGTTTTTTGTTAAAACATTGCCCCAAATCGAGTTTCATAGAAATCGGCCTAAAAACAAAAAAGTTGGCCGCCATTTTGGATTTTTTATATTTTTAACATTGAGTTGCTGTTATCTTGCTAAAATAGTACCTCGAACCGAGTTCCATCGAAATCGGCCCACAAACAAAAAATTTAGCCGCCATCTTGAATTTTGTATATATTTAACATTGCGTTGCTGTTTTTTTGTGAAAATAGTGCCCTGAACCGAGTTTCATCGAAATCGACCCACAAACAAAAAAGTTGGCCGCCATCTTGATTTTTTTTATATATTTAACATTGCGTTGCTGTTTTTTTGCGAAAATAGTACCCCGAACCGAGTTTCATCAAAATCAGCCCACAAACAAAAAAGTTGGCCGCTATCTTGGATGTTTTACATTTTTAACATAGCGTTGCTGTTATCTTGTCAAAATAATGCCCCAAATCGAGTTTCATCAAAATCAGTTCATAAACAAAAAAGTTCGCACCATCTTTAATTTTGTCATTTTTAGCATTGCACAGTCGACATCTTATTTAAAAAATATATAATATATAAAATTTCGGTTTAAACCCTAGCCCGTCTCTAGTTATGACAAGCAAACTCTAGTTACATGTAAATGGTGAAATCTACACAATCGCAACTCTAAGTACGACGATGGTTTCAATTTCCCTACTTTTAAGGGAAAATTTCATGTACTGGTAACATTAGTTTTTTGCTGTGTGCGTTTCGTCGAGCGTAAACACAAGCACCTCACGCACACATAAATTTCATTTTTCCCTCACTTTTGACAGACCGCCTTTTAGGATACTATCATTCTTGGCTTTATTATTCTAAGGGGACACATAATAATACATGGCCAATGAAAATAAGTGGTAGTGTTACAGGAAAGAAATCACCCTTGACTTGAATTATGAACTTTATCTACACTCGTGAGAATCGTGAGCAGAAAAATGGAATAACAGTGATATTTTCATACAAACGAGACGTAAATTTAAAATTTTGGTTCTTCGCCCAGGGTTAAACGGGGTGTGATCTGAAGATAGCAATTTTAATAATGGTGGCGGAGGCCCATTATGCTAAAGAAACCTTATGAATTAGATGAGTCGTTTAGCTCAGGATTGAACTAAAAAAAATATTAAGCGAAAATTAAGAAGTATGAAAAATGTAACACTAAAAACTTTAGACGGTCTCTGGTATAAGCGACTATTTGATCCGTTTGGTTTCTTTACCGATCTTAAGCCTCCTCCATTCATTCTTTAAATTGCCGTCATCAGATCACACCCTGTTTAATTCTGGGCGAAGAACCAAAGCTTTAAGTTTACCTCGCTTGTATGAAAATAGGCCTGTGATAATAGGCCATTTTTCTGCTCACGAGTGTATATTCTGTGACAAGGGAAAGATTATTTATATAAAGATAAAATGCGGATTGGTGGGTGTCAACGACTGCAAATGCAGCCGGGACCAACGGCTTAACGTGCCTTCCAAAGCACGGAGGGCCTCCGTGCTTCGGAAGGGAGGAGCTTGAGATAATAAATTTCTGGTCACCCATCCCATGACCGACCCTTACGAACGTTGCTTAACCTCCGCAATCGCTGGGCCAGGCGCTAAACCACTGCGCCACAGAGCTCCTCAGGAGCAGGTAAGTACTTACCCAGAAAAAGTGAATATTTTTATTTTTGTATCTACTAACTAGATTAAAATACTGATTCCAAACTAAAGAAAAACTCATATTTTAGCGATATTATTAACCGGGGCGTAGCGACGTGAAGTGAAGGGGGAAGTAGTCATATAAATGGCGGCATTTGGGACGCGGACAAAGTAGAGTCCGTTCTAGTCAGTTTTATTTATTCTATGCCGCGAGACTCAACCAATTCGCCTTCAATATAATATACTTGGTTATATGCATACATTTTAATGATCAAACGAACTTACCCTAAGTGAAGTTCGATCTTAATTATTCCGTCTTCGTCGAAGAGATTTAATTTGTTACAAACTAGTAGCTCTGCTTCTCGCTCGCACTTATTCGCACGTCTTCAGAGGGACAGAGAAAGCAATAGTCACCCCCTCTCTGCCTCCGACCAGCGCTGCCCGCCGCCGCCGCGTCAACCTCATTCAGTTTGGAGTAGTAAGTAAATACATTGATATCCTTATCTATTATAGGGATGCGGTTGTTGAACAAACAACTAGCAAGGGAGGGTTGGGACTTTAAATCTCTTCGACGAAGACAGGATAATTAAGATCGAACTTCACTTAGGGTAAGTTCGTTTGATCATTAAATTATCCGTCATCGTCGAAGAGATTTAATTTGTTACAAAGTAGGATGTTTAGAGAAGATATCAATGTTATTATAGGACCATTGTTTGTTTATATAAACAAACAAGGGTTAAGTGGACACACATTAAATTATTTTTAAGGATTAGTTAAATAAGATGAAAATAAGTCAGTGCTCCTGCAACTGCAACACAATAAAAAATTGTTTTATTTTAATGTGGGTTCTGCGAAATTAGAGCCCGATGCCTGGAAACTCGCAAATATTGTCGATTGTCCAGTCCAAAAAGCAGATTGCGAATAGCATCCACAGAAACTCCGGCACACAGACTAGTAAATGAACAAATTTTTTGTCACGTATTGCAGCAACTTGACTGCCACGCCGATGTTACCACATGCTACACAACATGATAAATAGGTAAGGAGATTTAAAATAAAAATCGATGTAACATTCCTCTATTATAAATTTTATCAATCGGCCGAATGTTTGTGGCGAGGCAGCATTGATAAGTTTTTTTTTTCGGGTTTTGCATTAGTTCATAATGGCGATAATATTTAAGATATTTATATAAATAAACACAAATAACTTTATTACAGAGATAAAATCTCAAAGAATGGAAAGTTCAACAAGTTGAGATTTACAGAAGATGTTTTTAAACATCTGTCATTTAAATTTTTAATAATAAAATATTTCGTTACATTTTACTGTGTTACCTCAGATAATATAATATTATACTGAGTTGCTTAATTGAATAAAAACATAATCTGTGTTCATTCAGTTGTAGGTAGCCAAGGCTACCAAGGTGACCAAATTGTGCTTAATTGTTCAAAATGTAAGTTATTTGGGAGTAAATTCAACAGGTAATCTAAAAGTATTGTGAGTTCCAAGGTTTAGGGTAACAAACATATCTAAAGAGAAAAAAAAAATTTAAAATGTTATCTTTGCCGGTGATTTATACAGATTTTTAAAAATTAGGAGATATCTGAGCAATGATTGTTTAGTGGGATTTGTTTAGAAAACAGTTATTTAGAAAACCTATTAAATCATTAATTTTTATAAAATAAGATATTATTTCTTGGCAATATTTCCAATAAAAATATAGATTTGCTTGCAGTATTATTTAAATACTCAGGCAAGGTATCAATAAACACTTCTAACGCTTGACTAAGTAACTTGTTTTCTAAGGAACGTTTGCATTATAATATGCAGCCAGAGAAAACTGACAGCAAGGATGATGTTTCTTTTTGAGAAATGAAAATAAATTAACGCTTGATGTGACTATTACTATCGCTATTTATTTAATAGTAAGTTGATTAAGGTTTCAACGAGGGAATGGAGTTGCCTGCCACAAGTATATTATTATGCTTACTAGGTAGCTTTAATAATATAAGTGTATTTAATGTATTGTGTAATTGCAGAAAATAAAAAACTATTTCTTTTTTTTTGTTTTTTTTTTCCATTTCATTGAGAAACCATGGCCGTGATAGCTATTAAGTCATTTGGCTTTGTCATGTACAATTAAGTAAGTTATTTTTTATTTTAAAAACAAGTGAGGAAAACGAAAGCTGGGGAGGCGTTATTACGCCTATTGTTTTTTTCATTTTCATTTTTCATTTATTCATTTTAACAATTGGTGAACATGCTGACTTACAGTTACACCAAGACGCCAACATGTTGTAATTATTATTAAGACATAGAATTATTATAAGTACAGTAATTTGTTAATAATTAAAAAAGCAATTTATCATCTGTCAAAGAGTTAACTTAAATGTCAAACAAAATTAATAATAATAATAAAACAAATTACATAAGAAACATATTAAGATGTCAAATAACAAACAAAACAAAACACACATATCTACTTAAAACTAACTTAGACTAAAATTGTAAATGTCAATAATATTATGATGTCATTAAATACTAATATAGTCAAAATTATTAAGATGTCAATTGGTACAAAAAAAACAGAACAGTAATATAAACAGGCATTCGCTAAAATTACAAATGTCAATAATATGATGTCATGGATATTACTTTATTAAGTCAAAAGAAATTTTTGAGATGTCAAAATGGTAAAATGGTAAACGGAACAAAGCACCTATTAAAAATTAATATAAATTACAATAACAATAATGTCAATAGATTATAGTGTGATGTCACAAAAATACTCATTAAATTCATTCAAATAATCAATTTAAAATTCATTCATTAAATATTTAAGAGCCTTTCTACGCAACTGTCCAAAATGGTCGGCAAATAGGTCAATACTATAGTCATGGGCTGGGCGAGCATATCTCCAATAAGGCGTAAAGCACGGGTAGTGGGTGCGTTCGCGGCATACTTGGTGCGCGCCTGAGGCCGCTGCAGCAGGCGAGGCCACCTCCGCGGTGCCACCGTCCCCGCCTCGTCCCAAACCAGTCTCTTGGGAGCTAATAGCCCCACTTCCCTAAGTACAGTTGGGTTATCTACTTTGTTATGTATTATAGCCAGATAATACATCAAGAGCTGCATGATTCTCCTTAATTTCAGGGTATCCATGTCAACCATACCTGTCACAAATAGAGACGGATACAAGAACGGATAGTAACCGTACCTTTTCTTGTACAGCCAACGAGCGTACTTCCTTTGCACCCTCTCAATCATAAGGCAATACTTATCCTCATATGGATTCCAAACAATCGCACCAAACTCAAGTTTGCTGCGGACATAAGCATTGTACAGCACCGTAGCAACTCTAGAATCGTCAAACTGTATAGAAGTCCTCATTATGAAACCCAAGATTTTATTTGCAGCCTTACATATTGCTACCACGTGTTTGTGAAAGTCCAGTTGTGAGTCCATTATTACACCTAGATCGCGAATGTCGTTTACTCTTTCCATAGGAGCGTCATAAAGCTTATAAACGTTATTGAGAGGACAATGTTTCCGTGTGTAAGTTATTATTTTACATTTCTCACTATTGAATGGAAGATGATTAAGCCTAGGGATTGCAATTGCTGGATCCAGCATCCAGCAATCCAGCTGGATCCAGCGCTTTTATTTACATGCTGGATCCAGCATACCGTGCTGGATCCAGCGGCGCGGATCCGCAAACGTATCAAATCCGAAATTAGTTACTTTACGTCTATAATTAGCTGCCTTTTTTCGATCTAATGCGATCATTTATCGATGGTTTAAGACTATTTGATGACCTTAGACCAGAACGCAGAGGCCAAAAGGGCCTTTTCAGCAACCGGCTATACTTGTTCTAAGGCGATAAGACTATAAAATATGTTTTTTAATATCTCACTTCCACAGCTAACTCAAAAACCGAAATAAAGGATCTCTCTGTTGTTAAGAGTGTTGGTAATTCACAGTTGGTGTCGTTAGGATACAATACAGTATAGGTACAGGCTGGTTTGTATTGTAGTTGTAGCAACTAGCCAGTAAGTAGCCATTTTAAGTTAAAGACAAGTAAAGATTGATTGCGACTGATTATACGTACTTATTACCTACCTAAGAATTACTTAAGATTTACCTAAGATTACTTCATAAAACATAATACTTCTACATCATTTTGATCTCAAATAACAAAGAACTAAGTAAACAAATATAAATTAATAAAGTTACCATCAAATAAGTAAAGGTTTTTTTTAAACTTGTTTGTAGAGAAAAGTTTAAATGATTAAATAAACAAAAAAAAACCTTAATATCATGTATTTATTTTGATTCAATATTTTGCTGGATCCGCGCTGGATCCAGCTGGATTCAGGCCAATCTTGCAAAAATCCAACTGGATTGAAAATGCTGCTGGATTGCAATCCCTAATTAAGCCTACTCCATTCAGCCACGGCACTGATATCAGCCTGCAGAGCATCAAAATCTGACGCTTTAGCAACTCCTAAACACAATTTGAGGTCGTCTGCGAACAAAAGACACTTAGAAGAACCTACACAGTTTGGCAGATCGTTGATGAAGATGAGGAAGAGCATTGGTCCTAAGGTACTACCTTGGCTTACACCGGATCTTGTATAGTAGTTACTGGACTCAAAACCATCTACCCTTACAAACTGACACCGATTCCGTAGGTAACTGGAAAAAAATTCAAGGAGTTTTGGTGAAAATCCGATTAATGCCAACTTTTGCAGTAAAATATCATTATCTACTAGATCGAATGCTTTTTTTAAAATCAAAGTAGGCAGTATCCACCTGCCTACCAGCATCCATTTCAGCATATACATAGTCCACATGGGCCACAAGATTAGAAGTTGTAGAACGGGCCACGCGGAAACCATGTTGACAATCATGTAAAGAATTTTGAATCTGTTTATTAATGAGGCAGCTTAATATTGTTTCAAAGATCTTGGGGAAGACTGATAGCACAGCAATCGGTCTAGAGTTAGAAACATTATTACTGGCATCACCCTTTGGGACTGGTGTCACTCTTGTTATTTTCCAAGCCTCGGGATACACTGAGCGGCTTAAGGTAAGGTTAAAAATATACAAGAGTGGCGTTAAAAACGCAGAACTACAATCTTTTGCGACAAATACTGGTATACCATCGGGTCCACTTGACGATCTCGGCTTAAGGCGCTTTACTGCTAGTTTATAATCTGTCTCGTCAATCTGCCCGATAGTAACACAAGTTGCATTAGCACTCGCATCCGCAGTACGGGCCGCTTCTGTGGGACTCAATCTAGGTTCGTCATTACGGAATACTGAACTGAAGTATTCAGCAAAAGCGTCAGCAGCGGCCTGACCTTCCACCTGCTCACCACCATGCAAATAAGTACCTACAGGACTACGATCTTTCTTCTTATCTTTTACATATGCCCAGAATTGAACTGGGTCGTCAATAATATTATTTTGCGTCAATTTCAAATGCTGCTCGTAGGCTTTGTCAATTAAATTTTTAACATGCCACCTATAATATTTGAACATTTCTCTATTAAATTCTTTTCCTTCAATTTTGTAGCGTTTTAAATGCGAGTATTTCAGTTTGATATAATGTATTATTTCATTTGTATACCATTTCGGATATATGTAATTATTATTATGTCTAGTATGTGCACATTTGAGAGGTACAAACCTGTACAACTGTGTAGTTTATTGTAGAAAAGTTCAACAGCTAGGTCTATATCTTCTACGGCAAGCACGTCCGCCCAATCCATCTCACCAAAAGCTGCATATAGACTAGAACAAAGAGAATGTAAAATCACTACGTATTATTTAAGAGACGGGACTTCATACAAAATTATTGACATACCAAATGTCAAAACAGGGTTCTTCGATCGCTGCCAACATTCAAGCATGGTCAAGCGATGAAGACCAATACTACCAACATGATATGAAAAACATAGTGATGCCCTGTACGGTGTACGAAAAATATCGATATCGATGACGTCTGTAGGTACCTGGGGGGACCACTCCCTATATCAGCATTTTTTTTTTCATTTTGCTTTAGTAATTGATTCCATTTATTTTGATCGCATATAACAAAATAAGGAAGAATAAATGAAACCAATTACTAAAACTAAATTATTAAATAAAATGAAACAATACAATAATAATAATAATAATAATAATAATAATAATCTTTATTGTGCATAATAATATACAGTTGTACACTAATGAAAATACAGTTTAAAAAACTTACATTTTTGTGTTGAGGGTACAAAACGAAAACATCCGTTACCTCCCGTCGTAGTACAAGACTGTGTGACAGCAAGGTAGGTAAATGATTCCCTTCCATTATGTCTAAGATAAGTTCATACACCGTGATAAAAACTGGTTAAAAAAAACACAGTAGGTATAAATAGTTTAAACCGATTGAAATGCAACTGTTTCTAAGGTTAACATAACTTACACAATAAACAGTAACATCACAGTTCTATACCAATAATTATAATAAAACAAAGAAAAGGTAATTCGTACAGGTGCTTATTAGTTTTATAAGGTGATTGCACTACTGAGTTTGTTGAGAAATGACAAAACAGTAACAAACGATACCTGACTTAAATTAACACTACGTACATAGTATAAGCAAAAAAAGTAGATGCAACACTATGACTTAACTAAGAAAGAGATACGGAAATTCAAGTACCTATTTCAAGAGAGTCACACATAGCAAAATAAATAATGGCAATGATCTTAAATATATATATATATACATGCATATTTATTAATATATATATTAGCACTAGAATTTAAATGATAAATAGATTAGTTTAATGCGATAAGATTAATTTTATGCGTTAATCTACGTAATGATATTAAATGTACATATATTTACTTACTAATTGTGAACAAGCTTTCCGTCCTTTCATAGTCATAACCATTAAGATACTCACGAAGTGTCTTTTCACACACGAAACGTGTTTTGTTTTCAAGTGTAATATACTTACTGATGCGATTATACAAAAAAGGACCCAAGAAATAAGAGAACCTTTGGCCAAAGATTGTTTTGCAAGCTGGGACATTATAAACGTCGAATGGTCTACGATTTGAGAAATGATCACGGAAGTTGGAGTGTTGTTTTAGGACTGCTGTCTTAATGTATAATTGTCTTACAGTTAGTGTTTGAAATTCTTTATACAGATCTGTTGTGCAGTATTTAAAAGGTTTAAAGAGAATAACTTTAAGAATAGTTCTTTGGACTCTTTCCAATTTCAATAAAGTGGTTTTGCATGTACCACCCCATGATGATATTCCATAACATATTAATGACTGGCATAGACTAAAATAAACAGTTTTATTGGCATGATCACTACCTAAGTGTCGAAGTTTTTTGAAAACCGGTATGAGTTTTCGTATTCGAGACTTCAAACTATCTATATGACTCTTCCAATTAAAATTATCATCGATCAAAATGCCCAGATACTTGATACCAGAAGCCTTGGAAAGAACATAGCAACTACATGTTCCAGCATTGTGACATGTATGCACTTTAAGATTAAAATTTGATAACAATATAGATTGTGCCTCCCATGATTTAATCGAAAAAACTAAATATTTTGTTTTCGATAAATTAAGTGTCAGTAAATTATTATTTAATAGATTCATTATGTGTTGCAGGCCCCTCTCGGCATCCAATTTAACTTCTTCTAAGGACTTTCCAGTAAATAGTAAGACAGTATCGTCCGCGTATGTAATTATTTTGCAATTGTTCAGTTCAGCCTTACAAATATTATTTATATATATTAAAAAGAGTGTCGGTCCGAGAACAGAGCCTTGAGGTACGCCATAATTTATTGCCAGTTCGGAACTGTATGAATCACCAATTCTTAAGGATTGTAACCTGCCAGACAAGTAATCCTTAAATAGTTCTAATGGGATACCCCGAACGCCAATTTCTTCGAGTTTGCAAAGAAGCAAGGGCATCGAAACGGTGTCGAATGCTTTGGCTAAATCTAGAAAAACTCCCAGGCATTTGAGTTTACTATCTAGGCACTTAGCCACATGAGAAGTCAAACCATCAACTGCATCCGTAGTAGATTTCATACGTCTAAAACCAAACTGGTTTTTTGATAATAGGTTATTAGATTCCAGGTAATTTACAAGCCTGATATTTATCACCTTCTCTAAGATCTTCGCAAGAGTCGGCAGTAACGATATGGGCCGATAATTTGATACCTCGTTAACGTCACCGCTTTTAAATATGGGAACAACAACAGATTTTTTGAGCACTTTAGGAAATACACCAGATGAGATACTCAGATTGCATATGTGAGTAATAGGCAAAGCAAGTATACCAGCAAATCTCTTTATAAAATGTGAAGATACGCCATCCCAACCAGTGGATTTTTTGTTTTTTAATGAACCAATAATTTTAGTTATTTCAATTTCATCTGTTGGTAAGAGCATAAATGATCCCACAGGTGCATCGTTACATTTAAATTGTTTAACCAAGTCGATCTGGGTTTTATTAAGGTTTTGTAAAACTTTTTCAGCAAGGTTGTGTCCTACATTTACAAAGTAATCATTTGCAGAACTTAATGATTCACTTGGAGTGTCTTTAATTTTAAGGAGATTACTAGATACATCAGTTAAATTATTAGATTTATTTAAGAAGCAAACACGTTTTATTGTTTTCCATGTCTTTTTTATGTCCTTTTTATTTTGTTCTAGTTCTAAGGTGTCATGTTCTTTTCTTAGGTTGTGAAGTATGTTATTGCAATGATTTCTATATCGTTTGTATTTTATTTTTAAATTTATATCGTTTGGAGATTTTTTGTGTTTTTGATGTAAGACATCACGAAATCTTACACAGTGAAGTAATCCTGGAGTCATCCAGGGTTTAAGACTTAGTTTTCGATTAGGAACATTTATAGTGTAAGATGACTTGTTCAGAATTTATTTTAAAATACCGATGAATGTTGCAGTGACAGTATTAACATCAGTGATATCTAATAAGCTAGTCCAATCAGTCTCCTGTAGAAGAAGCAATACAACACATAAATCTTTAATTGCACGAAACAAGTTGGCATTATACCTATTTATTTTATAAATTTTAGTTAAATATTACATAGTTTTGGAATGTCCTTATCAAGGCCTTTCATTTGATAACCATATTGTAGTAATTAAAAATGTTTTTACACTATCAAATGGCGTCATGCAGCCGCCATCTGCGCCATCTTGATCTGGAATCTGAAATAATAAAATAATATAATTTGTTAGTGTTAATGATTAGATATTAATAGGTAATTAGATACCTAGTAGAATGCATTTACCATCTTTCCATTGTTTATTTTCTGTGGACCTTGGTTAGGGGAATGTCCGAAAAAAATCAAATTGGCTCCAATTGGCAAATGTGAAAAGGTATAATCTCCATTCTGCTGTTACTTTCATACATTTGTGAAGTCGAAGAGACTTTGATTTTTAAAAACATTTTTACCCAACCGAAAATTCTGAAACTTTTTTCTATTACTAAGGGACCTTATTCCTACCTATAGAAAAATATTCAGCCAATTTGATTTTTTTCAGACATTCCCTCTAACTGAAAACATTAAATAGATATACTTATTAGCTAATACTTATTATTTGGTTAAATAAAGAGAAATATAAATATATTCCAAAACAATTACAGGCGACTATTATTATTATACTCGTATGTATTACTTATATACTTGTAAAGCAGTTAACAGGCAAGAGACCGCACAGGACCGGGAATCCTTACAAATCCTTACTAATATTATAAATGCGAAAGTCCGTTTGTTTGTTTGTTACGCCTTCACGTCTTCACTACTCAACCAATCATCATGATATTTTGCATACACGTTGTCAAGGGTACAGAGAAGGACATATGGTACCTTTTATCCCGAACAAAGTATTATTCCCGAAGAATAGCAAAAAAATTTCCACGCAGACGATGTCGCGGGCGGCTGCTATTTGTGACATAAACTCGTTTCGGAAACCTAGTCTCAAATAGTCTCAATCTATCGATTACTGAGGCTGAGTCAAGATAAATATCATAATACTCATAAAAATGAAAATTTTACTTGATTGAGTAGCTGGAATTGCCACCGTAATTCCCACTTCGGGAGTCTCACACACTGGCACTGGTTTTAAAGCTAAAACACAAATAATTTAATTTAGATAATATAAAAATAAATATTATATAATTTTAACGTTAGAACGACCAAACGCTATTGAGTTACAAGAGAATACGCACCTGCATGAACATCAAGGAAATTCAGCTAAAACATCAGACAAAGGCCGTTTAGGCCGTATTGTAGAAACTGCATGCTTTTTAAGTTGTGTTTTTTTCTTTTTAAAGTCCTTATTAGTAAAATGTTCCCTGCAAATAAATTTATTTTTATGCAATTTTTCAATTGGTACATCTATGCCGAATACACCTTGGCATTAAATTTTACCCACTGTTTGCACATACAAAAATATCGATAAATGATCAGTGATGATCACACAACACTATCTACTAGGTAAACCATTGGTAATTTTATTACAGGGCTTTTATAAAATCTTTGCTTTTATTTATACTGATTTTATGTTATAAATCAAGATTTATCGAATGTCTTTAGTTTCATTCATACCAAGCTTCATCAAGAGGAAATCTTGCCGTAAAAAATCTTTTTGTCCATCCTTTTTTTGGTCTTCATGCAACATATTTCACACTTCCTATAAGTAAGTATTTCATTACAATACCGACCTAAACACCATTTATAAGCAAATTTAGATGAAACTACTGAAAAATCAACAAAAATAAGACATAATTCTTAATTTATAATCTTCAGTTATCACACAACTTTTCAAAATATCCCGCCATTTGTAGTCTATGATATGCAATGTAACACTGACAGATGGAAGAAAGAGACATAAAGAAGAAAGAGTGAGATAAATATAGCGGCCATTAAAGTTCTGCCCCGTTTCATAGAAACTTTTTTTCTTCACGAGTTGCGATAGACTGGGCTAGAATACGCCAATTCCAATCACGCGAGGTCAGGGCGGGCCGAGGCAAGGGCGGAGGCGGCAGGGGCACTCCACTCCCACCTGAGAACTTAACTGTAACCTCAAGAGGAGGGTGGTGTTTATCTATTGATACTAGCGGCTCAGCACCGGCGCTTACCTCAATCCGATTTGGATCAAAGTTACTTAGCACAAGATCTAACATGTTGCCATGACCATTAAGAACATTACTATGCTGCTTTAGATCACATATATCACAAAATAAATCAAAATTAAATGTAACGTTTGTGCTACAAGAATTAAGATTAAAATCACCTAAAATTAAAACATCTAGGTTTGCATAAGTCATGATTACATTTTCTAAACAAGTCAGCACATTAAGGTATTGATCATCTTTATATCTAGGGGGTAAGTAGACAACACAACAGAGTATTTTGAAATTTTTATAGCTAATAATGACACATATTAATTCCATATCAGACGACAGGCCATCGATATCAGTGATTTCTCGCACTGAAAAACAGTCTTTCACTGCAAGTAGGACACCTCCCCACCCACGATCACCTGACCGATCCCTTCGCACCACAACGTAGTTCGGTGGAAATAGTTCGCCGTCTGATACAGAACTCGTCAAGAATGTTTCAGTCAACGCTATAATGTCAAAGTAATTCTGAGTCACATTTTGGAGGAACATATTTGTTTACGAGCGTAAACCACGAACATTTTGATAACATAAATCTAAAGACTTACTTTTAGAACTTACACGCTCACATAGTTTTTTCTTTGGCACGAAAGTTCTGACGCCATGGCTTTACACAAATATCTACAGCCCAGCTGGTCGGCGACATGACAGTTTCTGCACATTTTGACGGTACTCCGAGCTTAAATGATGCGTATCGGCCACGCGATTTTAAGACTTCTGCCGTGCAAACATCAGTACCACAAATAGTTTGAAGGTGAGCAAGAACCTGCTCAACCGTGGTTCCTTCCTGGACATAGAAGAGGTGCAGATATCTCCACCGCTCAGAGGCACGTAGGGTAGTGGTTCCCGGCGCCGCAGTGCCTCGACGTACACCAGTAAGAGAAGTACGAGTACGTGGTCGCTTAACCTCCACCCACTCACCCGAGTCTTGCACTTCCTCACAATCATCAGTGGCCTTTTGTTGCGTTGGCAGAGAGATTGAAGGCTTCGCCGCAGGCATCATAACTGGGGCGACTGGGGCGGCGACCGGATGGGCACTAGCAGACGACGAGTTCGTGTGGTGACTGCATTACTGTACGTTTTACGCTGGTCAGATTGTGTTACAGTAGTAGGTTTCTTTGGGACACTGTTCGGGTGTGCAGAGGATTGAGATTTAACAGCTTCGGTTATTATACTGCTTTGTTTCGAGTCACACTTTGTAACTGCTATCGTATCAATCCTTTTCTCCAATTCAATTATTTTATCCCTTAAACTATCCACTTTGTTGCATATTTCCATTTTGAATACGAGGAATTGCTCAGCTATTATGTTACGGATTTTAGTAGAAAGCCGTGACTCAAAATCATCATGCATCAATTTTAATTCACGCGCAACAGAGTCATGCATTCTTTCAGGTGAACAATTAAGCGAGTCACTTTGCTTGGTTGTTTGTGTATAGCGCAAGCCAGTACGCACCGTTACGTTATCCGGACTAGGCATACTGTGCATAGATATGTCGGGCGGGCAGTCACTTGCGATACTCATGTCATGTATATAATTCTGAGTTTTACCTACTGGAGTCTGCGAGTTATCGCTTTTCGGTAAATTGAGACGGCATTCAACACATATCCAAGACTTTTTAAATTCAGAAGTTAACGTTGCATAGACCTCTTTGTTATAATTTGCGCATAAGATATCATAAAACTGCTTACATTTAACGCAATTCATGTACGCACTGTTTTCGTTAATTATACCCCGGCATCCCGCGCATGTTACACCACACGCCGTCATCATCGCCGGCCGGAGACGGCAGCTGCTCGATGCGTCTTGTAGTGCAGCAGCAATGGAGTTAGAACGGTTGTAGCGGGTCGCCACACCGCAGCGGCCGACCGATGAGTCAACGCAGCGAGGGACCGGCGCGGGTTGTCGTAGGTCAGGCACACAGTCAGTTATCAAGATATTTTAAAACCTTTTTAGTTAAATCTCCGGTATTACTGCGTGCAACTCAAATCCAATTTCACCACAAAGTAGCTTAGGTCACTGGCTATAAAAGTATACTAAACACACATTCAAACTTTCACTTTTTAACACTATTTACGAATTTATTCACGGAGCCAATAAATACAGATGTTTACTTTAAAGTACCCCGCACGCGAAAAATCATTGTTGATCATACCACTGCCATTTCTTGCAAGCAATTTAGCTATTTGATTTAATTGCGAGCAATGAACACCAGTCACCACTAATTCGATTCATTTATGAAATGGCAGTGGTGTTATTAATATACAACAAAAAACTTCAGTATAAGCACCTGCAGACAACGGCGTAATGCGCGTCCCAGCTGTAAAGAGCGCAGCCGCAGTGGTAGGCGCCGCCCATCGGGTACCAGCCCATCGGTGCTAGTATACGCACGGCATGCGAAGGATTTTATACCAAAAAGGCAGATCCAGGTCATTAATAAGCAGCAATTATTCCTCGTTTGTGCAAAATCTTATATTGTCTCACTTTGACCAGCTGTGCGCAGCAGGCATTGTCAAAGCAACGGAGAAAGTATTGAAAACTATTCGTTTATCTTAATGATCTAAGTATCAGGAAAAAAAATATATTATTTTTCCACCATACAATACAAAGTTGACAAGGTCTATAGTACGATATAATACGTAATTATTATATTTCTATTTTTAAATAGTTAACCATTCATGCTCAATATGTACAAGCCTTAAGCTTGTCCAATATTAAAATTTTAAGTGTTAAAATAGTAATGCTACCGCAGTACAAACTGCTGTAATAGTTCCTAAGTATCTGACAAAGTCACTAAAATATATTTAATTTGACTTTAATAGCTTTTACTAAAAATATCTTGTTTGTCAATATACTAATAATTCTAGAAATTCAATACAAGGCCAAAGAATATACATGTTTGGCTGGGAGTAATAGTACTTTCTTGATAGTTAATGAGTATCTTAAATATTTGAATCATTGTTTTTATAGTTTCTAATACTTGTAAATTTAAGAAATTTTGGTGATTAATACCCAGACATAAGTGGAGTTTGGGACGGTTCTCCTACAGTCATTTGTGCGTTGAACCATTAGCCAACACAACTTTTCACCGGCGAATGTTTCTCTAAAATATCTTTCACCGATGAATTTTTACTCTGCATTATCTTTTGCCAACGAACGTTTCGCCGGCACGAACGTTTCGCCGGCAGCTGCTTGCTTCAACGGCGATTGTTTTGCCTGAGCAATATTTTGACATTGATTTTTTCATCGCCAGACGCAAACAATATAATAAATGCGAAAGTAAAGTAACAGCTATAAAATTAGGATAAGAATTATATAAAAATTTAATCTGTAAGTATGCTGATGCCGCCGTCTAGCGATATCGTTCTGCATTTTTTTGTATTTGAGTATGTTTGTATTACAATCACAAATTATTTTGTTGATGGTATACATTTTTTTTTGTTGCAATTCATATTAAAATACATTAAGTAAAGGATTGTGCTTCACAAAAAAATTGGGTTTCTTCAACCTATTGATTGTTAAAAAAATTGATCATGTAATATAGCATTTTATTTAAATTTATAATATTCTTGTATCTGGCGATGAAAAGATCAATGTCAAAATATTGCTCAGGCAAAACAATAGCCGTTGAAGCGGCTGCCGGCGAAAAGTTCGTGCCGGCGAAACGTTCGTTGGCAAAAGATAATGCAGAGTAAAAATTCATCGGTGAAAGATATTTTAGAGAAACATTCGCCGATGAAAAGTTGTGTTGGCTAATGGTTCAACGCACAAATGACTGTAGGAGAACCGTCCCAAACTCCTTTTGAGTAAAGATATTATGCCTTCACGTCTTAACTACTGAACAGATCATCATGAATTTTTTTTATACACGTTGTCTGGGTGACAGAAAAGGACATAGGGTACCTTTAATCCCGAAAGGAAAATATTGCTTCCTAGGGATAGCAAGAAGCCTTTCCATGCAAGCGAAGCCGCGGACGGCCGCTAGTCTTAAATACTTTTTGCGCTGTGCGTGAAAGCAACTGTTCTCAAGGACTAATAATTGTGCCATGACATTATCAGGACACATGTTATGAGTTTAAAGTCTTTCTTGCATCCTCCATCAAATTTCTGAAAGTACCCACATGTTATATTTCTTTTTGTAAAGAAAATAAAGTATATTTGTTTATTTTCTAATTTAAGTAACTAAATACTTAGGATTAGTATTGGAAAATAGCCTCAAGCACAAACGGGCGTTTGTGATAGTTATTACTCGAATTGAGAACGTATTTTAGCTGACCAGCTTAAGGTACAGACCTTATGTTCTGATCCGGTAGCGCGACACGGTGCCGACGGTGGTGATTACGGGTGGCCCTTGGAGCTGGTAGCTGCAGGTAGGTGCCGCAAGGCTGATGAAACACGTTAAACTTGCCCTGCTGGTTGCTGTCCGTCACCTCGGCCCAATTGCTTGTGTTCCAAGATATGGTTGTGGTTGTTGTGGCAGACCCCAAGTTTAGAGAGGACTGAGCAGTAGGTGCTCTGAACTGTCTGGTAATGTAGTTAAATATGGGATGAAATATAATGACCACCAAAAAAAACAATCGTTACCCTAAAAAGCCTCATCCATAAAAAATATAATATGTACAAATAAATAAAACCTGAACCAAAATCTCTCGGGCTATTTATGTCATGCCTGTACTACAAAAACTTTTCATAACCCAAAAAGGCCACGCGTGCACCAAATTTTACTAGCAAAGTTTTGTGTCATTACTACCCAAATATATTACTACGTTTGCCATAAAATGTATGCATATAACCAAGTATATTATATTGAAGGCAAATTGGTTGAGTCTCGCGGCATAGAATAAATAAAACTGACTAGAACGGACTCTACTTTGTCCGCGTCCCAAATGCCGCCATTTATATGACTACTTCCCCCTTCACGTTCACGTCGCTACGCCCCGGTTAATAATATCGCTAAAATATGAGTTTTTCTTTAGTTTGGAATCATTATTTTAATCTAGTTAGTAGATACAAAAACAAAAATATTCACTTTTTCTGGGTAAGTACTTACCTGCTGGCTGCTCCTGAGGAGCTCTGTGGCGCAGTGGTTTAGCGCCTGGCCCAGCGATTGCGGAGGTTAAGCAACGTTCGTAAAGGTCGGTCATGGGATGGGTGACCAGAAATTTATTATCTCAAGCTCCTCCGTGCTTCGGAAGGCACGTTAAGCCGTTGGTCCCGGCTGCATTTGCAGTCGTTGACACCCACCAATCCGCATTGGGACCGCGTGGTGGGTTATGGCCCGTCCTTCTTATCCACCCATCTGTGTGTGCCCCAGCAGTGGGGACATTAAAAATGGCTGATGGACACACCTACTGCTGAGTTTGTATAAATAGGCTTTAGTAAACATTTAACGGTAGTATCGGTAGTATTGTTTATTCTTATGGTATCGGTAAACCTTTAGAACTTCATTTATTATTTTTTGGGTAAACAATGATTTATTAGGATAAAATTGTGAAACATATTTGGGTGAAAATTTTAAATAAAATGCGAGTAGGTACATATTTGGTGCATGCGTGGCCTTTTTGGGTAGCTCAGCGATTATTCTGAAGATACTTGCCTTTTTTAGGTTAGCGAACTTTACGTTTATTGGTGATAATTTCATATAAAAATGGGGATTAAATTCTGGTAAGTAGGTACTTACGATTTTTTGGGCGTTATATTTCATTAAATCTGGTGATTGCTTAAACCTAAGCCATTAAATATTACTCCTTTTATGACAGTAATAATAGTGTAATAAAATTATAATAAATTTAGACAGTCATAACCACGATATTGAAATAAATGAATAAATATCTCACATTGCCATCTTATCTTTTATTTTATCTCACATATAAAAGATGTGGCTGCCAGGCAAGGGCGTCGCCAGGGGTGGGCAGGGGGGGGGGGGCCGCTGCCCCCCCTAGAGGTTAAAAAATGTAGCCAACTGCAAATAACCAAAGTCCTAAGGCCGTGCAATTGACTTACTTTTCCGATAAATCCTGCCCCATCTCAAAACTTGAATAAATTCACTAGGTGCTACTACCTACAATTCATATCATTCTCATCCTCTTTAATATTAACTTGCCCCCCCCCCCCCCTGGGCCATAGGCTGGCGACGCCCTTGCTGCCAGGGGCGCAACACTCAGGGGGATGCACTTTGCTGACCCACAGCTAGTACTTACTTAAATAATTTAGATAGAAGTAAGTTTCTCTTCCTAGAAAATCAGTCTTGGGGTGCCAAATTCAAATCTTGCAAGGGGTGCTCGCTCATGATCCTAGCTATTTCTATTCCTAGAAAATAAGTTGTGAGGACGCAAAATTCGAATCTTGCCAGGGGAGCTAAAGACCCTGGCCTCGACGCTGTGTTTACCGGCTGCAAATGCTGACTCAGTTCGTCACAGCCTGCACTGCAGGAACGTACCGTAATGAGGTAGGGTTTCCATTTACCTACGCGCATCCCCATCACCTGTTTACTAGTTAAATCGCCCCAATCTGCAAGGCTGTATGTGATTAACCAGCTGCCCACTGCGCCATCGAACTCTTCAAAGTTAACGTATAAGTACTTACCTAACAATTTTAAATAGGTACCATATACCTTCGTAATGTTGTGTAATTGAACAAAAGTGTCATACTTTATTAACACTTTCGTTTCGTGGACGCAAGAACCACGTGGCGAGTTCGTGAAATGACAGAAAAAAGATAATCCTATTTCTACATTCACGAAAGTATTAATAACTTTTGTTAAAAAATCTTCTTCACCACATAAGCATCAGCCAATTTTTATGTCCCCTCCCCACTGCTGAGGCACCGGCCTTCTTTATGAATGGATAAATTGGCCATAACCCACCACGCGGGCCCAATGCGGATACTGCAAAATGCACCCGAGATCAACGGGTTAACGTGCCTACCGAAGCGCGGAGGAGCTCAAGATACTGAAATTTTGGTCACCCTTCCCATGACCGACGAAAGTTGCTGAACCACCGCAGTCGCTGAGCCAGGCGCTAAAAACCACGGCGCCATCGAGCTCCTTGCTCCCTTTCACCACATGAGTCAGACTTAGGTCATCATCATCATCATATCAGCCGCACGACACCCACTGCTGGGTATAGGCCTCCCCTAAGGATCTCCACGACGATCGGTCCTGCGCTGCCTGCATCCACTGGCTTCCCGCGACCTTCACCAGCTCGTCGGTCCACCTTGTCGGGTCCTACCCACGGAGCGTCGTCCGGTACGCGGTCGCCATTCCAGAACCTTTCCGCCCCAACGGCCATCGGTTCTTCTCGCTATGTCTCCGCCCATTGCCACTTCAGCTGAGCAATCCTTCGAGCGATGTCGGTTACTTTAGTTCTCCTGCGGATCTCCTCGTTTCTGATTCGATCACGCAGGGAAACGCCGAGCATGGCTCTCTCCATTGCACGCTTTGTGACCCTGAGCCTCCTTATGAGACCCATAGTTAGCGACCACGTTTCACTGCCGTAAGTCATCACTGGCAACACACACTGTTCATAGACTTTCGTCTTGAGACACTGAGGTAAGTCGGACGCGAAGATTTTTCGAAGCTTCCCGAATGCTGCCCACCCGAGTTGGATTCGACGAGAGATCTCTTTCTCGAAGTTGGACCTACCTAACTGGACTGCCTGTTCTAGGTATACGTAATGGTCAACAACTTCAAGTGTAGTGTTCCCAACTTGAACTGGAGAGGGTACAACATGAGCGTTTGACATAATTTTCGTCTTATCCATGTAGGTAGACTTAGGTATTAAAAACAAAATAATAACAGAGCAACGTAAACATTAAGTAGGTAACTATAGTTTAATTGCTATGAATAATTGTTAAAAAAAGAGTCCAAGAATTTTCCGATAGATCCAATACAACAGCGTCGTCCTGATGAATCTGATGTGACCAATGGTGCACCTTTTTTCGGGATGGTGGCGATAGACTGTGGTTCTATATCTATAGCTTTCTGCATCGGGTGTATCGCAGTTTTCAGACGAGTTGATTTTGATTTTTGTGACTCAGTATAGCCCTGAAGCAAAATTTCGCCATAATATCTGAAATGCCTGTAACCAAACATGTACCTACATTTTACATTGTATGAATGCAATACAAACTCCCTAGAACGCGTGCGCGTGTGTAATTTGAGTAGGAAGTCAAATATCATCATCATCATCATATCAGCCGCACGATACCCACTGCTGAGTATAGGCCACCCCAAGGATCTCCACGACGATCAGTCCTGCGCTGCCCGCATGACCAGATCGTCGGTCCACCTTGTCGGGGGCCTACCCACAGAGAGTCGTCCGGTGCGCGGTCGCCATTCCAGAACCTTTCCGCCCCAACGGCCATCGGTTCTTCTCGCTATGTGTCCAGCTCTAGCCCCCTGCCACTTCAGCTGAGCGATCCTTCGAGCGACGTCGGTTACTTTAGCTCTCCTGCGGATCTCCTCATTTCTGATTCGATTACGCAGGAAAACGCCTAGCATGGCTCTTTCCATCGCACGGAGTTAGATATAGTACGAGGCAACATCTTGAAATTTTTTCGACGGAGTGGGTATGAGTTCGCGCATGTGCACTTGTGAGCGACCATACCGCGCGCCCCTCTTCCGCCGCCCGCGCACCTCACCGCTACGCATACCCAAAATACGTGTTCCGCGCACTCCCCACCCGATTTCAAGATGTTTGCCTCCTACTGTACCTACCATATCTTTGTATATTCGCACCTGGGACTTGTTGAACTGTAAAAATACATTAGCGTATAGTTGGCAGCCTCACCATGGAATTAGAAGGTTTTGACTATGTCAAAAAATTGTTAGTAAATAGTGATAAATAGTGAACTATAGCATATAAATAGTGATACTATGGTTCAAAAGATATTTGAGTATTTTGGTGAGGCTGTTAACTTGACGTCAAGCTGGCAGACACCCTAAGAAATACAATTCGTATCAATGTGATTTATATGCCAAAAAATTGTTAGGAAATAGTGAATCGTATACGCAAAATTTCAATAATATTGCTTCAAAACAAGCCGAGATATTACGGTCTCAAAGTGGGCTGCTAACTTGACGTTTCTGGCGATGGCGATTCCAGAGAAACGGGTACAAGTTTAAAACAAATAAATATATCAAAAAATTGTTAGTGAAATTGTGATTCTTACGATATAAATAAAAAAAGAATTCTTCATTGCTATTTTCTAAAAATCTAATGTAAACTTCTACATAATACTCTGAATATAGGCTGTCGATCAATATTAAACTTTGCTCAACAGTAATAAGGTTTGAACTTGATTATAACTAAGAAATTGACATTATTTTCTGAGAGATGGCGCTATTCTTATTGTTTGTTATTAATTAATCTAATCTATCCGCTATCAATAGGTACATTGATTGGTTAAAATATGCCACACATGAAATTTGATATTTGAAACAACCAATCAAATGTTTTGGTACAACCGCTTGTGGCGCCATTAGTTCCTCAGTTTCCATCCCCATTGACACAGTCAAAAAATATAAATTTCACTTTTTTGCTTGATAGTACTCACCTCATGATTGCAATCAAGTTTAAACCTTATTACTGTTGAGCAAAGTTCAATATTGATCGACAGCCTATATTCAGAGTATTATGTAGAAGTTAACATTCGATTTTTAGAAAATAGCAATGAAGAATTCTTTTTCTATTTATATCGTAAGAATCACAATTTCACTAACAATTTTTTGATATATTTATTTGTTTTAAACTTGTGCCCGTTTCTCAGGAATCGCCATCGCCAGAAACGTCAAGTTAGCAGCCCACTTTGAGACCGTAATATCTCGGCTTGTATTGAAGCAATATTATTGAAATTTTGCGTATACGATTCACTATTTCCTAACAATTTTTTGGCATATAAATCACATTGATACGAATTGTATTTCTTAGGGTGTCTGCCAGCTTGACGTCAAGTTAGCAGCCTCACCAAGATACTCAAATATCTTTTGAACCATAGTATCACTATTTATATGCTATAGTTCACTATTTATCACTATTTACTAACAATTTTTTGACATAGTCAAAACCTTCTAATTCCATGGTGAGGCTGCCAACTATACGCTAATAAAAATACCTAGGTAGGACTGTTTAAAAATGGGAAGAAATTTAATTACCACCAAAAAAAACCATCGTTACCCTAAACAGCCTCATCCTAAAAAAATATAATATGTACAAATAAATAAAACCTGTACCAAAATTTTTCGGGCTATTTAAGTCATGCCTGCACTACAAAAGCTTTTCATAACCCAAAAAGGCCACGCGTGCACCAAATTTAAACTAGCAAAGTTTTATGTCATTACTACCCAAATATATCACTACGTTTGCCATAGAAATAGAATAGAAATAGAAATATTTTTTATTTAAATAGACTTATTACAAGTTCTTTTAAATCGTTCAGTTTTTTTTCCCTACCACCACGTCTTTTTGCTGACAAGAAGAATGGGCGCAAGAAACTTATCAGCCTCATCAAAAGTAACGATATTTACAATTTATTATATCGTTACCTACCAAATACAATCAAAATAAAAAAATAAATATAAACATAAAAAGGTATATTATATTGATGGCAAATTGGCTTTAAATTGTAGCCATTAATAAATGAATGCAAACTAGGTAATGTTTTTTTTGGGGCCGTTATTTTATTGAAAGCTCTAAGAAGCTCAGCCTATAGTAAACACTAGCTTCCGCCCGCGGCTTCGTCCGCGTGGATATTAGAGAAAATCCTTAAAACCGCCGTTTTTACGCGATTAGGCGGGTCCCCCCCCCCCCCCCACCAAGCGCGCTGCCTCGCGAGGCATGACGTTTGCCGCATGTGGCGGGGCTGCTTGCTTTAATCGCGTAAAAACGGCTGGTCGGATCCCAAGGATTTTCTCTAATATCCACGCGGACGAAGTCGCGGGTGGAAGCTAGTTTATTACAATAATCAGAATTGGGTCCAAAGATATTATTCCCGTTTCTTTTCGCTTTCCCGTTCCCGTTCCCGGCCCCGTCCCCGTCCCCATCCCCTAGGGTTGAGTCCACTGTGTTGGACTTCAAAATAAATGTCATTTTCGTAATCACCATCCCATAAAACCTCAAGAACGACATCCACATCGATTGTCATTTTTACTTACCCATTTACCCCCTAAGGAATGATTTTCAAAATAACAAAATATGTGTTTGCCTATTTATTTTTAGACGTGCTCGAACTAATTTTAAAGTTGTAATGTCTATTTTATATTATTTTTCCATCCAAATTTGAACCCCATTTTCACCCCTAGGGGTTAAATCTTATCCACGGTGTTGGACTTCAAAATAAATGTCATTTTCGCAATCACCATCTCATAAAACCTCAAAAACGACATCCATATCGATTTTTATGTTTACTTACCCCATTTACCCCCTAAGGGGTGGATTTTTATAATCACAAAATATATAATTGCCTATATTTATTTTTAGGTCCGTATTATAGGACGAGACTCAAGCACTGCTTGCTGCTTGAGTACAGTTAGAAAGGGATGGTGCTATTCATCGCATATAGCGCCATCCCTATCTAACTGTACTCAAGCAGAGATTTGAGTTTGAGTTTGATTCTGTAATACGAGCCTTAGACGTGCTCCAAGTAATTTTAAAGTTGTAATGTCTATTTTATATTATTTTTCAATACAAAATTTGACCCCATTTTCACCCCTTTAGGGGTTAAATCATGTCCACCTTGTTGGATTTCAAAATAAATGTCATTTTCGCAATCGTCATCCCAGAAAACCCCAATAACGACATCCATATCTATTTTTAGGTTTTTTACCCCATTTCACCCCTATTTCATCCCCATAGGAGTTGAAATACTACCAATTACAATTTACGTTGCATTAGATTTCTATCCATAAGCCTAAATTGTAAATTAAGCGATTTTTACTTCGAAAATGAAGGATTTTCTATACACAACTCTATCCCCCTTTTCACCCCTTCAAGGGTAGACTTTTCAAAAAGCTGAGATATGTCGACGCTGGAAAGCAATCTTGTAGTATAACGAAAAACGAGGTTTACGTGGGAGGCTAAATCATATTTAAAAAATTCATACCTCTTAAATGAACATGCAGAGAAATGTCTTTGTGTGGCTAAATATTGTTTTAAATGATAACTTATTATATGCGATTAGAGTTTACTATCTGAGGTTACTATAACCTATGTTTTTCACTAGTTACAGCAATTGAATTTTCAAACATACACCGCAATTTTGCTGTATCTATAGAGTGAAAACATAGGACTCGGCAAAATGTCAATAAATAAAAAGGCAGCTATTGTGATGTATGTAATGAATTTAAAAAGAAGACCATTTAAAATTTGATGTAATTCATTATAATTTTAAGTTGAAGTGTTGAATTTCAATGTATCTTTGAAACAAATAAAATGAAACTTATAAGGAAATGCTGTATGTAAATAAAGAAAACTAAATGTTGTTTTTAGTAACCATTAACCCCAACATCAATGATAAAAAAGTTTAAAACTTAAGCAGCTTTTGTGTTGCAATTGAAATACTCAACAGATTTATTAGAAAATACCATTAACAGGAGGATAAGGAGTAAAAATGTAACAAACAGCAATGAATAAAGAAGGTTAGTAAACATTACATTAATTTTCTTATGTAGGTACAAAGCAAGGTATAAATCAAATATTATAATGAAATAAAAAATAGGTATTTTATTAAATTTTATTTATTAATAAAAAAAGTTGTTTTATGACAATCTGTACCTATTATGGAGATAATAGAAGAAAATTATACTTATAATAATTTTATTATAAAAGAAGCCTTTTATTCTTCTTCGTCAGTGTCTATTAATATATCTTGAGTTTTTTTATCTCGTTTTAGACCTAGATATTCATGCGCATGTACTCTAGGTATAATTAATTTGTCTACCAGTTTTTTTAAATCATTGTATTTTTGTATCGAAACAGGAAGTTTTTCAGGATAAAGACAAACCTTGGGTTGAGCGTCATTTAAGCTACACAAATTGATTTCTACAGTTTCGGCATTCGGCAACATAGAATTTTTTATAAACATTATGTTGGGGTGTGACTTTCTAAATGTAGCAATACATAATTTAGATATTTGAAAATTTTTTTGGTTTTTTTTGAAGGTTTTGTTTAAAATGTCTTCAAAGCCCAAAAAGTCATGACCCTCCAAAACAGTAACTTTATACGGGCCCGGATTTTTACGAGCCATCTGGATTACCGTCGGCCATGCTGATGGCGCCCATATCGTCGTCTTCTTAACAGCACGCTCAATCGTCGCGTGCATACTGTCTACCGGCATATAAGTATGCCCTGGTATCAAGTAATTCATTTGTATTGTATTTACGTTTTGGCACTTCGACAAAATATACCTTAACATGGCCAGAATTGTTTTATTTTTGTTTTGCCCGAAGCATGAGTCAGAGTAAAGCAAAACTTTTTGAATACTTTCCCGGGCGTCTACTTCTTGAATAAAATTATATAAACACGTTGCAATTTCGTTTGCTCCACGATGAGCATCAGATTCGGTCCATAAATTACAAAACCCTGCTTGTGTTTTACTTTCGTAAATTGTTAGATTATAAACTGCAATTTTTCTAGAATAATACAATGCCATATTATCACCATACGGTGTATTTAACACCTTTTGCATGTCAAAACTTGCGCATATCACACTGGGATCTATGCCATTAAGGTCCTGGTGGCATTTAAATCTTTTGTAAGATTCTTCCTTTTCTTGTAGATGTTGCTCCATTTTTATAATTTCTTGTTCATTTCTCACGTCAAACGATCTCGCCATGCATGTCATGCACTTATCTTTTTTAGGGATATGAAATCCAATATTATAATTAGCTTTAAACCAATTTGAAAATACTTTAAATGACATACTCTTTATGTTATTAGTGTCACAATTTGATGCATAAATGCGATATAAATTTGAAATGTTTTTAAATTCTTCAGGTAAGTAAAGGCGAGATGAATCTTTCCTGCAATAATGCGATGGTACGAGTGGTAAAGATGCCAAAAATGTTTTAGCGTGACTTAAGACATCTTCTGTAGTTTTGTTGGTACCACCGTTAAGTTTTCTTCCGTCAGATTTAGCAAATCCCTCAACTGCATTATCTAATGTATATAATAGAAACCGTTGCGTTATGTCTATTGTATTTATCAGGAATTTCTGACAGACTTGCCTTCTACCATCCCCTTCATTTATATAATAAGCGTAAGTGACATTTCTTCTAGATGATTCACCTTTGTCAGTAGTATGAGTTTTTATTTGTTTTTTTATGGCACATTGTGAGATCCAATCTTTTTGGCGTTGAGCGCTACTAAGATTCCAAAAGTAATTAAAAAGGCCTTTCCGCCTTTCTTCTGTTATTTCTCCACACTTCCGTTTACAATCGATGTTAATACATGGGTTAGGTTTCATGGTCTTAGCCACAACCTGTTCACCTTTCTTGTTGGTATAGGACTGTCCCGAATTACGTTTTCTTTGGTTGTCTCTACTAATTTTCTTCTTATTTTTAGGTTTTTGAGTCAGAACGCCTTCGGTTTTGTTTTGTTCTTCTGTAGCTATTTTCAGCGTTTTACTTTTTTTCTGCTTCTTCTTTTTCTTTTGGGTTAGTTTACATTGTTTCTTTTTCCCTTTCGATGATGATTCATCAGAAGAAACATCGCCGCTCCAACTTGAATCTTCAGAAGGAAAAGCTTCATTCAGCAACAGCGTATCAGCGTCTTCTTGATCAATAAAATCTAGGTATATTTTGTCAAAGTTAATTTTTTTTTTGCATTTTCGGTCACGGATTTGAGATTCATTGGACGTTTCAGGCTTTTTATTTACAATAGGATCATTTTCGACCTGGGCTGTAGAGTTTTTCTTTTCAGTATAGCCGCTATTTCCTTCGACAAGTTCTTCAGGAAAATTTGGTGATACGTAATCATCTGATGGGTTTTCAACTAGTTCCACAGCAATATTTATTGCAGGGTCATTAGGATTTAGTTTAACATTTGTTTTACAGTTTGCTACAACCTCAACAGCACAGATTTGGTCTTTGGACGCGATATTGTTTATTTCAGAATCTGTTTTGGTTGCACCTGAACATGCATGTATTTCTAAAATTGGATTATCTTTAGTGTCTAGTATATTATTGTTTTCATTAACAGCATCTACAGCAGTTTCAAAAGAATCGATGACATTGTAATTATTTATTTCAGGTACTCCAGGACTCTCCGTAATATTACTATGATTAGATTCAACAGTTACTTCAACATCGTAATATTTTTCAGTAGAGACGTTTTTGATTGCATCTGTTGAGCTTATATCAGGGAGGGTTTCGACTAAATCACTTTTAGGTGAAATAGGCTGTATAATCTGGGCAATTCTCTCTAGGTTAATACCGTCGACATCATCAGCCGCCATGCCAGCAGATTGTGAGTTTTCTGGAGGTGAAGAGATGTTGTCAACCAGTTTTTTTGTCTCGGACAGGTATTTTTTTGGATTCCGGAAGGTAGGTGTGAGTTTCCGTACATCTCCTATTACAGCAACCTCTTGACGTCGGGAAATGGGCGGTGAAAATGAAGTGTGTTCTGGCAAGTAATAATTGGAACTTGTACCTTCACTACTGCGTCTGAAAGATCGAACCTTTTTCCCATCCTTGAAGATAATTTCACTTAATACTTCCACCTTAGCTTTCTTATTTTCTTTATTTAGGTTTACTTCATCTTGCTGTAGTTTTAGGTCATCCATCCATTGCCGACGTTTCGTCATCTAAAAGAAAACAATGGAGACCTTCTTATTTTATTTTATTAAATATACAACGAAACGCAAGACGTTTTAAACTGTAGGTAAGTATTTATTTTTAATTTCAGACTTAATCCCCATTAATTAAAATATGTTAGTAACAATTTGTACTTTGACGGCCTCCACGGTGGAGTGGTGTTTGCGCCGGTTTTCGAGGTGCCGCTATCTCTAGAGGTTCTGGGTTCAATCCCCGGTCGGGTAAATATTGAAAAAACCAACTTTTTTTAATATTTTCTCGGGTTTCAAGTAACTAAAATTGGTATTGGAACATTGGTATGTGATGTTGTCCAATATTTATTTATTACTAGCTGTTGCCCGTGACTTTGCCTGCGTTATTATCGAGATACAATATAGCCTTCAAACGGTGAAAAAATTATTCAAATCGGCCTAGTAGTTTTCGAGATTAGCCCGCTCAAACAAACAAAGTAGATAGAATTTAGAGTACGTAAGTAAGTAAGTAAAAGATTTATTAGACATAGACACCACAAAGCAAAACTTACACAAAAATAACAATGGAAGAAAACATAAATACAGCATTAGCGGAGAGAAAACATAATACAATAAAACAAATAAAAATAACATAAAAAATAATGAATATTAGAAGAGAGAAAAAAGAACAAAAAGCTGTATGGTGTGAGGCTAAAGTAAAGGGCCCTGACTCAGCAAAATAAAACTCCTGAGTCATCCGTAGATGGTCAGAATGACCCAGAAGCGCTGTTATTCTGTCAGGGCCCTAAGGCTCGGACAACACTACGACAACGACGAGTAGAGTAGATTTAGTAGATTCATTAGTAGTATAGTTAATATTGTATTTATAAGTTACCTTTCCTAAATAATTGGTTCCTGTCCCGTAAATTTGCTCAATGACAAATTGGTAAATAGGTAGTTAGGCCTCAATAAGCTGAAAAGTAAATAAAACACAAAATTAAAACTATTGGATTATTTAGGTAGTTTACAAGTTAAAAACCTAGCAGAATGGCAGTTGTCATTAATAAGTAAGTATTGGTTAGATTAGTTTTACATTTCATTCACAATGCAATATTAGTACTATAATAAAAATACTAGTCGGGCAAATCTAAGAAGTAGGTACAGTTTGTCAAACTCATAGAAAATAGACAGCGTCATTCAAATTTGAGCTTTACGACAAAGAAATAACTAAACGTCAAACTGTATTTCTTAGATCTGCCAGACTGTAAAGTAAAGGAAAACACCACCTCGCAACACCACTGATAGGAATCGAACCTACGACTTTTCGTTTTCCGGGCGACTGCTCTAACTACTGCGCTACGGCGCCAAAGTCGTCGATTCCCACCGGTGGTGTCGAGTTTTTATGGTACGAATGAAATACATGAAATGGTAGATTTTGAATGTTATTATTTCTAATTCAACGTAACTATTAATAAGTGAGTGGGTACTAAATAATTAAACAAATTATAACGTTAGTTACATTTCACTGTACAGCTAATTACAATTTTACTTACCTATTTATTTACTTTGTTCACTTAAAACATGCTTAAAACACACTACACCGATTTCGCTTTCTCTCTTCGGCGCTCGCGCTTCGACTGGCTATACGATCGGATGATGCGTATCCCAGTGCGACAGGAGGAGAGGGGGTGTTAAAATTTTACGTAAATAAATAAGTGTCATTCTGAACTCTATGCATTATGCTGTAAGTATGATTTTACTTTAAAATATGTATTGGGAACAAACGTTGTAACTCTACATCTTGTAATAGTCTTGGGCGGCAATTTTGTTGTATCTATAACAGTTAAGCAAATTTGTTTTAACACGGGCTGCAAAATTGCTGTATGTACCATTATACTTATTTTGTGATTAGAACAAAACGTTGTATCTTTTTTGAGCCATTAAAAAACGGTCGATGTATCTCTTGTAGTTAACAAACTTTAAAAATAATTTTGATGTATCTCTTTCTTAGTAAAAAGTTACAGATTTATCCCTATTTACCACAATTTCACATATGTTTTTGGTTTTTTTCCTACAAAAATTCAACGTCGTAACACGAAAAAAAATCATCGTAGGAAAACGAGACCCAGACTGTTCGATGCAGTATTTTTTTCTTACTCCAAAAGGGTAATAAAAAAAAACCGCATTTTTCGAGATACGACAAGATTGCTTTCTACCGTCGATGTATACATTAACTTTTAATTGTCAGCCTAAACACAAAATTTGAAGATCCTAACTTCTAAACTGAGGGAGTTTCATACAAAATTTGATCCCCTTTTTTACCCCCTTCGGGGATGAATTTTGAAAAATCCTTACTTAGTGCACCCCTAGACCTTATAAGGAACCTATGTGCCAAATATGGAGTCTCTAGACTCAGCGGTTTGGGCTGTGCGTTGATATGTCAGTCAGTTTCTTGTTTTATATATTTAGATTTTACGGTAGTATCGGTAAACCTTTAGACCTTGATTTATATTTTTTGGGTAAACAATGATTTTTTGGATATTAATTTACTTTATTAGGATAAAATTTTGTAACATATTTGGATGAAATTTTTAAATAAAATGGGAGTACATATTTGGTGCATGCGTGACCTTTTTGGGTAGCTCGGCGATTATTCTGACGATACTTGCTTTTTTTAGGTTAGCAAACTTTACGTTTATTGGTGATAATTTCATATTAAAATGGGGATTAAATTCTGGTAAGTACTTACGATTTTTTGGGCAATATATTTCATCATTTCTGGTGGTTGCTTAAACCTAAGCCTTTAAAAATTTCACAAAATAATTGCAAAATAATGCATAGACTTATTATATTACCTAGGTACTAGGTAGGCTGTCTGTAGATAGCTAGAAACAGACACTTACCGGTGAAGTCTTTGTAATCTTAAAGAATGAAGAGATCCCATAAAAATAAATAATAGAAAGTAAACTACATAGGAAAGAGACCTTGTAATAGTCTGTACAACAATAACTTATTAATTTATTATCTCATTTTAAATTTTGCCACTCAACTGTCGAAATCAAACTATGAAATTGAAAAGTCAATCATAAAGGTGTCATAAAGGAAGTTCAAGTCAATAATGAATAATGGTCGTTCAATAATTACCATTCTTTGGGTCAATATATCGATCAACATGCCTTACCAATCAGCAAGTTATTATCGCATCAGCTATATAATTTTAGAAACTAGGTTTATCATCATCATCATTTACTTAAGGCAGTATGAGTTTCTTCTTTTGCCGATTCGTATTTTACAATTTTATGTCACTGTCACACTTTCTGTCAAATACGAATGACGTCCAGTATTGCCAACTTAACTGATTTCTCGGCAGATTTTACGGATTAAGGTAGACGAACGAGAGAAAATAATATTTCGACGGTTAAAGGTGGAAACAAATTATCGGACGCGGCTTATGGACGCGGCTTACTGCCGCGGCTGATAGGTATCTGGGACTATGAAAATACACTGAGGTGTGCAAACTATCGGACGTAAGTCGCGGACGTAACCATAGACTAATATGACGTCATCGGACGTCCGATAGCTATCTGGCACGCAGGATGTTATTAGAGTGTGCACACTTATCAGCCGCGGCAGTAAGCCGCGTCCATCAGTCGCGTCCGATAATTTGTTTCCACCTTAACAGATTTATTGACCGGGAATAGTTTTGCCTACAAAATTAACTTTTTTTACAATTTGTGTACTAATCATGTCAAGTCAGGACGTTTTTAGAGTGTTAAATGGGGACAAATCAAAATAAAAAGAAAAAAAGTGCAGAAAATGTGGTCAACTAGAGTCTGGCCAACGAGTCGTGTCATCTTAAACGAGCGGCAAATTTAAAATTTCGATACTTCTTTCGCTCAAAATACTGCGAAATATCAATTTCATCTTAGGTATATACACCGTCATTTTGTAATCGTTTTAATTAACTTAAGGGAGTGCTCTACTAATGAAAATAATCATTTTTGCCAAAGAAACATGGGTCGAAAAACGACAAAAATTTTGGACTTTCCCATACAAATACAATGTTTTATCTGTCTAGTTAGTATGGGAGGACCAAAATTTTTTGTCGTTTTTTGACCCATGTTTCTTGGGCAAAAATGTTTAGTTTCATTGGTACAACACACCCTTAACTTAATTAAAAGGACTACAAAATGACGGTGTAGACCTTGACAAAAATCCAAGCTAAAACAATTTAATGAAACTCTAAAATTGCTATTTCGCCGTATTTTGAGTAAATAAAGTTTCAAAATTTTAAATTTGCCGCTAGTTTCAGATGACACGACTCGTTGGCCAGACTCTATGAGCGGTTTTCAAAAGGCAGTTTAAGACAAAAAGTAGTTCATAAAAAAGAGAGTCGATGTCGTCGAAAGATGTCGGTGAACTAAGAAGGTAGCTTTTTATGAAAAATATGAAATGTAATTACTTTTTTATTATACGTTTGTTGAGTATGTGGTTTGTTGCGTTGTGCGTTGGTTGTCCGTTGGCGTGTTAACTTACGAAGAACTTTTCTATGACCAATATGACCTAATGGTCACCAAAATGTATTTTTTAACCCCTCTACCCACACAAGTTACAAAGCGCCATAACTGTCAAGCGCCAGCGCATTCCAAATAAAAAAAATGCATTCAATTTTAAACCCTATTTCATAGACAATAAGGCGTGCGATCTCTGAGTCACCTCTGAGTCCCCCAGGCAACGGCGGTGCTTAACGAGATACGCAAGCGCGACCGTTGCCTCTGGGCAACGGGGGTGGGCATTTTCGCCAAAAGACGTCCCTTCGCTTTTTAAGGTGTCTCACGACTTTCCGTGGCGATGAGGGCTTTTCCAAAGGACTAAAAACTGTAGGATCGATAGATGGCGTTGATAAATTAAGCACTGTCAACTAAGGCGCGTTCAGAACCTACGCTCCGAGTGGAACCATTCGCTCTAACGGCGTATCAAACATTAGAGCGTGACGTTCGGTGGACACAACTTTGGTTGCACTCAGAGCGTAGGTTCTGCACGCGCCTCAGTTGACAGTGCTTAATTTATCAACGCCCTCTATCGATCCTACAGTTTTTAGTCCTTTGGAAAAGCCCTCATTAGTAAAAATCTATCTGGTCAACTAGCTCAAATATTTTAATGATCAAATGAACTTACCCTAAGTGAAGTTCGATCTTAATTATCCCTTCTTCGTCGAAGAGATTTAATTTGTTACAAAGTAGTAGCTCTGCTACTCGCTCGTACTCTGTCGCACGTAGTTCAGCGCCCAAGCGGGAAAGAGAAAGCAACAGCCTTCCCCTCCCCGCCTCCGACCATCGCCGCCCGCCGCCACGTCAACCTCATTCAGTTTGGAGTAGTAAGGAAATACATTGATATCCCCATCTATTATAGGGATACGGTTGTTGAATAAACAACTAGCAAGGGAGGGCTGGGACTTTAAATCTCTTCGACGAAGACAGGATAATTAAGATCGAACTTCACTTAGGGTAAGTTCGTTTGATCATTAAATTATCCCTTCTTCGTCTCTGAGATTTAATTTGTTACAAAGTAGGATGTTTAGAGAAGATATCAATGTTATTAGAAGAAAGTCTTGTTTGTTTATATAAATAAACAAGGGTTAAGTGAACACACATTTAATTATTTTTAATAGTTAAATAGGATGCAAATAAGTCAGTGCTCCTGCAACTGCAACACAATAAAAAGTAGTTTTATTATAATGTCGGTTCTGTGACATTAGAGAATGTCGGTTCTGTGACATTAGAGCCCCATGCCTGGAAACTCGCAAATATTGTCGATTGTCCAGTCCAAACAGCAAATTGCGAAAAGCATCCACAGAAAATCCGGCACACAGACTAGTAAGTGAACAAATTTTTCGTCACGAATGGCAGCAACTTGGCTGCCGCGCCGATGTGACCACATGTTACACAACATGATAAACAGGTAATGAGGTAAAAAAATCGGTCTAATTCTTCCATTATAAATTTTGTCGAATGTTTGTGACGAGGCAGCATTAATATGTATTTTTTTGGGGTTTGTATTAGTTCATAAGGGCGACAATATTTAAGATATTTCTATAAATAAACACAAATACTTTTATTACAGAAATACAAACTTAAAGAATGGAAAGTTCAACAAGTTGAGACTTACAAAAGATGTGATTAAACATCTGTCATTTAAATTTTAAATAATAAATTATTTCGTCAAATCTTACTCAGATAATATAATACAATACTGAGTTGCTTAATTGAATTAAGTACATGATCTGTATTCATTTACTTGTAGCCAAGGCTAACAAGGTGACCAATGGGTGCTTAATTGTTCAAAATGTAAGTTATTTGGGAGTAAGTTCAACAGGTAATCTTAAACTATTGTGAGATCCAACGTTATAGTGTAACAAACATATCTATTTTTTTTAGGTTATCATTGCCGGTGATATAGATTTAAAAAAATTGGGAGATATCTGAGCAATGATTGTTTAGTGGGATTCGTTTAGAAAACAGTTGTTTAGAAAACCTATTAAATCATTAATTTATATAAAATAAGATATTATTTCTTGGCAATAGTTCCAATAAAAAATATAGATTTGCTTGCAGTATTATTCAAATACTGAGGCAAGGTAACAATAAACACTTCTAACGCTTGACTGAGGAACGTTTGCCTTATAATATGCAGCCAGAGAAAAACTGACAGCGGGGAAAATGATGTTTCTTTCTGCGAACAGATGAAAATAAATTAACGCTTGATGTGACTATTACTATTTCTTTAACAGCAAGTTGATTAAGATTTCAACGAGGGAATGGAGTTGCCTGCCACAAGTATATTATTATGTTTACTAGGTAACTTCAATAATATAAGTGTATTTAATATATTGTGTAATTGCAGAAAATAAAAAACCTTTTTTTTTTCATTTCATTGAGAAACCATGGCCGTGATAGCTATTAAGTCATTTGGCTTTGTCATGTACAATAAAGTTATTTATTTTTTAAATAAGTGAGGAAAAAGAAAGCTAGGGAGGCGTTATTACGCCTATTGTTGATGATACCACTGCCATTTCTCGCGAGCAATTTAGCAATTTGATTTAATTGCAAGCAATGAACACCACTACTTTGATTCATTTATGAAATGGAAGTGGTGTTATTAATATACAAAAAAAAACTTCAGTTTAGGCACCTGCAGAAGACGGCGTAGTGCGCGTCCCAGCTGTAGCCAGTGCAGCCGCAGTGGTAGGCGCCGCCCATCGGGTCGGGTAGCAGACCATCAGTGCCAGTATACGCATGGTTTGCGAAGGATTTCATACCAAAAAAGCAGATCCAGGTCATTAATGAGCAGCAATTTTTCCTCGTTTGTGCAAAATCTTATATTGTCTTACTTTGACCGGCTGCTGCGTAGTCCATTGTCAAAGCAACGGAGAAAGTATTGAAAACTATTAGTTTTTCATATTGGTCTAAGTATCAGGAAAAGAAATATATTATTTTTTCACCATACAATACAAAATTGACAAGGTCCATAGTACGATATAAAACGTAATTAGTATATTAATCATTTTAATATAGTTAAACATTTATGCTCAATATGTACAAGCCTTAAGCTTGTCCAATATTAAAATTTTAAGTGTTAAAATAGTAATGCTACCGCAGTACAAACTGCTGTAATAGTTCCTAAGTATCTGACAAAGTCACTAAAATTTATTTTATTTGATTTTAATAGCTTCTTCTAAAAATATTTTGTTTGTCCTTATTTGTCAATATACTACTAATTTTAGAAATTCAATACAAGGCCAAAGAATATACATGTTTGGCTGGGATAGTACTTTCTTGATAGTTAATGAGGATCTTAAATATTTGAATCATTGTTTTTATAGTTTCTAATACTTGTGAGAAATTTTGGTAATTAATACCCAGACATAAGTGTCATTTTAATAGGTCATTGAAGCCTGAAAATTAATGGTTAAAATTATTGGTTTAAAACATTTAGTAAAGATGATGATTATGTGTAGTGCTATGCAAAAGCCAAAGAATAAGACCTAAAACTCATGAAGTTTATTGTCTAAATAACATTCTTACTAATATTAAAAATGCAAAAGTCCTTTTGTTTGTTTGTTTGTTACACCTTCACGTCTTAACTACTGAATAGATCATCATGAAATTTTTATACACGTTGTCTGGGTTACAGAGAAGGGCATACGGTACCTTTAATCCCGAAAGGAAAAAATTGTTCCCGAGGGATAGCAAGAAACATTTCCATGCAAGCGAAGCCGCGGGCGGCCGCTAGTCTTAAATGCTTTTTGCGCTGTGTGTAAAAACAACTGTTCTCAAGGACTAATAGTTGTGCCATGACATTATCAGGGCACACGGACGTATATAAGGGGGGGGTTTTGGGGGTCCGGACCCCCCCCCCCATTCATATCCATCTTACTTGTCCAACAGAAAAAAATTACATGCACCGCGCCGATTGAGAAAACGATAGATGCTTAGTTCGCCGCAGCAGTGTGTATCTCGAAATATTATACGACACTCAGAGCTGAGGTTGCACACAAATTGTTGGTAATTTTAACTTCTTTAAAAGTGTCATAGACAACTTTGCCGTAGAATGCATTTTTTAGAAGTTGTAACCCAAAAACTGAAATAAGTTGAGGTTTTTTGATCACTACGAAGTTAGCACAGGTCTTTCAGGGTTACGAATTCGGATTTACACTATTGATATCTATCCTAACGACATCACAAAAATGCAGAACCTTGCAATTATTAGTATGTTTAGATGACTGGGGTATTAGCAATAAAACGTAAAAGACTAAATTTATTACGTACTTTAAATGTTCAACTTTGTTATTTTTGAATAAATATTGCAATACATACATTACAATATATAACTTTAGATTATTGGATTAACCGACTAAAAATCGCGCTGCGCGCCTGTTTTTTTTTTGCTATAAAAAAGCAAGATTAGTTGATGAAACTGACTAAGAATCGCGCTGCGCGGCCATTATTTTTGCCTTTAAACAAGCGAGATTACAAGATTAGTAGATGAAACTGACTGAAAATCGCGCTGCGCGGCCGTTTTTTTGTTACTATAAACAAGCAAAATTACAAGATTAGTAGATGAAACTGACAAAACAATCGCGCTGCGCGGCGATTTTTTTTACTATAAATAAGCAAAATTACAAGATAGTACTTAGATAAAACTGATTAAAAATCGCGTTGTGCGGCCGTAATTTTTTTTACTGTAAACAAGCAAGATTACAAGATTAGTAGGTGAAACTGACTAAAAATCGCGCTGCGCGGCCATTTTTTTACTAACAGGCAAAATTTAAAATCTTGGAATCGCAGATAGGGGGCGCCCTGTAGAAATGTCGCCCAGGGCACTGGTAGTGTTAAAACCGGCACTAGCAGGCAATGTTTAATTTGTAAATGATAGATTTAATTGGCGTTAGAGCTCTGTTATTTTACGTTGTGGACCCCCCCCCCCCTTGTCAAAGCTATAGCTACGTCCGTGTCAGGGCACATGTTATGAGTTTATAGTCGTTCTAGCATCCTCCATAAAATGGTACCCACATGTTCTATTTTCTTTTGTAAAGAAAATAAAATATGTATATTTGTTTAATTTCTAATTTAACTAACTGAATACTTAGGGTTACTATTGGAAAGCACATAACGGTCGTTTGTGATAGTTTTGACTCGAATCGAGAACATATTTTAGCTGACCAGCTAAAAATACAGACAAGGTACAGACCTTTTGTTCTGATCCAGTAGCGCGACGGTGACGACGGTGGTGATTACAGGTAGCCCTTGGAGCTGGAAGCTGCAGGTAGGTGTCGCAAGGCTGATGAAACACGTTAAACTGGCCCTGCTGGTTGCTGTCCGTCACCTCGGCCCAATTGCTTGTGTTCCAAGATATGGTTGTGGTTGTTGTGGCAGACCCCAAGTTTAGAGAGGACTGAGCAGTAGGTGTCGTCGAGCTGATGGTCTTCAAAGACACTATACGAACGATTTTCAGTAGTGGCATAATACATGATAATCGCATGATTCATTTTCAACGAATCGGCGATGAGTTAATGTTATTTAAAATTTTACTGATCTTAAGGGCACCTTTAACACTTGTGGGAGTGTATTTTGATGTTCACAGCATCACTGCTGATTTTTTCACGAAGAAAAAAATAAGAAGGAATCAGAATTTTGTTTTATAATGTTGTTCGAGAAAACCGAAAACATATAAAAGTACTTGTACATAGCTGTATCAGTGACAACAATTTTGATGTTTTACTAAAAAGGTTATCAGGCCTTCAACTTTGATAGCAAATATTTGATTAATATTTGTAAAATAACGGTTAATATCTCGTATTAACACATAAAAGTATCTCGTAGTGACTTCAAGTAAATAATCTGCAGTTTACGTCAGCAAATCTAGGTATATATATTTTTATAAAATTATGGCTAATATCTCATAATAGTATCACTGGTCAATATCACGTATTGACTCGGGAAAAAATATCTCATAAAAGCAAGTATGTCATATTGACTCAAAGCAAATATTTTGCAAATAACACCAGCAAATCTATTCATATTTTGTTAAATATGAAGCGGTTAATAATGATTAAACGAACTTACCTGTAAGTTGAGTTCAGTCATAATATATGAAGGATTCGTCCGAAGACGTTAACTCACAAAAGCACGTCGTATCGACTCGAGGCAAGTATTCGGCAGTTTATTGTAAAATGATGGTTAATATCTCGTAGTAACTCATAAAAGTATCACTGGTCAATATCTCGTATTGACTCGGGAAAAAAAATTCACTGGTTAATATCGCGTATTGACTCGGGAAAAAAAGTACCATCGGTCAATATCTCGTATTGACTCGAGGCAAATATAAGGCAGTTTGCCTTTGTGAATAACTTGCATACTTTTCATCACAAAGAGAAAAGATAATTGTGAGTCTACCTTCACTTGCATAGTTACGGTATTTTACTGTTTCTCACGAATTAATTCACGTCTATAATTTCACTGATTTTAAGACTATAGTTAAACAAAAAAGTAACATTTTTGTGACTACGTGCGTCTTGCACGCGCGCGCAACAAAGAATGAGGTTGACGTGGCGGCGGGCGGCGATGGTCGGAGGCGGGGAGGGGAAGGCTGTTGCTTTCTCTTTCCCGCTTGGGCGCTGAACTACGTGCGACAGAGTACGAGCGAGTAGCAGAGCTACTACTTTGTAACAAATTAAATCTCAGAGACGAAGAAGGGATAATTAATGAGATCGAAGATTTTACATTCCTTTTTACTTCTAAACATTAAAAAATAGAAAGAATCATGTATTATAATTTAAAAATATTTTATAATGTAAAAATGATGGTCATTTTTGGCATGTCCCATACTGACTTGTTGAAGTTTAGAACATTGTTGTTCATTTATTATTAGCTCTATGCAGACGCGAAGTATTTTATGTGATGCATTATATTATTGAATTTGAGGAAATAGAGTGTAAATCATTGGAATACACATACATTATTTTTAAAACTAATTTAATTACTCGTGTCGAAATATGGTCCTGACATGGAATTCGACTTTGTAACCGCCTTTTTGCAAATAAATTGTATTAAAACTACCAATTAATTTTGTTTTTTACGGTCTAGCAACACTAACTCAATTCCGGAAAGCATTATTTTCTTAAACTGGCAAGAATCTGTTTTGTAAGTGCAGTTTGAAACTTGACGACGAGAGGGGTCCAAAAAGTTACTCTGTGTTTTGTAACCGTAAATTAAGTGGAAAATGAAGGTTTTGCTGTTTGAATCTATTTTAAAAGGTAAGTTTGATTAATATTGTAATGCGTCATAATACATTGATAACGATTGAGTTCATACTTTACGAGATTTTACAGTTTTTAGCTGCGGAAATGGAGAAGCGTTACTTCCACTTTGTTTGGTTACGTATGGGATGGAACCTCACAATTACAAAGTGGAAACATAAAGTCTAATTCACATGTATTTTTTCAAAAATAAATACCAGGTACTTTTAATATAACAAAGTTGGTGTAAAAGGCCAATGATTTTACTATTAAACCAAATCTGAAATCGTGAAAAAAACCATCTGTTCTATACATTTTGTTATTAATTTTTGTATGAAACAGCTGGTTCTTTTTTCGCGATTTCAGAATTGGTGCCGTAATAAAAGTTGTTCAGTTTGATGGTCCCTATCTACCATATTCGGCATTAGGGGTATTTTTGTAACACTTTGTGTAATATCCAATTGACTATATTTGTGCCAAATGTTTCGAATAATTATATGAATTGTGACTGAGACTTTACATTTCCATTTTGTAACCCATTTACTCGTTTTTGTAAACTGTCCCATTTTTATAATACTTTAAAATTAAAAATTTGTTAAAAAGAATAATATGTTGTTTTATTTTGTTATGCTAAGATAAAAATAGATGTTTATTTTCGTATTAAATTATCATTTATTTAGTCATGTTCGACGTTCTGAGCACGTGACGAAGAAAATAAGAGTCCATTATGGACCACTTAGTAAAAAGTGGGTCTTATTTTACATATAAAATATAAAATAGACCCGTTAGAGCTTCTGTTTTTTTTTCTAATTTGTTAAACGATGAGTACCTAATTTAATGCAGTAAAAAGGCAATATCTCAACACTATAGTTTTCGTGTAAATTTGAAAACAGTATGGTTAGTTTGATTACAAAATGGAAATAAAAATGGTGTTGCACCATATTTGAATCCGTTTTTAACAGGTTTTTAATGTTTTTACTAAGAAACATTTATGTTCAATCGGTAGTTTGGAATATAAGGAATATTTCTACACTTATATAATATAATTTTATTATATAAAATAAAATGACATCCACTTTGTAACCGGGACATCTTTTTACGAAAATGCCCGGGTGCGTTAGAGGTATGGTAGGTAAAGAGCGGTTTTCTGACAACAGAGAATTTTAGTATATTTTTTGTCGATAGATGGCTTATAGAAGTAGCGCGCGTAAAAAAAAATGGCAAGGCATGCTATGCTACTCGTGCGATTTACCCAATGAGTAATCGGTATTCTGTTTGATGGATTTAGTTGACACAAAAGTATATCATTTTGATTTGACGGATTTTTGACGGAAAATACCAACTTGCTTAGCGCGGTATTCAAAATATCTTGTTTGCAACACTGACGTCACGCATGACATGGCACATGACATTGACGTTGACGTTTGACGTTTGTTTGTTTTGTCTTGTCATATTTTGTTGTTCATCAAAAATTGCATATATTTTTATAAAAAAGATTTACTGGTTTGTAATGTAATGAATTCGTCTTGATTGATTTAACATCACTGTTGTCTTGTCGTAAAAAGAGCGTTCAACAATGGCTCTTTATGAAGGTATCGCATTAATACAAGAAAAACAAGCAGTTGTGCTAGATTTGGGGACGGACTACACCAAGTTAGTATCTAACTTATTTTAACTTGAATTATTATCTTCATTACTTATATAATGCTTCTATAATAATTATGTAAACTTTGTTTAGTTTTTCGACTATAAATAAGTCGGTAGATATAAAGTTTTACTCACTTTTTCAAGGTTTGGTTTCACTGGCGAAGCCGCGCCCAGGTGTATCATTCGATCCGAATTCTGGTGTCCGGCAGAGCGTCGGTATAAACGAGTACATGACTACCACACGGCTGAAGAGTTATACGACAATCTTGTGCATATGCTGCATTTGTTGTATTTCAGGTAATAAATAACAAGAACTTAAGGTGCTAAAAAGTCACACAATACATCTCAATCGCCTCTGTGGTCAACTGGTTCGCCCACTTGTGTAAGACGTAGGAATCCTGGGTATGATTTCCAGGAGGGGTACATTTTTACTCGGTTTGGTTAGTGATAGGACTTATTTCAAGTACGCCTGGGGTCATTCCAGCGTAACGGTCGTAACAATAACTTCTCAGAGTTTTTTAACAAAATTATGTATTTATAACTTGAAAGTAGTTTTGTTAAAGATATAATGTCTTAAAGGGTTACATGTTCAACTATAAACTTTAAAAAGCACAAGTGTATCTAAAGAATACATGTAACGGTTGTAACAACATGGTTCAGTTGCTGAAATGACCCCCTGGCTACCTACCACCGTCTTACCTAAGTCTGACACCATGACAACAATTTAAAAATTATTGTGTTCCATCAGTAAAAGGTTAGGTTACCAGTTCCTCAGTGATAAGGATTCTGGGTGTAGTGTGCTTCCATTTTTAGCTTTATTTTCACTTAACATCTGGTGAGGTGAAGGCCAAGCACTGTGTCTTTGTGCATAAAAAACCTTATTGGCGACTGTGAATTTAACCACTATGCGTGTAGCTGTGTCCCTTCGCCTCTCACCCACTTACATTGACATAGTGTTCTGCACAATGCAAGCCAAATAAGAATAGTACTGTCAAACAGCAATCTTGATCTTTGTTTCTTTTCTTGCACATCCTACACCCTGGAGTGGTAGCAAAATCCAAACAAATACAGGGTAATTTTGCAACCTCTTTACAAAATCAAATATAAGTTCAAGGAAGTAATAAAAAAAATATTGGTGAGATAATTATGTTTTTTTTTTAAATTCACAGTTTTCAGCCACTTTTTATGTCCAAAAAATCTAGGCGCGCACGCACACTCGCGCAAGCGACGCGAGCGGGGGAAGGTGGGTGGCGGGAGAGGGCGCGCGCGGGTCGACCATGCGATGCGCAAACCGTGACAACAATTTCAATTTGTGGAAAAAGGGAAAAGTTTGGGTCAAAAATGTATATATTTTTTTTATTAACAATTTGATTGTACTGCTGTTATAGAATGACCTGACAAAATTTGAAAAGGGGTCCAAAAATGACCCTGTATTGCCGTTTTGACAGTACCTACTATTTTTATTTGGCTCGCATAGTAAATGAAAATAAAAAATGAGCATGCTCTTTATTTTCAGGCACGTATTAGTGAATCCAAAAGAACGTAAAGTAGTTGTGGTCGAGTCCCTTCTCACAACTACCCTCTTCAGAGAGACTTTGGCCAAAGTACTGTTTACACATTATGAGGTAATTATTTTTAAATGTTATTTATTTTCCCATCCTTTTAAACTCCAAGAGAAACTTCCAAAGCTATGAATTATTAAACTACACCTTGGTTGGTGAGATAACTAAAATAGTTATTTAATACTAATCAATTAAAATAAACTATGTCGGGATTTACACTTTATACTAAAGGTCAAACCGCACTACAGCGGAGCGGCGCGGAGCGGCGCGGAGCGGCGCGGCGCGGCTCGGCGCGGCCAAATATTATTTCTATTGATTGCACTGATGCAAACCGCACTATAGCGGAGAGGCGCGGCGCGGCGCGGCGCGTACCGGCGCGGCACTGCAGATTTGGGTGCAAAAGAATATTTTGCCGCGCCGCGCCGCGCCGCGCCGCTCCGCGCCGCTCCGCTGCCGCTAGTGCGGTATAGCTGGCGGCGCGGCGCGGCCGAATATTCTTCATAATCGAGCTTCAGTCTATAGAGGGTATTTGGAAATATCTATTTCTACTGATATTTCAGTGTACAAATTTTGATTAAATTACAAAGTGGTATTTTACGTGATCATTTCATAAATCATCATAATCATAACTCATCACAAATAAGTAAATAAAAAATATGAGGATGTGTTGCTAAATCGTTCCTTGGAAATTCGTTCTAGGGAACGCGTGACCGAGCGTTCCCTTTTCGTTCGTGCGTCCAACTTCAATGAAATCTTGCCACGTCTGGCATTTGAGCCGCGCCGCGCCGCTCCGCTGCCGCGATAGTGCGTTTAGGAGAGGCCGCGCCGCTCCGCTGTAGTGCGGTTTGACCTTAAGGGCAACAGCGTCGCTTAACCAGTTAGCAACAAAATTCGTGTGCGCCCTTATCGCGCCCGCACGAACTAAACGTATGTAGTAAAGGCGTGCAAGCGATTTTAATACTAAGAGTGGTTAAGCGACGCTGTTGCCCATGGTACCTGTTTATTTTTGAGACTCCGATATCAGAGTCTCAAAAATAAACAGGTACATGGTGTAAATCCCGACATAGTTTATTCTAATAACGTAAATAACGATGGAAACTTAAAACAATATATTACTAATAAATTGTCCAATTTAATGATTTTATACTAGTGATTCAAAAATAGGATAGAAAAACAAAATATTAACCTTTGAAACTTTTACATATTTGTAAATTATATACCTATTGCAATCAATACAGTTAAAATAAAACCTCTCTCTAAAAACTCTTTTATGATAATACAAGACAAAATAATAATCACAGGTTTCTGGTGTTGTGTGGGCAGACAGTCCTCGCTTGTGTGCCATAACGTTGGGCACCCCAGTAGCTCTTGTTGTGTCAATTGGAGCCAGGGAGGCTGAAGTCTCTGCAGGTATGTATTTAAAAAAAAAACATCAGTATATTATTTATTATTCATATTATATAAAGAGGAAAAATTGATTTTTTTTTAATATTTTATTGAATACCAAATAATATACTGGAAAAATTCGTCTCATTACCAGATCATTTTTTTAAACGGGAATCGAACCCTTTGGAAGTCCGGTCCAATGTTCTTCCATCAGAAGGTATCATTACATTCCCAGGTAGTCATATCTAGAAGTAGGTAGCAAAACTAAATGTAATGAAATCTTTTAAAAATACTAGACAAGTGGTCTCAAAAATTTTACGAAAAATTCTATTATCAACTTATTAAATAAAAACCTCTGAGGGCGCCACTTTCGGAGGGGTTAGCCATCTTAATCATGTTATCTTTAAACAATACTAAATAATATACTAGAAAAAATACGACTCCCACCAGATCAATACTCAGACGGGAATCGAACGCGACCTTTGGATATCCGGTCCAATGCTCTGACCGCTGAGCTACCGAGCCACTAGTGACATAGTGGAATTTCATCTAATATATCCTACTCTGTAAGCCAGCGTCACTTCACCAATGTGAGGAATTACCTCGACATTCAATTGAAATATCTTTCCAGATATTTAGACAATTGATTAAGATGAAATAGCTATATAATTTTTAAATTTGAGATGTTTGCATTTACAATGCTATTTTTAAACAATACCACAGATAATATAATACTATACACAATACTAAATAATATACTAGAAAAATACGACTCGCACCAGATCAATACTCAGACGGGAATCGAACCCGCGACCTTTGCATATCCGGTCCAATGCTCTGACCGCTGAGCTACGTGTTACATGTTATCTTTGTTTCCAGTGGTCCATGCGTCGGTAGTGCTGCGAGCGATCCAGTCGCAGCCGCTGGCAGCTCGTGCTATACACGACGAGCTGTCTCGACTCTTGGACGAGGACAATAATACTCAGTTGCATTTACCCGATCATGTTATAGAGGACATTAAAGGTAACTAAACTTAAACATTAAAGGTTTTAAAATCATATTTCAGTCATTTCGAAAAATGTTCAAAAATCTCCCAAGAATGGGATCTACAGCACTATAGAGCCACTAGTTCAATATTCCATACTTTGGAACTAATGTTTTATGAATTAGGATCGGCGACAATCTTTTTTTAGTGGCTTATGCCAAGATTAACTTACTGTGAAGACATTTTCACGATATCTCTCAGAAGTTATACGAGCTAGAATGCTGTTATTTTGGGGGTCCTAATGACGTCATCCGCCACGTATGCAAACTTTACGTCGTACTTACGTGATAAAGGACATTGAGCTTGACATTTCTTTAAACCTTTATAACTCAACCATTTCTAAACGGATTTCAAAAAAATTTTCACTAGGGTTCATAGTACTGAATATGTTTTTATATTATATACTAGCGGCCGCCCGCGACTTCGTCTGCGTGGAAAGTTTTTTTGCTTTCCCTCGAGACAGTACTTTTTCTCTGGATAGCTTCCGCCCGCGAAATCGTCCGCGTAGACATGGAAGAGAAATTTCTTTACCGTGGCGTAGACAATAGAAAAATCCCCAGGTAGATATCCCATTTGCCCGCGATTTAACAATAAGGCGACCAGTTTAAATGATCTCCTTAGTATATGAAATCTAGTATTACGGAGAGTTCAAGCTGTTTCCTAAGTTCTACCCATCCGAATTAGATGATTAGCTTAGGTTTTAAGTTGGACCATATGCTACCAAACTGTGAAAATTCCATCAAAATCTGTTCAGTAGTTTTTGAGTTATTTGTGCACAAACATTTAGAATCTTCTGTTTTATTATATGTATAGATTTCAATCCTACTAATCCTACTGATATCCTACTAATATTATAAATGTGAAAGTTTGTGGGTTTGGATGTTTAGATGTTTGTTCCTCAATCACGCAAAAACTACTGAACGGATTTGGTTGAAATTTGGCACACAGATAGTAGATAGCCTGGATTCAAACATAGGATACTCTTTATCCCGATATTCCCACGGGAACGGGAACCACGCGGGTGAAATCGCGGGCGGCCGCTAGTATTATAAATGTGAAAGTTTGTGGGTTTGGATGTTTGTTCCTCAATCACACAAAACTACTCAACAGATTTGGTTGAAATTTGGCACACAGATAGTAGATAGCCTAGATTAAAACATAAAATCCTTTTTATCCCGATATTCCCACGGGAACGGGAACCACGCGGGTGAAACCGCGGGCGGCCGCTAGTATTTCAATAAAACTAGGATTCAAAGTAGCTGATCCTCATTTTCACCTTTATGTTGTTAACAGTAAAGACGTGTTTCGTGGGCCCCCGCTCCCGCGCGGTGCAGTGGGCGTCTGACCGCCCCCCCGCGCCCGCTAAAGGCGTGCAGTACCCCCTGCCGCACCGCGCCGCCATCACCGTGTCGGGCCGCGCCAGGGAGCTGGCCGCCGAGCCGCTGTTCGCGAGGGACAACGAGCTGGCTTCATTGCCAGATATAGTACTACAGTGTATCATACAGGTTGGTATTTATACTAAGGTCCGTATCCGACAAAATATCGTCTGCCGGTGTCATAGACATAGAAAAATTTTCGCTGCACTCAAGAAGACCAACAAAGCGTGGAAAAGAGAAGTTAACATTATACGGACACGGTCTGTGAAAAACAGAGACAAAGAATCAAGTGACAATGTGCCAAAAATTTTTACAGTAAGAGCCCCCTAGCGTCCCTTGCAAATGAGCAATCACAGTTTGTTTAACATATTTATTAATCCTTATTAGAATTTCAAATAAGGGTATCGTGGAGCCATGGTGTCTTGTGCTCTAAGTAATTGTGATATGATAAAAAGAAACAATCCAATTACATATCACACTTTTCAAAGGTAAATAAAATTTTGCCACACATTTCTCTAAAACCAAATTTGGCTAAATTTATTCGTTTTATCGATAAAGAAAACAGTATGGAAAACATAGTTTATTAATTTCGTTTGCCATAATATAGTCTATGTATGTAAGTCATATTTTATGTATCTCATATAATAATGTATACATTCTTTTTTCGGATCACCTGTTTATTGACATTGTTGTTCTTCGGCATTCTATTTCTATGGTCGGTATACTTTTTAGTTGTTATGTGTCCCACAAACATACAGTAGCGATCGATCACATAATTAAAAACCAGTCGATTTTCATACGAACGAGGTAACTTTAAAGCCTTGGTTATCCGCCAAGAATTGACCTAGCTGTGATCTGATGTTGGCTATCCAGGGACTGAATGGAGGAGATTCAAATTGCTATAAGGGGGGGGATGCAGTAAGCCTTCTCGAATGAGCATCCGTGTAAAGCCAAATTAATGCTCGGGCCCCCTCCGTGAGTAGCGGCATCCAGACAACATAGGCCGTCAAACTAATTACTGCACTAGAAGGCGATCAAAAAAGTCATGCCACAGAAAACTCCAACACAAAAGCCGAAAAGGCTCTTGTCAGAGCCAACTATGACAATGATATCGGTGAAAATCGAGGGCATATCTACCGAAAAAGAATGCCTTCTGTCAGATCTTTGCATGCAAAGACATTGCGACATCCTCTGTGTCCAGGAAACACACCGAGGAATTGACAACAGCCGACCAGCCATTCAGGGGATGAAACTCATAGCTGAAGTCCCCCATCGACAGTACGGGAGTGCCATATTCGCCAGGCCAGATATAGAGGTACGCACTGTGTACCAGACTAACACCAGTAACATAGAGATCCTTACTGCCGAACTTAGTAACTGTACGGTCACTTCTGTGTACAAACCTCCCAATGCACCTTATAACTTCAGCTGTCCGCCGAACTTTAACGCCCAACCGGTTAAATTCGTCCTTGGTGACTTTAACAGCCATAGTGAGAACTGGGGATACAGAACCAGCGATGACAACGGAGTGAAGGTTGAAGAGTGGGCTGATGGACACATGCTATCTTTGATCCATGATCCAAAACAACCGTCATCATTCAACAGCGGCCGCTGGAAAAGGGGTTACAACCCAGATCTAATCATTGCCAGTGATCGCATAGCTCAACAGTGCGTGAAGACAGTAAGTGGTGCAATACCGAGGACCCAACACCGTCCAATTATGTGCCAGGTACATGCCGCCATACGACCAAGGATAGTCCCACATAAAAACAGATTTAACTTCGTAAAGGCTAACTGGGAAAACTACTCGAAGGAACTCGATCACCGACTGAAAGACCTAGAACCACGCCCGGAAAACTACGATACTTTCTGCAGGATAGTTTGGGAAGCTTCTAGGCAACACATACCACGTGGATGCAGAACTAGCTATTTACCCGGGATGTCCGACGGCCTGAAGGACGGGATGAAGACATACCAAGACCATTATGAATTAGATCCCTTCTCACAGGACACCATCGATTTTGGGAATGAATTGCTAGAAGCCATTTCCGAAACAACGAGAGAAAAGTGGAACAAGCTAATCGAAGGCGTAGATATGACGCATAACAGCAAGAAGGCATGGTGTTTTATAAGAAAACTAAATAATGACCCTAAAATCGCTGATCGTCATTCCAATGTGACCGAAAACCAGATTGCTCACCACTTACTCCAAAATGGGAAAGCTACCACGAAAAGTCGCCCGAAGAAGTTCACACGAGACCCTGGTAAAGAGGTTAACCACTTGAACGAGGCTTTTACAGAAACAGAGCTCAAGTTAGCCCTTGATAGGCTCAAAGAAGGTAAAGCCGCTGGTCTTGACAGCATCAGGGTCGAGCAGCTGAAACGGTTTGGACCGATAGCGAGGAAGTGGCTACTGGATCTGTATAACTCCTGTACAGTCAGTGGCACGAATCATGAAAATTTTTCGACGGAGTGGGGATAAGTTCGCGCATGTGCTCTTGTGAGCGACCAATAGCGCGCGCCCCTCTCCCGCCGCCCGCGCCCCTCACCGCAACGCATACCCAAAATACGCGATCCGCGCAATCCCCACCCGATTTCATGATTCGTGCCACTGACTGTATCAGCACAACTAAAATACCCAAACTCTGGCGGAGATCCCACGTCGTAGCTCTTCTAAAACCAAACAAAGACCCTGCGAGTCCGAAAAACTATAGACCTGTGTCCCTCCTTTGCCATACCTTTAAGGTATTCGAACGGTTAATCTTACAGAGGATATCAGGCACACTTGAGGATGTTTTCATCAAGCAGCAAGCAGGGTTCAGGCCCGGAAAGTCGTGCACAGCACAAGTGCTCAACCTAACCCAGCACATCGAGGATGGATACGAAAGGGGATTGGTTACGGGGGCAGTGTTCGTAGACCTAACCGCTGCATACGATACGGTTAACCATAAAAAACTCATCGCCAAAGTCTACGAATGCACGAAGGATCATAAGCTTGCCAAAGTCGTGGAGCAGTTGCTTAGCAACAGAAGGTTCTACGTGTCGTTCCAGGCTCAGAAGAGCCGATGGCGTACACAGAAGAATGGGCTACCACAGGGCAGTGTCTTAGCGCCAGCTCTTTTCAAAATTTACACGAACGACCAACCAATTTTCGCTGATATGAGACACTTCCTCTTCGCCGACGACTTGGCCTTGACTGCCCAAGAAAAATCATTTGAAAAAGTCGAGCAAAGACTATCGGAGGCACTATGGGGACTGTCTCAATACTATGTGGAAAACCAGCTCAAACCTAACCCGGACAAAACTTAAGTTTCAGCATTTCACCTTAGGAACAAAGACGCCACAAGGAAACTAAACGTCACATGGGAAGGGAAATTACTGGACCACACACACTCTACTAGATACCTTGGGGTGACATTGGACCGGTCTCTTACATTTAAGGAACACTGCAAAAACACCAAGCAGAAAGTTTCATCCAGAAACAACCTGTTGCGGCTGCGCACTACCGGCCTCGCGCTCTGTATATCAGCGGCTGAGTACGCGTGCCCTGTGTGGAGTGCCTCGGCCCACACGCGCGAAGTAGATGTGGCGGTAAACGAGACCTGTCGCCTCATTACTGGCTGCCTCAAACCGACGCCTGTCGCCTACCTATACCAGCTGGCTGGCATCGCCCCCCCGGCGAAGTGACCACGGCGATGGAAAAGCGGAAACAGGAGGACGACCCCCGACATACAATGCACATGCACGAGGCAGTTGGGAGCCGCCTGAAGTCCCGGAGAAGCTTCTGCAGAACCACCGCCTTGGAGAATGGCGTAACAACCCATGAAGCACGCATACGAAAGTGGAAAGAGCAACTCGCTGAGGACGACACCGTGGTGGAGCCCGCAGAAAAACTGCCTGCTGGGTCGCGGCTGAAGTGGCCGAACTGGAAATCACTAAACCGGCTGCGATGTGGCGTCGGTCGCTCTAGGGAGAACATGCAAAAATGGGGTATCCTGCCGGAGGACGCTAGTGTCGCCTGCTTATGCGGGCAACCACATACCATGCAACACCTGAGGCAGTGCCCACGTTGCCCCACCACCTGCACTCTCGATGACTTGCGGAGGGCTACTCCCCGAGGGGTGGCTGTGTCGGAGTACTGGCAATATAAAATTTGATGCCTTCAAACGAAGAAGAAGAAGAAATTGCTATAAACAGATAAGGATTTGTTTAAAAAACTGCGAAATAAGCATTAATCTGTAGGAAATTCCTGAAACTGAAAACTCTGATCCTTATATCTCTTAAAAGGTCAGTTGGGTGTGTATAGCAATCTGAATCTCCTCTATCAGTCACTTCTTGGCGGAGAACCAAGGATTCAAAGTTACCTCGTTTGTATGAAAATAGACTGGGGTCTTTAATTATGTGACTGCTACTATATGTCTGTCTGTAAGCGAATATGTATGTTGTCAGTTACGTCTTTATAATTTTGTTATGTTTTGTTAGATTAAAATACATCGTTTTCTACCGCAAGCACTCTGAAGTTGGTCAGTTCAGTTCTGTTGTACATTGTTAAATTAAGTGCATTGTACAAATAAAAGTTTTTTTTTTCCCATACAGTGTCCGATCGACGCCCGACTCGCTTTGGCTGAGAACATCCTAGTGACTGGCGGCACGGCGTCCATGGCCGGCCTTAAAGCGAGACTGGCGCACGAACTACGACATTTAGTCACTCTGCCGCCTTACAGGTTAGTAACAAGTTAATTTTAGTTCTTATGTCAACGGAATAAGATTTATTTTCCTTTTCCGAATTCAACCGCCTCTGTGGTCTAGTGGTTCGCCCACCCGTGTAAGACGCAGAGGTCCCGGGTTCGATTCCCAGGGGGGTTCAATTTGTACTCAGTTTGGTTGGTGGTAGGGCTCATTTCAAGTCCGCCTGGCTAGCTACCACCATCTTACCTAAGTCTGACGCCATAACAGCAATTTAAAAATTGTTGTGTTCTGGCAGTTAGAGGTAAGATAGCCAGTATTCCGGGTGTAGTCAACGAACTAAGATCTAAGGAAGCCTAACTCCTAACAAATATTGCATAAAAAATGGCACCTTCACATATTCTGTAACACAAAAGGTCGCAAACTCAACAATGAACTAGTAAAAACATACCTTATTACAATGCACGCATAATCGGCATTAGATTGTATTCTAACGCATATGACGTTTTCTATTGGCTGGGGTTTGAACGCAGATCAAACATGATTGGATATTTGACTCGCCTCGTGTCACTCATTGGGCCGTTGTCGTGCCTTTGTCATTGAGGCGAGGACGGTGTAACGTAGAATGCAGTCAGTACACCTAACCTACTACGGCGCGCTGGGCGGCATCATAAAATTGTTTTATGAAATTAGTACATTATTGTTTGTTAGATATAATGTTTGTTTTATTATGTAGACGGACGACTTGACTTGATGCAAGTCGCCTGTAACTAGTCGCTCTAAAAAACTAAAGGAGACCTATGTCAGCAGTGGACGTCTTTCGGCTGTGATGATTTTATTGTTATTTTATTTTATGAAAATTATAAAATGATGATGTTGATGAATGATGATCATATTATTTGTCACGAATTGGAAAGACATATGATTTCAAGAAGGACTAAAATTAGGCAAGCTATTGAAATAAAATAGGTATGCTTGATAAAAGACAATGTATTCTATAAAGATTTTTTTTTTCATAACATGTAAGTACATATTATGTAGATAATTATCACATTTGCGCGAGCAACACCTTAATACGTCTTTTAGAGGTGTGACTGATAAAGAACAACAGTATTAATACGTCGCTTTATTTTTATTTTTTACTTAAAAAAGCATGCCTTAATTGGCAATACAAAATTCTTATAGCGACACCTTTTTAACCGACTTCAAAAAAGGAGGAGGTTCTCAGTTTGTCGTAATGTATTTTTTATAGCAGCGTATTCCACCAAGTCAAAGTTTATTCTTGTCAAGATCTTTTTCAAATGCAGACTATTTTAACATGCTTATTGACCGGTGCGCAAATACCTAAACTAGCAATATGGGTGACGGTGGATTGGAAGAGGTGGACCAACTCCGTAGCCAGCGCGATCTCCAGATTTGACACCCCTTGATTTTTATTTGTGAGGTCATGTTTACAGTTGATGTTTAAAAACATTTGTGAGAGTGAATCCGTAATGCGTTTGCGAATAATAGCCACATTTGTACTAATTAAGTGGAATACAGGTGTGCTGCAAAGTGTTCGGGACAATCTAGTGCACCGTTGCTAGGCATGTATTTCTGTTGGTGGTGGAAATATAAAGTAGCATTTTCGCAGCAGATCTCACATTAGGGTTCCAGCAGAATGATCCGCGGATCAAACTCCATATTAAAAAGCTGTTTTCAGAGCTGCATAAAAATCATAGTTTCTGGAAATTGTCATTACTTTGTGTTCTGATCTGACGGTCTTGACCTCATGACGTCACTACTTGTCGTGCCACTCTGCTGCCTTCGGTGTTGCAATGTGAGTTCTCCATTTTTTATTTATTCTATTTTAACCAGGGATTTTTACTCATTAATCAAAGAGGATTGCGTGAATAGAATCTTTATAGGTACCTACCTAATCATCCCTTCACGGATTGGACAGCGTTTTTGTTACACCCTGTATAATAATAAAAAACAAGGAGATTACATCTGATTACTCGTTTTCTATGTATTGCATATTGCAGGACGCGCCATTTTTAGCATTACAAAATTTTGATTTAAATTTTCCTTTTTATTGTTGTACTGAATTCCATGAGAGAGTTTTATTCTTGTTTAAAAATGTGTGATAGCAGTGAATGTGAAGATTTGACTCTGCCCCACAAAGCGACTGAACACTTGTTGCATAATAACGACCATATTTTGTATGTATACGCTCATAGATATTTCTAAAAAACGAAAAATATGTTACTTTCCTATGTTATGTTATGTCTGTATAGTTTTGCTGCCTTCTTTTGGTCTTTTTCGCCACTTGACCACACATGACGTCATTTTAATCATTTTTCTAATTATTTTTTTGTGGTAACGCTAACGACTGTCGCCGAGCGCGTGGCAGACATGACTAATCGTGCTTCACTAGTACTTTTTTAGCCCCGCCCACTCTGTGTTAGTTTGCGTGGTGCTATTTTTTGAGCGGAATTATACTTCCTTAGTATCTTAGTTCGTTGGGTGTAGTGGACTTCCACCTTCAGCCTTATCGTCATTTAACATTAGGTGAGATGAAGGCCAAGCACAAACCCGTTGTGTATAAAAAAAAGTCTAGTAGGATTATTCACGATTCTCGGAAATCTACTCGAAAGCATTCGATTCGAATCCGTGTCCTTCGATATTACAAAAATATAGCTATTCACAAATACATTCGACTGGCATTCGATTCACTTTCCAACGCGAAAGCGCAATGCATTTATAAAATTTAGTAGCATAAGGTAGAAAATAAAATCGAAGACTATATTCCGATTCGATTTGGAAAGTTGGTTTCCGACAATAGGGAATATGCATAAGTCACCGATTTTGATGAATTTGAGCTTGATCGCTGCGGACACTTATAAAAACATGATGGAACAGGAAAAAAAAATGTATTATTTTAGTTTTATCACACGATGAAATCAGGGAAAAATAACGATTTTTTTTTTTTCATTTTCGGATATAATGCACTTTACAGTCAGATGGAATATCGAATAAGAAATAATATTTTGTATCGCACATATGTACTTAAACGCAAAATTTAGGGAGATAATTGAAGTTTACTGGCTAACTCCATATTAAACGCGCCGAAACACACCTGAAACGTGATGTGTGACGTCACCGTTTTGTATGGAGCGTTTTCGGCGGGTGCTGCTGCGCGCTAACTTCAAATAACTATATCACGAGAAAAAAATGCAAGAGAAAAGTTTTAATATTACAGTTAATTTTCTCACGCATTATACTTTTGATTAAGATTTAAAAAAAATTGATGCATATTCCCTATTGTGAATAACCCGCCCTGATCGGAGTACGTGGCCCACGTGTGCCTAATGTAGGTTCCCGTTATACTCTTGCAAAATGTGCCTTTTTATGCACAACGGGATAGAGCTTGGCCTTTAGCTCACCTGATGTTAAGTGACGATAAGGCCGAAGGTGGAAGTGCACTACAACCGGAATTCTCATTACTGAGAAACTGCTATCTTACCTCTAACTGCCGGAACACAACAATTTTTAGATTGTTGTTATGACGTAGTAGTAGGTAAAATGGTGGTAGTTTGAAATAAGCTCTACCACCGACCAAACCGATATACCACCGACTTTCCCAACCAGTGGGGTGCACCTCCCCACCCTTTCCCTCACGGGCGCGACGAAAGGCAAAATATAATTAGTACTTATAGAAACTCAAAAAATCATATTTTCTCACAGCGGGAACGGTGTTATCAATGCATAGTGCACTTCTTGTGTTTGATTGTTGATAAATCTACTTGAATTTGAATAAAAATAAACACATTTACTTGTATTTTTATCGTTTCTTAGTGTGATCGGGGGCTCCCCCCCGACCGAGCGTAAGTATTTTTTAGCATACCATTGCGTTGGGTTGGGAACCTTTGGGCTGTTGGAAAAGTCACTAACGGAGCGTTCAAGTATTAGGTACGTTACGATTTTGGGGGGGAGGGGGGTTTTGTAAAACGTTACAATGCGTTACAGGGGGGTGGGGGTACAGAAAAACGTTACGGTGCGTTACATGGAAGGAGGGGGGTTAACAATCTCCAAAAATTGCGTTACTTAAAGGTGGGTACCCACTTAGGTTCGCGAACCTCCGCACTCCGCGATCCTGCACCAAAATAATTGTTTCTCCTGTGCTGCAACAGTGCGCCATAGTGTGTACGTGTGTGAATACGTATGCGAACATGGTTCGCACTCGTACACACTATAGTCAAAGTGAAAATAAAATGTTTGCTATAGCACACTGTTCAAGGTTCGCGGAGCGCGGAAGTTCGCGAACCTAATTGAGTACCCACCCTAATACTTAAACGCTCCCTAAACAAAAATAGTGGCCGATCCTCAAATTGAATATTCCAGCGACCGTCTCTGCATCCGCACGTTCAAGTTCCACAAGTCGCCGACGCACGACAGCTCGTGCGCGTGGACGGGCGGCGCGCTGGCGGGCGCGGCGGACGGCGGCGCGCGCGCGCTGGCCCGCGACGTGTTCGCGCGCGAGCGCCGCCTGCGCGACTGGCCCTGCCTGCTCGACAACACGCCGCCCGACCACCCCCACCGCGCCATCACCGACGAATAAATAAAATAAAATGTTATTAAAATCTCCTGGATGTAACCTCCTTTCCTTGCGCCGTGTGTATCATCAGCAGGGGGTAAAGGTCAAACTGCACTACAGCGGAGCGGCGTTGCGCGGCGCGGAACTACAGCGGAGCGGCGCGGCTTTTCCTAAACGCACTATGGCGGCAGCGGAGCGGCCCGGTGCGGCTCAAATTGCCAGACGTGGCAAGATTTCATTGAAGTTGGACGCTGTAGTGCGGTTTGACCTTAAATCCGCGGGCGTTTTGAACGCCGTAGAACGTCGTCGGCGGTAAAAATATCGTGCGTTGAAAAAATTGCTCGTGTGAACAATCCCTAACAGCCATGTCAATTTCAAAATTATAATAATAACTAAAAAATAGTTCAGGCAAAGAAAGCTCAAAAAATGCAAGGAATAGAGGGAAATGCAAGGAACACAAGTTTGAAGGTCTTTAGGCTGGCCCCAGACCTACCGGTTCCGTTTCTTTGCTTTGCTGTGCTACCTTGCTTGAAAGACCGCCGGCCAACCAGGGTAATTTTCAATCTATCGCATTTTGGGACTAGACCAAATTGGCAAGATAGCCATTAGCTTGGTTTTATCAAATATTATCGCCTGGATTGCGAAGTAGGAAGCTTTTAGGAGATGTGCCACCCTGAACATGGACTCCGATCGTTAAAAATAACTCGATCGCTTATTTATACAAGATGTTTGATAAAGCCTTATAAAACTGAATATGGTAGATAGGGACCATAATAAAACTGAACAACTTTTACTATGGGACCAAATCTGAAATCGCGAAAAAAAATGAACTGTTTCATACATTTTGATAATTTCGTTATTATTTTTTGTATAAAACAGCAGTTTTTTTTTAAAACGAAAACTAAAACTTCTCATCGCACCCCAGACAACGATATTTGATAACACCAAACTAATGGCTATCTTGCCAATGTGGTCAGGTCAAAATATGCGATAGATTGAAAATGAGCCTCTTGGCCGGCGGTCCATGGTAGAACAGCAAAGCAAAGAAATGAAACCGGTAGGTCTGGGGCCAGCCTTATGCCTGCCTACCATTTTGAAATGACCTGCCTGAGTATTTAATTTTTCGCTAAAAAGTACTAATGTTAACTATAATTTATTGTTGAAAAACCTATTTGTAATATAGTCTTAAATTATCTAAGCACATCACTATTACACACAAAACAAAACAACTTTTATTAAACAAAATATTATTACCTAAATATTTACTACCGTCTTTTATTTTGGGGTCCACTATTGTGACTAAAATGTAGTGATTATTTCCTCTATGATTGTGACCACAGAACAATAAGGGTGCGGGTACATTTGTCTGACGCCACCATTTGTTAACACGTGGCGTGGTGTCAGATAGATGTGCCCGCACCATAATCTCTTGCTAAGTATTGGCTTCCGAGATCGGTCGGCTGGCCGCAAGATCGTCCTCAGGCGAGGTCCATAGGCGAGCCGAGCAATAAATGCTTTCCAACGAGCCGAGCATTCACTTTTGAGCAAAATTATGAACGTTCTCGTCGAACATTCCCTTGCGAGCTTGGAGCATTTGAATACGATCTCGATAAATGCCCTATGCCATAGCCTATGCCATTCATTTCAAAAGTCGAATATTTTATTTTTATTTACAAATGGCCAGTAATATTCCTTCAGCACGCGTAGCATGAGCAAAGGGGACTCTTGTCTACGAAGACTTGTCGTCTCGACCCTCTAGATTGCTGAGCACAGTGGTGGGACTCGCTCTCAGAATTTTACAACCTTTTTATGTCTTTTAATACAAATATGAGTTTTAAAATATAATATTTTTATTTCAACATCAATAAACGTTGAAATTATCTGAAATGATTCGAAATGATTTAGTTTAAACATGATACTTATTTTTTAATAAGTTCTAAGATAAAGAGACACTCACAAAAGCTTTCACTTCCGTAGACAAAGCTCTCTCGAGCTCGAGAAGAAAAATGTTGCCACTAGTAAATATTTATAATTATTTTCATCATTTCTCTTAAAGGGCGTTCCTTTCTATACGTTTTACGACGCAAAACTCTTAAAACCGAGTTAAATATAGCCGTATGGATATAGTTCGTTTGCCTTCCTTTTATTGAGAGATTTTTGAAAAGATGACACAGACCAACGCACTTGTTAATTTAGTAATAAATATTGAAATCAATGTATGAAAATAATTTTAATTTACGTTTTTAAGTAAATAATTTAAAATTAAGTAAAATAAAAGTAAAAAAAATACTGAAGGGAAAAAAGTGTAATATTAGGAAACAATATTATGGAATAGGTAGGTACCTTTTTACAATAAATTATTTATTGTATTATTTTAATTTATAAAATTTATGAAAAAATTTAAGAATAAAAAATAGTTATTCGTTATTTACTACTAGTAAATATTTATTATATTTCTTTTATTATAAATTTTATAATAAAATAGAATTACTTAAATACAATTTTTAATTTTTTTTCTTTCCGGACAGCTGTTTTTGTCGTTTGTGCTGTAACTTCTCTTCTTACCTTAATAAAATATAAACACGGACAACTTAGATTTATTTTTATTGCGAAATCAAAAACTCAGAAAAAAAAATAAGTCGACAAATCTTTCTCGACCACTCGAAGGGTGGTAGACAAATTTCTCCCACTCAACTGTCAAATTAATGTCAGTTGAAGACAAAAGATCGTGTTTGTCGACTTTTGACATTAGGCCACGACAAAGAACAATGCGAGTCTACGGTTGTAAAATGCGAGCATGAGTATCTCGATCTCAACCCGACAAAAGTGACATTTCGGTGTAGACAAGCCATTGTTCTGTGAGTCGAATCTTATCTCGATGTTGGTCATGCTACGCGTGCTGGGGGGCTACTCAAATGGCCACTTTTCCATTCGTTCGCTAACTTTAATCTTAAAAATAAGCAATTAATGATCAAGTCAGACGTCGCAAGTTTATGTAAATCACAGACATTGTCGTATTGTATGGAATCGACAAGCCTACGACACGTTATTTTGGTGTTTATGGCTTATTTTTAATTTTTAAGTTAGCGAACGGATAGAAAAGTGGCCGTTTGAGTAGCCCCGCTGGTCGCCCAAGTAGCGTCGACTTCGCCGTCGGCTTCATTTGACAGATGGTTGTAATACATTGCTTCGTTTCTTTGAGTCTTTATTTGTACCAAAAAAAGTAGCAATGTATCACATCCATCTGTCAAACGAAGCCGACGGCGAAGTCGACGACACTTGGGCGGTAGGGCCCCTGATTCTCCCAAAAGTCTGGCAAATCCTAAATTTGCCAGGAACAACATTGAAACGTAGTGATTATAATCTCCATAATCTCTTTTCACCCAGCGTGCGCCATGAAATCCGCTGAAATTGCCGCAATAGGAATTTGTGTTTTAAGACGTTTAAAGAAAATTGTGGGTCCATCCAATTATAGTGAAGTTTATTAAAAGAAAGGTTATTAAAAGCTGAATTTGTGACGCTATATGAACAATTAAGACAGCCTTTAGTTAAAAACTTCTAATTTGCGATAAATTGCCTAATCTGGCCACACTGGATGTCGGGAGAATCTGGCGTTGAAAAAATAGCCCGTGGGAGCACCTAGTACGTTTCTCCTATGTTGCATTTTGTCGGCGTTTTCCGCTCGAGATAAAAAAATCGCGCGGTAAAATTAACGTCCGTGTCAACACAAAACTGAGAAGTTATGTGACCTTCAATGGGAAAATGTATGCACCTTATGGCTAGGCCGTAAAGTGCCTTTACCTTTGGATAAACACTAATGTTTCATTCAAAGCGTAATGCCGGGTCCATAGCGCATGTTTTGCCATACACGCCCTACACAATCAACAAATATATCTTAACATTCAACAAAATCCTCATACGTTTTTTTTGTTAAATGTTGAAATGTTTTTGTTTATTGTGTAGAGCAAAACATGCGCTATGGACCCGGTATTAGAAAAATTGCAAGTGTTCATTTCATTCAGTTCATTTATGTTCGTCATTTCGGGTGTACCTTACTCCTTCTGGCTTGTGAGCTATAAAATCCTTCAGTGACGGATAAACAATTTCTTATTTTAGTATTCACAACAAACGTGACGCTAGATTTTATGAATGATTGACGATTGAACAAGGTCCTCACGGAATGACGCTGCAAATTATGGATGCTGAAAATAACAAAAACTAGCTAACGAAAGTCCAGTTTCACTCCCTAGATGCTCAGTGACGCAAAAATAAATAAGATTTAACACACAAAAATCATTCAAATCAGAACAGGGGCCCTATTTTTGAATCGCTCGACGTGGCGTCGAGCGCTTGTTTCTACTGATTTTCGTTCGACATTTGACTTTCCATATTTTTGAATCGCTCGACCGCAACGAGTGCCCCTACCCACTCGTTTATAGTCGAGCGATACGGCACGGCGAGCGATATTCTTTTCTACTTAAAAGCAAAGATTTTTGTTTAACAGACAATAGAAAAATGGATATTACGTTCCGTTTTCGTTGTGGTAGTTACCAGTTTTCTCTAAATTCTGTATGGAACGGATAAAATCCAACATTTCGTATTATGTTGGCAGCACGGAAACGAACGATTCAAAAATACGGAAAATCGGCGTCATGCGACTTGGAAGACGAGTGTGACTTAAGTCGCATGCGACAGCAAAATGTCATACGAGCGATTCAAAAATAGGGCCCCATAAAATCGTTGTTCAAACAAGGGCCACACGAAACTGTGTGGTCCAAATTTCATTTGTCAAAATATCGACAATTATACCATTTGGAGCCATATAAAGCAGTCTAGCAGCGTCACGTTTGATAAGTGACAGTATACAACACTTTGAATCCGTTCGCATAACAACACATCAATAGAAAAAGCAAAAACAATATTCCGACCCATCAGGCTGTGTGGCCCTTATTCAAAACTGTCACTTTACGTGAATTTAGCGTCACGAATGTTGTAAACCACTTAATAGTAAAAAGAATTTCCGTCACTGAGGATCTAGCTTTACCTGGAACCAATCACTGTAGTACTTACGATGCAATCCATGATAAAATTTGTATGAGATTTTTAAGATAGGGTGACAACAGTGTACGTACGTTGATGGACAGAAACCCTATAATAGGGAATGTCCGAAAAAAAACAAATTGGCTGAATATTTTTCTATAGGTAGGAATAAGGTCCCTTAGTAATAGAAAAAAGTTTTAGAATTTTCGGTTAGGTAAAAAAGGTTTTAAAAATCAAAGTCTCTTCGACTTCACAAATGTATGAAAGTAACAGCAGAATGGAGATTATACCTTTGCCGCTAACTGCCACAAACACAACACGTATTTTAAAAAAAAGTTTTGACATTTTGTCTTGAAACTTTTTTTTTAATACCATGTTGTGGTTGTGGCAGGTGTTGGCAAAGGTACAATCTCCATTCTGCTGTTACTTTCATACATTTGTGAAGTCGAAGAGACTTTGATTTTTTGAAATTTTTTCTCGAAACCGAAAATTATGAAAATTTATTACTAAGGGACCTTATTCCTACTTATAGAAAAATATTCAGCCAAATTGATTTTTTCGGACATTCCCCATTGTCCTGTTAGTTAGCTAGTTTTACAGCTTTGCATTCTAGCGACTTAAGTTACTTATATAATGCATGTTCAATGAAACCTGCGAAAGTCCGTTTGTTTGTTTATTTGTTTGTTTGTTTGTTACGCCTTTTTAAATTTTGCATACACGTTCTCAGGAGTACAGAGAAGGACATAGGGTACTTTTCATCCCGAAAAACAGTATTGTTCCCGAGGGATAGAAAAAAAACTTTCCACGCAGACGAAGTCGCGGGCAGCCGCTAGTAGGGTTTATATTATGTTTTATAACAAAGATGAGACAAAACATGCGCCGAATTTGGTGTTTATAGCTACTGCGCATCTTTTGTCACGTTTTTATCTTGCCAAGTTACGTGCAGGGCCGTATACCTTTCATCTTGAAAAACAATTGTTCCTGAGGGATAGCAAAAAAAGATATGATTTTGTATAGATATATCTGATCAAAATATTTTATCCGTTAAAAACTAAACAATATGCATATATCCAATTAAAAATATCAATATAATTATCGTTATTTTTTCAACAAGCCAGGAATCGTTCGCACGAGCGCTTTTTTGACGTTTTATAGCGCGGTTTTTTTAATGCTTCGAATGGAACATAATTGTGACATTCCACGGGAAAAAGTACCTTATGGCCTAACCATAAGATACCTTTTCTCTTGGAACGTCACATGACTTCTCAGCTAAGTATGAGTTCGCACGGACAGACGCATAGCGCTAGCTTATTTTTTGGGGAAAAACCTTCCAAAATTCTAAAGTTCATGAAACATTGCTTTTCATTGACATAGTATATAAAAAGTTTAGGAAGTGTCTATTCATCGGGGCGCCTCGACGAATAGTATTTTTCTCTATCTAGCGGTGCGCACCATTGAATAGCACTTTCTCTAGGAATTGGCTATAGGCCGGTGCCTCGGGTTCGATGATCCCCGCGGGAAGTAACATCTTTGAGTTGTTGTTTCTAGTTTGGTTTGGACATTGCAGGCTGATCACCTGATTGTGCGATAAGAGAAATGATCCGTGCTTCGGCTGTAGATCCTGCGCCTGACCTCTCCTGTCTTGTCGGTCGTCCTGCCGTCATATGACGGAAAAGAGAGTGCAAACAAAGATGATTACCTACTATACCCGCAAATGCGCACTATGGAACCTTGTCATATTAACATCTACGTTTACGTTACGTCATCCGCAACAAAAAATTAGGTACCTACATGTAACAATAAAATTCTAAAAGGTATTTTTATTAATATTAATTATTGAATTATTAATTTTAATAAGATAGAGTCTAGGTATAAAAAATCTACAATTTTTTTCCGTTTTTTTTGTTTAAAAATGGCTGCCAGGTTCATTAGCAAATCGCGGGGATAGTATTACAAGGTGTTTTCGAAATCGCAAAAAAGGAAACAGCTGTTTCATACAAAAATTAATAACGAAAATATCAAAATGTATGAAACAACTGATTTTTTTTCGCGATTTCAGAGTTGGTCCCACAGTAAAGGTTGTTCAGTTTGATGATCCCTATCTACCATATTCGGCATAAAAGGCTTTTACCAAACACTTTGTATTATAAAAAGCGGCACCACAGCAATAAAATAACACTAACGGTTAAATTGAATATAACGAGAAACAACAACTCAAAGTTGCTTCCCGCGGCGGGGATCGAATCCACGACCTCTGGATCGAGAGAAAAACACTCTAACCACCAGCCTAAGAGGCATTTACACAATTATTACTACCTATTTGAATAGTTTAACTTACGATTACGACAACTAAAAAGGAGGGCACCGGCCTATAGCCAATCCCTAGAGAAATCGCTATTCAGTGGTGCGCACCGCTAGATAGAGAAAAATACTATTCGTCGAGGCGCCCCGATGAATAGACACTTCCAAAAGTTTATTATTTTTGCGTTTTGTGTCACATCTTGCCGACGCATTTTTATAAGAAATTCGATTATTTGTGGCGCATATAAATAATTGAACTCAGAACTGACAAAATTGATTTAAGATTTTAAAAACTCAATTTTATTGTATGTAAGATAAGACTAGTACTAAATACCTCAGATCACTTAAAAATCCCTATTAAATCATCGTCATCATCACCAACAAATCATTTATTCATATTGTGATTGGACTGCGATATCTTTGACATTACTATTGTCAACTTTTTTAATGTGTCACACTTTAGCGTTAATAAATCACAAATTGTTAAATCATTTTTTGCAGTTTTATATACTTGGTACGTCCTAATGCTACGATAGGTACGCTCGCTACATACAGTCTCAGTAAACTTCAATATGATGTCCGAAAAAATTACTTCGTGGTCACCCTAGCTTATTTACATACTAATTTTAATCTCGAATTGCAACGTAAGTACTACAGTGATTGGTTCCAGGTAAAGCTAGATCCTCAGTGACGGAAATTACATACATACATACATACATACACTCACGCCTGTTTCCCATGGGGGTAGGCAGAGACTATGGATCGCCACCTGCTACGATCCTTGCACACTTCTTTCGCTTCATTCATATCCATCAATCTTTTCATACATGCCCTGCGGTTTTTGTCACTGCGTACACCAGCCTTTTTTATAATAACCTCTATTTGGTCCGCGTAGGTTTTTCTGGGACGCCCTCGTGCAATCGTTCCTTCCACATTCGCACAGTATATCTCTTTCGTGATTCGCCTTTCATTCATCCTCTCTAAGTGACCAAACCACTGGAGCATTCCTTTCTCAATTCTTGTCACTATATCATCTTTCAGTCCACACCTTTTGCGAATCACCTCATTGCTCACTCTATCACTCAGTTTTACTCCACATATTTTCCTCAACGATCGCATCTCTACCGCATTTATTCTGCTTTCATTCTTCTTCTGCCATACCCAAGATTCACTTCCATACATCAGTGTCGGTACCAGCACTCCGTTATGAATAGCCATTCGCGCCTTTGCAGAAACGGTTTGGCTACTCATAACCGAGTGTATAGCACCACTCACCGAATTTCCTTTCTTCACTCGTCTTTCTATGTCTTCCTCACTCTTTCCGTCCCTTGTGAACAAACTCCCCAAGTATACAAACTCACGGACTTGTTCCACTTTTTCGCCACCTAACATTACCGTACAGTCAGTCATTTCTTCATCTCTCTCAAACACCATCACTTTAGTCTTAGTTACATTCACTTTCATCCCTTTTCTCACAAAATCTTCATTCATAACCGACATCATTTCCTGCAACTCTTGCGCAGAAGACGCAAGTATAACTTGGTCGTCAGCGTAGAGAAGGCACTTGATTTGAGTCCCATTCATCACAACCCCACAGTCACGTTCTTTCAGACCTTTCATACAACTGTCCAAAAACAGATTAAAGAGCCATGGTGACGCAACACATCCCTGTCTGACACCCCTAGAGATGCCAAACCAGTCAGTGTATACGCCGTCAATCCTGACGCATGCACGGGAATCCTCATAGAGAGATTTCAGTGCATGAATCAGTCTGCTCTCCAATCCGTATTCGGACAACACCTTCCATAGCTCATTCCTGTCAACTCGATCGTAGGCCTTCTCCAGGTCCACAAAGGCACAGTAAACCTTTTTGTGCTTAGCCAGGTGTTTTTCGGTTAAGCACCTCAAGGAGAAGACCTGATCCGTGCATCCCATTCCCTTTCTGAATCCCGCTTGCACATCCCAAATACTCTGATCAGTTTTTTGCATCACTCTTTCAATCAGTACCTTTGCATACAATTTACTGACAATGCTGAGAAGACTGATCCCGCGGTAGTTTTTAGCATCCTGCCGTGACCCTTTCCCTTTGTACAGCGGCACGACCACGGCTTTACGCCAATCTTCCGGCACTTTGCCACTGTTCCAACATTTATTAAAGATCAGGCACAGCCAGGACGCAACCAGCTCTTTCCCACCTCTCAGCATTTCAACAGTAATTCTGTCATATCCTGCTGCTTTCCCTTTTTTCATGCTCTTCATTGCACTAATAATCTCATCCATATATATATCTCTTTCATCCACTTCTGTCTCTTCCTCGTCTTCCACCCTTTTATCCGAGGCTTCTAGCATAGGGCCATCCGCCTCAAACAAACTCTCAAAATATTTCATCCACTCCTGTAGTACACCTTTTTCATCTGTCACTAGCTCACCTTTTTCATCTCTTATCACATTCATTTTAGACTTATGTGATCCACTTCGAGACGTTTTCACTTGTTTCCAAAACAATTTTATATTGTCTCGAAAGTTATCACAGAGTTTGAAGTCACACTTTTCTTTCATCTTTCTCTTTTTTTCGTCTACTTTTTCTTTCACTACTTTCTTAATCCTTTTAAACTCCCTTGCAACTGTATCAACATCCTCTTCTGTAACACTTGCATTCACTCTTTTACTGGCTTTGATGGCCAGCAGATCCTGCCATACTTTTTTCTTTTCATTCACTATCTGTCTTACATCACTATCCCACCAGTTTATTGGGGGAGCATTCTTCCTTTTACTCACTCCACATATTTCCTCAGCTGTTTCAGTCACACCTTTTTTAAACTTTTCCCAAACTTCCTCAAGCTTGCCATCTTTCACTTCAGCCACATTTCCCAATCGTTCTTTCAATTTGCACAAATATGTCTTTTGCACTTCCACTTCATCCAGGTTCTCAACTTTTACTCTAGTCAGCTCCGTTGTTGACACTGTGGGACGATGACGCCAACTTTTGAACAGACCACTAACCCGAGACACTACAAGAAAGTGGTCTGTTCCAATGTTACCACCCCTAAAGACCCTGGTGTCTACAACTCTGCCCTTCAGTCTTTCATCAACAATCACAAAATCGATCATACTCTTCTTTTCCCCTCTCTGCCAAGTGTACATATGAATTTCCTTGTGGTCAAACATGGTGTTCGTTACCACAAGATTCTTTTCTAAACATACCTCAATCAAACTCCTGCCATTATCATTTACTCTTTTGTCTCCATATATTCCTAAAACTCCCTCACATCCCTCTCTTCTCACACCTACCCATCCGTTAAAATCTCCAAGCATAACTATCCTTTCATTATCTTTGCCATTCATTCAAGATGTCTTCCACACTTTTCCAGAAATCCTCCTTTTCCGTTGCTGACTTGGAAATATCGGGAGCATACACGCCAAAGACGCGTATCCGAAGTAATCCTACTTTGAGTCTAACCCAGAGAAGTCTGGGACTAACACATTCATACTCAGTCATGCATTCTATCATCCTTTCCGACAGCAGGAGTCCCACGCCCATACTCGCGTGCTCATTTTCGGCAACGCCCGACCACAGAACTTTAAACGGGCCATGTTCTGAGACTCCTTTGCCTTTTCTTTTCGTCTCGTTCACGCATAAAACATCCAACTTCTTTTCTTCCATAATTAAACACACCTCATCCATTTTCTCCTCCATCGCTCCACATACATTCAGCGTAGCAAAACGGGTCTCCGATGCCCGCTTTTCGCCCCGAGAGAAACAAGTTACGCGTGATGAGTGGCGAGCTCTATCGCCGCAGCCAGGTTTATTAAAAAAAATTGAAACCATTTTGTTCCCACGATTAGCTAGGGAAAGACAACTGTCCACCACACAGAGCCCCGCGTGTGTGGTAAGGCTATTTACGCCTGGAGGGCACCAATTTCCAGGGTGGCACGCTTATGACTAGGCACGCCCCTAGCCATGCAGCCATCGGCACGGCAGACCTTAGCTTAGCGGAGGGGAAGGAATAGGATTAGGATAGGGATGTGAGGTGGGTATAGGAGTGTGTAAAATGGGACGGATCAGGGTACAAAAAGGACACCGTTGCTGCGGGGGGGTTGAGAGGTTGCAGCAGCATTAAGTGGTTTAGAACATTCGTGACGCTAAATTCACGTAAAGTGACGGTTTTGAATAAGGGTCACACAGCCTGATGGGTCGGAATATTGTTTTTGCTTTTTCTATTGATGTGTTGTTATGCGAACGGATTCAAAGTGTTGTATACTGTCACTTATCAAACGTGACGCTGCTAGACTGCTTTATATGGCTCCAAATGGTATAATTGTCGATATTTTGACAAATGAAATTTGGGCCACACAGTTTCGTGTGGCCCTTGTTTGAACAACGATTTCATGAGATCTGTTCTGTTTTGAATGATGTTTGTGTGTTAAATCTTATTCATTTCTGCGTCACTGAGCATCTACGTAGTGAAACTGGACTTTCGTTAGCTAGTTTTTGTCATTTTCAGCATCCATAATTTGCAGCGTCATTTCGTGAGGACCTTGTTCAATCGTCAATCATTCATAAACTCTAGCGTCACGTTTGTTTTGAATACTAAAATAAGAAAATGTTTATCCGTCACTGAAGGATTTTATAGCTCATAAGCCAGAAGGAGTAAGGTACACCCGAAATGACGAACATGTTCATTTTAGTAATGGAAAGTAAAATTGTTTTGAAATTCAATTATTTACTTTATATGGTAAAATTAATGTATTCTGTGGCGAACGATGACCCAGCGATTAGTCTGCTGCATTTACCCAATGTCAACTTTTCATGGCTGTCATATCATGACGTTTTGTCGATCCAAAATCTAAAATTATTTAGAAAATTATTCCTATAATCGTTTTTTCTACTGTTACTAGAGATAAATAAATTGCAAAATGTCGGAAATCAAAATTGTGGCGGCTAGTATTGTGAACTTTCTAAAGCAACAGTTGGATGGTGATGCCTTGACTGTCGACTCTCGGGAAAGCGTAGAGGTTGGGGTGCAATGCATAGAAACTGCGTTTGAACTAGGACCAGAAGACGCAGCAAAAGGAGTGGATCTTCTACAACTAATAAGGCAACAACGCGGTGGACAGAGCACAGACCGCGCCGAGGCGGAACGACTGAAGAACGATGGCAACGAGCTGATGAAAACTGAACGTCATCGCGAAGCTCTCGAAAAGTACACACGTGCGATTGAGCTGGATCCTCGCAATGCGGTGTACTTCTGTAACCGCGCTGCTGCTTACTTCAAATTAGGCGAGAATGAATCTGCTGTCGCAGACTGTATGGCCGCTTTAGCTTTGCAACCCGACTACGGCAAGGCTCATGGACGGTTAGGGCTGGCTCTTACCGCCCTAGATCGACATCGTGAGGCGCGACAGGCATATGCCCGTGCAGCACAACTCGAACCTGACAACGAATCATACAAACAAAACTTGCGATTAGCCGATGAACGCCTCGCTCAGCGTGGAGAACGCGGCCCGATGGACCTCGGAGGATTACTACAAAATCCAGCTCTCTTGAACATGGCCACTGAAATGCTAGCAGATCCTAATATGCAAAATCTAATTTCTGGTTTAATGAATAACACCACAGCTACTGCTACTCCTGGTCAAGGGGCAGGAGGAATGAACGCTTTATTGGAGGCAGGACAAGCGCTCGCCCAACACATGCAGGCGGCGAACCCCGAGCTAGTAGAACAACTGCGCAGGCAAGTCCGCCCCCCGGGTCAGCCCAACGGAGGCAACCCGCCTCCATCCCAGTGAAGTTTCAACTTAGACTATTAAGCCTCTACCTACAACAACGAGACAGAAGTCTCTTAGTATTTTTGTCTACAAAACTATCATCAAGGGTGACCGTAACATTTTGTCAAATTTTATTGTTACAATTACATGAATAGTCTGTATAATATTTTGATCAGACAATATGCTGCACTATCTTCTAATGCAGTGAAGAAATTATTAGGTGTCTATCTAATATTGTTTAAAATAAATTTGAACATTTATACAAAATAAAAACATTGTAATTTTATATTGAGTGCATTTATGTTACCTATAATTTATTATTATTTCCTTATTTATAAATTTAATCCATCAAGTTGTTTTTTTTTTTACTAAACCTTATAGATAGGCCCTGAGAGAGTTAAATTCTACTTTATATCTCAATGTTACATCACACAAAAGTAAATAAATAACAAAGTATGGGTACAATGCGATTAATCTAACAATATATTGTTTTAAAAAGGGTGACAAGTCCCTCTTAAAGAACTATAGACCCATCTCGCTTCTGAGTCATGTCTATAAGCTGTTTTCGAGAGTCCTTACGAATCGTCTCGCTCGCAAGTTCGACGACTTCCAACCTCCCGAACAAGCCGGGTTCCGAAAAGGCTTTAGCACCATAGACCACATCCATACGCTGCGGCAGGTTATACAGAAGACTGAGGAGTATAATGAGCCACTTTGCTTGGCGTTCGTGGACTATGAGAAAGCCTTTGATTCGATTGAAACCTGGGCGGTGCTGCAGTCTCTCCAAAGGTGCCAAGTGGACTATAGGTATATCGAGGTGTTGAGGTACTTATACCAAAATGCCACCATGACGATCCGAGTACAGAACCAGAACACAAATCCTATCCAACTGCAGCGTGGTGTGAGACAGGGAGACGTTATTTCTCCGAAACTGTTCACAGCTGCGTTGGAGGATATCTTTAAGCTCTTGGACTGGAAAGGACTCGGCATCAACATTAATGGCCAGTACCTAACACACCTTCGTTTTGCCGATGATATAGTCCTTATGGCTGAGACCATGGAAGACCTGAACACAATGCTCGAAGATCTCCGTAGTGCTTCCCAAAGAGTGGGTCTTAGGATGAACATGGATAAGACGAAAATTATGTCAAATGCCCATGTTGTACCCTCTCCAGTTCATGTTGGGAACACTACACTTGAAGTTGTTGACCATTACGTATACCTAGGACAGGCAGTCCAGTTAGGTAGGTCCAACTTCGAGAAAGAGATCTCTCGTCGAATCCAACTCGGGTGGGCAGCATTCGGGAAGCTTCGAAAAATCTTCGCGTCCGACTTACCTCAGTGTCTCAAGACGAAAGTCTATGAACAGTGTGTGTTGCCAGTGATGACCTACGGCAGTGAAACGTGGCCGCTAACTATGGGTCTCATAAGGAGGCTCAAGGTCACTCAGCGTGCAATGGAGAGAGCCATGCTCGGCGTTTCCCTACGTGATCAAATCAGAAACGAGGAGATCCGCAGGAGAACTAAAGTAACCGACATCGCTCGAAGGATTGCTCAGCTGAAGTGGCAATGGGCGGGACACATAGCGAGAAGAACCGATGGCCGTTGGGGCAGAAAGGTTCTGGAATGGCGACCGCGCACCGGACGACGCTCCGTGGGTAGGCCCCCGACAAGGTGGACCGACGATCTGGTGGAGGTCGCGGAAAGCCAGTGGATGCAGGCAGCGCAGGACCGATCGTTGTGGAGATCCTTAGGGGAGGCCTATACCCAGCAGTGGGTGTCGTGTGGCTGATATGATGATGATGATGATATTGTTTTAAATTTCCATGGTTATTGACGTTAATAGAATAAACTATGTCGGGATTTACACCATGTACCTGTTTATTTTTGAGACTCCGATATTTCGGCGCAGTTGCATGCGCCACATGATCACGGAAGAACTGTCGATTGTTGCGTGCGGGTAGATGTTATTGGCAGACGAATACTATCCGGACTACAGCTGGGCCACAAAAAAAAAAGTTGGAAATCTGACTTTTTGACTATGCCATGATGAAGTCGATAATTTGTCGGAATTTGTCGCCAAAAACCAGAATTTGTCGGGCTTGCGTTTAGGAGATACGTGTGGCTCAGCTGTAGAGACGTCTCTACAGCTGGGCCACACAGATCTCGAAAACGGAAGGTCGTAGCGAAAATCTGATTACTCGTATGTGTAGCCGGTAATTTGTCGGATTTTGTCGCCAAAAACCAGAGTTTGTCGGTCTTGCGTTTAGGAGATACGTGTGGCTCAGCTGTAGAGACGTCTCTACAGCTGGGCCACACAGATCTCGAAAACGGAAGGTCGTAGCGAAAATCTGATTACTCGTATGTGTAGCCGGTAGTTTGTCGGATTTTGTCACCAAGAACCAGATTTTGTCGATCTTGCGTTTAGGAGATATGTGAGGATACGCTGTGGAGACTTTTCTACCTGGATCTTGAGAAAGGAAGGTCATAGCGAAAATCTGATAACTCGAGTGTGTAGCCGTTAGTTTGTCGGATTTTGTCACCAAGAACCAGATTTTGTCGATCTTGCGTTTAGGAGATATGTGAGGATACGCTGTGGAGACCTTTTTACCTGGATCTCGAGAACGAAAGGTCGTAAACGTATCCTCACATATCTCCTAAACGCAAGATCGACAAAATCTGATTCTTGGTGACAAAATCCGACAAACTACCGGCTACACATACGAGTAATCAGATTTTCGCTACGACCTTCCGTTTTCGAGATCTGTGTGGCCCAGCTGTAGAGACATCTCTACAGCTGAGCCACACGTATTTCCTAAACGCAAGACCGACAAACTCTGGTTTTTGGCGACAAAATCCGACAAATTACCGGCTACATATACGAGTAATCAGATTTTCGCTACGACCTTCCGTTTTCGAGATCTGTGTGGCCCAGCTGTAGAGACGTCTCTACAGCTGAGCCACAATTGGGAATGTTAATTAGGATTTCGGGTTAGGTTCGGAATAATCGTTCTAACTTTATTACTTACACTTCGATATTCTAAAAAGTACATAGTGGTATAGGTACTGTGGTCCTACCAGTAGGTCAAATCGGTAGGTCCACGGGGCCTTAAAGAACGTATGATGTGACGACGCGGCGTGCAAGCGATTTTTTACCTCAGGAGTTGTTAACTCGAGCGACGGGTGAGGCTGATGCCCATACATTGTCAAATTAATCGCATTGTGTTTATCAGTTGAATGACTATTGTCTAAATTATGTTGAGAATCTTATCTGATCTCTGTAACCTAATTGGTTTTCATGTAATAAATTCATTTCAACAAATACCTACCTACTGCTTTTATTTTAGTCAACAGTACATTTTGGATAATCCAAAACTGATTATATATTTTTTGCATCCACCCACACCTAAGGATAGCTGGTTATACAGGGTGGCCCAAACGGTGACGCTAAAAATTTTTTTTTTGTTTCCTCACATCTCGTTGTACCCGAAAATACCCTATGTATGTTCAGTGATTTTTTGTAGTTTTCGAGCTATGAATTATTTTTTAAAATTTTGAGAATTTTTGACTTGACAGACTAAAATATTTTTTTTTCGGAAATTATACATCTTTTTTTGAATTATTTTTTTGTTACATAGACCTCATGACTTGAACTTTAACACATAAAATACCCAGCTTCCTGTCATCAAAATAAGTTACAAAAATATTGACCGACAGTGAAAAATTGACGTAAAATCAAATCATAGTTAAATTTTCAACTTTGAATTAAAAATTAAAAAAATAGGTTCCATGACTTCTGAGTAATTTTAAAAACTTCACAAGACCCTAAGCTTTAATTCTAATTAAAAAAAAAATGTGCTTAATTAGCTTTTTTTAGCCGAAATCTGCCTTCAAATGCACAAAGGTGAAATTTTCTAAGATTTTTTATTGGCTATTTTGTCATTCACAAAATGATTCTTACCAAAATAAAGTTTAAAATGGTACTGTTTATTGAATAAAGAATTAAAAACAACCTTTAAAAGTATGTTATTACGAAGCGGTAACATCGATGTCATTTAGTTATAGTTATTTTGGTTATTTTAAGGATAAATCATATTAAATAAAACAATTACTACAAATTCAACAATTAAATTTATTTCCGAATAAGTTTTCAAAATGTCTCCCTCCCGCTTCAATGCACAACCTACATCGCCTTAAAAAAATTTGTTTTAAATTTCGGAAAGCATTAGTATTTTCTTTGATTTTTATTTCTGCTTCTCTTAGTTTTTGACGCAGCTCTGCTTCAGTGTTTGTTTCGTTTGCGTAAACCATCTCTTTGTAATAGCCCCACAGAAAAAAATCTATGGGGTTTAAGTCTGGTGAACGCGCAGGCCAAGGAATCGGGCCGCCACGCCCAATCCACCGTCTCGGAAAAGTCTGGTTAAGGTGCTCTCGTACTTCTCTAGCATAGTGGCACGGAGCACCATCGTTTTGAAATATCATTCTTCTTCTTGTTAGTAGATTCACATCCTCTAATAAACCGTTCAAGCTATTTCGTAGAAAATCCAAATATTGCGCTCCGTTCAACCTAGCCGGCAATTCAAATGGTCCTATAAATTCCCCATTGACAATTCCTGACCACAAATTTACACTAAACCTTGTTTGAAAATTGGATGGTCTTGCCTTGTGTGGGTTTTCAATGGCCCAACTGTGATAATTATGAATATTGAAAACTCCGGTTCTTTCAAAGCGTGATTCGTCTGTCCACAAAATTTTGTCGAAGAAATCAGGATCGTCTTGAGTTTTTTGAAGCATTGTTTCACAGAAAGTCACTCGTCTTGGATAATCTGCAGGTTGCAATTGTTGCACGCGTTGGATATGAAAAGCGTGGTATCCCTCTGAAAAAAAAAAACACCGAAATTGTAAATTCAAAGCATAGGTAAGATAGTCTTTTTTCAGTTTCACCAAATAGTAGGCTAGTGATAATCACTGGTATGTACCACGCTTTCTCGCCCACTAGCGAGTGATTATTTTGTTGCCAAATACACATTCAGTCAGAGTTCAATACTTAAAAAGACCACGTGCTACAAAAAGTCGCTCATAAAGCACGTGCGTGCTATTTTTTTTAAGTCACAATAATTACAGCTAAAAAAAATAGCACGTGGGCATAGTGGGCGAGCTAATGGGTGCGTAATTATGAGGTTTAAAGACAAGATGAAATTAACCCACCTGACTTCAGTATCCTCATAACTGAGGTTCGTGGTACACCAGTCCTTCTTGCGATTGCTCTGGTGCTAGTCGATGAATCCCTTTCCACTTGTTCCACGACTTGATCCATAATATCTGGATCCATTCTGGGTATTCCTTCCTGAGATGAACGTCCAGGAATTCGTCCCTCCATAAATGTATTGTGAGTATTTTGAAATACTCTGTAATTCGGGTAATGCTCCCGTTGTTCTCCTCGCCGTTCCAATTGCTCTCGATAAAGCCTTGCTGCCAAACTAGCATTTCCTTGGGCAACACCGTAAAAATAGTGCATCTCTGCGTATTCACGCAAAGAATAGCTCATGTTGCAGCACAAAGGTCCAAATCACAAGGTAGGTAATCAAAGTCCGAAACACAAGCACAGGTAAATCAGTCACAGGAAGAATCAGAGTCCAGTTAGCAAGCGAGAGTAGTTGTATCAGAATTGAAAACAAAACCAGGAGTAGTAGTAACACGAGCGAAAGCTGTGAACAACTGAGGTGAAGGAGGGAGGAATGCGACCGACATGAGATGAATAGAGCAAGATAGCAAGATAGATAGAGCAAGACAGCAAGATAGATAGAGCAAGACGGCCTAGATGAGAAAGAGAGGACGTGCTTATAGACGACGCTGTGTTGGTCCCCCTTCTTTTGTTCGGCGCGCGGGAAGTCTATTGTTTGTGATTCTAGTGTCTGCCAGAACTATTGTTATTTATGATGTCGCTAAAGATAAACCGGTTGGAGGTAAAGACCATTTTCTTTGTACAAAGACCAACTTGTGCTGTTGAAGTGACAACATACTAACTACCACTAAACTAATTTAGAACTCTAAATTTATAAACTATACTAAATGTCAATTATTATGTTATATCAAACCTAATTAACCTTAGATAATAACAATGAGTGCTTTTAAAATAAATTACCTTTGTACATTTGAAGGCAGATTTCGGCTAAAAAAAGCCTATTAAGCACCACTTTTTTTTAATTAGAATTAAAGCTTAGGGTCTTGTTAAGTTTTTAAAATTACTAAAAAGTCATGGAACCTTTTTTTTTAATTTTTAATTCAAAGTTGAAATTTTAACTATGACTTGCTTTTACCTCAATTTTTTACTGTCGGTCAATATTTTTGGAACTTATTTTGATGACAGGAAGCTGGGTATTTTATGTGTTAAAGAACAAGTCATGAGGTCTATGTAACAAAAAAAAAATTCAAAAAAAGATGTATAATTTCCGGTAAAAAAAAAATTTTAGTCTGTCAAGTAAAAAAATCTCAAAATTAAAAAAAAAAATCATAGCTCGAAAACTACAAAAAATCGCTGAACATACATAGGGTATTTCCGGGTACAACTAGATGTGAGGAATCAAAAAAAAAATTTTTAGTGTCACCGTTTGGGCCACCCTGTATTGTATTTTTTTCTAGCTAGTAGGTATATTATTTTTTCACAAATTTATTAAGGCGGTTGTATGACCGAAAGTGGCGCCCACAGCGGTTTTTATTTAATAAGTTATTAATAGAAACAGATTTTAATAATGTTTTTAGGGATCACGCCCTCTTAAATTGTCTCTAATATTTTATTAATCACTCTATAACATTAACAGTTTTCATTCTTTCTGTAAGTTTTAAAATCCATTTTAGCTCGAAGTGGCCACTTTTGTAGTAGTAGTAGGTACAAAGTTAATTGAGTGAAACAGAAGTCTTCTCAAGTAAACAAGACACACTTGCTGCTGATCAGAGACAGACATAGACTTAGAAAAATTTTCGCTATATATTAAGTTTATGGAGACATACTGGAATCATTTGAATTTATCCTTACTAATATTAAAAATGCGAAAGTCCGTTTGTTTGTTTTGTTACGCCTTCACGTCATAACTACTGAACTGATCATCATGAAATTTTGCATAAACGTTGTCAGGGGTACAGAAAAGGACATAGGGTACCTTTCATCATTGGGCGGCCGCTAGTATTAGATAAGTAAGCAAGTAATTTTATTAATTATTATTGTGTGCTTGAACTAAACACGTTTCTGTAGCCGGCTGGTTGGTACGCCTCAGTCGATTACGCTGACTATAAGTAAGTATTCTGTGACGCCGGTCTCTGGTAAAATATTCTCAAGGCCGCAGGTTCGATTCCTGGTCGGAAAGATTGTTACTGGCTGTTACATTAATAACTTATCCTACTAATATTATAAATTTGAAAGTTTGTGGGTTTGGATGTTTGTTCCTCAATCACGCAAAAACTACTGAACGGATTTGGTTGAAATTTGGCACACAGATAGTAGATAGCCTGGATTAAAACATAAGATACTTTTTATCCCGATATTCCCACGGGAACGGGAACCACGCGGGTGAAACCGCGGGCGGCCGCTAGTCATCTATATGCCATTAATATTAGGCACACGAATTAATATTTCTTCGACGACTCTGCACTGCAGTAAAAATTTGTATGTGTTTTAAACGAAGGCTAAAATAAGACGACTACCACATTCATTCGGAATTTATAATGAGTTGAGTGTGGACCTGTACCTTGATTACGTAAAGCTGTTGCTAACAATTCTCGATTGAAAGCGCAGTTGCATTGCTGCTTTAGTTAAGATAGTTGTCACATATTGGTTCTTACTAAAGCAGCAAGGTAAATGCGATTTCTGTCAGAGTTGATTGCAACAAAGTTACGTAATTACCCCCCTGAGGGTCAAGTCTGCTAATGTTTACGTCAAAATCGTCGTTCAATGGTGTTTGAATGTTAATGCTCTTTGAGACAGTTCTTGTTTCTTAAACCTAAAATCGAGACACAATGTTTTTCCGTTTTGGTTGTAAGAAACACAATATGTTTCAGTTTTGAGTTTAAGAAACAAGAACTGTGTCAAAAAGCATTACCATTCAAACACCATTGAACTACGATTTTGACGTTAACATTTAGCAGAATTGACCCTTCATTCTCAGTAGATCCATTGGCCAGATCCACAATGGATCTAGTGAGAAGGAAGGGAATTGACCTCCTGTAGAGCTGCGGGTCACGGTCAGGGGGTCAATTCTGCTAATGTTAACTTCGAAATCGTGGTTCAATGGCGTTTGAATGGTAATGCTTTTTGACACAGTTCTTGTTTCTTAAACCCAAAATCCAGACACAACATGTTTCCGTTTTGGGTTTTTAGAAACACAATGTGTTTACTTTCGGTGTTGGGCTTAAGAAACAAGAACTGTGTCAAAAAGCATTACCATTCAAACGCCATTGAACCACGATTTCGAAGTTAACATTAGCAGAATTGACCCCCTGACCGTGACCCGCAGCTCTACAGGAGGTCAATTCCCTTCCTTCTCACTAGATCCATTGTGGATCTGGCCAATGGATCTACTGAGAATGAAGGGTCAATTCTGCTAAATGTTAACGTCAAAATCGTAGTTTAAAGACTTGACCCCCAGGTCTGCTAATGTTAACGTCAAAATCGTGCTTTAATGGTGTTTGAATGGATTACCATTCAAAGCATTAGCTTTTTGACACAGTTCTTGTTTCTTAAACCCAAAATCGAGACACAATGTATTTCCGTTTTGGGCATAAGAAACATAATTGTGTTTCGGTTAGAACTGTGTCAAAAAGCATTGCCATTCAAACACCATTGAACCATGATTTCGACGTTAACATTGTTTAAAAAGAGTAACAAATAAAAGACTAAAAAAACTGCGTTCTTAACTATTTATTACACACTAATTATAATTTATAATCAATACATTTACATATCATTATGTACACACAGTAGCAAAATGTAAAAACGTGGTTGGCACCCCGACTCTTGCCGAAATTCAATATTTATCAAAATCGCTAGTTACATCGCTGCCCGGCGAGGTGCACAAAACACAATCCAAAATATCTAACGCATATAAAAATCTGTATTTACATATATCGCCCCACAAAGTATTATTTTACTAAAGTGAATTAACTATTTGGTGAAAAGATTTTTTGCAGTGAACAATTTCTCATACAGGTGATTGGGCGCATTCTGCCAGACAAATATTTGAGTAATCGATCGCCATAGTTAATTTTGACCATGGAAAGTATATTGAACATTTTACTCTACGGCGATCGATGACTCAAAGATTTGTCTGGCAGAATGCTGCCATTGTCAGGGATGGTAGGTAAACTTTTTTTTTCATTATTTAAAACCAGTGAAAGCTATGAGACTGGGAGCTTGATTTACTTTAGTGAAAAATGCAGTACAAAAGCTCAAAGTGTCCTTTAATTCGATATTACCAAAGGCACTGATATAATTATTTAACAAGTCATCTAAATGCAGCGCACATAAAGATTTAATAATTAGTGAATAAATAATAATATACTTAACTAAATAAAGTATCATGAACCCCCATTTAATATTGCAATATTATATTTTTACGCAAAAGGTAGCTTTTTCTTTATATTCGTAAACACATTTATTATGACTTTTATAACATTGCAATATTTGCAATACATAAGTACCTAACAATTTTTTCATAAGTTTCAATACAATAATGATGTGATTAAAATAAAGTATAAAGAATGTACTAAATAGGAACAACTCCTTAACCTACTAATAATGATTAATAAATAATTTAAAATTTTGGAGAATAAAATAGCCAATAGTACAAATTCCTTGAATTTAAATCAAGAAGCACCACAAAATAAAATTCCAAATAAATTATGTTTACTTATAACAAAACTATGCGTAACCAACATAAACTTTTGATGATTTTTCATAATTAATAATTGAACAATTTTAATATTTTACAAATCAAAGACTAAGAACCTTTTATTGAATTTGTTATAGAAAGTATAGGTGTATATTTGTCTCTTAAATAGAAGGCGACAGATTTCATATTCATTGCAAATTTTCTATATTTTTTTCTGCTTAGCACACTGCCCTCTACCACACAAATAGCAAATGAATATTAATAATGCATACTAATAAGATTTACAGTAAAACTGACGAAAATAATTACAGTTTGAAATAAAGGAAATATGTATTTACTATGTTTAAGACTATACTTTTCAGCTATTAGTAAAGTTATTTCGTCAATTCTACCACTAGTGACTGAAACTAAAGCATTTGAAAAATTAGGTGCCACACTATAATATGTAAAAAATAGCATTGTTATTTTTAGAAAAAAGTTTCAAACAAAATCATAAATCCACTGTCAAAATATAACCCAGAACGCACAGTAACATTCATAAATTAATTTAATTACATAATATATGACTATTTATGTAACTTTAAAATAAAGCATGCAAAATCTCTCTATGAAACACCATATTAAAATTGAAACGAAGCACACATAACAATGTCTTAATAAATATATGGAAAATAGCTGTTATTCAAAATAACCAACTGCTAGGTAATAATATACTTTCTTTCACTACATAAAATATTCGTAAACATTACAGTGCGTGCACGAATGATACAAGAGCAATTGAAATTCAAGGCTTTTATTTCAAATAAACTTTAAGATAAATTATTTTCCTTCTCTCTTCCTTTGAAATTATTGTTTCTGTCGTTAAATACACAAAAAACAAGTTTAACGCAAGATGTCTGCGCAGGCGACGCATATTCGATTTTCAAAACTACACGATTTGCGAAGTGTATCAAAACTGATGGTTTTTCAGTTGCGTTTCGAAGGCGGTACGAGATGGGGGGGCAATTCTGAAGGCAGGTCGTGTCCGTCTATCTTCACTCTGATCAGATGCATCGCTAGGGCAAATTCCTCGTCGTCTAAGAAACCGTCTTTGTCGATGTCAGACAGTTTCCAGATCTTGCCGAGCACTGAGTTGGGCAGTTTTGACTTCACCATCTCTGTCTTGGCCGCTGTTGAGAAATGTCGGAGTAAAGTGTCAAGTTGTCACGACTAGATGACGATGACGCTAGTTTGAAGTGGGGGAGATGTCTTGATTGTGTTGATAGTTAAACATTGAATCAGCTTGGCGCTGACGTATATTATGATCTAATTTTTGCATCACCCTCACTTTAAAATAGTGCCATAGAGTTTTAAATAACCACGAAAAGATAAGAATCTGATAAATTGTATCATGTTAAATAATAATTTTATTATAAAAATTACCTATTTCAAATCTATCGTTGTTTTCAGATAAAGTATATAACAAAACATATAAATAAAATAACAATAATAAATTATAAAATAAATAACAGAACAGGATACCCACAGTTACTTAATACTAATAGATAAATACTATCAGACCGTAAAGACTAGATCAAATCACCAATAAACCATAAAACCTATTTTACATACAACTCCCTACCCACCACTTTCTCCTAAATATGAATAAATTGATCGTAATTTTAAGTTTTCACTAACCGTTTATCTGAGATGTTCCGTTATTCATATTATTAATAAAATGTTTCAAGATATTAACGACATTGTCACGGTAAAAGACCTCAAAGATAGAATGGATTCGCACGACCTCTTCTTGAGGACCAAAAACGAAACTCTTGGCCTGATCAATCAATGACTGTGGTCTTTTTTCCATATTAATTTCCAAATATATCTCACCCGTGAAAACATAGAGTATCGTTATAAACATAACCTGAGTCGTTATCATTATCGAAACTACATTTAAAATTAAAAGGAAAATAAACTTCACAGAATAGATGATTGGGTGAAAAAAGGTCATGCCAGCTTTATCCTCTGAATCTATATTATTATCAAGGACGTTTTTAGCATCAGCTTTATCGTCATTATCTGATTCATCATTATCATCAATACTAACATTAGTATTTCTAGAATCTGAACGATTTGAATCTACTTTATATTCTAAGGCTATATCGTTTGAAGTAAATGAATCATTTAAAGTGTGAATAGAGGCTGCGCTGAAAACTCTCCTATTATCTTCCTCGTAATTATGATTAAGAATAAATCGGGCTATTAAGTTAGAATTTTGTGTCGCTACAGCTAAAGCGTCTGTAAGTTTATTGAAATTATCTACGTCATCGTCTTTACGGTCCTTGAAAGCCATGCATAGTTCTGTAAGCGATGAACAATTTTGTGTGGAAGAGAGCATGGCGTCTAGAGCTTTGTTCATAGTGATTGTAGCGCGCAGATGTGGGTTTGAAGCTAATTGAGCAAGAGATATGTGCATACCGGCTCCTGTGACCTTTCCATCAATAGGGTTGAGTGATTGGAAGACTTGGTCGTATTGGGGCTTCTCTTTACTGCAGATCCATTCGGGGTCGCCGTGGCCTGCGTCTACTCCCTCTCCTCTGCCGTAGCCGAATGGAGAAACTTGATCTTCTACACCTTCGAACGCACCACCTGAAAATAGCAAACAATAATCTTGAGTAAAGATTATGACAAGTATAAAAAAGTAAGGGACAATTCGGTAACTGTAATTTCTGCCGAAATGATAGAAAATGACTTGGATCTGATGGTGTTCGTCATTTTATATCCTCTCATAACATACAAATACAAGGTCTTTATTGGTAACAAATATTAATATAAGTTACAAAATCCACAGTAGTTTTATTGAAATAATAATGATTACGTAAACATTTCAGATAGGATTAATAACACAGTTTGTACGTGATCCGAAACTCAAACAATAGGATTCTCCATTAAACATAATACTTATTGACTACATAAATAATTTCACGAGTACGAAGTGACCTTGGTTAGTATACAAAGTATTTACTACCTACCAATGTTGCTTTGCCTGATAAATCATAGTTGAGTTATTTAATTTTAATGTTACATTGACGGGGTCATGCTAGTTGAAAATGGAAATCAATGAAAACCCTTTAGTTAGCCACTAATGTGTTTGTTTGGAATGTTAGGTACATTACATTCCAAAAATACATTATTGGCTAACTATAATGTGAAGAGGATAATAAATGAAGTAATGAAAAATAGTCTAGCTTGTTTGATTTACTTAAATAATGTTGTATCATAGAGAGACACTCAAATAGGCTTTCATTTTACAATAATGCAGATCTTCAAGGCAAAACTTATTAAAAAGCTTATTCTTAAGAAATAATTCAAATAAGTAAAACAGACAATATAAATAAAACAGGTAAAAAATTTTTTAGTTAAACAGTTAAAGAAGAATATTATTATTAATTATTGTCTGTATAAGGGTACGACTGAATATATTGTAAAAGGCAAAAACTGAGATACTTTCAAGGTAGTTCAGTTAATGTAACGGCTAATCTTCACCGATTGAACTCGATAAAAAGAACGATCACAGTATTCTAATTGCAAGGAAACAGTTAAGCAAAAATGTCCATTAAATTCATTCGTTCTAGACAGATTTGATCTAGTAGCTTTATGCTTTCACTGAAAGAAATAGCAGTTCTTACATGTTTTATGGCCTGAACAATAAATTTGTTGTTGACAAACAACATGTTGTTGTTAATGAAACTAGTGTAGCTAGTAGTAAAACATGACGTTATATTTTAAACTGGTGATATAAAAAAATATTTTTGAAGCAGAATTAAATACGTATTGACCACGATTTGATTGCTGCCTATTTGTTTACAGGAAAAAAATATCTCATTAATGGAGAAAAATCTAACGTTTTTAACGTTAAAATCGTCATTAAATATCTTGGTTGAACTATTCACACATATTAGAGACGAAAACTAAAAGAAAGAACACATAGAAAAAGGAAACTAGGTAAGTATTCCTGTTAATCCTATTAGAAACCGTCGAAAAAGTAACTTAAAGGCATCGAACAAAATAAATAAAAATAAAAAATGTGGTGAAACAGTGGAATAGAATGGATTTGATCGTTATATAAACACCTGCCCGGATGCTAGCAATCATGAAAGGTATTTCTCTAATGCACTTACTTATATCGTAAGTTTCTTATTAAATCACTGCCTTTGAAGCAGTTAGTAGCAAAGCAACTGATAATTTTGTATACTGAACTGAATGGAAGGTAATCGTTATCTTATAGATTGGTAAACCAAGCTTTACTTAACGTTAACTAGAATGAACTAATTATGATGTCATTAAAGTTATAGATTTTCTGAATCATATAAATTATTAAGATCGCGATAATAACATCGCTTGCTCTATCTTACGAAGGCTAAACGATCACACAGTTATTTTGATAGATAAATCTGTCTGTACCTAAAGTAATAAATATATTTAGTTTACTAATAGTGCCTTATATTTAGTTTACTTATGTTCTACATTTGACCTAACCTTGTACTCAGTTCAACATGTCAACGAAATCTTGACAAATAACAAACCGACTGCAGTGTCTATTATCTCGAATGTTACACAAGGTCAATAATTTATTATCGCGACATCCAAGGGGATTGTTTTTATTACTTCACAATTCAACGCGCTTTTTAATGTTATCACTTTTTTATTTCATTCAGAAACAGATATTATTTAGCCGGTGGCAAGGATTTCTCAATTAATTGGTTGGTATTATCTGGGTCACTTTATAGAACATTCGGTGACAAAAACAGAAGATTCTTCACGGTTCGAGTGTCTAATTTTTTATATGGTTCCGGTTTACTTTATGTAACTAGACACAAAAGTAACAGTAGTCTAGATTACGATGCTTAAATCACATAATCTATGATGACATTACTAAGCGTTTCTATTTAAGTCAATTGAGTAATTTATTGATGACTAGCGGCCTTCCGCGGCTTCACCCACATGGTTCCCGTACCCGTAGGAATATCGAAATAAAAAAATATGTTTTAATCTAGGCTATTTGTGTGCCAATTTACAACCAAATCCGTTCAGTAGTCTTTGCGTGATTGAGGAACAAACATCTAAACATCCAAAGCCACATACTTTCACATTTATAATATTAGTAGGATAAGACACTTAGACCCGTATTAATAAACCGCTCTCAACGTTGAGAGCTATCTTGAGATCATACCTGAGATTTACCTGTTTCTAACGGGTGGCGCAAAAGTAAAGACCCTATTTGGTTCAGCTATAACATTTTTTCTAAATTAGAAAACTAGATTTAGGTTTTTTTAAATGTATATTTGTGCCATTAAATTTCGTACCATTAGGATTTAAAGATGATGTCTTTTAAATGGTGACCTCCAGAGTTGATACACATTTGAGCCCTATTTATGACATTTTGCATAACTTGCCGTAACACTTCCTGCGATATGTTCGTTATTTCTTGACGAATGTTTTCTTTTAGAGCTGCGAGAGTCTGTGGCTTGTTCACATACTTATTAGACTTAGGTCTATCCAATGTTGAGCCAGTTGCTTCAAGGCGTGTGGCAAAGCGTCGAATTGTGCGACCAATCGGTGCCGGACGGTGGGGAAATCGTCGACGAAATTCACGTTGTGTTCTTATCACTGATGAATTATTCCGTAAGAACATTGACACAATTATTCCACGTTCTTGGGGAGTAAAACGGTCCATGTTTATTTTCAGTGTATTTTATATTTGTTCACTACACAATTTTCAACAACAGAATGACAGAAAATGTCATATAAAAAAAATAAAAGTATTTTCTTTAGTGCCAGTACTTTTGCGCCACCCGTTATAAGAAGATCTCAAGTAGGTATGATCTCAAGATAGCTCTCAACATTGAGAGCGGTTTTATTTGAAGCATCAACCTTGCTAGCTACGTAGCTACCTTTAAGAGTATATTTACTGATGAAACCTGGGCCGGTATTTATAAATAAACCGCTCTCATCGTTGAAATGAGAACTATCTTGGGATCATACTTGAGATGCTTTTCTTATAGGAACAACATCTCAGGTATGATCTCAAGATAGCTAGCTCTCAACGTTGAGAGAGGTTTATAAATACGTGTCTTATAAGAACAGTTTATAAGAATCAGCATCTCAAGTATGATCTCAAGATAGCTCTCAAAGTTGGGAGAGGTTTTTACCAAGTGCAAAATAATAAGACTCGCCTGACTGACTGATGCACCATTGTACAGCTCTAACTACAAGATGGATCGAGCTGAGTGAGGCATATATAGGTAGATAGTTAATAGGACGCAGGCATAAGCTAAGAAAGGAGAAGTGGAATTCCAAAAAGATGAAGTCTAGGTGGGTGCTAGTAATAAAAAATAAAAAGGTTAAACAAACATTCGAATTCAAAAGTCGAAAGGTCCCTTAAAATCGTCGTTAATTAAGGACAGAAAATAAGGAGAGAAAATTATAGCAGGTGAAGATAGTTTTATAGATAACAGTACAAAGCAGTTACAATGAATGAGGTGGTATTCGAATCATTAACCTCGAGGAAATTAATTCATTAAACAAACTACCAACAATATAAAAAAAAAACATTGCTTTTTTAAGTAAAACAACAAAGATGGTTCGTTGACCAATCAAGATTGGTCTTACATAATACATAACATTTACATATTATTTACAAACGATACCGTTATCACATCATCAGCTGAATCACATATTTTTATAGAATATCATACCTACCAACATGTAGCTAGCAAATTGCCAGACAGACTCTTTTCTACAAGAAATCATCAAACTTGTAGCAACAAAATAAAAAATAGTAGGTAGGTAAGGTAGGTACTAGTGCTATTGTAACTAAGAACTCTGTATAATAAGCAGATAGGTTTAGATTCCCCCAAAACAAATAAAATACACTATGTAGGTAGGTACTACTACAATACAAATCTTTTGCGAAAGAAAATGGAGATGACAATAGTTATTTGTTATACAAGTGACCAAAATCAAATTGTGCTGCGAGTGGCGACTTTAAATCACGAACTAGCGAAGTAGTCTAGAATTGAATCACGAGCGTAGCGAGTGATTCTAATATAGACTACTGAGCACAGTGAGTGATTTAAAGGCACGAGGCAGAACAGCATTTTGGTCTCGTGTAAAACATACAACTTTTCACCTCGACCAGCGAGAAAATTTTCACGTGACTTTCCTGGTAAAAAAGCTTAATTCAGCATTAGAAACTTGTTCACTTAACTCTTTTGGAGTTAGACAACTATCTTCATCGTTGAACGCATTCATTTTTGTAATTTATCACAAAAATAATTCAATCAAACCTATGCTGAAAAATTTTATTCATAGAGTCAGTAAAGTAGATTCCCGTCCGTCGTTTTGATTACATTGCGTTGTGTTTTTCTCTTATTCATTAATATTCCGTCTTATTTATTTATTTATAATCATAAAACATATAATTTGTTAATTAATTTCATTAATTTTTCTTATTTCATATTTGTTTCATACATGTGACCTCATTACCTACATACTCTTTATTTCAAATTATCAACCTTCTTTTTTAACAATCCTTATTTAAAACTCCTTGGTATATCCGTGCATTTTATTTTTTTACTTTTTAATCCGTGTATGACACCATAAAGCACTCTATCTATCCCTTTCTCACATATCAATTTTACAAGTGTCATCCTTGTCACTTTATTTGTTTTTTCTTTATTATTTTAAAAGTTGGTGTTAGAAATTAAAAAAGCACTTTGTCTCACGCTCGCAGCAAAAATCGATTTTGCTGCGAGTTTTTACGCACCAAAAGCACCCTTTTCGTGCTGGAGAGGTGAAAAATTATTAATTTGAATTATTATAAAGAAGAAGGTATACTGTATAAAGTAACTTTGCAAAGTTTGCAAAATTTTCACGATCTTCGTCATAAATTAATAAAAAAGAAAGCTATGAAATCGAATAGATTTAAAAATACCGACTGCCAAAGTACTTTCGTAATTTTACCCAGACATCCCTAGATATTAATTAATTTAATTATAGTAAGACATAATATTAAGTACCGAAACACTACAGTTGTTAATGTCAAGTCTAGTGATTACTCATAGATAGGCCGTTTATCTACCACTATCTTATCGTAAACTGAAATTAAAAAGATCTATGAAGCATAAAATGCGTAGAGTAGGGCACCTACGTAATTCGATTGAGTAGGTAACAACGAAGTGGATACAAAATAATGTATTAAGTACGTTTTCAGTCTTACAAAAAGAAAAAGTAATTTGAATTCTGACAAGAGTTTTAAAATCGAAAGTCATAAATATAAAAATATTACTTTATGGTACCTATTTAATGCGATAGGTAACATGGATTTTTTTTACTGACCACAGTAATAATATGAAGCATCATTGTCTTTATAAACCGAATCGAGTATTAATATTAATTAAATATATTTGATGACTATTTTTTTGCAAGCTGATCACATAATATTCTAAACCTGGTAATGCATGTGTTAAATCAATGACGCGCATGCTCATTCCAACTGCATGACGTTAAAATAAATAATTAACTAATACGCATGGCTAATGGCTGCAAATAACCATATTCAATATAAAGGTAAAGTTATTTTTAGTTCGCTTGTAGGTAAAAATAATGGAAGTTTATCCTCAAAGAACTTTAACAATAATTCATTTGGATGAGCAAAAAGGTACGATAATAAGAACTAGTAACTGTTAACACTAACGACGTCATTAAATAAAAAATGCCATTAGAAATGTTTTGCACCAATGACAGTCTACACAAACAAAGAACAGATTGATCAGAGTTCAATGTTGATCAATTATTGAGCGTCTATCAATCCAAGTTTACACAATGAGGCGCAATATGGTACTAATAAAAATTATCTACGCACGCACACATTAGATACAATACAATGGGACAAACAAGACAACTGAGCTAACGGGAATATGCGGCATGTGACGGTGAAAATAAAAAGTCACATCAATCACACTTCAGTTAAGCTAACTGTCTAGAAATGCGTCGAATTTGTCATAGAACTAATGACTATCTATCTCATCTACCTACTCTAACCCACTTACTTAAACACCAGTAATTTTTTATGTAATTAAGTAGTATTAATCCTATATTATATTTCATCGATGAAGGCAATGTAAAAGAAAAAATAGAAGTAATAAAACTCTTAGGCCGCCTAAGCACCGACAGCTGCCTAGATTAGTCCCTATAGAGCCTAGATGTGTAAACAAGTATAACGAACGTTCACGAATGTTCGCACCGACCGCACTACGCGCTAGGTGCCTCGATACATCCAGGCGACTACCTAGAATGTAGGCCTCGTAGGCGCGAGGCTTATAACTAAACTATGAGACCAAGGCAAGGTGACTATCCTAGCGATTCACCTACCAGTGAGGTCTCCAAGTACCCTGGATATATCTAGGCAACAATCTAGGCACCTTTCTGTGCGTTCGCAGCCTTAACAATACATTTGAAAATGCAACTTCAAGAAAATATTAATATGCCTAAACATCCACCTAATTGAAGGGTGTTTTGTAATAAACTGGTAGCGTTGACAGCTTTTAAAGAAATGCCTTCTGCTACAATAACAATCAAGAATAATGAAGAGAAATCGGAGTCGATCCGAGCTAATGCGCCAGTTGCACATAACCGCTTTGTTGTCATGGCACTGCGAAAAGTGCCGACAAATCATGTAATACATACATACTGGATCACAGTGAAAGTGCGGGAAGTGGGTGGGACATTCATCATAGATGGCGGACGCCACGCGAATCAACTGCGATTATGATTACATGTGGGCATTGTGACGCCGGGCACGCAACTAGCGTTATATCAGAAGTCAATTAAACGGCACAGATGGACAGCATCTGTTGCAGCATCGATGGAAACATTACTGTTTCACTAGTTAAACGTTATGTTAAAGTTGTAGCGTTATGATGACAGTTTTGATTCTTAAGAGGAAAAATTATGATAATGTTAACCAGAGTAATAAAGAAAATGAAAAAGAAATAAACATACAGGTGGCAAAATGAGAAATGCTAGAACTTTAATGCTCCTTGTCGACCAAGGACAAGCTAACGACACAGAAATCGATTTTCTTGAAAATTATGACGTGTTGCGCACCGGTTGCATTATTCGGAATAGTTGAAAGTGGTTAAATTAAAAATTGCTTCGGGTGCAATCTTAAGAATATAATCACATTATTTTTGGTACCCCAGTGGACAATAGCACTCAAGGTCCGGCAGTCCAGTTGCAGGATACCTGTATCCTCGTCGTAACGAGGATGTGCATCCGTCGGACACCCACGTTGCTCAGATGGCAATTGCGAATATGCTTCCCTAATCACTTGGGAACTGGCAGTTTCTTAGCACCTTGATCACACTAACACTACTGCCGTTAGATCAATCTACAATCTACTGTCAACGACACATAATTGCAACTAACTTACTCAACTTTTGTGAGCAAGCATTGTCAGTAAATAATATCAATAATTCTTTCCAATACTTATTTGTATTGATTGGCCTAGTCCAATCTCTAGGCAGTATTTGAATAACAAACAAGATGATATATTAAAAGGGAACTACTTAAATCCTAAGTCATTGAACTATTCTTTTTTGTACTATGTCCTAAAAAATGTCAACAAATGTACCAAGTAACCAGTAAAGTGTTTTGTTTACGATGACACATCAATTTCACATCTTACTCGCTGGGACCATAACATTCGGTATGGCTCAAATTCCCGCCATTCGCTCACGTTCCCATTCTGGACACGTCGCAGGCGCATGAGGCCCAGCGCCCATTATCATACCCCTTCGATCGATGGAATACCATAACAATGCGACCGTTATAATGCAGGTATTAATAAGGATAAGGTCTGAAATCTCTGGCACAACGCCCATGCTTAACAATTTAGAAACGAGATTGAAGTGTAAGCATTAAAAATAATACGTTTTAATGCATGCTTAGCAGTTAGCTGGACTGGAAACGGTTAACGTTTGCGATACGCGTGCGTGGCGCATGTCTTCCATTGTGCGCGTACGACGGTCGCGCGCCAGTATTCAGCGAGCGTGCGCCCCACATCACTATTAGTATCTATCAGTGACTAAATTCTAGAAGCTCCATATCGCTAACTAACGACCAATAAGAAACTATTGAATTTAATTAGCAAAAACTTTCACAGAACGTTGGTAGTGCTACAAATTCCACTAACTTAAATTAGTGTTACTTTATTTCGAAACAGCGGCTGTTTTTATGATTCTACAGTGACTAACACGTAACCATTCGTTAACACCAGTATTACTCACTGTTTTATGGATTTTAATCGAACGTATTGCCAATTCAAAGTTTTTAACCCGGACATCCTGGTACTGGTACACATTGAAATTTAAATCTAACTGTTTTACGATTTCACGAGCGTGTATATTGGTGATGTTTTGTGTTTTCTTCGTGGTGACAAATGGGAAAGACAACGGTTGATCCAATTGGGGGTGCACTGTTCGTGATGTGGACACAATGAGGTGTCATTGAGGAGCAAGTGGGGCGGCTCTAACAATGGATGCTGCTCAGATGCGTCTCAATGGTCGACACATTGAATGATGTCAGAGCGGATGCACGAACAATGCCCCCGGCATAATTAATGTACGTACAGTACTTAGGTACCTACGGCCCCGGTGTAAACAAACTGTACGTGAAATAGCCTAAAACGGTTCACCGTCATCTATCAAACAGAAACAACAGTCATTTGGAATGCGACATCTATTAAATGGACGAATATGGGGCTCGTCTAATATTAACAAAGCTCTTAAGAATAATGTAACAGGAATAGTCAATGATACACTAGTTCCATTAGAAGCAAAACCTTTACTTAATCATAAAACGAAAATGTACTAAATAAATTAACAAACAAAATTACCTATAACAATGAAGCATAGGTGCCTACTCTATTCGCAACCAACTGTCATGCTCATAACATTATTCAAATATACGTAACAAAGATTTATTAATAGTTTGAAAAAACCAATAAATATACTCTGATAGCATGTAATATTATATTGGAACAGACAATTCCAAACTTTTTAATATTTGGCTGACCTTTATTGACACACATTCCTATCGTCTTACTTTTGACAACAATTGAAATGAAATTATCAGGTAGGTACAGTAATTTGTATGGAATGGATGGAACTATTTAACTAATCAGGCTAATCAGCTAGGAATTCGATTACGTAAATCACATCATTGAGTGATCGCGTGTCGTTTCTGCTGTGTCACGGATGGTAGCTTCAACGACCGAGGAAGCTGTTGTAAACGCTTCTTTTATCGCAATACTTCCACTAGTCTCTGATAGCCTGGTACCTACCCGTTGGATAAGCACCGGATGAATTTAATTAACCGTGTACAGTTTTGAAATTAAGTAGAAGTACGCTTATTTACTAGTTCATGAAATTGATACTCAATACGATGGCATTTAGCCACTCTAGTGGCAATTGGCCGTATTGGCTAACCAGTTTGCCATAAGCATATTATTGTTTGTTTCGATGGAATAATACCTATTAGTCTTGAGAACTTGAGACTGGAATTTTTTTATTCTACGGAAAACCTTGAGAACTGAAAAAGTAAAAAATATAGTTTACATGAACAGAAACATGTTTGACACATTTCGATATTTTCGATAAAAGATCTAAAAATATTTTTTCGACCGAAACAAAATATCAGAGGCTAGGTATCTAGGTAGGTATCTAGGTATGATACTCGAAAACGCTTCAATTGATTGCGACGATTATCACCTTTAAGACACCAGACACGATCATTAAATGTTCAAAGATTGGGACTTAACAACTTCCAAAGAATTTAAAAGAAGCCAACTTGCAAATGTAAACTAACATACTCATACATGGAGAAAGTAGGTACCAGTCATGCTCCCATAACCAGCGACTATACCAAACGAAAACCTTGACATTCATTACGTTTGCTACTTTCGTTAGAAACAATTGCACAATAAAACATTTTTGAACTACCGTCGCGTCGGCGATAACGATTTCTACAAAAGATTACAGTTACTACGAATCGATAAAATTATTGATAGCTTGATAAGTTCGAAATAAAGCCATACTGTCACGGATCCTAAAATCGTAAGGTGTGGCGCGAATCACTTTTAGTATGTTTCAAAATGTGTGTTTCATAACATTACTTGTAAGTACATTAATGAATCACGAAATGACCTTCAACTCAATATTGATAATGACTGTTCGATAATAGAAACTAAAAAGTCGAATGACGTTATAGATGAGAATGAAAGTCACATAAAAAATACACAAAAAATATCAAATCGTGAATCACATCAACTTGTAATTTGTAGAGTAGAATAAGCATAAAGAGCTCTAATGCCCATAGAAAACATTGCAAAGGTTTACGATGACATATTATTTTAAGTTTTTAGAATGAAAAACGTTTTGATGAGAACTACAAGTGCCAGTTAGTTACATAATCAACGTCATCCAAGTCAAAGTGTAACGGCCAAGTCCTTAATTTAGTGCATTTCCGGATTAAATGTTATCACATTAGTCAGTAACACCACGTACAAACGCAAACGCAGCGATCTTCGTAAACAATGTGACTTCGTTAAATGCAGACGGTAAAGTAAACCGTTATGAATCATAGGGCAAAAATATTATGTTACATTAGAAATTGCCAGCTTCCGTAAATGACGCGAAACCGCATGTTTTCAATGTAGTCTCTATCTGTGAGTTATTCGCAAACACGTATTATTATTTATTACAACATGATATGTGGGTAGTAAGGATACTATTGAAAAACGTTATGAATTATACTGCCACATAAGCTATCTGGCCAAATTGGAATATGAAGAGACGGCAAAGGAAGAAACCAATAATAAAAACTGCAGGCTCATATAGTACTGCTCATAATTTAGCTAAAGAGGTTAGCTACAACAATCACCAATATAACAAGTGAACGCAGAACAAAAGAGTTCAAAAATGGCCGCCTTCAATTAATAACACCTCAACCTTCTTCGAAACACTGACTCATCGGTGGAGAAACTCAAATGCCTACATTTTCCAAGTACAGACAGTGCCGTTGACTCGGCCTAGTGGAAGTATCTATTTGCTGGAATTATTAGCTGCTCGATACACAAGGAAATCATACAAGTCTCAAAAATTCAAAATGCATGGCTTTGAGAGAATGGAAGTTCGTTGTAATTACGTTTATCGACCCGCTATTCCATCCAGCTCTATCCATACGATACTTACAGTATTATCTACTATTTTTAAGGAAACTTCCAATCTGTTCTACTGTATCTCAAAGTAGAACAGATCAGCCGACAGACGGACGCCGAGAACATCCTAGGCAGTTGGTGACCCTGACTCCGAGACTCGCGGTCATGGCTTCGAATCTAGCAAAGAGATAATGCTAGTTTAATGAATGTGCATTTATTTTATTCTAGACCGAAGAAATATCTGTACAAACAATCTATGCTAAGTTACGGATCAAATAAATGGTGTGAATCAAAACACACAGGAGTTGTTTGGTATTGTAGTATGTACAGGTTTACTTATACGATGAAAGTGACCTAATTATGCATAATATTTGCATCAAGATAATAAAATTTTTAAAATAAAAGAATGTCATACGGTCAGCTGAGTAGTTAGTAATTAGTTAAAACATTATGTCGAACCTAATATTAGCAACGCAGCTTCCAAAGTGCAAGTTCAAGCGATGAATCAACTTAAATTAAATGAGAGGGCACTTATGATCTTTACTGAACTGAACTCCACAGATCTGACTCAAATGCAAATTCTGTTAGACCCAGAGCAGCAACAATTACAGCGAACTGAATAGCCAGTTACTCAATGACCGAACGGACACAAGGGTCCAGACAGACAGGACAAATCATTGAATTTATTGTACTTTTCACAATGAGCAAGGTCACCGTATACAGGTGCGCCCGCGTCGCTTAGGCATCGGCCATATCAGGTGGTATGTTGGTACAAAAAATCTGCAAACACTTTTATCGTAAACCTAAAATTAAGAGTGGTTACTTCATTGCTTGCTCATGCTCATGTTATAAAGGTATTCAACCTAGCAACAACATCAGTATTCTGTAATAAGTATTATGATGGTCGTTATCTGCGGCTCTTATGACAAAAAAAATATAATTACTTATACAAAATTGTAAAACTATTAAACATGTAAGTAGTAAATAAATATAAATTTATGAACGAATAATTTAAGTTTTAATAAATATGAGTTTCCTAGATTAGTTATATAGGTTAAAATGTATTTTGCATGCCCAAAAGGGGGTAAATATCTGAATATAATTACTATATAATTTGAATTGAATTTGGATTTGGATCTGTACACTTGTACTATTATGTATTCTGTGTCTGTACACTACCACATTCGGGCATAATAAAAATGTTTATTAAGATGAATAAATAATGAAAAATATTAGAAAAAATCGGCTCACCCGTAGCAACTTAGACGGGATAATTTTTCTAATATTTTTCATTATTTATTCATCTTAATATAAAAATAGCATTGTGAATGCAAAAATCTAAAAGTTTAAAAATGTTTATGTTTATGTTAGATCTTGAATTTAGAATTTTAAACGACCTCCGTGGTCGAGTGTTTTGTACACCGGTTTTAAGGTGTCGCCATCTCTGAGGTCCCGGGCTCGATCCCAGGCTGGATCAATTTAAAAAATAAATAATTAAACTATTTATTTCGACAACTGAATTAAATCCATTACACGTAGTAATGTAATTTTGAAGCTGTTTTTGTTTTTAGGTTTTTTGAAGGTTTTCGTATGTATGCGTGTAAATATTTTTTAACTATATATTATTTTCAATGGTAAAATGCCCAGAACTCAATTTCCAAATTTACGCTGTTTGTTTTTGAGGAGTTCCGTTGTGTCATCGTAGTCCAAGTCCAAGTCTAGTCCAGAACGTTGCATCGCAGACCATGGTTTGGTTCGTTTTGGATTGTCATAAACCTACCAAAATCTAAATCACTTTACGTATACTATTTGACTCTGAGGAGATCCCTTGTGTATCTTCGAAGTTCAAAGTCCGAATACCGATGAAATTAAAATGTGACCATTCTTAAAGTATACCCTTTCAAACAACAAAAGAAACATCTAAAACGGTTCATAAACAAAGATGTCATATCCGTAAAAACTCGTGCGATGGCAAGCTAAATAATTTGTATTTTTCAGGATTATGAAAAAACTACGGATCAGATCTCTGTAAAATTTTATGGGACCACACACGAACTATTTCTCTGAGATAAAAAAAAGAATTGTATAAATCGGTCTTTAACTGACGAAGTTATGCTAAAACATCTTAAAAAAACCGTCGACTTGATAACCTCCTTCTTTTTTTGAAGTCGGTTAAAAACAAAGCTATTTTTGCAGATGAAAAATTATAGTGGTATTAAAGGTTTGGTATATGATAACTACGGAACCCTACTGCGCGTGGCCCAACACGCACTTGGCCGGTTTTTTATACTGATTCTGAAAATGAAAATATGTGACCCGTGTTTCGGCTTTCGTATACTTATACAAAAAATAATGTTGTATACCATGTTGTTCAGAGAGCAAATCCTTCTGATTAATCTCTACGTGTTTTGTGTTCGTAGGTATTTTGTTTTCTTCCGTCATAAAATGAAAAGTCAGAAAAATTCGCCTAATTTTTTTTCAAATAATTTTTAATAAGTGAGTATTTCTCAGCAAAAATGTACATCTGCCTAAAAAAATTTCACAAACTGAAAAATAATTGTAACTCGATAAAAGTTTGTCGTATCTTTTCAGAAAATTGTATTTTACCTAGACTTAAATAAAATTCTTCTTTTTTATTTTTATTGTGAAATATTAGGTAAACTAGGTTTTGTGTTCTCCATAGACAAGTTACAATGTCGCAAGTACTCAAAAATATTTGATCCAAGTATGAATTGTTCAAAAGTAAAGTATTTTTTGTCAAATTCGACTTCAACTGTTCAATGACATATCACTTCATATAAAAAATAAAATAAACAAAATATTTTTATTTTTTATCGCAAACACTTTAGTTACATAAAGCAGTTTCGTTATACGACTACCACGAATTTAGAAGAGTTTCGGAACGCATCTATAATGCTTACTATTGGCATTGGAAACACTAAGAAGTCTCTGATTGGCTGATACAAAACTGTCATGGCGTAGTTTATTTGAAATTTTTTCTGCAAGTGAGTTTCTGAACTTTCTGAGCTCCGTTGAAACAATTTAGTTATACTGGATCACATGACCATTTCTTCGGTAAGTACAATACATACGTTGTAGATAAAATAAATAGCTTTAATAATTTTATTTGTGGTTTCTTGCGATAAAATGCGTATTGACTACTCAAATTAATGTTGAGGTTATTTTTGTAAAACATTTTAATTACTTTTCTTCTAAAATGTTCATTTACAGTTTAGTTTCATTTCAAATTCAAGTTTTAAACATTTGAAAAAGTATGTAGGTACTATCGCGAATGACATGTTTAAGCATACGTATCACACATAACATTTAAATAATTTAGTAGGGAAATGTAAACTAAGCTTAACAATAACAATTTCGTTACATGCTTACATTTTCGTTGTGCCATTGCTTACAGGTAACCATTTCGTTGCATTTTTTTAGATACAACATTTTCGTTACGTACAAATTTTTTGAAGAATACTCAGGTAATATGCAGGATAATAACAAGACACTGAACATCTATTTCCACTGTGAAAGTGAATTTTAATTATTTGCCTTATCGTGTTTCAGATATTAGATCGATCGAAATAGTAATAACGAAAATGCCGAATTGCATACTTCGGTACTGCAAAAATGATTCAAGAAAAACAAAAAAAACGTCTGAAGGCGTGACTTTTCATAAGTAAGTTATTTTATGTTGAAGCTGATAAGTTTCTTGCACCCATTCTTGCAAAAATATAGACAATTCAAAAGTTCTTAATTTTTAAGTAATCTAAATGAAGATTTGATTTTGTAAAGGGGTCGCTTACCCTGTATTACCTAAGTAGGGTGGATATGCCTAACTCCAGCCCCCCCCCCCCTAATACCAGCCCCCAAAAGTTTTTGCTTTGCTTTCATTAAAAAACAGTGAAAATCGGAAACTGTTTGATGGAGCCACACCGCTAGTTAATCCTCTAAGTTGGAAAATCACTATTAGCCGGTCACGTCACCTACAACTCACACAACGAGCAATAATGTTTACCGAGACCGAGTAGAGGTGACTATGTTTGAAAAACAGCATAAAAGTTCGAGCGATGCGAACTTTGGGAAGTGTGTTTACGAAGGCAAGATGCATTTTTTTTAGGTTTTAAGCTTTGATACTAGTAATAGATTAGATATATAACGTTTTGACATTACTAGTTTGTAATTAAATTTACTAATTTCGAAAAAAATAGGGGGGCTGGAGTTTGACTGGATGATTTTCAATAACTTTCTATTACCAGCCGGGGCTGGTATTGGGTATTTAACTTTCGTTTAAGAAATCAAGTTCATCTTAATTTGCTCGTCTCAAGGTTGGAATTTGTAGTGCTATTCACTAGAATTACTAACCCTGCACCCTATGACCTAATTACAGCCGGGTGAAAAATGTTTAATTCCTAAGTTATTTGTTCTGCAAATTAGGGGCTGGTATTAGGATATGTATGAAAACCTAACTCCAGCCGGTCATCTAACTTTACGGCAATATACAGGGTGTTCTCAAATATGATTTTAATTATTTTGTTTTATTTTTTAATGTTAGATGTAAAAAGTAATAATAATTAAAATCATACTTTTCTTCACTCATAGAAACAGAAAATAAATTCAATATAAAAAAATGTATATTGAATTCCACTTCTTGGAAAACGCTTAAAAAAGTTTCAAATAATTAAAACGATTTCATACTCGTTGATTATATGTTTATTAAACCAAAGTTAACTTTTTGATACGCCATTTTTAATATATGTGTATTCTTAATTGATTAATATCTACAGGAGAGGTGTAAGTTTCAATAACTTGCTATGGGAATCATAATTTATAGCCTTTAGTGTTTTATTATCACTATTGAGAGTTACCAAATTATATTTTTTTTATTTTATACTAACATGGTTGTATTATTTTAGAACACCCTGTACCCGGCTGGAATTAGGAAGCAAAGCGGCTGATATTAGGGCAAAGGCGGCTGGAGTTAGGGTTTTTCGCCCTTCGGACATTTAAACGCTTCTCTATTTTTTTCCCACAAAACTACGTAAAACTAAGTTCTATTTTCGTAATAAAGATGAATCAACCTACCTAAAACTGTATCAACAATATTTTTAAGATAGCAATTGTGGCAACAACAGAGATTCAAAGTTGAAAAATCCTTGGGGGGGCTGGTAATTGGCATATTCACCCTATATACTCTCAGAGTCAAACAGGAAAAAGGCAAACTGTCGTATCTGCGTCAGAACTATTTTTTGCACATTTCTCCTCTTCCGCCCCCCAATACCTCAGCAGTCTGCGCTCGTCCGCGTTTTGAGGCAATTTTAATTTTGACCAGCTCCTCTATGTAATTGAAGTCTTAAATTTCTAGTACTCATACCTTAAATAGTCCCATAAATAAATAAAAATAAAATAGTTTATTTGGCATTAATGAATACATCTTTATAAATAATAAGGACCCGCCTAGGGTTGCCAACCCTACTATATAATATAGTATCCTACTATATTGAGGGCTCGCCTAATATATTTTTTGAAAAAATATAGGTATATTAGGCAAAACTACTATATTTTTTCGAGTGAAAAAACTAAATAAAAGCAACATAAAATACTTATATGCACATAAGTAATTGCATAATATTTTTTGTGATTAAACACTTGTGTTTATGGTTGTTGAATAAATTATGAAAATGTTAGTAGGATGCAACTTCTTTAAAATCGACAATGACGGCAACCTACTATAAGTATTTTTTTTTTACTTTTTTTCCATCTACTATATTTTTACACTAATAATCTTGAAAATACAATATTTGATACAAAAAAAGTTGGCAACCCTAGCCCCGCCCCAGATCCAGAATCAATAGAGAAGTTTCGTGATCTTGAAAACATTATTTTTCACTGAATGGGATTTAAATATAGACCAAAACTAATAAGACTGCATTTTTTTTATCAAGAAATGGCTGAGAAATAGATTTTTTTAATTACCTACATTTCGAACATGGCGGTGACGTCAGATTACTTTCTCACGGCCGGGCGCACGTCGCACTACAAATTACATAAAATAGTAACCTATTACCACCCATAGTCTTTTGATTCCCACATGAAATGGGATCGATAGGCACAAAAAATTTTTTTGGTATTTTAACTTTTTTTGCCGACTGTATTTTTTTCCGAAATCGATAAGAAGTACCACAAACAAACCCATCGAAATACGTATAGAAACGACATCGCGACCCCGATTTTTGCGCCACGCGTTGAGGACTTTGCCCTCAACTCATTTAGTCACTCGCCAACGCTCACCGCGACCGCATGGTGTAATTGTGCCTAATAAAATGCCGACTTGTGAGTTAAAGACGTGCAAAAATCGATCCACTACGAAACAAAAAGATAGTGGAGTGACTTATCATCGGTAAGTAAACAAAACATTAACCAACCAAAACTAGTTTTTATACATTATTTTTACTGACCCGACATTTTGTATGAAAATCATAGATTATGAAAAGTGAACCATACAGACTGTATACGTAGGTACTAAACTAAGATAGGTGACGAATAGCAGTTTTACAATCTAGGCATTGTATTATTCTATACCTATTTAGTAATGAATTTATAATATTATGGCTTAATAGTTTTTTTCAGTGTTCTAAAATATTAGTTTTGTATTTAATTTAAATTAAATACTTTTATTTTCTTAATTATTAACTATTAATCTTCCGAGATATAATTACTTAATTATTTATGTTCATTAATAACTTCCATGCTGTTGATATTTGAGATTTGCGGGGCTATTTGGGACTATCGCGTTTTGATATCATGTACATATTTTTTTTTACAAAATGAAGTTAGGCTCATTTTTACCATTTCGCAAAGCAGAAATCCCAAATAATCCAAGTATCACAAATCTCCCGGTCTGTGTATATGTCTATGTAGGTAGCATTCCGCCGTCTGTCTATCTGAATGAATGATGTTACACTTACAGTGCTGTATGTAGGTAAGGTCATAAATAGCTATTTGAAATATTCACAGGATTTGTGTTACTATCGCATGTTGTTGTTTAAGGCGATTAGTGCCCTCACAGTGAATCCACTATTTGCTCTTTTGCCTACTACTACAACTATATTTTACAGAGGTTATTATTCGTAAATAAACTGTAGAACGTTAGCTTCAATCTATACGTTTGAACTTTCGATACTTTATTTACTTAGCGAGCAATAAATTTAATTAAGGTGAGGGCGCCACTATGAAGTGTCCTGCGTCACCTGCGTGTCAAACACACACATTGAGGTTTCATAGTCATTATAATCATCAATAATACAACGCGTTAGGGAAATACAAATTAATACCGCTATATAGTTAATATTGAATGTTTTCTTTTAGGTTTCCTCGTCCTGGTCATGAGACAAGAGAAGCATGGATAAAATTTGTCCAAAAAAATCGCAAAGAACGTACATGGCAGCCAACCGAGCATACAGTCATATGTTCAGATCATTTCAAAAATGAAGATAAATACATTACAAAGACAGGTCGAGTATATCTCAAGAAATGCGCAGAACCATACGCCGCCGGTAGCGATTCAATATCTGAACCAGTAAGTGATTCGGAATCCATTTCCGACACTCCTCGAGATATAATGCTAAAGAAGAAATTATTAAAAGTAATTAAATCCAGAAAAGCACTTGCAGAGAAATGTAAAAAGATACTGCGTCAAAATAGATACTTAAGAAATAAATGTAAAGCTTACAAATTGATGGTCAAGGATATGAAAAGTAAGTTTGGAGTTGGTGCACAAACGGAAAATTTGCTAATGAATAAAAAAATTTTTAAATGATAATTAATAAATACGCAACCATTCATTTAATTAAATCATGAAGCAAAAGTTTCAATTCAAATGATTTATTTGTCTAAGCGCCAGAAACGTTTAGGTACTAAACTAATTTTGTTTTAAGGTAAATAAAGTTGTTTATTAAAATGCAATGATGGATTTTTATTTCACCTAGTTTATGTCTTTAATGCTATGACAAAGTCAGTAATTATTATCATCAGTATAGAAGAGTAGTATAATAATTAAATAGATTTTGTGTGGAACCATTTTTCGAAATAAAAAAAGAACACGACGCCCGACACAAAAAATGTTCAAAAATGACACAAACGCGAGGTCTACAGCTTACAAAGCCACTAGTTTTATTTTGTAATCTTTAATTACTAAGTACGTAATAGTAGGTAGGTTTATCATAATCGTATGAAGAATGTGTCGTTTCTGCAGGCTACTTTTTCTTTGACATTATTGTCGCGCTCGCACTGCGCATGCATAGCATAGCTGCCATCTTTGCGATCGCTGCGCCCATTTTTTGTGTAGAGGGAAGGAGACAGCTATATTCGACAACGATTCGTTTTGCTTACGGATGGTAAGATGGTAGTATTTTGTTTGACATTTTTGACATAAAGTCCAACAGTAAATGGTGTTCAGTCAACCAATTCTACCATCCTTATGCATTATTTTCCCTCAGTGATTATTATGAACAATTTATGACTCGGACTACATTATGTGATTGATGGGATTGATGGCAATAGGTACCTACCTAATACTTACCTTTTAATTAAAATAGATTGGTAACGCGCATACGCAACCAGGATATCAAGTTTTAAGGACGCATTAAATCTATATTATACATATAATAAAACAAAAGGTTCTAAATGTTTGTGCGCAAATAACTCAAAAACCACTGAACAGATTTTGATGGTATTTTCACAGTTTGGTAGCATAGGCATAAGAATAAAAGGATCCAACTCAAAACCTAGGCTATGTGTCATCTAATTCGGGTGGGTAGAACCTGGGAAACAGCTTGAACTCTTCGTAGTACCTACTAGACGGAGACCATTTAATTAAACTGGTGGCCTTATTGTTAAATCGTGAGCAAAAGGGACACCTACCTGGGGATCTACGCCACGCTAAAGAAATTTCTCTACCCTGTCCACGCGGACGACTTTGCGGGCGGTGGATATCCAGAATAAAAGTACTGTTCTCGAGGGATAGCAAAAAAACTTTTCACGCAGACGAAGTCGCGGGCGGCCGCTTTCTATAAATATAGCTAGACACTTGACTGTCCTTGCTTGAGCAGAATACTTAAGTACAAGTCCTAAGGTCCTATTATTGACTTTAAGGGTAAAGATACCGTAATCATTGATCGTCTCTGTAGAGAAAGTAAAGTCTAATAATTAATTACAATTAATAAAATTCTGTAACTTATGCAAACCTGCGAATAAAAAAATAATCCCTTGAAAACATTACCATTCTGGAGACGCTAATTTTTATCACTAATGTTTCTGATAAAAAATGTAGCAACACCATAAAGTATGTGTATTCTGTGGCAACACTGGCACGTGTAGGGTTACCAGATCAAATAATGAGATTTCCTGATTTTCAGAAAATTTCCTGACATTTTGTCACCTATCTACATTCTTCATTTAGTTTAAGTTTGATATTTTTTCTCACCAAAATGATTGACAAAATTTACACTTTTTGGGATATCAAAAATTCCTGACAACTACAGTTTTTCCCTGTTTTCCTGACGGATGCCTTAAATTCCTGACATGTCAGGAAAATTCCTGTCATCTAGTAACTATAGCAGTAGCGAACAGCGAATATGGTAGTAAAAGTACAGTCAGCCGCACGTCAGATTATACAAAACCTTCGATCAAGAATACCCTAGATGTCCGGTGAGAGTAAAAAAATGGCACCTCAAAATAGCGTCCCACTTACAAACTGGGCGCTTATTTTGTACAAAGTATGTGATAAAATAGACCCGTTTTCCCCCCGAAGGGTAGAAAACGGATATTTAGGTTTCAGCCGTAGCTTGAACCACTTGAGATTACGCTTCAATGAAATCGTCACTCACACACTTGCAAACTGTTCTACCGTGTATCTGTGCTCTGTTGCTATCTCTTTCTAACATGACGCAGCGCTCGGTGGGGCGGCGCTAGCGCCGCGCTCTTCAGTACCTGAAATTTAGCCGGCAAGGAACTTAAAGGCGTGGTTCAAGCTACGGCTGAAACCTAAATATCCGTTTTCTACCCTTCGGGGGGAAAACGGGTCTATTTAGGTGTTCGAGCCTTCGCTTGAACCACTTGAGATGTGTTTCTATTCTGCCGGCGCTGCTAATGCGTACTGTGATTTTTATTAAGTGTTTGAAATGAGTAATAAAACATATTTAACTTCTTATTAAATTCTTTTAATGATTTGGATTAAATAATATAAATTCTTACAATCACTTATAAATTCCAAATTATATAAATGACAAATGCCTTACCTACTTGTTTATTATAATCAGATGAGATCACTAAATCATCATCATCATTATTGATATATGAGACATTACAAAAAGTTGAAAAATTATCACTCAACCTGTTAGCAGTGGGTTACGATAATTATTTAGACTGCTTGTGGGTACCTATTCCTTTAAAATAGTGGTTAAAGAAAGTGTTTCTTTGTTTCCTCTCTTTAGAATCTCTTCAATATCGTATTTGTTAGATGTCCAGTTCTCGGATGCTACAGCCCCTTTAAAGCTGCCTGCTGAACCGGATATACCCGTTTCACGAAACAAAGTTCGAATCCATCCTGCAATCACGGAACGGGATGCGCTCTTTACTGTGCCTCTTGTTGATGTGAACAAATTTTTAGATTCTCCCCCTTTCGTCTCTCATGAGACAGCCTTATGGATTTTCTGATCCACGATAGGAGATCAAGTCGAACCTCATCTGGGTTCTCTCTAAGGACCCATGCTCATTGTCTATATTTTTCAGAGTCCGTTTTAGAGCCGAACTGTGAGCATAAAATTTTTTCATTTCCGTTGTCTGTGACCGATTCTTTTTGAAGAGTAAGATCGTGTACTCTACGTCCCGAGGCTAGCAGGAGGACGGCAGTATGTCTAAAAAATGTGTAATAAGCTGTTGTCATTCATATTGTAGGACTTAAGGAACTCAAGGAGGTCCTTTATTTACAAAGGCAATGGTTTTTTTTTCACTGGAAGGTTCTTCGAGAAAATGGCTTTTAGGACATGTTTTACTAGTATATGGGAGCTTAGAGCTGCAAACTTTCTAGGATTTGATACTGTTGTAATTACTGATTTGTGTAAGGCTATAGTACTGGGGGCCAGTTTAATGTCTTTATGTAGGTAGGTGACACAGATATTACGCTACATCTCAAGACCGTGGGATGTCAGTTGCAACATTAATGGAGCAGGATCACTTCTGCCATGGGAGCCAAATGGGTGTGTAGGTTTTGATGATGGATTTCCTCCAGGACGCCTCTAAAAGACTTACATCTGCTTCTGACCAGCTTCTTAGATATCTATTCCTGCCTGTACCTTCCAAACCAATAAATTTAACTTTTCCATATTCTGTGGCGGACGATTCGTTCGGAGGTCGACAGGGTTCAGTCTCAGGTCCGGAATTGGGACTGGAGGGCATGCAGCAATTCGCCTGAGATCGGGCTCCCAGAACGCTCTGTTCCAACTCGGGGCTACGATCAAATAAATTCCTTGGGAGGTTTTGAGGTGGCGAATCACCCGAGGAATCATTGAGGGTTAATATGATGTTCGGGATCTTCTATGACATTATGACGTGTTGACGATGTCAAAGTGCTGTTCCTGGTAGAATTTTCTCCTTGAGGGCATCGAGAGTCCGAAGAGATGCTTTGACGACTGGTTAGTTGGTTATTGCTTTTAATGTCATGAACTGCATCCATGAACGCGATGTAGAACTTGCCTGAGCCGAATGTCTTAGATACAATATGTTGAGGTGAGCATAACAAGGCTCAACCAAGACACCAGCGTAGAATCTTTGAACTAGCACTTCGGTACTTTCTCTCTGATAGAACACTAGTTTTAGGACCGAAAGGCTGTTTAACAAGGCTAAATCGACCGGTAACTGGGATCGGTATCGGTATGCAAAAGTTTAGACAGACTACAACAAGGAAATACGAAAGGCAAGGCGACTTTCATGGAGAAAGTCCTGTGAGGGTATCATTGGTGCCCCCCAAGGAGCTAGAATCCACAAAGTCCTGGCCAAATCGCCTTCGAATCAACAGGGACTATTAAAGGAACCAGATGGGACTTTCACTGAAAACAGCGGAAGAAACCATAGATTTTCACTTTCTTGGATAAGTGCCGGACGCCAATGGAATGAACCAAAGCTGCCTCGCTAGGCCTAACAATGAGGACTGGAGAAGAGCAGCAAGGAACTTGATTGATTGATTCGATCAAACCGTTCAAAACAGCTAGGGAATATGATGATATCTTTCCTGCTCTCTTACAGCAAAGAAAGGAGACCCTCAGCCCCATTTTGGTAAAGATCTTTAAAGCAAGCTATGCCTGAGGATATAAACCAAGCGAATGGACTTCAGTAAAAGTCCGTTTTGTTCCAAAGAAGGACTTTTCACAACCAAAATCCTTCAGACCCATTAACCTTACCTCGTTCCTACTCAAGAGTGTAGAAAAGATTATTGGTGTGTATATAAGGGACGAGCCACTGCCAGGCACGTATCCAAGGGGGGGGGGGGGATAGTTGGGATTTATCCCCCCCCCCCCCCCCCCCGAAATCCAGAACACACAGTACCGGACTAAATTCAAATTTAGCGGGCGAGGCACACTCCGGTTTGCGGGATGCAGTTGTCCTCCCCCCGAATTAAAGTCTGGATACGTGCCTGGCCACTGCGCGAGTGTCCCCTACATACAAAGCAACACGCTTATCGTAAAGAAAAGTCCACAGAAACTGCTCTGCTAGAACTAACAGACAGGATCGAAAGGGCCCTAGAAAATAAACAGATAGCCTTAAGCGTTTTTCTTGACAGAAGGTGCCTTTGATAACGTCACTATCGAAACCCTTTCTAGGGGAATGCGTGACAAAAACATTGACAGCACAACCATCCGCTGGATTGAAAGCATGCTTCTTCACAGAAATGTAAACATAGAGAGGTTTCAAGATAACTAGTGGATGCCGACAGAGGGGCGTACTATGGCCCCTATTGTGGTCACTTGTTGTCGATCAATTATTGATTGAAGCCTCTAAAAAGACCTAGATATACAGGGCTATGCTGACGATGTGGTAGCCTGCGTGATAGGCCCCTGTCAGAATACTGTATCATCCATACTTCAAAGGTCTCTCAATGTCGTCAATAAGTAGTGCACTGAGAACCGCTTGTCGCTAAAACCGAACAAATCAATAATAGTTCCTTTTACTAGGAAGCATAAGTTGGACAAACTTAAAACGCCCACTATAAAGGGGATTGCCCCCCCATAACATTTTCTACGGAAGCTAAATACCTGGGCGTTCAATCGACCAAAAGCTGACGTGGAATACACACATAAATAATGTGATCCAAAAGGAAGTCACTTCACTTAGGAATTTGCTGTCGTTTAGCGGGTGCAAGATGGGGCCTAAACCCCAAGATTGCCCTGTGGATGTATACCACCATATTCAGGCCGATGATAACATATGCCTGTGTAGTATGGTGGAAAAAAGCAACCCAAACGACAGTTATGAACAAGCTAACCAGTTTGCAAAGGTTAGCGTGCCTAATGGCAACGGGGGCCATGCCTACAACACTAGGAGCAGCACTCAATGCCTTGCTAGCTAGACCTTTTGCAATGACATCTGATGTCATGCTTCCGCTGTGTAACTTCACTAGAAAATACTCGGTGGCTAACTACCTAGCAGACAGATGTGGTCTGATGACCAAAGCTCCTGTAAGGCTGGAAGCCTAGTCTGGTTCACGGACGGCTCCAAAATGGGTCATGATGTGGTGTACAAGGTGTAAGACCAAGAGTCAACCTTAGTGTTAATCTTGGTAAGTAAGCCACAATATTCCAGGCAGAGGTCTATGCCGTTATAGAATGTGCAGAAACAAACCGCCAACAAAACTACACAAATCAGACCATCTATCTATATCTTTTCAAATGGCCAACTACCTATATCTTTTCAAACAGCCAAGCAGCACTTAACGCCGTAAACTCGAACGTAATACGATCGAAACTGGTGAAAGACTGCGTAGACAAACTGAATGAACTAGGACAAAAGAATAAAGTTATTCTGAAATGGGTACTAGGTCATTCAGGTATCATTGGTAATGAAAAAGCCGACGAGCTTGCTAGAACTGGGGCGCGAGGCCAACAGATCGGCCCAGAACCTTTCTGCGGCATCTCAAAAAACCAGGCTATGCAACTCCTTAAAGACAATCTCTTGGACGAGACGAGAAAATTCTGGTTAACACAGCCAGGATTAAGACACGCCAAATCCTTAACGGAAGGTTACTCGCAAAGACGGACGAATGAGCTTATACAAATCAGTAGATCAAACGTCAGCGCGACTATTAGAGCCTTAACAGACACCTATTTCATATGAAATTGAGTGATACTGACGTCTGCAGATATTGCAATGAGGAGCAGACAACGCCCAAGCACCTCTTATGTGATTGTGGACTCCTAATCCGCAATCGTAGTATCCGCCTGGGGCGACACGTAATCGACTCGGAGGAAATAAAAACTCTTAAATAAAACCAGGAAGATACACAAGACTTCCTTCAAGAGTTACTATAATTAGGTGGCGAGTCACAATCACAATTGATCTTTTAGGTCGCAGTGACTACAGCTTTATCTGAGCTGCAGAGCCCCTAACATTCAAATAATAATAATAGGATTATACTTTTGGGGAGATTTTTTCGCCAAAGAGCTCTTCATATGAGTATTCGTAGGCCTCCCATGTTCGCCAATCCGAGGGAAAGAATTCGTCGATTGCTCTTGTGATGATGGTATGAGCTTCCTCTTTCCTCGGTGGACAGGGACGAGACGCTAAATCTCCAAGAGTTGATAGTTTTGGTATGATCGAAATAAAGAAAAGAAAGAAATAATTGCTTATTTGTAGGAGTTGCGTTGTCGCAACGGTTGAAATGACGCGTCGCATCAAATGATACGACGCGCCGCATCAGACGATACAACGTGTCGCATCAGACGATACGACGTGTCGCATCAGACGATACGACGTGTCGCATCAGACGATACGACGTGTCGCATCAGACGATTCGACGTGGCGCATTAGACGATACGATGTGTCGCATCAGACGATACGAATTAGACGATACGACGTGTCGCATCAGACGATACGAATCAGACGATACGACGTGTCGCATCAGACGATACGACGTGTCGCATCAGACGATACGACGCGTCGCATGAGACGATACGACGTGATCCATCAGATGATACGACGTGTCGCACTAGTTAATACGATGTGTTCCATCAGATGATGCGACGCGTCGCATCATTTCATGCGACACTGGACGGAGTGAGAACTGTATGTCGAGCGATACTAGACGTCGCGTCGCCTCAATTCATGCCACTAGTGTCGATGCGATGGATGCGATGCGACACTACGACCCAACGGAAAAGTGACTGGCACTTTGACGTCGCTGGACCATGGGTGCCGAGCGGAATTAGGGTCAATTGTAAGTTACAACAATTTGTACTTGTTTACCGAAATTGTATATCTGCACTCAACTCTTTTACTTTGTGTAATTCGATCCGGAATTTCAAACGCAGCGTGTGAGTCATTCGATATTCAAAAGCGTACTGTAGAGCGCGGCGCTAGCGCCGCCCCACCGAGCGCTGCGTCATGTTAGAAAGAGATAGCAACAGAGCACAGATACACGGTAGAACAGTTTGCAAGTGTGTGAGTGACGATTTCATTGAAGCGTAATCTCAAGTGGTTCAAGCGAAGGCTCGAACACCTAAAGATGTGATTTTGTACAAAATAAGATGTGATTATCTCAGACCAAATAAAAAAAGTAAGACGGAGTCTTCCGAACGAAGCGGTGAGGCCTGTAAAACTACGCCTTAGCTGTGTCCATACACAGTTCACGCACACACGTGTAACGAAACTACGCCTTGGCATGGACGAAATTTTTTCGTCCATGGCCTTCGCTTTCCATATAAAACCCTGTCGCCCGCCCCCTTGTACGCACACATGTACCATCAAAAACCGGCCTCACTTTATTGTTCGCAACGCTCCATCTTTCTTTTTTATTTGATCTGAGGTGATTATGTACAAAATAAGCGCCCTGTTTGTAAGTGGGACGCTATTTCTTAGTGCCATTTTTGCGTGCTGTTTTAGTTCGTTAAGCGTTATCTACACTGGCCTGCAAAACTAAGTACTACAGAGGTCTATTTTCATACAAACGAGGTAACTTTGAAGCATTGGTTCTCCGCCCAGGATTAAACGTGGTGTGATCTGATGATGGCCATCCAGGGAGTGAATGGAGAAGATTCAGATCCCCATACACACCCAATTGATCTGATCAGCATTCTAAGAGCTGTAAGGATAAGAGTTATCAGTTACAGCATTTCCATACATTTTAATGCTATTTTCGTGGTTTTTTTAAACATATCCAAACAGCTCTTAGAATGCTGGTCAGATCTATTGGGTGTGTATGGGGATCTGAATCTTCTCCATTCACTCCCTGGATGGCCATCATAAGATCACACCACGTTTAATCCTGGGCGGAGAACCAATGCTTCAAAGTTACCTCGTTTGTATGAAAATAGACCTCTGTAGTACTTAGTTTTGCAGGCCAGTGTAGGATATTCTTGATCGAAGTACAAACTGATAAAAATCTGAAATTTATTTTGAACCTTAATTTATTTGCAGTTAATTATAAAAATTGATTGAATATGATTAATCCCTGTCGTGGAAGCCCAGCGTGCCGTTGACAATACAACACAGTGAATTAAAATAAAACATTTAAGTAAATAATGAAATTTTGCTGAAAGTCCCCCAGCAAAAACAAATATGTAGAAGTAAAACCTTCTTATATTCACGTATTCAGTGAAAATAGTAAATATGGACCAGTATTAGAAGCCATATTACTATTATATGTATATTCAGTTATATGAATGAGATGAGAGCAAGACATTATTATCAACTTGTCATTAGTATACCCACAGAAATACAATTGACATGAGTAAGATAATGAGGATCAGTAACAGGTTTGAATCCTATAGTTTTATTGATATAATATTAACACATATTGATAGCTATGAAACCTAGTGAAAGAATTTTTGAAATCCGTTTAGAAATGGTTGAGTTAAAAGGGTTTGAAGGAAATGCCAAGCTCAATGCAATATGTGCTTTATCACGTACGACATAAGGTTCGCGTCCGTCGCGATGACGTCATAAGGACCCCCAAAAAACCAGTACTTTAGCTCTTATAACTTCTCTGGTTTAAGAGATATCGGTTTATAACAAAAATCGTTACTGATCCTCATTAAAGACACCAGTCGATTTTCATACAAACGAGGTTACTTTGAAGCCTTGGTTCTCCGCCAAGGATTGACCAAATTGTGATCTGATGATGGCTATCCAGGGAGTGAATAGTGGAGATTCAGATCGCTATACACACCCAACTGATCTGATCAGCATTCTAAGAGATATAAGGATCAGAGTTTTCAGTTTCATGATTTCATAAACACGGTTTTTTTAAACATATCCTTATATCTCTTAGAATACTGATCAGATCAGATGGTGTGTATAGCGATCTGAATCTCCTCCATTCACTCCCTGGATATCCATCATCAGATCACAGCTAGGTCAATCATTGGCGGAGAACCAAGGCTTCAAAGTTACCACGTTTGTGTAAAAATCGACTGGTGTCTTTAACTATGTGACCGCCATCGCCACTGTATCTGTACGTTCTGGACTATAAAGGTTACAAGTGTATTGATACCTAATTCGAAAGAAGTGGTAATGTTATTCCGAAATATAGCTCTTAACAGTTTATTAAAGACAAATACTGAAGCTACATCACAACGGAACGTGTACCGCATACCTTCCAAGCCCAAGTCTACTTTAGTGACCCTTTTTCACAAACTCTCGAAATGATTTGTTTCGGTTCAATAATAACACTATAAAAATATCCATGAAGAATGTTAACAGAGACTAATAGTTTAGTAGTGGTGATTATCCAGAAGCGTTATAAAATCCATGTGATTTCCTTTAGTTTTAATTCTGACTATCCCAAGCAATAATATTTGTGTTCAGAATTGTTGCATTTTCTGTACACAAATATTGTATTATAGACTTGCAAAGGGCAGCAATTTAAGCCAAAATATAGCCCATGGATCTGAGGATCACCAAACGTTGGAAGTATGAAACTTATATTATTTTATTTATTTATTATGGCATAATTTTCAACTTTTCGAGTATTTGTGAATGAAGGATCTGCTCTTACCCAACAGATATGGTGCAGAGTTCTGGCCGTGGCCATTCAGTGGACTATGGGCGGAAGATTTCTTATCTGAAATTAAGTTATTAATCAGAAAACTAAAGCGTTCCGTCGCAGAATGTCCCTTTCGCAAAATGTCCCCTGGTCGCAAAACGTCCCTTTCGCAGATTGTCCCTTTCGCAAAATATCCCTTTCGCAAAACATCCCTTTCGCAAAATGTCCCTTTCGCAAAACGCCCCTTTCGCAGAATGTCCCCTTTGTATCAAATAAATATCACTCATACCATATTTCCATTTTGTTCAAAATGTTCTATGAAACTCAAAAATATACTACCCACTTGGGAGAATTTTTAAGCTACTGACAACACTAAATTATAATAATCATCAGTTAAGAGGGTACTTATGAACATTTCGAACAATATGGAAATTTGGCATGAGTGATATTTATTTGAAACCAAGGGGACATTCTGCGAAAGGGGCGTTTTGCGAAAGGGACATTTTGCGAAAGGGACGTTTTGTGAAAGGGACATTTTGCGAAAGGGACGTTTTGCGAAAGGGACATTCTGCGAAAGGGACGTTTTGCGACCAGGGGACATTTTGCGAAAGGGACATTCTGCAACGGAGCCAACTAAAGACGACACTCCGAACAATAAAGCATTTGAGTATTCCATTGTTTTTAAAAATTGATTATTTAGTAAGATGTTGCTAGCTTATTCACGCTAAAATCGGCGTTATTGTAAATTCTTACGTCAAATGCGCTTCATTTGCTTTGATGACTAAGGGTCAGATTATTGCATGTTAATTTCAACTTAATAAGTATAATTACGTGATGTTTTCCGTGTTTTAGACGATGAGAAAAACAAATTAGCTGTGTAATGTAGTTACCACGTTCATGGGAATGGCTGACAATATGAGAGTTATGAAACTTTGCACAGTACTTACTTACCTACTTAAATGAGTAAGAAGTGGGTCATTTTTTATTTATTTATTTAAATTAGGAACATTTACAAAAACATAGTTTTTATTTTAGATCCAACTCTGGAGGACATACGTGGCAACAAGACATGTTGCATTGTTGTTTTTAGAATCAACTCTAGGAAAAATAACTTTTATAAAATTAGCGAATGCTATCGAAATATGTATGGAATGACTAAATTTTTGCCAACCATAGCATTAATTATAATCGGCGGACATACACAAAAATCATACAGACGAACAGAGAACCTCTTCCTTTTTTGAAGTCGGTTAAAATTAGAAAATGTAAAAACATTTCGACAGCGAGATTCGTAGATGCGGCTTCGTCTAGCTAACTAGTCGAAGTTTCTAACGTTAGGAAGACTTTCGATAAAAAAGAGACATTGCAAAAGTATAATATGATTTAAATAAAGAGGATGTTTGTCTAAGTTAATTTCATAATCCGCCTGCTTATATTCAGACGGCGGCTGCAGCAATCAGAACGTGCAGTTTTTTGTAATGTCGACACTTTCGCCAGTCGCATCGACAGTGCAGCGACACTGCCGAAGTTCAAGTAAAGCCAGCATAGTGAGTGTTTTAGGCAGTATGTAATAAATATTTGAATTAAAATTGTTCATTTAATTTCATAGGTGAAAATTATGGAAGTTGGCACATCAGTCTATGCATGTTTGACCTTGACACCGTCTATGCTCTGCTTAATAAGCAGATTTTGGAGTTCAGCTAATAAGATCGTTATTACCTTTTTGGTGGATACCTATTGATGCAATGTGTTTGTCTCTAACAGACCCAGTATGTAATAGAGATATTAATACATTTGAATAAAATAATAACATTTAATTTAAACCAGTATTCTGTAGGTACAGAACTGTAGACAGAAGAAAGTATCAGATAATTTCAGATGCAAGTGAATATCATTAGAATACTGACCTACTGCTTTGTTCACTATGGTTTTATGTATGTAAATAATACTCAACATTGTCCTACTTTTCATTAAACTACTAAATATTGGTTTTGTCTCGTGAATTTAGCACTCATAAAGGGACAACTCAAATTATACCTTAACAAAGTTTATAAATGAAAAATATAGTAATTTAGCAACTTTACATTAAATGATAGGTAGCATTACATTTTAAATAAAGGGACAACTCAAATAATACCGTAACAAAATTTCTAAATGAAAAATATTATAATTTAGAAACGAGAAAGTAAATAATATATTATATAGCATCTTTTTTTACAAGTGTGGGTAATAGGTAAAAACGCATACAACCACATCAAACTTCTTCGAAAAAAGGTGGGAGCTTCTGTAATTAAAACATGTTTCTTTGACATGAATATTGTATGAGAAATAAAATAAATACCTATTAAGAAATTACATAATGTTTTATCTAAAATTAGAGGTGTTCTAAGCAAAAGCGAAGTGTGAACAAACATTCTGCATTATCACAAACTGATAAAACTGCTTATTCAGGTCAATATCTGGAGATAATATTTAGCGCTTGTACTTTAGGTATGACATAGTAAAGGATATAATAGTATATATTACAGCTCGCGCGGCGAGTTAAGAGCGCTCGGCAAATGTAGAGGGGGTATGCGCAGTAGGAATTTGTTATTAAAAAATGATACTGCGCATACCCCCTCCAGACTGCCGAGCGCTCTTAACTCGTTGCGCGAGGTATACGTAACCTTGTCCAGACTGTGATAAATGACACTTTTATGGGAGTTGTATGAGTGTGATATTTTAATTTGCAGTAACTCACTAAAGTATTGAATATGTGATAACTAGTAATATTTAACATATTGTTTTATATCTAAAAATGGGAATTGTTAAAGCCTAACATTTCAACTCATCAAGCCAGACAAAATGAGACACAATAGATTTTCCATTGTCTGGCCTCGCGTTTAATGAATTAATAATATGAATATTTTCATAAGACAACCATTTTATTATCCGCGTCAATTAGTAATGCGCCTGGCGGCCATGATTTTAACCTCAAAAACGAAAAACAATTGTAATCTTCTCATATACCAAGACCCTTTCTTATTGAAAATAAGAAGTCAATAATTAATATATCATATTACCTATTAGAATTTTACTGTTTTTTGTCATTTTTAGTTGCGGATGACGACGATGTGTATGTTAATTTGACAAGGTTCCAGCGCATTACCAATTGACGGGGATAGTATTAGTGTTTAACAAAATGCTCCAACTTAATACCCTGTGAATTAAAGAAAGTAAAAAGTAAATAAAATAAAAATTAATGACTTACCCTTGATAAATGGCTCCAACACAACATTGACGTCTTCCTGTGGGATCATATCCATGAGACGGGCAATATCCGTGGCCAACATGTGGTCTACTACTTCCAGAAGCTTGGGCTTCAACGGGTGGAACTTTGTGAAGTCGTGATTTGCTAGATTCTCCTGCATCTTCTTTATATCTGGGAAGTCGCCAGGAGATATCTGCTGCTCCCGTTGAATCCGATCATACACCTGTCCCAGGTTCTTTATTAAATCCTTCTTTTTGCCATCTTTGCCAAACATAGAAGGCATCTCTTTCCTCAATTCACTGACAATTAACGCATGCACTTTAGCTAGTCGAGCTCTTTTAATTAGATCGTTCAATTTACGTAGCGCAGCATTCCTCGGTAAAGACTGCATATCTCTAAATAGGTCTTGCTCTTCGTCCTCAAACAGCCTTCTATTGACATCATATCTTAATGGTTGATCCCAGAATGAACCGATATACACTCGGGCTACTTCAGGGGTCTGAAGTACTTTACCGAGAGACCACATAAGCGCACCATAGACACGCATTAGTTGCTGGTGGTCTATCATGTCAGCCTTGTTGAGAACTATACGGATCTTATCATCGTGACCTCTTAGAGCTTCAATGCTGCGCCTAAACTCATCTGATATGTCGAGTTTGTGGGCGTCAAACAATAGGATAATGCGGTCTACACGCTCCGCAAACCATTCCAATACTCCAGTGAAGTCATAGCCTCTGTCGACTCGTTGTTTCTCACCAGATAAGATGCCTGGAGTATCGACGATGGAAATGCCGCGGAGCACTGGAGAACTGACAGTAGAACACTGGAACCTATTTAGAAAAGCATTTCCAAATTTGCTAAGAGGCCTGAACTGTTTGTTGGGATCGACTACAAGTGCGTTGCCGGGTATTACGCCCTCTTTTTCATCGAACATTACCGCTATAAACCTATCTGTTGTCGGCTCCGGGCCGATACGAATGCCCGGAAAGTCTCGCTCTAAGAGATATTTGATAAAAGTTGTTTTACCGGTAGAATACTGGCCGACGAGCAATATCATAGGTTTTGCATCGAAATCTGGGTCTTCTAGCTGTGGCGAATGAAAGTCGTGGAACTGATAGTGTGACTCCAGGGGCAAAAGTTTAGTTTTGTAAATCCTTTTGAGACCTTCCACGACATTTTCTATACTTTCGGTTTTTTCACCTTCTTTCTTTAGCCAGCTAAACATGATTGTGGTCACGGATACCTCTAATATAAAAGAACACTGTCAGACACTATTTCACTCACTGCACCAGTTTTTAGAACAAATTACGACAAACACAGAGAGACCACCGCGATCATCCTCCCACGAAAATGAAATAATTCGAATGACGTATGACGTGCGAACGAAAAATGACGTGACTTGACTACTGACGCAATGACGTTGACGTTTAGTTTAGTGTTGATAACAGTGAAAATTTGTATCATAGACTAGCTTCCGCCCGCGACTTCGTCCGCGTGGACATTCAACGCTAGTAAAATTGAACATACTCAATGAGGGCTTTTCACAATGACAAAAAACTGTAGGCTCGATACATGACGTTGATAAAAATAGGTTACAATGTGATTTTTTTACTAAGCTTAAGAGTATCAACACCATCTAGTGATTCAAATAGTTACTATTTTTAGGGTTCGATGAGTACCTATCAAGACCATCTAGTGAGGCAAATAGTTACTATTTTTATTTTTTAAATGTCATTTTGAAAAGCCCTCATTCCAGGGGCCCTACCACCCAACTCAAAGCGATAGCTAGACTCTATCCCTCCTTGTCATATCATAACACGATGACAAGGACGGACAGTGCACTGACGTCATCAACCAAAGCCAGAGTAAAAGTCCGTCCTTGGATATAGTCTAGCTATCGCTCTGAGTGCCTAGTATGAGTTGTGTTGTGTTTCTCACCTCACTTTGCGAATAGTATCGAGTGAAAGAGATGAAATCATGCGAGTGAGTGAACGAGTGAAAGAGAGATGACGATAGTTAACTATTCGCAAAGTGAAGTGAGAACAAAAAACCAACTCGTACTAGGCCCTCAGGCTAAAGCTTTGAGTTGGGCGGTAGGACTCCAGGGGCTCTACCGCCTAACTCAAAGCTTTAGCCAGAGCGATAGCAATGCTCTATCCGTCCTTGGGCCTTACTATGAGCTCTTATAGCAGGACTTATATTGAACTGCTTTACTTTTTCGTACTATGACCTCAAAGGTTAGTATGAAAGCAGGCCTTAAGCAGTCCTGCATAAGGTCTACTTTTGAACTGAACGGTTTCTTATTTGCTGATGGTAAGCCCCCTTGTCATATCAAAACACGATGACAAGGAAGGACAGCGCACTGACGTCATAAACCAAAGCCAGAGTCAAAGCGATAGAGTTAGGCGGTCCGAGGGGGGGGGGGGCTTACCATCAGCAAATAAGAAACCGTTCAGTTTTAAACATAGTTAATATTGGTTTAAAAGCAGGCTTCAAATAGGACTGCTTAAGGCCCCCTTTCATATTAACCTTTGAGGTCATAGTACGAAAAAGTAAAGAGCTCATAGTAAGGCCCCAGTTCAAAAGCAGGCCTTAAACAGGACTGCTTAAGGCCTGCTTTTAACTAACCCTTGAGGTCATAGTACGAAAAAGTAAGGCAGTTCAATTCAATATAATTCCTGCTATACGAGCTCATAGTAAGGCCCCGCCGTTAATTTTTAAAAGCCAAATTTTAACACTTCTCCTTCCATCAACGCCATCTAGTGAGGCAAATAGTTACTATTTTTATTTTTTTATGAGCGGTTTTCTGACAGCTAATAATTTTAGTTTTTGATGTCGATAGATGGCGGTACTCCAACTAGGTAGATTTTTAAAAATCATTCGCACTAAGGGTCAGGAAACAGTTCTTCGGTACACGCCAAAGACAACCAACGCACAACACAACAAACCACATAGGTACTCAACAAACGTACAATTAAAAAGTAATTACGTTTTATCCTTTGCCTTTTTCCTAAAAACCTACCTACTTAGTTGTTCAACGCCATGTTCTTTTTTATGTACTACTTACTTTTTTTCTTAAACTGCTTTTTGAAAACCGCTCACTGTCTCAGAGATGTTTCACAAAACTGGGGTGCAAGATTGGTTTAATGCTACAAGCATTAAACCAATCTTGCACCCCAGTTACAAATCTTACACCCAATCACAATGCACCTTTTAATCCTTAAACGGTGGGACTAAACGTTAAACTGTCACTCTGAATACGATTTACGCTAAAATGGCGTTAGTCTGCAGTCTAACGCGATGTTAACTTTGGCCCTAGTTTAACGAACGCACTCTGAATAAGACAGTCATCATTGTCACTTTGAAAAGTTCTAATCCACCCAATATTCATTTACTTACAGCACACGTAGCATGAGCAAACGGGACTCTTGTCTACGAAGACTTGTCGTCTCGTCCTTCTAGGTTGCTGCAAGCGTAGCATGACCAACATCGAGATAAGATTCGACTCACAGAACAATGGCTTGTCTACACCGAAATGTCACTTTTGTCGGGTTGAGATCGAGATACTCATGCTCGCATTTTACAACCGTAGACTCGCATTGTTCTTTGTCGTGGCCTAATGTCAAAAGTCGACAAACACGAGCTTTTGTCTTCAACTGACATTAATTTGACAGTTGAGTGGGAGAAATTTGTCTACCACCCTTCGAGTGGTCGAGAAAGATTTGTCAACTTATTTTTTTTACTGAGTTTTTAATTTCGCAATAAAAATAAATCTAAGTTGTCCGTGTTTATATTTTATTAAGGTAAGAAGAGAAGTTACAGCACAAACGACAAAAACAGCTGTCCGGAAAGAAAAAAAATGAAAAATTGTATTGAAGTAATTCTTTTTTATTATAAAATTTATAAAAAAAGAAATATAATAAATATTTACTAGTAGTAAATAACGAATAAGTATTTATTATTCTTAAATTTTTTCATAAATTTTATAAATTTAAATAATACAATAAATAATTTATTGTAAAAAGGACTCGCTCTCAGAATTTTACAACCTTTTTTTGTCTTTTAATACAAATATGAGTTTTAAAATATAATATTTTTCTTTCAACATCAATAAACGCCGAAATTATCCAAAATGATTCAAAATGATTTAGTTTAAACATGATACTTATTTTTTTATAAGTTCTAAGATAAAGAGACACTCAAAAAAGCTTTCACTTCCGTAGACAAAGCTCTCTCGAGCTCGAGAAGAATAATGTTGCCAATAGTGAATATTTATAATTATTGCCATCATTTCTCGTAAAGAGCGTTCCTTTCTATACGTTTCACGACGCAAAACTAGTTAAATATAGCCGTATATAGTTCATTTGCGTTCCTTTTATTGAGAGATTTTTGAAAAGATGACACAGACCAACGCACTTGTTAATTTAGTAATAAATATTGAAATCAATGTATAAAAATAATTTTAATTTTCGTTTTTAAGTAAATAAATTAAAATTAAATAAAATAAATATAAAAAAAAAATTTGGGAAAAAAGTGTAATATTAGAAGACAATATTATTGAATAGGGTACCTTTTTACAATAAATTATTTATTGTATTATTTTAATTTATAAAATTTATGAAAAAAAATTAAATAAAAAAAATAAAAAATACTTATTCGTTATTTACTACTAGTAAATATTTTGTTTATTTATTTTATTATAAATATAAATAAAAAGAATTACTTAAATCAATACAATTTTTCATTTTATTTCTTTCCGGGCAGCTGTTTTTGTCGTTTGTGCTGTAACTTCTCTTCTTTACCTTAATAAAATATAAACACGGACAAATTAGATTTATTTTTGATGCGAAATTTAAAATTCAGAAGGAAAATAGGTCGACAAACTCGACTACTCGAAGGGTAGTAGACAAGTTTCTCCGACTCAACGTCGACTTTTGACATAAGGCCACGACAAAGAACAATACGAGTCTACGGTTGTAAAATGCGAGCACGAGTTTCTCGATCTCAAGTCAACCCGACAAAAGTGACATTTCGGTGTAGACAAGCCATTGTTCTGTGAGTCGAATCTTATCTCGATGTTTGTTGGTCATGCTACGCGTGCAGCTTGACCTTAAAGAGTTAAAATTAAATAAAATGAAACTAAAAATATCCAGTACAAAATATAGTCAGTGTTGCCAAATTATTCGCGATTTCGACGTATTTACATAGAAAGTGGCGCCCCCAATTTTTGTCAACTCTTTCTGTCTTATTCAGAGATGTTTCACAAAACTAGGGTGCAAGACTGTTCTAACAAAACCTGGTTTAATGCTTGTAAGCCAATCACAATGCACCTTTTAATCCTTAAACGGCGGGACCAAACGTTAAACTGTCACTCTGAATACGATTTGCGCTAAAATGACGTTAGTCCGCAGTCTAACACCATGTTAACTTTGGCCCTAGTTTAACGAACGCACTCTGAATAAGACAGTTTATGGTCAAGCTGTACTTTTTCCATTCCATGGTTAAAATGTAGTCTTTGGCGATCGATGTATCAGCGGTTAGCTTAATAGCTAGCCTGCTGGAATTTTTTTGATGACGTGACGTGACGTCATGTGTCGTCGCGATCACAGGTGCAAACAAATTATCGGACGCGGCTTACTGCCGCGGCTGATCTGAGGTGTGCAAACTATCGGATACGTCCGCGACCTACTACATCCGATAGTTTGCACACCTCAGATCAGCCGCGGCAGTAAGCCGCGTCCGATAATTTGTTTGCAACTTCACTGCTGAGCAAGTGCCATAGAGTACATTATTATACTAGAGATAGAGTTAAGGCCCGAACAAATTATCGGACGCGGCTTACTGCCGCGGCTGATCTGAGGTGTGCAAACTATCGGATGTAGTAGGTCGCGGACGTAACCATAGACTAATATGACGTCATCGGACGTCCGATAGCTATCTGGAACGCAGGATGTTATGAGAGTGTGCACACTTATCAGCCGCGGCAGTAAGCCGCGTCCATAAGCCGCGTCCGATAATTTGTTTGGACCTTTATCAGTCAGACCTAATGATCAACGCCATCTAGCGAAATGTGACAAAATGTGAACCATATTATATATAGGTCCTAGCAGGTACAGTTTGACCATAAAGAGTTGAAATTAAATAAAATGGAACTAAAATTTGTCAGTACAAAATTTAGTAAGTGTTGCCAATTTATTCGTGATTTTGACGTGTTTACATAGAAAGTGGCGCCCTCAATTTTTGTCAACTCTTTATGGTCAAGCTGTATCTTCAGTATAATTTGACTTGTAATTTTTAGGGAGGTACCAAACCTGTCAGTTTCTCCATTTGTGAAGTAAGTATTTCAAATCACCTTTCACTATATAAAACTGCGAAAGACACACGATACCGCGATTCAGCACGGGATAGCGACATCTATCGACAGTTTAACAAACGAAAAATGAACGCCATCTAGCAAATAGTTCGGCAACTAAAATTTTAAGCCGCGCTCCCTTGTAGTGAGTCAAGTACTAACCCCGCGTTCCAAATCACGCCAACAGCGCTGTTAGCGTATAATAGGTAGGTACACAAATACCCTATTTGTGTAATATTTTGTGACTTTTTAATTTGGTCGGTCGGATTCGCGCTCACAGCGCTGTGAGCGTGATTCGGAACGCGGCCTAAGTGAAAAGCCCCTGGCAACTACTAGTACTGGCAATGGCATAGGGATGTCGAAAGTGAAAAAAAATATCGATATATCGATACATCGATATTTATAAAAAATATCAATATCGGCCTCGATATATCGCGAAAAAAATATCGATATATCGATATATCGGACCAATTTTCAAAGAACGTTTGCAGTTTTTAAAGAAAAAATTATTTATTTCGGTCTAGCTCAGTAATTACTATAAATTTTATCAGACAACACACATTACTTTAATGTGTGAAAATCTCAATAAAAACGAAGATATTTATAAAATCAGGCGCATATTTTTCACATAAGATATTCATCGCAGCACAAAAAACATACCAGTCATAGACAATATTATGTTTTAATATTAAAATAAACAACGAATTATTATTAAAGTACAGATAAGTTTTTTCCATTCCAAAAATATATCGTTTTTGATACGATTTTCGATATTGGTTATTTTGTATCGATATATCGATATATCGGTTAGAAATATATCGGTTAAAAATATCGATATATCGAACAAAAAATATCGATATATCGATGTATCGATATTTTTTCAACAAGCCTACAATGGCAAGTGCCAAGTAATCACTATGGTCGCGATCCGCGAGGATTTTTTAATTTAATTCACGTTTTTTCTTTCTGAATTCCGATTCCGTTCCGTGATATCTAATTAAAATGACGATATTTCACGACGAAGTTGAAATCGAAGATTTTGAATACGATGAAGACGAGGAAATGTATTATTACCCATGCCCATGTGGAGACAGATTTCAGATAAGTAAGGTTAGTGTTATTGTTGTGGATTTTATTTATTGAGTACTTTGTTGGTCCAATTCTTTTGATTGTTAAAAACTCCTGCAATAAGTACCTAAGTTATTACCGACCGAACCGACCCGTGGTCACACCGTTTTACCACACCATTGTCAAACTCAAGTTTTGTAATTGTGTTTGTGTTTGTTCGTAGGAAGAACTTATGGCTGGTGAAGAAGTAGCTACATGCCCCAGCTGTTCTCTAGTAGTAAAAGTTATTTACGACTTGGTAAGCTTTCACTTTTTAAAAAAAACAACATTTATTGTAAATTGTTAATACATTGGTATCGGCGTTGACATGATCAAAGTAAATACTTGAACAAAATGGCTTTGATCAAAGTTAACTTGGATACCTGTTGACACAATCAAAGTATACTTAGACCAAGTAATTTGGAAAAAGTAGCTTTATTTGCAGCGACGTCAAGTGCACTTTCATTGTTTATTTACATGATTTAAGTAGCGTCCAATTAGTCATCAAAACTACTTGACCCAAGTAGCCTTGGATGAAAGAATAGCATGGTCCAAGTTCACTTTTTAAAATTTTGATAAAAGTGAGCTTTGATTGCTCGTTTACATGATCCATGTACAATCCAAACTACTTGGACCAAGTATACCTTGATGTCAACAAGGCTTAAGTACTAAAATTATATTATGAACCTGAACATAAAAGTTATTTTCTCAAAAACACTTCCTGGAGCCCTACCGCCCAACTCAAAGCTTTAGCCAGAGCAATAGCTAGACTATATCCATCCTTGTCATATCATAACACGATGACAAGGACGGACTTTTACTCTGGCTTTGGTTGATGACGTCAGTGCACTGTCCGTCCTTGTCATCTTGTTATGATATGACAAGGACGGATAGAGTCTAGCTATCGCTTTGAGTTGGGTGGTAGGGCCCCTGGTCACAGCTTGAAAGCTCATTAAAAGAAAAAGTAGGTAATAAATATGAAAGCATTTTGGTTCAACTTTATTTTTAATGATTACAGGATAAATTCAAAGCTGAAGATGAAGAGAAGAATAAAAATGATAGTGAAAAAGAAGCTGTGAAGGCATAACTGCTATCAATTGACACTGCCGTGTCTCTGGTCTACCTGCCACTGCTGTAAGCAGCTCTACAAAGAAGCAACTTTTGGAGCCATCGGAGGTGTTTGAGAATTTTAAATTCTCCATTCATACAAGAAAAACTATGAACGAAGTTCAACAGAAAATACTGTGATTTTGTAATTATTATTTTTGCAACTAAAGTTACTAACAATCAATTTATCTTTCATTTCTAACTGAATGCAGCTGAGCCACAAAAGTAAATGTTGGAAAACGGACTTGACTATTTTGTTGACTTGCCTATGGCTACAGAATGTTTGACTTGTGTTTAGGAGATATGTGTGGCTTAGCTGTAGTGTACCCAGAAGGTGCACGTTGTACTATGTAGGTATAATTTGCTTCCATTCAACCAGTGTAAATTGTGGCTTATATTGAAAAATTGCAGCATAGTAGCTTGCAAGTCCTTGTTCAAATGTTGAATGACTGTTTTAGTTATTTGATGACAGATCTAAATGCAATAAAACAACAAAAGAATTACAAGTGATCTATATTAATACTCCTTAAAAATAAGACAAGTAATCGCACTGTAAACTTATCTACAACAATTGTGTATACTTCAATTACATATTACCTAATTATAAATACTATACTATCATAAATATTATAAGTCACGTTGATAGATCAATAATTATACTAAAGACATTATTTTTTGACTAGCTATTTCAAACATCACACTACAGTTGAATATTTTTGATCAGTCGGACTTTGTTGCTAATTTAGGCCCGCCACATACAGACGAAATTTTGATTTAGAATAATTCCGAAACGAAATCATTCCAAATGCAGCAAATCTATATAAATCTATGGACTTACCACATACATGCAGTCATTTTCCGTTCGAATTTTTCATACATTATCAATATTCTGTTACGGAATTCCTTCTGTATGCGGAGCCTTACAATGACTAAATGGTGGGACCAATATGACAATAATACTAATTTACATATTTATTTGCGGCCATAATAATAAAGGTTAGGCAACAGGGGATGGTTAGCTTAAGTTAAACCCTAATATTTATGTAAAACAGAAAAGACTGATAAAGAAAGAGAACCTTACCTAGTTTCTTACAAAATAATGGATATTAATTACAATGAATGAAATAATACTAATATGATATCTTAATTTATAAACAGTCCAATCATAACTATTCAACTGTATAAAACATTACCCAATATTGTCATTAATAAAGGTATAACTACTTTCCTGCACACACGATGTTAAGCTTTACTTCCCTCTTAAGTCTATTAGCTGATAGTACATACATACAGTTTTAATACATAACAATTTCGAGATATTTTCGCTCTTACAGAAGTTATTAACGCCCGTAAACGTAAGAAATTATTGGGTTTTTGTTACCTTTCACGTCTGAAACACATTGATTATTTGGTAGTTTGATTATTTATGAATGACTGCGTAAAAGCCATGCCATGTAAGTATAATCGTGCTATATACCCGAAATACTCTACGTATAAAGTTCTTTAACTCTACCATGAGTTGATGCAAACTATTTGCGCTATCGAAAACTATCGAATTTACTTTTCATAGTTAATGCGAGTGTAACAGAGAAAACTAAGTTTGCATAAACTCGAGTGGAGACTCGCTGTAGAGTGATGGTCAACGAAAGGTGAGACTGCAATGGCGGCGCCACTTTCCCTGTTAAATTAACGTTTAGAGGTTAAGTTATTGGAAACGTACACCTGAGGAGCAAAGTTAGTTCCACTTTCGACTGAGTCTCATTTTTTGTTGACCAGTACACTACTTTAATGAAGAATTTCTTCGACTGGACTGTTAATAACTACAGTTGATTGCAATAGGGCGTTAATGTGCAAATGAATATAGGTAATATCAGATATGGTCAATCAATACAATATTAACTTGTCATACATTATGGCCTACTATCATTAATATGAGATCGAATAAAGGAAAAGCTTTGATAATTTAATCACAGTGCACTTAAGGCGACATTATATGCAATACTAGCACGCCAGTTCCGCAAAAAATAATTACCATGTAAAAACACACTTATTATTTATCAAAAATCAATCATTGAAAATTTTATAAACACACAAACTCAGTGCCAAACAAGTTATTTGCAGTTTTTGTGGTGAAAAAAGCTAAAAACGGCTGTCGTTTTATTTTTAGTCGAGAAAAAAAAACACAATATGTCATTAAGTTTGTGTTTATAAATAACAATTTATATTTTTCGAAAAGAACATCATTATCTTGGATATGTTTACTAAATTGTTTATTTACACGGTAATTATTTTTTTGCGGGAGCGCGGCGTGTGTTGCATGTTATGTCGCCTAAAGAGGCCGTATACGATTTGCCGCTCTCTCGCTCGCACATTTCAAGTTTTCTCAAGATTTCTTTAATCAGAGTGCGTAATTAATAATTTTTCCGGCCACTTTTCGCAATATACACTTTACGGACATTCAACAGTTCAAAGAACTTTCAGAAATGTGCGATCGAAAAAGCGGCAAAACGTATATCGCCTCTTAAGGTGGTTCGTCAAGCTCAGTAGCGCCACCAATGGAAATAAATCATTTACGTTTTATCAAGGGCTTAGAATAAAAGTTCTAGTTATTTTGCGCAAATAGTAGAGTAAAAGTGGCCTCATTTAGCAATATCGACATTCACAACTTATTGCTTATATTTGAGGTCATGAAAAAATATTTAAATATTGCACTTTACTCTTCTATTTGCGCAAAATAACTAAAACTTTTATTCTAAGCCCTTGATAAAACGTAAATGATTTATGTCCATTGGTGGCGCTACTGAGCTTGACGAACCACCATAACATTAGAACGCTAGCAAAAGCGCAGTAATTGATAAAATAGGCAAGCATGAAGCTTTAATACTGGAATTAAAATACATATATCACTATTTCAATCAAACTTGGAGCATAATCTAAAAAAAATTGAGAATAACAAACACCCTAAAATTTTACATCTGTAACACAAGGACAATCAAATATAGTGATTTTGATTATAGTAGAGAGATTCTATAATGTGTCGCAAGGCGTAGTACTTATATCTATTCTGTGTCAACACATTTTATAGTACATAGATTATATTATTTACGTGACGAAAGAACATTTGAGACACAATAATGCAATTCTATTCTTTTCCATTATTATTTTTACCTTAAAATACCAACTTTCACTTTCTTTTGATTGTGTCGATGTGTTTAGCAAAGTATAAGGCCCAGCGCACACCTGCAGAGGCGAGGCGAGGCGCATTTAGTCTTTACCAATTGAAAGTGGACCTTATTGGTTTTATCATAAGGTTCTCCAAACACGCAGTCACCGCGACCAACCGTATGCTAAAATAACCAAAGTCGAATTTCGATTGATAATGGCTCAAGTCTTCGCCTCCGCAGGTGCGCGCTGGACCTAAAATAAAATCACACAAAAACACACTTTGCATAACTTAACAAAAGCAAACTAAAGGCCTACGCAGACGACCGACTTTTATCGCATCATCGACTACATAATTTTTAATTTTGTCAACATAAAATTGTTTTTTCACCTCTCCAGCACGAAAAGGGTGCTTTTGGCGCGTAAAAACTCGCAGCAAAATCGATTTTTGCTGCGAGCGTGAGACAAAGTGCTTTTTTAATTTCTAACACCAACTTTTAAAATAATAAAGAAAAAACAAATAAAGTGACAAGGATGACACTTGTAAAATTGATATGTAAGAAAAGGATAGATAGAGTGCTTTATGGTGACATACACGGATTAAAAAGTAAAAAAATAAAATGCACGGATATACCAAGGAGTTTTAAATAAGGATTGTTAAAAAAGAAGGTTGATAATTCGAAATAAAGAGTATGTAGGTAATGAGGTCACATGTATGAAACAAATATGAAATAAGAAAAATTAATTAAGTTTATTAACAAATTATACCTATGTTTTATGATTATAAATAAATAAATAAGACGGAATATTAATGAATAAGAGAAAACACAACGCAATGTAATCAAAACGACGGGAATCTACTTTAATGACTCTATGAATAAAATTTTTCAGCATAGGTTTGATTTAATTATTTTTGTGATAAATTACAAAAATGAATGTCTCCAACGATGAGGATAGTTGTCTAACTCCAAAAGAGTTAAGTGAACAAGTTTCTAATGCTGAATTAAGCTTTTTAACCAGGAAAGTCACGTGAAAATTTTCTCGCTGGTCGAGGTGAAAAGTTGTATGTTTTACACGAGACCAAAATGTTGTTCTGCCTCGTGCCTTTAAATCACTCACTGTGCTCAGTAGTCTATATTAGAATCACTCGCTACGCTCGTGATTCAATTTCTAGACTACTTCGCTAGTTCGTGATTTAAAGTCTCCACTCGCAGCACAATTTGATTTTGGTCACTTGTATAACAAATAACTATTGTCTATCTAAATCATATCCGCACATCGTACTTAACATCACACAATCAAAATAATTTTAAGCTTATTTCTATAACTAACTTTCGCCTCGAAAAGTAAATAAAATAAAATACATAAGTAGTTGAATATAACTAAAAAAATAATTTCTTAAAAAAAATAATTACTTTCCGTAAAAGTTATATGAAAATTCTAATATGTCAATAATATTAAAGTGTATAACAATATATTTTAACAATAAAATAAAATTATTCTAATTCAAAGGAACTACATATTCAATAATACAAACGTTTTACATTGCCTTCCACTAAATTATCGCATTAAAAACTGAGTAGAAAAGACATATTTTATTACTGATATAGGTAATGAGAAAAACTATTTTTTACAAGTACAAAACTAGTGTTTTCAGAGCTTTTTTTACGCGCTACAGTATTTTTTTTACTATCAGTAATGATAATGACATACTTAATTTTAATATGCTCATAAAAATAATATATGTATATTTTATAGTGCTGGAAGGATTAGCGTAATCGGCTATACATAAAAATAGTGATACTATGACTAGTTTCCAAAAGGATTATGTACTGACTTCCATCATACCGGGTGTAACAAGATCCTCAACGAAACCGACGTCTACTACGGTCTGCCCATCAACAGGACCATTTCTGTTCAAAATTATTGCTGGGAAAGATTTTAATTTTTGGTGTTAAAAAAGCATTCCATAACACGCAACGTAAGCGTACAAAAAACCGCATCTGCGAGTGAATGCTACACAGCTGCGTGCGGCCGAGTTGAAAGGCAACGTTTTATGTGCGTGCTTATGAGATACATTGAGTGATGACGTTTTGAAGCCATTGTATGTTACTAAATACATACAAATTTGATAATGTTTCTGTAGACAAAAATTGGGAAATAACAAATAAAATAAGGCATCATAAAAATTTTGAAAAAAAAATGACTGACCTTCAATAACTTCGTAGATATTGGTTTCCCGGGTATAGTCTAAAAGACAAAAATGATCATGATGATGGACGGAATGCGTGGAATTCGGCTTCGTTGAGTGTCTTGTGACACCCGTTATAATTTCTTTAAATCCTTATTTCAAAACTCCTAGCGCCATCTATGGCTCATCCTTGAAAACTGCGGCAACAGTTTTCTAGCCTCTTTTATATCAATTTGGGCCCCATCACTTAAGTCACTAGACCCTAAACACATTATACGGTGGTTTTCCATTTTTGTCGAGACAAATGAACAAATTACATTTTGATTTTCACACTAGTGAGCTGAGCACTGGCACAGGCACAGTATACACCGTCATTTTGTAGTCGTTTTAATTAACTTAAGGGTGTGTTGTACCAATGAAACTAAACATTTTTGCCCAAGAAACATGGGTCCAAAAACGACAAAAAATGATGGTCCTCCCATACTAACTAGACAGCTAAAACATTTGTATGGGAAAGTCCAAAACTTTTGTCGTTTTTCGATCCATGTTTCTTTGGCAAAAATGATTATTTTCATTAGTAGAGCACTCCCTGAAGTTAATTAAAATGACTACAAAATAACGGTGTATATATTAGTTTTTTTATACTGTGGCACTGGTTAAAAAGGGGCTAGGTTTTTTAACCAGTGTCAACTGATTTGCTTAAAAGTTTCTCAGTTAAAACAATAGGTAGATTAGTTAACGCAAATTAGTATCAACTTGTTCAACTCAACTGATATTTACTAGTCAGCAAGTTAAATAAATCTAGTATCAATTAATTAGCTAGTCCAAATAAGTATCAACGAGTACTCGAACTAGTTAGATGACTAGTTGAACTAGTAACCTTGTTAAAATTAGTATCCGCTTGAACGGGGCACGCAGTTGTTCTCAAGTCGAAGTTGTAGCGATATAATCAGCGGGCCGCAATTTTTAATGAGTTTAGAAACCCTTATTTCATACTTTTTATCAACTCTCCGCGATTTATCACTAGTCAAACAAGTACCGACTAGGGTACTTAACCCCCGCTAGTCCCTTTAGTTCCCTAAGCAGCCCTAGGCGTTGCTAGGCGCAGGAGCGTGCACATTAAAGTGCCTAACTGCTGTGTTGCCTTCAACGCCACGTTGTTGAATAACAGATGTTTAAGAATTCATTTAGACTAGCACGGGTGTTCATTATGGGGAAAAAGCAAGCCGCAGCAATATGTAATGAGTTTAGAAATTCTGATTTCTTACTTTTTTTCAAATCTCCGCGATTGGAGTAAACAGGAGATGTTTGAACTCATTTAGACTAGCATTATTGTTTAGACTAGCTATTGTGGGGAAAAAATTAGAAGGCCGCAACTTGTAATGAGTTTAGAAACCCTGATTTCTTACTTTGAATATCAACTCTCCGCTTACAAATGATAGTAATTTGCTTACTTGTCAAACAAGTATCAACTCTAATCCTCATTAGTAACCTCTAGTTTCCTAAGCGGCCCTCTACTTAGAATGCTTTAGAAACCGTAATCTTTTATCAACGGATTTTAGAGAAATAAAGAAATAATGAGCGGGCCGCAATTTCTAACGTGTTTCGAAAATCTGATATTTTTATCAACTCTCCGCGTTTATCAATAGTCAAACAAGTATCGACAAGGGTACCTTACCCCCACTAGGGTATCTTACCCTCACTAGGGTACCTTACCCCCCCTAGTTCCCTAAGCCGCCCTCGGCTGTGGCGGCGCGGGCGGGTGCACATTAAAGTGCCTTACTGCTGCTTCCAACGCAACGTTGTTACCGCTGAAGTACGCGGAAACTGCGTTGTGGAATAATAGTAGTTGTTTGTTCATTACTTTTACCTGCAAGTAAAAAATAAGAGGTTTAATTATGGTTAATATAACAGTAATAATAGATAAGAGCTTGAATCAAGATCAAATCTGCTCCGTTACCATAGTATACAAGATTGCTTAGTTGCTTACTCACCTAATCAGGCAAGTATTTGACTAAAGATATACACAATCACAGACTCACAACACACTCCATGCAATAATTGTCGAACAATGAGAAACATGTAACTGATGTTGAAAGAATTGACTCAATCAAGCATGCTATGGCCAGCAACAGCTCGGGGGTTGTGGCAGCTCGCTGTACGTCCCACAGACAGGTGCACTATACTGGCCCGGTTGTGGCAGCTCGCTGTACGTCCCACAGACAGGTGCACTATACTGGCCCGGTTGTGGCAGCTCGCTGTACGTCCCACAGACAGGTGCACTATACTGGCCCGGTTGTGGCAGCTCGCTGTACGTCCCACAGACAGGTGCACTATACTGGCCCGGTTGTGGCAGCTCGCTGTACGTCCCACAGACAGGTGCACTATACTGGCCCGGTTGTGGCAGCTCGCTGTACGTCCCACAGACAGGTGCACTATACTGGCCCGGTTGTGGCAGCTCGCTGTACGTCCCAGACAGGTGCACTATACTGGCCCGGTTGTGGCAGCTCGCTGTACGTCCCACAGACAGGTGCACTATACTGGCCCGGTTGTGGCAGCTCGCTGTACGTCCCACAGACAGGTGCACTATACTGGCCCGGTTGTGGCAGCTCGCTGTACGTCCCACAGACAGGTGCACTATACTGGCCCGGTTGTGGCAGCTCGCTGTAAGTCCCACAGACAGGTGCACTATACTGGCCCGGTTGTGGCAGCTCGCTGTACGTCCCACAGACAGGTGCACTATACTGGCCCGGTTGTGGCAGCTCGCTGTACGTCCCACAGACAGGTGCACTATACTGGCCCGGTTGTGGCAGCTCGCTGTACGTCCCACAGACAGGTGCACTATACTGGCCCGGTTATGGCAGCTCGCTGTACGTCCCACAGACAGGTGCACTATACTGGCCCGGTTGTGGCAGCTCGCTGTACGTCCCACAGACAGGTGCACTATACTGGCCCGGTTGTGGCAGCTCGCTGTACGTCCCACAGACAGGTGCACTATACTGGCCCGGTTGTGGCAGCTCGCTGTACGTCCCACAGACAGGTGCACTATACTGGCCCGGTTGTGGCAGCTCTCTGTACGTCCCACAGACAGGTGCACTATACTGGCCCGGTTGTGGCAGCTCGCTGTACGTCCCACAGACAGGTGCACTATACTGGCCCGGTTGTGGCAGCTCGCTGTACGTCCCACAGACAGGTGCACTATACTGGCCCGGTTGTGGCAGCTCGCTGTACGTCCCACAGACAGGTGCACTATACTGGCCCGGTTGTGGCAGCTCGCTGTACGTCCCACAGACAGGTGCACTATACTGGCCCGGTTGTGGCAGCTCGCTGTACGTCCCACAGACAGGTGCACTATACTGGCCCGGTTGTGGCAGCTCGCTGTACGTCCCACAGACAGGTGCACTATACTGGCCCGGTTGTGGCAGCTCGCTGTACGTCCCACAGACAGGTGCACTATACTGACCCAGTTGTGGCAGCTCGCTGTACGTCCCACAGACAGGTGCACTATACTGACCCAGTTGTGGCAGCTCGCTGTACGTCCCACAGACAGGTGCACTATACTGACCCAGTTGTGGCAGCTCGCTGTACGTCCCACAGACAGGTGCACTATACTGACCCAGTTGTGGCAGCTCGCTGTACGTCCCACAGACAGGTGCACTATACTGACCCGGTTCTCGTGCAGCAGCTTGAGCTTGACGGCGGAGTCGTCGCGCAGGCGCTCGTAGTGGCGGCGGTGGCGCTCGATGCTGCCCAGCAGCAGCTCGGGCGGGTTGCCCCCGCTGGCCTCTAGCTCGCTGCGGTACGCGTCGTATTCCACTCTGCAAGAGAAATATACGTTGATAATGGTTCGTGGAGCTCAGTGGCGCAGTGGTTGGGCGCCTGGCTTACGATTGAGGTTAAGCAACTTTCGCAAGGGTCGGTCATGCGATGGGTGGCCAAAATTTTTTAATCTCAAGCATGTTAAGCCATTGACCCCGGCTGCATTTGCAGTCGTTAACAGCTACCAATCCGTAATTGAGCCTGCGTGGTGGACCCATCCTCCTTATAAACCCATTAGGAAGGCCTGTGTTTTACTGAACATTAAAAATGGCTGATGTCCACTGCTTCGTGGATACACACTACAGTCATTGTTTATCTTTTACTTTACCTTTAGTGTTCATATTAATTGAAGGTTAAAACGCTGGGAATTAGCCTTTCAGCGCCAGTCACCAATAGATTAGACCAAAAGGTGCTAAAAAGTTAAACTAAAAAACAACTATGAAGCTGCATGTTGTAATTTGAGAAAACAATGTTAGTACATGACACCGCACAGGCACGTATCCAGACTTTTAGTTCGGGGGACGACGACCACATCCCGCAAACCGGGAGAGTGACTCATCATGCTGTTCTGCGTGTGACGGATTTCGGGGGATAAATCCCAACTATCCCCCCTCTAGATACGTGCCTGACACCATACAAGCTTGTCGTCTTGAAACATACGCGCAGTGTTGTTATACTAATGGCATCCTTGTTCGTCCCGTCCTGTTATTTCAAAACTATTATCAAGTAAGGGAGAGTCCTCTAGGGTCTAGTAACTATTTAATTCTGCCTTAAGAAAATTTGTAAATCTCCGCCTTCAACCAACCTACCTGGCCGCCTCGTACTGTCTGATGGTAAGCAGCGTGTCCTCAATAGTCTTATTGGTGAGCGTGTTTAGAGAGTTGTTGAAGAAGTGCAGCGCAGCTAACAGCGTCTCGCCGTTGCGCGTTAGAGAGCGTTGTGTGTCCGCGTTGTAGAGGAATCTGGGACAATTTATACATAAATTATGTAAAGAAAAAACCGGCCAAGTGCGTGTCGGACTTCGCACATTAAGTGTGAGTTGCACCAAAATGCTGTCAAAGTTAAAGTTATCGTCAAATTGTAATGCTACCTATTTGTCACGTCGAACTTGTCAAAGGACATCATGCTGGCTGGCAACCTCTTTTTTTGGCTAACTTGTGCTTAACCGGTACTTTAACAAGCTTGTTATCATTAAAGTTAGGTGGTGCAACTCAGCCTAAGTGTGAGTTGCACCAAAACGCTGTCAAAGTTAAAGTTATCGTCAAATGATAATGCTACCTATTTGTCACGTCAAACTTGTCAAAGGACATCATGCTGACTGGCAATCTCTTTTTTTGGCTAACTTATGCTTAACCGGTACTTTAACAAGCTTGTTATTATTAAGGTTAGATGGTGTAACTGAGTCGGGTTTTGTACCAAATAGAGCTAAGGGGTGGGGCGTATCTGTGCTATGCGTTTGATCGCAAAATTTAGTTGGTTTGTAATAGGAAAATTAGTGAATTTAAAAGGAAAATAAAGACTTATATTTTTATTATTTAATTACAGCTGTCTGACTTTTCCATGTACTTGTTAGTATAAGATGATATTACCTACTTGCCTTTCTAGGTCAACGGAAAGTACCCTATAAATTTTGATTCCCTCGAGTTTCGCTGAACATAGCAAGGTTGGCTCGCGAGGCAGCTTAGCGATGTGGCGAATCGTTTACCTCGCGAGCTAGACATCTCTTTAGACATTGCTTTAGACACCAACAATTTGAGACAGTGACATGACATTTTGCGATTGCGATACCGAAATAGTGTAAAGTCAACGCGGTACTCACTGGTTCTGCAGTTCCGGCGACTTCTGAGCGAGTTCCGCGAAGGCCTCCCCCAAGGCGCGTTGTGTGTGTCCCGCGGCCGTCAGCTGCGCGGTCAGCGCGGAGCTGAGCCGCAGTATCCCGTTGTATTTGCGCTGGGTCTCGCGCAGCATTTCGATTTGGGCTTCTAGTTCTATGAAGAAATTAAAATGATGATTAATTAACTTTTATTAATACAGGCTGTAAGGTAGGTATTTGTTAAGAAATGTTATTAAGAGTTACAATCATCTTAAAGCACAGACAAAATAGAATAGTTAAAGTCTGTATTTTCTTCTAAAATGTTCGCTATATCTTGATATATATTGTGCTTGCACAAAGGAAATAATCACTACGTTTTAATATCAAGTTGCATATGAAAACTGTAAAAAAAATTTTCTATAAGAGCTAGAACACTTGCAATTAGCGATGGGCCGAGTCGCAATTTTTTTGACTTGTGTCACCCGAGTTGAAATTAATGCTGACCCGGGTTACAACTCAGGTCAGCATTAATTTTGGGCTAGGAAAAGTCAACCTGAGTTGACGGGCTGGAGAAGTAACTCGAGTTAACTGGGTTATTTGACCTGAGTCCCCCACCACTACTTGCAATTAGTTGTAATGCAATAATTGCTCAAATAAAAAAAAATCATTAACAAAAAATACGTAAGATCTCATCAAAGTATATGTGCAACTAATTTCAATGCAAGTATGTTTGTTGGTATGTGTGTGCAATAGTTGCAGGATAACAACTAATTGCAAGAGTAGAGATAGCCTCTACTAATAAAATATATAAAGCAATATATTTATTTAACTATTCTATAGTTTTTTAGTATACAGTTGAAAGTACCTTATACAGAAACCATGGATTTATTTTATCTTAAGGGAGTCAGGTCAATTCAAAACACTTTTTCGATGAAAAAATAAAATAAAAAACCCAATAGGATGAGATAAAATCACTTACCTGTATCTACAGTCCTGGAACTTTTGCCAAGCTTCTCGTACAATATTTGCTTGGTGCATTTGTACGTAGAGACACCCCAGTTGCGGATCGACTCTAGCTTCGACGATCCCGCTCGCAACAGAGTGCCGCTCCCGGCTGCACCGTTTTGTGATACATCTGGAGGAGCTGTTGGAGACACATTAGTGTTAAAAAAAAATTGTATTCATCAAATTGCCAGGAATCTACTACATATATCTATCTATAGACTGTGTATTGTAATAGGTAGTCCTTTTTAGGGTTCCGTAGCCAAAATGGCAAAAAACGGAACCCTTATAGATTCGTCATGTCTGTCTGTCTGTCCGTCTGTCTGTCTGTCTGTCTGTCTGTCCGTCCGTATGTCACAGCCATTTTATTCCGAAAGTATTAGGATTACACAGTTGAAACTTAGTAAGTAGATGTATTCTGTTAACCGCTTAACGATTTTAACACAAAAATAAAAAAAATAAAGATTAAGGGGGGGCTCCTTATACATTGAACTTGAACTTGAACTTTCAGTATCAAAATTGAACTGAAAAAAATTTTTTTCTTCATACAAACACATGCGGGGTGTCTATACCGGGTGTAACAAGACCTTCAACGAAGCCGAGGTCTACGTATTCTGCCCATCATGAGGACCATTTCTGTTCAAAATTATTGCTGGGAAACGATTTTGATTTTTGGTGTTAAAAAAGCATTGCATACTTTACCACGCAATGTAACGCGTACAACAGACCGGGCCTGCAAGTGTATGCTACACAGCTGCGTGCGGCCGAGTTGAAAGGCAGCGTTTATGTGCGTGCTCATGAGATACATCGAGTGACGACGTTTTGAAGCCATTGTTTGTTGCGAAATACAAAAAAAATTGATAATGTTTCATTGGACAAAAAGTAGGCAATAACGAATAAAATAAGATTTCATAAAAAAAATTTAAAATATTTTTTGACTTTGACCTTCAATAACTTCGTAGCTATTGGTTTCCCAGGTATAGTCTGAAAGACAAAAATGATCCTGATGATGGGCGGAATACGTGGACTTCGGCTTCGTTGAAGGTCTTGTTACACCCGTTAGATAGGTCTTAAAAAATGACATTGAGGTTCTTAAGACAATTTTTTTTCAAAGTCAACCGTTTGAAATATAAACCCTGCCAAAGTGATAAAATGTGTGTCCCCCCCCTCTAACTTTTGAAATAAGAGAGTGAAAAATCTATAAAAAATATATGCTATAGATCTTAATAAAAACTTTCAACGAAAATTGGTTTGAACGAGATAAAGTAATTAGTTTTCGAGATATATCATATTTTACAAAACCGCAAATATAACTTTGTCATTCATACCAACACTGTGAAAAACAAAGTTATTTTTGTAGACGAAAAATGATAGTGGTATTAAATATGGAATGGTATGAGGTAACTACGGAACCCTACGGCGCGTGACCCGACACGCACTTGGCCGGTTTTTTGAAGCATGAATTTCGCATGTTATATTTCTGTCACCTTTTCTCTGTGGTATGGTATCTTTATTAAGTACAAAAAGGCCATGAACTCTGACTACCTAATATTTATTTAAATAAAAAATAAATATAAACAATGAAAATAATCTAATTGTAAAAAGGTAAGATTGAATTCCTACTCTACTGTTTATTACTTTGTAATTTACAGTATAAAAAATAGGTAGGTATCAGTGGCGAGGGGTGAAATTATGGCGAAGGTAAGCCGTTCTACAAAAATGTTATGATCTGCATAGTGGATCGGTGGGGTGGGATTTCTAAAAGGTAAGCCGATGGGAATCGGCTTGTATGGACCCTTCGCCACTGGTAGGTATCATAGTTCTAGAAGTTAAACATTATCAGCAACAGAGTCATCAAATAGTGTAATAAGATTCCGGATGATGTTGTAGCTGCCTCAAACGTTAATCAATAAAAAATCAACTGGACAGATATATTAACAATAAACAGTTGAACAAAACGCATTGATAGCAGGATGCAGGCGTTATCACTTGTAACAACTGCTTGCCTGTTAAAATAATAATAACAAAATAATAATATAAACAACCTTTCTTATTAGAAATAAGCATTGAATTGTTAAGCAATAAATCTTCATCAATTACTCACCGTAGGCTGGAGGGAAGGGCATGGATCTGGATGTGGGGAACTTAGCCTCAGTCCCTGATGTTATGGAGTCGCTTGACTCTCTTATTGGTGGAGTATCCTTCAGCATTTCATGTATGCTCCTCTCAGATTGCCTGCACGATTTTCGTACATATTAAAGAGAATTGCATGAAAAACACTATTTATCACAGGTTGACTAAACGAATATACGAATTGTCTGTGTAATAGTGGTTAAAAATAATGATTAAATCGATATAACAATGTTTTATCATCGGTTTTCAAGTCGTTGAAATAATTTGCGTAAAATGACTCACCACTTGGACATCTTGCCGGTTATGTATTTAATTACGTGGATATAGTAAAATAGACGCAACAATAATTAAATCTTGAGTAGAAACACTGAAATTACAGCATTATTCCGGTCAAATTATTGATAAAATTTAAGCGATCGGTATCGCAAATAAATCGAACGCTCAATTTTTGACAATTATTTTGACATTGACAGTTCACAGTTGTTTTGTTATTTTTCCCATTAGGCAAAAGGCAAAGGGATCAACGCTCATACAGCTTTGCCTTGAGTGAAATTATTACTTGCATACACATACTTTATACACTATGCCGAAGTAACGCGACCTCCATAAATAAAAAAAATATTGGCGCACCCCACTCAGGCGACGGCGACGGCTACTGAAAAGGATTTTATTTAATAAAACTTTTCGTGGAATTTTTAGGGCTCATTAGTCTAGTATTTTTAGGGTATCTCTACATTCCCTCGCAGTTATTCGTAGAAGTAGATAGCAAATATTGTGTCAAAAACGGACACTCTTAGCAATTTTGCTATCTATATGGCTACGAGGGAATGTAATGATGCCGCCTAAAAATACTAGTCTAGACTATGGGCCCTAAAAATTCTACGAGAAGTTTTATTAAAATTGTATATTAACACAGATAATATAATACTATTTGAGAGTCAACCATAAAAAATATAGTCACCACACCACCCACTACATGATCGTCATCTCGTGTGTGCCTTACTCCTTCAGGCTTGTGAGCCTTTAAATCCTTCAGTGACGGATAAACAATATCTTATTTTGGTATTCAGAACAAACGTAACGCTAGAATTTATGAATTATTGACGTTTGAACATGGTCCTCACGAAATGACACTGAAGATCATGGATGCTGGAAATAACAAAAACTAGCTAACGAAAGTGCAGTTTCACTGCATAGATGCTCAGTGACGCAAAAATAAATAAGATTTAACATTCGAAAATCATACAAAACAGAATAGATCTCATAAAATCGTTGTTTAAACGTGGCACACACGGAACCGTGTGTGCCAGTTTTCATTTGTCAAAATATCGACAACTAAACCGTTTGGAACCAAATGAAGCAGTCTAGCAGCGTTACGTTTGATAAGTGACAGCATATAAAACTTTAAATCCGTTCGCGTAACAACACATCAATAGGAAAAGCAAAAACAATACTTCGACCCATCAGACTGTGTGGCCCACAATTAATACCGTTACGTTACGTGAATTTTGCGTCACTTAAGATGTAAAGCAGTTTATAGTAATAAGAATTTCCGTCACTGAGGATCTAGCTTTATTTGGAACCAATCACTGCAGTACTTACGATGCAATTCGAGATTTAAATTAGTATGTAGATCACCTAGGGTGACCACGAAGTATTTTTTTGCGGACATCGTATCGTGTTGATGTTTACTGAGACTGCAGCGTATCGTTACAACCCACGATGGATGGAACGGAACGGAGGCGGTATATGCATTTGGGGTAAGGGTTTGCATGTGTGTTTGTATGTTTGTCTGTTACTATTTTCCTCTTTCGCGGCAACAGGTTGTGCGTGATAATTTTTATTAAAGAATTAGTAGTTAATTAAAGAGCGAGAAAATGCTTGCATGCATTGCTTGTATGCATGTTGTCTGATGCAGGTTGAGAAACGTCGAAAAACGAAAAATAAAGGCATATTAAAATGAAAACAAACACGTGGCTGACGACATGCCGTTCACTGCAGTGAATGGCGCTGTTTACACGTTTCATTTATCGTTAATTTCCGATGCCGATGATTGATGAAAGGCAGATACAGATGAAAGCGAACGGCCGTCTAATGACTTTCATCAAAAAGGCACATCAGTGATGAAAGATGAATTCATAATTAGACACTTCATTTTCGATGCTTCACTAATGAAGCATCGAAAATAAACGTAAAAATGAACCATCTAATTTCGGCTTAAGCGAACGCTGGCTGACATCTACCCAGAAAGAAACATTTCAGGGTTACATCTACCTGCCTACCTAAGTACTCTTCGAAGCTTGGTTATTAAAAAAAAACACATTGACACATACATTTTTATCAATGCCATCTATCGAGCAGACAGTTTTTTGTCATTTTGATTGAAAAGCCCTCATTAACAGGACGGTTATATCCTTTCTGTCCATCAACGTGCGTACACTGTTGTCACCCTATCTTAAAAATCTCATACAAATTGTATCATGAATTGTATTGAAACTACTGCAGTGATTGGTTCCAAATAAAGCTAGATCCTCAGTGACGGAAATTCTTATTACTATAAACTGCTTTACATCTTAAGTGACGCAAAATTCACGTAACGTAACGGTATTAATTGTGGGCCACACAGTCTGATGGGTCGAAATATTGTTTTTGCTTTTCCTATTGATGTGTTGTTACGCGAACGGATTTAAAGTTTTATATGCTGTCACTTATCAAACGTAACGCTGCTAGACTGCTTCATTTGGTTCCAAACGGTTTAGTTGTCGATATTTTGACAAATGAAAACTGGCACACACGGTTCCGTGTGTGCCACGTTTAAACAACGATTTTATGAGATCTATTCTGTTTTGTATGATTTTCGAATGTTAAATCTTATTTATTTTTGCGTCACTGAGCATCTATGCAGTGAAACTGCACTTTCGTTAGCTAGTTTTTGTTATTTCCAGCATCCATGATCTTCAGTGTCATTTCGTGAGGACCATGTTCAAACGTCAATAATTCATAAATTCTAGCGTTACGTTTGTTCTGAATACCAAAATAAGATATTGTTTATCCGTCACTGAAGGATTTAAAAGCTCACAAGCCTGAAGGAGTAAGGCACACACGAGATGACGATCATCCCACTACCAGAACCACAAAACAGTCAGCTTCATCCACTTTAGATTAGGCTTATTGCACACCCGTTTCACTTTTGTGAAAGGAATAATTGGGACTTTACTGGGTAGAGGCACAATTTTAACAGTGGTATCGAAAGGCATCGAAATATGATGGGAAGTGGTACGAAATGAATGATCAATATTTTATAAAAAAGTTTATTAATACACGGAATCGTAAACATTGGTTCAAATATATTCCTAACTTATTTCACTTTAAATAAGGGTACATAACTACATTTTATTTACACATCCAAATGATACTACAGCTCTGCTAAAATCTTATGTAGGTACTACCATAAGAATAAATAAAACTTTTATTCTTATAGTACTACCTATCTATTTTAATTTATAAAACCAATACTTACTACTTATACTAACCATTTCGCGAAACGCGAACTTTGAACATTTAAAAATGAACTTTTTATAAAAAAGGGTGTTTTTGATATATAACGACTAGTTGTTCACATTTTAACTTTTACCTGGAAAAGGTATGTATTCTACCTTATTTGGTCTTAAGTTACCTATACTTAAACCTTTTTTTGTGTTTATCGGACCTACAGACTCGATTCGAGACTCGCTATAGCAATGAGGACTTTTCAAAATGACAAAAAGCTGTAGTTTCGATAGATGTCGTTGATAAAAATGACATATCTCAATGTATTTTTTTTTACTAATCTTCGAAGTACCTACTCATGTAGACAGGCAGATGTAATCCAAAAACGTTTATCTTTGGCCAGATGTCAGCCAGACAGCGCTTTCTCCTCGCCGTTTATTTTTAAAAGCCAATTTTGACTCATCTCTTTCCATCAACGCCATCTAGTGAGGGAAATAGTTTATATTTTTATTTTTTAAATGTCACTTTGAAAAGCCATCATTGGTGAAGAAATCCTATTTCTACATTTTCTACCTACAGATATCTCGGTAGGTAGAAATAGCAAATACTTAGACAGGATGTATTTTTTTACGCATGTGAGTGGAGGGAAAGAATTTAACCCTAAGCGTTTTCTTCCAGGCAACCAAAGTGACCAAAGAAAGCTTTAGAGAGAAGAGAGATTGACAGAATATAACTTTAGAGGGCGTTAATGGCACAAAAGGCGTGTAATACAAATACACATACTTATCTATAGTTTACTAATACATTCACTTTGCTAGCGAGTCGAGTGTAAATTGTAGGTCATTTATAAATTCCGTAGAAAAATATAGATCTCAAGTACCTAGGTAGGTACTTAGGTATTACATTGCATCTTTAATCTTTACTAAAACAATGAAATGTACATAAAATAAAGATGTCACGCTATTTATTTATTTTTTCTAAATTTAAGTCGTTACTTATTCTTAATATTTAAGTAATTTAAAGCTTATCATGATGTATCATTGTTTGTTTTCGCTATTTGCTCATCCCCATTTACCAATGGGGATCTTAGAGAAGGGAAGTAAGGGGAGCAGGCATAAACTGCAATAACAAAGCATTCGTGACGTCAGGCGCGTGCCGTGTCCGCCATTTATTGTTCCTGTCACATGTTACAATTTCAACTCTATGCTGTTAACATAAGGTGTATGTACACTAAACTAAGCCGCCATGTTTTGTTCCATTACAATGGAGAACAATGAAGTAGGTATGCACGCTTTTTTCGTAGGTATGCCTGCTCCCCTTACTTCCCTTCTCTAAGATGGGGATGAGCAATAGCGAAAACAATGAGGTGCATTCTGTCAGACAAACCTCTGAGTCATCGATTGATATATGGTAAATTTTAACCATAGAAAGTAATTTGTATAGAACATTCAATATTTTACTTTCCATGGTTAAAATGTACTCTATGGCAATTGATGACTCCGAGATTTGTCTGGCAGAATGTAGTATGTAGTAGGTCGTATGTAGGTCTCTATTGTATTGGACTTTACCAATTGGACGGTACCAAATTATCTATTGATACTTAAACAGGTGATAGTGTTGCTTAAACTGAACAACTTTCTCCATAGAACATAGGTCGAAAAACGAATTTTTTTTTTCGCCTTTCCATAGTAAGTTGATCAGCTGACCAGTACATTTTGTACCAGTACGTTACATTGTGTATAGTTTGACCATAAAGAGTTGAAATTAAATAAAATGGAACTAAAATTTTTCAGTACAAAATATAGTCAGTGTTGCCAAATTATTCGTGATTTTGACGTGTTTACATACAAAGTGGCGCCCTCAATTTTTGTCAACTCTTTATGGTCAAGCTGTACATACATAAAGTTAATATTACCTAGTGTACATAGGGTACAGCTGGCGCAACATAACTTGACCCAATTTTTAGTACCACGTGACCTGCGCACTACAATTTTTGTACTGAAAATTGCTACTGCGCAAGCTTCATTGTCTATGGTTTGGTTCAAGTTATGTAGCGCGAGCTGTACTTTTGGTTACATTGGGTTTAGTTCTAAAGTGCCTCAATAGATGGCGCTAGCAGTATCACAAAATGTAGGTAGTGATTATATGTTAATCGATTGTTCTGTTTGAGTAATTATTTAGAAAATAAAAAGTCGACTGACATATTGTCACACAAAATATTCCTTTTTGGAATACCATTGCTTCCCTAGAAGCTTCCCTATTACTTAGGTAGGAGGTGTAGGCTTAAGAATAGTAACATCTAGAACGATAGTTCTCTACAAAGCGCACTCCCAAGTAACACAAAATCTGAATAATGGTGGATTCAAAAACCAGTATATGTCTCGAAGATCAATAAAAGATATTTAACGGCTTTCACAAAGTATAAATTCTGTTTAATAGAAATTGACACGCCTAATAATTCTTAAAGTTATATTATAGCTCTGGATCAATGTATTATAAAGCGACGTTTTGTAATAAAGAAGAAATAAATGCTCTTTTACAGCTTCAGCTTTTTAAATGAATTTGTTACGGTACAAGACTTTAAAATAGCTTTGCAAAAGTTTCTTATAAAACTTTCAGATGTATAAGAACACTTTAAAAAGTTATATACTGTTTTAAGGTACAGGAAAATGCTCTTTTAATGTTGCTGTATATAAGCATTGATAAAATAATTAATATAACCTTTCCCTTTGTCCTTCTTTTATAATTCCTTAATTAGTCCTTTTGCTGTACAGTAAGCTCAGAAAAATGCCAGAGACTAATTATAAAGCTTTTATATAACCATATGCTGGATAATAATATTATTACTACATACTTTCAATAAATTGTTATTCAGCTTATCCCCAACAGAAAGTTACAAAGATGGCAGTAAACTTTCCCCAAGCTGATTTTTCAGCTTTTATCAAGCTGGTAACACTTTAACGTATGTTTTAAATGCCTAAAGCTGTGAGTTAACTGCCACCATTTTGTTTTTACTTTCCTTATAGGTTATGATTATATTTTCATGTTTTTAGAATGCTTGAAATAGTGCTAAATATATTTTACGTGATACTGACTCATTTTGACTGTCATTGTTTACTAAAAATAAGAAAACACTTCAGAAAATATATAAATTATGTTTTTATTGATCTAATTTTAATATTATTCATACATTAAATAGCTCTTGTAGCGTGGGGCCGTGAAAAATTAATAACAAATATGTATATACTTTCACAGTAAACTGATATCCGCAACCATATTTCACTTACTGAACAAATATTTAGACTCAATTATATTTTTTCTTGTTCAGTTCAACATATTGACACTTCAACCACCATTTTTTGTATCTTTACTAAAATGAGTTCATTTTGTAATTTAAAATGCGGTAGTAAAACAAACAACTTTGGCAAATTCTAATATTTCGCCGTTAAAATAACTCAGGCTGGCTTAGCGTTGCAGAAAAGACTGTACAGTTTGACCATAAAGAGTTGAAATTAAATAAAATGGAACTAAAATTTTTCAGTACAAAATTTAGTAAGTGTTGCCAATTTATTCGTGATTTTGACGTGTTTACATAGAAAGTGGCGCCCTCATTTTTTGTCAACTCTTTATGGTCAAGCTGTACTATAAGACAAAGGCAAATTTGTCAGACTTTATCAAGCTCTTACTTGTCCGTTATACAGCAGTTTGTATACTACAAAACAGTCGCTATTAAGCCAAAATCTGTATAATGTCTTACAAAGCAGAGCTATCCAGCCAAAAGCTGGATATATTCTGGATAGTGTGGCCCAAATTAGATGAATAAGAGCTGGTTTAGGGTTATGCAGACTTTTTACAGCCTTTTACTACAGCCTTTGGCATGGAGAAATTCTGTTGTTCATCTACTTAACAGCTTCGATGTGTTACTTGGGCTGTCAAAAGTGAGGCAACTAAAACATCCAAAATGGCTCCGTTTTCAGATTTGTATTTTCCATTATTAGGTACTTAATCATTACATTAATCATACCGAATAAATAGGTAGGTACAAAACAGTTTCAATTTTCCTACATTTAGGAGATTAGTTAGGTACTATATTACTGGATTTTAGTTACGATTGTTACGATACGATTAGGTAACGCATGAAGGATATAAATCGGCTAAAAACTAAGCCACTTGCATTTGAAGGTATTAGTTGCCTCACTTTGCATACGCGGACACGGCTTCTAGGTGTTATTATTCTAAGGGTGTAGGTAGGTACTTTTATAAAAATGTAACTATCTATTTATATATACCTAGGTACCTAGCTAGGTTTTTACATTAACTAAGATCTAAAAGTATTTACAAAACTTATTTATCTTAAAATTATTTATATTAACTAATAATAAGTACTTCACATCCATTTGTATTAAAAATACTTAAATACTACCTACTAATGATGCAAAATGTATCCAATTTTTTTTTTACTTATAGGTACATCATTGAAAGTCTTTATGTAGGTGTAGGTACATTCACGTATTACTAGGTAGGTATAATGTTACGTATTGTAAATAACTATCAAAATCTAGGTAATGTCATGGTTCATAATAAAAAATGTACTTACAAACATTATTTTTGTGTCAATATTTGGTATTTATTATACGTTTGACTAGTGGACGGAACTAAATATAACATTTAACTTCGGTGCAGGGGCACTGCAGTGCTCCAGCCAAGTTTACTCTAGTTCATTTCGAACGTAACCTTGAAGCCCAAAAGTAAATAAAATAAAAAAAAATTGTTCGCATGTAAAAATATTTCAAATCAGCTATTGCGAAACATTAAATAGTTATAATAGCCTCCATTGTCTCCTTCCAGACAGACTAAGAAATTCAAAAAGTCACTGTAGGTATAAACGATGCCGTAGCACTTCAGAAAAGTCTATCAGAAGATTTGGATTGCGACTGCTTGAGCATACCAATCCAAATCTTACTGATATTAAGCTCCCCCAAAAACATTAAATTCTTAAAAATATGTAAAAAGGGAGTTTAATTTATTTCTAGATATTTAAGTACCTACTACCTACCTAGTTGCCTCACAAACATTTAATTAACCACAGGCTAAACAAAATGCGCAATCGTATAGGTACCTACCGTACTGAAATACTAAGTACCTAGGCGACGGACTGTGGGCGACTACAAATGTTGAAAATGGGTGATTTTAAAATAAAAATTGAGTAAGTCGGTAGGCTAGTTATTCAGAATGGGCAACCAAATTACTATTTGGGCGATAACCTTAGAGCACACAAAACATTTAAAATTTGGCATTTATATTTTATTTAAAGAAGGTGACAATTATTATCCTAATAGAGATAACAAAAATACCATGTTGGGCAGCTTAAATCAGTTATAAAGTTACCTAGGTACCTACTTGGTATAAAAGTTGCTCTGCCCCCAATCATCAATCATCAATCAATCAATTTTCAAAGTCACCTCTAATTATTTCCAATCACCCAATTAATTAATTCCCATTGAAAATGCTAGGGGGCAGAACAACATTCGCAAGTACTGATACTTGCGAATGTTGTTCAAAATAGGCTTCAAAGTTACATAGCACTACTTCGTCCGCTACCAAAACTCCGGTGGTTCACTGATATGATAATTCTCTTCTCCAACATTCTCTTGGGTCAGTCCTCTATCTTGATGAGCGGCGTACTCTGGTACGAGGGCGGTAGGTTCCTCAGCGGCTTCAGCTCAACCCCAGAACAGTCGCTCACGACGAGCGTCTCCTGGGGGCAACACGAGTTCTTCAGCGTCATGGACTCAGTTGATGTTTTGTGGCTCTGTTGACAACAATGACATACTCAGCTGAAGCGTATGGAATGGTGATGTTTGTGTGTTTGTTTTTTGAAGTGGGATATTCTACGATTTAAAACGAACCCCGTAGACGAAAGTTTGGTAGGTTCTCATAGGTAGCCGAAATAGATCGGTCTCGATTTAGACGATAAAAACTTTTAAAACAAACATTCCGAGTCGCATCGGCTGTGGTCACAGTCACGAGTCAGACCGTGACCATGGCCGATGCAACTCGGTCGAAACATCGGGAAAAGGTAGGTGTTTTAAGCACATAATATATTTTAGTTTAAACGACATCAGTGTGAGAATAGTGAGAACCGATAAAATGCTGAGAATGGGTCTAGTAGTTAGTTAATTGTTGTTTCTTGGTCTATAAGCCACTCCTAGAAAAACAAACACAATCAACAGAATACTGTGACAGGTGTAGGCGTATAGCTACTTCGCAGTGCCACAAATTGCCATTTAACACAAATAGCTCGCGTAAGCAGTGCTCTTGCGGTCGAAATAAAATGTGGTAACTGATAAAATATAGGGATGTATTTAATAGCACTTTAAATTTGATGAAAACAGCTATGAAATTGTATATCAGCACTTTAAAATAATAATAGACCTATAATTTAATATGATCACTACAAAAAAAATGGTTTCCACTTTAACTGTGTTCCAACCAGAGACAGTGGTCCCAACCATTGGTCCCAACTCCGAAACCATTTAGTTTCTGCCCAACTATGTCAGACTGACCACTGTTAAAATGAAATGGAAAGATGAAAACAACTTGTGGTATAATGCATATACACCATCAGGTCGGTTCTGGCGTTGTTGGTCATAATGGAACCTAACCTCCTGGGCTCCTCTGTCGCTGCGCCCGCTCGTCGTCGCACCTACACGTTTGTATACCAGTGCTAAAGTTATAAAATTAATTTGTATGGTGCAAAGTATTAATTTTAGGGCTAAGCAATTAAATTGTATAGTGCAAAGTATTAATTTTAAAGCGTAGCATATTTTTAGTGAAAACCATTATTTTTAAAGTTCATTCAATAAATTTTGAAGCTAAACATTTTTAAGTGTGTTACAATATTTTTAAAGTGCATTTATATATTCCCCTAAAATATATTAGATAGGACCTAATATCCTAAAACAAGGTATAAAAGTCATGTGTGTTCTAAAAACACAAAATAAAATAAGAATTGTGTCGATAATGTACCAAAACACTACAAGACTAAAAAACATGTTAGTAACTAAAATTTACTAAAAACGAACCGGCCAAGTGCGAGTCGGACTCGCGCACGAAGGGTTCCGTACCAAAAAACAGCAACAAAATCATGTTTGTTGTATGGGAGCCCACCTTAAATATATTTTTTTCTGTTTTTAGTTTTTGTTGTTATAGCAGCAATAGAAATACATCATCTGTGAAATTTTCAACTGTCTACCTGCAGTCGTTATTAATAGCGAGCAAAAAACGGCAAAAACATCACGTTTGTTGTATGGGAGCCCCCTTTAATATTTATTTTATTCTATTTTTAGTATTTGTTGTTATAGCGGCAACAGAAATACATCATCTGTAAAAAAATCATTTGTCTAGCTATCACGGTTCATGAGATACAGCCTGGTGACAGACAGACAGACAGACAGACAGACGGACAGCGGAGTATTAGTAATAGGGTCCCGTTTTTACCCTTTGGGTACGGAACCCTAAAAATTATAGGCTGCTAGGAAAAAATATAAAAAGAACTAAGAAGCATTTTATTAGAAAACGTCTTTGCTAGTTATCACGCACGCACACAGCAGGGTGTTATTTCTGACTAAAACTGTTACTTATTTATTATTATGTTGTCTTGTCATCAAACTTCTCTTTATGGGAACAATCATATGTTTTTACCCTAATCTATTGAAATATCTATCGCTCGCTATAGCTTTCAGGATGTGTCAACTGTCAACATTGATGCTTCTTTTTGGCACAAATAAAAACTTATCAAAGAAATGCAGCAATGTGTCACATCCATCAAATGTCCGTCAAATGAGAGCGATTGCGATAGATTTTGTAAATTAGATTGAGCACGAAGTGAAGAGCATCAGCATGTCAGACAGGTTCACTATAGTGACCTGCTTTTGCCAGTTACTTGGCCTGCCCGGAGGTAGAGACAAAGAACAACAGAGGCCATATGAAACTCACCCTTTCGAAGCAGTGCACGATAGTGTGGTAGATGGTCCGCCTCTGCCGCATCAGCACGTATAAAATAGGGTTAAGCACGTAGTCGAGGAGCATCAGCATGTCGGACAGGTTCACTATAGTGGCCACTTTTTCCAGTATTCCTGGCCTACCCAGAGGTAGAGACAAGTAATTATGAAACTTACCCCTTTGAAGCAGTGCACGATGGTGTGGTGATGGTCCGCCTCTGCCGCATCAGCACGTACAGTATGGGGTTGAGCACGTAGTTAAGGAGCATCAGCATGTAGGACAGGTTCACTATAGTGGCCACTTTTTCCAGTATTCCTGGCCTACCCAGAGGTAGAGACAAGGAATTATGAAACTCACCCCTTTGAAGAAGTGCACGATAGTGTGGTAGGTAGATGGTCCGCCTCTGCCGCATCAGCAGTCAGCACGTCAGTATGGGGTTGAGCACATAGTTGAGGAGCATCAGCATGTCGGACAGGTTCGCTAGAGTGGCCTGCTTTCCATGTATTCCTGGCCTACCCAGAGGTAGAGACAAAAAATAATGTAACTCACCCCCTTGAAGCAGTGCACGATAGTGTGGTAGATGGTCCGCCTCTGCCGCATCAGCACGTACAGTATGGGGTTGAGCACGTAGTTGAGGAGCATCAGCATATCGGACAGTTTCGCTAGGGTAGCCAGTTTCTCCCAGTGCTCCTGGCCCATACCAAGGTAGAGAGCTGATGTCACCTGAAAAAGTTAATATTTTTTATTAGACTCCATTTCGAATTTGTTTAAAAGGCTTTACTATAAGGTGGTACCAAAACAGGTGATGTGTTGACAGGATGATACGGGGGGCTGGGTGGGGTGCTAGAGCCGCGTTGGGGTTTAGGAGGGCAATAGAAATAGATATCAGGGTTTTTCTGGGGAGGGCACCATTTTTTGACAATTTTTTATCGTTTTTCGACCTTTCGAGTGAAGATTCAACGAATCACTGTCTATCTTATTCAATTTAATTGCATTGTACACTTGGCTGATTTAAGGCTCCGTTAGGCGAAATCATTTGTCTCTGTCTTTTTATTTACGTGTAAAGAGTTTCGATGTTTTTCGTTGTTTTTTCATCATTATCTTTAGCACAATTATCTTACTTAAAAAAAGTTATTGGAGCAACCTGCACAGTACCAGTGTTTCTTTCAGACAAAATTATCTGGAGGGCAATTAAGAGGTATATATATATGCCGTGTATGTGCCGGCCTAGAATAGCACTACCCCCTATCATCCCGTGGGTGTCGTAAAAGGCGACTAAGGGAGCATAGCCTTCAAGAGACGGGCAGCAGCGTCTCCAAAAAACCTTGGCCTACTGCGATCGCCAACCCGCCTGCCAGGCGTGGCGATTATGGCAAACCCCCCCCCCCCTCATGCACAATGGATCAAAAAATTGGCCGCCAGTCCCCGGCAGCCCCGCTATTCCTAGCTACGGTAGCGGCTACGGTAACGGCGGGGCAGGGGGTGCTAAGAATCCCCGGGTGCGGCTCGGCTACCAAAAACGACGACAACTGCACCTGGCAACCTATAACACGCGCACACTAAGGACCGACGCGAAGTTAACCGAGTTGGAAGAAGTTATCAGCAAGGTACACTGGGACATTATCGGGTTATCTGAAGTCCGAAGAGCGGGAGAGGACTCGATAATCCTCAACTCCGGTAACTTGCTTTACTACCGGGAGGGCGACCAACAGTCCCAAGGTGGTGTCGGGTTCATCATCCAAAAGTCCCTTGTCAACAACGTGATTACCATCGGAAGTGTGTCGACCAGGGTGGCGTACCTTATACTCAGAATATCCAAACGGTGTTCGCTGAATGTTATACAGGTTTACGCACCGACCTCGACACACCAAGATGACGAAGTGGAGGCTATGTATGAGGAGATCTCTAAAGCCATGCATAGCTACAAAACCCACTACACTGTTGTGATGGGGGACTTCAATGCAAAGTTGGGGAAACGATGCGGTGATGAGCTGAGAGTGGGGCAATTTGGAGTTGGGCAACGGAATGACAGAGGCCAGATGCTGGCTGACTTTATGGAGAAGGAGAACCTCTTTATGATGAACTCCTTCTTCAGAAAGCCGGAAAGCCGGAAGTGGACCTGGGTCAGTCCGGACGGTAAAGTCAGAAATGAGATAGATTTTATCATGTCGACGAAAAAGCAAATATTCAATGATATCACTGTGATCAACGCTGTTAAGACGGGGAGCGATCACCGATTGGTACGTGGCACATTGAATATCAACCCAAAGCTGGAAAGATCTCGACTGATAAAATCAACAATTCAACCATTGCCGGCCCATATTCAAAACCCTGAGAGCTTTCAACTCGAACTCCAAAACCGCTTCGAAGCCCTTGAGAACAGCATAGATGTGGACGATCTAAACAACATGGTGGTGGATACTGTCCGTACGGTAGGGTCCAAGCTCTTTAAGACCCGCCGTCCCAAGATAAAGAAACTCTCCGACCACACACTCCTACTCATGGATCAGAGACGTGAAATGAGGCTCCAGAGTTCAGTAGATGCTAATCGTTATCGGCAGCTTAATAGACAGATATCTAAGTCTTTGACGAGCGACCTTCGCCAATTTAATACGAATCGTATTAAAGAGGCTATCGAGCGGAATAAAGGCTCCAAAGTGTTCGCGAGAGATCTGTCTATTCGGCAAAGCCAGATGACGAAGCTGAAAACTGACGACGGACGCATCATTTCATCAAAGCCTGAAATCCTGAGGGAGATCGAGAGCTTCTATGGGCAGTTATATTCCACGCAGACATCTGTTGAAAGCAAGGCTAAAGACCCCAGAGCCAAGCTTACCCGACACTATACCCAAGATATCCCGGACGTCAGCCTGTACGAGATTAGTATGGCTCTCAAACAGCTGAAAAACAACAAGGCGGCGGGTGACGATGGAATCACTACAGAACTTCTGAGAGCGGGCGGTAAGCCGATACTCAAAGTCCTCCAGAAGCTCTTTAATTCCGACATCGTCCAGGGCAGAACGCCAAAGACATGGAACATAAGTGAGGTGATCTTGTTCTTTAAAAAGGGTGACAAGTCCCTCTTAAAGAACTATAGACCCATCTCGCTTCTGAGTCATGTCTATAAGTTGTTTTTGAGAGTCCTTACGAATCGTCTCGCTCGCAAGTTCGACGACTTCCAACCTCCCGAACAACCCGGGTTCCGAAAAGGCTTTAGCACCATAGACCACATCCATACGCTGCGGCAGGTTATACAGAAGACCGAGGAGTATAATGAGCCACTTTGCTTGGCGTTCGTGGACTATGAGAAAGCCTTTGATTCGATTGAAACCTGGGCGGTGCTGCAGTCTCTCCAAAGGTGCCAAGTGGACTATAGGTATATCGAGGTGTTGAGGTACCTATACCAAAATGCCACCATGACGATCCGAGTACAGAACCAGAACACAAATCCTATCCAACTGCAGCGTGGTGTGAGACAGGGAGACGTTATTTCTCCGAAACTGTTCACAGCTGCGTTGGAGGACATCTTTAAGCTCTTGGACTGGAAAGGACTCGGCATCAACATTAATGGCGAGTACCTAACACACCTTCGTTTTGCCGATGATATAGTCCTTATGGCTGAGACCATGGAAGACCTGAACACAATGCTCGAAGATCTCCGTAGTGCTTCCCAAAGAGTGGGTCTTAGGATGAACATGGAAAAGACGAAAATTATGTCAAATGCCCATGTTGTACCCTCTCCAGTTCATGTTGGGAACACTACACTTGAAGTTGTTGACCATTACGTATACCTAGAACAGGCAGTCCAGTTAGGTAGGTCCAACTTCGAGAAAGAGATCTCTCGCCGAATCCAACTCGGGTGGGCAGCATTCGGGAAGCTTCGAAAAATCTTCGCGTCCGACTTACCTCAGTGTCTCAAGACGAAAGTCTATGAACAGTGTGTGTTGCCAGTGATGACTTACGGCAGTGAAACGTGGCCGCTAACTATGGGTCTCATAAGGAGGCTCAAGGTCGCTCAGCGTGCAATGGAGAGAGCCATGCTCGGCGTTTCTCTACGTGATCAAATCAGAAACGAGGAGATCCGCAGGAGAACTAAAGTAACCGACATCGCTCGAAGGATTGCTCAGCTGAAGTGGCAATGGGCGGGACACATAGCGAGAAGAACCGATGGCCGTTGGGGCAGAAAGGTTCTGGAATGGCGACCGCGCACCGGACGACGCTCCGTGGGTAGGCCCCCGACAAGGTGGACCGACGATCTGGTGAAGGTCGCGGAAAGCCAGTGGATGCAGGCAGCGCAGGACCGATCGTCGTGGAGATCCTTAGGGGAGGCCTATACCCAGCAGTGGGTGTCGTGTGGCTGATATGATGATGATGATGATGATGAATTAAGAGGTTCGGAGGAGCTCGTCCGTCGATCACTACACTAGTTTGCACGTCTACCTACACACAACACATTTTTCCGCCCCCCCGGAGTAGTACCTTACTGAAAGAAGCACAGGGTCTGTATTATGGCCTCTTATTTCCAGGCAGTTTTCTGACTGGCTATCAATCTATCTCTTTTATTTGCTATACGGCGAGAAAGAGATGTCACTACAGCAATTTATAAACCTGGCAGGATTTAAGAACTTGTAATACGGCCTCAGTCATAGCCTTCTATATCTTCCAAGCCCTGAAGTTGAGCAGAACGGCAACATCGCATGTGGTCAAGCACATAGTATAATATTATTTTAAAAATTACTTATTATTTGTTTTTACTATATTATCTATGTTTAAACTAGTTGTAAATTGTGATGTAAGATTATTTCAATAAAGTTTTATATTTATTATTATTATTTATTTATTAGAACATAAGGTTTGAGTCAAATTATTTGAACATTTCGGGGGTCCTTTAGTACGATGAGCATTTTGATCTAAGCCTCCTCTAGCAATAAATCTTACATCATTGGAAAGATCTTTAAATTTGAAACACTTTATTATATTACTATAAACGTCAACTATTAGTACTTTGAGAGTTATAACGCTCTAAACTTGACCAATTTTTTTAATACTAATGACCTTAAACTCTGAAAATACTAACAATTAATATAAAGTATGTTTGCAGCAAATATTTGTTATATAAAAACCTTTCTTACGATGTATCATTCATTTCTATAGGTGTGGTAGATCAACTTCCATAGACAATAAACCACTCTTATACTGTAATAACCTTTAACTCCAAAAGTATTAACAATTGATATAAAGTATATGAATAGCAAATATTTGTCATTAAAAAACCTTTCTAATGATATATCATTTATTGCTAGAGGGCGTGTTAATCAACTCCCTGCTGAAGAAAATCAACAAAAAAGATGACATCTTTGACCGCCATTTTTTCCTGGTTAACATTGATATTTTTCTTATTGTTTAATATACAAAGCATTTCAATAAAGGAACTAAATTATTTTCATATTTTAACTCTCACACGATTACTAGGAAAAAAAATATCGACCTCTTAAAATTGAAATATTCCCATACATTTAGTATGGAGACTGGCCGACGACATGACCACGAACTGACAGTAACAGACGTTGCCAAACTTATGTTCACGGCTTGCAATTATAGAAGGCTATGCCTCAGTACGTTAAAGTATTTTGGTGTAGAATTCAATACGTTTCCGTTATTATTTACGTCAAAAATATGGCCCGCGACAAGCCCTTTGCTGATATTCTGATTTTTTTTACAATCATCTGTGATTAGCTTCTAGATAATCTCTTTAGCTTGTCGTATGGTTTTTTTTTGTGGCTACAACTTTACGTTTTCTATATAAAAATATGTCCCGCGCAAACCATGTTTTCCTATTATGGCCTCTTAATGATTTAGGCTTCTAAATTCAGAAAAATTTCAGGTTGCTGAAAGTTCAGGTAAAACGGTTTACAGAAAAACTGAAGAAAAGTATTATGGATTATTTTTTCTTTTTTCATTAACTACTTCTTCCTAAAAATACTACGAATTTTAGAAACTAACGCTGAATTTCAAAATAGTCTGATATTGATATGCTCTGATTTTCCTACGTCTATAGATTGAGGTCGACGGAGGGCGTGATTTGAATTTCTTTATGTGACAACATTTGGGATAGCTATAAAAGATCGGGAAGCCATTGTATGTTTTATGACACCTCTGAAAACTCAAACCACACTAGATCGAAGGTCATAGTTTAGGTAAGTATTTACCATATTCAGCATTGGGGTTATTTTGTAACACGTTGTATAGAACAGATATAAAACTAATTTAATAGGAAGTTAAGTCATAACGCGATGTAGTCCCGCTACGCATTTGGCCCACCCCTCTCAAAGGATTTGGTCGTCCGTCACCTTTTAGTTTAATAAATGGAACAAAACACCGCATGTTACCAATAGACTTTGTGTAGATATGATTGGTCAATTACTATGTTGCCTACACTCGCTTGCAGGCAGTTAAGTAATTGATTGTTCTTAAAGTCTTTTAGTTTAATATGGACAAACAAAGAATCATACAGACATGCAGCTGCAGGCGTAGCATGAGAACACTGACACTAAAGCAAAACACAATTTCAGTCTAGGGTTGTCACTATGCAGTTTATCATAAAAAGAAAAAAAAAACTAAAAAGTAGTCGTTTTCAGGGTTTATTGACCGAGCGAGCACGAAGTGCGAGCGAAGCGTCTCTGCTTCAGCTTGGGCAAAAATTCTTTCGTATGTCCGGCTGTCTGTTCCAGTTCCAGTCTACAGGTCGCATTTCGCAACCGATTCTTGTGAAATTTTGTGAGCAGGTTTGAAAATTATATAGAATTTTTTGTCGAGCCAGTTTTCTGAAATTTTTCAAAACGGCGGAGATATGTTTAAAAAAAACAGATTTCAGTCCACTTTCCAGCTCTGCCTGTTTTCCTCTACAGGTCACATTTTTCAACCGATTCTCGTAAAATTTTGAAAGCAGGTTTAGAAATGATGTAGTTTTTTTTGTCAAACCGGTTTTTTGAAATTTTTCAAAATAGCGGAGATATGTTAAAAAAACCTATTTCAGTCCGGTTTTCCAGCGCTGTATCTTCTCCACTACAGGTCGCATTTCTCAACCGATTATCGTAAAATTTTGTGAGCAAGTTCGAAAATAATATAGAATTTTTTCGTCACGCCAGTTTCTTAATTTTTTTAAAAATAACGGAGTAATGTTAAAAATACATATTTCAGTCCAGCATTGCAGTGCTGTCTGTTTTCCTCTACAGGTCGCATTTCTCAACCGATTCTCGTGAAATTTTATAAGCAGGTATGAAAATTGTATAGATTTTTTTTGTCAAGCCAGTTTTCAATTTTTTTTTAAATGGCGGAGATAATGTAAAAAAAACATATTTCAGTCCGGATTTCCGGCGCCGTCTGTTCTCCTCTACAGGTCGCATTTCTCAACCGATCCCGGTAAAATTTTGTGAGCAGGTTTAATAAATATATAGATTTTTTATGTCGAGACAGTTTTTCGAAATTTATTAAAATGACGGAGATATGTAAAATACCATATTTCAGTCCAGCTTTGCGGCTGTTTGATCTCCTCTACAGGTCGCAATTGTCAACCGATTCTGGTGAATTTTTGTGAGTAGGTTCGATAATTATTCAAGCCAATTTTTCCAAATTTATAAAAAAAAATCACCTATGTTAAAAAATGATCAATATTAGAAGTACCACGCTGCGAATACTCACGTACCTACTGTGTCCTTTGAAAACTTCATGGCGACATTTTATTTTATTTTATCGCGAGGTCTACAGCTCACGGAGCCACTAGTCCATATTACTTATCTCAATCACAAAAATAGAAGTGGTAGACTAGGGTAAGTGCACGTTATGAGCAGCAACTTTTATTCAAAGACTAAGTTGTTCTATCTTTTTTGGCGAGCCAAACAATGAGTGTGCATTTAAAAGTAAGTGCGTCCCTTATTTGCCGGTCGTTTGGCGAACAATGAGGTATTTTCCGCCGAGCATGGCAACACCCGCCGCATAATAATTCGCACAGCGCTTAATTGATAGGGCATGTCCGATTACACTGACTTACTGAGCGATTTATGTCTTTTAGGGTTTCGTACCCAAAGGTTAAAAATGGGACCCTATTACTAAGACTCCACTGTCTGTCTGTCTGTCTGTCACCAGGCTGTATCTCTTGAACCGTGATAGCTACACAGTTGAGATTTTCACGGATGATGTATTTCTGTTGCCACTATACCTAACAACAAATACTAAAAACTGAATAAAATAAATATTGAAGTAGGGCTCCCAAATAACAAGATAAAGATAATAGACAGATATATTTATTTGCAAAAAACATGAGTAAATGAGTTTGAGACAATTTTTTTTTGCCATTTTTTGGTACGGAACTCTTGTGCGCGATTCCGACTCGCACTTGGCCGGTTTATTTTTTACTTATAGCGGTTTTGTCGGCCAATCTCATTCGGATTGCACGCGATTTGAAAATAGAAAAGCTATTTAATAAAAAATCATACGTATTCTCTTAAACCTAACTATACCTATAGACCGTGAGCCCGCGACAGTATTGCCTACGTCATATGACATCACGATGAAATGCATGGCACACGGTCGGAAAAGTTGTGCTTAGCGAGGATCAGAAGATTATCGCAAAAAAAAATTTCTGAAATGACTAAAAAACAAAAATGTTTAGTTTAAGGTATTCCGGCCATTTCAGAACTGACAAACTTATGTTAACTCTCTCTACGATTGAAAACTAAATGATGACACGGGTCTCTTACTGATGTCACACGACGTAAATATAATCTTAAAATTTTGACCGGAAGTGGAAGATTTTCTCAAGCTTCCGGCCAATTTTTTCTGCGATAATCTTCTGATCCTCGCTCAGCAGAACGTTTCCGACCGTGTGCCATGCATTTCATCGTGATGTCATATGACGTAGGCAATACTGTCGCGGGCTCACGGACTACTACTTACCTACCAGTGGAAAGCCATTTTGTAAGTTAGTCTTCTTTTAGACAAGAATTTTGTAATTTTCTTAGTTAATATAAAACTAGTAGGTACCTAGCAGCACCTATTAGTAGCATTATAAAACATACCTACATTGACCTGAACTTTCAAATAGTTCTTACTTAAAGTCGCATTACTAATTTCCCAGCAAAAATGTAAACAAAGAAACGTCACTGTCAAATTGACAAACTGACCCTGATAGTGACATTTTCAGATATTGAAAACCTTTGGTCACTTTTAAAACTTTTTAATTTGTATATTATATTTTGAGTCATTATAAATATAATGTCATCCAGGGTTATTTTAAAGTAGGATGGTAATTAGAAATTTTATCTTTATAACCTATCATAATTTTTGATGTTAAAAGTTCTTGAAACGAACTGATAAGAAAACTTTACTTAGATATTGCCTGTATGTAAACTATCAAAAATATGTAGCATCACCGCCTGTTCCCCCCCCCAATACCAAAAGACAAATGTTACTACTACAGCTACTACTCGTAATACTAATTTAAATGAAATTTTATAAAAAGACCAAAGGTTGATGTGTACGGTTTGCAGTTGATGTGTGCACAGCGTCATAAAATGTTTTCTACTATAAAACTGTTATTATGAAATATTAAATTATATTACTATTTTTGACGCAAAACTCATGATTCAGAATATTTATCTAATTTATTTTTATTAGGTTTGTGATGAAAACCCATGTAAGTGTGTTTATTTCTTGACTTAGCATTATACTATTTCTTTTTGTGTTGTTTTGTTCTGGCAACACCTTTTTGCTGGGAAATCAGTAATGCGACTTTACCTACCTATAATCATCGAAATGTACATACTATAGTCAGTGCTGAATTAACCCTTAAACAAATTAAGCAATTGCTTAGGGCATCACGTCTGAGGGGCACCATAATCATAAGAATAAATAAAACTTCTTATGCCATAATTGGCACAGCAAAACATTTTTTTTTGTAAGGATAAAATAAAAGTTTTATTTCAAATTCATTTGTGTGGCCATGTAAAACTTTAACTTACTACAAGATTAGTGGATGAAACTGACAAAAAATTGCGCTGTGCGGCCGTTTTTTTTTACTATAGACAGGCAAGACAAGATAACTATATTAGTGGATGAAACTGACAAAAAATCACGTTTTTATTAGGTTGCTTTCTCGTTTGTGTGTTTGTTTGTTTGTTTGTTTCTCCACAAAGTTTGCGAACGATTTTATATTAGCTTCCCGATGAGCTAGAGACTTGAAACTTTGAAAATAGGTCAGAACTAAAAGGCAATTCAATATTATGGTGTCATTGAGCTGATCTGATAATGAAGCCGGAAGAAGGCCACAGGAACTCTATGATGAAACCATACAACCCCATCGTGGTTGGACTCATTAGAATCGTCTTGACGAGTACTCTAATGGGAGACGAAGTCCAGGGTCTGATGATGAAGCTGGAAGGCCATGCCATAGGAACTCAATATTGGAACCATGCAACCCCATCAAATTTGGGCTCGTTTGAATCGTCTTGACGAGTTCTTTGTTGGGAAATAGTTTCCAGGGTCTGATAATGGAGCCGGAAGAAGGACACAGGAACTCTTTAATAAAACTACGCTATCCCATCGAGATTGGGCTCGTTTGAATTATCTTGACGAGTACTTTATTAGGAAATAGTTTCCGAGGATCTGATGATGGAGCCGGAGGAAGGCCATAGGAACTCTATAATAAAACCATGCAACTCCATCGAGTTTGGGCTCATTTGAATCATCTTGACGAGTTCTTTGTTGGGAAATAGTTTCCAGGGTCTGATGATGGAGCCGGAAGAAGGACACAGGAACTCTTTAATAAAACCATGTTACCCAATCGAGTTTGGACTCATTTGAATCGTCTTGACGAGTACTTTATTGGGAAATAGTTTCTAGGGTCTGATGATGGAGCCGGAAGAAGGCCACTGGGACTCTGTAATAAAACCATGCAACCCCATCGAGTTTGGGCTCGTTTGAATCGTCTTGACGAGTGCTCCGATAGGAGATGGTATATTTTTGGTCTTAGCTCGTTAACTAAAACGCTGCTCGGCCGTTTTTCAAGTATTGACAGGCAAAATGAAACTTACAAAAATCGCGTTGCGCAGTCCTTTTTTTAACTATGAACTGGTATTTTTTGAAAAATCAGGAATTTTGTACATATCCTAAACAGGCATCCTCCCTTACGTAGATGGTAATCCTAAAAGGGGGGCCCGCAGGCGTGGATTGCTTAGGGCACCAAGTAGTCTTAATCCGGCACTGATTATAGTAGTACATTTCGATGCCTATAATATAATAACACCGCACATTTTACAGAGAATAATAAAGCGTAGCCTAGGTAGATTATTCCATAATTAACCATTTCTGTAAATAACCACTGTGAAAAACTTCCTGCATCATACACGAGTTTCATTACCGAGACACAGGCAGAATACACAAAAGCTATGAAAGCTCATAGCGGCTCTAACTGGCAGGCCGGAAGAAAGCGACTAACTGATGATGATGACTGAAGTTTTGATTTCGTCGTAGAATTATTCGTAAACTATTACATATTTTTCAGTTCGAATCCCTTAACTACCACTCTACCTATATTGAAGTGAAATATAGATAGGTAGGTAGGTACTGAGATTAAGCGGCTAAGAAATAGCGGGAATTATTTGTTGCACAATCCAATTTATATCGCAAATATTTTAGTTGAAAACCCTTTTCCGTTAAGCCGTCTAAAGGCAGTTAAAATAATTAATTTCGAAAAGGGTCTTATTTATTTATTTATTTATTTATTTATTTATTAGGTACACCAGCATTTGTTTACACTATTACATACACTAGCTTAAAATAACATCTACTTATTAGTTGATAAGTGTAACAAATTTTTAAGGTGAACACCACATGCGTAGAGACAACAACATAACCAATCTATTTTTTTATATAAACATAAAATAAAATAATATTAAAAAAAATACCCTAAAAAAATTACACAGAATTCTGCCAAGCTTATTGAAATGTATTAGTATCAAGTAAGAGTCCAGAATAGCTATGGCACGAGAATAAATATTGAAAACTTAGCACATTTAGCAGTTGGTGCAAAAGAAATAGCTTTTTAACTAAAACATAAAGATTTCAAGATTGAGTTTTAAACTTTTGGGACTTTGAAAACTGAAGCTGAAGACTAAATCAAAAACTTTCAGTCGATTGGTATTATAAGTAGCACAAAACCTACCAAACTTTGAAACTCCAATTTATGTGTCTCTTTAAATATATACAGGGTGTCCCAAAACTTTGCCACATGGAGGAGAAGTAGGTAAGTAGGTACCTTAAATGTTGAAGGTACGAAATAATGAAAGAAGTCTTCATTTTGATTTAAAAATAATTGGAACTGCGTTCATGAATTTTGAAAAATCGCCAGCTTTAACCAGGAATCGAACCTACTAGACTAAATATGAAAAAAAACATCTTTTATTTTTACCATGCCGCCGATCGAAAGGGTTACTCATTAGGATTATTTTTCTTGAGTAACACAACATTTTAAATAAAAGGAAAACCATGAAATTTTATTACGTAATGTATCGTATGCGATTTTTTAAATCCTTGAATGCATTTCCAATGGAGGGATGTCACAAAATTTATCCCGCTAGGTAGCGCTACTGCTGCCGGAGACCTTTGTACGGGCATTTACCTTATTTTAAATTATATAAAAAACTAGTATGAAAAATGGTTAATTCTAATAAATAATTATTATGGAAGTCAGACAGTAAACGAATTAAAGATTGAAGAAAACCAAAATGTGTTGGAAGAAACAATTTAAATTTACGAAAAATCGCATCCAACCATCGAGATAATAGGTATGTACTAGTAATAATATTTCGATGCATCCAAAATCCAAAAATTGATATTAAACACATAGAAAACAAGGAAATGACAAGTCTAAATCTACACTAGCGCCAAATTGGTGGTAGTGAGCCAACTGGTGGACGATTTATGAACCAGAAAAATTAACTCGCCATTATTTAAAAAAAAAATCTGGCAATACAATGATGAGTAACCAAGCATACTATCTTAAAGTATGCAATAACCACGCTCAGAATGCAAATCTGATCGGACTCATGAATGCAAAATTAGAATACCAACATAGTTTCATTGTTTTTAACCGCTTCCAAGGTCGTGCGCACGACACGAGAATCCGCTCATTTACATCCACACATATTTCGCACATTTATTGAATGTAAATTATGGCAACACCTTTTGCAGGTTATTCTGATCGATCGAGTATGCGATAAGTATAAGGCGAGTATAAGTATATAAATTTATATCTGCAGGACTTTGATCTCTACTTGTTGGTGGTTTGTTGTCCGGGCAAAAAAGAGTTTGCCTACTTAAAATTTAAAACAAAGCCAATTTTTCTGATAGGTAGACCGGACAACGGCTTTCTGCCCAGTTATTGGGTAGATGAAATTTTTTTGCCTAAGCTGGGAAACAGTTATGAGCAATACCTTAACTGTCATGAACTGGTTTGGTTGTTAGTAACTGGTTGTTTTGTTGGTAAGTATGATTACAAAGGAATAACAATAGCACCAACGCTTAGAATCAAGTAAAAAAAGCCTAACTGATGAAACTTCACCATGTTTAATCAGTTGACTTTTTTCTTTCGATTTCAATTTTCAGTTCAAACAGTTTTCTAGTTTGCATGATCCCTTAACTAGCTAAAAAGCAAACAAAGTAAAATATAAAAATATAAGTTTAGTGAAAGTGATAAAGATACTAAAATCTTCACTTTGAGCTCCATTCAAATTCTATCAGGATTTTCATAAATTACTTACATTTTCAATGCAAGTTCCATTACCCAACCATGACATTTAAAATACGCGCATGTTGTCATATAAACCAACAATAATTAATGGCGCCGAAATAGTGATAATAATAAAGACAATGTAACTGTTCTTATTTTACTGCACAGGATGTTAATGATTTTGATTGTTTGCTAATGAAAATGCATAGTTGATTCGAAGCCAAATTTGACACGGGTTAGTATTAAAATTAGGGTGAATGTCCGGCGATGAAAGGGAGGATTCAATCGACATTGTATATTTACAGTTTGTGTGTTTGTAGTGTTATCGCTTATAATTTGGAAGAGAAAACATAATACACTGGCCTTCAAAACTAAGTACTACAGAGATCTATTTTCATACAAACGAGGTAACTTTGAAGCATTGGTTCTCCGCACAGGATTAAACGTGGTGTGATCTGATGATGGCCATCCAGAGAGTGAATGGAGAAGATTCAGATCCCCATACACACCCAATAGATCTGATAAGCATTCTAAGAGCTGTTTGGATAACTGATAACTCTTATCCTTACAGGTCTTAGAATGCTGATCAGATCAATTGGGTGTGTATGGGGATCTGAATCTTCTCCATTCACTTCCTGGATGGCCATCATCAGATCACACCACGTTTAATCCTGGGCGGAGAACCAATGCTTCAAAGTTACCTCGTTTGTATGAAAATAGACCTCTGTAGTACTTAGTTTTGCAGGCCAGTGTAGTACAGCAGTAATATATAAAAACAGAAGAAATAGATACAATGAGAAAGAAACGCTATAATTTATCATAACGATAACTTTTAAAGTGAAGTAAAAGGTAGACTTAACTTCTGCAAGCAGTTTGTAAAATGCTTGGTCGTTTAAAAAAAGACCTGCTTGGGTAGCAAAAGTATTTAGCAAAGTCACCAGCTACCACGTGAAATAAATATTTAGGTTTGAAATTCGATTGACAATTCTATCGTAGCAACCTGCAAGTTATGATAGCGTGAAAGAGGTGTCATCGAAACTAGTTAAGTTGTTGGCTTGGCAGTCAACGGGTCAATCATAGAGTTCATGCTGTATATGACAGAGAGGAGAGGAGCTCAGAGGAGCTCGGTGGCGCAGTGGTTCAGAACCTGGCCCTGCGAAGCAACTTTCGCAAGGGTCGGTCATGGATGGGTGACCAAAAAATTAATTATCTCCCGAGTTCCTCCGTGCTTCGGAAGACACGTAAACCGTTGGTCCCGACTGCATTTGCAGGGGCCTGCTTGGTGGGTTCTGGCCCATCCTCCTAATCCACCCATACGGAAGACCTGTGCCCCAGCAGTGAAGAAATTAAAAATGGCTGATTTAGGAGTGAGTATGTCAAAGTGACAGAGACGTTAAGTAGGTAACTCACCATCTGCGGCAACCAGCATATCATAAACAGCACTGACAACGTAGCCATCAGCCTGCTAAACGCCACCTCTTCAGCTGTCGCCGCGTTATGATGCAGGCTTGGTTTCGAGCCTGAGTTCAAGCTTCGTTGGCGACAGGAGCTCCGGGAGACTCGACGCACCACCGGCTGACCACCCGCTCTGGGCGCTGTGATAGAGTATAGAGCTTGGATGACAGCCAGGTTGCAGTACACTAGCACCACGCAGAGAAGGGTACCTGAGGAGTTATTGGATTAGAAAATTACCAGCTCCATTTACATAAACTAGGATTGTCGAAGTAAAAAGTGCTTGAAAACATCGGAACATTGAGGGCGAATTTAGCATAAATTATTATTTAGTGGTCAAGAGATTGGGGAATTATCCTAAAAAGCTAGTAGAAACATTAGCATTATAAGGTACCCACGATTAAAGTCACAAAAAAAAGGAAGAGTTGCAATATAAATGAAAATATCCCAGTTTTACTATTTGTTATTATAATTCTGACACAACTGCTTTCTTTAATCTTCTCTGAAACTGAATAAAGAATCAATAAAGTTCGATTTCGTATGTCAAGGAATAAGATAATAATTTTGCATATTGCTGCTATTTTGTAGGAATACAATCGAATTTTTCTGCCTGTAGATTATTTCATAATTGAATGATTATATCGTAATCAACGTTTAAGCGAGCAAACAATGCATCAAGTCTTTATTTAGCACAACTCTATATACTATGCGCATTATCATCACTGCATTATATTTTATTTTATTAAGCGTCTGTTTTCCAAAGTCGAATAAATAAACGAGGATGTGGCGAATTAATTTTTCAGTGCTTAGTTTTTAAAGTTTTAATTATTTAGGAAAATGACTTTTATTTCAACTAAATGAGAAATTAAGCCTGACGCCAACACGGACACAACTGTGTTCCGGCAGTTGGAGGCATAGAAATTTCGCGATGTCGAAAGTGAGGCAACAAAAACAGCCAAAATGGCGCCGTTTTCAGATTTTTATTGCCCATTATTAAATAATCATGCCTAATAAGTACAAAACAGTTTCAATTTCCCTATCTTAAAGAGATTAAATTATTATATTATTGGATTTTAGTTACGATTAGGTAGCGTATGAAGGATACAAATCTGAGAACTGAGCCATTTTGGCTCAGTATAAGTTGCCTCACTTTGCATACAAGGACACGGCTTCTAGGTGTAATTATTCTAAGGTTGAAGGTAAGATAGCTAGTTCCTCGTAGTGCGCTTCCACCTTCGGCCTTATCGTCACTTAACATCAGGTCAGGTGAAGGCCAAGCACTATCCCGTTGTGCATAAAAAAAGCTAACTACAGCTGTTATAATTAGTGAAAAACCTTTCATTAATTTAAATTGCATCATCTCTTCTGAAGTTATTCAAAACGGCCACTTCTGGATCATTGGCCAGCTAACAACCCACACGTTTACGGTTACCCCATGGACCATGTGATGTAGAGACTTTAACATTAAAAAAAAACAATTTATTTTGGTAATTTAATATTTCTACGACCTTGACCTCCCAAAAGATAAGTTATGAATAGTATAGATTTCATGAATTTCATCATATTATTTTCAGTATTCAAATCTTTTAAAATTTATTCTAACAATTTCGGATACTTTAGTAAGTACTTATTTAGTGCTATAAAACCCGCCCTTTCAGAAAATGCGTTGGAGGGTTCTTAGGATTGGGTTTTTTATTTATTTTGGACAGTGTGTGTACTTTCAATTCTCTTAACTTACGGTCTCTTTAACTTGTCTAACCCCAAAAATAGCCAAATCTTAATAGTTATTTATACAACTGTAATAAAATACCTAATTATGTACAGTTGCATACAAGACTTTATCTACACCCATTTTTTTATTTTTATTTGGGAAACTAACAAATATTTTAATACTAGTATTTGAATAAGTTTAATATATATGGATTAAAAACATCCATACTATTTATCTACACCCATGATATGTATCCTCTATAAAGGGTTTCAACTTTGTCTTTCCTCCTCCTCCTCGTCATTATAATATCCTCCGAAAGTGTGTTATAATGTTGTGCTGAATTTCATAAGGAGCAGCGCGACCGACATCCTCTCTCTCGGATATTGTAGCAGTAAGCTAACCGTTTCAGAACTCTTTACAGAGGATTTAAAGCTTGGGTGTAGATAAAGATAATTTAAAAGTTCTCAAAAACTTACCAAACACCACATAAGACACCCCATAAGTGAAGTCGACGCTGGTGACTGCGTTTCTGTACCGAGTGCACTGCCCCTTCTCCTGGTCGTAGTACAGGCCCAGACCGAAGATGGGTGCGCAAGTGAGGACCGCTGCCCAGAACCAGGACACCAGTAACGCCATGCGGATCACGAAGTACGTCACTTGCTGAAACGATAGAGTCTATTAGTTTTCCATCAAAATTAAATAAAGGAGAACGGAAAAAAGGTGTAGGGTGCGATTACTTAGAAAACTATTTTCGACTACCGCTATATTCATTTCGATTAAAATTATTATGGGCATAATAATTATCTCGTCTTTTCGAGATATCGACAAGACTATACAGACTTTTCAATACATAACATAATAGGGAATATGCATAAGTCACCGATTTTGATGAAATTGATCTTGATCGCTGCAAACACTTATAAAAACATGATGGAACAGGAAAAAAAAAAAATATATATTTTAGTTTTATCACACGATGAAATCAGGGAAAAATAACGATATTTTTTTTTCATTTTCGGATATAATGAAAGTGAAAGTGAAAGTGAAAGTGAAGTGAAAGTGAAAGTGAAAGTGAAATATATTTTATTTAAATAAGCTCACATAATAAGCATTTTTAAATCGTCAATTCTTTTACCCTACCACCCATTATGACGTCTTTTAACTGACAAGAAAAATGGGCGCAAAAAACTTGTCAGCTTTATCAATCAGATGGAACGATATTTACAAATATGTATATCGTTTCCAGACTTCATATTAACAAAGATTAACAAATAAATAACATTATTGAATTAGCTCATTTCTTAATAAGTTTCAAATTTATTAATCAATTTACAGATTTTAAGCTAAATTCAAAGTTTGAACTTGTCATTCAGTCTAGGCTGTTACAATAAATAAAAATAAAAGAAAAACATACAATTCAATATGCATTAAGATAGGTAGTCAGAAGCAGACCCATTCCCACTGGCAGCACCAGTTCACGAACATGACGCATGAACCAGCCATCTCTTCGCTCAACCATATTTGAGGGAACGTAACGACCCGCCTCATACGACACCACCGCAGAAATGATTAAAGAGAGCATGACATACTAAGACTACCTATGTTAAGGCATCGAATTGAAAATTTATATCCAAAAGCTTTTCATAGGTCTTTCACAAAACTACTGACTATAGAAAGTAAAAATATTGCAATTAAATAAATCAAAACAAGGTAAGCTATTAAGAATTATATGTTTTGAGTAAGAAGTGCCATACATACAGACAATATAAAACAGATCTTTTATATACGAGTTATACGACGCCCTTAATACAGGCAGACAGAAGCAGACCCATTCCCACTGGCAGCACCCGTTCACGAGCATGACGCATGAACCAGCCATCGCTTCGCTCAACCATATTTGAGGGAACGTAACGACCCGCCTCACACGACACCACCGCAGAAATGTTTGAAGTGAGCATGACATACTAAAGCTACCCATATTAAGTCGTCGAGTCAAGAAGCCAGAAGTACGTTTTTAAGTAGGTAGGATACTTCTCACAATTTTATACTTAGAAAAGAAAATCACGATTCGAGTTTAATTAAAGGACTTTTATCTAGACCTATGAAAGAACCCCGGACTTTTTCTAATCAATACTGAGGTATTAGAGTAATAATTAACAATACAAAAGCTATGCCCATGCCTTTTTATCCTTCAAATAATCGTCAACAGTGTAATAACCTTTACTCATTAAATTTGATTTAACAGTATTTTTAAATTTTTCCAAGGGCAGTTCTGTGACTTGTTCTGGTATCTTATTATAAAAGGTAATACATCTACACAAAAAAGAGCTTCCGGTTTTATGCAGTCTGCGCCTTGGAACAGCAAGTTTGTTCTTGTTTCTTGTATTGAGTTTATGAACATTACTATTTTTTACAAAGCTATCAAAATTTTTCTTTACATACATTATATTTTCATAGATGTATTGGGAAGCTACCGTTAATATTTTAATTTCTTTAAATAGGTCACGAAGAGTATCTCTAGACCGTAAGTTGTATATAGCACGCACTGCCCTTTTTTGTAAGATGAATATGTTATTAATATTAGCAGCTGAGCCCCACAACAACAAACCGTAGGTCATAATACTATGAAAATAACTGAAGTAAACCAATCTTGCTGTTTCAATGTCGGTCAGAAGCCTTATTTTCTTAACTGCAAAGGCAGCAGAGCTAAGTCTGCTTGACAGGATATCGATATGAGGGTCCCATTGCAACCGCGAGTCTATAGTAATACCTAAAAATTTTGTTGAGTCAACAAATTCGACTGCTTCGCCATTTACATGTATAGTCATATGAACCTGCCTCACATTAGGAAGTGAAAATTTGACACATTTAGTTTTACTAGAGTTAAGCTTCAGATTATTAATAGTAAACCAATGCATCACCTTGGAAAGAGTGCTGTTTACATCGTCACTGCAGTTACATCCTCTATCAACTTTAAAAATTAAAGAAGTATCATCAGCAAACAGTACTATTTCACATAAGTTTTTAGTATAGTAAGGAAGGTCATTAATATAAATAAGAAAAAGCAATGGACCCAATATCGATCCCTGCGGCACGCCCATGGTAATGGGTGCTTCATAGGATTCTGTTTTATTTACAACAACTTTTTGGGTTCTCGCCGACAGATACGATTGCATAAGGCTTACTGCATTTTTTGATACACCATAATGTTCCAATTTATCTAATAAAGTACTGTGACTGACACAATCAAATGCTTTAGATAGATCACAAAATATACCAATTGCATCTTGTTTACTCTCCCATGCTTCAAAGACGTGTTTGAGAAGTGCAATTCCAGCATCAGTTGTGCATCTACCACGAGTAAAACCAAATTGTTTCTCGTGAAGTAGTTTGTTGATAAGAAAATGTGCTAATAATTGATCATAAATGATCTTTTCAAAAATTTTGCTTAGTGCTGGCAAAATGGAAATGGGTCTAAAGTTAGCGGGATCGCTTTTGTCCCCAGATTTAAAAAGAGGGATGATTTTACTATATTTCATTAAGTCTGGAATGCACTTTACAGTCAGATAGAATATCGAATAAGAAATAATATTTTGTATGACACATATGTACTTAAACGCAAAATTTAGGGAGATAATTGAAGATTATTGGCCAACTCCATATTAAACGCGCCGAAATACACCTGAAACGTGATGTGTGACGTCACCGTTTTGTATGGAGCGTTTTCGGCGGGTGCTGCTGCGCGCTAACTTCAAGTAACTATATCACGAGAAAAAAACGCAAGAGAAAAGTTTTAATATTACAGTTAATTTTCTCACGCATTATACTTTTGATTAAGATTAAAAAAAAAAAAATTATGCATATTCCCTATTATTTATGAAGATTGCGCCCAATATTCTTCTCGTAACAATTGATTTTTCAAAAAGATACTTATCTTAAGTTGTCAAATATGTAGTAAAAGAGTTTTAAAAGCGGTCTTTTTTTTTTAATATTGAAAAAAGGCCTTTCCTTAATTTAGCTTAGAGCATACTTTCGTAACGTTAAAAATCGTTTGAGTTCTTTTACCAATGAAACTATTATTTTTTCCAAATAAATCATCGGTCGAAAAACAACACAAAAATGTATTTTCCAATGGTTTTAAATTGTTTGTCGTTTTTCAATCCATTGTGTCCATTTAGGGAAAACGTTCAGTATTGATAGAACAGTCCTTTAGGATTTTAACTATTATTCAACTTCGCACAGCCACCTTAACGAAATATTTAACGATCAATTCGTATGATGAACTAAAATAACATCATACTCAAAACTCGCGGGTAAATAATTTCACGTATTTATTCTAATTTTGAAATGTTTGGCGGCATACAATGTTAGTTAACTTCCGGTACACAATTAGCACCACTTCCTACTATCACAGGCTGAATGTTAAACATTCAAGTAGCTAACTGTACTCTGGGAGTTTTTGGCGCCATTTTGTCCAGTGCGAAAATTGATTCATAGTGGATATTGTGTCTTAAAATTGGTGTAGTTTTGTGGTAAAAGTGTCTACGCAACTGAATAATATGTGGGATAATAGAAATAGGCGCGATCTTGGTTGTGTGAAGCTGAGACTTTTATTGTAGTGGTAGGACCTCGGCAGAACTTACTGAGTAAACTGTCTTGATATACTTGGTGCCAAATGCTCCAAGCAGCATTGGAATGCAATGCACCCGCATTCTAATGTAAACCTAAACTGAAACAATACCTACCACTGAACTATTCAACACTTGACACTGGCAAAAATTACTTCCAACAGGAAAGTAGATTGCCAAAATAAAAATAGAAGAAGAAGAACTGTACTCTGGCTTCTTAACAAATTGTGAAAAGCGTTATTTATGGTAGAGTTCTTAATTGGTTGGTTTGTAACCTTATCCATTTGAAGCCAACCTTAATATAATTGTTTGAAGCTTCTAAAATGCCTTATTATAAATGTGAAAGTCTGTTTATTTGTTCACGTCTTGACTACTGAACCGATCATCATGAAAATTTACATACAGTATAGTCAGGGGCACAGAGAAGGACATAGGATACCTTTCATCCCGAAAAAAAGTATTATTCCCAAGGGATAGCAAAAAAAACCTTTCCACGCAGACGAAGTCGCGGGCGGCCGTTAGTAACGGTATAACATTAGAAATAGGTTTCATGATTTTCTATAGGTTACATTACAGTGCACTGGAATAAATTAATAAGGGCACAGAGCGTTAGTTGCAACTTGCAACGGATCTGGTTAATAAAAAAAATTTCTTATTTTGTAGACTCTTAGGCGGCCCCTAGACGACACAATAACATTGCGCAATATTTAACCGCCTGTAGACTCATTACTCTAAGGTTCGGCACGACCAAGAACTTTAAATGTCATTATTAGCACAAAGTCTTCGTTTTCCATTTGGAATACGAATAATTTAAACTTTCCTATAATCTAAATCAAAATTAAAACTGTTTTTAAGAAGCTACCATGAACTTTATTGTTCTTGGTCGTTCCGAACCTTAGGGTGAGTTAAAAAGAATATTACACGAGTCTACAAAGGGTTAAAATATTGTGCAATATAATTGATCGTCTAGGGGCCGCCTTAGACGAGACTAATTCCAATCCGCATTGGGACCGGGTGGTATGACCCAAAACTCTACAAATTATGTACTTCTTTACTAGGTAGTTTAAAATTTGTAGAGTTTTCCCACAAAAAGTGTATTTATATTTTAACTTCGAAATATCGAAATTATATATTCAAAATACATACATACATACATACATACACTCACGCCTGTTTCCCATGGGGGTAGGCAGAGACTATGGATCGCCACCTGCTACGATCCTTGCACACTTCTTTCGCTTCATTCATATCCATCAATCTTTTCATACATGCCCTGCGGTTTTTGTCACTGCGTACACCAGCCTTTTTTATAATTACCTCTATTTGGTCCGCGTAGGTTTTTCTGGGACGCCCTCGTGCAATCGTTCCTTCTACATTCGCACAGTATATCTCTTTCGTGATTCGCCTTTCATTCATCCTCTCTAAGTGACCAAACCACCGGAGCATTCCTTTCTCAATTCTTGTCACTATATCATCTTTCAGACCACACCTTTTGCGAATCACCTCATTGCTCAGTCTATCACTCAGTTTTACTCCGCATATTTTCCTCAACGATCGCATCTCTACCGCATTTATTCTGCTTTCATTCTTCTTCTGCCATACCCAAGATTCACTTCCATACATCAGTGTCGGTACCAGCACTCCGTTATGAATAGCCATTCGCGCCTTTGCAGAAACGGTTTGGCTACTCATAACCGAGTGTATAGCACCACTCACCGAATTTCCTTTCTTCACTCGTCTTTCTATGTCTTCCTCACTCTTTCCGTCCCTTGTGAACAAACTCCCCAAGTATACAAACTCACGGACTTGTTCCACTTTTTCGCCACCTAACATTACCGTACAGTCAGTCATTTCTTCATCTCTCTCAAACACCATCACTTTAGTCTTAGTTACATTCACTTTCATCCCTTTTCTCACAAAATCTTCATTCATAACCGACATCATTTCCTGCAACTCTTGCGCAGAAGACGCAAGTATAACTTGGTCGTCAGCGTAGAGAAGGCACTTGATTTGAGTCCCATTCATCACAACCCCAGTCACGTTCTTTCAGACCTTTCATACAACTGTCCAAAAACAGATTAAAGAGCCATGGTGACGCAACACATCCCTGTCTGACACCCCTAGAGATGCCAAACCAGTCAGTGTATACGCCGTCAATCCTGACGCATGCACGGGAATCCTCATAGAGAGATTTCAGTGCATGAATCAGTCTGCTCTCCAATCCGTATTCGGACAACACCTTCCATAGCTCATTCCTGTCAACTCGATCGTAGGCCTTCTCCAGGTCCACAAAGGCACAGTAAACCTTTTTGTGCTTAGCCAGGTGTTTTTCGGTTAAGCACCTCAAGGAGAAGACCTGATCCGTGCATCCCATTCCCTTTCTGAATCCCGCTTGCACATCCCAAATACTCTGATCAGTTTTTTGCATCACTCTTTCAATCAGTACCTTTGCATACAATTTACTGACAATGCTGAGAAGACTGATCCCGCGGTAGTTTTTAGCATCCTGCCGTGACCCTTTCCCTTTGTACAGCGGCACGACCACGGCTTTACGCCAATCTTCCGGCACTTTGCCACTGTTCCAACATTTATTAAAGATCAGGCACAGCCAGGACGCAACCAGCTCTTTCCCACCTCTCAGCATTTCAACAGTAATTCTGTCATATCCTGCTGCTTTCCCTTTTTTCATGCTCTTCATTGCACTAATAATCTCATCCATATATATATCTCTTTCATCCACTTCTGTCTCTTCCTCGTCTTCCACCCTTTTATCCGAGGCTTCTAGCATAGAGCCATCCGCCTCAAACAAACTCTCAAAATATTTCATCCACTCCTGTAGTACACCTTTTTCATCTGTCACTAGCTCACCTTTTTCATCTCTTATCACATTCATTTTAGACTTATGTGATCCACTTCGAGACGTTTTCACTTGTTTCCAAAACAATTTTATATTGTCTCGAAAGTTATCACAGAGTTTGAAGTCACACTTTTCTTTCATCTTTCTCTTTTTTTCGTCTACTTTTTCTTTCACTACTTTCTTAATCCTTTTAAACTCCCTTGCAACTGTATCAACATCCTCTTCTGTAACACTTGCATTCACTCTTTTACTGGCTTTGATGGCCAGCAGATCCTGCCATACTTTTTTCTTTTCATTCACTATCTGTCTTACCTCCCTATCCCACCAGTTTATTGGGGGAGCATTCTTCCTTTTACTCACTCCACATATTTCCTCAGCTGTTTCAGTCACACCTTTTTTAAACTTTTCCCAAACTTCCTCAAGCTTGCCATCTTTCACTTCAGCCACATTTCCCAATCGTTCTTTCAATTTGCACAAATATGTCTTTTGCACTTCCACTTCATCCAGGTTCTCAACTTTTACTCTAGTCAGCTCCGTTGTTGACACTGTGGGACGATGACGCCAACTTTTGAACAGACCACTAACCCGAGACACTACAAGAAAGTGGTCTGTTCCAATGTTACTACCCCTAAAGACCCTGGTATATTCAAAATAAATTTTGTTTAATTGTTTACGTACTTACGCAGCGTAAGTAAACAAACGAAGAAAACCAAACTTTCGCAATAAAGCCTAATTCCATACATTTCTGTGAAGATTCGAAGAATCGATCAAATACGTACGCCATATTTGCAATGCAAAGTGTAGCCATATGCGTCAGGATTGTGTAAATAGCGAAATAGGCCAATGAAATTTTACTGCCTCCCGTTTGCTCCCGAACGAAGGTGGAAAACAAACGAATTGTTGCTCTTCCATCCAGCGATTTTAGGGTTAGGTATACAGGGTGTCCCAAAACTTTGCCACACGAAAGGAAAGTACTTACCTTAACAATTGAAGGTAGGAAATTTTACTGAAATAAGACTTCATTTTGATTTAAAATAATCGGAACTGCATTCAAATATTTTTGAAAATGGAGGGTTATTAAAGTACCAAATATGAAAAAAAACAATGATCTATTTTTAACCGACTTCAAAAATTTGAAAAGGAGGAGGTTATCTATTCGTCGCGTATATATTTTATAAGAGGGCTCCACACTCGCGCCGCGAACCGCGGCCGCGAATCACGGGCGCGGTTCGCGCATGAAAACGTTGCGAAAAATATAGCTCTCCAGACTCGCGCGTGAACCGCGGCCGCGAATCACGGCAACCTTAGTTCGGCACACAAGTCCTTTGACGCGGACCAAAAAACCGCCACCGGACGGGGAACACCGCGAAGCGCGAACGCGAAGCCGCGAAGCCCATACGCGAAGCCGCGAAACCCTCCACACTCGTGGTTCGCGGCCTTCGCGGGCTTTCGCGGCGCGAGTGTGGAGCCCTCTTTATGTATGTATGTACACCGATTACTCGAAGACGGCTGAACCGATTGAAATGATCCAAACGTTATAACATGAGGTTTGTTCCCAAATTGGTCCCATTTTTTGAAATTTTGAAATCGGTTCAGTAATCCTTACTAATATTATAAATGCGAAAGTGCGTTTGTTTGTTTGTTTATTTGTTTGTTTGTTTGTTACGCCTTCACGTCTTAACCACTCTACCGATCGTCATGAAATTTTGCATACACGTTGCCAGGGGTACAGAGAAGGACATAGGGTACCTTTCATCCCGAAAAAATGATTCTTTCCCGAGGGATAGCAAAAAAAATTTCCACGCAGACGAAGTCGCGGGCGACCGCTAGTTTTGGTTACAATTTTATATGAATTCAGACGTATTTTCATGGTTAAAAATTTACTTTTTTATTTATGAACCGATTTAAATGATTATTTTTTTGTTTGAAAGAAGACACCTTAAGGATGATACCATATTAATTTCATTGGTATTGGACTTTGAATTTTGAAGATACACGTGGGAACTCCTCAAAATCAAGTAGGAACTGTACAGTGATTGAAATATTGGTAGGTTTATGACAATCAAAAACAAGTTAAGTAAGTACCTAGTGTCAAGGACGTTTTGGACTAGAGTTGAACTGCGAAGGCCCAACGGAACTGCTGTGGAAATTGAATTACTCGGGGTATACCTACCATTAAAAAATGTGAAACATTAAAACGTTTTATTTTATATAAAATCATCACTTACCTGCCACTAAAAAGTTTAAAATAAAAAAGCTTTTTTAAAAAGCAAAACCTCCTTCAAAAACCTTAAAAAACAGCTCTATAAAAAGCAAGAAATAATGTTCACATTTTAAAGAGCTGTTTTTTTAAGGTTTTTTTTTTAAATGAAATACATAAACTTTTCTTTTAGTAAACTTTCCTACCTTCGATATTTAAGGCATTTCCCTTCGTGTGTTCAGATATTAGTTGTCGTTTTTTTGGTAGTGAGATCTCGATATTATCATATCGAGAAATACGAGTATTTTATGCTATACATTCAGGATTAAACTTTAACCAGGTAGTCAAAGTTTAATGTAGTCTTATCACGCTAAAAAATGCTAAAGTTGTATAAAAAAAACGGATTGCCCTAATATGAATTGATTGACTGATACACTGATTCATAGTTGGGATAGGCGTAGAGCCCTAAGGGCTGAAGGTAGAGACCATTTTTGGAGGGAAGATTAGATACCTTTCATGGTGTAGGTGTGTATAACGGGAATTTTCCAAAACCCTTTCTTAGTGAAGAAAGGGTTTTGGAAAATTCCCGTTATACAAGGTGCTACAGGGTGTTCCAGGTTGTATGGAGATTTGTATAGGGCTGAAGGTAGAGACACCATTTTTGGAGGGTAGATATCTTTCATGGTGTAGGTGAGCACTAAGAAAGGGTATTGGAAAATTCCCGTTATACAGGCTGCATGCCCTTAGTGTTACAGGTTGTTCCAGTTTTACACGAATTTTAAAGGGAAAATTTAAATGTGCGAAATGAGGTCTACTGATAAATACTTAAGTACTTATAGTAATCCGTGACTTTCAAAATAAATGCACAACTATCTTAATCACGCGAACGAAGTCGCGGACAAAACCTAGTATTGTATAAAATGTGATGTTTTCGCTGTTATTTGTACCCTATCTATAAGGGTAGTTTCGGATTTGCGGCTATTATTATGGAAATTCGAGTAATTTCCAAGTAATTTCGTCTCCTTTGTGGCTGTTCTTGCCGAATGACGTCAATCCAATTTATGAGGAACAAACATAGAAATAAAGACAATTCTGTAAGTAATAAAAGTTATTCGAGTCTCAATTTGATAGCAAGATATTTGCTTAAAAAGCTTTCTATCAGGAGATAGAAAGCTTTTTTTAGCAAATATCCAATACGCATTTATGATTTTGTTTTGATTGCGAATGTAAGCAGAAATAGTTCGCATAACCCGGTTTCATACTATCTGTGAAATGTTTTTACGTCACAATTTTTTGCAATGAATCAATTTTTTATTGCACTCCATAAGATAGGTAGGTATAGGTACCATGGGCAACAGCGACGCTTAACCACTGCTAAGATCAAAATCGCTTGCACGCCGCGCCGTCACAACCATACGTTTAGTTCGTGTAGGGGCGATACGCGCGCACACGAATTTTGTTGCAAACTGGTTAAGCGTCGCTGTTGCCCATAGTACCTACCTAAATTGTTCGTATGTACACATACCTACATTGTACCTATGTATATTCGTATCTGTAGCAGCATGTTCGGTGAGCACTATCTGTGAAATAGAGATTGCAACCCGGTATGTTTCTCAACCCGGCCGGGCCCGGTAGCATTGGTCGCCAACCCGGCCCGGGCCCGGCGGACCCGGCCGGGTTGATATATTAGAGATTAGTCAAGGCTACGAATTCTTATTTATTTCAAACTAGCAAATCAACAATAATCACCATAATCAGTCTCACTCAAAGTCTCAAAATCACTGGTTTAATACAGAATTGATTACTTTTTTACTGTCTTATGGACGGAACAGTAACATTAGTATTAGTAATTTTTTTTTTATAAGTTTAAGCAAGCAGGTCTTCCTCTTTACTCCTTGTAGTGTCTATTTAAAAACAATGAATGAGAATAAGAAACTAATAACGCAACTTAAAGTAAAGGACTAAACTCGTTTTATCAACTTAGATAAGATAGATGGATAAATTTTGGTAGCTTTGTCTACTTTGTATAAATAAAACAAATCCTTATTGGCCAAAAGCAAAATATTATGTGTTTTCTTAAAGTTTAGCTATTAAAACCAATAAGTGTTACCAATTTTCTACGAGTTGGCGCTCCCGCGCCGCGGTTTTTATACCTACCGGGTCCGGTCACCGGGCCCGGTAAGAATGGCCGGGCCCGGTGGGTGTCAAAAAGGGCACCGGGCCCGGCCGGGCCGTGCCCGCCCGGGCCCGGTTTGCAATCTCTACTGTGAAATCCTTAAAATCAATATTGAATTTAAAATCCTAAACGATTAATTTGGCTGGATTGGAGTTTCAAGAGCGTTGATTTGTCACGGCATTTCATACAAACTTTCAAGTTCTTATTTTCGAAACGAATAAACCGATTTTAATGAAACTTCATACGTATAAGCAGGATCAATAGGTCTAAAAGTTTGTTAAAAACATTTTTGAAATGTCTTATTAAAAAAAAGATAATTGAATTTTTTTGTTTGTATAGATAAAATCGGTCTAATTTAACTGTAACACTATTTATGGAAAATGTTTTTAACTAAGTAACTTCTTAAACCAATGTATTCTGCTTATGTGTTTGGAGTTTCATTAAAATCGGTTAATTCATTTCGAAAAATAAGTGCTTGTTTTGTATGAAATGCCGTGTGTGACCTTTGAATAGTTTTCTATAATAAATACAAAGCTTTCTGCTGATCGCGCGACGACCTCCGTGGTTTAGAAAATGAACTTTTCTATATTCACACCGGTCTGGGTGTTTGTGATACCACCGTTGTTTCTGATTTCCACAACACAAGTGCTTTAGCTATTTACTTTCGAATCGGAGCAATGTGTATGATGTTGTCAAATATTGTTTATTTAATTTGGTAATAAAAATATTATAAATGAAAACGGTTTTAATAAAAATGGTTTTCATTTAATATATTTTTGAAAATTAGGTCAATTTAATTTTCAAATTATAGATTCGACTTTTGACTATTTATCTAAAGGTCACCTAACTTTAAATCTAAATACCTTTATGCCGATAAGTCCCTTTGATTTAATCACAGGATTTATATAATTTAATTAACACAAAAGTAATTCAGTTATTTATCTACCTTCGTCAACATCGGGGGAGGCTAATAGAATCGGAGCTTATCTGATCTTTTGTTTAGAGTTCTTTACAAAAACTGAAAGTTAAGAAATAACCTAAAGAAAGCAACAATTAAAAATTGTGTTTAACTTCTCTTCTACCCCGATAGTATTTTTTTTTTATTTTATTTCACAAGGAATAACAACAGGAGAAAAACTTGCTTGCACATTATATCATAGTGGGTAGGTACTTGTAATAAAAGTACTAAGTACCTATATGGTCAAAATGACAGAACTTCTAACTTCTTTCCAAAGCAAACATATATTTACATAAATTCAAGGCAAAAATAAACCAAACCAAGCAATCGCAAAGATTAGAAAAGAATAACAAAGAGAAATATCACCAGCCCAATGGCAATGGCCACTACTCAACGCGTTCGCTAACTTAAAAATTAAATAATTTACTGAAAAGAAACTTTTTTAAAAACACGTTTTTAAAACGGACTAGTAAAAGATGACTAAAAAAGAAAAAAATTCTTCTGTAAATATTTATAACCCTATAATATTTATACCTACAGAAAATTTTAACCTAAAAACGTGGGGCGCATTTTGTAAAATTTATCATCCATATTGTCTTTAGCATGCGCCCCACGTTTTTAGGTTTAAATTTTCTGTAGGTATAAATATTAAAGGGTTATAAATATTTACAGAAGAATTTATTTTTTACTTTTTAGTCTGTTTTTACTAGTCCGTTTTAAAAACGTGTTTTTAAAAAGTTTTTTTTTTCAGTAAATTATTATTTTCTGCTTTTTAGTTAACACGAACTAAGACTAAAAATATAACATCTCCTATCAGAGCACTCGTCAAGACGATTCAAACGAGCCCAAACTCGATGGGGTTGCATGGTTTTATTACAGAGTCCCAGTACTCCCAGTGGCCTTCTTCCGGCTCCATCATCAGACCCTGGAAACTATTTCCCAACAAAGTACCTACTCGTCAAGACGATTCAAACAAACCCAAACTCGACGGGGTTACATGGTTCTATCATAGAGTTCCTATGGCCTTCCTCCGGCTCCATCATCAGATCCTCGGACACTATTTCCCAGCAAAGTACTCGTCAAGACGATTCAAACGAGCTCAATCTCGATGGGGTAGCGTGGTTTTCAATCAAAATCAAAAAATCAAAAAATATTTATTCAGTAACATCAAGTTATTACAAAAAAATAATATACTGAGATCCCCTTTTAAGTATTATTATACTTGTGTCAAGAGACCTCGCTCTTTCACATCATACAATGCAATTGATTTTAAAGAATAAATACTTGTTTACATTTTTAGAGGTACAAGAACTATTTTAATTCAAAAGTATTAACTAACTAACTAATGGTATTAAGAAAAGTGTGTGTGTGTGTGTGTGCTTGTTTGTGTGTGTATGTGTGTGTGTGTGTGTGTGTGTATGTGTGTGAGTTGATTATTTTATAAGTTCTTCAATGTCATTATAATCTTTATCTTTTAGCCAATTGGTAATGAGTATTTTACATTCTTTAATGGTTTTAGGATAAATATTTAACTGTGTATTTATATGGTTGTACAGATAGCAACTTTGATTCGACTGTTGCCGTCTAGCAAAAGCAGTACTAACGCCTACAATATTAACTACATGTCTATTTCTTCTTCTGTTTTCAAAGTTAGGGTTGTATTCAAGGGACTTGTGTATTTTAAGAGTCAAATTCAATACATACAACTTGCGGACGGAGAGAAGCTCACATAGTACATATAAATCTTGTGTCGGAAATCTGTAAGGTTTAAAATAAATAACTTTTAGCAAAGATCTTTGTGCTCTCTCTAAGTCCAAAAATTTTGTTTTAGTAGCGCCTCCTCATATACTGATACAATATGTCAAAACTGGTTGAACTAGAGAAATGTACACATACTTTAATATATCTGCAGTTGTTTTATTAAAGAGTTCCTGTGTCCTTCTTCATGCTCCATCATCAGACCCTTGAAACTATTTCCCAACAAAGTACTCGTCAAGACGATTCAAACGAGCCTAAACTCGATAGGGTTGCACGGTTTTAATATTGAGTTCCTATGGCTTGAGTTCCTATGGCATGGCCTTTCGGTTTCATCATCAGACCCTGGACCTCGTATCCCATTAGAGTACTCGTCAAGACAAAACTAACGAGCCCTACCCTAACACGATGGGGTTGTATGGTTTCATCATAGAGTTCCTGTGGCCTTCTTCCAGATCAGCTCAATGACACCATAATATTGCATTGCTTTCAAGTTCTGACATATGTTTAAACTTTCAAGTCTCTAGCTCATCGGGAAGCTAGTATAAAATCGTTCGCAAGCTTTGCGGACAAACAACCAAACAAACAAACAACCAAACAAACAAACGAGAAAGCAACCTAATAAAAAAGTAACTCTAAAAAAATGTCTGTGATTTACATAAACTTGCGACGTGTGACTTGATGGTCTAATTGCTTATTTTTTTATTTAAGCTTTAAGTGAACAAATAGAAAATTACCATTTGAGTAGGCCATCAGACCAGATAAATTGTATGCTTAAATAACTAATACGTTTTCCCAATACCTACCGAACACACCTTTGAAATTAAAATACTAAAATCTGTAAGCTCTTTCAAATAAGAAACAGCAAGTTTCGCAGGTTCTGTAATAATTTCACAAAAGTTATTTTACTAAACTAAACTAGATGAGTTACCCGAAACATATAACAGGTTGCGGATGACACCTAATAGTCCCGTGTGCTCAATAAAAAATACGGCGTTTGGTGATCGAGGGATATCCTTTGGCAGGGTGCGCCTTCTAAACCCTTAGATAGCCATCTTGAATTTTTGTATGGGAGGTTGATAAAATACAACTTTTATTTTGTATCGAATTTGATTTTTTTCAAGACCCATTGTGTGGGATATCGTATGAAAAGGATTTTTAAGCTGATTCCAAATATATATAATACTAGCTTCCGCCCGCGACTTCGTCTGCGTGGTTATTATTTTGTCTATCCCTCGGGAACAGTTCCTTTTTTCGGGATGAAAGGTACCCTATGTCCTTCTCTGTACCCCTGACAAAGTGTGTGTAAAATTTCATGATGATCGGTTCAGTAGTTAAGACGTGAAGGCGTAACAAACAAACAAACAAACAAACGGACTTTCGCATTTATAATATTAGTAAGGATTATTACATTTCAGCTACTGGTTTGAAAAAAATCGGAAAATAATTTTCCAAACATACTAAGTTTGGGCTCTTGCAGGAAACCACAAAATGAATTCTTATGTAACACACGCCAAACAACTTCTAATATACTTTTATCTAATGTCTTGGAAGCAATTTAGAAAAAAATAACATTTTAAAATTTTGAAATATTTTGATCCCCAGCCTACCAGAATCAAAAAAACTAAAAAAAAAAAAATACTTAATGTTAATTTTTTCGAAAATGCTTCCATGATGTTATTGGGGTATATGTCGAGTTATTTTATTTGACGTATGTTTCATAAAAATTCATTCAGTGGCTTTCTTCCTGCAAGAGCCCAAACTTAGTATGTTTGGAAAATTATATTCAGATTTTCTTTAAACCAGTAGCTGCAATGTAATAAATTGTATATATTTGGAAACAGCTCAAAAATCCCTTTCATCCGATATCCCACACGATAGGTCTTGAAAAAAAAATTTCAAATTTCATACAAATAAGAGATTGTATTTTATCTCCCTCCCATACAAAAATCTAAGATGGCTCCCCTTCTTAAAATGATCTAAGGCCTCAGAAGGTGCACCCTGCCAAAGGATATCCCTCGATCACGAAACGCCGTATTTTGCACTTGTATGTCGTGAGGAAATGCTACTATAAACTGCTGAAATAATTTAAAAAATAGAACAGAATTGGTATGTTATCTGACAGGTAAGTTGACTGCAACATAATATAGGTACGGAACCTGCGACATGCTCCTAGTCTAATAAAAATAAAAGGTCAAGTTGTCTACGTATACATACATCTATTTTGATAACTCAGCTACCCAAGGGTATATATACCCACAGACGAAATAAACACTGTCGTCCTGAACAAAGTAATTTCAATTTTAGATTTGATTTACGTAGATAATTTATTGCTACCTACTTAGAATTTATTACGTTGACTTTGTAAACGAGTACCCTATCCACTGACCTGAAATTTATATTTTCTTACTAGCGGCCGCCCGCGACTTCGTCTGCGTGGAAAGTTTTTTTGCTATCCCTCGGGAACAATACATTTTTTCGGGATGAAAGGTACCCTATGTCCTTCTCTGTACCCCTGACAACGTGTATGCAAAATTTCATGATGATCGGTTCAGTGGTTAAGACGTGAAGGCGTAACAAACAAACAAACAAATAAACAAAGAAACGGACTTTCGCATTTATAATATTATTATAATAATTATAATATTATAATAGTAACACCTGAACAAAAAACCGGGCAAGTGCGTGTCGGGCCACGCGCAGTAGGGTTCCGTAGTTACCTTATACCATACGATATTTAATACCACTATTATTTTTCATCTGCAAAAATAACTTTGTTTTTCACAGTGTTGGTATGAATGACAAAGTTATATTTGCGGTTTTGGAAAATGTGCTATATCTCAAAAACTAATTATTATATCTCGTTCAAACCAATTTTCGTTGAAAGTGTTTATTAAGATCCACAGCATTTTTTTTTTAGATTTCTCACTCTCTTATTTCAAAAGTTAGGCGGGCGGACACACCTTTTACCACTTTGGCAGTGTTTATCTTTCAAACGGTCGACTTTGAATAAAATTCGTCTTAGGAACCTCAATGTCATTTTTAAAGACTATCTATAGATACCCCGCACGTATTGATTTGAACAAAAAAATTTTTTTCAGTTTCAGTTCCATGTATGGGGAGTCCCCCCCTTAATCTTTTACTTTTTTTTATTTTTGCGTTAAATTCGTTAAGCGGTTAACAGAATACATCTACCTACCAAGTTTCAACTATGTAATCCTAATACTTTCGGAATAAAGTGGCTGTGACATACGGACAGACAGACAGACAGACATGAGACATGACGAATCTATAAGGGTTCCGTTTTTTGCCATTTAGGCTACGGAACCCTAAAAAGGAGTCATTTAGAAGGTTCTAAATATTTTTATTGGTGACAGTTGGCCTCGAAAATCGTTAATTTCGTGCTTTAATCTTTATTAACAGACATAGCAGGTACCTTGATGAGAATAGGTAATAAAAGTACTTAAGTTCTTCAATTTACTTTGACGTCACACTAACGAGCTACCTCACAAGAGCAGTCAGACAATAAGTCGTAAGCGCTTACAGATGTCCAGATAAAGTGCTTTTATTACTCTGGACAATCAACAGTTACGCGTAAGGGAGTGAAGGTCAAATTATGTAGGTAGTGCTTAATACTTATACAATTGAAGCTTTCCTAGGGATGCTTAATAGTGTACGCGAGCGGGTAACTAAGCGATTCATTCAGAAACTTGTTTAGAGTGCTTAGGGAAGTAACATAATAAAATTTCCATCGTCTAGGAGGTGAGTCGGAGTAGGTACACTTTGTCTCAGGAGTTTACTTTTAGTATGTTCACTCCCTAAGCACCTTAAACAAGATTCTGAAGGAATTGTGTACTACTCCTCATAGAATGTAAACATTGGATTTAGATCACGAGAGTAGGATGACTGTTCTTTGAGTTGATGAAATCAGCGAAATTACTTTTGCGCCTTTATTGAACACATAGGCCCTATGAGCTGGAGCAGAGTCTTGTTGGAATATCCATGGATGTTTACCAAAGCTCGGTTGACTCAAAGGAACAACCGAATCAAAGATGTCTCATCAGTAATTATCTTGGTTAATTTTGATAGCTATTTCAACAAAAGCGAGGGGGGTTTTGGCAGTGGCGTAAATTGCACCCCATACCCTACTTAACTGTTTACGTGGAATAACTCCAGAAGGTCTTCCGACCAGGGGCCGTATTATAACCTCTTTTTTTTTTTTTTTTTTGAGCCCTTCACCTTAGGGGATCCAAGCTACCCTCCCCCGCGGGGGGGAAGGAGGATGTCAGACTCGACTGACTAAAAACCGCCATATATTGGTTACGTGCCCGGACAGGCGACGAACCTTCAACCGAGGCGACTGCCCTCCCTCAGGGGAGAGGACAGCGCAGACGTCACATTTCACCTAAGTGATTGTGCGTCGAGAAGTCGAGTACAATTAAGCTGACTCCCTGAGGGGGATCGATCAGCCAGAGCGGACGGGGGGTGACCTGAGGGGTCGGGCTTGATGGGGTTAATCGTCCTCCATCGCCTCCAGGAGGAGGTTCAGGTCAGACGAAAGCTTGTTGGGAGGGTCCGTTAGGACCGATTTAGGTCGGCGAGAAGACGGAGCGGAGGAAGCAGGCGGGTCATAGTCCGCTGCGGAACGGATGAGGGGGTTAGGATGGTCTCCTGCCGCTTTAAAAAAGCGCTCAGAGGCCTTTATGGTCCATTGCTGGAGGGTGGGAAGGTCTAGGTCCCTATGTAAGTCCGCGTTGCGGACGTAGAAAGGAGCGTTTGCCGCTCTGCGGCAGAAAATATTTTGGACTACTTGTAACTTGTTAAGTGTGCTGGGAGCGGCGCGAGCAAATACGACAGAGGCGTATGTCATCACCGGACGTATGCAAACTTTATAGAGTGTTCGCTTGTTTCGGAGGGACATTTTACTGTGACGACCCAACATGGCGTTGAGTCGGTTGAGATAGAAACGGGCATTACGGGTCACCCTTTGGACGTGAGGCCCGAAAGAGAGACTCTGGTCCAGAGTGACACCGAGGTATTTGGAGGACTTTTGCCAGGGAATGGATTTGCCTAGCATAGTGGGGGATTATGACCTCTTATTTCCAGGCAGTTTTGTGACTGGCTATCAATCTATCTCTTTTATTTGCTATACAACGAGAAAGAGATGTCACTACAGCAATTTAATAACCTGGCAGGGATTAAGAGCTTGTAATAGGGCCTCAGGTCCTGTCATTTTGGAGATTATTGGGCTTGTTCTATCGAAAAAAATGCATAACCATATCATTGTTGAATGAGGACTAAAACTTTTACACTTATAGCAGTAAACTCTTATAAGTTTAACAAAAGTGTCATCAAAGAACCACGCATCAAGTTTTCGATAGTTTGTGACGTGACATTCTCTTGAATATTGAAAAACTTTATCTTGGCCATATATCGTGATATTCGCGATATCTAATGCGCCTGTCCGTCACACCTATTTATATCGTTTATCGGGTGAATTATAGAGGCTCAGTATTGCTGTCACGTAAAGTTTGCCTCCAATGTTGCTCTTAACATTCAAGATACCTTAGCAATTGAAATTTATATTCAGAAAAGGAAAATTTAATGAAAAACTCCGACTCAGTTGTAGAGACAATTCTTAAAAGACAACATATGTTTTAGAATTATTTGCTTTAACTATCGCATATTTTAAGTAAGATATGAAAAAGGAAATTAAATTTTGTATAAGTGGAACTTTTTTTTAATCAAGTCTTCGGACAAAAGTCCGAAGACTTGATAAAAAAAAAGTTCCAAGTTATGCTATTTCGTTGTTATTTTCATTCAAGTTCAATAAAAGTCGAACACCGAAACGATGATCGCCAAATGGTTCTCGATGTGTTTCGAAATAACATCCATCACTCGAGAAATCGTTTCAAATCTAATTTATTATTATTATTATGGTTTTTCTTTTATTTTTCTCAGCTTATTATTATTATTATGTTTTTCTTTTCTTTTTCTCAGCTTACGCTGGTATAATTATTATTAATTTATTATTATTAGTAATATTAAGCATCAGTAGAACAAGATTATTCACAATATTTCAGTTACTAAATCAGAAGAAATATTCTGGTAAAAACTATGAGAAACCACAATAGTTTTTGAAATGAGAAACTACAAAAAGTTTTTAACCATCTTAAAACCCAATATATGAAGATAGTAAAATGTTTGGATCATGGAAGACGGCTATAAATCTTATGTAGCAGGTAGGTACATTAATATAGAGAATAAGCCAATCAGTGAAAATACCGATTGCCTTTAACCTAATTTTTATTTCTATCTCCAGATTAGTTTGTCGAAGCGAAAAAGAAAATGTGGCAAACATTTTCCACAAAAGACGATAATGTAGCCAATCACATGAAGCGAAAACGAACCCACGAATGCCTCCGTTCTTATGAGGATGAGATGAAATGTTTTTAATAGAAAACGTCTGTCTGTGGCGCTTCATGGAGATATGGGCCTATAAATAGCTAGATAAAAGAGTGATTTTCTTTTGTTTTGTGATGTGAGCTCCCAAAAAGAAAAAAATCACAGATTTTGCAGTCCCCACAAGAATCGGAGCATCGAAAATGAATACAAAAATTTACGAAAAGCCAAAATCAAACCAAAATGCAAAATCCTATTATATTTTTAAAATTACCTAGGTAGTACCTATTTATTTTTACGATTGTGACACTCGGCTCCGCCTCGTGTCACAAAAGCGGCCGTTGACTGCCGAAATATTATTAACCGATTCTCAAAATTCCAACGAATCCACTTCTCGTCTGCTTCTGCATCTTTTAACACTATTACCATGACGATCGGTCACTAATCATAGAAGCTACATAACTTGTTATGTTTGGAAACACCCGTTTTTCTAGAATTTCAAATCTAAAGGGACCACCTACAGGTCACAATTATTTACAGATTTTCAAAATTATTTCGCCATTTGGTAGCTAAACTAATACCTTAGGACCCTTTTTTTCGTTTTTTCTTAAGTCAGTTTTTTTTCCGAAATATTTACAATTTAGTAAACAAACACCCCCCAAAATACCCGGAATTTTTGGAAAGGAGAATGGCAAACTGGGAACCATTTTCCAAATTCATAAATACTGAGCGTGCCCAATTTGGACCTTATGAGATTTAAAGGTCATAATTTGGTGGTTACTTTTCAATTTAAAGTGTTCGTAAAGAAGGAGGCAACATTTAGAAAAACATGATAGTAATATTCTTCTTAGCTAGAAACAAAACGCAATTGATCTGAACTGAAACAAAACGCTTTTAATTGTGAGGTTTGGTTTATTATTGTTATATTGGCCCGTCTAGAAAAAAAGACTGGGAAGCAATCACGTCACGTAAATATATATATCCAGGACAGCCAACATGACAGCAGTCTAAGAACGGCAATGTTATTAAGGCTATATTCCGAATCACGATAAAATCGATGTCAGCGCTCACGTTATCTGTCAAACCCATACAAAATCACCGACTCGGAACGCATTTTAGTGCGCTGTCATCGATTTTAGTGTGATTCGGAATGCAGCCCATGTTGGTTTGCCTACTAGGTGCTGTTTTGAGGTTAAGTTTTAAAATCAACTTTTTATCCCCAGCTTTAAAGTGTATCTTACGATTACATAATTAATTAGGCTTTAATAGAGGATTAAAGTCATGCTATTTACTTCTTGGCACGCTAAGCCTTTATGTGGTTCTGAAAATATATGGGCACCTGCCATTCTCCTTTGCAAAATTTCAAAAAAAGTTACCAGTAGATTTTCAAAATCCATACGTTCGCAGGTGTCTTGATAAATTCCTCAAATTTTTGTACTATTTTCATCTCGATCCTCTCAAAATCCTCGGAGATATGGTCAAAAATACGTCTCAGGCGATTTGCATCTGATAACCATTTTCAATGGTAAGGTAGTCTTCGCCGAGTCTCGCTTCAACTTTCAGTTCAACTTTCAAGTCAACATGCGTTGCTTCAAACGCAAGTAAAATATCCTCCAAACCGTACGCTTTTCCTTTCAACTTGCGTCAAATGCATGCAATATTGATTGCCTCCAAACCGTGCGCTTTCACGTTCAACTTTCTGCCATACTGACTTTTTGAGAAGATAGAGCATGCGCTATTGAGGAAAGCGAAAGCGCACGTTTGGCGTGCGCTATTGATTACGTCAAATGAAAGTGAAAAGGAACGAGAAAACGATCGTATGAAGGCTCACATATACATTTTATCCGATTCTAAAATAAGTGTGGCTAAAGCACTTGTGCTATGGAAATCAGAAACAATAATACAACAAAGAAAGATCGTTTTCTAAATTGACCCAGATGGAGATCGAACCCGGGACCCTAGAGATGGCGATATCTTGAAAACTGGTGTAAAACTATGAAAACGTGATTTAGGTAGGTACTCGTATTTTAATACCCCTGACTACCTTTCTTAATGTTATTTTCTATCACGGGTCTGCTGGAAGAAATTTCAGTCCAAGTTATCAACGTCATTATTCAAATAAACTTAATAATTACGTTGAATCTTCTATCTATATTTCCCTACTTTTTATGCACACCCGTTACATAATTTTTTAACTAGGTACCTGAAAATAAGAATGGGCGCAGTGTGAAATAAGCTGTACCCTTGTAAAATTCTTCTTTCCAATTCTTTTCTGTTTACAATAAAATTGTGTGTGTCAGAACTTATAAATAAGAAATAAATAATAGTTGTCGTAAAACTTTATTTACTTATTATAATGGATAGACAGGGTTATATTTATCTCGATGGTTAGCAAAGTACTCTACTCAACTCGAGGCAAAGATCAGTTTTCCCTTTATCTTTTGTTAAAGCGATCTCACGTAAACATTCACTTTAATAATCAAATAACATTGACACGATCTATAAACTGTATTATATTTCTGTGATATAGCCCTTTTTCTTATTTTATCCTTTTTAGGTATATAGCACTCATTATTACCACTAATCTCTTATTACACTAATAAATTATTGTTAAGGTTATTCTGACTGAACTTTTCAATCGAAATTAATTTGTGTAGCTATCTAGCTTGTATATTTATAGCTACCTTATAATTGGGTTAATAAGAAGTGTTTTGATTTGGTTAGGGTAAGTAAAACATAAAAAATAAGTAGGTACAATTACTTAATCATTTCTATCATCCAATAATTTTATACGACAAAAAAAATATAATTGAATTTATGTGGCTTATTATGAAATTAAATCAATTTGCTTCTAAATAGAAATAAGTATTTTTTTTTCAAAAAGAGGAAAAGTTTTGAATTTTTTTTTTCATTTCTCATATTCGGAAAGTGATGTAAGTATATTTAAACTGAGCAGCGGGTCAAAAACTCTTCGTTCCACCCTAGGGTGTAAAAGTAATTTAAAAAAAATAGAACTCAATTTGGTTACATAGTCAACCATAGAGTTACCTCATCGACAATGAATTGCAGCCTTATATTAGGGCGCATTCACGAACAACAACAAAACATGGTATAAACAGCCAGTGCGAAATTAAAAAACATTGGGCGGAGCGGCCGGCGGACGCGGCGTATTCCAAATTTAAAATAAGAAAAACTATAAAATATTGGAGGGATGCCTAACCTAACTCTGTGACTTTGAGCTGTGTGTGCCGTATTAATGTTTTGTTTGTGTTTTTACTAAAATGAGTTTATACTTAAATAAAAAGTTCAAACAAAATAAAAGAAACAATAAAACTACGCTCTAATTCGCCTCAAACAACTACTTCAGGAGAGTCTCTGCCATGGACTTACTGTCTAATCGAAGACCAAAGAATATCTACAACTTTTACAGGCATCCAACAAAGCCAAATCTGTCATCATAATAACGGGTGGCGCAAAAGTAAAGACCCTATTTGGTTCAGCTATAACATTTTTTCTAAATTAGAAAACTAGATTTAAGTTTTTTTAAATGTATATTTGTGCCATTAAATTTCGTACCATTAGGATTTAAAGATGATGTCTTTTAAATGGTGACCTCCAGAGTTGATACACATTTGAGCCCTATTTATGACATTTTGCATAACTTGCCGTAACACTTCCTGCGATATGTTCGTTATTTCTTGACGAATGTTTTCTTTTAGAGCTGCGAGAGTCTGTGGCTTGTTCACATACACCCGAGATTTCAAAAAACCCCAAAGAAAGAAGTCTGGACTGGTCAGATCGGGTGATCTTGCAGGCCAAGGCAAATCGCCAAAACGAGAGATAACTCGGCCTGGAAAAGCGTCCCTCACGTCCATTGACACAATTATTCCACGTTCTTGGGGAGTAAAACGGTCCATGTTTATTTTCAGTGTATTTTATATTTGTTCACTACACAATTTTCAACAACAGAATGACAGAAAATGTCATATAAAAAAAATAAAAGTATTTTCTTTAGTGCCAGTACTTTTGCGCCACCCGTTATATCAAACTGTAAATATTCCAAGCAAGAATTTAACTTTAAATTTCACAAATTGTTCTAATTTTCAATTAAATTTAAATAGGTAAGTTAGGTAAGTTAGTAAAATAATTATATGGTCTACCAATGTATACTAAGTACATGTTTTTATTAATAAACATTTTGGAAAAACCAAGTTTTTTTTTACTTTCCTTATATTCGAAATGAAAAGTAGAGTGTTTAACTCGGGTAAAAGTCATCATTTCATCCTCGAACTATAGCCGCCCTCGCTATGCTCGGGCGGCGATATTAGAAATGCCTGTGGGGTACAGACACTACCTATTTAATAATCTACATAATTTACCGAAATATAATAAAGGAACACTTTAATCACTATGAACTGTAATTTTCTGAATTGTCTGTGTTCCACGGGCTTTTTATGGTGATATTATTAAATTTTTAGTCGAAAATCCCTGCGCGCTACAGAGCAAACGATGCTCTGAAACACACAGGCTTTTTCGATGTTATTTAATTAGAAAAACCCAGAGCGATACAGAGCAGGTAGTGTCTGTACCCCACAGGCATTTCTAATATCGCGCTCGGGCGTCTAAATATCTCGTATGGGAATTGCTTCCTTTGGACCCTCGTATAACAATCTACTATTTTGTAGTTTTCGCAACTGAAATGAATCTTTTAATTTTTTTCAAAAGGAGGAAAAGTTTTGAAAAGTATTTTTTGTAGTTTTCGCAATTGAAATGAATCTTTTAGGTAAGTACTTAGTTATTTTAAAAATATATGACTACTTAGTTAATTATCTTTAATTACGTAAATTAAAAAACGCATCCATTCAATCTAAAAACCGTTTTGTACAAAACAATAGCACTAATAAAATATATCTTTTCCTCTTTCAACCAATTAATTGAGTTATTATTATATTAGTCTATTATTAGAACCGCGTAAATAATATCCTATTACGTCGTTGATTGATTAAAACTCAATGAGAAAGTGACTCTTACAAAATGATTAATTGTTTTTTTACCACCATGAACCATATATGAATCATCGTTATTGTGACAGTTAAACTTCCATTATTGTTATTTACTGAGCTTAGTAACAGTTTGCCAAGGAAGTTAAACATTTTTTTAGCTAGGATTCTTGTAAAGTTACTAACTCTTTACTAAATAATAATTATGTAGGTACCTCACTGACATGAATTTTTTTTTAAGTCAATGAGGTACCTACTGTACTTATATGATAAGTATTTATTATTTGCACCAAATTATAAGTAGTTTGTATAAAATACGACTTTAAGCAGTCCCTAATTTAATATTATTGTGTCTTTGGAAAAAAATAAGACAATCTTTGGATGAGTGACGTTAAAACCTTGGTGACAATTTCTTTGTCTGGGACAAAACGTCTTTTGTATTAGTATTAGGGGTTTATGTATGAAAGATTTGCCGTTTTGTATGGAGAATTTTAAAGAATTAGCAATTTCCGCATATTAACATTGTCTTAATTTATTTAACAACCGTGAACGCCAATTTTTTTTAAACTTTTATGCACAAATGTTTAAACACCCTGCTAACTATGGCTATGGCTATGTCTATCTGCCAACGAAAAAAGGAGTCACTATGATACTTTTTTTTACGTTCAGGACTTGTACTTTATTCTATTCTGTGGTGAACCACAGAAAAGAAAATCAGAAATATTTTTATAGCTGAAATCGCTGATAGTTGGTCGTCATGATCATAATTCGAAATGAATAACAAGTAAAAGTTTCCTAGGATAGCGGTGCCGTCTTATTACGGCCGTAATATAGCGGCGTTGAATGTTGTTTATGTAAACAATACGGCGACACCGTAACGTCAGAAACCGCGCCGTATTGTTACGCGGCTAAATTACGGTCATAATATGACGGCACCGTCATCCTAGTAGTAGAAGTGACTTTTGTTCTAGCTTACTGCTGAACACCCGGAGCAAGTCGGAGGAAGCTGGATAATTTTTCGGCAAGAATTGGGACGTTTTGCTCATTGTTATAACTTACCTTCTGGTACAGAAACGGCCTGGTGAGGGCCAGGTACCGCTCCAGGGCCATGGTGACGGCGATGCAGACGCTGCCGATGCCGAACACCCGCAGTACAACCCTGGCTGCGCAGTACATCTGGGTATTCCTCGCTCCTGGGACGTGATCTGCTACGAGCATAGCGCACATCATGCCGATCTGTGGGTGAAAAAATTAACTTTGACTTGGATTTTTTACTGGAGTAATTCTGAACCCCAAGTGGCAGACGTGTCACACACTGCCTTGCTACGCCACTCCTAGTAACTACGAGGTGCCACGCTACTGCCATCACCAAGCAGTTTCGAGGGGTGAAATTATGGCGAAGGTAAGCCGTTCTACAAAAATGTTATGATCTGCATAGTGGATCGGTGTGGAGGGATTTCTGAAGGATAAGCCGATGGGTGGGAATCAGCTTGTATGGACCCTTCGCCACTGACCTACCTATTTTGTCATGCTGATTTTAGTAGAAAAAGTAGAAAAATTACGCGCGCAACTTCAACGACGTCATTGTTAGAGATTTCAAATTAGTGTGTAGGTAGTTGACCGAGCGAACGCGAAGCGTTTCTGTTTCAGCTTGGGCAAAAATGCTTGGGCAAAAATACTTTCGAATGTCTATCTGAAGAAATGCGGCCTGTACCTGTAGAGGAGCAGATGGATAGCCATCCAGAGAATCCAGGGTAATAGAGGAGCAGTCTTCTACATGCATTTCTCAACCGATTCTCGTGTTTTTTTTTAGCAGGTTCGATAATTTATAATTGTCAATTCAGGTTTAGGGAACTTTTCGAAAAAAAATTAAACAATTTCGAAAAATTATCAAAAATATCACAAACGTGAGGTCTACAGCTACACAGACACACTAATGTAGTTTATTATTATGTTTATTGATGTTAATCAATAAAATGATTTAATTTAACCTAATGAACCAAACATTTAAATATCATTGGATGGCAAATCGTGAAAACAGTTTTATTAGGCCTATGAATATAAAGCTTGACTATTCTTGTGACTTACTGAGCACAATGGCTAACTTGTTTGGTAAATAAAGGTTATCTAGATAAAGCTGGGGTCATTGTAACTGGGCTCGTAAAGTACCGAAATAGCCGGCCATATTAACGGTAGCGTGGTCGTTCATAATTTGCGAATAAGTCGCTGAAAAGTCATTCAAGGAGTCATTAGTGTAAGACTGAAGATTTGTACTCCTTATTAATGGGGGAATGGATGTAGAACAGAACAGTAATTAAAAGCTCAGTGACAAACCTTCCTGATAACGCTGCCTAAAAATAAAAATGTCCGTGTAAACAACAGTACCGCAAACAAGTTTAATAATATGTTTACACTTTTGACAGCTGATGTTAATGACTCGACTTGTAGGTTAAGAAATTGAGAATAAGAAAAGACGGAAAGTTAAAATTCTCTCCTAGAGAGCACCCATTTCTTCTATTTGTGTCAAGTCGTAAGAACAATTAAACTTGACTTTCGTGGAAAACCACTTCACACAAACTCGTAAAAAGTAACGATGTTATCAAATTCTGTAATAATCAAAGGCAGTTTTATATACATTTTTGGTAAGGCAATCAGCAGTTAGGTAATATTTAGGGGTGTATTAAAAACTTTTCACATGAAAACTATTCTGATATCGACGACTTCTGAACTAAGAAAGGACTTTTCTTTTGTCTTTTCCCTTTAAGATGTTGGACTCTTGTAATGTTCAAAGAAAAATAATTAGATCAGGCACTGAAAATTTTGAAACATTTTTCCATCTTTTTTCCGTTCATGCGCATTTGGTCCACTTGGTCCATTTCGCATTTTGTCCACTTCGCGGAACGTCCGTTTCGCATTTGGTCCATTTTGCGGAACGTTCATTTCGCATTTGGTCAACTTTCACATAAATCTGCTATTAAGTATATTCTTTTATGGAGTATTTAAGCTTCTATTTTCACTTTTTGACATATATTTTGTTTTTTTTTGTTCTTAGTACGTCACCAAAGTACCAGGATCAAATAAATATGGAGAAAAATAACTTATATAGTAGGGTATTTTCCACATTTTTGAAAACTGCTTATATTTAAGTATTGGGACGAACAATTTAACAGAAAAAAAAAAAAAATTAATGACTTTTTTCTCCATTAAACCAATTAAAATCAAATTTATTTTTAATTGTTTTGAATTTACCGCCAAAACGCTCGGTTCACTGACATCTACTGAGTGACGTCAACTTTGTGTAAACTATAGAGTAAATTGTAACACAGACTACAAAGATGTTGAAATTGGATTATTTACCTCTCACTTTGCTGAGCCGCCCGTTTGCTTCCATTGATTTTGAGTATTTTAATTACAAACAACCACATACATTCAATATGTCCTTCATTTATCAGTTACCAGTCTCTACGGTAGTTTTACTGCCAGTAAACATTTAGAAAATAGACCAAAAAATTTTTCGCGGCTCGCCGCCGCCCTTATCCCGACTTTTTATTCCTAAAGATGGCAACCTTGTAAGGAGGTCAATGTACTCGTGAAACTAAACACCTACCAACAGGAAAAAAACTTTCCATACAAAATGTTGGCGGCAAATTCAAATTTTCTATGGATAGTCCAAATTTTTTTTTCCTTTTGTGAGAAATCTTTACTCTTTCTAAGGGCCCCCAAACAAATTTTTATACGGGGCCCCGCCAAGGCACGCTACGCCCCTGAAAACAACGATACGCAAAAATCGGCCATTGCTGAACATTTAATTCTTTCGGACACAAATCACTGGATCGAGTTACATAACCCCCAGATTATTTCAACAGAACGCCACTACATACCAAGAATGGTCAGGGAAGCGATTGAAATTACCAAATACAAAAATTTCAATCGTGAGGATGGGTTTAAATTGTCGAGTGTCTGGAATCCAGTAGTCCGGTTGTGTAAAAACAACAAAAATAAAAAAAGTGCCGTTTCGCGTACAGATACAGTGAGTGTCGTGTGTCGAGAACAAATTCGAGTGAATAATGAGTTTGCAGACAGTGGTACCGGTATCGAACGTAGTAATAAAAGAACTAGACGGAGGGTAGACCGATTCGTCTGCCAATAACATCTACCCGCACGCAACAATCGACAGTTCTTCCGTGATCATGGCGCATGCAACTGCGCCGAAATATCAGAGTCTCTAAAATAAACAGGTACATGGTGTAAATCCCGACATAGTTTATTCTATTAACGTCAATAACCATGGAAATTTAAAACAATATGATGTTGAAATTGTTTACACAAAGTTGACGTCACGCAGTAGACGTCATCGAACCGAGCGTTTTGACGGTAAATTCAAAAGCATTAAAAATATATTTCATTTTAATTGGTTTAATGGAGAAAAAAGACATTATTTAATTTATTTTTATTTTTCTGTTAAATTGTTCGTCCCAATCTTTAAATATAAGCAGTTTTCATAAATTTGGAAAATACCCTATTAGGTAAACGTGTTTTGTGCTTGCAAAGGAGGAAATTTTAGAAAGTGGACCAAATACGAAATGGACGTTCCGCGAAATGGACCAAATGCGAAATGGACGTTCCGCGAAATGGACCAAATGTGAAATAGACGTTCCGCGAAATGGACCAAATGTGAAATAGACGTTCCGCGAAATGGACCAAATGCGAAGTGGACGTTTTTTCGGCAAGTGGACCAAATGCGAAGTGGACCAAATGCGCATGAACGTCCCTTTAAAGATAAATGATGACTTACCAAAGCGACCAGATCATTTGCAGCCAATGATGTCAGAAGCAGCAGATGCTTTCTATTCCTCACTCTCCTCTCCCCCCATCTCAGCGCGATGATCGCTGTGGCGTTCCCGATAATCCCTATGGCGTACACCACCTTAATGACTGTGAACAGCATCTTCCCATCATGTCTGTGTGGTGTCATTTCTGTGGCAGTTGTTGTGCTTATCATTTCTGTGGTCATGTACTCGACAGTTTGTAGAGGCTCCATCTTTGAGTTGAAGATTGAAGACCACTGGAAACGGTTGGAGATGACGATCTTACATGTTTTTGTGATCTGAAAAGATAAAAAAACTCATGAATTATATGACCATCAGCCATATTTTTAATGTCCCCACTGTTGGGGCACATGCCTTCCTTACGGGTGGATAAGAAGGATGGGCCATAACCCACCACGCGGGCCCAATGCGGATTGGTGGGTGTTGACGACTGCAAATGCACCCGGGATCAACGGCTTCTGTAACGTGCCTTCCGAAACACGGAGAAGCTCGAGATAATACATTTTTGGCCACCCATCCCATGACCGACCCCTGCGAAAATTGGTTAACCTCCGCAATCGCTGGGCCATGCGCTAAACTACTGCGCCATCGAGCTCCTCGCTCTCATGAATATGTATTCCGTAATAAAAAAAATATGTATTCCGGAGATAATATAAAAAATACCTAATTAATACCAATGGTATTCAACCTTTTCTGCTATTTTACATATCATACCTACTCTAGTTCTCTTTGTAGGTACCTATATCATAAGAATAAATAAAGACTGTTTATTCTTATGCCTATATCAAGAGACTTGTTTGCACAATTTTGTGCTCAAATCACGTCCTGCCGGTGCCAGACATGGTTTAGAATAACAGTACAGCAATTATTATTTATTTTCGATAGTTAATTACCAAATCTAACATAATTATCAAAAGTTTACTGTCGCCTAAAACTTAAAACGTCTGTCTGGCTTAAGTAAATAAAGATAGGTACCTACTCTACAAACAAACGTAAAAACGGTGACGCCAACTTTGATGTCCTGGATTCGATTCCCGGAGATTATGTCAGTGTCAGGTTAGAAAATGAAAAATTTCGTATACTTATCAGCCCCCCTATTCAAATGGCCACTTTTCTATTCGTTCGCTAACCTAAAGCTTAAATAAGCAATAAAACGATCAAGTCACACCTCGCAAGTTTTAATTTAATTAAATTAGACATTAATACTTCTAAAAAACATGAAACTTTGGTAAAAAAAAAAAAAAAAAAAAAGTTGACAAAATTTTGAAAAGCTGTGTCTCCGAAACTATCGGTCATATCAAAACCTTTTAATCCTCAAATGGTTGCAAATTTAACCTTCTTTATAACTTTTTTACCCAATCTTGATGAAAGACCAGTCCTTTCGGGTCAAAAATGTCAAAAACTGAATAAAGGTATATACCTTTTTCTTTTTTTTTTGAGAATGACCTGGTCGTCTGCCGAGGTCGAAAACTTGGATTTAACATTGCCTCCACATTACCAACAATATATCCAAAAACCAAAAATATCGGATTTGATGCAACCATTACTCCCTTTTTATGTCTAATTTTACTGGGTTATTTATGTAAATCACAGATATTGTTGTATTGTATGGAATAGACAAGCCTACGACACGTAATTTTAGAGTTTAAGGCTTATTTTAAAATTTTAAGTTAGCTAACGAATAGAAAATTGGTCATTTAAATAAGGTGCAGGTCTATGTGTTGGCAGTATTGGCTCCGTGCACGCTTTTAGCGCCACCTAGCTTTTTGCAACTTTGTTGGCTCTTAAAAATATTAATATTAATGTAAAATTCAAAATTACTGTGATTTGGGTGGACAAAGTGTTGTGAAATCATTTTTGGTCATTTAAATTAAATATGGGAAGTAAGGTCTATTCAAAAAGAGTGTTTTATTTTGGTTATATCAGGGTTTGTTTACTTATTTTTTTGTTGTAGATTTTGTAAAACAAGAGGATAAAGCTACTTTAATAATTTTATTAAGTGATTCGCTGCGCTGGTCATAAATTAAATAACGTTTTCAAACAGATTACAGAGCCTACATTATTTCTACTTTTTGCCACCATGAGCGCTGCGATCGATTACACAAGTCAACACTAATTTTGAGTCTGATTTATGTATGTCTGATTTTGATTACTTATGCATAACTTATGAAAGAAATAATATTATTTTATAATAAAGTTTGCTTTTGTAGCAACCAGAAGGAAATTTAAAATTTTGAGGAAAATCACAATTTTTTTAACTTCAATTATGTTTAAAAGAAAATCAAATTTTGATTTATATATTTTTATCACTTTTGCTTACTAAATACAATAAAAGTAAACCGTCAGATATAAAAAAAAATACAAAAGCCTTAAAAATATTATTTTTGTTATTTCTTCTATGTAAATAATAACTTTATCGTATAAGACCATTTAGACCCAAAATGAAGTCACCTATCAAGTTTTCATTATACCTGTTGTCCCTAATAACGTCACATCTTAGTGAAAGCATTTCCCTTGCTCTTCTGAATGCATATTTAGCAAATTCTGATCTTCCAACTTTGGAAGAGAAGGCACACGAAAGTGTACTTTGGGGTACTGGACTGAAGCAGACGTTGAATGCTAGATATATGCAAAAAATTCAAAAAGATTCAGTAACCACGGCTATGGCGTCTAACTTAAGTTAACTTAGGTGGGTTAACTACACAAAAGTAGCAATCATTGATGTGATCAGTGACATCCTTTCAAATTCTTGGTACTGCAAACTTTATGCTTTTTTTTCTCCTAAGTACCACGCTGAGCATTATATAATATACAAAAGCAAACTTTATTTGTTTTAATTGGAGTATTTAGTTACTTTTGGATGTAGACAATCAGAAAATATCCATTAATTAACAGACTCAAAATAAAATTATTTTTTTGTTGACTTGTGTTATTATACCTTCGCACCCAGCGAATAAGTTCTATATCTTTTTAACTCCCGACGAAAAAAGATGGGTGTTATAAGTTTGACGTGTGCATGTGTCTGTCTGTCTGTCTGAGGCAACGTAACCTCCAAACTAATGTATCGATTTTGATGTGGTTTTGTTTATTTTCATAAATGTTTGCTTGCATACTAAACATGTTAATTAAAAAAACAACAGAGCTTTGAATCAAAGCAAAACACCGCATAAAAGTTATATAAACAAAGATTATCTAACCTTTGTTTAGTGAGCCGACTTTATCTTATTTTATTAATAATAATAATAATTAGAAAGTTAATAATGTTACTTTGGCAAACAGTGGCAATAACGCGTTGAGATAAGGCGCTCATAATATGTTTAGTGAATGATTATTACTATACTTAACTTATATAATACTCGATTTGTTCTTAAAATACTTATTAATAAATGCTAAAGAATCGCGAAGTCTCTGTTTTAGAATTATAAAATAAATTAATGAAATTAAAAATATTGTGACATGTAGAATGTATTTTAGGCACGGTTATAGCGATTTAAAATCTTGTAAAAAAATAATAACACACTGTCATTTGATGGCTAAAAAAACTTTTTCAGCTCTCCATCACGAAAAGGGCGCTTTTGGCGCGTAAAACTCGCAGCCTTGCTGCGAGCGTGGCAAAGTGCATTTTTAATTTTTAATACCACATTTATAAATAATTAAGACAAAAGAAATAGAGTAACAAGGATGATAGTAAAATCGATATATGAGAAAAAGATAGCTTTATTATATCATACACGGATTAAAAAGTAAAAAAATTAAATCAAAATATGAGTGCGTCCAGCGATGAAGATAGTCGTCTAACTCCAAAAGAGTTGAGAGAACAAGTTTATAATCAAACTCTACTATTCGATCCAAATCCAACTGAGCTAAAATCCATTTTCCTCCATTTTCATGCGAGATGGACACGGACGATGGCGGGGATCTAGATCCGCATACATAATATGCGGATTATCCTGGCTTAAATTCTCGTGATAAATAGAGATGTGGGTCTACCACGTGCTAACTAGTACGTTTTATGACACAGTTTTATTTGTATTCTAGATTCTAGACTCAATATTGAATGACCTCTAAAGTGGTGGTTTTCAGGCTTCATAATAATTTTTCGGGGTTGTTTGTTTGCATGGTACCCACCCTATCTGCATATTCGGCTTTTTAGGTGTATTAAAAATCCCGTATATTATAATATAAATATAGATAAACATCCCGTATAAAGTATCGAGAAGAGTCGCTTAGAACCTGTTGTACCTAGGCCAGATTTTTATACCTTTTTTTTTAATAATGGAGCTAGCTGCATCTGCATCAGTATGCATGCATGTACCTATACCTTAAGATCATTTAATTAACTAAGTAGCAGTGGCGAAGGGTCCATACAAGCCGATTCCCATCGGCTTACCTTTAAGAAATCCCACACCAATGATCCGCTATGCAGATCTTTACATTTTTCATCATTTTTGTAGAGCGGCTTACCTTCGCCATAATTTCACCCCTCGCCACTGCTAAGTAGGTATATGTAAATTATAATTTATTCATAAAACTGTGTATATTTTCAATAACCTGAGACCACTAGCCACTTGAAAAAAATACATATATACCTACTTGCAGCCAATCTCGGATCAAACCATGTGCAAGCAACTGACAAAACTAATACACATATTGCAAAAAAACCTGTAATAAGCCGAATATGGTGGATAGGGACCATCAAACTGAACAACTTTTACTATCAAACCAACTCTGAAATCGCAAAAAATAGTAAAAGTTTTTCAGTTTGACGGTCCCTATCTACCATTTTCGGCATTACAGGTTTTTTTGTAATGCTCGTGGTCCCAGGTTTTTGAAAATTTACATAAATTATGTACCTACTTAGTTAATTATATGATCTTTACTAACATGCATGCACTGCACACTGGACAGATGCAGCTAGTTTTTTTTGTAAATGGCAGATTATTGCTTGGCTTGTCTGAAACACACAGATTAAAGCCTTGTCCACACTTGTATCATTTTGGTGTATCAGATCACCGTATCTTTGACATACATCGTCTCTTTGATACAGTATTACTCCAACGTACCACCAACCAAACTAGCGATGTATGCTAAAGATACGGTGATCTGATACGCCAAAATGATACAAGTGTGGACAAGGCTCAATATTTTATGCTTCTACTAAGTAGGTAGCTACTTATTTATTACAAAATGTTTGTACCTTTTCTGCTTCTTTGTAATATACTGTGAAAATAAATATAAATAGCACTCATAATGAAAACAGTGGCCTGAAAATATCAAAATATTTCTTTATTTTCAGAAAATATATCAAAGAAGATTCAGGACCTTTGACAAAGTGAATAGTCATTTTAAGATAGTGCTGCGTTGATACGTTTAAAATGATAAATTGTCTTGTATCATTCAAAATTTTCAGTGAAACATAATCAATGGCATAATAAATAAAAACACCTACCTACGTATGACAGTCGGCCAAATATTATTTGGCAAGCTAAAAAAATATTGAATGAACAATAATAAGGGAAATCTATTATTGTTATAAGTAGGTATACTTTATATGTAATAGTCTATTAAGTGCTGTTGATTTTCTCAATAAAAAAAATATAAATATTAGATATTAACAGTTCTTTGATTTACGAAATTAAAAGTAACACCGAAGAACTATACCTAGGTAGGTAGGTAGGAGTAAAACGTAGTGATTATTTCCTCTGTGGGTAGGTAGGGGTCATTTACGCGTGTAACATAATCATAAAAAATATAATTTTAATTAAAGATGTATCGATCTGTGATCGAATAAGTTTAACTACTTAATTTAGAAAGATCAAATGAATCGCCCACGATTTTCCTGCTACAATTAAAATATTTTAGATGTGTTTATTTGGTATCGAAAATGTGTCGCCAATTTGAAATTCTAAGTGCAGTGCTACTCACTTCTGTCAATGAATAGGTAACTTGTTTATGCGGGCTGAATTTTACTTGACTCGCTGTTTTTGTTTTAAATAAATCGTATTTACATATGACACGTATTTTTATCTTCTGATATTTGAAACAATGCATAATAGGCTGTTTACTCCAATTCATTAGTTTTAAGGATTTTGCCCGAAAATATTTTGTGAATAAATAATTTCGCTTTGGAACTTTAACTCTAGAATGCGATTAATTAGACTTCGTTCTAGTTGCATTTCCTCACGACATAAAAGTGCAATATGCGGCGTTTTTTGATCGAGGGATATCCTTTGGCAGGGTGCACCTTCTGAACCCTTAGATCATTTTAAAAAGGGGAGCCATCTTGGATTTTCGTATGAGAGGGAGATAAAATACAATCTTATTTGTATGGAAATTGATGTTTTTTTTTCAAAACCCATCGTGTGGCATATCAGATGAAAGGGATTTTTGAGCTGATTCCAAAAATATATAAATTGTATATTACATTGCAGCTACTGGTTTAAAAAAAATCGAAAATCAATTTTCCAAACATACTAAGTTTGGGCTCTTGCAGGAAGAAAACCACTAAATTTTTTTTTATGAAACATACGTTAAATAACTCGTAATATACTCTTATCTAACATCCTGGAATCATTTTTGAAAAAAATGACATTAAGTTTTTTTTTTTAATTTTTTTATTCTGGTTCTTTAACTCATAGAATACTGGGATCAAAATATTTCAAAATTTTAAAATGTAATTTTTTTCAAAATTGCTTCCAGGACGTTAGATAAGAGTACCTATGTTAGAAGTTGTTTAACGTATGTTTCATGAGAATTCATTTAGTGGTTTCTTCCTGCAAGAGCCGAAACTTAGTATGTTTGGAAAATTATTTTCCGATTTTTTTAAACCAGTAGCTGCAATGTAATAATATAATTTATATATTTTTGGAATCAGCTCAAAAATCCCTTTCATCCGATATCCCACACGATGGGTTTTGAAAAAAAAAAATTCAAATTCCATACAAAAAAAGATTGTATTTCAAACTTTTAGATTTTTGCATTCACAATGCTATTTTTATATTAAGATGATTAATATAATGAAAAAATATTAGAAAAAATCGACTCACCCGATCCCGTCTGAGTTGCTACGGGTGAGTCGATTTTTTCTAATATTTTTTTATTATATTAATCATCTTAAGATTGTATTTTATCTCCCTCCCATACAAAAATCCAAGATGGCTCCCCTTCTTAAAATGATCTAAGGGTTCAGAAGGTGCAACCTGCCAAAGCATAACCCTCGATCACCAAACGCCGTATTTTTTTACTGAGCATACGGGACTATACGAAAAAATTGTCAGCTTCCTAAGTGCCAAACTTCTCAAGTGAGTGTGTCACATTCTCAAGTGAAGTTGCCGCTAATCATTGTCTATTGACAATAGGGGTGTATCAAAAACCCTGTCCGATCCTGAAACAGGTGAGGTGATAGTCTTGCTGAAACTGAACTTTCTCCAAGGAACACAGGTCGAAAAACGAGTTTTTATCCCCTTTCCATGTAAGTCGGTCAGCTGACCAATTTTGTATGGGAGTACGAATTTTTTTTTTCGTTTTTCGACCTATGTTCCTTGGAGAAAGTTGTTCAGTTTTGAGAGTCAGACAGGGTTTTTGTTATATATTGTATAATCGCATTGTAGGTACCTACCTAATAAATATTTTGGTAGTCAAAATGGCGATGATACAACCACCTAACGAATCCTAGTAAGGTGATTGTATCAAATCAAAAGCTTATTTTATTCCTGATATCGTAGATAATTACGAACGTTACATAGAATTATTCTGGCATTTTTTTATTTTTTAAGTTCTGCCAAATGCGTACCTACCTTGTATGTATGTAAACTCGTGGCGCATGGAATAGAATAAATCTATATTGATCATTCATTCATACGTCTAGTTGGTATACTGTCTACCAAATCTATTCTAGGTATTTTATTCCTAAAATCTATCTGCACAGTATTACATGGAAAATTCGTCACTACGTTGAAACAAAAGTTTCTTAAACAATTCATGTTGTGATAACTTTAAGTAGTTAAAATTCAAAAGCAGGAAAATATTGCCCGATTTCGGTATAAAATGGGTTTTACAATTAAATTATCACACTAATTAAACACATTTTCCTTCCATACTAAACCGTGTAGGTATGCCATACAATAATCATCTTATCTACATTGAAGTTTTTTAATTTCTTTTTAATTATAACAAAAAAAGAGTTTTTTTTGTCAACTGTGGTGGCCCGTGGCATGAAGGCTTTGATTACAACCTTGCTTGTTTATTTTTTGGACGAATATTCGTCCAAGGTTTGATAAGAAACTAAACTCAAATTTTAACACAATTCGGCAAAGTATCCACTGTTACAAACTGCTTGTAAAGAATACTTATTAACTCGTTCACTTTTTATTAAGGAGATCGACCTACTAACAAAAATGTATCTAAGAGATCGACATTTTGACCGCTCAACCCACCAAATATTTATTAAGTCACCGTTTATCCCACCAAATATTCATCCTACTAATATTATAAATGTGAAAGTTTGTAGGTTTGGATGTTTACAGGGTTTTTGTTATATATTGTATAATCGCATTGTAGGTACCTACCTAAAGCAGGCTCCAGATTCCTGCGTGATTCACGGCGTGAATTCACGACGTAATTTTGCCGCGAAGTCGGCGTGAAAAGCATGTCCCTCCACACTCGCTATCGTTCACAGTTTAGTTCGCGCGCTCGTCGAGAATGGACGCCGAGTTATGCACTGCTATCTTTGTTTTTTAGCATCCTATAAAATGATTTCGGCATGATAACACTCAATCATCACAAGTTCCTGCTCGTTCGTCCAAATGACGGTCATTTTGACGCACCGTACTACGCAAATAAATAAAAACCTCAAGGCACGGTACTGTTTTCACGCGCGAGTGTGGATGCGCTTGCGTTCACGGGAGGTTCGCGCACCGCGAACCCTTTGAAGCGGGCGCAAATACCGACACCGAACGGGGAACAAGGCGTGAACAGGCGCGAAGCCCGTGAACGGGCGCGAAAACCATCCACATTCGCGCTTCACGCCTTTCACGGGTGTTCACGCCGCGAATGTGGAGCGCTCTTAATAAATATTTTGGTAGTCAAAATGGCGATGATACAACCACCTAACGAATCCTAGTAAGGTGATTGTATCAAATCAAAAGCTTATTTTATTCCTGATATCGTAGATAATTACGAACGTTACATAGAATTATTCTGGCATTTTTTTATTTTTTAAGTTCTGCCAAATGCGTACCTACCTTGTATGTATGTAAACTCGTGGCGCATGGAATAGAATAAATCTATATTGATCATTCATTCATACGTCTAGTTGGTATACTGTCTACCAAATCTATTCTAGGTATTTTTATTCCTAAAATCTATCTGCACAGTATTACATGGAAAATTCCTTATTAACTGTTTATTTCACTTTTTATTAAGGAGATCGACCTACTAACAAAAATGTATCTAAGAGATCGACATTTTGACCGCTCAACCCACCAAATATTTATTAAGTCACCGTTTATCCTACCAAATATTCATACTACTAATATTATAAATGTGAAAGTTTGTAGGTTTGGATGTTTAGATGTTTGTTCCTCAATCACGCAAAAACTACTGAACGAATTTGGTTGAAATTTGGCACACAGATAGTAGATAGCCTAAATTAAAACATAGAATACTTTTGATCCTGATATTCCCACGGGAACGGGAACCACGCGGGTGAAACCGCGGGTGGCCGCTAGTCACTAATAATTTTAGATATCCTTGGCGATCGACCGGTATAAGATAGCAAATAAAGTAGACAGCTGTAGCAAATGTTTTAAAAATAAGTAAAAAAAAAGACCAGCTGTGACAGACAGACTGAGTCGCACCATTTAGTACGGAACCCTAATAAAAAGGTAAAAAAAACTTATAGCAAAAAATACGTAAATCTGTAAGTATAAAAGAAAAAAGATTAACCAGCAACATGCGTTCTTGGTGTTTTTAATTTCTTTGCTACGTAAAAAGTCGAATATTTCTTTGCCAGCACTTGACTTCGTTTTAAGAAGAATAAAATTCCAGTATAACATTCCATTCTGGCATTGAACAGCGAGGCAATAAATAATGATAAAGGAATCCGATAGCATTCCTTAAGGAATTTTCGGGAGCCTTATAATTGTGAAAGTCATCTTAGAGGTCAACTTTTCATGCTTAAACTGATAAGTAAAGGAAATAAAAGAAAAATATTTAGTTTCAATCTTCAAAATTGTACGTACCTACGAGTAATTTATAATTTTCAGGCATGTTGATTTGTTTTGTTGTACAAAAATACACAAAAGTGTAGACAATGAGAGCTTTTTTTACTCTCGGTATGTACCTACCTCTATCTTACTTGTAAGCAATGTAGGAATCAAAATATCTACGTTTATATTAGAATATCGCGCAAGTCAATTTTGTCAACTTTTCAGGAAAGACAAAATACGAATCACTACACCGCTCAAGTAGGTACGAAAACTCATTACAGTAAACACCGCTTTTTTATGAAAATAAACTCAATTTCACTTAAAAATGCACTTAAATCGTTTATATTATAAATCTAACAAGTAGTCATTAAAACAATATGGATAAAGACCTCTGCAGTATTTTAAGGTCACCATTTTTTTTAAATATCGTGTTCTTATGGGTGGAAAAGTAAAGATTGCCATTGTTAGATCGATGCGCGCCAAAAATCTTTAGACAAAATATGAAAATCGCGAAAAATCGACGTGGTGTTATTGTATAAACGAAACGATATTACTGTAGTGAAAGTCCTAATTCTTGAAAATCTTGAGGTATCCTTGGTTTTCCGGCAGGACACGATGTAATAAGTTATAAATAATAACTATAAATAGTTACCTAGTAATATTTATGGGAACAACAAAATAATGTTGTTTCCAGAAATATTACTAGGTACTTAATACTAGAAGTAGATTTTACTAAACCGGTGTCAAGCTTAAATTACCTACCTGTCAGAAAGTCAGGTAATTTCAGTAGATTATTTAATCATGGTTGAATGTTTGTAAATAGGTACCTATCTAAAAATCAAAAGAATATTATTTATCTACACTAAAATATAAAGAGATAAATTTATCAATAAACGTATTGTAATATTACTTATTTTTTTGTAAACTAGCAATCCGAATAAAATAACTAACCAGAAAAATATCTCACCGAAATCAAAACTCCGAGAAATTCAAAACCACAAAGTGAACCAAACTTTTCGAACTCAAAATTGTTTCAACTTTTCAATTTTCGATCGAGATATCGAAAACACTTGAACGTCGGCGTTCGTCCAGCCAGGCTACGCGGCAGCTCGCGACACGGGCGCACCGCCGGCGAATTCCGTAGGACTGTTCAATGTTCATGGACTGTTCTACAGGACAACTAGTTAGATCTTTATGCCATTATGCGATCCTGGTAAACCGCTGCGGTTAGATAATTGATAATTAATTATTATTATTATGTAATGGACACAGACCATACAACAAGTAGGTACTACGTACCGTAATGGATGTATATGTCGTAGGATAATTGTAAAAATAGGATTTTTATAAAAATCCTAGAATGATTGTAAAATACCGGATAATTAGAATCTAAGACAGATTTTTGCAATCGTCCGAGAGATGTTTAGGATTTTTACAAAAATCCAGCGTATCTTAGGTAAATCGTCAATGATCATCACTTTGCGCACGCTGATTGGCTGACGTAAACGTTATGGGCTGACGGATGCTCTGATTGGCTAACGGCAACATTCATTGCGTTCATTGTTATTATTGTGATTATTGTCAAATATTTTTCCAGCTGCGTTTTGTTCGAATTTTACGTTTTTTATTAAAAAAAAAGAAAACTGAGTGCTCAAATCAATCAAGAGACATTAATGTACGATGAGTGAAGTAAGTGAAGTGGATATTATACAAATGCTGGGCTCGATTAGTGCAGACAATTTAGAGGTTAAGTATAACCGAAAAATAACTTTACGACACAGAGCTAAGAAAGTTCTACAGCGCTCGTCAACATGCTTGTGCAAAACCTTGTTAAGGCTGGCCCCAGACCTACCGGTTTCATTTCTTTGCTTTGCTGTTCTACCATGGACCGCCAGCCAAGAGGCTCATTTTCAATCTATCGCATATTTTGACCAGACCACATTGGCAAGATAGCCATTAGTTTGGTGTTATCAAATATCATCGTTTGGGTTGCAATGCAACGCGAAGTTTTAATTTTAGTTTAAATTATCAAAATGTATGAAACAGCTCATTTTTTTTTCGCGATTTCAGATTTGGTCCCATAGTAAAAGTTGTTCAGTTTTATGGTCCCTATCTATCTACCATATTCAGCTCTATAAGTCTTTACCAAACATCTTGCATAACTATTCATTTATTTTTAACGATCGGAGTCCATGTTCAGGGTGGCATATCTCCTAAAAGCTTCCTACTTCGCAATCCCAGGCTATCTTGCTAATTTAGTCTAGTCCTAAAATGCGATAGATTGAAAATTACCCTGGTTGGCCAGCGGTCTTTCAAGCAAGGTAGAACAGCAAAGCAAAGAAATGAAACCGGTAGGTCTGGGGCCAGCCTAAAACTTTAATTGAAGAATTTAATTCGGCAAAATTGCGAAATAACCCTAAGGCCGTCCGCTGCCTTAAGCGGGATCCCGCCGCGGGTACACGGCGCGGGAATATAGATTGCTGGTTTTTGACGGACAGATGCTTGCGCAGTGCATGAGCAAGCTCTAATCTATGTCGCCCCGCGCGCGTGTCCCGCTCAAGGCAGCGGAGGGCCTAAGGCCCTCCGCTGCCTTGAGCGGGATCCCGGTGCGGGCGTCCGCTCCGGGTGCTGTTTCCTGTATTTTCATAGAGCAGCGCTGCGTGTGGCGGATTGCCCGCCGCACGTGGCGCGGGCGGCGAGCATGCTCGCGGGTCCCGCGCGACGGGTCACGCGAGCGGGGCTGTTTCTTGTATATTCATAGAGCAGCGCTGCGTGTCCGAGCCCGCGACGGGCTATTTGTCCGCGACGGAGCACGGCGCGGGTCCCCGCGACGGGCTGCTTGTCCGCGACGGAGCACGGCGCGGGCCCCCGCGACGGGCTCCCGCACCGTGTACCCGCGCCGGGATCCCGCTCAAGGCAGCGGAGGGCCTAAAACCCAACAGCAATATGTTCTGACCAATCAGATTGAAGATGTTGTAAATCGTCTCTTAGATTATCTAATCAGCATTCAAGTTTACAATTGTCCGAAACATACTTGGATTTTTACAAAGATCCTAAAAATTTCTCGGACGATTGCAAAAATCTATCTTAGATTTCAATTATCCGGTTCTTTACAATCGACCTAGGATTTTGTAAAGATCCGGCTTATACGATTATCCTACGACATATACAATATTTTGCATTTAATTAAACTTTAGATTAGGGTACCTACTTTACTTATCATTGCATTTGATGCACATAACATAACATAAATAACGAAATGATTTGAAAAAACTTACATAAGTTCAAAACCAATTAGCATTATTAGCATTACTTAGAGTTCAAAGTCAATTAACATTATTAATAAAAAGTTGTTACAACTACCTTTTTTTTTAAACAAGAAAAAAGTCTCCTTTTTAAATCTTTGTGCTGCCTCTATAAGCTTTTTCATTTGACCGAGTTTCTCTATTCACTAAACATAATAAAATCCAATACGTTTAGACTTTTTGCTCCGCCTTTGTGTGTTTGATCGAGATAGGTAATTAGATGCTCAACCAATCTCAAATTCTCATTTTAATTTGTTCGCTCTTAGAGAAACACGGGCTTTCGGGACAAAGCCAACGTTGCTCTAAGTGTTCGCTAAACTTTATTTTTGTTGCAAACATTAATAAAATCTTTCTGCACAATTCTGAAACAAAAAAATACAAAGAAAAAAATATTGACAAAGACAAAATAAATGAGTTAAAACATACTTTTTCTGATTTCTTATAGCTACCTCCTCCTCGTAGTGTCGATCATCAGCTACGAGTTTAGCGGAGATGGTGTGGATGCAAATATTCCGCCGATGTAAATATTCTGCACTGGTACTTAGCTGTAGGGCTGTAGTAGGTAGCCGGCGTAAATAATCCAACAGACAGCATACAAGTCCACAGAGTTTATTGAATTCACAAGCACAGAATATGCTACGGAATATTGCTACGAAGTGGCTACGAAAGAAGAACACCGCCAACTTGCGATATTTTTGAACGAAAAACAAAACTAGAAATGATGACAATTTTTTTTTGTTACATAAATTACCTCTCAATAAGAAACATTGATATATTTCGCTAGCATGAAAACTGCACAGTTTGAAATGCACAAAATTGGACTGACCCAAAAACGCTCCATACTAACGGCTACTTAGTTATGACGTCACGCTTAAGTAGGTTTGTATGTAACGCGTAGGTTTGTTCGGCAGCTGGGTCATTGTCAAAACGGGGCTCAAAAAATTGCAAAAGTAAAAGTCCAAAATTAAACGAAATTTGTTTTTATTTATATCCATTGGAACATTAGCAATCTAAATCAACATAAATTAGAGGTCGATACAGCAAAATTAAAAAAAAAGTATGGAAAAAAGACCACCGAAAAGAGGACCACCGAATGGATTTTCCTCATTAAAAAAAATCATAAAACCAAACTTTTTGAGGATAATCATAAAAGCACTTTGAAATAAGTAAAATGGCTTGATAATCAAGTAGGCCCATGTAGCTTGCGTGTAGTTTAGTAAGTTGTTAACTTTTTACAGCTGTCACCGAAAAGCAAAGTCATCTTTGTCAATTTTTTTGTTTTGTTCCTATTCGACATTATTAGCTTTGCAGCAGTGCTCTCACTCGCACTACGATTTTTGGAAAAAAATATGATTTTAGAATTTTATTACTCTCCCAGAACACATTTTTAGTTCAGTTGGTATTGTTGGGTAAAGTTTTCTCGTTGTTTAACTCATTTAATTTTATAGCTTTGGGACGAAATGACCACTAAATTTGACACTGACCCAGCTATATTAAATATTGTGTTTATCGAAATGGTTTCTTAGACAAAATTGCTATAAATTTTATGGACTAATTAAACGTATTATTTATTTTAATATTTTTTTTTACATGGACTTGTCCACCCAACTTTGAAGGGTCATAAAACAAATAATACGTAATATATAAAACCAGTAAAAGAGGTACACAAGCTACTCTAAAAGTTTACGATTTTAATTAGTAGCTACCTATTTCGTTATTTTATTATTAGTCATCATCCGAACTATCCGCCCGCGACTTCGTCCATGTGGGTGGACTCTAGGGATTTTCGACATAAATAAAAAGGTCCTAAACTATCTACCAACCAAAAATCATAAAAGTTACACACCCACACATTTATAATATTTGTTTAGTATTTGCATACTAAATTACCTACTCTGTGGTTTGACACTTGACGTTTTGGATTTTCCTAGTGTGTGATCGACCCCTTGTGAAAAATGTAACGCGCTCCACGCTTTTTCTGCATGAATTAAATATTAAAACAATTTTTATGCACATGTGGTTTTGAAAATGTGAAAATAAACGAAGTGCCAAGTCCATTTTTAATTTACAACGCCTACAAAGCTCAAACAATGAAACAATATTACTAGCTTCAGCCCACGACTTTGTCCGCGTGGTTTTTCGGAAAATCCCTAGCGAACTTATGACTGGGATAAAATGCATCCTAAGTTTTAATTCGGGCTATAAACTAAATCCGTTCAGCTGTTTTTGCGTGATTGAGTATCAAACATTCAAACTTTCACATTTGCAATATTAATAGGAGTTGGCAAGGTGTATCTCGAATTCATGAATTTAACTGAATTATTTTCGTTGAAAACTTAGAATAATAAGTTGAAAATTGACTCGATTGGCACCCAGGACTCCAATCTAAGACGACAATGCCCGGTTTCTGAGGTATTTATCGGTGGTTTATCAAAGGTTTAACTTTATCGGATGGGTCCAGGGTTTTGTTTATTCTTATGGTCCAGGTTTAAAATAAATTTTATTTCTTTAAACCTGATAATGTGGACCCTTGGACGAATCAACCACGGACCCCTTCGATAAAGTACCTCAGAAACCAGGGGTGTATAATAGGTACTAAAAATGATTCTAATTACAAAATGTCTCTATAAATTTTTATTACAAACGACACATGCTAGCGGCATAATACGTTATTGTTTCATTCTGGCTGGCGACATAGAGTTAACATAAAAACAATGGGTGTGCCATTTTGGGAGCATGTCGTCCATCGCTGGCTTCCTTTACGATTATGGATATCGAAGCCCTATTTAGAGAGGCATAGTGATCAATTCTATATTGGCATTTGTATTTTTGCTAATTTTGTAATTTTGATTTGCTGTTAAAAGACATTGCCTCATACCGAACGGTTGAATTAAAAATAAAATCAAGAAAAAAAGTAAAAATATTAATTTAATATTTTTGTGATCTTAATACCTACACAAAAAAAAACTAAATCAAAACTGCTGCAGCGAGCTACGCTCCACTACAATGCTTACCATAGATTGACGGACACACAAACATGTAGAACAAAACAAAGAGGAGCTCGGTGGCGCAGTGGTTTAGCACCTGGCCCAACGATTGCGGCGGTTAAGCAACGTTCGCAAGGGTTGGTCATGGGATGGGTGACCAAAAATTTATTATCTCAAGCTCCTCCGTGCTTCGGAAGGCACGTTAAGCCGTTGGTCCCGGCTGCATTTGCAGTCGTTAACACCCACCAATCCGCATTGGGCCCGCGTGGTGGGTTATGGCCCATCCTCCTTACCAACCATAAGGAAGGCCTGTGCCCCAGCAGTGGGGACATTAAAAATGGCTGATGGAAAAAAGAACAAAATAAAGATAATAGAGAGATCGTAAAAATGTAAGGATCTGAAACAAAATATTTGAAAAATTACAATTACATTGTTTTTTTTTATTGAGATTTAAGTAGGTACCTCCATCGACCACAATATTAGACGCAAGGTTTTGCGGTTTTCGCCACTGCACTGTACCACAGGCGCGTCACTCCCTTTAGATGTGAGCTTGGCGCCAGTCTGGCGGCGGCTACGTCACGTGCGTCACGACTTGTGATAGGGTTGGCTATTAGCAAACGTAAGGAAATAATAAAACGAAAGTTTGATGAAGTAAAATTGTATTGATTCTATATTAATATAAATGCTAGTATATTACAATTAAGAATATACCCGACGAGACAGGTAAGAATATGGACGGAGTTTATTTTTCGTTTGCCCGAATTGATATTTTTATTATAATAATCAACTTCTGCAATTACTTACACACTTCTAAAATTTCCGCGCATTCAGTTTATTAGAAATTAAACGCTTTTTACGGTTTACCGCTTGTATATGTTACCGGTAATGTGTATAATCAGGCATTGTATACAATGCCTGAAACGATACACAATGCCTAGGCAATGTATAAAATGAATTTGTATATGTCGCAGCCATCTAGCTTAATCAGTCGTTCAATTAGCGGCCTAGCCTTTTCATTGACAGGCGCCATTCAATCATCGGCCTAAATAACATCCCGGCATTTTATTTAACGGCTGGGCAAATGTTTCGGTTCGATAACGTTTAACCACTTGCTTAGCCAAGTCATTGTAATTTAGTTCCATTTTCTATCACCAGGCACGCTGAGGCGATGTTGCTGTCAAATCTGTAAATATGGCGTCGACCAGCTGTGATTTCTGGTGCTTTTCACAAATAAATTACGTTTACACTTCGTTTACACGAAAATATCGTGAAATGGAAGGGTTTGGTGAAAAAAATAGTGCAAATAAAGATTGAACGAACGTTTTAAGGAATGTTTTGAAATAAACTCAGAATATGACCAATACCATCAAAGTGATTGTTTTGTTTTTTTTCGTAATTTATTGTTTGTTCCGATGTTTGAGGTAAACAATCTTATTATATTGTTTTAAATTTCCATGGTTATTGACGTTAATAGAATAAACTATGTCGGGATTTACACCATGTACCTGTTTATTTTTGAGACTCCGATATTTCGGCGCAGTTGCATGCGCCATGATCACGGAAGAACTGTCGATTGTTGCGTGCGGGTAGATGTTATTGGCAGACGAATCGGTCTACCCTCCGTCTAGTTCTTTTATTACTACGTTCGATACCGGTACCACTGTCTGCAAACTCACTATTCACTCGAATTTGTTCTCGACACACGACACTCACTGTATCTGTACGCGAAACGGCACTTTTTTTATTTTTGTTGTTTTTACACAACCGGACTACTGGATTCCAGACACTCGACAATTTAAACCCATCCTCACGATTGAAATTTTTGTATTTGGTTATTTCAATCGCTTCCCTGACCATTCTTGGTATGTAGTGGCGTTCTGTTGAAATAATCTGGGGGTTATGTAACTCGATCCAGTGATTTGTGTCCGAATGAATTAAATGTTCAGCAATGGCCGATTTTTGCGTATCGTTGTTTTGGACCGCTTTTATGTGCTCCTTTATACGGCATGCTATTGTGCGTTTAGTTTGGCCGATATATGAGCTACCACAACTGCAGTCGATCTTATAAACGCCAGGTTTCTCCAAAGGAAAACTATCTTTCGGGGACCGTAGACATTGCGATACCTTTTTCAAAGGAGTGAAGATAGTTTTTATTGCGTACTTTTTCAAAATATTTGAGACCTTATCTGTCACTCCCTTTACATATGGCAAAAATACTGGCTGTCTATCTACATCCTGCCTCTGTAACTGGTGCTTTTTCGTGTGTCTAGGTGGAAGCTTTCCTGAATATCCATTGCTCTGCAGGACATGGCGCACGTGTTGTAACTCTTTGTCCAGGTGTTCATCATCACAAAGATCATATGCACGGTTTGTTAGTGATGCCACGACAGAGTTTAGGTGTCTAGGATGATGATGCGAAGTAGCTTTGAGGTAACGATCTGTGTGTGTGGGTTTTCTGTATACAGAGTGGCTGAGTGTACCGTCAGCGCGCACATTAATCTTGACATCTAGGAATGCTAAGCTTCTGTCTACCTCCATCTCACAGGTTAGTTTTATTTTCGGATGAATGTTGTTTAAATATGCCAGATAACCTTCAACATCCTGTTTGTTTTCCTTCATTATGCAGAGAACATCATCGACGTACCTTTTCCATAGTTTGATCTCGGCAGGTGCAGTCGCGAGGGCTTGTTCTTCAAAATGTTCCATCCAGAGGTTGGCTACCACTGGGGCTACTGGACTGCCCATAGCTACTCCATCTACTTGAAGGTAGTACTGACCATTATAAATGAAGTAATTCTTCGACAAGCAGTGTTCCAACAATCTGGCATATTCCATCGGGATATCGTTGTTTTGTAACTTGACCTTTATTATTTCGAGACACTCCGCCACTGGCACATTGGTGAAGAGCGATTCTACGTCGAAACTGACCATCAACTCATTCTCCTCGACCTTGTTGTGTGACAGAATGCCAACGAGATGACGGGAGTCCTTAACGTATGATGACGTTTGTCCTGCTAACGGCTGTAGTACATTCGACACATGCTTCGCCAATTCATACGTAGGTGAACCTATTTGACTCACAATGGGTCGTAATGGCACGTTTTGCTTATGTACTTTAGGCAAGCCGTATAATTTAGGAGGCTGGACGTTCCTGGGGCTTAACAAATATTTGACAATATCATCGTCTAATGCGTGAGAGCATTCTATTATCAGCGTGCGTGTGCTCCGATCTGTTCTCGCTGTTGGGTTGTAATCTACCTTTTTGTATGTTTTTTCGTCGCTGAGTAGCTCTAGGATTTTGTTGTCATACTCAGATGCGTTCAGTACTACGGTTGCATTCCCTTTGTCTGCTTTTAACACTATTATGTTTTGATCTCTCCGTAGTTCGTTAAGTGCAGACAACTCCGAAGCCGTAACGTTGGCCCGTGGTGGTTTTGCATGACGTAATGTCACGGCAATATCTTGCCTCAAGGTGTCCGCATCAATTGATGGTATTTTGTTACGTCTGATACCTTCCTCGACCGAACCAATTACATCCTCGTAGGGAATGTGCCTAGGTGTGATGGCAAAATTCATCCCTCTTTAGAATTAAAGATTACAATTTGTAACAAAATTCATCCCTCTTTAGAATTAAAGAGGGATGAATTTTGCCATCACACCTAGGCACATTCCCTACGAGGATGTAATTGGTTCGGTCGAGGAAGGTATCAGACGTAACAAAATACCATCAATTGATGCGGACACCTTGAGGCAAGATATTGCCGTGACATTACGTCATGCAAAACCACCACGGGCCAACGTTACGGCTTCGGAGTTGTCTGCACTTAACGAACTACGGAGAGATCAAAACATAATAGTGTTAAAAGCAGACAAAGGGAATGCAACCGTAGTACTGAACGCATCTGAGTATGACAACAAAATCCTAGAGCTACTCAGCGACGAAAAAACATACAAAAAGGTAGATTACAACCCAACAGCGAGAACAGATCGGAGCACACGCACGCTGATAATAGAATGCTCTCACGCATTAGACGATGATATTGTCAAATATTTGTTAAGCCCCAGGAACGTCCAGCCTCCTAAATTATACGGCTTGCCTAAAGTACATAAGCAAAACGTGCCATTACGACCCATTGTGAGTCAAATAGGTTCACCTACGTATGAATTGGCGAAGCATGTGTCGAATGTACTACAGCCGTTAGCAGGACAAACGTCATCATACGTTAAGGACTCCCGTCATCTCGTTGGCATTCTGTCACACAACAAGGTCGAGGAGAATGAGTTGATGGTCAGTTTCGACGTAGAATCGCTCTTCACCAATGTGCCAGTGGCGGAGTGTCTCGAAATAATAAAGGTCAAGTTACAAAACAACGATATCCCGATGGAATATGCCAGATTGTTGGAACACTGCTTGTCGAAGAATTACTTCATTTATAATGGTCAGTACTACCTTCAAGTAGATGGAGTAGCTATGGGCAGTCCAGTAGCCCCAGTGGTAGCCAACCTCTGGATGGAACATTTTGAAGAACAAGCCCTCGCGACTGCACCTGCCGAGATCAAACTATGGAAAAGGTACGTCGATGATGTTCTCTGCATAATGAAGGAAAACAAACAGGATGTTGAAGGTTATCTGGCATATTTAAACAACATTCATCCGAAAATAAAACTAACCTGTGAGATGGAGGTAGACAGAAGCTTAGCATTCCTAGATGTCAAGATTAATGTGCGCGCTGACGGTACACTCAGCCACTCTGTATACAGAAAACCCACACACACAGATCGTTACCTCAAAGCTACTTCGCATCATCATCCTAGACACCTAAACTCTGTCGTGGCATCACTAACAAACCGTGCATATGATCTTTGTGATGATGAACACCTGGACAAAGAGTTACAACACGTGCGCCATGTCCTGCAGAGCAATGGATATTCAGGAAAGCTTCCACCTAGACACACGAAAAAGCACCAGTTACAGAGGCAGGATGTAGATAGACAGCCAGTATTTTTGCCATATGTAAAGGGAGTGACAGATAAGGTCTCAAATATTTTGAAAAAGTACGCAATAAAAACTATCTTCACTCCTTTGAAAAAGGTATCGCAATGTCTACGGTCCCCGAAAGATAGTTTTCCTTTGGAGAAACCTGGCGTTTATAAGATCGACTGCAGTTGTGGTAGCTCATATATCGGCCAAACTAAACGCACAATAGCATGCCGTATAAAGGAGCACATAAAAGCGGTCCAAAACAACGATACGCAAAAATCGGCCATTGCTGAACATTTAATTCATTCGGACACAAATCACTGGATCGAGTTACATAACCCCCAGATTATTTCAACAGAACGCCACTACATACCAAGAATGGTCAGGGAAGCGATTGAAATAACCAAATACAAAAATTTCAATCGTGAGGATGGGTTTAAAACCTCTTTAATTCTAAAGAGGGATGAATTTTGTTACAAATTGTAATCTTTAATTCTAAAGAGGGATGAATTTTGCCATCACACCTAGGCACATTCCCTACGAGGATGTAATTGGTTCGGTCGAGGAAGGTATCAGACGTAACAAAATACCATCAATTGATGCGGACACCTTGAGGCAAGATATTGCCGTGACATTACGTCATGCAAAACCACCACGGGCCAACGTTACGGCTTCGGAGTTGTCTGCACTTAACGAACTACGGAGAGATCAAAACATAATAGTGTTAAAAGCAGACAAAGGGAATGCAACCGTAGTACTGAACGCATCTGAGTATGACAACAAAATCCTAGAGCTACTCAGCGACGAAAAAACATACAAAAAGGTAGATTACAACCCAACAGCGAGAACAGATCGGAGCACACGCACGCTGATAATAGAATGCTCTCACGCATTAGACGATGATATTGTCAAATATTTGTTAAGCCCCAGGAACGTCCAGCCTCCTAAATTATACGGCTTGCCTAAAGTACATAAGCAAAACGTGCCATTACGACCCATTGTGAGTCAAATAGGTTCACCTACGTATGAATTGGCGAAGCATGTGTCGAATGTACTACAGCCGTTAGCAGGACAAACGTCATCATACGTTAAGGACTCCCGTCATCTCGTTGGCATTCTGTCACACAACAAGGTCGAGGAGAATGAGTTGATGGTCAGTTTCGACGTAGAATCGCTCTTCACCAATGTGCCAGTGGCGGAGTGTCTCGAAATAATAAAGGTCAAGTTACAAAACAACGATATCCCGATGGAATATGCCAGATTGTTGGAACACTGCTTGTCGAAGAATTACTTCATTTATAATGGTCAGTACTACCTTCAAGTAGATGGAGTAGCTATGGGCAGTCCAGTAGCCCCAGTGGTAGCCAACCTCTGGATGGAACATTTTGAAGAACAAGCCCTCGCGACTGCACCTGCCGAGATCAAACTATGGAAAAGGTACGTCGATGATGTTCTCTGCATAATGAAGGAAAACAAACAGGATGTTGAAGGTTATCTGGCATATTTAAACAACATTCATCCGAAAATAAAACTAACCTGTGAGATGGAGGTAGACAGAAGCTTAGCATTCCTAGATGTCAAGATTAATGTGCGCGCTGACGGTACACTCAGCCACTCTGTATACAGAAAACCCACACACACAGATCGTTACCTCAAAGCTACTTCGCATCATCATCCTAGACACCTAAACTCTGTCGTGGCATCACTAACAAACCGTGCATATGATCTTTGTGATGATGAACACCTGGACAAAGAGTTACAACACGTGCGCCATGTCCTGCAGAGCAATGGATATTCAGGAAAGCTTCCACCTAGACACACGAAAAAGCACCAGTTACAGAGGCAGGATGTAGATAGACAGCCAGTATTTTTGCCATATGTAAAGGGAGTGACAGATAAGGTCTCAAATATTTTGAAAAAGTACGCAATAAAAACTATCTTCACTCCTTTGAAAAAGGTATCGCAATGTCTACGGTCCCCGAAAGATAGTTTTCCTTTGGAGAAACCTGGCGTTTATAAGATCGACTGCAGTTGTGGTAGCTCATATATCGGCCAAACTAAACGCACAATAGCATGCCGTATAAAGGAGCACATAAAAGCGGTCCAAAACAACGATACGCAAAAATCGGCCATTGCTGAACATTTAATTCATTCGGACACAAATCACTGGATCGAGTTACATAACCCCCAGATTATTTCAACAGAACGCCACTACATACCAAGAATGGTTAGGGAAGCGATTGAAATAACCAAATACAAAAATTTCAATCGTGAGGATGGGTTTAAATTGTCGAGTGTCTGGAATCCAGTAGTCCGGTTGTGTAAAAACAACAAAAATAAAAAAAGTGCCGTTTCGCGTACAGATACAGTGAGTGTCGTGTGTCGAGAACAAATTCGAGTGAATAGTGAGTTTGCAGACAGTGGTACCGGTATCGAACGTAGTAATAAAAGAACTAGACGGAGGGTAGACCGATTCGTCTGCCAATAACATCTACCCGCACGCAACAATCGACAGTTCTTCCGTGATCATGGCGCATGCAACTGCGCCGAAATATCGGAGTCTCAAAAATAAACAGGTACATGGTGTAAATCCCGACATAGTTTATTCTATAAACAATCTTATTGTCAAGTTTAAATATGAAAATAATTTGTGTTTTCTTTTTAACATCTCACCGTAAACCTTGGAGACATTAGAAAGAATCTTAGTCAGAGCATAAGAATAAATATTTATTCTTATGGTTAGAGAAAGTTAGATAAACGATAAACGAGAAAGCTCAGGTGACCATGACTTCTGGACAGAAAAAGACTATCACTTGTGTCGTACTTTCGATGATAATATCGTGATTATGACAAAGACAGCTGCTGGTGAAGAACTTTTAAAGTTAGCAAGGTATCAATTATAACAAATATTTGTTATCAATATCATTGCATTGAAACTTTTGTACATTTAAATGTTTTTGTTGATTTTATATTATTTTATTGATAGTTTTAAACATTATCTGTGTTACCTATTCTCAAAAAAATCAAACGCTTAATGAACCTAAGTATTAGAAAATTGAAAATGAATAATTCTTTATTCGAAGAAACAGGTAATTAAGTGCTTTTGAATTTTCTATATTTTACTACCATTCGAGACTTTTTTTACACTCGACGTCAGAAAAATCGCACCTCTTCGAAAGTAAGTTTAGACTTGGCCACCTGCTATTGCTATCTAAAGTTCTATTGTGTAAATATTGATATCTATTAAAAGTACTTTTAATGTGCTTTCAATTCATATTTGTTTGATTTAATTACCATAACAGTTACCATAAATAAACGCTTGAAGCGTTATTGCTAGCGCATTTCCTGAATTTACTCCTATTATTTCTCTTTTATGGCGGCGCAAGCAATAACGCTTTAAGGCCAGTATATTCCAAATTATCGAATTTGGCCTATCTTTGATTCAAAAATAAACAATCAATTATTCTTTATTTTGAGCAGATAAAAATAAATGTTGAAGTTTCATAAACGATCTTGATTATTTTATGGTTAAAAATACGATATTCGTATCTTCACTCGACTAAAAAAATATGCAAAGACAAAGAACATTTTCATTAAATTTATATTTTTTGGATAATACGTAAAGTTTATGAATCCCTTATCCACGAAAAATATATATAAAAATAAGTAATGACATATAGAAGAATATTCAATGGTAACTTTTTCAAAAAGTGACTTTATGCTTAAAATAACAACATAAACATTGAAAAAATTAAAAAGTGAGGTTATTTTCATTACTCTTCACACGTAATGAAAAAGACAGAGACAGAGTTTTTGGAATATACTGGCCTTAAGCGTTTAATTATGGTAACTGTTATGTTAATTAAATCAAACAAAATATTATTTGAAAGCTGATTAAATGTACTTTCAATAGATATCAACATTTACACAGTAGAACGTTAGCTAGCAATAGCAGGTGGCCAAGTCTAAACTTACTTCCGAAGAGGTGCGATTTTTCTGAAGCCGAGTGTAGTTAACAAGAAGATTTCTTAAAATGTGTTTTATCTTCTTCGTTAAAACTCAGCAGTTAATATTGCGAAAGAAAAAGACAAAACAGGCACCTATGATATTAAAGTACTAGCCTCCGCCCGCGAATTCGTTCGCGTGGACATTTAGAAAATCCCAAGGGAACCTTTGGCTGAGATAAAAAGTATTCTATGTTTTTATCCAGGCTATAAACTATCTGTGTGTCAAATTTTATCCAAATCTGTTCAGCAGTTTTTTCGCGATTGAGGAACAAACATCCAAACCCACAAACTTTCACATTTATAATATTAAGTAGGATTTTACTTAAATAATAATAAAGAATTCAATTTCAAAATATTTCATTTTCTATTCGTCACGATGGTTATCCTATTCAATCAACGGCCTTAGCATCTGCCAGCCCGTTAATTAGATATTGTTTTGGATGTATTGGCTGGATGTCATTTAGGCTGCTGATGAAACGGCGACGTTCAATGAAAAGGCTAGGCGGCTATTTGAACGGCTGATTAAGCCAGTTGCCTGCGACATATACATTGTATACAAGTTCATTGCATTGTAAAATATCTATTTTATTTTGTTTTTAGTATTTGTTGTTATAGCGGTAACAGAAATACATCATCTGAAAATTTCAGCTGTCTAGCTTTCGCGGTTCTTGAGATACAGCCTGGTGACAGACAGACAGACAGACAGACAGACGGACAGCGGAGTCTTAGTAATAGGGTCCCGTTTTTACCCTTTGGGTACGGAACCCTAAAAACGGTCAAGTGCGAGTTTTTAATATTTTTCTATACAAAAATACAAAAACGTCATTCTGTGTAGTGTCTGTGTAATAGATATGTAGTTCGGGGTGGTTGTATGTAGTGTCCGGGTGAAAGGAAAGACGCCTTATTGTAGCTATTTAATTTTCAATAACATTTTAAGTAGCTACTTACTTATTAATTTTATTTTTCTGTAGTATAAAGCACTATGTGTCACTCTGAAGAAAGTGCAATCACCACATCACCCCTCAATGTAGGTACAATATACTATTAATTTCTTCACATTTCATTTCGCGGCGTGACACATATTATCACTTTAGTTTGTCGTACTTGCCTGTAATGTTTGTACTATTATTGCGCGGTGCGTCTTACGAGCGAACAAGGCAAGCCTGATGACTCCGCGGAGGAGATTCCTCGCCCCGATGGCTTTGCGGCACCCCCGCGCGCGCCCGGCGCACTCACACATAGCCGCGAGCAATTTTACAGCACCCATGCGCAAGTGTCGCTTCTTTTCACGTTAGTGTATATTTTCTTTGACTGTACCAAGTACTCATTTTTATTTTTATACTTTGACTGTAGGTACACTGAACACGGAAAAGCCTGTGGTTACACATTCATTAAAACCCAATACGTTTACTTATTAGTATTGAAACATTTCTCGCTAACTTAATCAACCTTTAATTACTCAGGCAAATAATACATAATAGACAATAATATGATTCATTGATAATGGGGAGGAAAAGCGCAATTTTATCCCGATAGGTGGCGTCTGGTCTTTGGTACCCGGCCGCCTCAAAGAAAGTTTCAAAACATATGGGAATCTCTTGGAGTATTGCACTTTTTAATTTTATACTGAGAAAATATGCCGCATTGTTATGCATGTAACTTGTAAAATATTGGAGTTCATCGATTTCCTAGTAACAAAAAAAATAGTGGGCAAAAAAATATCAAAAAAAGATGTTTTTCCCTCGATTTTCTCCTTTGCTGAGCCTGAGAAACATTATAAATCAAAAGGAATGTTTCATGAATTTGATGAAGCTTCGCCAAAATAAAACAACATTTGAATTATAACAGCTTTGAACTTTAATATTTCAACCTCAGCAGTTTCTAGCATATTTATAACTTGGATGAATTTGATAGGTATATCAAATATGGAATAAGGCCAATATTGGGGCCAAACAGAGAATTAATAGAATTTTATATGCCAGAGTCATTCAAGAAACTTATAATAATAAAATAAATATGATAAAACGGTTCGTGTAATTTTGGATGGTACAGAAATTCCAGTACAGAAACCTGAAATTACTATTGCACAGAAGGCATCATCAGGCAACTAAAACACGGAAATTCACACTCAGTTGCTTTGTTAAAATTTAAATCATATGCTTCTAATCTGAAATAAAAAGATTACTTGTAAATCTTACACGAAATTTAAAGAAATGTAATGCTTGTTAGCAATTTTTTGTAAGTTGCTATAAACTTTCTTGCCTGTTGTTTTGGCTTTTCTTTTCCGTAATTCTTCTTTTATATGAGCTAAAGTTAGCATAGAATACATTGTTTGTCCGCAAAACCGAAAAAAATATAATCTAAGAAAGTAAAATCACGTACAGTCAGTGGCACGAATCATGAAAAATTTTCGACGGAGTGGGGATAAGTTCGCGCATGTGCTCTTGTGAGCGACCAATAGCGCGCGCCCCTCTCCCGCCGCCCGCGCCCCTCACCGCAACGCATACCCAAAATACGCGTTCCGCGCAATCCCCACCCGATTTCATGATTCGTGCCACTGACTGTAATACACAGTCAAGACAATATAAGCTCAAACTGACAATGGGGAGGAAAAGCGCAATTTTATCCCGATAGGTGGCGTCTGGTCTTTGGTACCCGGCCGCCTCAAACAAAGTGTCAAAACATATGGGAATCTCTTGGAGTATTGCACTTTTTAATTTTATACTGAGAAAATGCCGCATTGTTATGCGTGTAACTTGTAAAATATTGGAGTTCATCGATTTCCCAGTAACAAAAAAAATAGTGGGCAAAAAAATATCAAAAAAAATATGCTTTTCCCTCGATTTTCTCCTTTGCTGAGCCTGAGAAACATTATAAATCAAAAGGAATGTTTCATGAATTTGATGAAGCTTCGCCAAAATAAAACAACATTTGAATTATAACAGCTTTGTTCTTTAATATTTCAACCTCAGCAGTTTCTAACATATTTATAACTTGGATGAATTTGATAGGTATATCAAATATGGAATATGCCCAATATTGGGGCCAAACAGAGAATTAACAGAATTTTATATGCCAGACTCATTCAAGAAACTTAGAATAATAAAATAAATATGATAAAACGGTTCGTGTAATTTTGGATGGTACAGAAATTCCAGTACAGAAACCTGAAATTACTATTGCACAGAAGGCATCATCAGGCAACTATAAACACGGAAATTCACACTCAGTTGCTTTGTTAAAATTTAAATCATATGCTTCTAATCTGAAATAAAAAGATTACTTGTAAATCTTACACGAAATTTAAAGAAATGTAATGCTTGTTAGCAATTTTTTGTAAGTTGCTATAAACTTTCTTGCCTGTTGTTTTGGCTTTTCTTTTCCGTAATTCTTCTTTTATATGAGCTAAAGTTAGCATAGAATACATTGTTTGTCCGCAAAACCGAAAAAAATACAATCTAAGAAAGTAAAATCACGTAATACACAGTCAAGACAATATAAGCTCAAACTGACAATTGTTCCAAAGACTGAAGCGCCATCTGTAATTCACTTTTCCTTCGCCTCCCCATTGTTCCAAAGACTGAGCGCCATCTGTAATTCACTTTGCCTTCGCCTCCCCATTGATGATCACATGCATACATTTTTTTTTGTTCACAGTTTTTTCACGACTGCCCAAAGCAAAAAGAGTGTATATGTGTTCAGGGTTCATGTATGTTTGTGGGTATGTGAGTTTCTTTATTCCACCATAACTTCTAAATACTTGAACTGATTTGGATAAATGGGGTATCGTTAGAATCCTTACAGCATCCCGAGTGACACTGGCTAAATTTTTTTAGAAAAAATCAATATGGCGACTGTACTATGCCATTTTCAAATGTGAAAAAATTTTTTTTTCTTCTATTATTACAATATGGGCATCAAATGAAAGGCCTTGATGAGCACATTCCAAAACTATATAATATGTCACTAAAATGTGTAAAATAAAAATAAATTAATTAAAAAAATATTAAAAACACGACTGCCCTGCCAAAAACGAACTAAAAAGTTAATTCAACAAGTGTCATTGCAGTTGGGGGACCACTTTGATCAATAATTGTTCCATAATAAGGTCCCCTGACTGCAATGACACTTGTTTAACTTTTTAGTTCGTTTTTGGCAGGGCAGTCGTGTTTTTAATATTTTTTTAATTTATTTATTTTTATCAAATCTCTATCAATGTGTACAGTCTATCTAACTCTATTCCATAATCTACTTATACTTAATTTTAATTATGGAGTAGTTAGACATTAATAGAGATTAATAGATTTCATAATCTATTAGAGATTGATATAGATTCTATATCAATCGCTTTCCCCGTTCTAAAGTCTCTAAGTGTATCCGAATTGTCAGTCAAAAAATAATAAAATTAAAAAGTGTAATTTCGGACAGTGTCCGAAAATGACAGATTTCTCAAAAAGTTTTTATTTACGACTTTTTTGTCTTTTTAACGACGTCCGTAAAAACGAGACCACCTTCGTTCCAAAAACCAACAAATCAACAAAAAAGCAATAAAAAAAGGGACTTTTAGTGCCAACATTTACATGAACTTCATATCAATATAGTTACGCGCGGCGGTAGAGCCACATCATCATCATCATCATATCAGCAGCACGACACCTACTGCTGGATATAGGCCTTCCCAAGGATCTCCACGACGATCGGTCCTGCGCTGCCCGCATCCAGCGGCTTCCCGCGACCTTCACCAGATTGTCGATCACCTTCTCGGGGGCCTACCTACAATGCCCAACCCTATTCCATGGTAGAGCCACAGTAAACAGAGCCAATATATAGAGCCATGTATAGAGCACCAGGCCCTGGGGCCGTACCGGCTAACTCATCGATTATCGAAAATTCTGCCGAGTTTCAACTTAAAACAGAAAAATCAAAGTAAGGAATTTCGTCTAGTACTTTCTGTTGACGTAATTTGGAAGATATCGATGTTCGTGTGACATCATGAATTGGGGTTCGTCATTTTGACCCAATTGGGGCTCGATTTATCTGTTTTCATTTGAAACCCGGCAGACTTTTCGATAATCGATTCGTTAGCCGGTACGGCCCCTGAAAGTAAGCCCTTGTAAGCCTGGGGCTGGGCCCGATTTATTAAACTGACAAATTAAATAGAAAATATGTAGGTATAATGATCAAACTAAGGATTCATGACACTGCAATGTCAACCATGAACTTCATATCCAATAGTTACGCGGTAGACTTGCAGGAGAGTGTAGAGTCGCAAAATTGCTAGTTTTATTAAAGCCTCATTTTTAATCCTCACAAGTGGATTCGTATAGTAAAGTTCGCGATCAGCATATTTATTAGCTTTAACTTCTCGCAACAATAGGCAGTCATTACCGTACGGCGTATTGTATCAAGAGTGGCATGGCGCCTATTTAGCTATTACATTATTTATTTTATGAGCAATTTGACACGTGACGAAGTTATAGCTAACCGGACTTGCATATTTTGTTAAATGGTTTGTTTTGATCATTAGATTTATTCAGACGTAATTTATAGCTAGGCAACGTAGACACTATCAGAAAGAGCAACAAATGATAGCAAATAAAAAAATAAGAATACAAAAACTCCTAAAGCCGAAAATGGGTACTATGCATACAACCCCGGAAAATTATGAAAACCTCTGAATACCGCCACTTTTTTGAAAAAAAAAATCTTGATAATCTTTTAAGTGGAAACCCTAGACCTAAATTGTGTTTTGCTTTTGCCCATTAATGGGATCGATTATCGAAAACAATAGTCTATTTGCATCTAGGGTTGTCCAGTTTTCCACATATTTATAAAAACAACATTTTACGGTTTATTATGAATCACCCTGTATAGTAGCTATTATAGGTTAGTACTATTATATATTCTGTGCTATTATATCAAGAACAAAAAAGCCGTATTTATAGCCAGTTGCCATTCACCCTGTTTATTGCTTTATTTCAATATTTTTTCCGTAAGATTCGTCGTTTATTCTATAAGTATTTGACCATAATAGACCTAGGTAGGTACCTACCTATTTCTTACTGAAGTTATGTTTTAGGAATCGGTCGAAGTAAATTTCGTCGACTTTCCCTATATTGTCTTGGTACTTTTCCTAACATTATTTAGGTCAATTGACATCGTTTCACCTATCAGAACATTGATCTTCGTCAAATAAGCCATTTTGGGCTAATTGACCGGCCCACACGTAAGATAGAACTAGGGTTGCCAACTTTTTTTGCATCAAATATAGTATTTTCAAGATTTTAAGTGTATAAAAATATAGTAGATGACGAAAAACTCCAAAAAAATATAGTAGGATGCCATTTTGTATGGAGAATTAAAAAAAAGTTGCATTTTTCATACTTAATTAAGTACTAAAACATAACTTATTCAACAAACCATAAACACAAGTGTTTAATCACAAAAAATATTATGTAATTACTTATGTAAGTAATAATTTGATAGATGCATTTTGTTTAATTTTTTCACATGAAAAAATATACTTAGTAGTATTGCCTAAAATATTTTTTTTTTTCAAAAAAATTTAGTAGGCGAGCCCTTAATATAGTAGGATACTATATTATTGACCGAGCGAGCACGAAGTGCAAGCGAAGCGTTTCTGCTTCAGCTTGGGCAAAAATTGTTTCGTATGTCCGGCCGGCTGTCTGTTCCAGCCTACAGGTCGCATTTCTCAACCGATTCTTGTGAAATGTTGTGAGCAGGTTCGAAAATTACATAGAATTTTTTGTCGAGCCAGTTTTTTGAAATATTTCAAAATGGCAGAGATATGTTAAAAAAATAGATTTCAGTCCGCTTTCCAGCTCTGCCTCCATCCTCTACAGGTCACATTTTTCAACCGATTCTCGTAAAATTTTGTAAGCAGGTTTGAAAATAACATGAATTTTTTTTGGCAAGCCAGTTTTTAGATTTTTTTTTAATGGCAGAGATATGTTAAAAAAAACGATTTCAGTCTGGCTTTCCAGCGCTGTATGTTCTCCTCTACAGGTCGCATTTCTCAACCGATTCTCGTGAAATTTTGTGGGCAAGTTCAAAAATTGTAAAGAATTTTATATTAAAGCCAGTCTTTCAATTTTATTTAAAATAGCGGAGATATGTAAAAAAACATATTTCTGTCCGGATTTCCGGCGCTGTCTGTTCTCCTCTAAAGGTCGCATTTCTCAACCGATCCCGGTGGAATTTTGTAAGCAGGTTTGATAAATATATAGTTTTTTTTGTCGAGACAGTTTTTCGAAATTTGTTAAAATGACTGAGATATGTAAAAAAACATATTTTAGTCCAGCTTTCCGGCTGTTTGTTCTCCTCTACAGGTGGCGTCTGGTGAAATTTTGTGAGTAGGTTCGATAATCATAATATATAACTGTTTAGACAAGCCATTTTATCCAAATTTATAAAAATATTCACCCATTCTGAAAAATGATAGAAGCACCATCTAGCTGCGAATACTCACGTACCTACTGTGTCCTTTGAAAACTTCATGGCGACATTTTATTTTATTTTATCACGAGGTCTACAGCTCACGGAGCCACTAGTATAGTAGGGTCACATGAGTAAAAAGAAAGGAACAGAGACAAAGCTTCCTAAGAACGTGAAATTCAAACTTGCAACTAACAAAACAAATGATGCCCTATGATTGTCCACTGGCTGGCTGTCAAAACAGGTTTTTTCCTTGTACGCGACAAGCGGCCAGTGGACACGCACACATGCCCCGCGTGCTTGTAGTGGTGCAACCGATTTGGGCGGTTGTATGAAGCTTTGTCTCGTCCTACGTAGTAGTGATTATTTTCTCTGTGGTAGGGTTGGCAACCATAGATAGAACCCACCTTTATGTAAAGAGGGGGATACAAAAAAGTATCGCGATAAGCATACGCATAGCCTTCTTCATTTCCAAGCCGTGAACATAAGTTTGGCAACGTCTGTTACTGTCAGTTCGTGGTCATGTCGTCCGCCAGTCTCCATACTAAATGTATGGGAATATTTAAATTTTAAGAGGTTGATAGTTTTTTTCATAGTAATCTGTGAGGTTTAAAATATGAAAATAATTTAGTTATTTTATTGAAATGCTTTGTATATTAAACAATAAGAAAAATATCAATGTTAACCAGGAAAAAATTACTGTCAAAGATGTTATCTTTTTTGTTGATTTTCTTCAGCAGGGAGTTGATTAAGACGCCCTCTAGCAATAAATGATATATCATTAGAAAGGTCTTTTAAAGACAAATATTTGCTGTTAATATACTTTATATCAATTGTTAACACTTTTGGAGTTAAAGGTTATTAAAGTATAAAAGTGGTTTATTGTCTATGGGAGTTGATCTATCACACCTATAGAAACGAATGAAGGCCCGAACAAATTATCGGACGCGGCTTATGGACGCGGCTTACTGCCGCGGCTGATAAGTGTGCACACTCTCATAGTATCCTGCGTGCCAGATAGCTATCGGACGTCCGATGACGTCATATTAGTCTATGGTTACGTCCGCGACCTACTACATCCGATAGTTTGCACACCTCAGTAGGGCTATTCACGATTGTCGAAAATATAGTCGAAAGCATTCGATTCGAATCCGTTTCCGTACCGATAGATTCGAAAACTGCTATTCACAAATACATTCGACTAACTTTCCGACAGGACAGCGCAGTGCATTTACAAAGTTTGTTAGCGTAAGATAGAAAATAAAATCGATAAGCTGGAATTGATATTTCGCGATAAATGACTAAAATTTACATTGATACTTCACAAGTTTCATCCTATTATCTAAAAAAAATAACACTCGTCATTAAATCTGCGACATTTAAAATTATAAAAATACTAAATTAAACATGGAACATTCTTTGTAAACGTGAACATTTACTTCTTTCTTACAATAAAAAAATCTTTTTCCGTTTTGCGCTCAAGCTCAACTCTATGTAGGTACCGCAGTTTTGATAAATTTTGTTTTTTTCTTGGAAAATAAGGTTACTTAATAAAAGCAAAAGTATTGTTTGTTCAATATAATATATTTTTTTATACCTACTTAGTAGAAATATTAACCTATAATCTTTATAGCACAAAAAATTAGATTACTTACTACGTGGCCTTAATTTTGGGGTTTTAAATAAGCTTTTCGAATGTACTTAGGTAAATTTCATGTTTTTTTTTCATTAATTCCAATCTTCTTAGTGTACGGATCTCTTTCCGATAGAAAAATGCTCTCGGATAGTAAATCGAATTCAATCGACAAAGTAATGTCAAAAATATTCGATCCGATGATCGTGAATCGCGTTTTTCGGCAGACTTTCCGATTCGACTCGGAAAGTTGGTTTCCGACAATCGTGAATAACCCCCCAGATCAGCCGCGGCAGTAAGCCGCGTCCGATAATTTGTTCGGACCTTGATATATCATAAAAAAGGTTTTTATATGACAAATATTTGCTGCAAACATACTTTCTATTAATTGTTAGTAATTTCGGAGTTTTAGGTCATTAATGTTAAAAAAATTGGTCAAGTTTAGAGCGTTATAACTCTCAAAGTACTAATAGTTCACGATTATAGTACTACAATAAAGTGTTTCGAATTTAAATACCTTTCCAATGATGTAAGATTTATTGCTAAAGGAGGCTTAGATCAAAATGCTCATCGTACTAAAGAACCCCCGAAAAGTTCACATAATTTGACTCAAACCTTATGTTCTAATAAATAAATAATAATAATAAATATAAAAAATTATTGAAATAATCTTACATCACAGTTTACAACTGGTTTAAACATTGATAATATAGGAAAAACAAATAATAAATAATTTTTAAAATAATTTTATACTATGTGCTTGACCACATGCGATGTTGCCGTTCTGCTCAACTTCAGGGCTTGGAAGATATAGAAGGCTATGGCATACGACATTCGTTCCACTCCGTGGCTTATTGACTAATTAATAAGCTTCAATATCAATAAATTGAACGACGAATTGCGTCCGACTATCGTAATTATTTTTTGTAATAGGCTCTCAGTACAGTAACCTAAAATAATAACAAAATTTTTTACGTGATAAATGGCACGTTGATAGGCTTTGATTTACCTAAAGTTGATGGGTTTCAAAATATCTTTTGTAAACTGAGGAATTAAAAATATTTCTCTTGATTTAATAGATAATTTAAGTATAATGGCCTTCGATGCGGAAAATCAAACAAAAACTAATCTTAGTTTGTATCTAATCAAAATGCTAAGCCCGTCTTCACTGGTTAATTTTATTGCCATGTCACATTTAAAAGTTATTTCTGTCTTTGTAGAAATTTATTTCAATTGTGTTTTTACAGTTTATCACGCGAAGTTCCCTTCTTAGTTTTATTTATCCGCGCTTCCGGACTATAATTCAAATTAAAATATTCTTTTGTTCGAGTGTCTTTCGGAATGGCGCTGATGCCATACTTATGTATGTCTAGCGGATCTAAGTGTCAAACACAGTGTCGCTTTCTTGAATGAAAACCTCTGGGGCAACACTTTCAGCCAGGGAATCGTCTTAATCCATAATTCCATAATTCCATAATATTCCATAATATTAATATTATAAATGCGAAAGTAACTCTGTCTGTCTGTCTGTCCGTCTGTCTGTTACGCCTTCACGCCGAAACTACTGAACTGATTTGGATGAAATTTGGTACAGAGGTAGAGTAGAGCTCGAGAAAGGACATAGGCTACCTTTTATTGCGAAATAAGGGTTGGAAGGGTTGAAATAGGGGATGAAAGTTTGATTGTACCACAGAATAGAGAGACTTCAGAAGTTATGCCACTATTGCATTTATTTGGTACCCATTTACATACTTTTACACTACGAGATTATGTTGTTTAATCGACTACCATGAGTAAAATTGACAGAACGAAATTCAAAATCAATAATACAAAATCCATACTAATATTATAAATGCGAAAGTAACTCTGTCTGTCTGTCTGTCCGTCTGTCTGTTACGCCTTCACGCCGAAACTACTGAACCGATTTGTATGAAATTTGGTACAGAGGTAGAGTAGAGCTCGAGATAGGACATAGGCTACCTTTTATTGCGAAATAAGGGTTGGAGGGGTTGAAATAGGGGATGAAAGTTTGATTGTACCACAGAATAGAGAGACTTCAGAAGTTATGCCACTATCGTATTTGTTTGGTACCCATTTACATACTTTTACATTTCGAGATTATGTTGTTTAATCGACTACCATGAGTAAAATTGACAGAACGAAATTCAAGATCAGTAATACAAAATCCATACTAATATTATAAATGCGAAGGTAACTCTGTTTGTCTGTCTGTCCGTCTGTCTGTTACGCTTTCACGCCGAAACTACTGAACCGATTTGAATGAAATTTGGTACAGAGGTAGAGTAGAGCTCGAGAAAGGACAAAGGCTACCTTTTATTGCGAAATAAGGGTTGTAAGGGTTGAAATAGGGGATAAAAATTTGATTGTACTACAGATTAGAGAGACTTCAGAAGTTATGCCACTATCGTATTTATTAGGTACCCATTTACATACTTTTACACTACGAGATTATGTTGTTTAATCGACTACCATGAGTAAAATTGACAGAACGAAATTCAAGATCAGTAATACAAAATCCATAGTAATATTATAAATGTGAAAGTAACTCTGTCTGTCTGTCTGTCCGTCTGTCTGTTACGCATTCACGCCGAAACTACTGAACCGATTTGGATGAAATTTGGTACAGAGGTAGAGTAGAGCTCGACATAGGACATAGGCTACCTTTTATTGCGAAATAAGGGTTGGAAGGGTTGAAATAGGGGATGAAAGTTTGATTGTACCACAGAATAGAGAGACTTCAGAAGTTATGCTACATTCAAAATCTAAAATACAAAATCTATACTTAATCCATAATAATATTATAAATGCAAAAGTAATTTTGTCTGTCTGTCTGTCTGTTAAGCTATCACGCCTAAAATACTAAACCGATTTTAATGAAATTTGCCACAGAGATAGAGTAAAGCTTGAGAAATGACACAGGCTACCTTTTATTACGAAATAATGGTGGAGTTAAAATAGCGGATGAAAGTTTGTATGAAAGTCTGTAGGTGTCAAAATAGGGAATGAAATTTTATGAGAGGAAAAAGCGGGTCAGCGCGCTTGGTGGGGACCCGCCTAATCACGTTAAAACGGCTGACCAGATTTTGATGAAATTAAAACATTGAATACTATTTATCCTGGTTTAAAGTTCCCATAGGATTTTCTCGAATATCCACGCGGACGAAGTCGCGGGCAAAAGCTAGTAAGATATAAATAGAAAATGATTTAAATAAAACTTTACGTGGAATTTTTAGGATCTATGGTCTAGTACAGGAGTGCCCATACTTTTCTTAAGGAGATCGATCTAGCAAAAAGTCATAACTAAGAGATCGACATTTTGACACTTAAGCTAGGGTTTCCTAGGATAGCGGTGCCGTCATATTACGGCCGTAATATAGCGACGTTGAATGTTGTCTATGAAAACAATATGGCGACACCGTAACGTCAGAAACCGCGCCATATTGTTTACATAGACAACGTTCTACGCCGCTAAATTACGGCCGTAATATGACGGCACCGTTATCCTAGGAAACCCTAGCTTTAGAGCAACGTGGCTTCGACAGAAGCCGCGTTGCTCTAAGTTTTGACCGTCAAACCCACCAAATATTTATCAGTATCACTACATTCCCTCGCCTCGCAGTCATTCTTAGTTAGAAGTAGACTATAGCAAATGTGTCAAAAACGACCACTTTTAGTAGTTTTGCTATCTACTTCTAGCAGTGACTACGAGGGATTGTAATGATACCGTCTAAAAAAATACAGACTTTATATTAAATTTGTGTAGGTAGGTATTGGAATCGCACTTGCGGTCAGGAAACTTATTTTATCTACACTCACAACGTAATGTTCCAAATATGAATTCAAAAAAGGTAATATAAATACGTACTTTATTTTCGTGGATAGGTAAAATTAAAAAATAAACTCATTACGATGCAGTCAACTGCATCATAAAATAACTTTTTTTCTCATTACGATACAGGGCAAATCCAAAAAGAAGGCAGTGCCGTAACATTAAAAAAAAAACGATATTTTCCCACATATTTTCATTGTTTAAAATGCACTCTATGGTAATCGATAACTTAGTGCGATTAAATTGTTGGAATGCACTCATCTTTTTTTTTCTAATGGAATGCGCGCCATTTCTAAAGCATTTCAAATAAAGTTTTGATTTTAATTTTTACATTTTGTTATACTTACTGAATTTTGTAGGTTTTTTTAATTCTTGCTTTAAAATGTGAAAAAAAATGGACTCTGCCCGATATTTTAGATGCAGCTAAGGAAATGACTTATTACAAGGTAGGTACCTAGCTAATACAAACAAAGTCTCTCTCTCTTTTCTAACGTTGATCTTTTATTTAGTAGGTTCAATCCCAAATGTATGAGTGTAGATAAAGTAGTGTATGAAATTGCACATAACTAGGTATTAAAACACTCTTTATGTGTCAGTTTCATAAACTACTATTATCTACACTCACAACGTAATGTTCCAAATATGAATTCAAAAAAGGTAATATAAATACGTACTTTATTTTCGTGGATAGGTAAAATTAAAAAATAAACTCATTACGATGCAGTCAACTGCATCATAAAATAACTTTTTTTTTCATTACGATACAGGGCAAATCCAAAAAGAAGGCAGTGCCGTAACATTAAAAAAAAACGACCAATATTTTCCCACATATTTTTCATGATTAAAATGTACTCTATGGTAATCGATGACTTTAGTGCGATTAGTTTGTTGAAATGCACTGATCATTTTTTTTTCTAATGGAATGCGCGCCAAGCATTTCCGATAAAGTTTTGATTTAAAATTTTACATTTTGTTATACTTACTGAATTTTGTAGGTTTTTTTTATTCTTGCTTTAAAATGTGAAAAAAAATATTACTCTGCCCGATATTTTAGTTTAGATGCAGCTAAGGAATTGACTTATACAAGGTAGGTGCTAATACAAACAAAGTCTCTCTCTCTTTTCTAACGTTGATCTTTTATTTAATAGGTTCAATCCCAAATGTATGAGTGTAGATAAAGTAGTGTATGAAACTGCACATAACTAGGTATTAAAACACTCTTTATGTGTCAGTTTCATAAACTACTATAACGGCAATAACTTAACAACGAATCGAATCACGTTTTTTTATTTTTGCGCTTTTACGGAGTATGTTCGTAGCTTTTTAGTACTTATATCTACTTATAGGTATTTTGTGGTAGCTACGAAACTTAGAGCATTTAAATAATTTTTACAAAAGTTCTGTCATGGTCTGTAAGACTTGGCGAAATAACGAAAATAACTAAGTTATTCAGAGAAACGGGAAAAATGATGTAATTAACTTATTCAATTGATAAACGAAAGAAGTTTCGTTTATTGATGTAATAAGTAATGATGACCAAAATGGAATAAGTTAGCTGAGGTAATTTTTAAACATTACTACATAAAAGTTTTGTAACATAAGCGTTCACGATTGTTAAATAAATAAAGAAAATGTTTGTATGATATGACCTCCTCGGAAATCCCCCATACGAATAGGCGAAATTATGGAGAATTTTCAAGAAATTGCATTTTTCTGAAAACATTTTCTTAATTTATTTAACAACTGTCAACGCGAATGTTACAATACTTTTATGTAAGCTACAAATGTTTAATCACTAAACTATAACTTATTGCTTTTAGTTTTAGCGAAAAAATATGTTTTAACTAACTTACAACAAGCTTTACTTTACTTTACAAACGTCGGGAAAATAGGTAGGTGTGAAAATACCTATCGTAGTTGTACGCGTTTAATTCCTGACATTTTAATTAAGTAAGTTACAACAAAATGAAGTGGTAATTCTATCTGTATTCTGATAAACTTAAGTAATATCAAGCAATTGATGATATTTTATACCTAACGAACTTCTGAAAAGTTATGAAGGTATTTTTCAACACACTTGCTTGTAAAGCAGGGATTGAAATACCGTTAAAAAATATAACGATAAAAAAATTAACGTTAAAAATACCGTTAAAACATTTTATCGGTAAATTTAACGGTAAAAATAACGTTAAAAATATTTTACCGGTAAAATTAGCGTTAAATATAGCGTTAAACTTTACCGGTACAACATACCGGTAAAATTGTCGCTAAAAAAATAACGTTATTAATTGGAATAACGTTAATTTTAAAGTTTAACGGTAAAAAAGTAAGAAATAATGTTAAAATTAAAGTTATTTACTGAAATAACGTTAATTTCAATGTAACTAACTGTACTAATACGTTATCTAAATTAACGTGATTTATTGACATAACGTTAATTTTAAAATTAACGTTACAAAATAACGTTACATTAAAAATAACGTTATCATTCCCTGATGTAAAGTGAGCCCTAATACATCGCTTTTAGGGCCATAAACCGAGCTATAACAAACGGGTGCAATAACACAATAAAAAGTTAAATAGGTACCTTACTGCAAGTTTTATGCGAGTAAACAGAGCATTCCCAATTTAACCGGGTAATACAGTTATTTTTTTAGTAACAACAAAGAGGTTTTATGTTGCTGAAAATTCATATACATTTTTGGAATAAATAAACGTTAAGTTCTTAATTAAGTCAATGTCAAAATTTAAATGTTAAATTTCATGGTATTCCTTTTGTTTAAGATGCTGTGTTACTTAACAAAAAATAGTCCTAATGAGTAACCCTTTCGATCGGTATCGTAAAAATAAAATGTTTTTTTTCTAATACAGTCGGTTCGATTCCTGGTTAAGGCAAGTGATTTTTCGAAAATCTTTGAATACAGTTTCAATTATTTTAAAAATCAAAATGAAGAATTTCAGTAAAATTTCCCATCTTCAATATTTGAGGTACTTTCCCTTCGTGTGGCAAAGTTTTGGGACACCCTGTATATTGACTTGAAATAAGCCCTACCACCAAGAAGCTTAGACCTCCCTCCAATGGAGATTGCACGGCCATATGTCATAGTGAAGATTGAAAAAAGCTCCTTTAGTGACGTGACGGCTTATTGCAACCTCTTTCTTTAGTGTTACAATACGTGTTCGTTGTTCGTCGTTCGTTCGTGAGAAACGAAAACGTATTGTAAAACGAAAAGAAAGAGACGTCACTAAAGAGTCTTTTTCAATCTTCAGTATGATCTAGGCGTGCAATCTCCATTGTGGATTTAAGCTTCTTGCCTACCACCAACCAAACCGAGTACAAATTGTACTTGATCTGTTAATAGGGCGGCGGCGGTAGGCAACTACGGTCACACTATGGTCATGGTGTCCAGCACCTGTATCGTCAGCCAAGCAATGCAAGCACACGTCGCCGGCCTTCGTGGTCTGTCGAGTCGCTCGGGCGGGCGGGTGAATGGCGTTGGCTGGTCTGCCGCCCCCCTAGGCCCTTGCCGCCACTAGGCCGCAGCCTATAGGTACGGCCTAATATTGACAAATTCGGCACTGAGAGTGGGCGAACTGAACCACTAGACCATCAGAGGCGGTTAAAATTTAAGTAAAATAATCGAAACGTACGACGTAATATTACAAAAATAAATAAGTGAAAGATCTGAAAAATAACCATTTGAAATCCTGGTACATAATTTACAAAATTTAAATTCAAACGAATTGAAAGTTCTTGGCTCATAAAGTTAATACTCGTACCACAGAGGCGGTTAAAATTTAAGTAACAAATCGAAACGTACGGAGTAATATTATAAAAATAAATAAGTGAAAGATCTGAAAAAAAAAACCATTTGAAATCCTGGCACATAATAATATTACAAACTTTTCGTACGCTGTATGTACGCTGATTAGAAAAAATTTTTTATCTACACTCACAACGTAATGTTCCAAATATGAATTCAAAAAAGGTAATATAAATACGTACTTTATTTTCGTGGATAGGTAAAATTAAAAAAAAAACTCATTACGATGCAGTCAACTGCATCATAAAATAACTTTTTTTCTCATTACGATACAGGGCAAATCCAAAAAGAAGTCAGTGCCGTGATATTAAAAAAAAAACAACGATATTTTCCCACAGTACTTTCCATGATTAAAATGCACTCTATGGTGATCGATGACTTAGTGCGATTAGTTTGTTGGAATGCACTCATCTCATTATTTATTTTTTTTCTAATGGAATACGCGCCATTATTAAAGCATTTCAAGAACAGTTTTGATTTCAATCTTTACATTTTGTTATACTTAAGTGCTGAATTTTGTAGGTTTTTTTTATTCTTGCTTTAAAATGTGAAAAAATTTGACTCTGCCCGATTATTTCGATGCAGCTAAAGAAATGACTTATTACAAGGTAGGTAGGTACCTAGCTAATACAAACAAAGTCTCTCTCTCTCTTTTCTAACGTTGATCTTTTCTTTAGTAGGTTCAATCCCAAATGTATGAGTGTAGATAAAGTAGTGTATGAAACTGCACATAACTAGGTATTAAAACACTCGTGTGATACTATTAAAAACCTCGCCTGCGGCTCGGTTTTTAAACACACACTCGTGTTTTAATACCCCTCTTTATGTGTCAGTTTCATAAACTACTATTTCATGTCAGTGGCTGATACGCTGATCGAAGCTCGTAGGTACGATTCAAGGAGGTTCATATAATAAGGAGTGAGTACTCTACAAAAATTCTCACTATGCGTTTAAAAGAAATTCAACTTTATTCTCTTTGTCATAGAGTTGAAATTCTATCGACGACATTTACTGAAGACTACTGTGTGAATGAAACATCACCAAGTAGATGAGGATGTCTCGTTCGCACAATTGCCATTACTAAACAATAATACCACGATGGTAGGGAAAAAAAATGTACGTTACCAATCACGTAGTGTATCAAAGTTAAGGATTCGGAGTGGAATATTGAAAATATACTACTTAAATATTCATTTAGAATAACACATAGTTATTGTGAAATAAAACTGAACTTACTCTTTTGATTTAATAAGATTTTCACAATAATGCTAATCAGCTATCATCGGTGAGGTGGTGTTAAATTCAAGTGTCAATCCTGGCAACTCCGATTTTGACTTTGGCGCCAAATTTCAATTTTAGAATTTCAATATTTAGGAAATATTCCTTTACAAAACTAGGGTGACCATAAATACTACACCATTTCAGATTTTCAAAAAACGAAATTGTTCTATTGAAATAACTGAAAGTCGCAGGCGAGGGGTAAGTAGTATTAATAATCAAATTCATGTTTTTGCGCCGAATTCGATGAAACTCGGTTTAAGTTACTATTTCGACAAGAAAATAACAACGCAGTGTTAAAAATATTAAAAAATCCAAGATGGCGGCCAACTTTTAAGTTTGTAGACCGATTTAGATGAAACTCGGTTTTTGGTACAATTTTGACAAGAAAATAACAAAGCAATTTTTAAAGTATAAAAAATCCAAGATGGTGGCCAACTTTTTTGTTTGTAGGCCGATTTAGATGAAACTCGGTTTTTAATACAATTTTGACAAGAAAATAACAACGCAGTGTTAAAAAAAATTAAAAATCCAAGATGGCAGCCAACTTTTTTGTTTTTGAGCCGATTGCGATGAAATTCGGTTTTTGGTACTATTATGAGAATAAAATTACAACGCAATTTTTTAAATATTAAAAAATTCAAAATGGCGGCCAACTTTTTTGTTTGTGGGCCGATTTCGATAAAACTCGGTTTTTGGTACTATTTTGAGAAGAAAATAACAACGCAATCTATGAAATATTAAAAAATTCAAGATGGCGGCCAACTTTTCTGTTTCTAGGCCGATTTCATTGAAACTCAGTTTTTTATAGTATTTCGACAATAAAATAATAACCTAGTGTTAAAAATATTAAAAAATCCAAGATGGCGGCCAACTTTTATGTTTGTAGACCGATTTAGAAGAAATATGGTTTTTAATACAAGTTTGACAAGAAAATAACAAAGCAATTTTTAAAGTATAAAAAATCCAAGATGGCGGCCAACTTTTTTGTTTGTGGGCTGATTTCGCTGAAACTCGGTTTTTGGTACTATTTCGACAAGACAATGACAACGCAGTGTTAAAAAAAATTGAGAATCCAAGATGGCGGCTAACTTTTTGTTTGTAGGCCGATTTCATTGAAACTCGTTTTTTGATACTATTTCGACAAGAAAATATTGGCTTCCGCGATACAGCTGGCTTGTCCTAGTGTGGTAGCCGCTACTAACTGTTTTAAGTGTGCGTTTTATGAATAAATATTATTTTTATTTCTATTTCTATTTTTATTTTTTTTATATTTTCAACATTTCATTGTTATTTTTTGTCAAAATATTACTAAAAACCGACTTTCATCGAAATCAAGCCAAAAACAAAAAAAGGTTGGCCACCATCTTGTTTTTTTTTATTTTTAAGATTGTGTCGTTGAAAATCGCTTGCACCCATTAAAAAATTGGTGCAAGTATTTTAGACCTTATTCATATATTTACCAAAATAACAGTTTTTAATGAAAGAGAATAATTATGGTAGAAAGCAACCGAATTTTAAACGTCAATAAAGTCGAAAATCGTTTGCACCTGTTTTTTAACTACAGATCACTAGACAATGTTTTCCTACCTTCACTTGTTTTTCCAACATTCATTTCATTTCCGAAATACACGCACATTGTATTTTTATCAAAATTGGAATAAACTTTATAGTTATGTCATTATTTACACTTGAATTTTTGTAGATATTGGTTGATTAAACATATTTATAAATAAAAACTAGAAAGCAACCAAATAAAACGTGATAAAAAATGTGAAGATTTATTTTTAGTAAATTATTATTTTCTGCTTTTCAGTTAACGAGTTAAAACTAAAAATACACCACCTCCTATCGGAGCACTCGTCAAGACGAATCAATCGAGCTCAAACTCGATGGGGTTTCATGATTATGCATGATTTTATTACAAAGTTCCAATGACCTTCTTCTTGCTCTTTCATCAGCCTCTTGGATATTATTCTCCAACAGAGTACTTGCCAAGACGATTCTAACGAGCCCAAACACGATGGGGTTGTATGGTTTCATCATAGTGTTCGTGTACCATTCTTCCGGCTCCATCGTCAGATCAGCTCAATGATACCATAATATTACATTACTTTCTAGTTCTGACCTGTGTTCAAAGTTTCAAGTCTCTAGTTCATCGGGAAGTTAGTATAAAATCGTTTGAAAAATTTGTGCTCAAACAAACAAACGAAAACACAAACAAACGTGCAAGCAACCTTATAAAAACGTGGCAGAAGTATTAATTGTAAATAAAGAACTACCTTGTCAACCTCTCTCCCTGGCCCGGCTAAAGGCAAGGAATAGAGTGAGCAGATTCTAAATATTTACAAATAAAACAGGAAGATTAAAGTTGTACAAGTATATTTATAAAATTTAAACATTTAAAGAGGAGTAAGAATAAGTATTTAACTTAAAACAAAATCTTATGTTTAGTAAGTAGTTCAAATGGTAATATTACGAGGTACAAAATGTACAAAATGAAATGGGGTGGGCACCTTAACTTTTGCTCTCATAAAATAAGAAAATTTTAGTAAAATTATTTAGCTTGCGAAATTAAAACTTGTTTACAAGATTTTTAAATAAATAAGATGAAATATTAATAAATATGAAAATGGAACGATGTTTTTTCTATAAAGAAAAAATAAATAAATTAAAAAAATATTAAAATGACGACTGCCCTGCCAAAACGAACTAAAAAGTTAAACAACAAGTGTCATTGCAGTCGGGGGACCTTATCATGGAACAATTTTTGATCAAAGAGGTCCCCCGACTGCAATGACACTTGTTGTTTAACTTTTTAGTTCGTTTTGGCAGGGCAGTCGTGTTTTTAATATTTTTTTAATTTATTTATTTTTATTTCACACATTTTAGTGACATAGTATATAGTTTTGGAATGTGCTCATCAAGGCCTTTCATTTGATGCCCATATTGTAATAATAGAAGAAAAAATTTTTTTTTTCACATTTGAATATGGATTCGTACAGTCGCCATATTGATTTTTTCAAAAAAAAATACAGCCAGTGGCACTCCGGATGTTGTAAGGATTATAACGATACCCCATTTATCCAAATCAGTTCAGGCATTTAGAAGTTATGGTGGAATAAAGAAACTCACATACCCACAAACATACATGAATCCTGAACACATAACACTCTTTTTGCTTTGGGCAGTCGTGTAAAAACACAACGTTACAATACCCCCCTTCCCATTAAAGTTTTGAACGTAAGGGAGAAACGAAAAGCTGCCCTCAGCGTTATACTAAAACAACAAGAAGAAGACAAAATAAAATTATGAGTACTGGGTAGAAACATCCAGTAATAGAAGAGGCGCTAAGCAAGAACGAAAATACTAACCGATGTAAACCCAGTGAATTGGTTCAAATTTGATTTACATTTGAATCACAAGCTCCCGTGTCTAAGCCATAGAGTCACAACCCGCTCCTGAAAAATATACATAGTGAAGGCTTATTTAACGAGTCACAAACCGCTTGAGTGAATGGCTTATTTAAAGCCGACACGGTAACATCGAGGAAACAAATGTAATTCAAATCGAAACCCAATATCGAATGTATTTACAACAAAAAAAAATAAAGCTCCGGTCATCTTTGTGATGGGAAGGTCTCCTAGAAAACGACCCCCACACTCAGAGACTGGACACAAACTACGCCTGTGTATGGCCCTAAACACGGGTCGTACACTAGCCTACCTACACTAACCAAAATTAGATACTAACAAATAAACATAAATACCAACATACATATTTACATACGCTGGGCAAACAGCACACCTACCCTAGAACCTAACACTATACAAAACACAGTATTTACAAAATCCTATTGGACACAGGCGGAGCACTAGCCCTTCGAACCTGATCCTAGGTCAGACCCCCATGACCTATAACCCCACAGCTGCCAAGGTGTTGGTTGCGCTGGTAAGAAAAAGACATTGATCGCCTCTTACGATGCCCGTGTAGGGATGACACTATTCTAGATCCGGTATCACACGGAATTGGCACTACGATGATGTTTTGTGCAGCAAAGACATTCGTCGCCTCTTACGACTCCCGTGTAGGGGTGATATTATTCTGGTTCCGATACCACACGGAATTAGATAAAATATTTACACCTTAATATCTTTTACATGCCAAATGCCCAGCGATCTACTACTATCTACAGTTTCTAATTCAAGTACCAGAGGAGAGATGACTCTGCGTACTTTACATTTTTCATACTTGGGTGCGAGCTTTGCTGCCTTATACTGGGCTGCATCGCTCTGGGTATAAGATTTTTTATATACATTTTGGCCAACAGTAAATGATGAAGCTGGACGCCTCCGGAGGTTATAATATTTAGAGTTCTGCTGGTGAGCTTTTACTAAGTGACTGCGAACTGTCGCAAAAATATCGCTTAGAACACCAAGTTCACCCGCATACTCCTCCCTTGGCAAATAAATGTCATATTCACTGCCGTCGGCCTGTTTATAAAATGAGCCGTTTACTACAGGTTCTCGACCATGTACTAAAAAGAACGGCGAGAAGCCTGTAGTCTCGTTGATTGCGCTATTTATTGCAAATTGTATTTGTGAAAGATTTGTATCCCAAGAGCGATGGTCACTTTTAACGTACGACGCTACCGCAGTCATAACCGTTTTGTTATACCTCTCAACTAAATTCACTTGAGGCGTGTAGCGAGGGCCTAGATGGAAATTAGGCACACCGTATTTATTGAGAATCGCACGAAATTCAGATCCCGTGAATTGCACTCCATTGTCTGCAATTACGGTCTCTGGTATTCCATGGATTAAAAATAGGTGGTTTTCAATTTTTTCGGCAACGGCCGCGCTTGTGGCTCGCCTCAAGGGAAACAACAAAGTATATTTTGAAAAACAACACGTTATGACTAATAAATGCATGTAACCTTTACGTGACTTTGGTAACGGTCCCATTAAATCGGCGGATACCACCTGAAACGGACGGTAGCACCGCTTTGGCTCTCCCATTTGTCCTGGTGTAAGCTTCGTGGAATGTTTATAAGAAGCGCAAACATCACACTTGCTGACAAACTCAGAGACATCTCTAAACATCCCGGGCCAATAATATTGCAAACCTAGTCGCCGATGAGTTTTAAATACTCCAAAGTGACCAGATGTGGGAGGACAATGATTTTCAGAAATAATTTGTTCTCGAACACCCTTTGGAATAACTTTTTTCCAATCAAACTCTTCAGTTAAATTATATTTTGATTTAGTATAACGGAACAAAACGTTATTTTCGATGCGAAAATTTGGAAAATTTTGTGGCGTTGTTTGACACCCGTTAAAAACACGATCATACCAGTCATCGCCCGTAACATTTATCGCATCGCATTTGAGCAAACGAGATAATGTGTCGGGGATGATATTATCCTTCCCTTTCCTATGCTCGATCTCGAAAACAAACTGAGACAAGCGACAACCCCAACGCGCAAGCCTACCACTTGGATTTTCTAACTTCATAAACCATTTCAGTGAAGCATGGTCTGTAACAACTTTAAATGGTCTCGTACCTAAGTACAGTTCAAACTTCTCTACAGAGTAAACAACAGCCAAAGCCTCTCTTTCTGTGGCGCCATAGTTACGCTCACTCTTACCCAAAGAACGGCTTATGTATGCAATCGGATGATCGATGCCATCAAAATTTTGAGTCAACATCCCACCTATCCCATAACTGGATGCGTCACAGTGTACCACAAAGGGCAAGGAAAAATCAGGACAAGCAAGTATTGGCGCTGATACCAAAGCATTTTTCAAGAAATTGAAGGCTTGCTCAGCCTCTGTGGACCAATAAAAGTTTATTTTATTGCTGGTTAAAGCATTTAGAGGCGCAGCTATGGTCGAAAAATCTCGAATAAATCGGCGATACCATGAGCATGTACCGAGAAACATTTTTACTTCTTTTGAAGAAGTCGGAGTTGGAAAATCTAAAATGGCTTGGATTTTCCCAGGGTCTGTTCTTAAACCGTGTTCATCAACAACGTATCCTAAGTACTTTAAAGATTTACGGAAGAAATTACACTTGTCCATATTTATCGTTAAGTTGGCGCCTTTAAGCTTTTCAAAAACACGATTTAAAAGTTTTATATGTGTTTCATAACTTGAGCTCGCTATGACTATGTCGTCAACATATACAAAACATATACCATCAGTCAAGTCACTGTTAAATTGACTTCCAAATAGGGAATCCATTAATCTTTGCTGTCGAGCCGGTGCCCCACAAAGACCAAACGGCATGACAGTAAATTTAAACAACCCTCTCCCAGGAACAGTAAAACTCGTCTTCTCTTGCGAAGCTGAATCAAGGGGTATTTGCCAAAAACTAGATTTAAGGTCAATAGAACTCAGGTATTTAGCCTGTTTTAAACTGTCTAAGATCTGTGGAATATAAGGTATGGCATAAGCATCGCCTTTCGTCACTGCATTCAATTTCCGACAGTCTAAACAGAACCTTAATTGACCATCGGGCTTTTGAACCATGAGTGTAGGGTTATTCCATGGGCTCTCACTCGGCGCGACTACTCCTAACTCTAACATGTGGTCCAACTCTTTGTTAAGATCCCTAAGTTTTTCTGGGGACATAGGGTACGGTTTGCACTTGATAGGGACTGCATTTCCTGTATCAATTGTATGGGACATTAAATGCGTCCTACCTAAGCCAGCTTTATCGAAAGAAATATTTACAAATTTATTTACAACTTCGTCAGCCATAAGTTGTTGGTCTGACGACAAATGTTCATAAGGCTGAATAGAATGAATAGGTTCATTAAGACCCGCTGAACATTTTAAAAAAACAGTTGGCGTTTCAGAATAAAAAACATCCTTAAAAATGTGTGGAGCGATTTGAAACGCCTTCCAAAAATCAACTCCAAATATCACATCAGAAACAATAGACGGTATGATAAAAAATTTAATCACACGTGTTATCCCATTATATGTGATTGGTAAAAACATATATCCTATTGTAGGACTCTCCGCTCCATTTGCCACCAAAACGTTACTCTTAAAACTACTATTTACATTATAACCTATATTTACAAATTTCTCATGAGCCCCGTTTCCTAAAATGGAAACAGCGGCGCCAGAATCTAGCATGCCACATAAAGTAATATCACACACATAAACTTTTAAATAAGGCCTAATGTCACCCTTCTCTGGTTTAAACAGAACCGAAGAGATAGACTTGTATCTAAAAAAATTAGAAACAATTACAAGCCATTCTTTCCACTCGTCAGATTTCGAAGCTTCCACTCCTCGGTTCTGCTTTATTAGTTTTTTGTATTAACACTTGTTTTTTGGGTGCAGTTAGGACAAGATTTAACTGTGTAGCCTATCTCACCACACTCAAAACATTTAATTACCTTTACATCATACTGCTCGGCAACTAGGATTTACTAGTATAGTAAGAGGCCGTGTAAGTTGGCATGTGCAACACAGTGCATTGTTTAGATAGAACGTTCCATTTTCAAATCACTTTACAATTCAAGCATGGGTGAATGCTTTAACTGTAAAGTAACTTTACAATTCAAGCTATGTCAAACTCCTTAGTGAACCAATCTCTTTTCTTATATTATAAACTGTGGAAACTTTTTACTGAAAAAAAAAACAATAAATATGGCGGCATTTCATTTCCGTTCAAGCTATGCAAAACTCCTTGGATTTTGATTTTGATTTTGATTTTGATTTTGATTTTGATTTTGATTTTGATTTTGATTTTGATTTTGATTTTGATTTTGATTTTGATTTTGATCATGATTTTGATTTTGATTTTGATTTTGATTTTGATTTTGATTTTGATTTTGATTTTGATTTTGATTTTGATTTTGATTTTGATTTTGATTTTGATTTTGATTTTTTTTTTTTTTTTTGATTTTTTTTTTTTTTTGATTTTTTTTTTTTATTTTTTTTTTTTATTTTTTTTTTTTCATTTTTTTTTTATTTCATTTACCTCGCACGAATGATGTAAAGTAGTATGCTTACCTCGGTTGTAAGTAGCTATTACACCCTCGAACTATATTCGCCCTCGCTCGCTTCGCTCGCTCGGGCGTCTAAATATCTCGGGTGCACTCGATCCATTAGCGCCCTTTGCGAGCTGCGCTCGCACGGGCGCCAAATTGGATCTTGTTCTGTAATAGCTCACTTACGTCCCTTGTGTAACAAACTACTATTTCAGCGGTGCAATTTTTAAAGGAATGGTTGTCGGTTTTGCAACGACCACAGTATTATATTATATAATTTTGTTATTATTATTAACTTTATTATTTACAGAAAATACCGGTTTAGAAGCAGATTTATATGAATATTCAGGGTTCATACGCAAATTAGCGGGTTCTTTAAACAACAAAGATCTTTGTTGACTCTCCTCAATTTGTCGCAAAACCGATTTCAATTCTATAACCGACTGTACTTTTACCAACGCTAACGGTTGAGAAAAGTGCGGTCGAATGTTGTGGAGTAAAACGTCCAATTTATCATTCTCACTTAAAGGCTTTTTTAAACGAGAAAATAGACAGTTCATTACAGAAAAATAAATATGTACAGGTTCGTCTTTACCCTGAGAACGCGAACGAATTTCCTCTATTAACCTATAATCGTAGTCTATAGGTTCGAATTCATCAAGCAATAACTGTCGCAGCTCTGGCCAACTCGATACCTGATCTTTTATACCCCTATACCAAGTCAACCCTTCTTTGACAAACAAACATACCGCCGCGGAAAAAAGTTTTGCTTGTGGAATGCTATGCGCAATGGCCAACTCCTCCGCTCTCTCTAAAAATGCATGAGGATTTCCTCGGCCATTGAACCTAACACTCCACTTCGAAAAATCATAACATGATGCTGTACTATTAGGCGACGAATGGTTACAGTCAATCGTGACTGGTGTAGGGTCAGCAGAATGTTCGTTACGAATTAAATTATTTTTCAAAGCCATCAACTTTTTCATACAAACAGCCTTACCTTGCGCCTCCGTCTCCGCCTCCGTTGGAACTCGGTCTAACCTAAAATATAAATGACAGAAAAGAGCGCGAGCACGGGACAAAACATTTTTATTACCTGACGAAAGATACTCTTCGAGTTTCAAGTTTAATTCATCCAATTTACGTTGAATAACTGGAAATTCCGTTTCATATTTTGTGTCAACATTAAAAATTTCATCGGGTAACAAATCGTTTTGCAATTTTTTTATCTGACATTTTAATTTAGCAACTGTATCTTCAGGCGTCTCAGCTCTGATCGATACTTCGTAAATAAGCTCGTCTTTTAAAAGCCCGTGAAAATATACTTTCGACAAATCCATTTTAAAAGAGCAAATTCACATAAAGACAATATTATAAAGTACTAAACTTTGCCTACAAAAGTCAAAGTACCTTTATCTACATAAAAAAACAAATTATTTACAAAACGCACTTAAAACAAATCAAATTTTAAAACTTTTCCATTGAAAAATCATGGCAAAACAGTCATGGAATACAAACTTTTACATAAAAATTTACAAAAGATGTAGGTACAACATAATATTTTTTTCACTCCTCTTGCTCAAAAAGTAGGTCATTGTAAGGTACAAGAGCCAGGATAAAATAGCAAAATTACCCCTAGGGGATAAAGTTTTTTCTTTTTTAATGTTTGTCTATTACCAATAAACCTACTAAAACGAAAAAGTCTTTATTCATAATCACGAATAAAAACTCGCTCGATTTTTGAAAATGGAACTAAAAGCAGCGATCTCTTCGGTGAAATCATATACTTATTTATACTCTGTGACTTTAAGTTTAAAATGCGTGCATTGTGTTAGCTGCTACAGTAGAAATTAAAAAAGGCACTGACGCGAAATCTTTCGAATTTTTCTCTAATTCCAAACTGATTGAATTGTGTGACTGTAAGTAAGTAATAGGATAGAAATAATTTTAATCTTTTGCCGTCAAGCACAAATCATTTATTTAAATACTGTATGAAAAGTTTATGAAGTGGAGGATAGAAAAACGAGTGGATTCGTTTACGGAAGTATAAACTATAGGTATTTAATAATGTATTTTATTTTTTCGCATTCGTAGTGAAAAGTAGAGTGTAACACACGACGCTAAAACCCATTGTAACTCGGTTTCTATTTATTCCCTCGCTAAAGCTCGGGAATAAAACTACCTCGTATGCAATGGGTCATTTTAGCGTCTTGTATAACAATCTACTATTTTTTACATTTAAGTACATAAGAGAGAGCAAAAGAAAAGGCCACTAAGTTGGGCGCCAACTGTCAACCTCTCTCCCTGGCCCGGCTAAAGGCAAGGAATAGAGTGAGCAGATTCTAAATATTTACAAATAAAACAGGAAGATTAAAGTTGTACAAGTATATTTATAAAATTTAAACATTTAAAGAGGAGTAAGAATAAGTATTTAACTTAAAACAAAATCTTATGTTTAGTAAGTAGTTCAAATGGTAATATTACGAGGTACAAAATGTACAAAATGAAATGGGGTGGGCACCTTAACTTTTGCTCTCATAAAATAAGAAAATTTTAGTAAAATTATTTAGCTTGCGAAATTAAAACTTGTTTACATGAAATCGTAGTCGCTGCACCGAAGACGCAGTTTTCCTCGCCAAATTAAATAAACGAACGCCCTTACTTGTTGCGACTTCGAAAGAATAAACAGCAGGCCTCAGCATTAACCCTTAAGGTGTGTCCCCACTTAGGCCGCGCTCCGCGCTCCGCGCTCCGCGAACCTCGGAGCGCGCTCCGAATTTACGATCCGACACGGAGCGCGGAGCGCGGTTCGCGGAGCGCGGCGCGCGGAGCGCAGGGGCTATTACGAAAAGTTTAATGCGCAGGGGTCTATTACGAGAAGTTTAAAACGAAGCACGGACGCAGCTGCGTCCGTGCTTCGTTTTGATTGTTTCCTATTACAAATCACTTTCAAGTATATGGGCTACGATAGCCAAATTCAAAATGTTTGTTGTAATTTTCAATTTATTTTGGACCTTGTCTTGACAATGAAGGCTTACATTTTACGTTACTATGGAGTATGGTTGTCTTTTTGTTTATGGGCCGATTTGACCGTTTTCGGTGAAACTCGGTTTTTGGTATTATTTTGACAAAAAAATAGCAACGCAATGTTAAAAATATAAAAAATCCAGGATAACGGGCAACTTTTTTGCTTGGTAGCCAATTTCTATGAAACTCGGTTTTTGTTACTGCTTTAACAAGAAAACAGCAACGCAATGTTAAAAATAGCAAAAATTCCAAGATGGCGGCCAACTTTGTTGTTTGTGAACCGATTTCGATAAAACTCGATTTTTGGGTACTATTTCAAAAATAAAACAGCAACGTAATAATAAAAATTGAAAAAAAATCCAAGATGGCGGCCAACTTTTTTGTTTTTGGGCCCATTTCGATGAAACTTGGTTTTGGGTACTATTTCGAAGATAAAACAGCAACGCAATAATAAAAATTGAAAAAAATCCAAGATGGCGGCCAACTTTTTTGTTTTTGGGCCGATTTCGATGAAACTCGGTTTTGGGTACTATTTCAAAAATAAAACAGCAACGCAATAATAAAAATTGTAAAAAATCCAAGATGGCGGCCAACTTTTTGTTTTTGGGCCGATTTCGATGAAACTCGGTTTTGGGTACTATTTCGAAAATAAATGAGCAACGCAATAATGAAAATTGAAAAAAATTCAAGATGGCGGCCAACTTTTTTGTTTTTGGGCCGATTTCGATGAAACTCGGTTTTTGGTACTATTTCGACAAGAAAACAGCAACGCAATAATAAAAATATAAAATATCCAAGATGGCGGCCAACTTTTTTGTTTTTGGGCTAATTTCGATGAAACTCGGTTTTTAGTACTATTTCGACAAAAAAACAGCAACGCAATAATAAAAATATAAAATATCCAAGATGGCGGCCAACTTTTTTGTTTTTGGGCCGGTTTCGATGAAAATTGTTTTTTGGAACTATTTCGACAATAAAACAGCAACGCAATAATAAAAATATAAAAAATCCAAGATGGCGGCCAACTTTTTGTTTTTGAGCCGATTTCGATGAAACTCGGTTTTGGGTACTATTTCGAAAATAAAACAGCAACGCAATAATAAAAATTAAAAAAAATCCAAGATGGCGGCCAACTTTTTTGTTTTTGGGCCGATTTCGATGAAACTCGGTTTTGGGTACTATTTCAAAAATAAAACAGCAACGCAATAATAAAAATATAAAAAATCCAAGATGGCGGCCAACTTTTTGTTTTTGAGCCGATTTCGATGAAACTCGGTTTTGGGTACTATTTCTAAAATAAAACAGCAACGCAATAATAAAAATTGAAAATATCCAAGATGGCGGCCAACTTTTTTGTTTTTGGGCCCATTTCGATGAAACTTGGTTTTGGGTACTATTTCGAAGATAAAACAGTAACGCAATAATAAAAATTGAAAAAAATCCAAGATGGCGGCCAACTTTTTTGTTTTTGGGCCGATTTCGATGAAACTCGGTTTTGGGTACTATTTCGAAGATAAAACAGCAACGCAATAATAAAAATTGAAAAAAATCCAAGATGGCGGCCAACTTTTTTGTTTTTGGGCCGATTTCGATGAAACTCGGTTTTGGGTACTATTTCAAAAATAAAACAGCAACGCAATAATAAAAATTGTAAAAAATCCAAGATGGCGGCCAACTTTTTGTTTTTGGGCCGATTTCTATGAAACTCGGTTTTGGGTACTATTTCGAAAATAAATGAGCAACGCAATAATGAAAATTGAAAAAAAATCAAGATGGCGGCCAACTTTTTTGTTTTTGGGCCGATTTCGATGAAACTCGGTTTTTGGTACTATTTCGAAAATAAATCAGCAACGCAATAATAAAAATTGAAAAAATCCAAGATGGCGGCCAACTTTTTCTTTTTGCACCGATTATGATAGAACTCGGTTTTTAGTACTAGTTCGACAAGAAAACAGCAACGCAATAATAAAAATATAAAATATCCAAGATGGCGGCCAACTTTTTTGTTTTTGGGCTAATTTCGATGAAACTCGGTTTGTAGTACTATTTCGACAACAAAACAGCAACGCAATAATAAAAATTGAAAAAAATTCAAAATGGCGGCCATCTTTTTTGTTTTTGGGCCGATTTCGATGAAACTCGATTTTTGGTACTATTTCAAAAGTAAAACACCAACGCAATAATAAAATATAAAAAAAAATCCAAAATGGTGGCCAACTTTTTTGTTTTTGGGCCGATTTCGATGAAACTCGATTTTTGGTACTATTTCGACAATAAAAGAGCAACGCAATAATAAAAATATAAAAAATCCAAGATTGCGGCCAGATTTTTTGTTTGTGGTCCGATTTAAATAAAACTCGGTTTTTGTTACTATTTTGATAAGAAAATAGCAACGCAATAATAACAAAAAATCCAAGATGGCGGCCAACTTTTTGTTTGTGGTCCGATTTAAATAAAACTCGGTTTTTGTTTCTATTTTGACAAGAAAACAGCAACGCAATAATAAAGATATTAAAAATTCCAGGATGCGGCCAAATTCTTTAATTGTTTTACTTTTTTTTTACAACCGAGTTACATCAAAATCAAACTAAAATCAAAGTCAAGTAAGTTCGCAGTCATCTTGACCTTTTGTCATTGTTTACATTGCGTTATTCTTGTCCTTTATGGGAGAAATTAAGTTTGGGTATTATTTAATCGGGTTAAAGTACAGTCAGCGTTAAATTGATTTGAGCGTCTAGAGTAGCCAAAATGATCTGAAAACAAAAATTAACAGATCTCGTGCCTCTCACGTCACGACCTTCTGGTACATTGAAAATTAATTTAATGAATTTAACAAAATATTTATTTTTATTCCATTCTTATAGATTTTAATATTTTATTGAAAGGTGACTTATTTTATTGAATTTTTTTGAAAATTTAAAAACCTTTTCTGAAATAACCTAATAAAAATAATCAAAATTAAATTCAGCATGCGAGACTCTCGCGCCGACTTTATCATCACTCGAATGTGCTACAACAACCCTCATTTTATTGCAATTGTAAACTATGTTTCCCTTTTTTTTATTTATTTATCCTTACATACAGGGTCATTTTTGGACCCCTTTTAAAATTTTGTCAGGTCATTCTATAACAGCGGTACAATCAATTTATGAAGTAAAACAAAAACATTTTTTTTACATTTTTACCCCAAACTTTTCCCTACACAAATTGAAATTGTTGTCACCGTTTGCGCGTCGCACGGTCGACCCGCGCGAGCCCCCCTCCCGCCACTCGCCTTCCCCCGCTCGCGTCCCGTTCGTGACGGTGAGCGTGCGCGCCTAGATTTTTAGGATATAAAAAGTGGCTGAAAACTGAGAATTTAAAAAGAAATAAATTAGAATTATCTCACCTAATTTCTTTTTATTACTTCCTTGAACTTATATTTGATTTTGTAAAGGGGTCGCAAAATTACCCTGTATAATAAAACAGTAAAAAAGTGTGTCTGCTGTACATTACATATATTTAAAAAAAAAATATGTGGGACGATGGAGACATAGTAATAGAGTAAGAATTTAGAAAAAAAGTGTGTCTGTTTGTCTGTTTGAACACGCTAATCTCAGGAAATACTGAACGGATTCGAATGAATCTTTTTTTGTAATATAGCTGTTAAGCCTGGGTATTGTTTAGAGTATAATGATTTTGGAAATTGGAACACCTGATGCAGTACCATAATGGTCCAGCTAAACTATACAAAATACAAAAATGACACCTTAACAAAAGTTGTTCAGCCTGATGAGCATTTTTTGTTGAGATATAAAAATCTAAGATCTGGAAAACCTGATGCAGAACCATAATGGTACAGCTAAACTATACAAAATATAAAAATGACACCTTTGCAAAAGTTGTTCAGCCTGATGAGCATTTTATGTTGAGGTAAAAAAATCGAAGATCTGGAATACCTGGATGACCTTATATGAATACGCCGGAGTAATAATGTCCACGCGTACGAAGTCGCAGGCATCAGCTAGTCAAAAATAAAACATTACATTAGTGTTACACGCACCAAAAATCACGTACATTTGTCCGTTGCGGATTGATTTGATGCTAGTACGTATGACAACATTAGGTAGGTAAGTACTATTATACAATTACTTAGGTAGGTAAGTACAAAGAGAATGTAAAAAAACTAGCGTTTTACGTAAAGATATTTTAGAACTGACAAAAAACATCGAGTTACTCACTTACTAGTCTTACTACAAGTGCAGATTACATAATACTATAGAAACAGGTAAAGACTATAACATTTATCTATAACAAGTGAGTCGTATAGAATCAAAGGCGGCAATGTAGGGTATTTGTCAAAAATGACTTATTGATACAGCAGCATTGCAAATTTTAAACGTCATCGACTGTTAATATTGTTGATATTAAGGTTTTAACATTTTTCATTATTTATTATCTTTAAATCAAATGGACAATGCAACTTATTGGCCCAATTTTTTTAAAGGTATGGTACAGGAATGAAACTTGTTTCCAAGTAAGTATAAATTTTATCATTAGGGTTGACTTTTACTATGGCACCAAAAAATCTTAGGTGCCACTAACGCCAGAAAAAAATCGTTCATATTTTTTTGGCTTCAGTGCAGTTGTAACTTTTTTTCACCAGGATAGATATTTTGGTGCCTTAGTAAAAGTCAGCCCTAATGATACTATCGATATTTCGAAACAAGTTTCATTCCTGTACCATACTTTTCAAGATCTGTCTATTGGGCAAAGCCAGATGACGAAGCCAAAAACTGACGACGGACGCATCATCTCAGCGAAGCCTAAAATCCTGAGGGAGATCGATAGTTTCTATGGGCAGTTATATTCCACGCAGACACCTGTTGAAAGCAAGGCTAAAGACCCCAGAGCCAAGCTTACCCGACACTATACCCAAGATACTTCGGACGTCAGCATGCACGAGATTAGTATGGCTCTCAAACAGCTGAAAAACAAAAAGGCGGCGGGTGACGACGGAATCACTACAGAACTTCTGAGAGCGGGTGGTAAGCCGATACTTAAAGTCCTCCAGAAGCTTTTAAATTTTCATCAAAATTAGCCCAAAACAAAAAAGTTGGCCGCCATCTTGGATATTTAACATTTTTATCATTGTGTTGCTGTTTTATTGTCGAAATAGTTCCAAAAAACAAGTTTCATCGAAACCGGCCCAAAAACAAAAAGTTGGCCGCCATCTTGGATATTTTATATTTTTATTATTGCGTTGCTGTTTATTTGTCGAAATAGTACTAAAAATCGAGTTTCATCGAAATCGGCCCAAAAACAAAAAAGTTGGACGCCATTTTGGATTTTTTTCAATTTTTATTATTGCGTTGCTGTTTTTTTGTCGAAATAGTACTAAAAACCGAGTTTCATCGAAATTAGCCCAAAAACAAAAAAGTTGGCCGCCATCTTGGATATTTTATATTTTTATTATTGCGTTGCTGTTTTCTTGTCGAAATAGTACTAAAAACCAAGTTCTATCAAAATCAGCCCAAAAACAAAAAAGTTGGCCGCCATCTTGGATTTTTTCAATTTTTATTATTGCGTTGCTGTTTTATTTTGGAAATAGTACCCAAAGCCGAGTTTCGTCGAAATCGGCCCAAAAACAAAAAAGTTGGCCGCCATCTTGGATTTTTTTATTTTTATTATTGCGTTGCTGTTTTATTTTTGAAATAGTACCCAAAACCGAGTTTCATCGAAATCGGCCCAAAAACAAAAAAGTTGGCCGCCATCTTGGATTTTTTTCAATTTTTTAAATTACGTTGCTGTTTTATTTTCGAAATAGTACCCAAAACCGAGTTTCATCGAAATCGGCTCAAAAACAAAAAGTTGGCCGCCATCTTAGATTTTTATATTTTTATTATTGCGTTGCTGTTTTATTGTCGAAATAGTTCAAAAAAACAATTTTCATCGAAACCGGCCCAAAAACAAAAAAGTTGGCCGCCATCTTGGATATTTTCAATTTTTATTATTGCGTTGCTGTTTTATTTTAGAAATAGTACCCAAAACCGAGTTTCATCGAAATCGGCTCAAAAACAAAAAGTTGGCCGCCATCTTGGATTTTTATATTTTTATTATTGCGTTGCTGTTTTATTATTGAAATAGTACCCAAAACCGAGTTTCATCGAAATCGGCCCAAAAACAAAAAAGTTGGCCGCCATCTTGGATTTTTTTAATTTTTATTATTGCGTTGCTGTTTTATTTTCGAAATAGTACCCAAAACCGAGTTTCATCGAAATCGGCTCAAAAACAAAAAGTTGGCCGCCATCTTGGATTTTTTATATTTTTATTATTGCGTTGCTGTTTTATTGTCGAAATAGTTCCAAAAAACAATTTTCATCGAAACCCGCCCAAAAACAAAAAAGTTGGCCGCCATCTTGGATATTTTATATTTTTATTATTGCGTTGCTGTTTTTTTGTCGAAATAGTACTAAAAACCGAGTTTCATCGAAATTAGCCCAAAAACAAAAAAGTTGGCCGCCATCTTGGATATTTTATATTTTTATTATTGCGTTGCTGTTTTCTTGTCGAAATAGTACTAAAAACCGAGTTCTATCAAAATCGGCCCAAAGACAAAAAAGTTGGCCGCCATCTTGGATTTTTTCAATTTTTATTATTGCGTTGCTGTTTTATTTTCGAAATAGTACCCAAAACCGAGTTTCATCGAAATCGGCTCAAAAACAAAAAGTTGGCCGCCATCTTTGATTTTTTTTATTTTTATTATTGCGTTGCTGTTTTATTTTTGAAATAGTACCCAAAACCGAGTTTCATCGAAATCGGCCCAAAAACAAAAAAAGTTGGCCGCCATCTTGGATTTTTTAAATTTTTATTATTGCGTTGCTGTTTTATTTTCGAAATAGTACCCAAAACCGAGTTTCATCGAAATCGGCTCAAAAACAAAAAGTTGGCCGCCATCTTGGATTTTTTATATTTTTATTATTGCGTTGCTGTTTTACTGTCGAAATAGTTCCAAAAAACAATTTTCATCGAAACCGGCCCAAAACAAAAAAGATGGCCGCCATCTTGGATTTTTCAATTTTTATTATTGCGTTGCTGTTTTATTTTCGAAATAGTACCCAAAGCCGAGTTTCATCGAAATCGGCCCAAAAACAAAAAAGTTGGCCGCCATCTTGAATTTTTTTTATTTTTATTATTGCGTTGCTGTTTTATTTTTGAAATAGTACCCAAAACCGAGTTTCATCGAAATCGGCCCAAAAACAAAAAAGTTGGCCGCCATCTTCGATTTTTTAAATTTTTATTATTGCGTTGCTGTTTTATTTTCAAAATAGTTCCCAAAACCGAGTTTCATCGAAATCGGCTCAAAAACAAAAAGTTGGCCGCCATCTTGGATTTTTTATATTTTTATTATTGCGTTGCTGTTTTATTGTCGAAATAGTTCCAAAAAACAATTTTCATCGAAACCGGCCCAAAAACAAAAAAGTTGGCCGCCATCTTGGATATTTTATATTTTTATTATTGCGTTGCTGTTTTCTTGTCGAAATAGTACTAAAAACCGAGTTTCATTGAAATCGGCCCAAAAACAAAAAAGTTGGCCGCCATCTTGAATTTTTTTTTCAATTTTTATTATTGCGTTGCTGTTTTATTTTCGAAATAGTACCCAAAACCGAGTTTCATCGAAATCGGCCCAAAAACAAAAAGTTGGCCGGTATCTTGGAATTTTTATATTTTTGAATATATCGTTGCTTTTTCCTTGTCAAAATAAAAAGAAAAACTGAGTTTCATTGAAATCGGCCCACAAATAAAAAAGTTGACCGCCATCTTGGATTTTTGCTATTATTAACATTGCGTTGCTGTTTTCTTGTCAAAATAGTACCAAAAATCGAGTTTCATTGTAATCGGCCCACAAACAGAAAAGTTGGCCGCCATCTTGGATTTTTGTATGTTTAACATTGCGTTGCTGTTTTCTTGTTAAAGCAGTTACAAAAACCGAGTTTCATAGAAATTGGCTACCACGCAAAAATGTTGCCCGCTATCCTGGATTTTTTATATTTTTAACATTGCGTTGCTATTGTTTGTCAAAATAACACCAAAAACCGAGTTTCACCGAAAACGGTCAAATCGGCCCATAAACAAAAAGACATAACCATACTCCATAGTAACGTAAAATGTAAGTACTTTTTTAGAAACGACTACTGGTAACACTAGAAATCGTGGAATTTGCATTCCGGAATTCAGATATCAAGAAAATACTGTGATCCATGATTCCACTAGCCTACACACCTTAGAGAAGAGAAGTAAGTAGTTTGGTTGACACAATTTTTTATCAACGCCATCTATCGAGCCAACAGGTTTTTTTTCATTACGAAAAGCCTATTGTCAAGACAAGGTCCAAAATAAATTAAAAAATTTTGACACTTTGTATAACCTGATGTGCTGCTGACTGTACATAGGCATGATTGTTAATTCAAAGTTTTACCCCTTCTTTTCCACTCATTATTAAATACACAATAATAATACTGTGGAGACAAAAGTACTTAATAATTAAGTTTATATGAATAAAGCTTATTTGATTACGGGATCGGAGCGCGGAGCGCGGAGCAGACGGAGTTCGCGCGTCCACATATGCTCCGAGGTTCGCGGAGCGCGGAGCGCGGAGCGCGGCCTAAGTGGGGACACACCCTTAGACTTCAGTCAAGCAGCATGAAAATAGCTCGTTGACGTCGTGGCGATAGAAATCGTCACGGTGAGGTTTTACATCCGAATCTTCCAATAATCAAAATAATCATGAAATATTATTATATAATATTATATTTAATATCAATGAATTGATGTATATCTATTTATCCCTCCGCTTCCCTCCTGAAATCAAGGAAAAAAAGAAGGTGTTAAGACAGAAAAAATCGAACAATAAAAATACCCAAATACATAGAAAGGTTTAAAGAAATTTAAGTATAGAAATTAAATACATACCCTTAATCCAATATTAAATACATATAAAAGGTCAGCGTTTGCTTCTCCACTTAGAATAATAAGGCCAAGAATGATAGTATCCTAAAAGGCGGTCTGTCAAAAGTGAGGCAAAAATGAAATTTATGTGTGCGTAAGGTGCTTGTGTTTACGCTCGACGAAACGCACACAGCAAAAAACTAATGTTACCAGTACATGAAATTTTCACTTAAAAGTAGGGAAATTGAAACCATCGTCGTACTTAGAGTTGCGATTGTGTAGATTTCACCATTTACATGTAACTAGAGTTTGCTTGTCAAAACTAGAGATGGGCTAGGGTTTAAACCGAAAGTCTATCTATTATATATATTTTTTAAATAAGATGTCGACTGTGCAATGCTAAAAATGACAAAATTAAAGATGGTGCGAATTTTTTTGTTTATGAACCGATTTTGATGAAACTCGATTTGGGGCACTATTTTGACAAGAAAACAGCAACGCAATGTTAAAAATATAAAAATCCAAAATGGCGGACAACTTTTTTGTTTGAGAGCCGATTTCGATGAAACTCGGTTCGGGGTATTATTTTAACAAGATAACAGCAACGCAATGTTAAAAATGTAAAACATCCAAGATAGCGGCCAACTTTTTTGTTTGTGGGCTGATTTTGATGAAACTCGGTTTGGGGTACTATTTTCGCAAAAAAACAGCAACGCATTGTTAAATATATAAAATAAATCAAGATGGCGGCCAACTTTTTTGTTTGTGGGTCGATTTCGATGAAACTCGGTTCAGGGCACTATTTTCACAAAAAAACAGCAACGCAATGTTAAATATATAAAAAATTCAAGATGGCGGCCAACTTTTTTGTTTGTGGGCCGAATTCGATAAAACTCGCTTCGAGGTACTATTTTAGCAAGATAACAGCAACACGATGTTAAACATTAAAAAAAACAAAGATGGCGGCCAACTTTTTTGTTTGTGGGCCGATTTCGATGAAACTCGGTTCGAGGTACTATTTTAGCAAGATAACAGCAACGCGATGTTAAAAATAAAAAAACAAAGATGGCGGCCTATTTTTTGTTTTTGGGCCGATTTCGATGAAACTCGATTTGGGGCAATATTTTAACAAAAAAACAGCTATGCAATGTTAAAAATATAATAAATCTAAGATGACGGCCAATCTTTGTTTGTGGGTTGATTTCGATGAAACTCGGTTCAGGGCACTATTATCACAAAAAAAAACAGCAACGCAATGTTACATATACAAAAATCCAAGAACGTGGCCAACTTTTTTGTTTGTGGGCCGATTTCAATGAAACTCGATTCGAGGTACTATTTTAATAAGATAACAGCAACGCAATGTTAAAAATATAAAACATGACGCCAAGATGGCGGCCAACTTTTTTGTTTGTGGGCTGATTTTGATGAAACTTGGTTCGGGGTAGTATTTTAATAAAAAACAGCAACGCAATATTAAATATATAAAAAATCCAAGATTGCGGCCAACTTTTTTGTTTGTGGGCCGATTTCGGTGAAACTCGGTTCAGGGCACTATTTTCACAAAAAAACAGCAAGGCAATGTTAAATATATAAAAAATTCAAGATGGCGGCCAACTTTTTTGTTTGTGGGCCGATTTCTATAAAACTCGCTTCGAGGTACTATTTTAGCAAGATAACAGCAACGCGATGTTAAAAATAAAAAAAAAACAAAGATGGCGGCTTACTTTTGTGTTTGTGGGCCGATTTCGATGAAACTCGGTTCGAGGTACTATTTTAATAAGATAACAGCAACGCAATGTAATAAAAATATAAAACATCCAAGATGGTGGCTAACTTTTTTGTTTGTGGGCTGATTTTGATGAAACTTGGTTCGGGGTACTATTTTAACAAAAAAACAGCAACGCAATATATATAAGAAATCCAAGATGGCGGCCAACTTTTCTGTTTGTGGGCCGATTTCGATGAAACTCGGTTCAGGGCACTATTTTCACAAAAAAACAGCAACGCAATGTTAAATATATACAAAATTCAAGATGGCGGCTAAATTTTTTGTTTGTGGGCCGATTTCGATGGAACTCGGTTTGAGGTACTATTTTAGCAAGATAACAGCAACGCAATGTTAAAAATATAAAAAATCCAAGATGGCGGCCAACTTTTTTGTTTTTGGGCCGATTTCTATGAAACTCGATTTGGGGCAATGTTTTAACAAAAAACAGCTATACAATTTAAAAAATATATAAAAAACAAGATGGTGGTCAACTTTTTTGTTTGTGGGCCGATTTTGATGAAACTCGGTTCGAGGTTCTATTTTAATAAGATAACAGCAACGCAATGTTAAAAATATAAAACATCCAATATGGCGGACAACTATTTTGTTTGTGAGCTGATTTTGATGAAACTCGGTTCGTGGTACTATTTTAACAAAAAAACAGCAACGCTATGTTCCAAATATAAAAAGTTCAAGATGGCGGCAAACTTTTTTGTTTTACGGGCCGATTTTAGTGCGACTTGATTTAGGGCACTATTTTTCCAAGAATACAGCAACGCAATGTTAAAAATATAAAAAATCCAAGATGGCGGCTAACTTTTTTTTGTGGGCTGATTTTGATGAAACTCGGTTAAGAGTACTATTTTAACAAGAAAATAGCAACGAAATGTTAAAAAAAAATCCACGATTAAAAGGAATTAAAATAAAACGTCATGAGCAATTAAAAGTTCTAGTTTTAATTGTATCTCTGTATAATTATTTTTGGTATTTAACAAGAATTCCAAGCATACAATTACTCGATATCATGGGAAAGTACTAGTATTACCAGTTTAAACAGTATTCAATACAATAATACACTGATACCTGACCTTAAGCAGTGGTATCTCTCCAGCAGGAATAGCGTATCGCGACAAATTTATCAAAGTCATCTGGTATTATGACTTTATTTAACAACTTTATTGAAAACACTTATTTCACTGTTCAACCTTTCACTGTGACGACTTGAGCTCGACTGAGCGCGCCTCTACCCCGTCACCGCATATTTAAACGTTATGCGTGGCGTGGTAGGGGCGAGCGTGGCGTGACTGGCGTGGTAGGGGCGACTGCAGTCACCCGATTACTACAACTACCGTTTAAGTACTTTTTAATGGAATAAACACACAAATTTAGTTGTACTACATGGTTCATCACGAATAATAATTAAAGTAATTTATACAGTAACCTTACAGTCGGCCATCCTGCTAGAGCGAGTCCCATCGCGTAAAACAATATCTTTTATAACTTTGAGTACATCCATTCAATTAGTCATAAAATATTCTTAAATAAAAACATTATTTTATTAGAAGAAAAACAGCAGCCTTCCAACAAAATATTTCGCATTTTTGCGAAAGTCATAATTATTATTTAATTACATTACAAATATTTATTGCATGACACAAAACGTAATTACGTTTTTATTTATACATAAGTAGGTATTCAGAAAACATCCCGTTAGAGAAAGGGTATGTATATAAAGTGACATTTATTTGTCTACAATTAACGTAATTAGATTACTTAATTTAATTAAACTTAAAATTTTACAATTCAATTCAACTCTGTTTACATCAATAAAAATATAGTCGTATGGCATTTCATCCGAGCACGTTATAAACACGAGCAATAGCTTGTTTAACGATAGATTATCAACATCAAAATTCATTAATATAATTACAAGATACTTTAGAAATTAAAAATGGATGTATACCTTAAATAAATTGCTAAGGGGTTAATATTTCATTGCACCGAATTATAAAAATTGCAAACTTAGAAATATTTTTTTATCATTAGCTATTGCAACTTATTTTATTTACTTAAGTCTTAGAATCATTAGTTACGTGTAGGCATTTCAATATTTGTCTCCAATACAAACTTAGTTTAGAAAAATACCTACTAACAACAATCAACAAAAAGTCATCAAAACGCTATAAAAGGCTCATCATTAAAATAGAAAATTGAAGTAATCGTTTCTGTAAATATGTATATATATATATATATATATATTACTAAATACTATATTGAATGTAATATCTTTCTCATACCATTTGTAATGCTTGAAATACTTTTATAATTTTTATACCATATTAATTAAAAAATCACGCGCGGCGGCGCTATGGCTATGGGCAGCATTAATTACATGGATTAGACGTTTCAATAAAAATTTGCCCTGAGATAACTTTGGGGTGCACCCAGTGCTTCAATTAGTGTAACACAGTGACAGAAAAAGCATATTTCAGTGACACATGTCATAAACTATTATGATATCCAATAATTTAATCATCAATTTGCAAAAAGTTTTCTTTCTTTTAAGTAGTTATTGTACCTACATAACACTTGTACTATTATGTATTTCGTGACACAACTCAGTAAGAGTAAAATTTATTACTTCTTGAACTAATAAAAAATAGCATTCTACATTACAGCAAGGTAAAAAAAACTTTTTATTTTATTTACAAAGTATTCTGAAGGTCTTTTAAATTAGTAATGGTTTTAAATTTACCCTTACTAATTTAACCAGGTTAACCTTTTGTTTAGTTATATACATTAGCATACTTCCCTATATAATGGATATGTAAATGTAATATGTACTAAAGAGAAGTTTAGATATCGTAGAAGTGACTCCACTATACACACAGTACGTTATGTGGAGGTACCTTCCTTGAATATAACTGCACATTTTAAAAACTCGATCAGAATAAACACTAAGTAATAAATGATTTTAGAAATCAGTATTTTGGTAATCTTACTTCCCATAGCGGGCACACAGAGTCCAAATACAAATCACATTATGTATTATCAATCCATGTACAAAAGTAATTAGCTATAATCCCACACAAGCACCACCCTTACTATCTATCTGGTTAAATTTTTTTTTCCAGTACCTACGGTGCCCAATATAATGTGTTCTAAAAGCAGATTGAATTGTCCTACTAAGTAAGTAGTTACTTCATTCTATCGCGACCCTCAGTCATGAGGAACAAGAAAAATCATGATAAAAGGATTTTTTTTCTTTTTAATATTATTTCATTTTAATGAGGAGCACTGTCATCACCAGGACCGTGCGTTAGTCTACAGAATTACTTAATTGTTTTGTGAAAAGTTTCACCTAGTTTATGGATCGCCTTGAATTTCTCAAATAGAAAAGGCAGGGTAAATTACCCAATTATTGGTATTTAGAGTAATAAACCGAAACAATAAATTTTGCCTATTGATTTTAGTAGCTCTATTTGAAATAAACATAGTGGGTGCTACACGCAACGCAATACACAATACGGATTCTCTCTTTTTTTTTGTATTTTGTATGTATGTCGTTTTAAGCTATTACCACCACACATACACCATCATATTATGTATAAATAAATAAACCCATAGTCCATTCATTAGTACCCTTCAACCTATTATTGGCATGTACCGATCAAATTACTGGTACACCTTACGCCAATAATAATTTAATAGGCAACAGTTAATAAAATTATAGGTATTATTCTCAGTACCTTTATTAAAATATTGGCATGCTTTCACCAAGTACAGGTACAACTTAGAAGTTTTATTTTCGACTATTGGAATAGGGCCAATTTTTTGAAGCCTTATAGAAAACTTCATTATTATTTATGAATTATTTAATTTCAAATTTGTCCTGAATACTAACATAGGATTTAAGTTAACTGTTACTAACAAAATGGATTGTAATATCTGAATTATGAAATAAATTATTATTATTATTTCCATTATTTGATTAAAAAAATACATTAAATGATCATTGAAAATAAGGTTCTAATTTCTCATTAAATATTAAGATAATATGCCAAAACATTATAATTGAGTTTTTTCCATAATTAGGTAACACAGTTTATCGAATAATATTCATGTTTTTTTATGTTAAGTTTAGAGTGCCAACAAATATAAGGGTGTAATAACAGGTCAAGTCACCCCTACATGATTGACGTGAGAAAATTATGTTAAAATTGTAATAATCCGGTATCGGAGATATAATGCAATGAATACGAAAATAATTATTTTGTCTAGAAATTGTATCATTGATTACGAAATTTCATTTCATTTTTTTCATTTAAAAATTCTTTATTTCATATTATAAACAATATTGTAACAAGTACTAAGATAATACATGTACATTGATTAATTTAAAGATACTTCATTAGGCTTAACTTACCACCTACGAATGCTTTAGAAATATATGTTATTCCACTTTAGTTTTATTATCTTGAAATATTAACACACAGCATTTAAATGGCACTATTCGCAGACAAAAAAAAAATCTACAAAACAAAAGTGATTTGCTTATTGCATATCAGATTACGAAATAAAAAGCACAATAGTTTTGTTTTTCAATAACATTTGTAGGAATGTGAAGGAAGAATTAGAATTAATATTAAGTATAGTAAAATTACTGTTGCATTATTGTGTATTATGAATATAGTTTTATTTTAAGATTTATATGTAATTATTTCTTTTATTTATTGTTTGTTCAATTTTTTTTTCTTATCAAATTGGATCAATAATTGTTATCTGAAATAAATGAATTTTATTATTTTTCTTTTACTACCGGTAAACTTCAGTAGAGTAGGTCATTGCTCACAATGGCCATTTAAAAATATATACGCTCAATACACCATTATAAATGGCATCACATTCTTTGTTTTACTAATTACTCATTAAATGACTTGGCAACAGATGCACGAGCTGATCATAGTGTAGTAAAATTAATAAGAATAATATTTGAAATTGAATTACTAGTTTATTAAAAGAACGGTAGGTATAGCCATAATTGGCAATAATACATGGCTGGACTCATTGGACTCAATTAGTTGCATTGCAGTAAATACATTTAAAGAGGATTTACATTCAGCATACTTAATTATTTGCTCTTTATTGTACTCACAAAAGAGTTGCAGAGGAGTTATTAATTAAATCATTGTAAGGAGAACTGGATTTATCTTTCAGATAGCTTTCTTGCAGGTTCCAGCAAACCCAGGACATGTTAGGGATTTTTCAAGTAAGTATGGATAAGTTATGTACTGCAAATATCTAGAGTACTTATGTTTATATTGGTTTTAGTGTGCGTTCGTCGCATCTATATCTTTCATTTTAACTAAGAAAAATAATATAAACAAAACAGTAAAATAATACTTATAACGATGATAAAACATTCTGATGATTTAGATTTAAAAGAAATGATTATAATAATTATAATCTAGAAAACTTGTTAAAAATTACCTTACGGATGTTCGCAATAATTTTACTTGCTTGTCAAACAATATGGCTAAGAACAGTTATTAAAAAATAAATTTAAGTGGAACAAAATTAAGAGAACTTGCATGAGTTGCATGTTCAAAAACCAAATACATAAACAGTTTTTTTTTCACGCTACATACTTAATGTAGTAGTATGTAGCGTATAGTAGCGTGTAGTATTTATACTATGTACATCTAACATAGCAAAACGTTTAAATAATATAAACAGGTGGGTTATTAATTAAGATAAAGATTGCTATCAGATTCAAGCCTCGTACGTACTAAAGTCAACCCTACTCTAGATGATTTTATTACTTAGGTATTTACTTCTTACAACAGACAATTATAATTGCATTCACTTGATAATGCTCTGATAAATTTTGAAAAATGAGATATTGAGAAGCAAGCTTCATGTCCAAGAAAAGTTATAGTCTACCTAAGACTTTCTTTATCTTCGAATTATTTATATTATTCTCTTTAAGCATTTGCGTAAATTATACACACTTTTTCTTTATTTAATAATCAATAAAACTAACTTAAATTAATGTTATCAACTCAATCTATTGCAATTCTTTTCAAATAAGTATATTCATCGATGAAGTCTGTCTTAAGCCTAAGTTATGACTCTTGATATCGTATAAACCAGCACGAATGCTTGCGACTGTAGCTGACTTTCAAGCGCCCGCTTCCTTACTCAAGATATTGCCGTCTGAATATTTTACTAGTTGTTACTACGGACGCCTTACGCTCTCACAGCTGCGTCTTAAATTGTACAATTTTGAACAAAGATTACACAGTATTACTTAATTTATCGATCGATATGATAACCAATAATAGACCTATAGTCTCGGAACATAATATAAAAAACGTAGCTAGCTTTCTAGTTATTCTTAATAACAGTTTTTTTTAATAAGAAATAGTTTATTTGTTATTAATTAAAAATGTGATAATGCCAATAATTTCGATAATTCTTACTATGAAAATTCCTTCTAGCGTTGTACGGCCTCTCAAGGATGATGCCTTACGTTCTCACAGCTGTATTTTAAAATATATAAACAGCTTATATACGACACACCGAGCGCTTGCGGCTTTGTCCGACTATGTCAGGCTCCCTTCCGCTCCCTCACTCGTGTCGCAAAATATTACGATTCGAAATTGCGTTTGACGCTTTACGCCCTCATAGCTGCGTCTTAATTATATAAACAGAGAAAGTAAATAAGACATACCGAGCGCTTGCGGCTTTGCCCGACTATGTCAGGCTCCCTTCCGCTCCCTCACTCGTATCACTATTACAATTTGAAATTTCGTGTAACCACGTAGTGGACGCTCAACAGCATCAGTTGGAGTCAAAATTGTTGCTATGAATCTTGCACTCAACTTCCAATTTGCGATATGCATTTTTCATTGCTGAAACTTGCACAAAATTTTATGTAATTAATCACTATTTGTCACCCAATAACTTTAGAATGGTCTTATCATATTTAATTAATTGGGCAACTGAATTGTTATATGATTGTAGGTACAGAATCCGTTATCTATGCTCAATATGTTACGTGACACGTGATCTTATTTGTATTCAATGTAAAAAGACAGCAGGGATGGGAAAATGCTAAATTGATCTTAAAAGAACAGTTATTTTCCAACTTTAACTGTAATATTGGTAATATTAGTATTATATCAGTATCAACAAAACGTTTCATGAAAACTAAACCTGTATTAGAGAAAACTATCTTAGAGAGAGAGAGTGAAAAAAAAATGCTACGTAATCCGCCTCTGAGCACTAGAGTGAATAGTTATAGATGATTAGCACAAAAACAAAAAAAACTTAAGGGTTTTAATGATTTCTATAAATAATTTCTCCCTCTAGTTATCATCATAGTATGCTTACGTGGAATTCTCCATTTTATTTATTTTGTGCGGGCAGGATAAGCGAGAATTCTAAAGAAATCTCGTTTATCTCACTTCTGAAGTTAAAAGGAATTAAAATAAAACGTCATGAGCAATTAAAAGTTCTAGTTTTAATTGTATCTCTGTATAATTATTTTTGGTATTTAACAAGAATTCCAAGCATACAATTACTCGATATCATGGGAAAGTACTAGTATTACCAGTTTAAACAGTATTCAATACAATAATACACTGATACCTGACCTTAAGCAGTGGTATCTCTCCAGCAGGAATAGCGTATCGCGACAAATTTATCAAAGTCATCTGGTATTATGACTTTATTTAACAACTTTATTGAAAACACTTATTTCACTGTTCAACCTTTCACTGTGACGACTTGAGCTCGACTGAGCGCGCCTCTACCCCGTCACCGCATATTTAAACGTTATGCGTGGCGTGGTAGGGGCGAGCGTGGCGTGACTGGCGTGGTAGGGGCGACTGCAGTCACCCGATTACTACAACTACCGTTTAAGTACTTTTTAATGGAATAAACACACAAATTTAGTTGTACTACATGGTTCATCACGAATAATAATTAAAGTAATTTATACAGTAACCTTACACGATGGCATCTAAATTTTTGTGTTTGTGCCTGATATCGATGAAACCCGGTTTCGGGTATTATTTTTAAAAGAAAACAGCAACGCAAAGTAAAATACCGGCCAAGTGCGAGTCGCACTCGCGCACGAAGGATTTCGTACCAAATCAGCAAATAATAACTTTTGTGGTATGGGAGCCTTCAATCACGTTTGTAGTATGAGAACCCTCTTTAATATTTTTTTCTGTTTTTAGTATTTGTTGTTATAGCGGCAACAGAAATACAACATCTGTGAAAATTTATGAGATACTGATCCTGATGACAGACAGATAGACAGATGGACAGCAGAGTCTTAGTAATAGGGTTCCGTTTTTACCCTTTGGGTACAGAACCTGGTGGCTAACTTTCTTATTTGTTTTTCTTTTTTTTCAACCGAGTTACATCGAAATAAACCCTAAAACATAGTTCACCGCTATCAACCCTTTGTCATTTTTAGGGTTCCGTACCCAAAGGGTAAAAACGGAACCTTATTAGTAAGACTCCGTTGTCCGTCTGTCTGTCTGTCACTGTCACAAGGCTGTATCTCATGATCCGTGATAGCTAGACAGTTGATTTTTTTACAGATAATGTATTTCTGTTGCTGCTACAAGAAAAAATACTAAAAAAAGAATAAAATATACAAAACCCTTCATGCGCAAGTCCGACTCGTACTTGGCCGATTTTTAACATTTTTATTTATATTGATATTGCTGTTTTCTTATCCACTTGACCGTCCGGGCGCGCGCCTTCAAACCACTCGGTGACGTCCGCCGTGGCTCGCTTGATTAGGTATTTTATTATTATTTGGCCCGCGTGCCGCGAAACGTGAATTACTGGAATACTACTAAGGCTATATCGAAATAAAAAATACCTAAAAATACCTATGAATAGGTTATATTGACTTACTTAAGCTAAAATGCATTAATTCAAGTTAATAATCCAAATTCAATCGTCAAAATCGACGATCACATCACAGAAGTCATTGGATCTACCACACATTTTTTCTCAAAAATATGGAAACCACTATTATAAAACACTTTGATCTATATACCCACCTAAAGTAGAAATAAAAACGATTCTTTTTTCTGTATAACAACTCGCAGAAATAAGCATTAAAACAATCAAAAACCCCCGAAACATCCGATACAATAACGACGCCATTAAATCGCGGACGAAACTACGAAATTTTTGTCGAAATTTCTATTGCCATAGTCGGTTTTTGGATTGGCAAAAATAGCTTACAGTGTATTATTGCCATATGACAAATATCTAGAAACAGACTAGGCTAATTTGCTAAAAAACAGGGGTTTATACCGTCAGTCCGAACTGGTCCATTTATGTACCAGGACGTTTTGCGCACTTTTTTTTCTTGGTGCAAAAACGTACCAGGACGTTCAAGTGGTTATCAAAATAGTACTCTGAAACAAGTTTAATCAAAATCGGCCCACAAACAAAAAGTAAGATGTTATCTTGGATATTTTTATGTTTTTAACATTGGGTTGCTGTTTTCTTATCAAAATAGTACCCCGAACCGAGTTTCAGCGAAAGCGGCCCACAAACAAAAAAGTTGGCCGCCATCTTGGATTTTTTATTTTTAGCATTGCGTTGCTCTTTTCTTGTTAAAATAGTACTCCGAACCGAGTTTCATCGAAATCGGCCCACAACCAAAAAAGTTGGCTGCTATCTTGGATTTTTTATATTTTAAACATTGCGTTGCTATTTTCTTATCAAAATAGTACCCCGAACCGAGTTTCATCGAAATCGACCGACAAACAACAAAGTAGGCCACCATCTTGGAATTTTTATATTTTTAACATTGCGTTGCTGTTTTGTTGTCAAAATAGTACGCCGAACCAAGTTTCATCGAAATCGGCCCTCAAACAACAAAGTTGGCCGCCATCTTGGAATTTTTATATTTTTAACATTGCGTTGCTGTTTTGTTGTCAAAATAGTACGCCGAACACAGTTTCATCGAAATCGGCCCTCAAACAACAAAGTTGGCCGCCATCTTGGATTTTTTATATTTTTAACATTGCGTTGCTGTTTCCTTGTTAAAATAATATTCCGAACCGAGTTTCATCGAAATCGGCCCACAAACAAAAAAGTTGGCTGCCATCTTGGATTTTTTATATTTTTAACATTGCGTTGCTATTTTCTTATCAAAATAGTACCCCGAACCGAGTTTCATCGAAATCGACCGACAAACAACAAAGTAGGCCACCATCTTGGAATTTTTATATTTTTAACATTGCGTTGCTGTTTTGTTGTCAAAATAGTACGCCGAACCAAGTTTCATCGAAATCGGCCCTCAAACAACAAAGTTGGCCGCCATCTTGGATTTTTTATATTTTTAACATTGCGTTGCTGTTTCCTTGTTAAAATAATATTCCGAACCGAGTTTCATCGAAATCGGCCCACAAACAAAAAATTTGGACGCGATCTTGGATTTTTTTATATTTTTAACATTGCGTTGCTGTATTCTTGTCAAAATAGTACCCCAAACCGAGTTTCATCGAAATCGGCCTACAAACAAAAAAGTTGGCCGCCATCTTGGATTTTTTATATTTTTAACATTGCGTTGCTGTTTTGTTGTCAAAATAGTACCCCGAACCCAGTTTCATCGAAATCGGCCCTCAAACAAAAAAGTTGGCGCCCATCTTGGATTTTTTTATATTTTTAACATTGCGTTGCTGTTTCCTTGTTAAAATACTACTCCGAACCGAGTTTCTTCGAAATCGACCCACAAACAAAAAAGTTGGCCGCCATCTTGGATTTTTTTATATTTTTAACATTGCGTTGCTGTTTCCTTGTTAAAATACTACTCAGAACCGAGTTTCTTCGAAATCGACCCACAAACAAAAAAGTTGGCCGCAATCTTGGATTTTTTATATTTTTAACATTGCGTTGCTGTTTTCTTGTCAAAATAGTACCCCGAACCGAGTTTCATCGAAATCGGCCCACAAACAGAAAAGTTGGCCACCATCTAATATTTTTTATCATATATTTTTTTTTCAAAGGAGAACATTGCGTTTTTTCAATGCTAGCAACCATTTTAGTAGATAAGTAGTTGTCGAATTGCGTGGAATCTTAATTATGTAATTGAGATGTGTTTAACTTTTAATTGATCAACTAAGTAAATGCGGGGGAAATTTTTTCCCCGTACTGGCAACATTTTCATAAAATATGAAGTGACAAATATAGTTATTTTTGATGAATGATTTACGTAAAATTGTAAGTGGAAACACGTTAATTAGACGTGAAATGTTATCTACATTCTTTCTAGTGTTTTTTCGATGTAATGTGACCTGATTGTGACATCCGTTCATTGCGCAAACCCTCATTTTTATTGAAATTTTCGGGAGTTGTGTTCGACACGAATATCACTTGAGAAATGGCGGGCCGAATAGTCATACTTAGCCATTCTGGCTCAGTTTGAGTTGCCTCACCATACGGACGCGGACTAGGTATCTGGGTCTTATTAATCTAAGCTTCTCCATGGAAATCTCCTCTATAATAATTTGTACCTAGGTACTTATTTCAAACCTACAAAAAATCAATAAAATCTAAATTAAATGTGAAAACTTTTATTAATATCAACAAAGATCCATCGTCTGATTACTTACCATTTAAAATAAAAGTGATTCGTATCAGGAATCGTCAAAAGGAAACGTTTTCATAAAAAAATTGTTTCCAGCAACAAAGTGTGGAGTGAAAAACGCTTCGCGCCGTAAAATGTCAAAAATTTTCTCAAGAAAGCGCGGGAAAAGCCACGAAGACGGCCAACCCAAGAAAAAAAGTAATAGTGTGAAAAGGATGAATGATATAAAATGGCTGTGTAAGTATTGGAAGTTTATGTTGTCTATGCTCATTCATTACTACGGTGTTCTGTAATAGATATATAATCTGCGGTTCTGTTCTTGCAATGGCCGAATGGTGTTGTGAAGTTTCTTATAAATAAAGTCTGATCTTTCTATTACTATGGGGCTTTCATTTAATAAGCAAAGCAAATTTCAGTAGGTTATGGGCCCAGGTGTCCATAGTAAGTCAGATCGACACAGTTTAGATTAGGAAAAGTGTGCCTGTGTACGGCCTTTTGTTCGACCAAAGAAAGTCTGAACACGCGTTTATTAAATTTCGTATTTTGGGGTAGTGGTTCTCTATTTCAGAAACAAAATAAGAACAATGACTACCACGGCAACACAAATCCCACAATTAGAAAGTGGAAATTTTCAAAACTGGCTCTTCAGAATCGAGATTGCGCTTGATGAGAAAGGCATTAGAAATCTTATAAAAGCCAAGATTGATGAACAAGATGTTAAAATAGCTATGCAGGATGCAAAAGCAAGGAATGTTATCATACAAGCATTACCAGATAAGTACCTAGAATATGTCAAAGGTGCAAACACAGCCTTCGATATGATAGAGAAATTAACATGTGCATTTCAAAGAAAAAGTACCCTAAGTACCTTATGCTTAAAAAGACAGCTCATAAATCTGAAGTGCAAGAAAACGGACAGTATTCAAGAACACCTTAATAAGTTTGAAAAATTGGTACAGGATATTGAATCGAACGGAATAAAAATGGAAGAAAAAGAAAAAGTTTGTCAATTACTGTTGAGTGTAGAAGATGCATATCAGCCACTAGTGACAGCACTAGAAATGTCTAACATTGAGCTTACAGTTGAATTTATAAAAGGTAAATTGTTAGATGCCGAAATAAAAGAGAACAGCCATCAAAAGCCAAATAGTTCAGCGAGGAATAATGAGTATGTATTTCAAAGTACTATGATCAAATGCTTTAACTGTGGTGAGCCAAACCATTTTGCTCGGAATTGTCCTAAAAGTACACAAACAAGTCACTTTAACCAAAATAACCATCGTGGAAGAGGTCGAGGTAATACCAGAGCCCGAGGTTATCAACGTCATAACAGGACAAACTATAACAGAAGACTAGCTGCCAACATTGGAGAAGATCAAGTGATAAATAATAATACTATATCATTCGTTGCGGCACAAGCTCATTCAGCAGAAGACACATGTTATGAAAACAATGAGATAGAGTTTGTAATAGACTCCGGCGCATCGTATCATATGGTAAATACAAAATATGAAAAATACATGATAGACATACAGGAAATTCCATTAATAAAAATACAAGTAGTGAACGGAAACACAATATCAGCTAATAAGAAAGGAAAACTTATAGGAACATCAAATGAAGGCATAAGAGTAACTATAGAGGATTGTCTTATAATGGAAAAATTGTCGCACAATTTATTGTCAGTATTAAAGTTAAACGAGAAAGGTATGACAGTAACATTTCAAAAGAAACTTACTTTAATAAGTAACGGTAAAATAAAAGTACAAGGTCAAAGTAATGGAAAATTATGTACTATGAAGATGAATTTAAACGTAACAAATGCATTTCTGACTAAGGAGACAGATGGGAATTTATGGCATAGAAGAATGTGTCATCTAAACTATGGTGGTATGAAAGTCCTTGGACTGCCATTGTCCAATGAGCGTTGCTCAGTATGTATGGAAGCCAAAGCAAGTCGATGTTCGTTTACAGAAAACCCAATACCACGCACTAAAGCTATTGGTCAATTGATTTATTGTGATATTGGAGGCCCGATCACACCCATAAGTAAGGACGGAGAAAGATATTACCTGACAATCATCGATGATTATTCACATTTTATGGAAGTACACCTACTTCATTCGAAGGATGAAGCAAAGAATTATATTATGAGATATATAAAAATAATGAAGAATAATGGAAATAATGTAAAAAGAATAAGAACTGACAGAGGCAAAGAGTTTTTGAATGAAGCACTTAAATCATTCTACGAGGAATATGGTATAATACAAGAAACAACATGCTCATATACCCCCCAACAAAACTCGATATGTGAGAGAATGAATCGGACACTTGCCGACAGAGTAAGAGCTATGCTACTGGAAACAAATCTACCTAAGTATCTATGGGGCGAGGCTATCAGATGTGCAGCTTATACCATAAACAGATCTCCCACAAGAGCACTCAGAGGAGACACACCAGCTAAAATATGGTATGGCAAGAATAACCTAGAAAAAATAAAAGTTTTTGGATCCAAAGCATGGGGAATGATCTTTCCAAGACCAAGCAAACTAGAACCTAGAGCAAAACCTATGATAATGATTGGATACTGTGGATCAGGTTACAGACTATGGGACCCAAGAACAAATGAGATAATTGAGTCACGTGATGTTAGATTTGACGAGTCAGACTACAGATACAATGAAAATGAGAAAGTTATTCACACTATCGCTTACGATGAAGAAGATGAGGTAACTGAAACTTCTAAGTCTCATGAAAGTATGATAGAATTGACGAATATAGGAAATAATGAAAATACAGAGCAAAAGGAAAGCCATGATCAACGCCAAAGAAGACCAATAATATTACCTAAGAAATATGATGATTATGACATGTCAAATATAGCCTATGCACTGATATCAGAAGACCCTATAAGCTATAATGAGGCTATTGAACAAGGAGGATGGAAAGAAGCTATAGAGAAGGAACTAGAAGCACACAGAAAGCTAAGAACATGGGAAGAAAGTGATTTACCGATGGGGCACAAAGCCATTGACACAAAGTGGGTATTCCGAACAAAGGCAGACAATACCAAGAAAGCGCGGTTAGTCGCTAAAGGATTTCAAGAGGAGACCACTCAGAATGTATATGCACCAGTCGCTAGAATGACTACTATAAGATTATTTTTAAATAAAGCCATACAGGAAAACTTAACTATCAGACAACTAGATATACCTACAGCATTTTTAAATGGTGAATTGAAGTCAAACATATACATAAAATATCCTGAAGGGTTAGAAAACAGAAAACAAGGAAAAGTTTTAAAGTTAAGAAAAGCTTTATACGGCTTAAAAGAAGCTCCACGTTGCTGGAATGAAAAGCTTAATAGTTTTCTTACACAAAATGGATTTAAGCAATCCCATAGTGATTTCTGCTTATACATGGGAATAAATGTATACATACTTATATTTGTGGACGATATCCTTATAATCGGAGATGGACAGATTATTATACAGAAGTTAAAACAACAATTTCAAGCTAAAGATATGGGAAATATCGGCAAATTTTTAGGAATGGAAATAACAAGATCAAAAAAAGGAATGGAAATAAAACAAACACAAATTATTGAGAAGATTTTATTAAAATTTCATATGCAAGATTGCAAGGGTTTAAATACACCTATGGAAGTTGGATTGAAGATAAATGAAAATGAAGAAATATTAAGTGACATCCCTTATAGAGAGCTCATCGGGTCACTTATGTATTTAGCTACCATCAGCAGACCAGACATAGCATATGCAACGGGATTTCTCAGCAGATACATGAATCGTCCAACACCAACACTATGGCAGGCTGCGAAGAGAGTCCTGAGATACCTGAAACAGACAAAAGAAAAAGGATTAGTATACAGAAGAGAAGATAATAATTATTTACATGCTTTTTCAGATTCAGACTGGGGAAGTGAACAAATAGATCGGAAAAGCGTCAGTGGCGTTGCAATATTCCATCGGGGCAACTTGGTCAGCTGGAGCTCCAAGAAGCAGACATCTGTAGCGCTATCAACAGCGGAATCTGAGTATATTGCAGCGGCATTATCTGTAAGTGAAATAATATTCATTAGAGAAGTGTTAAAAGATTTGCAATGTGATAAAAATTTAACTTGTTCATTATCGATTGACAATCAAAGTACAATAAAGATGATAGAAAGTTACGAAAATAGCAAGAGATCCAAACATATTGATATCAAAGTACATTTTATTAAAGATATTGTAAACAAAGGTTTATTAACTTTAAAATATGTTTCTACTAATGAAAATAAAGCAGATATACTTACCAAATCATTATGTCAAGTTAAACATAGTTATTTTTGTGAATTACTAGGTTTGTATTAGTTAAAAAAATGTTTCTATTATAGTGTACATTAATTTGTTATTGTTTCGTAAAAAGTAATTCTCATACCTATGTAATTCTGTTCTATAAACAAATGTGTCGAAGAGGTTATAATTTAGTTTTATCACTTGTCAAAATCAATCTGACAGTCAATGTCAAAAATGTCATTAGTTGTCAATCATATGTCAAAGTCAAATGTATAATGACGTATAAAATGTTGCTAGCTATTAAGTTAAATTTTGCTAAGTTTTTTATTTTGTTTAATGCAAGCTCAAGTTAATTTGCTATTTTGTTTATAATTTAAATTGAAACTTGATCTTGAGCCAGGGTATTGGAAGTTTATGTTGTCTATGCTCATTCATTACTACGGTGTTCTGTAATAGATATATAATCTGCGGTTCTGTTCTTGCAATGGCCGAATGGTGTTGTGAAGTTTCTTATAAATAAAGTCTGATCTTTCTATTACTATGGGGCTTTCATTTAATAAGCAAAGCAAATTTCAGTAGTAAGAAAAGGATAGTAGAATACATCAATATTTTTAAATGTTGTCGACATGAATTAAAAAGTTATAAAAAATAAAATACATAGATACCAAAGAGTTTTATACAAGAAGGTTGATAGTTCGAATTTGGAGTATGGATGAAATGAGGTCGCATGTATGAAATAAATACAGATTAAGGAAAATTAATGAATTTTAATAATAAATTAGTGTTTTATACTTGTAAATAAATAAATAAGATGAAATATTAATAAATATGAAAATGGAACGATGTTTTTTCTATAAAGAAAAAACACAACGTTACAACCTAAGTACTTAAATTTATATTAAACAGTTTAAAGTAATAAGTATGTCTCCGACCAACCATACAGTTTGGTCACCCTAATGAAGAAAGAGATACAATTATCTACTTGACCTCTCTGTCGGCTCGTTTTAGGGCGAAGAGCTCAATCTGGTTTTTAACCGAAGGGATTTGCTACATCTATGGTACGATTAGATTTCTATCCCTGGATTAAAAAATCTACTCTTTGCCACACGTTGCCACAGAACAGGTGTCTTTGCTCTGGACCATGAAATGAATGTACAGTTATTGCTCTGTTGCTCTAGATCTCTGGCACCATTCTGGCCAAGAAGCTTATACTCCCAAGGGAGGGAGATATAAGCTTCTTGATTCTGGCACTGACATCAGTGGTATTTCTTCTTTCAAAGAGTATAATCATAGCCTTCTTTATTTGCAAGCCGTGAACATAAGTTTGGCAACGTCTGTTACTGTCAGTTCGTGGTCATGTCGTCGGCCAGTCTCCATACTAAATGTATGGGAATATTTCAATTTTAAGAGGTCGATATTTTTTTTCCTAGTAATCGTGTGAGAGTTAAAATATGAAAATAATTTAGTTCCTTTATTGAAATGCTTTGTATATTAAACAATAAGAAAAATATCAATGTTAACCAGGAAAAAATGGCTGTCAAAGATGTCATCTTTTTTGTTGATTTTCTTCAGCAGGGAGTTGATTAACACGCCTTCTAGCAATAAATGATATATTATTAGAAAGGTCTTTTAAAGACAAATATTTGCTGTTAATATACTTTATATCAATGGTTAATACTTTTGGAGTTAAAGGTTATTAAAGTATAAAAGTGGTTTATTGTCTATGGGAGTTGATCTACCACACCTATAGAAATGAATGATATATCATAAGAAAGTTTTTTATATGACAAATATTTGCTGTAAACATACTTTCTATTAATTGTTAGTATTTTCGGAGTTTTAGGTCATTAATGTTAAAAAATTGGTCAAGTTTAGAGCTTTATAACTCTCAAAGTACTAATAGTTGACGTTTATAGTAATACAATAAAGTGTTTCAAATTTAAATACCTTTCTAATGATATAAGATTTATTGCTAGAAGAGGCTTAGATCAAAATGCTCATCGTACTAAAGGACCCCCGAAAAGTTCAAATAATTTGACTCAAACCTTATGTTCTAATAAATAAATAATAATAATAAATATAAAACTTTATTGAAATAATCTTACATCACAATTTACAACTAGTTTAAACATAGATAATATAGGAAAAACCAAAAATAAATAAGTTTTAAAATAATTTTATACTATGTGCTTGACCACATGCGATGTTGCCGTTCTGCTCAACTTCAGGGCTTGGAAGATATAGAAGGCTATGGTATAATCATAGCCTTCTATATCTTCCAAGCCCTGAAGTTGAGCAGAACGGCAACATCGCATGTGGTCAAGCACATAGTATAAATTTATTTTCAAAATTATTTATTATTTGTTTTTCCTATATTATCTATGTTTAAACTAGTTGTAAATTGTGATGTAAGATTATTTCATGTGTCATTTTATATGTAAGATTATAAAGTTTTATATTTATTATTATTATTTATTTATTAGAACATAAAGTTTGAGTCAAATTATTTGAACTTCTCGGGGGTCCTTTAGTACGATGAGCATTTTGATTTAAGCCTCCTCTAGCAATAAATCTTACATCATTGGAAAGGTATTTAAATTTGAAACACTTTATTGTAGTACTATAATCGTGAATTATTAGTACTTTGAGAGTTTAACGCTCTAAACTTGACCAATTTTTTTAACATTAATGACCTAAAACTCCGAAATTACTAACAATTAATACAAAGTATGTTTGCAGCAAATATTTGTCATATAAAAACCGTTCTTATGATATATCATTCATTTCTATAGGTGTGGTAGATCAACTCCCATAGACAATAAACCACTTTTATACTTTAATAACCTTTAACTCCAAAAGTATTAACAATTGATATAAAGTATATTAACAGCAAATAGTTGTCTTTAAAAGACCTTTCTAATGATATATCATTTATTGCTAAAGGGCGTGTTAATCAACTCCCTGCTGAAGAAAATCAACAAAAAAGATGACATCTTTGACAGCCATTTTTTCCTGGTTAACATTGATATTTTTCTTATTGTTTAATATACAAAGCATTTCAATAAAAGAACTAAATTATTTTCATATTTTAAACCTCACTTGATTACTATGAAAAAAAATATCGACCTCTTAAAATTGAAATATTCCCATACATTTAGTATGGAGACTGGCCGACGACATGACCACGAACTGACAGTAACAGACGTTGCCAAACTTATGTTCACGGCTTGCAATTAAAGAAGGCTATGGTATAATAAATTAAAATAACAACAAAAAAATTCTTTTTGCAAAAGTCCAAAGAGAATATAATCACTACAAAAGTCTAAATGTCAGGGGTGAAAATTTTCTCTCCACAAAAAAATTAAATATCATGTAAAAAACTATCTTAAAAACATAGCAATTTAAAACAAAGCGGATTAAAGTTAAAAATGTCACTTTTGCATATGGTCGTCGCTGCATTGACCGTACTTCTATTGCTGTTTCGGAAGCGATGCATGTTTGCTCGACTATGCTCGGGCTCGGTAAGTATTGTAATAAACCTAGTCCTTCACTGGTCTTTCTTCCTCTTCCACCTCCCAACTCTCTACCCTATCAGAACTGCCCCCTACTCAAATGGCTAACATTCTATGCGTTATAGTCCAATCAATGAGGATATTTGTTGTATGGCGACTTCCGAATAATTCTCCCGTCTATGAAATTTGGCATGTGATGAAGTTAGGTAATACAGATTACATATGAACAATAATCCAATAAATTTTGTAACGATAAGTTAGGTATTTTTACCTAAATATGAAAATCGCTTATATCTCTCTGTGAATATTTCCTCGGGCTAAAATACTTTCTGTTTACGTACTTATGTATAAGTTAGAATAAGTATGTAAAGAAATCCAATATTTTTTCGATTTCAGTGATACCCCAAATTAAATTTTAACATTTTTCAATATATCTTCTGTTGAAAAATTTATTTGCTGATTATTATTTTTTTTTTTTTTTATTATGAAGATGCAAGGGACATATATTAAATTTAGAAAAAAAAAATACAATTTTATTACATTCTTAATTCAAAAAATTACATTATAAATAAAATATTTCAACTAAATCGCCTGTTCGAGGCAAGGTACCCAAAAGACTAGCAGCATTTCCTCTTTGAATGGCCAAGCTTATGCGTTGAGCAAAGAAATTGCCACTTCTCCGGTCACCCGTTGCCTCAAACAGGCGAGCAGTTAAGTCCTTTAAAAATAACTTTGCGTTAGGTCCCCAAGGGCCCATCGTTTCTACGGCAAAAGGGAGGAAAAAGTATGTCTCACCCAAAGCCTGGTATTTTCGAGTTTTATTTAATTCGGCTGTGATTGCAGCCGCGCATGGCCGGGATGCTGTCGCATCAATATGGGACGGGGCTAAAGTGTCCACACATGTCGCATCCCATACTAGGGTCTTCCCTCTGCTCCAAGGCACAAGCGACATTCCGTCAGGCCTTTTACCATCCGACCGCAACACACCGCTTGGCTCCAAAATGGCAGACACACCAGCAGTCGCTAAAGCTCTGCGAATGGTGTCGTTAATCGAAGCGTGCCTGCTCAAGCGCCCTGCACTCCTCTGGCACGAGAGACCATGATGACCTAGCTCGTTTACCCATTCTCCGCAGCGACACCGATGTGGTTCGTTCGTCTTGATGCCCAGACGGAGGGCTATCGATAGCGTGAGAGTACATTTGTCCAGTAACGTACCGATGTTGGTGGAAGGGTAAGCGTGCAACCAAAGACCTGACTCCCTTTCAGATACTGCCAACAGGCGGGCGCGATCCACTGAATTGTCACACCCCTCCATTAATGCCCGTAACGTGCGCTTGCAGAGGGGCTCGTCCCATTGTCTCTGTGAATGGGGTACTGTTGGGGTATCCTCAGTGCACAGCGACAGCCACTCATCCTTTGCCTCCGAAAGTCCTAGGATCTCAACGGAACCCACTGATGGGTTGAGAACACTACCGCATAATGATCCCGAGGCATGCACGGAAGACAAAAAGGCTGGCAAAGCTATGTCCGAAACTTTTCTTACACCGATTCCTCCATGGCGCGTAGGCAAGGATGCTTGTTGCCAGGCTCTGTCATTTAGTTCACAATTTAAAATCTTAGACAGCGTCTCCTTGATAAGATTATCCAAATTTAACATTTGATCAGGATACCGCCAAAATTGAGAAGCACGGAGGTAGTACGTGAACTTGGGGACAAACAAACAAAACCTAATAATAAAAAGAGCCATGTGAGCGTTTATCTCAAAGAGCCGACAAGACATCTCTCGGAATTTAGTTATTTGCTCTTCTATAAAAAAGGGTATTGATTCGTCGAGAACAGGCGCTCCTAGCAAACGAAGACTAACCTCATCAAGAACCCTAATGCCAGGCGCCAAACACTGAAATTTTGAAATAATGTTTAATTTATCGTTTGCAGAGACAGAGCTTTGTATGTGTAATTCACATTTTCCAAAATTTAATTCTAATCCGATTGATGAGAAGGCGTCAATTAAAAACTTAAAATCTTCGAAAACTGTCTCAGATGTGCCACCCAGTGTGCCATCATCCAAACACCAAATATTAAATTTGGATTTTAATTTTTTAATAATATCATGTATTGCCAAACTAAAAATTGCAGGACCAAGTGGATCACCTTGTTGACAACCGACTGATGAAGAAATTAATTTTTCATTGTAAACCAAATTTGAAGGTGATCCGTAGCATTGCCAAACGTAAGGATAAATGAGCGGTACATGTTTTTTCACTTCTTCTAATATTTTTTTCCTGTCAATTGAATTAAAAGCGTTTTTAATATCGACCTTAAGCAGAACCTCACCCGCAACTGTCGACAAATATGTTCTGGCAGCATGAACCGCCACCTCGCAACCACCCTTGGTACCGAAACCCAACTGGGTTGGTTGGAATAATTGCCCCAAGTCAGGCAGCGCTTTTTGGCAGCACACTTTCGATACCAATCGTCGAAGTGTGTTTCCCATCGCAATTGGCCGTATACCCCCATCCGTTTTCGATAAAGCACACATGCTTGCCCCGTATAAATTTTGTGTGATTTCCGGAGTAACCCTGCCAGATAGCATTAAATTGACTAGTGATACCAAACTAGATATGAGCGCTCTGCCAGCGTCGCCTGTAGTGCCACTTACTAGATCTTTAATATGCTGCGGAGTGAGACCATCAAGACCACCCGTTGAACCACTCCTGAAAGAATGAATAGCAGCCAACACATCCTCCGGCGATGCCTGTATAGCACTGTCCGTTTCTTTAGGCTCCCCCGGTAACTCTAAGTTCGTATCTGGAGTTGGATGCTTTGAGGCCAAAGCGTGATACGTATTCGAATCGTTGGGAGCTGCAGTATCATTAGAAAAGCATAAACGTGCTGCTCCTCTCAAATCACCGTCATTGACCTTTCCTTCAATCTTTCGTATTATAGAAAAGGGCTTCTTTCCATCGGTGACAGTAGCAAAGTTAGGATTATTGTTAAGGCAGTTATTTTTAATTTTTTGCGTTAACGAAACTGATGCGTCACTGTTCTTAGGTGCGTGCAGGGTCGTATAAGAAAAACAAAGGAGTTCCTCCCAACTTGCTTTATCGTTGTTACTTATAACCTTATCTATAACATTTTTCAACCTCTCAGCGACGGTTATTCTTGCACCACGCGGAATCCTTTTAACCAAAGGCAGCCTGGACCTATACCTACCCAGCAATTTCCATAGCGGCTCGTCCTCCCCAGGCGGTTGAGCGTTTAGGAGAGCATTCGCAGTGGCGGCCAGTGTGGAGGGGCCATTACTGCTAGTATTTTTATGGACTTTTCCTGTGTGAATCTTTAAACCTTTCTTTCCTTTGAAAAACCGAGGCTGAGAACATTGACTGCATATCTCGAAAGAAGGTAACGAATGGAATGGTTGAGACATACCTTCTCCCCAATGATTATAAATACAAGTAGTATCATTAACAATTGAAATAACACACTAACACAAACAAAAATAATCAATTATTACAATTACTACAAATTAAGAAAACAATAAGATCATCTATCGAAAAAAATAATTTTTAAAATTACATTAAAAATAATCATTAAAATAATACAAGTACAGTAAATTGGATATAATTATATAGCTAAAAAAAACTTCATAAATAATTTTATAAAAAGACAATTTATAAAAAAGCATATTAAAATATACAGTCAAATTGTCAGATAAAAAAGTAGGTATCTTGTTTTAAATGTAAACATTCCAAGTTAAGTTTATTTTAAAAATAAAAAGGACAAAAAGGGCGATAATAATTTCAGAACTCTTATGTACCTACAGCTTTCATTATTCGCCGGTAAAACAGGTTAAAATAACTAAAAGATTTAAAAACAAAACAAAAACATTAAAACATAAGATTAAAATAGCCTAGTAAAGTCAATTGGATTGATTTTTCTATTCCTAACTTAATTCATCAAAATTCTAAAAAATATATATATATATATACTGTCAAAAATATAAGATGTCGATTAATAATAAATAAAAGTATTCTAACTTTATTTTAACATTCATTTAATTTTTCCGTTTTCTGATAAAAAAGTCAATATAATTTTTAATTTTAAAAGTAATTAATATGTCATAAATAAATAAAAAACTAAAAATAAATAACTAAAATCAATTCAAAAGTAAAAAATAAAAATAAAAAGTCTTGTAGGTTTGAACCCCGTCTTCTCTGAGTTTGACTGAGATAGCAAATTTACAAACTCCGCCGACTGGCATCTGTGTTAATGGTTTAAATTTATGAATAGAACTCTGCGTTTGATGTTAGTTCGTAGAAATTGCTGGTGTATCGGAAATTAAAATTTTTGCACCAACCCCAAATTCTCCAGGAAAAAAAAAACACTTTCACTAAAAACACAATCTTTGCATATTCTTGTCGTGATATTAAAAATAACAGCTTGCAGAAAACAGCTCACAAATTGGCGATCTGTTGATTTGCTTGAATCCAGGAAAAAATTGAATTCTCTGCCGCACTGTAAACATTCACTTTTCTTCTTTATTTCTTTGCGGTTATGTTAGATAACATTTACTGAGGCTTTTGGTATGCTAAACTATTGATGGTATAAACAATCACACACTTTTAGCTATTTATACTATTTTTAAAAGATTTTTAACAACGAGGCAGATTCTATACCGAACAGCGCCCTCTATGCTCCTATATTAAAGAAGAAAATTTATTAGCTTACTGAACAAAGCTATATATTAAAGGTATAAAAACATATTAAAAAATAATAATCAGCAAAAAAATTTTTCAACAGAAGATATATTGAAAAATATTGAAATTTAAATTTGGGGTATCTTTGAAATCGAAAAGATATTGGATTTCTTTACATACTTATTCTAACTTTTTACATAAGTACGTATACAGAAAGTATTTTAACCCGAGGAAATATTCACAGAGAGATATAAGCGATTTTCATATTTTGGTAAAAATACCTAACTTCTCGTAACAAAATTTATTGGATTATTGTTCATCTGTAATCTGTATTACCTAACTTCATCACATGCCAAATTTCATAGACGGGAGAATTATTCGGGTTGCATAAGCCCCGTTGATTGGACTATTACGCTACATTTACTATTAAAGCTTTAAAATAAGCAGTAAACTCTTAGTAACAATGATATTAAATTCTAAATCTTTGCTTAGTAAACTATAAAATTACGTGCCGTAAGCTTAACAATTCCATATAATACATCAAAGTCGTGTGATTTACACAAAGGAGAATGGCAAACTGGGAACCATTTTCCAAATTCATAAATACTGAGCGTGCCCAATTCGGACCTTATGAGATTTAGAGGTCATAATTTGGTGATTACTTTTCAATTTAAAGTGTTCGTAAAGAAGGAGGCAACATTTAGGAAAACAACGTCATCCGCAACTAAAAATGACAAAAACAGTAAAATTCTAATAGGTAATATAATGTATTAATTATTGAATTCTTATTTTCAATAAGAAAGGGTCTAGCTAGGTATATGAAAAAAATACAATTGTTTTTCGTTTTTGAGGTTAAAATCATGGCCGCCAGGCGCATTACCAATTGACGCGGATTAGTACCTACTATCTACCTATCGTTATCATACTATGTTTCAGGTCAATGATAGATAGGTAGTAGGTAGGTAATTGTCTATTACGGTATAATTACTAAATATTTGTAGATTTAATGACCAGCCTCACCTAAAGCTTTTAAATAAAAATCATTCTGTGTAGGTTATGTAATGTATCCAAAGTAATTGCCTACTAGGTGCTGTTTTGAGGTTAGGTTTTAAAATAACTTTTTATCCCCAGCTTTAAAGTGTATCTTACGATTACATAATTTATTAGGCTTTAATAGAGGATTAAAGTCATGCTATTTACTTCTTGGCACGCTAAGCCTTTATGTGGTTCTGAAAATATATGGACACCTGCCATTCTCCTTTGCGACGTGTGATTTAATCGTACTTAAAGCCTCCGTAAACGTTCAAACGTGTTTGTCAAACACATAAGTGTTTGTCAAGCAGTTTGATCGTTTGCAAGCAAAAACTACCTGTCTTATTCAGAGATGTTTCACAAAACTGGGGTGCAAGACTGTTTTAACAAAACCTGGTTTAATGCTTGTAAACCAATCACAATGCACCCTAAACGTTAACTGTCACTCTGAATACGATTTGCGCTAAAATGGCGTAAATGTTGCCAATCAAACCAATGTTGGCAAATGCGTTTGCCAACATTGGTTTGAACGTGTGCGCTGAGAAAACGTACAAACAAAACCATAGAGAACGTAATCACTCCTGTCAAAAACGTAAAATTTGACAAACGTGTTTGAACGTTTACGGGGGCCTTTATACTTATTGCTCATATTTAAGCTTTAAAAGTAAGCGTAGCGATCAAACGTATAGAATGTTGATAGGGATGGTGCAACCAAATGACATATGGATGTGACACATTGCTGCATTTCTTTGATAAGTTTTTATTTGTGACAAAAAGAAGCTTCAATGTGTTACATCCGGAAAGATTGCGATAGATTTTTAAATTAGACAATAGAAAGGCAGACTTTTGCGGGCTATGCGCTGCGAAAGGCACAATTTGCGCATACCGATACAATATTATGAAGGTACTAAAGTACAAAGGCATAACAGTTCACATTTGATGCGGAACATAATGTTTCGCAAAGTCTTGTTCCGCCTTAACACGACGAGCCAAGGGTCTCGCGGTTCGACGAATCTTGGTTAGAGCTTATAGCCCTAACCCTAAGCCTTAGGGACCTTAGGGTGTATGATTGTGTGGCGCGCTTATAGCCGGTTGCAGACCTATTTAAAACAACTACCTATGTTAGTGTAGCTTAGCTCCACTGACGTCCATTATACATTGTTTAATGGACGTCAGTGCTGGTTATTTTTAATACTTGTGTACATAGTAGCAGCATCGCTTAGCATCATTGCTTAGTTTGGGACCAAATGCATTGGTGTGATTTGTGTGCGCGGGTTTTGGGACATTATAAAATGGCCCACATACTTTTAAGCGGTGTCCTTGAAGGGCTCTAGTACTTGGTTTCGAATGACGCTGTAGCGACACACTTTGTGGCGAAAAAATGTCAGTGTGGTAGTTACGCTAGAGCGAAAAATCATTGGAGCGAAACCCACTCGGTGGAATGACGCGACAGCGGCAAACTTTTTCCGTAACGAGAAACCAATGGTGGCAAAGACGTATTTGTAAATACTGTTTTTTTACCTACTCAAATTATAACATTTTGTTTTGTTGATTAAAGTGAAAATTGAACTTTGTGTTTTATTTTCAACCTTTTGAGTTTCAAACTAGCAAACAATTATATTTCGCCACAAAGTTTGTCGCTGTCGCGTCATTCGACCGAGTAGGTTTCGCTCCAATGATTTTTCGCTCCAGCGTACCTACCAACACTGACATTTTTTCGCCACAACGTGTGTCGCTACAGCGTCATTCGAAACCAAGTACTGGATCCGTTTTAATCAGACTCTAATAATGGCTCAATAATTACAGGCTAAAAAGCCCTGTTCAGAATCACACATGGGCTTCTGCGGTGACTGCAACCTAGTTTCAAGATCATCCCGTTCCCGAAACAGGAAGAGTCAGCACAAGAAACTCAATGGCATGTTTGACCAAGAAGGTGTATCTTTACCCAAGTATAAAAAGGACCCTAAAATACAAGTAGATAACGAGGATATTGATGTTGTACCAGTGGGATAAGCACCACTATATTAAAATTTGTCAAAAGATACGTACCTACCTAATAAAACTGTGACAACCAATGGAGGTCTCGTGCAATAACTGAATTATGTTTATATAAAATCTGGGAAATAAACATTCAAAAATGTATTTGTTTTTATTTAAGTAGGTTGCATTGAAAAGGGGGAGGGGGCACATAAAAGGGGTTTTTTACACGAGTCGACTTGGCAAGCAACTTGGCAGGCGACTTTAGTCAAGCTAGAGTTTCCTAGGATGGCCGTAATATAGTGGCGTTGAATGTTGTTTAAGTAGGTACCTAAACAATACAACGACACCGTAACGTCAGAAACCGCGCCGTATTATTTACATAGATAAACGTTATACGCCGCTAAATTACGGCCGTAATATGACGGCACCGTCATCCTAGGAAACCCTAGCTTTAGCGATTTTTCGACAATCGTTTGTAAAATCGAATCGCCGCCTTTGATTTTACAAGCGATTATCGACAAAAAGCGCTAATTGACTAAAGACGCATGCCAAGTTGCCTGCCAAGTCGTTTCATGTGAATACCCATAAGCAAAAATTCTAACTACTTACGGAGTTTTAATAATAATGGTAAAAAAACTCTGAGTTAGATTTTGCGCGCAAACTTTAACCACTGAATGCGCCGTCCTTCAATATTCAGTTAGATTTAGATGGTTCGTACTAAGGTTATTCTCCTAAAGCCACGTTTTTTTCTCAGTAACATTTTTGAAAATTGTGTATGAATGAATGAATGAATGAAATTTATTTGCATTTGAATAAGGTTACACTCAAGATGGTCATAATAAATTAGTTCAGCTTATTCAGCCATTTACAAATTAGCATGCAAAAATTGTAAAAAAAATGAAATAGAATTAATTTATGAAATTATTAAACCATGTCAATATGCATACAATTACACTTACAATTTATAGAATGTCAATAAAATTAAAATTAAATACAATAAGTCAAATTAATAAATCAATGATGAGTTAAAATTTAAATAGTCCTTAACAGAATAAAAACATTTTTCCATTAGCCAGTTGTATAATGCTCCTTTGAATCTATTAATTGTCAAATATTTTATATGGTCCGGTATATTATTATAAATTTTCATGCACATCCAATAGCAATTTTTTCGGAAACGCGCACTTCTTGGAATTATTGCAGAAACCAATCTACACGAGTTTCTGGTATTACGCGGGTACACATCTTTGGCTTGGCTGAAATAATACATATTTTGCTTAACAAATTTAGCTACTTCAAAAATATAAAGACAGGGAAGTGGCATAATTTTTAATAATTTAAATAGAGGCTTGCATGATTCGTCTGGTGCAATACCACATATTGCCCTGACACATTTCTTTTGTGCTATAAAAGCTTTATTAACATCCGTACTATTTCCCCATATAATTAGTCCATAACGCAAAACTGATTCAATGTAGGCAAAGTATGCTGCAAGAGCTGTACTTCTTGATGCTACTTTGGTTAGTTTATAGAGGGCAAATGAGAATCGATTTATTTTATTACATACTTTTTCTATTTGCCTTTTCCAATCTAGCTTTTCATCAATCTCTAGCCCTAGGAATCTAGTTGCATTTGTGCCTTTAAGCTTTTGTCCGTCAAAGTTAATATTAATAGTCTGATGTAGTATGTTATTAAAATTTATAAAGTAAGTCTTGTCAATATTTATAAATAGATTATTATTTCTAAGCCATTCTACTATCGTTATTATTGTTTTATTTATGTCATTTATATGTTCATTGAATGTCAATTTTTCGTCTGTTTTTACAACCACTGAAATGTCATCCGCAAACAAGACACATCTATGTTTGGTTATTTCTGGAAGGCTATTTATGTAGACTAAGAAAAGGAGAGGTCCTAAAACGCTCCCTTGAGGAACTCCGAATTTATTTTCTTCAAAATCTGATCTATATTTCTGAGCAACGTTTTTAGAATCTAGTTTTGTTATTTCTACTGATTGCATTCGATTTTGCAAATAAGTTTTTATCCAATTTAAAGCATTTCCTCTAACGCCACAATCTTCCAGTTTTTTTAAGAGTTGCTTATGGGAAACAAAATCAAAAGCTTTAGACATGTCGAAGTAAAGCACTGTCGTATAATGTTTGTCATTTAGGCATAAAAGAGTCTCATTTACCATGTCAAATACAGCATGTGTCGTTGATTTACTCTTTTGAAACCCATATTGATTTTGTTTTAAAATATGGTACTTCTCAAAGAAAGATATAAGCTTCGCATGCATAACTTTTTCAAATACTTTTGAAAAAATTGGAACTAGTGTGATAGGACGGTAGTTATCTAGAGTAGCTTTTTTGTCTTTTTTAATAATTGGCTTAATTATAGAATATTTAAGTTTACTTGGAAAAGTCCCAGATACCATTGAGAGGTTTATTAGGTAAGCCAAAACTTTGCTTATTTGTGCATGACTTGCTTTAACTACTCTCGTACATACATCGTAATATTAAAGAAGTGTAATATTAAAGAAAAAACAACAAGGTAACTAAAAGTACCCAATTATATTTAAAAACTCATTTTGTAACGTAACGATGCATGAGTTTTGTGGTCCAATCACTGACGTCTATTTCCTTTGTTCGCTTTAGGACAGATTCGCTTTACGACAGATTCGCTTTACGGCAGATTCGCTTTACGGCAGATTAGCGAAAAAAGGGATTAATAAAACATCAAACAATCACCTAACCCTAAATAATTATTTTATATTCAATTACAAAATAATGTTATATTCAGTCAAAAGTACCAGGGCAACATAACTTACAAAGAGATATTTCGATTTATTTTTTTGAAAAATTAAAGAGCTAAAAGGAATTAGCGAAGCGAATCTGCCGTAAAGCGAATCTGTCGTAAAGCGAACAAGGGGTCCATTTGTATAATGGACGTCTGTTAAGAGTATTTTTTTCTATGGACGTCAGTGGGCCCAATTTCGAATGGGCTGGCCGCCGGTCTTCCGGATCTTTGCTACGTCAACTTCAGCCTTTATTGGCACCGTGGCCGAACCACGACGTATCACACACAGTTAGTCCACGAAGAATGTCAAAATTCCTCGTGGTCAAATCTGTTTGACCACTAAGTTTTACCACGAGGAAGGAAAAGGGTCACAATCACAACTCCCCCTCCATACAACCCCTAGGCCTAGGGTGACTACCACACTTTTTGTAATCAGGAAAACATACCAATCAAGTACCTACATAGCAGTAGTCTGTATAACGGAGCTGAGTCCCACGGAAATCGTTATTTGAAGGCTAAAGGTCTATCTGCACAATATCCGGTCCGTGCCGTGTCCGGGGCCTAAGCTATGTTGGGCGTCTCGTCTCTATAAAGGACCAACGTATTTTGAACTCTGAATTCTGAACGAAGCCGCCGATGATGAAACTCAACGTATATTTGTTTCACATACAGAATCTTAGCACGACCAAGCTAACTTAGGCGTGACACGTCCCGGCCCGGCCACAGCCCGGGGACAGACCTTAAAGGCTCTAAAGAGGTATCCACACTTCCGCTCCGACCTATCTTCTAGCTAGGACAATCTGATTTTCTAGGACAATATTGAACTCTACCTACTAAAGAACAATAATTTCCACTAAAAAGTTAAAAGGTCATGGGCTGACTAAAATTGTTTAATAAAACTAGAGAACCACAAAATATTGAAAATACAAAGCTATCTTATTATTGATGTGAGTGTTCTCGTGTAGGAGATGTGCCAGTCCGTCTTCTGGCTGCCGGTAGCATGAGATATTGCAGGTTCTTTTTGTAGTACGGGCATGCTGGCTCGTCGCAACCCAGTACTTCTGCTTCGTGGATGCCGTGGCCTCTCTGCAGCAACTCGTCGCCTACCAACAAGCGGCGGGCACAAGCTAGCAAGCACGGTCCACAAATGGCCACAGCACACATCGCCACTACGAATTCTATCACTAACATCACCACTTCATGCCACATCATCAGGCTCGGCTCCGCTGCGCCGTTCTTCCATGGGGAGGATGAACAATGGCTTTTCTTCTATTAGCTAAAGAGACACTATAAAACGTGATTAATTTGCCAAAACTTAGAATAGATTTAGCTTTGTAAAATACCTAATGACTTCTAAAAAAATTATTCATGTAAAATAATCTATCAGAAATTTACTTTCAGTGACATAAAATGTGCATAAAATATTTAATGCAAAGAGAGTACAAAAATATACAGTAGTACAAACAAACTCAATGTGCTCGCTAGTGAATTTGTCGAGCCCGCACTGTGTTTTTTTAGGGTTCCGTACCCAAAGTGTAAAAACGGGACCCTATTACTAAGACTCCGCTGTCCGTCTGTCTGTCTATCACCAGGCTGTATCTCATGAATAGTGATAGCTAGACAGTTGAAATTTTCACAGATGATGTATTTCTGTTGCCGCTATAACAACAAATACTAAAAACAGAACAAAATAAATATTTAAGGGGGGCTCCCATACAACAAACGTGTTTTTTGCCGTTTTTTGGTACGGAACCCATCGTGCGCGAGTCCGACTCGCACTTAGCCGGTTTTTTTAATACTCTCGCGTGGCTAAGGAACCCGGTAAACGTTCAAACTGTATCTTTTCCACGAGTGAGTTTTTACTTTTAGGTTTGCTCGGCTACAAGTTCAAATTACAATAATACGTACAAATTGAAGTGACTATAACTTTTCAAATTATAAATGAAAATTAATTGAAGATTATTTCCGCATACAATGGAAGTAATAGTCGAAGATATTATTGTTGGGCAAGGCTTTCGGCCTCTGTGGTTTGTGTGTGATCTATGCTACGTTCGAAGTTTAAGTCTGACAATCTGCTTTACATGCGACAGAATTGTCACTGTATTGACGCACTTCAGATTTCACCGTTATAGAGACAGGTCGACATGTAGAAATAAACTTAAGCAAGTGATTAAGTTAGACATGTGTTAATCACAGAGAAAGCAATAACTACGTAAGAAGAGACGGGACTTCATAGAGCAAAAAAATCTATGAAATGTCAAATCAAACATACCTCATCGTTGCCAACCTAACGACTGTGAAACAATATTTTGCCAACCTACAGGAAAAAAGATAGAGATGGGCGACCTAGTATCAAAATTTTTATCGATATCGATGAATGCACTGAACTGCTCTTACTTAAAGAATAATTTAAAAATCTCCACTAACATGGCACAATGCTCCGTTTTTTAACTAGTACTGAGTCACAAGTATGTTAGAATTGATTATGAAGCATTTAACTGTTGGGCAGTACTTTAAAAAACAGAACATGTGTTCAGTTTAATATTTGAAATAAAGAAATTAAAAATTAAAAGTATTTATTTCTTAAAAATCTTCATTGTACTTCTTCAATTATTTCGACGGCTGATGGTAATGACCTGAAATAAAAAATTATATGTAAACATTTTCATACATAAATTCAAAGATATTAAGGTTTAAAAATGAATTTTGACAGTTTTGTATAACCTCATGTGCTGCTGACTGTACAATGCAACGGGAAAATTATAAAGTGTATATTATATGGTACATTTTTCTTACATTTCTTAGGGTGTGTCCCCACTAAGGCCGCGCTCCGCGCTCCGCGCTCCGCGAACCTCGGAGCATAACTTAGGCCGCGCTCCGCGCTCCGCGCTCCGCGAACCTCGGAGCGCGCTCCGAATTTGCGATCCGACACGGAGCGCGGAGCGCGGAGCGCGGAGCGCCGAGCGCGGTTCGCGGAGCGCGGAGCGCGGAGCGCAGGGTCTAACGAAAAGTGTGGTCTATTACTTAGTGTCCGGACACGAAAGTGGCGGCGGCCGAGCGGTGGCGGGGCGGCGCGGCAGCGGAGCGGCGGCGGGGCGGGGCGATGAGAACGTGGGCACGAAACTTAGCGGTCGGTCAGCCGCGCTAGTAGTGTTGTGACAGATAGGCTAAATACCATTAAGGGCCCGTTGACCTACCGATTTGACCTACTGGTAGGACCACGGTATACCACTAAAGTAACTTCTTATTTTTTTTTATTCCTATTGATGTGTCAAATGTGATGTTGCTATGGAAACAATTTCTTGTTAAATCAATACCGAAAAATATTCAAAGGACGAACTCTGAAATCGCGAAAAAAAAAATCAGCTGTTTCATACAAAAATTTATAACGAAAATTTCAAAATGTATGAAACAGCTGTTTTTTTTTTTCGCGATTTCAGAGTTGGTCCCATAGTAAAAGTTGTTCAGTTTGATGGTCCCTATCTACCCTATTCGGCTTTATAAGGCTTTTACCAAACACCTTGTATATCCTATGTCTAAAAATTTTATTTAGTTCGAAAAAATGGTCTAAGTATAGGCGTTAACTAGTTTCAAAACCGGATTCTTTGCTCATCTTGTGTTTTTTAAATGATGTCCAAGATGCCGACATCCATACTGAATAAATAGGTACTACCTAGTAATCAAACAGACACTATTATAAATTTTAAACTTTTAGATTTTTGCATTCACAATGCTATTTTTATATTAAGATGAATAAATAATGAAAAAATATTAGAAAAAATCGGCTCACCCGTAGCAACTCAGACGGGATCAATATATAGATCCCGTCTGAGTTGCTACGGGTGAGCCGATTTTTTCTAATATTTTTTCATTATTTATTCATCTTAAGACACTATTATATTATTCAACACAACACTACTGTAATCGCGGGCTACCAAATCCAACTAGTTTGTTCATTTGTTTTCGTCGCTCTCCTCCCGCCCGTGCATCGCTCGTCGCCCCGCTCTGCCACCGCCCGTTTCGTGCGCGTCTCCATACTGTGCCATACTGTTGAATGCATCGCCGCCGCTCCGCTGTCGCGCCGCCCCGCTGCCGCTCCGCCGTCGCAGTTTTCGTGCCCGGACACTTATTTTGACAAAAAAATACCAACGCAATGTTAAAAATATAAAAAATCCAGGATAACGGGCAACTTTTTTGCTTGGTAGCCAATTTCTATGAAACTCGGTTTTTGTTACTGCTTTAACAAGAAAACAGCAACGCAATATTAAAAATACAAAAATCCAAGATGGCGGCCAACTTTTCTGTTTGTGGGCCGATTTCGATGAAACTCGATTTTTGGCACTATTTTGACAAGAAAACAGCAACGCAATGTTAAAAATAGCAAAAAAATTCAAGATGGCGGCCAACTTTTTGGTTTTGGGCCGATTTCGATGAAACTCGGTTTTGGGTACTATTTCGAAAATAAAACAGCAACGCAATAATAAAAATTGAAAAAAATCCAAGATGGCGGCCAACTTTTTTGTTTTTGGGCCGATTTCGATGAAACTCGGTTTTGGGTACTATTTCAAAAATAAAACAGCAACGCAATAATAAAAATTGAAAAATATCCAAGATGGCGGCCAACTTTTTTGTTTTTGGGCCGATTTCGATGAAACTCGGTTTTGGGTACTATTTCGAAAATAAAACAGCAACGCAATAATAAAAATTGTAAAAAATCCAAGATGGCGACCAACTTTTTTGTTTTTGGGCCGATTATGATAGAACTCGGTTTTTAGTACTATTTCGAAAATAAAACGGCAACGCAATAATAAAAATTGAAAAAAATCCAAGATGGCAGCCAACTTTTTGTTTTTGGGCTGATTTCGATGAAACTCGGTTTTGGGTACTATTTCAAAAAATAAAACAGCAACGCAATAATAAAAATTGAAAAAATCCAAGATGGTGGCCAACTTTTTTTTTTTTGGGCCGATTTCGACGAAACTCGGTTTTAGGTACTATTTCGAAAATAAAACAGCAACGCAATAATAAAAATATAAAATATCCAAGATGGCGGCCAACTTTTTTGTTTTTGGGCTAATTTCGATGAAACTCGGTTTTTAGTACTATTTCAAAAATAAAACAGCAACGCAATAATAAAAATTGAAAAAAAGCCAAGATGGCGGCCAACTTTTTTGTTTTTGGGCCGATTTCGATGAAACTCGGTTTTGGGTACTATTTCAAAAATAAAACAGCAACGCAATAATAAAAATTGAAAAAAATCCAAGATGGCGGCCAACTTTTTTGTTTTTGGGCCGATTTCGATGAAACTCGGTTTTGGGTACTATTTCGAAAATAAAACAGCAACGCAATAATAAAAATTAAAAAAAATCCAAGATGGCGGCCAACTTTTTTGTTTTTGGGCCGATTATGATAGAACTCGGTTTTTAGTACTATTTCGACAAGAAAACAGCAACGCAATAATAAAAATATAAAATATCCAAGATGGCGGCCAACTTTATTGTTTTTGGGCTTATTTCGATGAAACTCGGTTTTAAGTACTATTTCGACAAAAAAACAGCAACGCAATAATAAAAATTGAAAAAAATCCAAAATGGCGGCCAACTTTTTTGTTTTTGGGCCGATTTCGATGAAACTCGATTTTTGGTACTATTTCGACAATAAAACACCAACGCAATAATAAAATATAAAAAAAATCCAAAATGGTGGCCAACTTTTTTGTTTTTGGGCCGATTTCGATGAAACTCTATTTTTGATACTATTTCGACAATAAAAGAGCAACGCAATAATAAAAATATAAAAAATCCAAGATTGCGGCCAGCTATTTTGTTTGTGGTCCGATTTAAATAAAACTCGGTTTTTGTTACTATTTTGATAAGAAAACAGCAACGCAATAATAATAAATAATCCAAGATGGCGGCCAACTTTTTGTTTGTGGTCCGATTTAAATAAAACTCGGTTTTTGTTTCTATTTTGACAAGAAAACAGCAACGCAATAATAAAAATATTAAAATTCCAGGATGCAGCCAAATTCTTTAATTGTTTTACTTTTTTTTACAACCGAGTTACATCAAAATCAAAGCAAAATCAAAGTCAAGTAAGTTCGCAGTCATCTTGACCTTTTGTCATTGTTTACATTGCGTTATTCTTGTCTTTTATGGGAGAAATTAAGTTTGGGTATTATTTAATCCGGTTTAAGTACAGTCAGCGTTAAATTGATATGAGCGTCTAGAGTAGCCAAAATGATCTGAAAACAAAAATTAACAGATCTCGTGCCTCTCACGACCTTCTGGTACATTGAAAATTAATTTAATGAATTTAACAAAATAATTATTTTTATTCCATTCTTATAGATTTTAATATTTTATTGAATGGTGACTTATTTTATTGAATTTTTCTAAAAATTTTAAAACTTTTTCTGAAATAACCTAATAAAAAAATAATCAAAATTAAATTCAGCATGCGAGACTCTCGCGCCGACTTCATCATCACTCGAATGTGCTATTACAACCCTCATTTAATTGCAATTGTAAACTATGCTTCCCTTTTTTTTTATTTATTTATCCTTACATATAATAAAACAGTAAAAAAAGTGTGTCTGTACATTACATATATTTCAAAAAAAAATATGTGGGACGATGGAGACATAGTAATAGAGTAAGTATTTAGAAAAAAAGTGTGTCTGTTTGAACACTCTAATCTCAGGGAATACTGAACGGATTCGAATGAAACTTTTTTTGTAATATAGCTGTTAAGCCTGGGTATAGTTTAGAGTATAATGATTTTGGAAATTGGAACACCTGATGCATTACCATACAAAACTATACAAAATACAAAAATGACACCTTAACAAAAGTTGTTCAGCCTGATGAGCATTTTTTGTTGAGATATAAAAATCTAAGATCTGGAACACCTGGATGACCTTATATGAATACGCCGGAGTAATAATGTCCACGCGTACGAAGTCGCAGGCATCAGCTAGTCAAAAATAAAACATTACATTAGTGTTACACGCACCAAAAATCACGTAGATTTGTCCGGTGCGGATTGATTTGATGCTAGTACGTATGACAACATTATGTAGGTAAATACTATTATACTATTACTTAGGTAGGTAAGTACAAAGATAATGTAAAAACTAGCGTTTTACGTAAAGATATTTTAGAACTGACAAAAAACATCGAGTTACTCACTTACTAGTCTTACTACAAGCGCAGACAACATAATACTATAGAAACAGGTAAAGACTATAACATTTATCTATAACAAGTGGGTCGTATAGAATCAAAGGCGGCAATGTAGGGTATTTGTCAAAAATTACTTATTGATACAGCAGCATTGCAAATTTTAAACGTCATCGACTGTTAATATTGTTAATATTAAGGTTTTAACATTTTTCATTATTTTTTATCTTTAAATCAAATAGACAATGCAACTTATTGGCCCAATTTTTTTAAAGGTATGGTACAGGAATGAAACTTGTTTCCAAGTAAGTATAAATTTTATCATTAGGGTTGACTCTTACAATGGCACCAAAAAATCTTAGGTGCCACTAACGCCAGAAAAAAATCGTTCATATTTTTTTGGCTTCAGTGCAGTTGTAACTTTTTTCACCAGGACAGATATTTTGGTGCCTTAGTAAAAGTCAGCCCTAATGATAATATCGATATTTCGAAACAAGTTTCATTCCTGTACCATACTTTTCAAGATCTGTCTATTGGGCAAAGCCAGATGACGAAGCTAAAAACTGACGACGGACGCATCATCTCAGCGAAGCCTGAAATCCTGAGGGAGATCGATAGTTTCTATGGGCAGTTATATTCCACGCAGACACCTGTTGAAAGCAAGGCTAAAGACCCCAGAGCCAAGCTTACCCGACACTATACCCAAGATATCATACTTCGGACGTCAGCATGCACGAGATTAGTATGGCTCTCAAACAGCTGAAAAACAAAAAGGTGGCGGGTGACGACGGAATCACTACGGAACTTCTGAGAGCGGGTGGTAAGCCGATACTTAAAGTCCTCCAGAAGCTTTTAAATTTTCATCAAAATTAGCCCAAAAACAAAAAAGTTGGCCGCCATCTTGGATATATAAATTTTTTATCATTGCGCTGCTGTTTTATTGTCGAAATAGTTCCAAAAAACAAGTTTCATCGAAACCGGCCCAAAAACAAAAAGTTGGCCGCCATCTTGGATATTTTATATTTTTATTATTGCGTTGCTGTTTATTTGTCGAAATAGTACTAAAAATCGAGTTTCATCAAAATCGGCCCAAAAACAAAAAAGTTGGCCGCCATTTTGGATTTTTTTCAATTTTTATTATTGCGTTGCTGTTTTTTTTTGTCGAAATAGTACTAAAAACCGAGTTTCATCGAAATTAGCCCAAAAACAAAAAAGTTGGCCGCCATCTTGGATATTTTATATTTTTATTATTGCAATGCTGTTTTCTTGTCAAAATAGTACTAAAAACCGAGTTCTATCAAAATCGGCCCAAAAACAAAAAAGTTGGCCGCCATCTTGGATTTTTTCAGTTTTTATTATTGCGTTGCTGTTTTATTTTTGAAATAGTACCCAAAACCGAGTTTCATCGAAATCGGCCCAAAAACAAAAAAGTTGGCCGCCATCTTGGATTTTTTACAATTTTTATTATTGCGTTGCTGTTTTATTTTCGAAATAGTACCCAAAACCGAGTTTCATCGAAATCGGCTCAAAAACAAAAAGTTGGCCGCCATCTTGGATTTTTTATATTTTTATTATTGCGTTGCTGTTTTATTGTCGAAATAGTTCCAAAAAAACAATTTTCATCGAAACCGGCCCAAAAACAAAAAAGTTGGCCGCCATCTTGGATATTTTATATTTTTATTATTGCGTTGCTGTTTTTTTGTCGAAATAGTACTAAAAACCGAGTTTCATCGAAATTAGCCCAAAAACAAAAAAGTTGGCCGCCATCTTGGATATTTTATATTTTTATTATTGCGTTGCTGTTTTCTTGTCGAAATAGTACCAAAAACCGAGTTTCATCGAAATCGGCCCAAAAACAAAAAAGTTGGCCGCCATCTTGAATTTTTTTCAATTTTCATTATTGCGTTGCTCATTTATTTTCGAAATAGTACCCAAAACCGAGTTTCATCGAAATCGGCCCAAAAACAAAAAGTTGGCCGCCATCTTGGATTTTTTACAATTTTTATTATTGCGTTGCTGTTTTATTTTTGAAATAGTACCCAAAACCGAGTTTCATCGAAATCGGCCCAAAAACAAAAAAGTTGGCCGCCATCTTGGATTTTTTCAATTTTTATTATTGCGTTGCTGTTTTATTTTCGAAATAATACCCAAAACCGAGTTTCATCGAAATCGGCTCAAAAACAAAAAGTTGGCCGCCATCTTGGATTTATTATATTTTTATTATTGCGTTGCTGTTTTATTGACGAAATAGTTCCTAAAAACAATTTTCAGCAAAACCGGCCCAAAAACAAAAAAGTTGGCCGCCATCTTGGATATTTTATATTTTTATTATTGCGTTGCTGTTTTCTTGTCGAAATAGTACTAAAAACCGAGTTTCATTGAAATCGGCCCAAAAACAAAAAAGTTGGCCGCCATCTTGGATATTTTCAATTTTTATTATTGCGTTGCTGTTTTATTTTAGAAATAGTACCCAAAACCGAGTTTCATCGAAATCGGCTCAAAAACAAAAAGTTGGCCGCCATCTTGGATTTTTATATTTTTATTATTGCGTTGCTGTTTTATTATTGAAATAGTACCCAAAACCGAGTTTCATCGAAATCGGGCCCAAAAAACAAAAAAGTTGGCCGCCATCTTGGATTTTTTTAATTTTTATTATTGCGTTGCTGTTTTATTTTCGAAATAGTACCCAAAACCGAGTTTCATCGAAATCGGCTCAAAAACAAAAAGTTGGCCGCCATCTTGGATTTTTTATATTTTTATTATTGCGTTGCTGTTTTATTGTCGAAATAGTTCCAAAAAACAATTTTCATCGAAACCCGCCCAAAAACAAAAAAGTTGGCCGCCATCTTGGATATTTTATATTTTTATTATTGCGTTGCTGTTTTTTTGTCGAAATAGTACTAAAAACCGAGTTTCATCGAAATTAGCCCAAAAACAAAAAAGTTGGCCGCCATCTTGGATATTTTATATTTTTATTATTGCGTTGCTGTTTTCTTGTCGAAATAGTACTAAAAACCGAGTTCTATCAAAATCGGCCCAAAGACAAAAAAGTTGGCCGCCATCTTGGATTTTTTTAATTTTTATTATTGCGTTGCTGTTTTATTTTCGAAATAGTACCCAAAACCGAGTTTCATCGAAATCGGCTCAAAAACAAAAAGTTGGCCGCCATCTTTGATTTTTTTTATTTTTATTATTGCGTTGCTGTTTTATTTTTGAAATAGTACCCAAAACCGAGTTTCATCGAAATCGGCCCAAAAACAAAAAAAGTTGGCCGCCATCTTGGATTTTTTAAATTTTTATTATTGCGTTGCTGTTTTATTTTCGAAATAGTACCCAAAACCGAGTTTCATCGAAATCGGCTCAAAAACAAAAAGTTGGCCGCCATCTTGGATTTTTTATATTTTTATTATTGCGTTGCTGTTTTACTGTCGAAATAGTTCCAAAAAAACAATTTTCATCGAAACCGGCCCAAAACAAAAAAGTTGGCCCGCCATCTTGGATTTTTCAATTTTTATTATTGCGTTGCTGTTTTATTTTCGAAATAGTACCCAAAGCCGAGTTTCATCGAAATCGGCCCAAAAACAAAAAAGTTGGCCGCCATCTTGAATTTTTTTTATTTTTATTATTGCGTTGCTGTTTTATTTTTGAAATAGTACCCAAAACCGAGTTTCATCGAAATCGGCCCAAAAACAAAAAAGTTGGCCGCCATCTTCGATTTTTTAAATTTTTATTATTGCGTTGCTGTTTCATTTTCAAAATAGTTCCCAAAACCGAGTTTCATCGAAATCGGCTCAAAAACAAAAAGTTGGCCGCCATCTTGGATTTTTTATATTTTTATTATTGCGTTGCTGTTTTATTGTCGAAATAGTTCCAAAAAACAATTTTCATCGAAACCGGCCCAAAAACAAAAAAGTTGGCCGCCATCTTGGATATTTTATATTTTTATTATTGCGTTGCTGTTTTCTTGTCGAAATAGTACTAAAAACCGAGTTTCATTGAAATCGGCCCAAAAACAAAAAAGTTGGCCGCCATCTTGAATTTTTTTTTCAATTTTTATTATTGCGTTGCTGTTTTATTTTCGAAATAGTACCCAAAACCGAGTTTCATCGAAATCGGCCCAAAAACAAAAAGTTGGCCGGTATCTTGGAATTTTTATATTTTTGAATATATCGTTGCTTTTTCCTTGTCAAAATAAAAAGAAAAACTGAGTTTCATTGAAATCGGCCCACAAATAAAAAAGTTGACCGCCATCTTGGATTTTTGCTATTATTAACATTGCGTTGCTGTTTTCTTGTCAAAATAGTACCAAAAATCGAGTTTCATTGTAATCGGCCCACAAACAGAAAAGTTGGCCGCCATCTTGGATTTTTGTATGTTTAACATTGCGTTGCTGTTTTCTTGTTAAAGCAGTTACAAAAACCGAGTTTCATAGAAATTGGCTACCACGCAAAAATGTTGCCCGCTATCCTGGATTTTTTATATTTTTAACATTGCGTTGCTATTTTTTTGTCAAAATAACACCAAAAACCGAGTTTCACCGAAAACGGTCAAATCGGCCCATAAACAAAAAGACATAACCATACTCCATAGTAACGTAAAATGTAAGTACTTTTTTAGAAACGACTACTGGTAACACTAGAAATCGTGGAATTTGCATTCCGGAATTCAGATATCAAGAAAATACTGTGATCCATGATTCCACTAGCCTACACACCTTAGAGAAGAGAAGTAAGTAGTTTGGTTGACACAATTTTTTATCAACGCCATCTATCGAGCCAACAGGTTTTTTTTTCATTACGAAAAGCCTATTGTCAAGACAAGGTCCAAAATAAATTAAAAAATTTTGACACTTTGTATAACCTGATGTGCTGCTGACTGTACATAGGCATGATTGTTAATTCAAAGTTTTACCCCTTCTTTTCCACTCATTATTAAATACACAATAATAATACTGTGGAGACAAAAGTACTTAATAATTAAGTTTATATGAATAAAGCTTATTTGATTACGGGATCGGAGCGCGGAGCGCGGAGCGCGGAGCAGACGGAGTTCGCGCGTCCACATATGCTCCGAGGTTCGCGGAGCGCGGAGCGCGGAGCGCGGCCTAAGTGGGGACACACCCTAAGTGGGGACACACCCTGGACGCGCGAAATCTGTCTGCTCCGCGCTCCGCGCTCCGCGCTCCACGCTCCGCGCTCCACGCTCCGCGCTCCGTTCCCGTAATCAAATAAGCTTTATTCATATAAACTTAATTATTAAGTACTTTTGTCTCCACAGTATTATTATTGTGTAATTAATAATGAGTGGAAAAGAAGGGGTAAAACTTTGAATTAACAATCATGCCTATGTACAGTCAGCAGCACATCAGGTTATACAAAGTGTCAAAAATTTTCAATTTATTTTGGACCTTGTCTTGTTTTGAATTTTCAGAAAAATTCAATAAAATAAGTCACCTTTCAATAAAATATTAAAATCTATAAGAATGGAATAAAAATAAATATTTTGTTAAATTCATTAAATTAATTTTCAATGTACCAGAAGGTCGTGAGAGGCACGAGATCTGTTAATTTTTGTTTTCAGATCATTTTGGCTACTCTAGACGCTCAAATCAATTTAACGCTGACTGTACTTTAACCCGATTAAATAATACCCAAACTTAATTTCTCCCATAAAGGACAAGAATAAAGCAATGTAAACAATGACAAAAGGTCAAGATGACTGCGAACTTACTTAACTTTGATTTTGGTTTGATTTTGATGTAACTCGGTTGTAAAAAAAAAAGTAAAACAATTAAAGAATTTGGCCGCATCCTGGAATTTTTAATATTTTTATTATTGCGTTGCTGTTTTCTTGTCAAAATAGAAACAAAAACCAAGTTTTATTTAAATCGGACCACAAACAAAAAGTTGGCCGCCATCTTGGATTTTTTTATTATTATTGCGTTGCTATTTTCTTATCAAAATAGTAACAAAAACCGAGTTTTATTTAAATCTGACCACAAACAAAAAAGCTGGCCGCAATCTTGGATTTTTTATATTTTTATTATTGCGTTGCTCTTTTATTGTCGAATTAGTACCAAAAATCGAGTTTCATCGAAATCGGCCCAAAAACAAAAAAGTTGGCCGCCATCTTGGGTTTTTTTCAATTTTTATTATTGCGTTGCTGTTTTATTTTCGAAATAGTACCCAAAACCAAGTTTCATCGAAATCGGCCCAAAAACAAAAAAGTTGGCCGCCATCTTGGATTTTTTTCAATTTTTATTATTACGTTGCTGTTTTATTTTCGAAATAGTACCCAAAAATCGAGTTTCATCGAAATCGGCCCACAAACAACAAAGTTGGCCGCCATCTTGGAATTTTTGCTATTTTTAACATTGCGTTGCTGTTTTCTTGTCAAAATAGTACCAAAAATCGAGTTTCATCGAAATCGGCCCACAAACAGAAAAGTTGGCCGCCATCTTGGATTTTTGTATTTTTAATATTGCGTTGCTGTTTTCTTGTTAAAGCAGTAACAAAAACCGAGTTTCATAGAAATTGGCTACCAAGCAAAAAAGTTGCCCGTTATCCTGGATTTTTTATATTTTTAACATTGCGTTGCTATTTTTTTGTCAAAATAACACCAAAAACCGAGTTTCACCGAAAACGGTCAAATCGGCCCATAAACAAATAGACAACCATACTCCATAGTAACGTAAAATGTAAGCCTTCATTGTCAAGACAAGGTCAAAATAAATTGAAAATTACAACAAACATTTTGAATTTGGCTATCGTAGCCCATATACTTGAAAGTGATTTGTAATAGGAAACAATCAAAACGAAGCACGGACGCAGCTGCGTCCGTGCTTCGTTTTAAACTTCTCGTAATAGACCCCTGCGCATTAAACTTTTCGTAATAGACCCTGCGCTCCGCGCTCCGCGCTCCGCGCTCCGCGCTCCGTGTCGGATCGCAAATTCGGAGCGCGCTCCGAGGTTCGCGGAGCGCGGAGCGCGGCCTAAGTGGGGACACACCTTTACATTACAACTAAAATTAAAAACATCGATATCGATATTTATGTAAGTAGGTACTCTATTTCCCATCAGCTTATTATTGGACTAAAATTATTATTTACATTCAAATACCTACCAAAAAGTGTAAACGGATGTTAAGTTGATTAATGATTACTCACCGAAGCTCATCAAAAGAAAATTTGGCCATAAAAAACATTTTGTGTCTTCCTTTAGCGCCGATTTCAAACCACAAATTTCACAAATGCTTCATTATGATTTGATTAGGTAGGCACTTAAAATTCGCAACGACTTGACCATTAACCACTGACTTATTATATTACTAGCGTACTATTAACACAAATTGATAATTTTATCATTTTATTAATACTAAAAACTTCCCAAAGAGCTTTTAAATGTACCGCCTTGTACCGCCTATAGTTGCTCTGACTGACAAATGAATGACGTATCATCAAAGAACGAGAAAGAATGAGGAAGAGTGAGACAAATATAGTCGCCATCAAAATTCGTGTTTGTTTCATAGAATTATTTTTTGTATGGAAGTTGCGACAGACTGGTGTTAATAAAGTCACTTCACAAGTCTTCTGGGTTTCATTTCATTGGGCCCACTGCGCTACAATTATACATTTAATGATCACATATTAAGCAAAAAAAGGGCCAAATTCCGAGCCGTGAACATAAGTTTGGCAACGTCTGTTACTGTCAGTTCGTGGTCATGTCGTCCGCCAGTCTCCATACTAAATGTATGGGAATATTTCAATTTTAAGAGGTCGACATTTTTTTTTCATAGTAATCGTGTGAGGTTTAAAATATGAAAATAATTTAGTTCTTTTATTGAAATGCTTTGTATATTAAACAATAAGAAAAATATCAATGTTAACCAGGAAAAAATGGCTGTCAAAGATGTCATCTTTTTTGTTGATTTTCTTCAGCAGGGAGTTGATTAACACGCAATAAATGATATTACATTAGAAAGGTCTTTTAAAGACAAATATTTGCTGTTTATATACTTTATATCAATTGTTAATACTTTTGGAGTTAAAGGTTATTAAAGTATAAAAGTGGTTTATTGTCTATGGGAGTTGATCTACTACACCTATAGAAATGAATAATATATCATAAGAAAGGTTTTTATATGACAAATATTTGCTGCAAACATACTTTCTATTAATTGTTAGTAATTTCGGAGTTTTAGGTCATTAATGTTAAAAAAATTGGTCAAGTTTAGAGCGTTATAACTCTCAAAGTACTAATAGGTGACATTTATAGTAATACAATAAAGTGTTTCAAATTTAAATACCTTTCTAATGATATAAGATTTATTCCTAGAGGAGGCTTAGATCAAAATGCTCATCGTAGTAAAGGACCCCCGAAAAGTTCAAATAATTTGACTCAAACCTTATGTTCTAATAAATAAATAATAATAATAAATATAAAACTTTATTGAAATAATCTTACATCACAATTTACAATTAGTTTAGTTTTTAGATAAAATAGGAAAAACAAATAATAAATAATTTTTAAAATAATTTTATACTATGTGCTTGACCACATGCGATGTTGCCGTTCTGCTCAACTTCAGGGCTTGGAAGATATAGAAGGCTATGGACCTATATTACTTCGCCGGTTTAAAATTCCATATACAATTAGTATTTACATTCGTTCATTCATTCTCTTCGCAAGGCGATACCCAGGTTACGACGTAGTTTGTTAGTGCAAACAAAAATTTCAGCTCGGCTGTTCTAGGCTGTTCCTAAGCTAAGACGTACCTTAACTAAAACATGCTTAACTTGAGTTTAGTGCAAATGGGTGTTAAAGAACCTTCAACCAGGGTCCGACCAGCAGTTTTTACGTGATTAGGCGGGTCCCCACCAAGCGCGCTGCCTCGCGAGGCAAGACGTTAACCGCGTGTGGCGGCTCCCTTTCCCTCTCCCTCTCCCTCATCCTTTCCATCATCCTTTCCCACGCCCCTTCTCGTCCCCGACCTCTTAACAAAAATTTGAGTCCCTATTTCACCTTTATAGGGGCTGAATCATGTCCACCGTATTGGACTTCAAAATAAATGTCATTTTCGCAATCACCATCCCATTAAACCCTAAGAACGATATCCATATTGATTTTTATGTTTACTTACCCATATTACCCCCTTCATCATCATGATCAATTAAATCAATCATCCCGATTTTCAAAATAACATATTATTTGTGTTTGCCTATTTAGTTTTAGACGTGCTCCTATGAATTTTAAAGTTGTAATTTCGATTTTATATTTTTTTTTCATACAAAATTTGAACCCCATTTTCATCCCTTTAGGGGTTAAATCATGTTCATGTTCACCGTGTTGGATTTTAAAATAAATGTCATTTTCGCAATCACTACCTATCCTATAAAATTTCTGAAAATCAACCTCTTAAGGAGTAAATAGGGTAAAAAGCCTAAACTCGATATGGATGTCGTTATTGAGGTTTTATGGGATATTGATTGCGAAAATGGCATTTATTTTTAAGTCCAACATAGTAGCTATGTTTCAACCCCTGAAGGGAAAATGGGGTTCATGTTTTGTATGAAATAATAATATTAAACAAACATTTTAACGTGAAACTTCGTAGGAGTACTTTTAAAAACTAACAAGTTTTAAAAGCAAACAGGTATTTTGTGATTTTCTGATAATGAACCCCTTAGGGGTAGATGGGGTTAATAAACCCATAGAATAGAATAGAACAGAATATCATTTATTTGCATTTGATTCGGGTACTCTGGAGGTCTTTAAAAGATCTGCCTTTTCAACCATTAACCTCTATTGTGGCAGTCAAACAGAATATGTGCGCGCTGTCAAAATAGGTTTGGAATAGCACACAGGTAGTTGTAGCGTGTGGTAAAACATGGAGACTTTTTATTTCGGTCAAAGGTTTCATAGCGTCGATTTTCCAAATGTGCACGCAGAGAAGTCGCGGGCAAAAGCTAGTTGAATATAAAATATGTAAATTTTTATTTGAAATCATTAAATAGCGATACTAAATTATCGATAATATGCCCTATATATACTTATAATAAGCCCTAGTCCACTAGGACCACGAGTACATAGTGGCATACCGTGGTCCTACTGTAGAGCAAATCGGTAGGTCCACGGGCCCGAAAGGCTCATTATATAGTTTTGTGGAAAGTTGATGAAGAAATATAATTGAAATTATTTACTTTACAAATAAAAAAAATATTGAGGTAGGCGACTCCATTCGTAAAAAAATGACTTTGTTCCGATTATGTCAAGAACCGTTGCTTTTTATGTTTTATATTTTAAAATTTTAAACTTTAAATAACTGCACGCGTAGCATGACCAACATCGAGATAAGATTCGACTCACAGAACAATGGCTTGTCTACACCGAAATGTCACTTTTGTCGGGTTGAGATCGAGATACTCATGCTCGCATTTTACAACCGTGGACTCGCATTCGCATTGTTCTTTGTCGTGGCCTAATGTCAAAAGTCGACAAACACGAGCTTTTGTCTTCAACTGACATTAATTTGACAGTTGAGTGGGAGAAATTTGTCTACTACCATAGCCTTCTATAATTGCAAGCCGTGAACATAAGTTTGGCAACGTCTGTTACTGTCAGTTCGTGGTCATGTCGTCGGCCAGTCTCCATATTAAATGTATGGGAATATATATATATATATATTAAGAGGTCGATTTTTTTTTCCTAGTAATCGTGTGAGGTTTAAAATATGAAAATAATTTAGTTCCTTTATTGAAATGCTTTGTATATTAAACAATAAGAAAAATATCAATGTTAACCAGAAAAAAAGGCTGTCAAAGATGTCATCTTTTTTGTTGATTTTCTTCAGCAGGGAGTTGATTAACACGCCCTCTAGCAATAAATTATATATCATTAGAAAGGTCTTTTGAAGACAAATATTTGCTGTTAATATACTTTATATCAATTGTTTATACTTTTGGAGTTAAAGGTTATTAAAGTATAAAAGTGGTTTATTGTCTATGGGAGTTGATTTACCCCACCTCTAGCAATAAATGAAATATCATTAGAAAGGTTTTCATATGATAAATATTTGCTGCAAACATACTTTCTATTAATTGTTAGTATTTTCGGAGTTTTAGGTCATAAATGATAAAAAAATTGGTCAAGTTCAGAGCGTTATAACTCTCAAAGTACTAAAAGTTGACGTTTATTGTGATACAATAAAGTGTTTCAAATTTAAATACCTTTCTAATGATGTAAGATTTATTGCTAGGAGAGGCTTAGATCAAAATGCTCATCGTACTAAAGTACCCCCGAAAAGTTCAAATAATTTGACTCAAACCTTATGTTCTAATAAATAAATAATAATAATAAATATAAAACTTTATTGAAATAACCTTACATCACAATTTACAACTAGTTTAAACATAGATAATATAGGAAAAACAAATAATAAATAATTATTAAAATAATATAATACTATGTGCTTGACCACATGCGATGTTGCCGTTCTGCTCAACTTCAGGGCTTGGAAGATATAGAAGGCTATGCTACTACCCTTCGAGTGGTCGAGAAAGATTTGTCGACTTATTTTTTTTTTCTGAATTTTTAATTTCGCAATAAAAATAAATCTAGGTTGTCCGTGTTTATATTTTATTAAGGTAAGAAGAGAAGTTACATCACAAACGACAAAAACAGCTGTCCGGAATGAAAAAAAAATGAAAAATTGTATTTAAGTAATTCTTTTTTATTATAAAATTTATAAAAAAAGAAATAAAATAAATATTTACTAGTAGTGAATAACGAATAAGTATTTTTTATTCTTAAATTTTTTCATAAATTTTATAAATTAAAATAATACAATAAATAATTTATTGTAAAAAGGTACCTACCTATTCAATAATATTGTTTCCTAATATTACACTTTTTTCCCTTTAGTATTTTTTTTACTTTTATTTTACTTAATTTTAATTTATTTACTTAAAAAAGTAAATTAAAATTATTTTCATACATTGATTTCAATATTTATTACTAAATTAACAAGTGCGTTGGTCTGTGTCATCTTTTCAAAAATCTCTCAATAAAAGGAAGGCAAACGAACTATATCCATACGGCTATATTTAACTCGGTTTTAAGGCTGGCCCCAGACCTACCGGTTCCGTTTCTTTGCTTTGCTGTGCTACCTTGCTTGAAAGACCGCCGGCCAACCAGGGCAATTTTCAATCTATCGCATTTTGGGACTAGACCAAATTGGCAAGATAGCTATTAGCTTGGTTTTATCAAATATCATCGCCTGGAAGCTTTTGCTGCGAAGTAGGAAGCTTTTAGGAGATATGCCACCCTGAACATGGACTCCGATCGTTAAAAATAACTCGATCGCTTATTTATACAAGATGTTTGGTAAAGCCTTATAAAACTGAATATGGTAGATAGGGACCATAATAAAACTGAACAACTTTTACTATGGGACCAAATCTGAAATCGCGAAAAAAAATTAACTGTTTCATACATTTTGATAATTTCGTTATTAATTTTTGTATAAAACAGCAGTTTTTTTTTAAAACGAAAACTAAAACTTCTCATCGCACCCCAGACGACGATATTTGATAACACCAAACTAATGGCTATCTTGCCAATGTGGTCAGGTCAAAATATGCGATAGATTGAAAATGAGCCTCTTGGCTGGCGGTCCATGGTAGAACAGCAAAGCAAAGAAATGAAACCGGTAGGTCTGGGGCCAGCCTAAGAGTTTTGCGTCGTGAAACGTATAGAAAGGAACGCCCTTTATTAGCGTAGAGTTGGCAGACTCACCATGGAATTAGAAGGTTTTGACTAGGTCAAAAAATTGTTAATAAATAGTGATAAATAGTGAACTATAGCATATAAATAGTGATACTATGATTCAAAAGATATTTGAGTATCTTGGTGAGGCTGCAAACTTGACGTCAAGTTGGCAGACACCTTAAGAAATACAGTTCGTATCATTATGATTTATATGCCAAAAAATTGTTAGAAAATAGTGAATCGTATACGCAAAATTTCAATAACATTGCTTCAATACAAGCCGAGATATTACGGTCTCTAAGTGGGCTGCCAACTTGACGTTTCAGGCAATAGCGATTCCAGAGAAACGGGTACAAGTTTTAAACAAATAAATACACATATATCAAAAAATTGTTAGTGAAATTGTGATTCCTACGATATAAATAAAACAAGAATTCTTCATTGCTATTTTCTAAAAATCGAATGTTAACTTTTACATAATACTCTGAATAGGATGTCGATCAATATTTAACTTTGCTCCACAGAAATAAGGTTCCAACTTTATTGCAATCATGAGGTGAGTACTATCAAGCAAAAAAGTGAGATTTATATTTTTAGCCATATCCTCAAATTATCATTACACTTGTTTTATTAATTAAATGTTGGTATCAAACAATAACGATATTCATTAATAACAATAATATTGATTACAATAGCGCAATCTCTCGGAAAAGATTGTCAATTTCTCAGTTATAATTTAAAGTTAGGTGCCTATATATTAGGTCTTTACCTATGAAATTGCCGTTTTGTTTGAAAAAAGTTAAAGTATTTTTTTTTTCGAACTTATTTATTTCTTTTATTCAAAGTAATCACCCCTGCAATCAATGCATCTTTGCCAACGCTGTGGCAGTTTATGGATGCCCTTCTTGAAAAAATCAGCTGGACGGGAGACAACAAACTCTTCAAAGGCGTTTTGTACTGCCTCTCGGGAATTGAATTTTTTTCTCGCTAAAAAGTTGTCCAAATTTTGGAAAAAGTAATAGTCGGTAGGCGCAAGATCTGGTGAGTATGGCGGATGAGAGAGAGCTTCCAAACCCAACTCATGCAGCTTAGAGACGGTCTGTTGTGCAGTATGGGGTCGCACGTTGTCGTGAAGTAGCAGTGGGGCACCCATCTATCAAGGTTTTATATCTTGCCAATCTGTCGCAAATGGACCAATATTGTTTTGATGCTAACATCAAAAGCTGCTGCCAGCTCAGCTGTAGATTGCGATTCATCTGCTTCCACAATCGCCTTTAATTCATCATTGTTGACCAAAGTTTCCGGACGACCACAAGGTTCATTTTTCAAGTCAAAATTCCCAGAACGGAACCGAGCAAACCAATAACGGATTGTACGTTCGTTTGTACAGTTCTCTCCGTAAACGTCGTTGATGTTACGTGTCGTTTGTGCCGCGTTGGTGCCACGACGGAACTCATATTCCATAATTACACGAAATTTCGAAGTATCCATTATGAGGAAAAATGTTGAAATGTAATGAAAATACAACGCTAATCAATAAACAAAAGACTGATTTTGTAAATAGAATGTCATATTTTTAAAACAAAATTAATTTGAATTTAGAATTCATAGCCAATCAAAACTTTTTTTTGTTTGAAAAAGTCTGTACTGCAATACGGCAATTTCATAGGTAAAGACCTATTATGTATTAGGTATTATTTTAGTTATTTATTTTTGAAATTCAAAAAGGCAAATCATAGCGTGCCAACCACTTTTAGTCGTTGCGTCAACTGTCTTTTTTTACGAACGGTGGCTTTTGCGCCAACAATAAAGGCGATGATCGACTGTATAAAGACTACTCTTTAGTAGGCTGTGGTCAATACCCTACTCTTAATTCAATATTATTAATTCAGGAGAAACTATTAATAATTTCTACTTATATTACTTCCTACCTACTCACATACCAACTGATACTCATTTTACTATAAATCTCACCAGATAATAATAATAATATCTTTATTCTAACTTATACATAAATAGGTACCTAACGTTAAATTATAACTGAGAAATTGACAATATTTTCCGAGAGATTGCGCTATTGCTATGATTGTTATTAATGAATATCGTTATTGTTTGATACCAACACTTAATTAATAAAACAAGTGTAATAATACTTGGAGGACATGGCTAAAAATATAAATCTCACTTTTTTGCTTGATAGTACTCACCTCACGATTGCAATAAAGTTGGAACCTTATTCCTGTGGAGCAAAGTTCAATATTGATCGACATCCTATTCAGAGTATTATGTAAAAGTTAACATTCGATTTTTAGAAAATAGCAATGAAGAATTCTTGTTTTATTTATATCGTAGGAATCACAATTTCACTAACAATTTTTTGATATATCTATTTGTTTAAAACTTGTACCCGTTTCTCTGGAATCGCTATTGCCTGAAACGTCAAGTTGGCAGCCCACTTAGAGACCGTAATATCTCGGCTTGTATTGAAGCAATGTTATTGAAATTTTGCGTATACGATTCACTATTTTCTAACAATTTTTTGGCATATAAACCATAATGATACGAACTGTATTTCTTAAGGTGTCTGCCAACTTGACGTCAAGTTTGCAGCCTCACCAAGATACTCAAATATCTTTTGAATCATAGTATCACTATTTATATGCTATAGTTCACTATTTATCACTATTTATTAACAATTTTTTGACCTAGTCAAAACCTTCTAATTCTATGGTGAGTCTGCCAACTATACGCTAATCGCCCTTTAAGAGAAATGATGGAAATAATTATAAATATTTACTAGTGGCAACATTATTCTTCTCGAGCTTGAGAGAGCTTTGTCTACGGAAGTGAAAGCTTTTGTGAGTGTCTCTTTATCTTAGAACTTGCTAAAAAATAAGTATCATGTTTAAACTAAATCATTTCGAATCATTACAGATAATTTCGACGTTTATTGATGTTGAAATAAAAATATTATATTTTAAAACTCATATTTGTTTTAAAAGACATAAAAAGGTTGTAAAATTCTGAGAGCGAGTCCCACCACTGTGCTCAGCAATCAAGAAGGTCGAGACGACAAGTCTTCGTAGACAAGAGTCCCGTTTGCTCATGCTACGCGTGCTGAAGTGTATTTCGAGCTAGTTTTTGGATAAATTCGATCTTATTTTTTTTAATTACCGGTGACACGTCACACCATCTTTTTTAACCCGAACTGAGGAGTGATTTTTGCGATTTTTTTATAGAGCACTTCTTCATGTTACTCTATTGACGGATCACGCGATACTAAAATGAAAATTCAGCCACGGCTGCGTTTTGGCTGAATTTGGGATGTGTCACGAATGTCACTGTCATGCAATATCCTTAGGTTCTGAGATCGTTGCTTTTCGGTGGTCATGCTATGGGTCATGGAACCACTAGTTTCCACGGTTAAAGTTTACTCTGTGGTGTGGTGATCGATGACTTAGCGATTGGTCTGTGGGAATGCATCCAGTGACAGCTGACATGCACGACAGACAAGGTTGTACGTGAATGTTCGTTGAGTTCGTTCCGCACCCTGATTATCTAAAAAGAAACTATTTAGCGACCGGTTGCATTTGACATACATTGCCACTTTTCTTTGGTATGTTTTTTTTTAACCCAAAAAGAAGTAGCAATGGATCACGATAATCTGTGAACTGCAACCAGTCGCTAGGTGGTTTTTAATTTGATAATCAGCCCGCCGTTCGGCAGGGTTGGTAGGTAGAGGGTTTTTTCGCATTTTTGGGGAAAAATAATGGTCTTGGTGAAATTTTGGGGAAATGAAATCTTTGGGGAAATGTTTGGGGAGAAAAATATACAAGGAAGAATTTTGGTCAGAGTATAACTCCGCTCCGATAATGTTTATCTGACCATATTAAGCGAAGATGGATTTTCGGAAGTTCTAATTCTAAAAATTTTAGAATTTTAAATGATACAGATTAGAACTGCCGAATTGCCGATACTTCTTCATATTCTTATATTTTCTTAATAAACTTAGTTTAATATTCTATATATTAATTAGTATTATTAAATTAATTCATTTTATTTCCTGTTTAACAAAAATGGGGAAAAAGTTGCCAAACGTTTCATTTTGGGGAAAAGAATTCTTGAATATGGGGAATTTTTAAAATCTGGATCTATCAACCCTGCCGTTCGGTTCGATTCGATGGCGAATCTGTGACTGTCAGGGCTGCGTTCCGTCGCTTTGGGTGTAGTTGTTTGGTTATTTAACCCGATTGAGTTGCAACCAAGCGACGGAACGATCGGGTTGTTTTCATAACCTCTTTAGGTACAAAGTTTTCGTTTTCCATTTGGAATACGGATTATTTAAACTTTCTTGAATACTTAATTTAATAAAAATCTATTTTTAAGCAGAAACCCTGAAAATTTTGAAACTTAGACACAAAAACATCAAAATACAAAATAATGTCAAAATGACAATGACATATTTTGTTAGCATAAACGTCAGAGCAGTGGGTCGACACTTTATCAACTTCATACAAAAAATATTATATGGAATTATGAACGTACTTTGTGCCAACATTAAAATACGAAACAATCCTACCAATGAAAAAAGGTAGTTAATCGTTTTGTCTTATTGTACCAGCCATGACTCGGTAATTTAGCCGCATTATACGTCAAGTTATGTTGTGGTCATGTTGGCCAGCATGTGACGCGCCGCCAAAAATTAATTTTTTGCAGAAGTTTCAGTAAAATTAATTTACGCATTTTAATAAAACAAAATTGTAATAAAAACGTGATAAAAAGACATAATGGGTGGCAAATGTTTGCAAGAGTGTGAAATTTGTGGTGTCCGAAGAGTGAGAGGGTCGAGTAAGGACATAATTTTGACTAGAATTCCCGCTTGATCCGAGCAGGTAATTTTATTAACTTTTTCTAAGTTTTAAGTTAATTTGAGTAAAAATATTGTTAATAATAGTAGTTATCGGTAAATATATAGGTTTTAAGTGAAATTTCAACGAAATTAGCAATAAATCACGTTATCATTACATTGTCATAGTGCTGTGCTAAAGTTATCGATATTATTTTATTTTAGATGTTGATTATGGGTTGAATACTACCTAGGTACTGTATTTATGACTATCTAGTGGGTAGTTCATAATGTTATATATTTTTTGTTGCAGCCTCCAGCAAAGGACAGAAATTCAGGCCAAACTAAAGTGCAGTTTTAACAGCGAGTCATTCTTGTCACAATAGAAAAAAAATGAACTCGCTGCTGAATAAATTACTTGATTCTTACCTTTCTTTTATTTAAGAAAGTAAGCGATATTCCATTCACGGCATGTCATCAAGACAGAAATTCACGATTTTCATTAGACAAATATGTACTACCTATACATATCATTTAATGTCGACAATTATTACGAGTATAATATTATTATGGATTTTGCTGTCGTGTTGTGTTGGGATTTATCGCCTGCTTTTATTTCCAAAATATGAAATATTATGAGGTTTATGAGTATAGACACCTGGAAGCATTTTTTATCGATATCGATATTATTTCAAGTTGGTAAGGTACTTCACTATTCTTTTGACATTTCCCCTGTTTATGTTGGTAGTACGATTCTATTTATTAGGTTGGTAGAAACTACGTTCATAATTGTGAAGTGCCTACTCTTAAAACGTAGTGATTACTTGCTCAGTGCGTCAGAGCGTTTTTCAAACATCTATTTTATGGTTGTTTGGTTGCAACGCTCCAAGCCACTGAACGGGTGAAACTACGCTCTGACAGCTCGGCTGCCCCATTTCAAAACCTAGTAAGTGTTTTTGATCAAATTTTAAAGGAGAGCAAAAAAACATATTTTGGGTTAGCCGTCGTGAACTACTAAGTATCTGACTAGAAATTGATATGTAGGAAAAAGAGCGGTATGGTACCATTAATTTTACAAACGTTTTTCTTTTTATAAACTTATATTACATGTTTTATAAAAAAAAACAACTTGAAACAAAAACAAGATTAAAATTTTAGAACACAAAAACTATATCAAAACCCAGTAACAGCTCTTACTAGGTTTTGATCTGGTTCAAATCGTCGACAAAGTATCAGATTACCCAGATCAAATGAGCTCATACTAGGTTCTGTTCTGATCAAGGTCGACTCGTCAGGTATATATTTATTTCTCCAGATTAAAACCTAGTAAAATTTAATGAAACATAAATTATATTTTATTCTAATTTAATTTTTATTCTATTTTAATTTGAATTCAATTGCTAATTTAATTTTAAATGCCTTCTTATTTGTGATTTAATTTTTTAATTGTTATTAATGTGTCTATCTTAAACTGATCTATGGGTGTGCAGCCTGAAATAAATGATTTTCATTTTATTTTATTTATTTAAAACTTTTTAAGGTTTTTAAACAGCTGACTTTAAGCGATTTTTACTTCGAAAATTAAGGATTTTCTTCAATACACAACTTCATCCCACTTTTGACCGCTTCGGGGACAGAGTTTTGAAAAACGCTGAGACCCGTATTTATTAATTTTCAATCGTCAGCCTAAACACGTGACTTTCATACAAACTTTCATCTATTATTTCATCTCCTTAGGGATGGAATTTTCAAAAATCCTTCCTTGGTTGATTCCGTTGTTACCTTATACCATATTTTTGTATACCTAGGACAGGCAGTCCAGTCCAGTTAGGTAAGTCCAACTACGAGAAAAAGATCTCTCGTCGAATTCAACTCGGATGGGCAGCATTCGGGAAGCTTCGAAGAATCTTCGTGTCCGATTTACCTCAGTGTCTCAAGACGAAAGTATATGACCAGTGTGTTTCACGTGATCGCTAACTATAGGTCTCATAAGGAGGCTCAAGGTCACCCAACGTGCATTGGAGAGAGCCATGCTCGGCGTTTCCCTGTGTGATCGAATCAGAAATGAGAAGATCCGAAGGAGAACTAAAGTCACCGACATCGCTCGAAGGCGAAGGAATCAGCTGAAGTGGTACCTAGTGAGCGGGACACATGGCGAGAAGAGCCGATGGCCGTTGGGGCAGAAAGGTTCTAGAATGGTTACCGCGCACCGTTACGACCCTCCGTGAGTAGGCCCCCGACAAGGTGGACCGCCCATCTGGTGAAGGTCGGACTGGATGCGGGCAGCGCAGTACCGATCATCGTGGAGCTCCTTGGGGGAGGCCTATACCCAGCAGTGGGTGTCTTGCTCCGAAACCCTCAAAAACATAGTCAAAAAGTACGTGCGTTTTCCGTATGGCCTCGCAAGCGTCTGCGCTTGCGCTCGTCTCGTAAACCAGACAAACCGCGTCGGAATGGCGCCAGCCGGCAAAGGGAGAGGGAAGGAAGGCGCTATACAAAGCACGACTCTCCGCCTTCTAATAAAACCTAGTAACACATGACTATAATGTCTTACTAATACTAATAATTACTGTTATTTCTTTATTTGACCTTTACAGAACCTAGTATGTATATTTAACCATTTTAAAAACCTAGTAAGTGTGTCCACTTACTAAGCTTTTGAAATGGTTTTACGACTTACTATGTTTTGAAGTGGTAAAGCTTAAGAAGTTGATGCTCTTACTAGGTTTAGGATAGCTCGTAACTCTTTATATAAGCTTGCTATCGATACAGGTGTTTTTGCATTATATTGAGTCTTACTAGGTAATAGTATTTAGCCAAAAAACAATAATCGCCCTTTTTGAAGACTTACTAGGTTTTGAAATGGGGCAGCCGAGCTGTCAGGGTAAAATTTCCCGAACCACGGAACGGAGAGCGCGCACCGGAGTGCGCTCGAGTGCACTCGAGCGAAGCCACGGAACGCACCCCAGATGTCAGTAAGTAGAGGTGGAAAAAACGGCTTAAAATTTTTAAACGTTGAAACGTTGTACTTTTTTTAATAAGCACGTTTAAAAAAGTGCTTTTTTGCTTAAATGCTTTTTTCGTTTGTACGTTGTGTTGAAACCGTTGAAGTAAAAAGCTTGCAACGTTGTGTTGCCAATAACAAACAAACTACGCGGAGAGCTTTTTAAGCGGAACAAAATTATTGTGATATAAACAAAATACTGAATAAAACCTAATAATTTTTTTTTATATTTCAATTAACTTTAACTTTACAAATATTGCATTCTGCAATTTTTTCCTCAATTCTCGACATTTTATTTATGTTCACAACTTTAAAACTAATGCAGTTCAAATAATAGTGTTTACAAAATTTTATTTACTCATATCACCACCTCATACAATAAAACGTTTTTACAACGTTTATTAACAACAAAACGTAAATCACGTTAGCAATTTAAGCATACAACGTAAATTACGCAACAAACTGAACGAAAACGTGACACGTGCTCACTCCAAGACAGCAAAAAGCGTACTGCTTACTGTCCATGATCGTTATTTAACGTAACCAGTTACAGTAACAGGTTACGCAGCTTGTAACCGAATCACTAGTTTCGACTCAAACAAGAAACTAGTGATTTTTTGTAAGCAGTTACTAGACAAGTAGATAGTAACGGTCAACAAAGGCGTTATGGGCCATGGGTGTTGCGCGAGTAACACCGTTACACCGACAGAGTAAGGTCCGCCGCACGTGTGACAGGAACGGAGGGCCGAGACAATGACATAAACTTGTATTGTTTTTTGCTCAAAATAATTTCTAAGGCATATTGTTCCGAGGTTTATTGCTTTCAGCTGTGTGCTCTCGCTGGAGCCGTAAGTTAGATTTCACTTTTTATGGTTAAGGATGGCATTAAGTAAAAAACTAAATGGTATTTTTTACAACGCCAAAGCTTCGATCATCTATACCTGCGTCAAAGGGTCAGTTTTGGATTGAAATCATTAATAACTTCTAGCCTTATGCTAGATCACGTGAAGGAAGATAGTAAGCGATTTGTTAAAAAAAAAAGGTACCTACCTAGTTCAGTTGGTCAGTTCTATTTTACGCTCGCGGGATTATTCAGCATTTGCAAAGTACATACACCTAATAGAAGACGAAACTGAATAAGTATAATAGTGAGTGAGATGAGTTTGATTTAGCTTTGGTATATTTTAAAGTTCTTCACTCTATAGTTAGTTGAACAAACTGCAAATAGATAAATCCACGGACGAGTAAAAAATGTTTATATTCCTTGTAACTAAACAACTGTAGCTGGCTACAGAGCGTTCTCATAACATAAGTGACAGACATATTAGGTAGTCACTAGTTATACTCATAAGGTTATTGTTATCGTAGTATAGTCTTGTACTATTATGTATTCTGTGGTATAGTCGATCGATACTTGAAAAAATAACTAGTTACGAAAAATCACGCGTTTCAAAACAGGTGACGCTATCGAAGTAACTAGTTACGTTACGTTTCTTGAAATTATCGTAACGACTCATGCCTACTTACTGCTTACTGCTTTTTTACTTTTCGTTTAAAAAATTCAAACCAACCAAATAAAGTTGCATATATACGCTAAAGTGCTGCCTTCAAATGGCATAAACGCCGAATAGGAACGTTGAAGCAAGTAGTTCTACCACAACATGATAGATGGCGGGACTTTTACAATAAGTAGAAAGCACACTTTGCTTAAAATTGAAAGCGCGCTTTTGCACTTATTTAAATAAGCACGCTTATTTAAGTGCTTTTCGTTTAAACGTCCAACTCTATCAGTAAGTGTCAGTAATAGTCCACAGAGTACTTTGGTAATAGTCAGTATTTTAGTGGTGACTGTGATCTAGCGAAATGATATGAGGCCAAAACATTAAATTAAATTCTTTCTTTTAGAAAGTAAAATTACATATCAGAAGAACGACGATAGTAATAAGAGAGGGATATCATAATAGTGTACAATGCGCTCTAGGATACTTATTGGGTAAGATTACTAATAGATTGTTTCAGAAACCAAAAATACTTTGTTTTTCAACAAGGTTAATTCGTAAGTAATGCAGTTTTCTTTAAATCTGAATACCTGAATTTCTTTACTACACGTAGCTGTCGTGTCGTACTTCCCTACCGAATCTTTATGTATGTTACTCTACCTACGGTAAGGTAACACATTCAAGGTAACATAATGCTTAACAATTTTTCAACTTATTACTTATGGCCAGTATACATTTTGATTAGTGTTTAGTGCGAGTGGCTCGTTTAGTGTTTAGCAAAAAACAATTACTTAACACTAATCAGAGACTGTCCGAACGTGTTTTTTGCTAAACACTAAACGAGCCACTCGCACTAATCACTAATAAAAATGTATACCGGCCATAACACTAATCAGAGACTGTCCAAACGTGTTTTTTGCTAAACACTAAACGAGCCACTCGCACTAAACACTAATCAAAATGTATACCGGCCATAAACGAGCCACTCGCACTAAACACTAATCAAAATGTATACCGGCCATTAGTTATTACAGAAAGCAACTAGTCACGTGTAAATGGTGAGTTATAATTAATGAATTTTCTTGTAAAATCACCTACTTCTTTACGGTAATTTCATTATGTCCTCAGTTCAATTTTAATTAACTAGTATAATAAGACTATCAAATTTTGCTATCAGTTTATGTAGGTACTGTGTTAATTAGCAGTTTTAATGATCTCATCCCGCAAACTGCCTGCTAAATTTGAATTAGTCCCGTTCTGTGTGTTCGTGATTTTGGGAGGGGGATAAATCCCAACTTTGCCCCCCTCTGGATATGTAACAGCACTTGCAGCACAATATGCGATTGATTATAAGAAAATGTCACTTTCGACTCGGATGTCGAGTTAATTTGACCGGGTTGTATGTTTGTTTTGAAGGTTGGTGTTGATGGGTTGCATTCTGGCAACATGGCTGTTTGCCCGGATTTATCAGGAGCTTCTAAATGCTTATGAGCAGTCTGGCAGGCTTATGGTCATCGAATACTCGTGGTAAGTTAACAAGAATTAGTTTACGCCTAAAGCAGCATGACTATGTTAAAAATATGAAATAACATATGAAATGGTGAGATCACCAGTAGTTTCTTGTTATTTTGAGTGGATAAAGTTTTGCATCATATATTATTATACCATTAGGTATTACCCTTTATACTGTTACACCTACCTAGGTGTAACAGTATAAATATCAAATAGTAGAAAGTATCAAAATTCAATTATTATCATCATATTATCAGCCAGGGTTCGACAATTTATAGCAATGGATATATATCAAGATATATATCCGATATATATCCAACAAATTTTTGTGATATACATATATCAATATAAAAATAGTTAAAAAAATTAATTGATTATGTTTATAAAACACATAGGCAAACCGTATACATCAATAATACAATAAAATAATAATGTGGCTGTCATATAAAATGGATATATATCACATTTTTGATATATATCGGATATATATCATAAATATCCGATATTTTGATATTTATAATAAATATAGGATATTTTCGAACCCTGTTATCAGCTGAACAAAACCCTAGGCTGGGCTTATAAGCCTCAGATCAAACTTGAATTAAAAACAAGAACTTGTTATAAGTTTTATAAATATATTTTGTGTGAGTGCCCACCATACAAACCATATGCCTCCCGAATGCAGTCATTTCTAAGAATTTCACATTATTGACTTATTATTTTGAAGAAGACCGCCCACAACTTCTTCTGTGTGGTCAGTTATTTCTCTATCCCTTGGGAACAGTACTTTTTTCGGAATGAAAAATACAGGGCACTTTTCTGTACCCCTGACAACGTGTTTGCAAAATTTCATGATGATCGGTTCAGTAGTTCAGACGTGAAGGCGTAACAAACAAACAAAGAAACAAACTGACTTTTGCTTTTCTAATATCAGTAAGGAAGTAAAGATTTTCAAGAAAACTATTAAATTGTACCTACTCCTTGTTACAGGTTTTTCCGCCTACTTCTAAATATTGGAGGTTACATGACCGTTCTACTTCCTGGTTTTATCTTGTACAAATATCTTGATAAATCCAATTACTTTGATAAGATTGGTAAGCAATGTGAAATATCTTATACCTATGATAAAACTGCGATTGATGAGATAACACAACTATGTTTAAGAAAGTTAATTTCAATAGTAAGAAAAATGTCGAATGACCTATTTCTTGAGGGCAATAATGAAATTTTACAATATTTTTTAATTGTTTTAACTGTGTTTGACTAACATTCCTACTTAAAGTCGCATTACTAATTTCCCAGCAAGAATGTAAACAAAGAAACGTCACTGTCAAATTGACAAACTGACCCTGATAGTGACATTTTCAGATATTGAAAACCTTTGGTCACTTTTAAAACTTTTTAATTTGTATATTATATTTTGAGTCATTATAAATATAATGTCATCCAGGGTTATTTTAAAGTAGGATGGTAATTAGAAATTTTATCCTTATAACCTATCATAATTTTTGATGTTAAAAGTTCTTTAAACGAACTGATAAGAAAACTTTACTTAGATATTGCTTGTATGTAAACTATCAAAAATATGTAGCATCACCGCCTGTTCCCCCCCAATACCAAAAGACAAATGTTACTACTACAGCTACTACTCGTAATACTAATTTAAATGAAATTTTATAAAAAGACCAAAGGTTGCTGTGTACGGTTTGCAGTTGATGTGTGTACAGCGTCATAAAATGTTTTCTACTACAAAACTGTTATTATGAAATATTAAATTATATTACTCTTTTTGACGCAAAACTCATGATTCAGAATATTTATCTAATTTATTTTTATTAGGTTTGTGATGAAAACCCATGTAAGTGTGTTTATTTCTTGACTTAGCATTATACTATTTCTTTTTGTGTTGTTTTGTTCTGGCTTTGTTTACCTTTTTGCTGGGAAATTAGTAATGCGACTTTAGAGATGTTAATTAAGTTTAATATAATATGCGCAAAATAACTTGGCGGCTCGGAAGTTAGCCGCAAGTGACATTTCGCGCAGGGTCCATAGTTCCGTCCGAGTGCTTCCACCCGCGCCCCGTCCCCGCGCAAGCTCTGTATTCGTCTACTGCGCAGCGTTCCGCGCGAAGTTCAGAACCGCCGAGTTATTTTGCGCATACTATACTTCAATAAGTATTGTGTTGGCTTCATCATCATCATCATCATATCAGCCACACGACACCCACTGCTGGGTATAGGCCTCCCCTAAGGATCTCCACGACGATCGGTCCTGCGCTACCTGCATCCACTGGCTTTCCGCGACCTCCACCAGATCGTCGGTCCACCTTGTCGGGGGCCTACCCACGGAGCGTCGTCCGGTGCGCGGTCGCCATTCCAGAACCTTTCTGCCCCAACGGCCATCGGTTCTTCTCGCTATGTGTCCCGCCCATTGCCACTTCAGCTGAGCAATCCTTCGAGCGATGTCGGTTACTTTAGTTCTCCTGCGGATCTCCTCGTTTCTGATTTGATCACGTAGAGAAACGCCGAGCATGGCTCTCTCCATTGCACGCTGAGTGACCTTGAGCCTCCTTATGAGACCCATAGTTAGCGGCCACGTTTCACTGCCGTAAGTCATCACTGGCAACACACACTGGTCATAGACTTTCGTCTTGAGACACTGAGGTAAGTCGGACGCGAAGATTTTTCGTAGCTTCCCGAATGCTGCCCACCCGAGTTGGATTCGACGAGAGATCTCTTTCTCGAAGTTGGACCTACCTAACTGGACTGCCTGTCCTAGGTATACGTAGTGGTCAACAACTTCAAGTGTAGTGTTCCCAACATGAACTGGAGAGGGTACAACATGGGCATTTGACATAATTTTCGTCTTATCCATGTTCATCCTAAGACCCACTCTTTGGGAAGCACTACGGAGATCTTCGAGCATTGTGTTCAGGTCTTCCATGGTCTCAGCCATAAGGACTATATCATCGGCAAAACGAAGGTATGTTAGGTACTCGCCATTAATGTTGATGCCGAGTCCTTTCCAGTCCAAGAGCTTAAAGATGTCCTCCAACGCAGCTTTGAACAGTTTCGGAGAAATAACGTCTCCCTGTCTCACACGACGCTGCAGTTGGATAGGATCTGTTGAGGTGTTGGCTTATATTGTCAAAACTCAATTGACGTCTCTGAGTACGGCAGTATGTCTTGCAATAAGTATTCTGAACTGTAACATTTTAAATGAAATCGTTGCAAATCATAACTATAACATACTTACATTAATAACATCAGATAAACTAGGTACAATTTTGAGTCTTATCTTAACTAAATGCATAAATGTTATGGCAATTGTCCAAGAACATAAAGAGCAACAATAGACATAAAATTAGTTAATTCAAAGATGATAAAATGTCGTTATATTATACCGTCTTGGCGCATAATGTCCTTTTCTCGAAATGACCTTTCTCAGAATGTCCTTTTCTCAAAATGTCCTTTTCTCAATATGTCTTTTTCTCGAAATGTCCTTTTCTCAAAATGTACTCTCTAAAGTATAAGGGGCACTAAACCAAAACTGTTAAGCTCATTATTCTTCAAAAAACCAAACTTCAAGTTATGTGTGACAAACATTCAACTAACTCCGTAGTTAACTGTATGTGCTTCATAATACTTATAATTTACAGGCAACACAACACACTTATCTCGCGCGTTGTACGCATGTTTCGGAGAACCTAACGAGAGGTTACCAGATTCGGTGAAGCTTCCGAAGGTTGACGAGACTTCATCAAGAGAGGGCGCCGAATTGGCTTTTTGCTTTACCGGCCTAATGGGGGCGTATCTTGTATGGGGGTTGCTGCAAGAGAAAATAATGACACAGGTAAAATAAACTATGGAAAGTCTATAAAATAATAGGACCAATGTCAGAGATGATATTTATTATCACGATAAAAAGTTCTTTCATCAGTTTCATCTTAGTTGGTCCTATACCGCTCGGCACGTAACTTGGCAAGATAAAAACGAGACAAAAGATGCGCAGTAGCTACAAACAATACACTCGGCGTATGTTTTGTCTGATCTTTGTCTTGCCAAGTTATATGCCGGCACATAATAATATACATATTGTATTCTGCCCCCTGATTATGTAACTCTGTTGCTAGCAATGTAACTGCCATTTCTGTCAGAGTTGATTACAACAAAGTTACAAAATCACGGGGCTGGATGGAGGCAATCATTCCATGTAAAAAGTGAAAGCTATGATTTTGAAGCATGCTACTTAGACAGCAATGACGACTAATAAAGCTACAGAAATTACTTATTTTCGATGCGAGCTAGTCAGGCCTATTACTTAAAAAATACCTTATTTGCCTTTCACAAATTTAACTTTAGTTTTGATATTTCTGAGCTAATCGATTTTCCTGTACTGACAGTGCCAGTCAAAACCTTACGGCAAAATACTCTAAACTAATCTTAAAGTTAAGGTTACCTTAAATTCAACAATGTTGTCAGATATGACAGAAACTCAGATCAGAGCCCCCGCAAAATACCGATTTTCTATCGGCGGCGGCTGATAGTTTGGCCGGGCCTTTAATCAGTATGACATCTTTCTAAAAGTAAAGGAGACCTCAACTAAAGATTTTAGCTAAAAAGTCTTTGAATATTCAGCCGTTAAAGCTAAATTTACTTGTCCACAGAACTACGTAATGCCAGATGGTACACTAATAAAATTCAACGATTCGCAGTTCCTAGTGTTCATAAACAGAGCACTTGCCTTCCTCGTGGCCTTAAGCCGACTGCTGTGCACTAAGCAACCTCTGATATCAGCCCCACTGTACAAGTTCTCATATTGCTCGGTCACCAATATCGTCAGTACGTGGTGCCAATATGAAGCATTGAAGTATGTTAGCTTTCCTACACAGGTACGTTGGATTTTCAACTCTATTTAGAAGGGTATAGGAATCATAATTGTATGCAAGACTTTAAAACTGTGAAATAATGAAACATTTATTATTATAGCCTCTTTGATAGTGCATAACAAATTCAATACAAAGTTAAGTAAATAAAGTGTTAATAAGAAAAGCTTAAAATAAGACCTCCTTCAACAAACCCTTAAAAACAGCTCTAAAAACCAAGAAATAATATTCAAACCTAAAATAATCTAAGAAAAATAACATCCATCTTGGTGGTGCTAAATGTGTGCCCAATCAAGCTTCGATGTTAGCAGGGTTGCATGATTTAAATCACGATTTTAATTGCATGATTTTTTAAATAAGAATCACTGATTTGAATCAAAATCCGAAAAAGGAATTAATTAAACGCTGGGAGTGCATATTAATCAACTGTAATGTTCGAATACAATATTTATACAAAGTTCGATAGGTGTAAGCTAAGTTATTTATCGCAATAAAAACCAACAATCAAATATTAGATTTTTTGTGTCAGTAGAAATATAACAATAATGATTAGGTACTTTCATTCATTACATGCAATGCAAGTAGCATAGACAGACAGATACAGAAATTAAATTTTCGGAAATATAAACAAATAAACACTCGAAACTTAAATTTACTCAAATCGTTTTTTCTGGTCAATGTGACATTTTACTTTTTTTGGTGGTGTTGCCAGAACTATACATTAATTCTATGTTAATAAAAATCTTGCCCACAAGAAAAACTATGGTAATGGTTGCAAAACCTAAAAAAAACAAAAATCTGATTTTTTTTGATTAAAATAAAAAAATCATGATTTTTTTGCAACCCTGGATGTTAGCAACCAAATACTACCTACTGTGTTGCCAACACATTTCTGCTTTGTTAATAAAAGAAGTATAGATATGATGCAGTTAATAGGAATATTGTTTTAGTTATGCTCTGTTGTTGAAAACCACATAAACTAAGAAATTAAAAAAAAGGTGTTGCAGGAGATCGTTCCGATACCATAATTCCATAAAGATTTTTGGGTTAGACGGATTATTCTCAAATATTTGCAATAATTTCAGGTTCTTTCAAAGTCGTGTAAAGTGATACCCGTGATGCTGATGAACAAGCTGATATCTCGCAACAAGTACGAGGTGTACGAGTACGTGACAGCTGTCATGATCTCTGTCGGAATGGTGCTCTTTATGTTCGGCAGCCATGATGACTACACGGGTAAACAGATTTCATTTATCCAAATCATGCCTATTGAGGCAATTTGTGAAAAGGGCAAATAGGTGCGCGAAAGAATCGTCTTTCGCGCACCTATTTGCCCTTTTCACAAATTGAACACATTTCGCAAACGCATTCTATTTCGTAAACCTCCAATCCATATCACAGATTTGGCTTATTTCAACTCACTCCTCACCTCATTTAGCAAACTTGTCCCATTTCAAACGTATCCTATATCAAAAAAATAGTTAAGCAGATTTCATTTACCAAAATCGTTTATCGCGCCCACTTTTCGCGCACCTATTTGCCACTTTCGCTAAGTAAACACATTTACTTAGTATTTACAGTAAACCTTCAACTCATATCACAGACTTGGCACATTTCAACTCGCTCTGTTTAGCAAACTTGTCCCATTTCACGTATCCCATCCCATTTCTCAAACTGACCCCATTTCCCCAACTTAGCTTATTAAAAATTGCACCATTTCATAATCTCACTTAGGGGCAATTTATTGAAACGGCTACATTCCACAAACATTCCCTTTAAAGAATCGATTCGTTTCAAATAAAGTACCTTATTTTACGCATTCACATACGGAGAGTACGAAAACTTAGTACTTTAAACTTTAACCACCCTCACTGTATTTCATAGACTCCCATCATTACGTAATACTAACCATGTACTGGCTTATCCATTTAACCATCTTGCCTCATTTCGCTGCCTCGTCCTTTTGGCCATTCAGTGCGAGGGGTGAGTCGATGAAAAGGGGCGAGTTAGTGGAAAGTGGTTATTTAATGAGCTAGTCAGAAATAATGACTGGTTATCATACAGGGTCATTTTGCTTCACCGTCCAAATTTTGAGTATGTGTTCAATCCATGAAACTAAACAACTTTCTCTAAGGAACACAGGGTCAAATATGTAAAAAAAACTCTACTATCCATACAAATCAATATTTTGTGGCGAAATTCGACACATGTTTCTTAGAGAAAGTTGTCCATGATGGTATGTTTATTATGACCCTGTATATTCTCTAACTCAACATACATTTTTTGTTTGCAGTATCAACAGTAACAACGATGTCGGGGCTGACGCTTCTAGCCCTGTACATGCTCTGTGACAGCTTCACGTCGTCGTGGCAAGGGGCGTTATTCACCAAATACAACTGCACTTCGCTGCAGATGCTCTGTGGAGTTAATCTGTTCTCATGCGCTTTGACTGCGGCGGCGTTAGCGCAGCATAACACTACTATACATTCTCTTAGGTTATTACAGGTAAGGGAATTTAAACTCTATTCTGTAGATCCTACCGCGTAAAATATTTTGGCTCTTGATAGTTGCATTTACGACTCTGCCAAAATTCTGGATACAGCTACAAATAGTTCACTGAAATATTTAGACCAATATCACAAGTTCTGCTTAAGTTCCTGTTGACGTAGTACTTGACATATTTAAATAAATATTCCATTTCGCTTTTACTGGAAAAAATCATTTTTGAATATCACAAATTGACCACTCACTGAATAAAATTAGATTTTTATTTGGCGCTCGTCGCAATTAAATTTGATTTCAAATCATATATGTATTTAGTCGAAAGTTTTTGGTAATTCCTGTCGCTATTACCTTCAAGTAATTTTACCATTAATTTGTCAAAAACATGCCTTATTACGACCCCATAACGTCTACTCTCCAGCATCCAGTGTTCGCGATGGATTGCCTACTCCTGTCCGCCAGTTAAACATAACATTGTCTTGTCCATACAATGACCATCAGCCATTTTAATGTCCCCACTGCTGGGGCACAGGCCTTCTTTATGGGTGGATAAGGAGGATGGGCCATAACCCACCACGCGGACTCAATGCGTATTGGTGGGTGTTAACGACTGCTAATTCACCCGGGACCAACGGCTTAACGTACCTTCCGAAGCACGGAGAAGCTCGAGATAAATATATTTTTGGTCACCCATCCCACGACCGACCTTTGCGAAAGTAGCTTAACCTCCGCAATCGCTGAGCTAGGTTCTAAATCACAGTGCCATCGAGCTCCTCAGTCATACAATAACAGTCCTTATTACGACCCCATACCGTCTATTATCCAGCATCCAGTGTTCGCAATGGATTGCCTACTTCTGTCCGCTAGTTAAACATAAAACTGTCAAACAATAACAGTTTTTATTACGACCCTATAACATCTATTCTCCAGCACCCAGTATTCGCGATGGATTGCCTACTCCTGTCCACCAGTTAAACATAATATTGTCAAACAATAACACTCCTTATTCCGACCCCATAACGTCTATTATCCAGCATCAAGTGTTCGCACTGGATTGCCTACTTCTGTCCGCTAGTTAAACATAAAATTGTCAAACAATAACAGTCTTTATTCCGACCCCATAACGTCTACTCTCCAGCATCCAGTGTTCGCGATGGATTGCCTACTCCTGTCCGCCAGCTCGGCGGTGGGCCAGCTGCTGATATACCGGACTATAGCCAGGTTCGGAGCTGTTCTGTTCACCATCATCATGACTTTACGACAGGTATGTGGGAAAAATTACTTAGTAACATAAACATCTCGTTGGTATAACAATATCATTGCTCTTGATTGATTGATAAGGAGTGACAGTTAATTTTATGTACTTATAACACTTATTATAACTAAACTACTTTTTACTAATGTTCTAAATTCGTTGCTTCATTTATAATCATCTTTAAAAAAAAATTTGCATGCTAGATGTAGCGAAATGTGTACGATCTTTTGAATATAACACCACATGTATTTTTACCGCATTTCAAGCAAATAAAATATCTTTATCTTTATCTTATCTTGTTACATAGTAGGGAAGATCCTGTTCGTTAGATACTTGACAATAACTGTTAACTTTGTTGACTAATGATTGTATGAGAAAAGGATGCGATTTTTCGAACTATGCACGAACTCACTTCACTTCATTATCAATAATTATAAATACGTATTAAAGATTATACTAACAGTGATCAATAACAGTCACGGGACAATAAGAACGGATCATATAATTTTGCTTTAGTCGTCCCGTGACCACGGCCCCTGGAAAGGTGCCGAAACGTCTCGGGAAACCCAAAAAACCAACAAATGAAAACTAAATAATAGACTATTTGACTAATTTTGGAAAACCATTTTAAATTATTCCTTATTGCGTAACAAGCGCACTACATTGATATTTCAGGAAAAATCAATGTATTTAATTAAAAAATCAATATTAAAGTTTAAAATTTTAAAACCGCGCCAAAAACGCTATGGCGCTGGACACGTGACTTGTTGACGTCACAAGCCTGTAAACATTGTAATATCCTTAGCCATTTGACAGCCATCAATCGCGGATCCTAAGTCTATGGTCGTGTCAAACGCCTGAAGCCATATTTATTTACAGGCAAGTGACGTCATCAGTCAGCTTAGAGTGTTTTCGCCACAGAAAAAAATGCAAAAATTATTGCATTTTCTTAGGTGAAATTAATCAATTAATAGACTTTAGTCCATATAATAGTTCAATATGTTTTTTTACACCGTTATCTGTTAGGATGACCACAATTTGTAGTATATTTTTCATGTTGTCAAATTGTCTATTCTAAAGTAACATACTTCTTAAGCTTATGCGCTCACTAGACATGAAATAAAACACGTTTTAACGGTTACTAGCGCGGTTTTATTGAAAGTGCTTTGGTAATCAGTTGGTATTTGGTTTGATTTTTTTATTTTCCTGACGTTTCGGCACCTTTGCGGCTGCCGTGGTCACGGGGGACTGAAACCACTCGGGAAGATGGAGATTGGATTCCCTCTTCAAGTTTTCTTTCGCCATATCTTTCTTGGGGGGGCCCTCCCAATTTTGTCAAATGGTGGTAGTTTCAGTAGAATCTGTCTTTTTAGCATTAATTAATTCACAAAATTAAATTATAATTAACTTAAACTAATACATTTTTTGTTAAATATTAATTTCTGAACGTCTTTAAAAAAAACAACGCATGGCAACTCTCATTGTAGTCAGAAATATAGTTTTGATACTTGTTATACAGTGTCTTTGGTCTTGCTTGTACTAGCGATAATTTAAAGGCGTGAAATACACATAATTTTATCGAAAAAACACCCACATGTTGGGGTCGATCCCCTCTCCTGTTGGAATGGCCGCAATTTTTTACTTTTTATTTTAGATGACCCTGCCGAAAAATGTTAATTTCTCCGGATTATTTTCGATAAAATCAGGTGTATTTCATGCCTTTCAATTATCGCTTGAACAAAATAAAGACACTATAATAAATAATATATTAGATAGTTTTGATACTTATTATATTATTATAATAAATAACAAGTAAGTGAGTATTTCTCAAAAAAATTGTACCATAACGAAAATGTTGTAACTAAAAAATGCAACGAAATGGTTACCTGTGACGCAATGGTACAACGAAAATGTAAGCATGAAACGAAATTGTTATTGTTAGGCATAGTTTACATTTTCCTACTAAAATATTTTAATGTTATGTGTAATATGTATGCATAAACATGTCATTCGCGATAGTACATACTTTTTTAAATGTTTAAAACGATACATACAACTGACAAAGATTTCAATAATTAAAAATTATTGCGAAATAAAAGCACATTTTTCTGTAAATTTGTATAGTGTACAACTAGCATTGTTTGAAATGTAACTAAACTGTGTATAAAACATTTTCGTAACGTAACGAAACGTAACTAATATTTTTTACAAAAATAACCTAAGTAGTAGAGTAGTCAAAACGCATTTTATCGCAAGCAACCAAAATAATTATTAAAGCTTATTATTTTATCTACAACATATTTGAATAAGGGTTGCGTATGTATTGTACTTACCGAAGAAATGGTAATGTAATCCAGTATAACTAAATTGTATCAACGGAGCTCAGAAACTTGCGTGCAGAAAAATTTTCAAATAAACTACGCCATGACGGTTTGTAACAGCCAATCAGAGACTTCTCAGTGTTGCCAATAGTAAGTATTATAGATGCGTTCCGAAACTCTTCTAAATTCGAGGTTGTCGTATAACGAACCTGCTCGTAACGAAACTGCAATTTTTTGCGACAGAGAATAAAATAATTTTGTTTTATTTTTATTATATGGAGAGATATGTAATTAAAACATATTTTAAATAAAAGAAGAAATCTTGAACAGTATAAGTCGAACATGACAAAAAATACTTTACTTTTGAAAATTTTATACTTGATTCAAATATGCTTGAGTACTTGCGACATTGTATTTTTTCTATGGAGAACAAAAAAACTAGTTTGGTATTTCACAAAAAACATTTTAAATACAACGTGCGTAGTTCGAGATAGTTTATCAAGAAGAATCATATTTTGGTCTATGCAAAATGCAATTTTCTGTAAAGATATGACAAACTTTTATTGAGTTACAATTATTTTTCAGTTTGAGACATTATTTTTTAGGCAGAGGTACATTTTTGCTGAGAAATACTCAAGTATCAAAATTATATTTCCGACTTTAATCAGAGTTGCCATTGAATTTACCGTTTTTTGCCAGTCTCATCTTTCGCTGACCAGACTCTAGTATCTGTTAAAAAGTGTTTTATTTCATGTTTAAAATAACATATCTGAATTAACCAATATAAAGTACGAGGTATATATCTTGAAATCGGGGGGGATTGCGCGGAACGCGTATTTTGGGCATGCGTAGCGGTGAGGAGCGCGGGCGGCGGGAGAGGGGCGCGCGCTATTGGTCGCTCGCGACAGCACATGCGCGAATTTATCCCTACTCCGTCGAAAAATTTCAAGATACATGCCTCGCACTGTACGCGCTGTAATAGGGATGATAACTAATGAATAAAATAACGAAATACTAATAAAAATCGTAAACATATTAAACTTTTAGAATGGCTTGTATACCTCTTGGTTTTATATATTGCGTATTATTTGTTTTATGATCCTTCAAAGTTGGGCGGACAAGTCCATTTAAAATGTATAAAATTTATTAAAATTAATAATACCTTTAATTAGTCCATAAAAATTAAAGCAAATTTGTCTAAGAAACCATTTTGATAAACACAATATTTAATATACCTGCCGAAGAAATTTCCTACGCGTTGCATACAAACTACTATCAAGCGTGACGTCATAATTGAGTAGCCGTTAGTATGGAGCGTTTTCGGGAGAGTCCAATTTTGTGCATTTCAAACTGTGATATCTCGGGCAGTTTTCATGCTAGCGAAATAATTATTTTACCAATGTTTCTTTTTTTGAGAGGTAATTTATGTAACATAAAATTAAAAAAAATTGTCATCATGCCTATTCGTAAAAAGTGTTTTATTTCTAATGATTGCAATACTTTTTGGTGAACCCAGGCGGTCTCGATCCTGCTGTCGTGCGTGGTGTACGGGCACCACATATCGGGCGGGGGCGCGGCGGGGGTGGTGCTGGTATTCGGCGCCGTGTTCCTGCGCGTTTACTGCCGGCAGCGCTTGCGCCGGCGCCGGACTATCAACGCGTAGCGGGACCAAAGCTTAATGCTACGTCTTCCTACAAACGTGAAATGTGATTGGGGATAAAATGGGTTGCGTTGTTTATAATTAACGATGTGATACGTCATGGCCCGGCCACGGTGCAAAAACGATAATAAAATCAGGGCTCTGTCACTCAGCGCGCGAATATGAGGCGCTCGGCGTCCTCTGCGAGGACTAATTTCATACGTCAGAAAAGATAAGACCTACGTGATAGAAAGAGAGGCAATTAATGTTTCGAGTCGAAGGGAACGCTGTGCGACCTGAATTGCACTTTATTGTCTCGAAGCAGTTGTAGTGCAGTCGCAATTTATTTAAACGATTTTGCGAAGTGCAACTTCTGTACGCTTGTACTATTATCTACTCTGTGGTTAAATGCAGTTTATAAACTTAGTACGACTAAACACCTAACGTCATATCATATCAGAACAATAACCTACGAGTTTATGTCCAGGCTCTATATTTTACGTTATTGCTTTGATATGAACGCCAAATGTTTAATACTATATTTCATAAAAGTCTCATAAAGTTTAATTTCTATATAAGCTGCATCTAACTATTTTTTTAAAGAAAGAAGACGTTTTTTCTGTGGTATAGAACTTTTACAGTCACCCCCTGTATATAATGTCATAAAGTTCGCTATTTTGTTTATAAAAGCGTGGCCGGGCCAGGCCGCATATGTTGCAGCCGGGCCACAAGAGATGTGCTATGACTCGTGGAATACCGCGGTACACGTTTTACCTTTTGGGTACCATAAAGTACGCATCCGTACATTTTACTGGCATAACTAGAGCCTTTTTTGGCACCGTGGTCGAGCTACGACGTATCACACAAATTTACGTATTGACTTGAGTATATCATTTTCGAAACGGCTTTAACTGGATTAAGTAAATCGAAAACTCTTAGATACGGTCAGTAACGAAAGTAGCTGAACTTATTAGTACTTTGTCGTCCCTTTTTTTCGTCGTTCATCGTGTTTAAAACTGAGACATCTGTCAAAAAAGTTTTTAAGACCAAATGTTGAGTTATTTTCGTTGCTGATCGTACAAATAGTAGAGAATCATATTGATTTTGCCAAGATGATTTAAAGAGCGGAGCCAATTTTATTTAAATACCAATACTTGAATCACATTTAAGACTGTTGAACACCACCCAGTTCAACAACAACAATAAATTATATTGTAAATAAATAAAAACCTACTTTATCGATATTGTTTGTAGGAAGACATATTTTGTAAGAATGATTGTAAGTTTGAGTGACAAATAGTTAGTACGAAGTTTATCATAAAGTTGACTTTAAAAAAAAATATAAATTAAAACTTTTGAACTGTAAAATATACCTTTTGAAAATGTTATAGAGTTTATTTTTGTGTAGCACGATTTTGAGAGTGTTTTAAAAGCAAGCTTGGCATTTAATTATTTTTCAATGAGTTGTTATTCATGAGATTATATTTCGGTGTTACACATTTAATTTTCTCTGTCTATATATTTTGTAGTAAAAAGACTGTTCTGCAGTACTTATGTATAATTAAATAGGCACTGTTGTCAATTTTTCGCAATAATATGCAAACAATGAATTGTTCAATGGATTCAGTGATATTTTTAGCTATCCTTCATGACAAAATTTATATCATGATACATATTATATGACTGCCTATAGTAAAACAGCTGTGTTAGGAGTCGGAGTCTTTAAAGTTGCATCACTGGAGTTGTGAAACAGATTTTTACCATCTTGCAAAATATTGTCTATGCTTTTAATATGAAGTGGGACTGTTTGAAACGGAAAGTGGGACTATTTTTTGTCATAGATGATCGAGAAGGATATTGTATTCAATTTGACCATTCCTACTTATTATAGGAGCCTGTGACGTAACTATTAACATAATTAAATTGCTTTATTAGAAATAGTTATTTTTACACAATCAACATCTATAAACGCTGGGCGTTCAGTTTTTGTTAAAATGTTGTATGCTCATATAACTATTTTTCTGACTCAATACCTACGGATTGCTATTGCTATCCCAATGAACACTAGATTTTGTGTTATTGCTTCGTAATACAATACAATAAATAAATAAAAAAAACTATTAGGGTCGATAATTAATTTTAAATTACATATTAATAAAAGTTTTTAAAAACCAGTGTAGACTTGAATATCATTCTATTACATTTCAAATTGTAAATACAATTAATAAAATATAGTAGGTAAGTAACAAAATGTGTGCCACTATTTCAAGTATTTCTATACGTAGGTTCTATATTTATTGAATTAGGTACATGAATCTTAAATATTTTTATCTACACTCACAACGTAATGTTCCAAATATGAATTCAAAAAAGGTAATATAAATACGTACTTTATTTTCGTGGATAGGTTAAAATTAAAAAATAAACTCATTACGATGCAGTCAACTGCATCATAAAATAACTTTTTTTTCTCATTACGATACAGGGCAAATCCAAAAAGAAGGCAGTGCCGTAACATTAAAAAAAACAACGATATTTTCCCACATATTTTTCATGATTAAAATGTACTCTATGGTAATCGATGACTTTAGTGCGATTAGTTTGTTGAAATGCACTGATCAAATTTTTTTTTCTAATGGAATGCGCGCCAAGCATTTCCGATAAAATTTGGTTTCAATTTTTACATTTTGTTATACTTACTGAATTTTGTAGGTTTTTTTATTCTTGCTCTAAAATGTGAAAAAAATTTACTCTGCCCGATATTTTAGTTTAGATGCTGCAGCTGAGGAATTGACTTATTACAAGGTAGGTAGCCGGTTACCTTGCTAATACAAACAAAGTCTCTCTCTTTTCTAACGTTGATCTTTTATTTAGTAGGTTCAATCCCAAATGTATGTGTGTAGATAAAGTAGTGTATGAAACTGCACATAACTAGGTATTAAAACACTCGTGTGATACTATTAAAAACCTCGCCTACGGCTCGGTTTTTAAACACACACTCGTGTTTTAATACCCCTCTTTATGTGTCAGTTTCATAAACTACTATTATTTTTTTAGCACTCTTGATCTTATACTCTGAAATTCGTGAACGTAAGTATACTTATTCGATATTTTTAGTCATTTATGTGTGTTATTATTGGGCATTATTTATTATTCATTTAAGTATATATTTTTTAAATGTTATATGGTATGTCAAAATATCAGACTATAGTAGATCTAACAGATCAAACATAGTACTATTTGAAAACAGCCAATACGCCCCATATACAATGCGTTATAAAATAACGCCTAATGCCTAATATGGTAGATAGGGACCATCAAAATGAACAACTTTTACTACGGGACCAACTCCGAAATCGCGAAAAAAATCAACTGTTTCATACATTTTGATATTTTCATTATTAATTTTTGTATGAAACAGCCGTTTTTTTCGCGATTTCTGAGTTGGTTCCGTAGTAAAAATTGTTCAGTTTGATGCTCCCTATCCACCATATTCGCCATTATTTTGTAACACGTTGTAGAATGCGATTAATTTGTCACTATCAAAGACACATTCATTTGACATGTGACCAACTTCACTTCTGTGCGCTTGATCACAATCCATTGTCAAATTAATCCTATTGTAGCTAAAAACATTCCTTTACCTAGTTATCAAAATATCGGGACAGCAAAAGTATATTTACTTCCCAATATAGCAAAAGTATTCTACAATTTCACACGTTATTGTGTAGAGTTGTGTTACAGATAATATTATGTAAATGTTTACTGTTCTATTTGATGTTGACTGTACAATGCCATTAAATTGACAATAGATATTGTATATTGTACCATTGCTTCAGAATAGTACACACATGTTACAGTACCTACGTCAAGATAAAGAATGGGCATCGTGTTTTTGCTTTACCTAACCACCTAACGTTAGGTGGTGCAACTGAGCCTTAGACATGACGTTGTCATTTATTTGATTGGAATAAAGTTGAAATTGTTTACTTAGAGCCAAACTACTTTTTGTTAATAGGGAACATGCATCAAATTTTTTTTTTATCAAAATCAAAAGTATAATGCATGAAAAAATCAACTGTAATATTAAAACATTTTTCTTGCGTTTTTTTCTCGTGATATAGTTACTTGAAGTTAGCACGCAGCAGCAACCGCCGAAAACGCTCCATACAAAACGGACATGATTATGTCACGTTTCAGGCGCGCGTTTACTATGGAGTTAGCCAAAAATTTTCAATTGTCTTTAATCATCTCCCTAAATTCAGTGTAAGCATCTGTTTACACTAGGCAACATAATTATTGCCAAGAAAAAATTGCCACTGGCGTGGAAGAAACTTTCCTTGTGTGACAGCGTCTTTAGACATGACGTTGTCATTTATTTTATTGGAATAAAGTAAATGACTTAGGGCCAAACTACTTTTTGTTAATTGTCTATGTTATGTAATAATATGTAGACGATTGTTTCCGATGTTTTCCGATGCCCATCCTTTGTCTTGTTGAAGTAATGTATTCCAACTCTTCTATGAGAAGAAACTTCAAATTTTGCATTATTATTGTTTCCTAATTTATACTTATCAAATGAGTGTTGATTGTTGATAAAGAATATTGTTCTAGATAGGAAGATCGAATATAATTATAAGTAGTTAGTAGGAGAATTTGCGTGGTTTATCATAAGTGCCCTATCGCACTAGGACACCAGTGGCGACGCAAAAAGTCACGAAAAGTAAACAGTGGTCCTACCTAGAGTTGATGCAAACTGTTCCGCTACCGTAAACTTTTTTCTCTCTTTTTCACTCGCATTGACTCAGCAGTATATCCGATAGTTTTCGGTAGCGAAAACAATTTGCATCAACTCATGGTAGAGTTACTGATGTATGGAGGGGTACCTCACCTGCCCCCCCTACTCAAATGGCCGACATTCTATTCGATCGCTAACCAAAAAATTAAAACTGAGTCATAAACTCTACAATTTACTTGTCGTAGGCTTGTCAATTCTATACAATACAACAATGTCTGTGGTTTACATAAGCTTGCGACATGTGACTTATGCCCGGTTTCTGAGACTGACTTATCGGTGGTTAATCGGTCGGCATAATCGGAAAGGATTATGCCGATTTTATTATACAAGCTAGGCGATGATGCGCTTTGATGAAATTACCAAAATACTATAGTAATTTTATAGTGATTGCGTGGGAAGAATATCATTAAATATAAATGCGGGAAAAAAAAGAAATCTCAATCTCAATGAGCCGTTTGGGGTTATAATTGTTTGACATTTTCCTATTATATGACATTATGTTATCTACCCCTTTTTGACATGACATGAGTCTGCCACAGATATGTATGGTTAATGCGCATCATGGCCCAGAATGCGGCATGATCCTTTAACTTTATCAGAGGGGTCCATAATAACTTGTTTAAAGTTAATTTTATTACTTTAAACCAGATAATGTGGTACCTCTACGAAAAAGTAAAATCTCCGAAAAAGTACCTCTGATACCAGTTCTTATTTTTGATTAAGCTTTAAGTAAGCGATGGAATCGAATGTCCGACCATTTGAGTAGGAGGGCTGGTTTCCACGAATCAGCAGCCAGTGGTGCAGAGCAACCAAGTGTCCTAGTGAAATAGGGCCCTTAGTAACACCTTGTTCTGGAAAATATGCACTTCGGAAGTGGCAATCTTTGTACCTTTGATCAAATGAATTAAGTATGGATTGTTTGTTAATTTGAACGTTGTTGTAGGTATGTCAGTTGATAAACAATGTAATAAAAAAGGTTTTTCCTGGTTTCAACTTACACATTCGAAAACAAGCCGAGCTCGAACCGCGAGCAAAGCGTCTCAGTTTCGGATTGGCCAAAAATGGAATCCGGATGTCCGGCTGTTCTCCTCTACATGTAGCATTTCTAAACCGATTCTCGTGAAATTTTGTGGGCAGATATTTATACTTACTTATAGTTTAAGATTCAGGTTTACAAAATTTTTCAATACGAAAAAAAAAATTTCACCCATTTCAAAAAATGATCAAAAATATAACAAAAGCGAGGTTTACAGATCACATAGTATTATCGTTATAGATATTACGTCTTTAGTTAGATGTAAGTATTTTCTACAACATCCGTTTGTGTTCTAATAATTAATAATTACTTACCTATTTTAGGTTATTAAGAAAAGTACAATTATGTATCTTAACTATTTTAAAATAACCCTTAGTATTTGAGATGTTGTTGTTTTGTCTCATCTCATTCTACGAGGCTCTTACTGATCAACGATATAGTTAGTGTGGCAAAGTACTAAAATATTTAGTTAATTTTAGAGCCGAAAGTAGATACAACGTGTTACAAAATAACCCCTAATGCCGAATATGGTAGATAGGGAGGGACCATCAAACTGAACAACTTTTACTATGGGTGGGACCCACTCTGAACAGCGGTTTCATACAAAAAATTATAAAGAAAATATCAAAATGTATGAAACAGCTGTTTTTTTCGCGATTTCACAGTTGGTCCCATAGTAAAAGTTGTTCAGTTTGGTGGTCCCTATCTACCATATTCGGCATTTGGGGTTATCTTGTAACACGTTGTATAACCGTGTATATCCTTATCCTTACTAATATTATAAATGCGAAAGTCCGTTTGTTTGTTTGTTTGTTACGCCTTCACGTCGTAACTACTGAACCGATCATCATGAAATTTTGCATACACATTGTCAGGGGTACAGAAAAGGACATAGGGTACCTTTCATCCAGAAAAAACGTACAGTTCCCGAGGGATAGCAAAAAAACTGTCCCCGCAGACGAAGTCGCGGGCGGCCGCTAGCTATATTATAATCTAAAGACATACCTACAGAAATTATACATATAACATTATGACATTATTTTTGTTGAGATTTTATAAAAATCAGCAATATTATTTGTCAGTTTTATTCCGCACAAATGTAACCAGGTATATTAAAAATGCTTTTAAATGTACATATTTGTTTAAGATAATCTTCATATTATTATTAAAACTTAAAATATATTATTATTTATATATTTTCGTGTGAGACACTTAAAATAATTTGTTGTTTTCTGTTAATTATGTGTTGTGTATTAGATTTAAGTTATTAATGAAAATTATATTGGAGTTACGTTTGAAGATGATATGATTTGTTTTATTCACCTTTACAATATAATAAAGACATACATAAGTAGCTTTGAATGCTCTAAGATAAGTAGGTACTACAAAGAAGATGGATCACAGTCCATACAAAATTGCCCCACGTCCTATAACAAAGTGACGTATCTCAAAAAAAAGATAAAAATTTAAGTAGGCATATAAAAAATATGTAGTTCAGGGGCCGCTATTTTTGAGATTTCTCTTTTTTTTTGAGACCGGAGACCTGAATGACAGTGGGATGGGACTACCTTGGGAATATACCCTTTCAAACAAAAAACAATTTTAAATTGGTTCATAAATAATCACACGAACGTATTTTCATAGCAGCCCCTGGACTATTTTCAATGCATTTTTTATAATTTTGGTGTAAAAATTAAGTTAGTGAGTACCTATGCCATATTTTTATATACATTTTTATCTTTTTTTTGAGATAAGTCACTTTGTTATGGACGTGGGGCAATTTTGATCCATCTCCTTTTTCTTAATTTTTTTGGTAAATCATCTCGAACTTGTCTCGAACGGAGAATGCTCATGAAATATTTTTAAATCAAACGGCTGTTTATTTAATGACTGATTCATGGTCGCACAATTCCAAACACTGGACAGGGCCACAGAGTCTCTACCGGCTAACTTTTCGAACCTCGGCGGGTATGCATGCTTCAACTTAAAACAGATGTTTCAACTTAAAACAGATAAGTAGGTAATTAAATCGAAGTAAGGAATTCCGTATTTGTAAGTACCTAGTTACTTACTATTTGCCGATGTTATTTGGAAGATTTCGATGTTCGTGTGACAACATGAATTGGGATTCGCCATTTTGGTTCGCCTGGGTTGCGAAGTAGGATGCTTCTGGGAGATATGCCACCTTGAACATGGCCACCGATCTCTAAAAATCGATCGCATATTAATATAAATTTATGGTGAACAGGGTATTACCTGAACTATTTTTTTGTGTTTTCATATCGATCTAATAAGGAACAAAAATCACAAGAGCTTATAATCGTGTGAAATGTACCTACTTACCTGCCCACCTCTTAGACGCTTCCTGAAAGCGACGCAAGACTTGGTTGACTAAAAAAGGCTCTGTTTCCCGCGCTAACCGTTACTAACATGTTTGTAATGATGCCACCTACGACCCTGTTCACCATTGAAGTAGGTATATCAATATTCGGTCGATTATTTTTTGTGATTTTTAGGGTGGCAGCATATATCCCAGAAGCTTAACAACCCAGACGATGATGATAACACCAATCTAATGGCTTTCTTGTCAATGTGGCCTGGTCCCAATATGCGATATATTGAAAATGAGCGTCTTGGCCGGCGGTCTAGTAAGGCATATAGAGGTTAGTAGTCTAATCTAAGCCACCATTACGAAAAGATTTTTGAAAATTCCCATGGATGCCACAGGTACCACGCAGACGAAGATATCCTAGTCTTGTACTAAGTATTCTGTGCCCTAGTCTAGGTCGGCAGTTAGTTAATCGCTGTATAATTTTAGGCCACGTTATGGAATAAGCACAGTTTTACGATGGATTGTAACTGTGGTAAAGCTGTGTAATAAGGGCTATCTCTCAGTTAATGAGCTTTTAAACTAGTCGTCAACTCGACATCAGTCGCTGTCCTGAAACTTTTTCCTTAGGTACTTTCATTCTGCAAAAACCTTGTGAGTGTCATGACTGTAAAATTGATGAACACAAAAAACTGCCAAGTCTGTCGAGCCTTATATGTATATGTGGTACTCTGTCACACATTATGCCTAGCTATTTTTGATATAGTTTTTATTTCTTTCTTAAGCTAGTAGGATGACGGTGCCGTCATATTACGACCGTCATTTAGCGGCGTAGAACGTTGTCTATGTAAGCAATATGGCGCGGATTTTGACGTTACGGTGTCGCATGAATATAAGATTCTTGGTGTCGCCCAAGAACTTTAGAATATCAATATAAGATTCTTGGTGTCGCCATATTGTTTACATAGACAACATTCAACGCCGCTCTATTACCTACGGCCGTAATATGACGGCACCGTCATCCTAGGGAACCCTAGCTTTACCCGTAGCACAACTGCGTGACACTAATCAGTAGTGCCTTGGGGAACTGCAAGAATCTATCAAAGGGAAATCCAGCATGGCACAAGCTGCAAAGCTGGCAAAGTAATACTTACCATACTATGGTAGGTAATACAAACTCCATAAAAAAACCATAGCGTATACCTAAGTAAACTTTTTTATCGTTTTAATAATTTTAAAGTCATTCTGACATTTCTCGGTAAGAGAATTTGTTTTATCGTTGTGTTTATATATTTTCGTGTATTTGTTAAATTGTTTTGTCCGTTTTAATTATTATGTCGTGGCTTGAGAACCCTGTTAGCATCAATAGCTATTATGAATTCAAACTCTTTCAACAGAGCTTTTTCGAGAAGTAATATTCAGTAATAAGGTAAGCTGACGGATGTCCGCATATCCAGCGTGAGTTTCCTATCGAAGAATTTATATATTTATCCTACCTACTAGAAGTAGTACCTACCTATATAAAATCTTGTATGGGTGTTTCCCACAATGTCACCAAAAGGTAGCACACAATGACATGTGTTGTCTAGGTCGAAGATGTTTCCACTGCTGGGGCACAGCACAGGCCTTTCTTCTGTGTTAAAAAGGGGGATAACCCACCACTCTATCTTCAAACATTTACAGCACACGATAATGTAGCGTGGGTCCTTTGATGGTGACGCGGATTGTCTCAAGCACGAAGATTGATTGTCGTAGTCGTAGGCCCAAAACTCAAGACCCTTAATGGATGCCTCATAGTTTTAGTTTAGTTTCCAGCCAGGGTCGAAATAGTTCTCTTCTAAAATTGGGCGCTACAGTTTTGGTAAAGTTTACAAAAGTATTAGAAAAGTTAGTTTTCTACATGAACCGGCGGGGGATCGAACCCGATACCTTGAATGCCACGCAGGTCTAACTAAATAAAACAAAGTTTTTCTAAATTGGTCGCTATCATCATCATCATCATCAGCCTATCATCGTCTAATGCTGAACATAGGCCTCTCCAAGTGCACGCCATCGAGCACGAATTTCATCCAGCTTTTGCCAGCCACCTCGCGAAGATGGTCACCCCACCTTGTCTGAGGGCGTCCCACACTACGTTTGCCGATTCGCGGTCTCCACTCAAGAACTTGTCTGCCCCAGCGGCCAGACTAATTGGTCGCTAAATAGACTACAATAAGATTATTTTTCAGCTAGCATGCTGGTGCAGTTGCTGGTAACAGTTCTGCTTGCATTCGGCATGGCTCCCTGCATGATCCAGCGACTCTGTAACACCTCCTCCCAGCACCCGCCTTCCGAAGTCTGTATGCACCGAATTGACATCATCAGTGAGAAGTAAGCTTTAAAATTGTTTAACTATAGATATAATATATATGTCACCGGCAATGTATGAAATGCAGGCATTGTATACAATGCCCAGGCATTGTACACAATGCCTGGCCCTTTTAGGCAATGTATGAAAGAGAATGAATATTATTGTCTATTTCATACATTACCTAGGTATTGTATACAATGCCTAGGCGTTGTGCCTGCTGATCCACCGGCAATGTGTAAAATAAAAAGATTTTGATCTTAGTTGGTAAGAGGGCAGACACAAACGCTCTGGGGTGGGCTTGGGGGTTCGAGGAGGATTCGGGGAGGATTGAGGGGGGGGGGGGTCGAGGGGAGGTCGAGAGGTCTCGAGGGGGGCTCGATGGGGCCTCGGGGGGGATCGAGGGCGTCTCGGGGGTCCTAATCCATCACAGGGTTTCTCACCAGTATCAGCAGCTGAGATGGAGGGGGTCCTAGATCGACTCAGAAATAAAAAGAAATCCCCGGGGCCAGATGGGATCCCAAGTGGGATTCTTCCAATTGCCCTTGAACACCTGGGGGAGAGCGTTAGAGAGCTGTACAGTGCCTGCCTCCGGTTGGGCCAGTTTCCTGCCGCTTGGAAAAAGGGGCGTCTCTGCCTCCTGAAGAAGGAAGGAAGACCTACAGATTCCCCGTCCGCCTATCGACCTATAGTCTTACTGGACGAGCTCGGGAAAATGCTGGAGAGAATTATAGCAGACCGAATCGTCGTAAGTTAATATTAAATAGGATGAGAAAAATATGAATTGTAGGTATAGTCAAGAGCACCTAGTGAATTTATTCAAGTTTTGAGATGGGGCGGCATTTATCGGAAAAGCAAGTCAATTGCACGCCCTTAGGACTTTAGTTATTTTGCAGTTGGCTACATTTTTTAACCTCTAGGGGGGGCAGCGCCCCCCCCCCCCCCCGCTGCCCACCCTTGGCGACGCCCTTGTATACAATGCCGGATTATACACATTGGCGGTAACATATATGTTTACCTAATACCAGTTCAATGCCTAATACACCCATGCTTTAAATCTTCTGTAAAATGTTCTGAAACAGCTTACTGCCAACATTATAACAACCAGTGTCCTAGTAACCACAAGATCCGAGCGAAAGGAAACTTTCCAGCAAAGCCATAGGTACCTGATGGTTGCATTTGTCATCCAGAGACTGCAAAGTAAGGTTGTTTAAAATATGCCTTTCTACCCATTAGTTGTCTAAAGTTACCAACAAATGTTATTTTTTCTCACTGGTTGTTGATCATGCCTTGCGACCAGCGGTAAGTATACCATAAGAATAAAAAATGGTTATACAACTTACATACAGCGACTATAATTATACTACCTAGACCTAGGTATTATCATCTCGTAATAGTTACTACTATTTGTGGAGAAAATAATCTCATGTTATTCTAGGTAGGTGGTACCTAAAACATGAGAATAGGAAACGTAGACGTACTGCAGCCAAAAAGCGGTGCAGCCGAGTATGTACAGGTACTTCCACCAAAACTGTTCCTAGAATGACTCAAATTTTCTATAGTCCGAATGAAGCTATTTAGCCGTATTCTTACTGATCGGTATGCTTGTCTCGTTACAATGCAACTGATTTAAATATAACAGTGAGTATAGGTCGGATAACGAAAGATGACCACAAATGGCGCCCATCTTCGCATCATAACTCATGAAGAAATGACTTCAGACAATAATATTTCATATAATAATATCATACAATATTTATATCTATACGTATATGAAACATTATTTTGTCTTATTAAGTCTTTTCTTCATGAGTTATGGTGCAAAGATAGGTGCCATTTGTGGTCATCTTTCGTGATTCGCACTATAACGTCAGTTCTAGAAATTATAGCTAAACAGTGGTTTGAAATCCTGAATTTCTTAACCAAGTTTTATAGTTAACAATCAACAGATTAAGTAAGTAGTGTTGATCTACTTCTGAGGTCAATTGTACGCAGAGCAGATCCTGAGCTCTGCTGTCTTTTTAGGCAGTAACCATTAATCTGCATAACTTGTAGTTTTTCGTGTGTTCGTTTCGTGGTGACTGGTATTAGAGTAGAGCAGAAAAAACAAGGAAAATATTGGAAAGCCTTGATTTGTGAGAACTCGAGTCTATAGGATCTCGTGGTCTTCGTATGTGTAAAACCTGCATTGGCAAAGTTGGCAATTAGGTAACGATAGTTACCTACTTACCTAATCTGCGATTTTTTTATAGCTAAAAAATCAAAATCAAAATCAAAAAATTTCGTTAGACGGCGACGGTTTATGAAAGCCGAGCCGTAAAGTTGAACCCCTTCACCCTAAGCGATTTATCGCATGCAATTTTTTGAAATTTTTTATCGCAAATGGTGTAGGTAGGTGTACCTATCCCTTTTTCTTGGAGAGTGATAAACGAAGCAAGGGAGTTAAAACAGTGATAGACATGAAGCAACTCTACGACACGGCCCGGCTTCCAATAAAACGTCATCACATCAATCGAGATTTTTTAAGCTAATTTCTTTTTTTTTTGGTTTCGGAAAATCGCTCATCATTTACTTATTTTTATGTTTCAGGGGTCCTGTAAATATGAAACAAATTATAAAATGAGTTAATTACCGTATATGAAACTTATTAGCAGAATTTAAGGTGTAAGTATTGTCAATGATGGGAGGGGAAGCAGAAGTTTTGGTTCGTCAATGTAAATATAATATATCGGCGGAGACAATGCATGAATATTTGGCGAATGACCGTGCGATGTTGTGAGACACTGTCCGTTCTTCGTTTATAAACAAACAGACGTGTGTTCCGTTCATAATCACATGTCCCCTACCAAGAGTATCTTGTTTATAACACTTTTTATACCTAACACTTAATATATAGGTAAGTATTCTAATTATTATAGCGATTTGCAAATCTTAGTAAACCCAAATTGTTTTGATCATAAGCCAATATCACGAGAAACAACCATGCCTAATAGTTCAGGCAAAGAAAGCTCAAAAAATGTATAGAGGGAAATGCTGATATGTTCACCTCCTAACTAGTTCAAACATATTAGTTACGAAGTCAAAAATTGTGTTCTAATCATTTCCCTCCTTTTCCTTTTCCTTTACTGGACTATAACTAATACGTGTTGGCAGTTTATTTCAAACTAAAAAAAAACCAATAAAACATATTCTATGTATGAATTTCAATATTCATATCACCATTGCTACCAATAATACTTATAAGAAAAATGCCTAAAATAGGGCCTATTCCTGACATTAAATAATTATTATTTATATTTTATTACTATTTCTAATAAACTGTCCGAAACTTTTAGGAAAATTTCAGTGTATATCTCGAACGAATCGATAAACAAAAGAAACCTCAAGTTGTCATCCAATAGTAAGGGCGTCATCGAGCAAGGAACATGCGCGCGCGCATAAATCACGGCGCGCATCCGTGCGCGCGCGAGTGGGTCTTCAGCCGGTGTTGCGGTTGCTCGTGGTTCACCTGCTGCTTCACTTGTCGCTGCGCCTGCATCAACGAATAGCCAATGACTTGGATACTTTTACTGGGACTACTTGGTGTCATAGGAGGGGTGTATCCTGTAAGTGTCTCATCATCCCCTCATACTTTTAGATTACTTGGCGTGGAGGGGTGTATTCCGTAAGTGTCTCACACCCCCTGATGTTTTACTGGGACTACTTGGCGTCATTGGAGGGGTGTATTCTGTAAGTGCCTCCTTATCATCCCCTCATACTTTTACTGGGACTACTTGGCGTCATTGGAAGGGTGTATCCTGTAAGTGTCTCCTCATCATCCCTCATACTTTTACTGGGACTACTTGGCGTCATTGGAAGGGTGTATTCTGTGTCTCCTCATCATCCCTCATACTTTTACTGGGACTACTTGGCGTCATAGGAGGGGTGGATTCTGTAAGTGTCTCCAAATCATCCCCTCATACTTTTACTGGGACCTTGGCGTCATAGGAGGGATGTATCCTGTAAGTGTCTGCTCATCATACCTCATACTTTTACTGGGACTACTTGGCATCACTGGAGGGGCGTATTCTGTGTCTCCTTATCATCCCCTTAACCCAATTTATTTGAAGTCGGTGCAATGCAGTGCGTCCTTTTCTTCCATTCCTTCCTGTCACTCGTCATCCACTCCCTTCACATTCATATCATTCAGCAACCCATCCATCTTTTCTACGGTCTTCCTTCTACTTCCCAGCCCTCAAAATCCAAAACCATTACTTTTCTAGTAACATGCCTTTCATTTCATCCCTTCTCATATCATGCCCATACCAAGCTAGACGATTCCTTTTCAACTGTGTCTCGTATCTCCAGTTTATCCGTAGTAGGTGCCGTGTCAGGCTTAGACTGTTACTTCATCTGATCCCGTGGGTATCGTAAGTATAAGTCGATTATGGAAGCACAGGTCATCAGAAGTTTCAGAAGATGGGCATCTTCTAAAAACTTGACCTCACTGCGATCTTCAACCTGCTTACCAAGGAAGGCCCCTAGCCAGGCCATTACCAGTATCCCTATTAACTTTGGGGAGGCTACGTCTAGCAGTGGTTTCGTGCGGCTGATATGATGACAGATTTTGATGGATGACAGAATATCTCGCATCATGCTTTGTTCTTCAGATTTTAGTAGAAAGATCTCGCGCGTAGATGCGTTGTGGTTGTGTTACAGCATGTGGGATTACTTTACTTATACAAAGTGGGCACGCTTTTTGTGCGTGACGCGCGAGGCGGTGTGAAATCCGTGGGTCAAATTAGGGTTGCCAACCCTACTATATGATATAGTATCCTACTATATTGAGGACTCGCCTACTATATTTTTTGAATAAATATATAGTAGGCAAAACTACTATATTTTTCATGTGAAAAAATTAAACAAAAGAAACAAAAAATATTACTTATATGCACATAAGTAATTGCATAATATTTTTTGTGATTAAACACTTGTCTTTATGGTTGTTGAATAAATTATGAAAATGTTAGTACTTACTTAAGTATCTATGAAAAATGCAACTCCCTTAAAATCCTCCATACAAAACGGCAACCTACTATATTTTTTTGGACTTTTTCGCCAACTACTATATTTTTACACTAAAAATCTTGAAACTACTATATTTGATCCAAAAAAAAGTTGGCAACCCTAGGTAAAATAGTCAAGTCACTAGCGAGAAATGTTTAGGGCGTTATTCCAGAACCTTAGTCACAAGAATTGAGAGACCTTGACTCGAGATGCAACAAAATATTGGAATTCAAGCTCCGATAACAATGTATGATGTTGTGTTCAAGACAACCAACAAAATAATTATGCTAAAGAACGCCATTCTGGCACTGTTACCCCTGTCAATCCAAGAAAATAAGGTCTGGCAAGTGAACTTGCTATAACCAGCAGATTCCGACTTCTGTCATCATAACAGACGAAACAGTTCTGTTCAAGTTAAAGATGAATTACTTAACGTAATTTCAATACAGATAGCGGAGATAACGTAAGCTAGTTTCAGCCCCGTGACTTTCTCTGTCTCGAAACTCTATATCTGGCGCAATATGTTACAAAGTGTAAAAAAACTAGCGTTTTAAGAGACAGGAGTGTCATACAAAAAGCGTGAGTCTGAAACGGAGGCGAAAACAATCCTGCCAATATAAAGCTGCAAACAACGTCATGTTCATGACATAATACGCCTAAATTCGAATTTTGTTAATTATCTACAGATTACCAACGTTCTTTCAAACTTAGACGGGTTAAAAATTCGCCTCCGTTTCATAGATCGTTTTTTTACTGTGAGAGTTGCGCCAAGCTGGTATATTACAAAGAGAATGTTAAAAAAACTAGCGTTTTAGTAAATTATTATACTATGACCCGTAGAAAGTTTTTTGCTACGATCGTCCCCTATTTGCTACGGTTGCTACGATTATTCGTAGCATCATTTCGTATATTGATAGTGCTTTGTTTTTTTTTTGCTTTGCTATGACTAAAATGATCATTTTACTATTTTACAGGCAACAACAGGATGCAAGAATTGCATAGTAAGTAACTTTCAATTAATTTTCATAATTAAATCACCTCACCATAATATGTGATGATTAGACGAATCACCCAGTTTATTAACTCGTATGAATTATCAAGGCTATTTTAGCGATAAATTAAAATCTGTTTAAAAATAAAATCTTGTATTCTTTGGGTAGTTAAATAGTCGTATAATATTAACACTACACGTATCGTTTACTATCAGTATTCATGTCAGGTGCTCAAGGCTCATAAAATCAAGTTTAGCATTTTTAACAGTTTTTTCAATGACCTAATTTCGTAAATTTCGCCGCTTGATCGGCCAAAACTAAGTTTCTAATACCTTCTACTACAAATTGATAGCTGCGGCATAGAATAATAATAGTAGGTGTACTAACGTGCTGCGGTGCGAGAAAAAATACCTTCTTTTAACTTAACAATACTAATAGAAGTTCATAAAATAAATAGTAAAATTACGGATTCTCAAAACATTAAATGCTAATAACCTGTATTTTTGCATATCTGACTTTGATGTGATACAGAGAAAATAATCATCAACCAATAATGAGGATCAGTAACGATTTTTGTTTAGTGGGTAATTAGAAAGCTTATGCCACTACATGATTAACTGTGAAAAAGTTTTTTACGATATCTCTTAAACCTGAGTAGCATTTCACAGGTTTTAAAAAAATATCCAATTGTGAAAGGAGGTAGAGAACATACTGTAGTGTTTTGTTTAAAATGTACTGTATTTTATGGAAAAGTCTCAAAATCCTGAGATTTCCTGAGATTTTAAAATTCCGGCCGCAATCCTGAGAAACGTCCAAAAATCCTGAGATCTCAGGACAAATCCTGAGATATGGTAACCACATAGATATGGTAGTCACATCACATTCACATCACATCTCTGAAGAATATCATCTAACGCAAAGTTTTAAACATAAAAAAAGCATCTTACACGATCACAGCACAAGTAAAAGAAAAAAAGACGTTATTTTTGTAATGTTCTCTCAAGCTTATTAACATATTTTTTTCCAGACACTTGGCAAGGAGGAGAAGGCGATGTTCCGTGCCCACTCCGACGCGTGCCTGCAGCAGTCCCAAGTGGACCCGAAGTTGGTGGAGGCGATGCTCACAGGCAAGCTGGCCGACGACGAGGGCCTGAAGCGGCACGTGTACTGCGTGCTGCTCAAGTGCAAGGTCATCAGCAAGGACGGCAAGCTGCAGAAAACCGCGGTCCTGGGCAAGATGGCGACCAAGGCTGATGGGAAGAATGCCACTAAGGTTAGTTAATTTCGGTAAAAACCATTGAATTTGGACATGCGAAATATGTGCTCTTCAAGATTAAGCTAAAACGTGCAAAGAGTAAATCGTGGAAGACCATTGTGTAAGGTAAAAAGTAAGAAAGCGACTAATGTTAATGGAAAGAACACTATTACCAAGGTCAGTATACCCGAAGTAGGTGAAAGTGATGCGGGCTCCGAGGTAGCGGACGACGAGGGTCTGAAGCACAACGTGTACTGCGTCCTGCTCAAGTGCAAAATTAATAGTCGAATACTCAAAGGCCTCTTAGCTAAAATCTTTAGTAAAGGTCTCCATAACTTTAAGGAAACTGACACTTTCATAGAGTTTCTGTCAAAACTGATAGCTTTTTGGATTCATGGTGGCCTTTACTTTAAGAATCGTTTGAGTAAGTAGGTATTTGGCCGTATAATTGTTATCAGCAAGGACGGCAAGCTGCAGACGACCGCGAAGAACGTAAAAATAACATAAATTTTGAACCGTCTTCGGTTCCAAGTCCTAATCAAATATTTTAGAGTCTGTTTCATGTATTTAGGATTGCTCTTTTCTGGTTGACCATTAGCCATTTTTGATATCCCTACCTGCTAGGGCACAGGCCTTCCTTATGGGTGGATAAGGGGGATGGGCCATAACCCACCACGCGGGCTCAATGCGGATTGGTGGGTGTTAACGACTGCAAATACACCAGGGACCAACGGCTTAACGTGCTTTCCGAAGCACTCGAAATAATAAATTTTTGGTCACCCATCCCGTGACCGACCCTTGCGAAAGTTGCTTAACCTCTGCAATCGCCGGGCCAGGCGCTAAAACCACTGCGCAATCGAGCTCCTCAGAAATGCTTTAGGTACTAATGTTAGGTTATAATGAATGTTAAACTAAAGACTTACAGTTTACATGACTGCTGAGTAACCATGTCGTCTGCAACGCGTTATTTGAGAATAGCAATACTATTTTAACCGCCTTTTGCTTTTCCGCCATCACAGGTGCTGGAAGGCTGTGCTGACCAGACAGGCGACACCCCAGAGGACATAGCATGGAACCTCTTCCGGTGTGGATACGACAAAAAAGCAGTCCTATTCGAATACATGCCCACCAACATTCCCTCGAGTGACGTAGAAATCAACTCGAAATAAAATGGTTTCTTCCAGTGCACTTCTGTAGTTTTCTATTTCGCCGATAGATGGCTCTGTTTTCATAATTATCATCCGTCCCACCATGTTAGTAAAGCTGATATCTGACACTTTTTTCGGTCAAAATATTTATTTCTGTATTTTTGTAACATATAAATGTTTTACTTATTATAAGGTACTGACTTTTATTGTAGAGTTGTTTGTCAATTTTTTAACATTGCTTCTTTACCAGGTATTACTTAAAAAAATACCTGTGCTGTGCGATGACTATAGATAGAATTCGGAGGCCAAAGCTTGGGATGCTAGGTTTGCGATTAATTCAACAATGTACAACCGGATAAGTGACTAATTTCAGAGAGCTTGCGGTAAAATGACGAAGTTAATGTTTATCTGTGCCAAACATTCTGGAGTGAAGTTGCATAACTGTCTATTGTCAATTTAATCACATTACATAGGTAGTCTGTAACATAGATAAAGGTCCGTAAAAATTAAAATAATTAAAAAACCCGCCTGCATAAAAAGACAAGTCAACTGAAAAGATGGAAGCAAGATTAAATATTAAAGGCAACATAATAACATGCAGTCGGAGGCATGCATTAAGAAAGTGACGTTATGAATGATTTGAATTATATGCCTCCGACTGCATGTTATTATGTTGCCTTTAATATTTAATCTTGTTTCCATCTTTTCAGTTGACTTGTCTTTTTATGCAGGCGGGTTTTTTAATTATTTTATTTTATTTATATCTTTTTAGTTATTATAGATATATTACGGTAATGATATACCTTTTTGAAATCCTTATAATAAGCCCTTTAATTTGACACCTATATTGTAGTAGGTATTCTAAAAAAATGTTTTTTTCCACTACCTACTTACGTATAATAGCACCGTACAGTCGCCATGTTATTTTTTTATAAGAAAGAAAATTATTTTTTCGTTTCGGAAAAACTGGCGAGTTTTGCAGATTGTTTTAATACCAAGCACCATGACATGACCAATACATCTCCAGGTAGAGATCGAGCGTCTGCTTTTAAATTTATTTCTAAGAATATGTATTCGTCATAATTATTTAGGTATGTCCGGTTTGATTATAAGTTCATGTAGAGCCAGGGCAAAGAATACTACATATTACGCCCGGCTATAACCGTCGAAAACTAAGTTTCTTTGCCAAAAGTGCTGTTACTTGCAAGTAAGTACAACAACGTCATAGAATACATACAGTACCTACCCATTGCACGACAGCTGTCGCCTCATACAAAAAAAAATTCAAAAAAACCGACTTTAAAAAACCTGCCTATAAAAAGCAAGAAATAATATTCAAATCATTAGATATGCATTATCATCTTATACTTATCAATTATTATTGTTATAATAAAAACACGTCTATTGAAGTCGGGTGGGGCTGAAGTACAACTTCCTTTTTTTATTGTAAAAGCCCCACCCGACTTCAATTGACGTGTTTTTATTATAATAATGATAGTGCATATCTAATAATTTTAATATTATTTCTTGCTTTTTATAGGCAGGTTTTTTGAAGTCGGTTTTTTTGTTTTTAAAACATTTATTTTTATTTTTCTATTTTTAGTGTAAGTACCTTCTGTATTAGGTAGTGTAGGTTAGGTATATTAATTAAGTAGAAAAATCGGCTCAGCCGAACGTGAGATAATCCCGGAGAAACATACATACATACGGGTCAAACTGAGAACCTCCTTTTTTTGAAGTCGGTTAAAAAGACTACACTAAAGTATCCCTTTTCCATTAAAAAATCTAATTCGGTTTATAAATAAGAAAGACGTCAAGGTAGTTGATGCAAAATCGTAGTATTTTCAGGATTACATGGAAACTACTCGACCGATTTGAAAAAAAATTAAATGGGACCATCTCACAAGCAAACTCAATCGAACAAAAAATAATCATCAAACAAAATCGGTCCATAAATGTCGAAGATACGTGCGAACACAGATATAAAAAAAACATACAATCGAATTGAGAACCTCCTCCTTTTGTTGAAGTCGGTTAAAAATTACTCTACCAAATGTTTTTACGCGCGTTATTTTTTTTCGTTTTAGGACGCTGTTCGTGCTAGAATAGTGACGGAAATAGCGAAAGTTCAATAGCTTTTTCAAATGTAACCGGCTAGCTTAGGGTCTGACTTAAATTCTTTAGGACCGAAATATTATTTTGGCTTTTTAAATCTAGTTAATTGAAGTAAAAAAAAACTTAATCAATTTATCAAATTAATCAGCCTCTATGAAAGCATTACAATAACTTTCAGCGTTATTTTTTTATTTTTTACGTACTTCATGATAATCGTACAAGTACCTACTTACATACAACGAAATGATTCGTCATGTCATGTGGTCATTAAACTATGAAGTCACCGGCGATATTCTGTGTTCCTGTTGCAGTTAGGTGTTGATGTAACGCTCGAGAAAACACGAAGGTCGAGTGTTTTTGTTAATGATGAACTGGCGAGTAACATCATCGGGGAATCAAATGACTAGTTGACCACGTGACGCGGAAATTTCCTATAAAAACAAAAAATTCACAGATTTTACAGTCCCCGCAAGAATCGGAGCATTGAAAATGAACACAAAAATTTACGAAAAACCAAAATCAAATCAAATGCAAAGTCCTATTATATTTTTAAAGTAACCTAGGTAGGACCTATTTATTTTTACGATTGTGGCACTCGGCTCCGCCTCGTGTCACAAAAGCGCCCGCTGACTGCCTCGACGCAGCCGAAATAATATTAACCAATTTTCAAAATTCCAACAAATGCACTTCTCGTCTCCTTCTGCATCTTTTAACACTATTACCATGACGATCGGTCAATAATAATAGAAGCTACATCACTTTTTATGTACGGAAACAGCAGTTTTTCTTCAATTCCAAATCTAAGGGGACCACCTACAGGTCACAATTATAAACCGATTCTAAAAATTATTTCGCCATTTGATAGCTAAACTAATACCCTAGGATCCTTCTTTTAATTTTTTCTTAAGTCGGTTTTTTTTCCGAAATATTTACAATTTAGTGAACAAACACCCCCCAAAAAACCCGGAATTTTTGGAATTTTACAAAATTCCAAAAAAAGTTACCAGTAGATTTTCAAAATTCAAACGTTCACACATGTCTTGGTAAATTCCTCTACTTGTGGTACTATTTTCATCTCGATCCTCCCAAAATCCTCGGAGATATGGCCAAAAATACGTCTCAGGCGATTTGCATCTGATAACCATTTTCAATGGTAAAAAATGTACCTTAAGTACTTAAAACTATAAAAATATTGCGGGAACATTACTACGCAATATGAAGGCACTCTAATATCTATCGACTAAGACAACATCGAAAATGTGTGTTATTAGTTATTCTCATTGCTTTTGCCATTCAAAAACCAATAATTAGGTGTAGGTATGTATGAGTACTACCAAAGAATAGATTTTAGTTGAAAAAACTGATTTCTATACTGTGTTACTACATTAGCTATGAATGAATCTGGCAGATTTTATGAATTGTATGGCGGCGGCACAAAGCAAATTTTTACCTTACCCAATGAGGACATCCTGTTTTTTTGTAAAAGTTATTTTTTTTATGCACAACTGGATAGTGCTTGCGTTTACCTTACCTGATGATAAGGCCGCACTACACCCGGAATCCTCATCACTGAGGATTTGAGGAACTGGCTATCTTGCCTCTAACTGCCGGAACACAACATTTTTTAAAGTAAGTAAGTAATTGTTTATTTGCGTGAATATGGTACATTGTGTTCTTAAGTTAATAATTACTTACCAATATATTCTATCGTTGTGGATATACGATGTGCAAAAATTTATAAGTTACAATTTATTAGTTGAGGAGAAAAAACATGATTACAATTAAACAATAATTCCCTACTTCAAATCCTACTAATATTATAAATGTGAAAGTTTGTGGGTTTGGATGTTTAGATGTTTGTTCCTCAATCACGCAAAAACTACTGAACGGATTTGGTTGAAATTTGGCACACAGATAGTAGATAGCCTGGATTAAAACATAGGATACTTTTTATCCCGATATTCCCACGGGAAGGGGAACCACGCGGGTGAAACCGCGGGCGGCCGCTAGTTCATAATAATCATTCACGTGCACTAGTCATTAGTAATGGAATAATTAGCATTAGCAATAATAATTAATTGATAATCGTCCATTAGCATTCATTAAATTAATCATAGTTGCTAAAAATAATGAATGAATCATCGAACCGCGCGAAATAGTCCGCGTTCGCATCCTGCTGCTATCATGAAATAATACGACCGCGCCAATTAGCACGCGGCGCGAAATATCTGCTAATGCTATTCTTACGTTGCGAATGAATTCATCTCCGATATGAAATAATACGACCGCGCTGGTTAGTAGTCATCGTTAAAATGTCAATAAAATGTCAAATAAAGCGGATTATTTTGAGAGATTTAATAAAAAATTACAAAAGAAAATAATAAAAAAATCTATCTTTAATGAAGTCAGCGATTTTTAGCATATAAATTGCTGTTATATGGCGCAGACTTCTAGGTAAGATGGTGGTAGAGCCAGGCGAGCTTGAAATAAGCCCTACCACTAACCAAATCGAGTACTAATCGAACTCGGGACCCTTGCGTCTTACTAGACCACATAGTAACTACAATACAATGCCATTAATTTAACAATGTAGATACAAAAGAAGTGAACAACTTCAGTCAGAGCGCCTGCGGTACAGAACGACGCATTCTCTTTGCCATAGGTTCTAGAGTGAAATTGCAGCGGACCACTGTCTAATTGTCAATTTAATCGCATTAGTTATCATGGTATTGTGGATTCTCTACATATGCATGCATAATCCTATAAAGTTGTTTATTCCATGGCAGCTGATCCTAATGACGATGATGCTAAGCTAACAAAATTCTGATTGATCCAATTTTTCAGAACCCAGGGCAGGGCCCAGGATGCAAGTGAATTCTTTAAGGTGATTTATAATGAGCTTTTTCATATGTTTGGCGTTTACCTGCAGAAATTAAAAACCATAGTGATAAAATATTAAAAAGCAAGTTTCACAATTTAAAATTTAGATCAACGTTGGGAGCTTATCATTTTATAAGTGTCACAATTCTCGCCCTTGGCTGCCTAGTAAAATAAAAATATTTTTGACATTAACATAATATGACGTGCGCGGGAGGCTGTGCAAGCTGCAAGTTAAGTGTAAATTGTGTTCGTAACGAGCACTGTTCTGATCTCATTGAATCTGTGGGCGGTGACCCACAACCGCGCCTCATAGGCTGGCAGTATAGCTCGCATGCCTTTGCCAGACCCGCGACCACATCGCGCTTTTAAAGTTTTTATTTTTTTACGCGCGTATTGAAAATTAAGAAAAAGTTATGTTTCGAAAAATTTAACACTGGACACTACGGAAAGTAAATCTTGTGATACGAATAAGTATACTGTCCCAAAGGATTTCTTTTGTTTTTATTAAAGTGTTTAACTTTCTTGTTTATTTTGTTTGTGTTGTGTTTAGTTATGATTATGAATTAATTGTGTTGAATTCTAATGTGTGGATGCCAGGAGAGGATATCCAGTGTTTGTGTAAAACGTAAGTTGATAAAATTATGAAAGTGCATGAAAATTATTACCTACATTACTATTCATTATGATCAATTTTTTCTAGTATATTATTTAGTATTGTATAAAAATAGCATTTTGAATGATAAAATTCAATTTTTTTTATCGGTTCCGTGGTAGTTAGAAAATGCTGAAAATACTGTCGTCATTTTCGTTACCATTAAGTTCCTTAGTACCTTTATGAATTAAAGTTTTAGATGGATGTTTAACCATAAAAGTAACTTTTTAGGGTTCCGTAGCCTAAATGGCAAAAAAACGGAACCCTTATAGATTCGTCATGTCTGTCTGTCTGTCCGTCCGTATGTCACAGCCACTTTATTCCGAAAGTATTAAGATTACACAGTTGAAACTTGGTATGTATTCTGTTAGTTAATAAAATATTAAGGGGGGGCTCCTCATACATGGAACTGAAACTGAAAAATAAATTTTTCAACAAACCAATACGTGCGGGGTGTCTATAGATACATACATACATACATACATACACTCACGCCTGTTTCCCATGGGGGTAGGCAGAGACTATGGATCGCCACCTGCTACGATCCTTGCACACTTCTTTCGCTTCATTCATATCCATCACTCTTTTCATACATGCCCTGCGGTTTTTGTCACTGCGTACACCAGCCTTTTTTATAATAACCTCTATTTGGTCCGCGTAGGTTTTTCTGGGACGCCCTCGTGCAATCGTTCCTTCCACATTCGCACAGTATATCTCTTTCGTGATTCGCCTTTCATTCATCCTCTCTAAGTGACCAAACCACTGGAGCATTCCTTTCTCAATTCTTGTCACTATATCATCTTTCAGACCACACCTTTTGCGAATCACCTCATTGCTCACTCTATCACTCAGTTTTACTCCGCATATTTTCCTCAACGATCGCATCTCTACCGCATTTATTCTGCTTTCATTCTTCTTCTGCCATACCCAAGATTCACTTCCATACATCAGTGTCGGTACCAGCACTCCGTTATGAATAGCCATTCGCGCCTTTGCAGAAACGGTTTGGCTACTCATAACCGAGTGTATAGCACCACTCACCGAATTTCCTTTCTTCACTCGTCTTTCTATGTCTTCCTCACTCTTTCCGTCCCTTGTGAACAAACTCCCCAAGTATACAAACTCACGGACTTGTTCCACTTTTTCGCCACCTAACATTACCGTACAGTCAGTCATTTCTTCATCTCTCTCAAACACCATCACTTTAGTCTTAGTTACATTCACTTTCATCCCTTTTCTCACAAAATCTTCATTCATAACCGACATCATTTCCTGCAACTCTTGCGCAGAAGACGCAAGTATCACTTGGTCGTCAGCGTAGAGAAGGCACTTGATTTGAGTCCCATTCATCACAACCCCACAGTCACGTTCTTTCAGACCTTTCATACAACTGTCCAAAAACAGATTAAAGAGCCATGGTGACGCAACACATCCCTGTCTGACACCCCTAGAGATGCCAAACCAGTCAGTGTATACGCCGTCAATCCTGACGCATGCACGGGAATCCTCATAGAGAGATTTCAGTGCATGAATCAGTCTGCTCTCCAATCCGTATTCGGACAACACCTTCCATAGCTCATTCCTGTCAACTCGATCGTAGGCCTTCTCCAGGTCCACAAAGGCACAGTAAACCTTTTTGTGCTTAGCCAGGTGTTTTTCGGTTAAGCACCTCAAGGAGAAGACCTGATCCGTGCATCCCATTCCCTTTCTGAATCCCGCTTGCACATCCCAAATACTCTGATCAGTTTTTTGCATCACTCTTTCAATCAGTACCTTTGCATACAATTTACTGACAATGCTGAGAAGACTGATCCCGCGGTAGTTTTTAGCATCCTGCCGTGACCCTTTCCCTTTGTACAGCGGCACGACCACGGCTTTACGCCAATCTTCCGGCACTTTGCCACTGTTCCAACATTTATTAAAGATCAGGCACAGCCAGGACGCAACCAGCTCTTTCCCACCTCTCAGCATTTCAACAGTAATTCTGTCATATCCTGCTGCTTTCCCTTTTTCATGCTCTTCATTGCACTAATAATCTCATCCATATATATATCTCTTTCATCCACTTCTGTCTCTTCCTCGTCTTCCACCCTTTTATCCGAGGCTTCTAGCATAGAGCCATCCGCCTCAAACAAACTCTCAAAATATTTCATCCACTCCTGTAGTACACCTTTTTCATCTGTCACTAGCTCACCTTTTTCATCTCTTATCACATTCATTTTAGACTTATGTGATCCACTTCGAGACGTTTTCACTTGTTTCCAAAACAATTTTATATTGTCTCGAAAGTTATCACAGAGTTTGAAGTCACACTTTTCTTTCATCTTTCTCTTTTTTTCGTCTACTTTTTCTTTCACTACTTTCTTAATCCTTTTAAACTCCCTTGCAACTGTATCAACATCCTCTTCTGTAACACTTGCATTCACTCTTTTACTGGCTTTGATGGCCAGCAGATCCTGCCATACTTTTTTCTTTTCATTCACTATCTGTCTTACCTCACTATCCCACCAGTTTATTGGGGGAGCATTCTTCCTTTTACTCACTCCACATATTTCCTCAGCTGTTTCAGTCACACCTTTTTTAAACTTTTCCCAAACTTCCTCAAGCTTGCCATCTTTCACTTCAGCCATATTTCCTAATCGTTCTTTCAATTTGCACAAATATGTCTTTTGCACTTCCACTTCATCCAGGTTCTCAACTTTTACTCTAGTCAGCTCCGTTGTTGACACTGTGGGACGATGACGCCAACTTTTGAACAGACCACTAACCCGAGACACTACAAGAAAGTGGTCTGTTCCAATGTTACTACCCCTAAAGACCCTGGTGTCTACAACTCTGCCCTTCAGTCTTTCATCAACAATCACAAAATCGATCATACTCTTCTTTTCCCCTCTCTGCCAAGTGTACATATGAATTTCCTTGTGGTCAAACATGGTGTTCGTTACCACAAGATTCTTTTCTAAACATACGTCAATCAAACTCCTGCCATTATCATTTACTCTTTTGTCTCCATATATTCCTAAAACTCCCTCACATCCCTCTCTTCTCACACCTACCCATCCGTTAAAATCTCCAAGCATAACTATCCTTTCATTATCTTTGCATTCATTCAAGATGTCTTCCACACTTTTCCAGAAATCCTCCTATAGATAGGTCTTTAAAAATGGCATTGAGGTTCGTAAGACGATTTTTTTTCAAAGTCAACCGTTGGAAACATAAACACTGCCAGGTGTTAAAATACTGCTAAGTGGTAAAATGTGTGTGTCCCCCCCCCCCTTTAACTTTTGAAATAAGAGAGTGAAAATTCTAAAAAAAATATATGCTGTAGATCTTTGACATCGTGGGGTGGATGTAGTTCTCGCTGTCGTTTTTCCTTACCTTTTTAAACGATAGTTGGAACCAAATGGCTATCTACTCAGCGTTATGTGTTTTGTTCCCCAAGTAGGTTATTGCAGAAAGGCAGTGGCGGATCCAGGATTTTGGTTTGGGAGGGGCTTAACGTAGGTGAGGGCAGGCTTTACCAAGATAATCAACAGATTTGTTGGGTAGACCCAAATGAATTGGGGGGGGGGGGGGGGGGCTTGAGCCCCTTAGCCCCCCCCCCCCTGGATCCGCTAGTGCAGATAGGACCCGTCTGGGTGAAAAATGATGCAGTCAAACCCTTGCCCACGATTCTTGCCACTCTAATTTTGTCGGCTTACTGTCGATTTCGGACATCAATATAAATACTGTTGCTAACTTTCTGATCCTGGAACAATATACCTATCCATATTTTGCTCTATCACAATGTCATACACAGCATTTGATTGAACGACAGTGTTCACACACTTTAACAACATATTTTTTACATAAATCAATTCAAGCGTATTGTTTCCATGGTGAGTTCATGAAGAATCCAGCGGCAACAAAGTTTCCTAACTTTTAAATGCTGATGAATTTTTTAATTTTGTGTTGAACCAATCCCCTTAAGTACCTTCTTATTTACCTATCCTCAAATTCTCCAATAGGTAGGTAACATGCCGCTTTCCGTCAATTAATCACGTGACAGTTTCATCTTTTGCACAGTGATCACATTTGAACGCCGACCTTCATCATAGAAGAGACAAAAAACGATTACTTACATTCTGCATACCAATATTCTACGTTACACAAATGGGGCTGGGCTTCCTAAAGCTAAAAAAAGCATTGAAAAGCATTTGGAAGTGAAGCAGTGAAAACTTGCGAAGAAAGCTATAAGTTTCAAAAATATAAAAAATCGTCAACCTGAAATTGTTCGTGTACACGGGCGACCACAAATTTCTTTGTTCTGTGCGGGCGACGAAATTCTCTTTATGTTATAAAACAAATGACTTGGGAGTGGAATTTTTGATTTAATTGCATGAATGAGTACTTAGGTTTAAAAAAACATAACAATATAGGTATGCCAGTTACTCAAAACTTCACTGTAACTTCACTAGAAATTACTCTGTGGATCTACCTAGCAGAGAGACGTGGTCTGATGACTGTAAGGCTGAAAGCCTAGTCTGGTTCACGGACGGCTCCAAAATGGGTCAAAATGTACGATGTGGTGTATATGGCGTGAGACCAAGAGTTAACCTCAGTGTTAATCTTGGTAAATAGTTACGTGATTACGTCACAATATTCCAGGCAGAGGTTTACGCCATTATAGAATGTGCATAAGTCAACCACCAACGCAAAATCAGAATTTTTTTTCCAGATAGCCGGCAGCACTTAACGCCATAAACTCGAACGTATGCGATCGAAACTGTTGAAAAACTGCGTAGACAAACTGAATGAACTGGGACATAAGAATAAAGTTATTATGAAATTCTGAAATGATTCTCTCTGTGGCATCCTGAAAAACCAATTTATGCAACTCTTTATTAGACAATCTCTCGGATGAGTCGAGAAAATTCTGGTAACAACAGCCAGGATTGAGACGCCAAATCCTTGGTGGAAGGCTACTCGCAAAGACAGGTGAATGAGCTCATACAGTTCAATAGATAGAACATCAGCGAGACTAAGAGCCTTAACTGAACACTGCAAACTAAACAAACACCTATTTCATATGATAGTGACGTTTGCAGATATTGCAATGAGGAGCAGGAAACGTCCAAGCACCTCTTATGTGATTGTGGATCTCTAATCCACAAGCGTAGCATCCATCTTGGGACGACATGTAATCGACCCGGTGGAAATAAAAACTCCTAAAGCCAGGAAGATACTAGACTCCCTAGACGCGACAGGACTTAGAGTTACCTACTATAATTAGGTGGCGTGGCGAGTCACAATAGATCTTATAGGTCGTAGTGACTACAGCTCTATCAGAGAAAAATACTTTCTCAAAACATTCAGAGTGCCACATGGTACTTAACTATTATGCTACTCTGTCTGTTAGATCAGACGAACCCTGAAGAAGGTATGTTGTATGATCTATCATAAAGCTAAAGTAATAGAGAATACAAATCATTTGTTAAATTCTACTTTGTTATGGAGTTATACTTCCATTATTACATCCAAGTGGGTGTAATGGAGGTTCAAAATATGGCGTGTGTCTTGAAAACTCGTCAAAAATCGTAACTAGCCGTCGCCAATCGCTTATTTCTTACGCCTTTAAGGAAATTTCGTAAGGCCACACCGAATTGGTTAACACTGATCAATTTTGGCTTTATTGTGGTTTCACAGCTGAGTTTTTGGTTTTTAACTGTGTGTGGAGACAATAAAATTGGCACTTATGCTTAAGTGGAATGAGTCAGTCAGTCTCAGGTATAATACCGGAATCCCATCAAAAATGAGGAAAATAAAAAGTTGATATGTGGCACCATCAAAGACGAATGAAAGTCATAATAAATATTATTATTATTATAAGTAAGTACAGAGAAAAAACCAAGAAAATATTAAAATAACTTCGTATGAATTACAATTGTACTGATTAGCTAATCAAAAGTGATGTCCTCCTTATTCATATTTTTATGTGCAATAATGATTTTATTATTTTTTAATCTTTCCACAAAGTATTTTAATTGTATATTTCTGTTTCATTTCATTTATGGGTTACACGCGACAGCATCATAAAATTGCGCCGTTAAAAATAAATAAAGTTAATTAAATTAATACGCAATTAACATGTCAACAAAAGCATCCGAAAACGGTATCACTTTGAAGTGTACTATCGCCCACACGAACGTCAACTTATAAAGCTTAGCTGACAGGAGTTCATTATTTTATTGAGCCAAATCAATTATACATATCAGATATGTCATAAACTTTTTGTGACACGCTATATTTCTCAGAAGGTGATACCTGAATCACACTGTGGGTGCAACCCACGCCAAATCGTAATAATTATCTGTATAAATATGTTAAACGCAAGCATTCGTCTATAATAGCCTGTTACTCTATAATTTTACAATACTTTGACCATAAATTATAAGACGCCTCGGGAGTCTTATAAATTGAATGTACTAGTGTTTTGTTTTTTTTATATAATAATTAAGTGTGGACGTAATAGATAAAGATAACTGTTATTTATTACTACGAACAAAATATTTCAAACTCTTTTTTAAAATATTGGCTAGATTATAAGATTAGTAGTATTTTTATTCGTTAGTAGGGTTACTGTTTTTTTTATAATAGATAGCATCAGCCACCCCTCGGGCTTAGCTTTAGGGCGCCTTTCATAATTAGTTATACCAATCATTTATTGACGAACTGCAGACTGTTAATAATCCGTTCAGATGTTACATGATTAGTGAAATTAGTAGATAAAACTAAAAATCTGGCTGCGCGGCCGTTTTCTTATTACCTACTTAAAGTCAGGCAAAATAACAAGATTAGTGCATGGAGCTGATAAAAATCGCGCTGCGCGGCTGATTTTTTTATTAAGTAGGTAGGTACTCATAGTCAGGCAAAATTACAAGATTAGTGCATGGAACTCACAAAACAATCGCACTGCGCGGCCGATTTTTTTAATATTTATAGTCAGGCAAAATTACAAGATTAAGTAGTGGATAGAACTGACAAAAATCGCGCTGCGCGGCCAATTTTTTTTTTTTATTAAGTACTCATAGTCAGGCAAAATTACAAGATTAGGGGATAAAACTGACAAAAATCGCGCTGCGCGGCCGATTTCATAATACTTAATAGTCAGGCAAAATTACAAGATTAATAAGGTACCTGGGTCAAATATGGCCAGCCGATTAATATGGCCACTACCTATTATCTACCAAACTATTGCAACCTAGCATACACCGTATGCGTGAGCGAGAAGGTCTATGTTTGTGTAAAGTACGAAACACGGGCTACCCGCCGCACACCCCTCGCCTGTCCGGCAGTGCCACTTCACAGAAACGGACACGTTGTGCAAAAAATTTGCTCTCGGTAAGTTTTGGTTTATTCCGTTATTTATCAATGTTTTCTATTATGTACTTACTGTGTAATTATTCTATGGGGTCTCTAGTTGATATGTCCATGCAGATTTAATTTATTTTTTGAAGTGTTTTGTGGTTAGATACAATTGAAAAACATCGACACATACTGCAAATATGGCCATCAAGTGGCCATATTTTAGATATGAAAACTTGTGCAACTTTAGATTATTATACATTGATTTTTGCTTTAGATCATGGCGCCGCGTTATATGTCAATCAAAGGGTTTGCAAGGAAATTGGAGTAAGTCCAATATGAAATTAGCTAAATCAGCTGTACGGAGTTGATTATAAGTTGGTAACTACCAAAAATTACCTAACTGATCTAAATCTCCGATTAAGTTTGTTTAAATTCATAAGAAAGACGTTTATAATAATTTTAAACTTGTTTAAAGTTGCTTATAAGTTGGTCGGTTGGTAATTTACCAAAAAATACATAATTGAGATCATTAAGATCGTTTAAATTTAAGAAAGAGGTTTTCTATTATTATTTTTATTTTACTTTCTTTTTTTTATTGATTTCTTTTAAAACTTTATCAAACAATAATAAAACTTATAACAGGCGCATTTCTTTTTATTTCACTTAGTAATAAGTCCCAAAAATAGAAAATAATAATTTGTTTTATTTCATACAGTTGATATGGCCAAACTATGGGCATATTTACCTACACTATCGGAAATATGGCCAATTTCCCATTTTGTTTAAAAATGACGAAATCTCAAAATCTATTTCAAATAGATCCTATTTTACATGTAAATATGTTAGTTAAATAGATTCTATACAAATGACATAAGGGTTAGCAGACTTTAATCGTACGCAAGTATAAAAAAACATTCGTCAAAGCTTAAGGTGGCCATATTTGACCCAGGTACCTTACATGGAACTCACAAAAACTCGCGCTGCGCGGCCGATTTTTTTATTACTCAGGCAAAATTACAAGATTAGTAGATGAAACTGACAAAAAAACGCGCTGCGCGGCCAACTTTTTTTTACTGAAGATTGACAAAATTACAGGGTTTTTGAATGAAAATGATTAAAAATCGCGCAGCGCGGCATTTTTTTTAGAACGTAACCCTAGGGGCGGCATACCTTATTGGCCCAGGGCGCCGAATCTTAAAATACGTCCCTGATTGTGTGTGTAAGTAAAGGCATGTCATCAACCTGACAAAATAATTAAATCCAAACAGATGAGATGATGACATTTAAGTGGCAGTAACTGTATTAAAAGTTGTTCAATTTGATGGTCCCTATCTACCATATTCGGCTTTATAAGGCTTTTACCAAACACCTTGTATATCGTAATGTAATGAAAGGAAATTAGGAAGCCGAAAATAAATAATAGAGTTTTTTCGTTTCATCGAATTTCCCTGAGTTTTCATAATTTCGCTAGCTCTCTGCTACCTGTCAACCCATTTCGCAAGTACCTATGTTTTTGTTAACACAGTATTTAGGTAGTACAAGTATAAATTATGTAATAGTACATTATGATATAAGTGCGGTAGGTTGAAAATTACAGCCGAGGCGATATTGCTAGCCCGAGCCGTAGGCGAGGGCTACAAGAAAGCAGAGGCTGTAATTATCAAAGCGCACGTATGACATACGACGTTTAATAACATATTTGCGAGGAAATATATAAAACCTGGACTTTCTTAAACGAATAATTTTTTAATCACTTGTTAAAGTACCTAGTTACAAAAATTGAACAATTTATAATAGTAGTTTATGAAACTGACACATAAAGAGGGGTATTAAAACACGAGTGTGTGTTTAAAAAAGCTTTTTAAAAAAAAAGAAAAACCGCCTTCAAAAAACTGAAAACAAAAACAGCTTAAAAATTAAATACCTCTAAAAAGCAAGAAATAATATTCGAATCATTCGTTACACATATCAATATTAATAAAACACGTCTATTGAAGTCGGGTGGGGCTGGAGGACAACTTAATTTTTTTCTTAAACGCACCCGACTTCATTAGACGTGTTTTATTAATATTGATATGTGTAACGAATGATTCGAATATTATTTCTTGCTTTTTAGAGGTATTTAATTTTTAAGCTGTTTTTGTTTTCAGTTTTTTGAAGGCGGTTTTTCTTTTTTTTTAAAAAGCTTTTTTATTTTCAACTTTTTAGTGGTAGGTATGTAAGCGCAGCGTGTAAATATTTTTTAACTTTATATTATAATATTTTCAATGGTAAAATGCCCAGATCTCAATTTCCAAATTTACGCTGTTTGTTTTTGAGGAGTTCCGTTGTGCCATCGTAGTCCAAGTCTAGTCCAGAACGTTGCATCGCAAACCATGATTTGGTTTGTTTTGGATTGCCATAAACTTACCAAAACCTAAATCACTTTACTTATACTATTTGATTTTGAAGAGTTCCTTTATGTATCTTCGAAGTTCGAAGTCCAATAACAATGAAATTAAATTGTGACTACTCTTGAAGTATACCCTTTCAAATAAAAAAAGAATCATCTAAATCGGTTCATAAACAAAGAAGTTATGTCCGAAATTCCATAAAAATTCGTGCGATGGCGAGCTAAATAATTGATATTTTTCAGGATTATGAAAAAACTACTGGCCAGATCTCTGTAAAAAAATTATGGGACCACACACAAACTATGTTCTTTGAGTTAAAAAAAGAATTGTACAAATCGGGTAACAACTGACGAAGCTATGTTAAAACATACATAAAAAAAAAAAAAAAAAATACCGTCGACTTGAGAACCTCCTCCTTTTTTTGAAGTCGGTTAAAAACCGAGCCGTAGGCGAGGTTTTTAATAGTATCACACGAGTGTTTTAATACCTAGTTATGTGCAGTTTCATACACTACTTTATCTACACTCATACATTTGGGATTGAACCTACTAAATAAAAGATCAACGTTAGAAAAGAGAGAGAGACTTTGTTTGTATTAGCAAGGTACCTACATTGTAATAAGTCAATTCCTTAGCTGCATCTAAACTAAAATATCGGGCAGAGTAATTTTTTTTTCACATTTTAAAGCAAGACTAAAAAAACCTACAAAATTCAGTAAGTATAACAAAATGTAAAATTTTAAATAAAACTTTATCGGAAATGCTTGGCGCGCATTCCATTAGAAAAAAAAATTTGATCAGTGCATTTCAACAAACTAATCGCACTAAAGTCATCGATTACCATAGAGTACATTTTAATCATGAAAAATATGTGGGAAAATATCGTTGTTTTTTTTAATGTTACGGCACTGCCTTCTTTTTGGATTTGCCCTGTATCGTAATGAGAAAAAAAGTTATTTTATGATGCAGTTGACTGCATCGTAATGAGTTTATTTTTTAATTTTACCTATCCACGAAAATAAAGTACGTATTTATATTACCTTTTTTGAATTCATATTTGGAACATTACGTTGTGAGTGTAGATAAAGTTTGTTACGTTGCCAGTTGGCACTTTTAATGTTGTCAACTTATTATAATTTGTCTCTCTCTCCCTCTCTTGAGTAAAGGTAGGAGAAACGAGACCGCAGAGTAGTGCAGTCGGCGGCGGCGCCGGCAGCGGCGCCGGTGGCGGCGGCCGCGGCGGCTGACCGTTCGTTAGACGGAGCATCTTGATAAACCGCGCGGTAATGTAAAGTACCTAAAACGCACAGTTTATCAAGGAAACCATGCGTTTTACTTTACATTACCGCACAAGTTCGTAATGAGATACAATACGATATTGAAATTGGTGTAATAAGATACCCTTTACGAGCAAATATGTTATAAATGTATACAATACCTAGCAGAACTAAATCGTAATTAAGTTAAAATCGATATGGATGTCGTTATTGGGGTTTTCTGGGATGACGATTGCGAAAATGACATTTGTTTGAAGTTCAACATGGTGGACATGATTTAACCCCTAAAGGTGTGAAAATGGGGATCAAATTTTGTATGGAAAATGAATATAAAATAGACCTTACAACTTTTAACTTCGTAGGAGCACGTCTAAAATAAATAGGCAAACATATATTTTGTGATTTTGAAAAATAACCCCTTAGAGGGTAAAAATAGGGTAAGTAAACATAAAAATCGATATGGATGTCGTTCTTGAGGTTTTATGGGATGGTGATTGCGAAAATGAGATTTATTTTGAAGTCCAACATGGTGGACATGATTTAACCGCTAAAGGGGTGAAAAAGGGGCTCAAATTTTGTTCGGAAAAATAATATAAAATTGAAATTACAACTTTAATTTTCGTAGCAGCACGTCTAAAAAGAAATAGGCAAACACATATTTTGTAATTTTGAAAATCATCCCTTAGTTAGGGGGTAAATGGGGTAAGTAAACATGAAAACCGTTGTGGATGTCGTTCTTGAGGTTTCATGGGATGGTGATTGCGAAAATGACATTAATTTTGAAGTCCAACACGGTGGACATGATTGGACCTGGACATGCACATCCAGGGGACGGGGACAGGGACGGGAACGGGAACGGAACAGCGACGGGAACGGGACAGGGACGGTGACGGGAACGTGACAGGGACGGTGACGGGAACGGGACAGGGACGGTGATGGGAACGGGACCCGGAACAGGAATTACGGGAAGCCTCGTGCGAGGCCCGCCACACGCTGCAAATGTCTTGCCTCGCGAGGCAGCGCGCTTGGTGGGAACCCGCCTAATCGCGTAAAAATGGCTGGACAGATCCTGGTTGAAGATTCCCTAAGGATTTTCTCTAATATCCACGCGGACGAAGTCGCGGGCAGAAGCTAGTATACTATATCTATGCTTGCTGTAAATAGTTATCTCTCATTATTTCCAATGTCGCGTCCATTGCGCAGGTCAGTGAGCGAATTTTTGATTTCGCGCCAAAAATACTAATGAGTTACCGAACCGAAGATGGTGTCAAGAGGCGGACGGCCATAAACCATAACAGGCGGAGACAATGCTATCGGGGGATTGCGACCAATAAATATGGGCTTATTCGGTGAGTTTAAGGAAATAACCGCGAGGCCGCACTACCCGATTCGGGTATCGTTTAAAATGTGTAATATTTATCGATACCCGGCTTTGGAGCGAACGGCGTATGATCGAGAGTTACATTTTAGGGTTGCTAGGTTTGGTACTCCGAGGTAAACTTATTACAGCTTCCGCCAGCAAACTAAAATCTATGGAATAAGCATTTCGCTCAAAAAATGGCACCAGACGTAAATTACAACTAAAGTGGATAGAGCTAAAAATGCTGGCATTTAATTATGCAGCACAAGCGTCTGAACACTGGTTGCCATAATTTGTATACTCATAGATATTTTCTATACTTAAACGAAAAAATAAGATACTTAATTTCTGCATCTTTTTACTGCCTTATTTGCGTCTCTTACTTACACCATTTGACTATAAAGGACGTCATTTTAAATTAACTCTATTTTTCTATCTTTTCTCTACAACTCTGCAATTTTATTATTGAAAAGAATACTAACGTCCGTCACCGGGTGCGTGGCTGGCCCGACTAATGCTGAGCGTACTTTTTCGGTCCCGTGGTGCCATTTTTAAGCAATATTTGTTTGCAATTACACTTCCATTGGTTTTAGTTCGCTGGCTTCCGCCCACGAATTTGTACACATAGAATTCCATATACGTTTCGGGTAATAAAATATCACAGGCTAGTGTAGCTTTCTAATAGTGAAAGAGTTCTAAAAGGGAAAAAAACTCATGTAAGTAAGTGAAATATCACTCAGGGCTAGTGTAGCTTACTAATGGTGAAAGACTGTTAGAGTCTGTTTCTAAGAGAGAAAAATAAGTAAGTTAAATCCAATTTTCTTTAAAATTTTAACCTAGCGACATCCCTAGTTGCCAAAAGCTCATTATCAATATTCGATCGTGAGTACACAGCCTAAAATATTTTAAAATTATTCAAATCGTTGCTAACAAAGTATCGAGACTGGGTTTTAGATTAAGCTTTGAATGTGCTATACCTTTTCGGAAAATAAGGCCGTGGGCAGAAGGTTTCCTAACAGATAAGTAGGTGTTATCCTTTCAGAGCAGCTTAAACTAGTTTTAATAACTCCAAATCTGAAGCTTTTTAACGAAAACGACCAAGAGCTTACAAAGTTGTTCCTAAATAAGTATTAGTTAGTCTGTTTTGCTTTTATACGACGATATTAAAGCTAGGGTTTCCTAGGATGACGGTACCGTCATATTACGGCCGTAATTTAGCGGCGTTGAACATTTTCTATGTAAACAATACGGCGCGCCACACCGTTAAATTACGACCGTAATATGATGGCACCGTCATCTTAGGAAACCTTAGCTTAAGACGTTTAATTTGTAAAAAATGAGATGTACCTTTCTAAGGAAATCCATATTGCAAATTAAGCGCCTAAAGGCGGCTACTCACGATTCAATTTCTTTTCCAACTTGCTGACCCAATCTGCTAAGAGTGACAGATTGAATCGTCAGTAGTCGAGTTGAGGGCGCAACGGCAACGCAACGTGAGTAGAGCAGTAGAGCACAGACAACCGCGACTTCAACAAATTGTGTCAGCAGATTGTGGTTGAGTTGAATCGTGAGTAGGCGCTTTAACTCACGATTCAACTCAACCACAATCTGCTGACACAATTTGTTGAAGTCGCGGCTGGCTGTGTTCTACTCACGTTGCGTTGCGCCCCCAACTCGACTACTGACGATTCCATCTGTCAACTCTCAGCAGATTGGGTCCGCAGAATGGAAAAGAAATTGAATCGTGAGTAGGAGCTTTCAACGCTGACACAACAAGAATTTAAAGATGAATAAATAATGAAAAATATTAGAAAAAATCAGCTCACCCGTAGCAACTTAGACGGGATTCGATCCCGCACCCTTAGGATTCCGGCCCAATGCACTACCAATTATGCTACCAAGCCACTAATGGATTTTGGACTAATGGATTTTTTCTAATATTTTTCATTATTTATTCATCTTAATATAAAAATAGCATTGTGAATGCAAAAATCTAAAAGTTAAGAATTTAAAGTTGAAGATGCAAGATGAACATGAAAGCTGTAGCCGTAGTTATTCGACTAATCTAATTTACTTAACTCGTCGGGCACTTTTTTAAATAAGTCTATTAGGTAATTGTTCGGTACTTATGGAAAACGTGATAAATTATTTAATTTTTTGACTTTAGGCATTCACAATGCTATTTTTATATTAAGATAATTTATATACCTATTAAAAATACAAGAAAAAAACCACTCACCCGTACCACCTCTGACGGGATTCGAACCCGCACCCTTGGGATTCCGGCCCAATGCAATAACCTTACGTACCTATAGTAATTGCTTTTTCTGTGGCACTAACCAACGCTACCGAGTCGCTTAGTAGCATAATTGGTAGCGTAGCATAATATTCAACATTTATGTTGAAAAAAATTATGTGAGGGTTTAGAATATTAACACCTAAAACGATAATTCTCTACAAAGCGCACTGTCAAAACTGAGGCAACTAAAACAGCCAAAATGGATCTGTTTTCTGATTTTTATTCTCCATTATTACCTAATCATACCTAATAAGTATTACATTTCGGAGATTAGTTACTATATTATTGGATTTTCGTTACGATTAGGTAAGTTAGTTAAGTGTAACGGAAACTCCTCGTATAATGCCAAAACATCGAAAAAATTAAAAGTCAAAAAGTCAAATAAAAATCATGTCAGTATCCGTAAAAAGTATTCTATTAACATACTACAGTCACAGCCTAATTTAACACTTCAATTAAACAAAACTCCAATTAGTACTGGTTTGTAATACAACAAATATAGTAACCGCTAATATTTCATGTCCTTTACGTACAAATTCGTAGGTTGTACATCATTACTGGACAAGGAATGTCCAAAACTGTGGCCCACGCCACGCTACCGCAAAAAATGGTGGCCATCTTCGTTTGTAACGACGTAATAACGTGTAAGTACTGTATGTATGTACGTTTAGTTTAGACCACAAAATTAAATACATGTAGGGAACGTACCCATACTACGTGACCCGTTGAGGGGGGGAGGGAGTCTTTAAAATGCCACGCTTGGTCACAAGGGCGGGGGAGGGGGCCTAGGTTTTGTCACGTAGTCAATATCCTGTATTGTTGGTTGGTTTTTTTTCTTCTTGATACATTTTTTTCACTTGTAATTGTATGTAAAATACGTGGCAAGCGCCGATGAGCAATTTTCTCTATCTATTTTATATAATCTATGAATTTATGGGGGGGGGGGGGTCAAAATCCGTAAAAATGAGTCACGTAGTATGAGAAAGTTCCATAGGCTGTGATGAAAATATAAACTTAATTGTTTGAAATGTGCCATCAGATTCCGATCAGTACAAGCCCCGTCGGTTCAATTGGTAATGCGCTTGGCGGCCATGATTTTAACCTCAAAAACGAAAAACATTTTTTTTTTTATATCTAGCTAGACTCTATCTTATTGAAAATAATAATTCAATAATTAATATATTAGATTACCTATTAGAATTTTCTTGTTTCATGACATTTTTAGTTGCGGATCACGTCGACGTGGATGTGACAACGTTCCAGCGCATTACCAATTGACGGGGAAAATACCCTTAGCACGACCATCATAAGAATAAAAACGCATGTAAAAGTACTCGATAGAAATATCTATGGAAAATTTCGTTTCGCAATTTGGCGCTATAAAAATTTCCCATACAAAATTACACTCCATCAAATGTTTTACCCGCGTAATTTTTTTCGATAGCTGTTCGAGCTAAGGGTGTCCGACTTGGAAGTCGGAAGCAAGAAAAAAATATGTTTGAATGAGAATGTTCTAGGTTGTAATCGCTTTTGTTGCCTCATCATATCAGCCACACGACACCCACTGCTGGGTATAGGCCTCCCCTAAAGATCTCCACGACGATCGGTCCTGCGCTGCCTGCATCCACTGGCTATCCGCGACCTTCACCAGATCGTCGGTCCACCTTGTCGGGGGCCTACCCACGGAGCGTCGTCCGGTGCGCGGTCGCCATTCCAGAACCTTTCTGCCCCAACGGCCATCGGTTCTTCTCGCTATGTGTCCCGCCCATTGCCACTTCAGCTGAGCAATCCTTCGAGCGATGTCGGTTACTTTAGTTCTCCTGCGGATCTCCTCGTTTCTGATTTGATCTCGTAGGGAAACGCCGAGCATGGCTCTCTCCATTGCCTCACGAAAATAAAATTCAAAATTTTCGATGGAAAATGGGTAATTAATAACCCAAACTTTTTAAGCATTTGTTTGAGGCAAAGGAAAATTCCTGCGATTAGTTTTCTGTCGGGTAACATTTGGATTATTCTATTCATTTTGGACTGTTCGTTTTTGTTATTAAACTTATAATTTAATTAATTTTATGTAACTAGATCTATAGCTTGTGGATAAGCGCACAAACAAACATTCTTTTATAAACTCAGTTTTTGATAACCTATGATGGTAGGTTATCAAAAACTGAGTTCTCTAGATACTTATTGATTCGTAGCAGGAATATGTAGCTGTTTACTCTGTGTACTTATGCCAAGAAGAATTTTCGTGTTTTTCTGGGAAAACAACTTTTAATTTCGGACTTTTGACACTTTCCGCAGGGTGCTTTCAAAGTTAATAAAAATAAAGTTATAAATTAGTGAAGATTGATTGAAGTCGCACGACATTCTGTGGTATAGGCCTCCCCCAAGGATCTCCACGACGATCAGTCCTGCCCTGCCCGCATTCAGCGGCTTCCCGCGACCTTCACCAAATCATCGATCTCATCTTGAAAAATATTATCGAAACAAAATAAATTAAATACTCGAGGTGATTATAAAGTTTTTTTGATGTAAGTTTGATACCCAGAAGTCCAGCAGCGAACTAAAATCAATAGAATAGCATTCTGCTCAAAAAATGGCACCACACGAAAAGTATAACAAAGCGTCTGAATACGAGTTTATAGCGACCATAATTTGTATACTCATAGATATTTTCTATACTTAAACGAACGAAGAGAGAGTTTATTAGATATTACGCCCTTTATAGTCAAATGGTGTAAAAGATGCAAAGAAGCATTAAAAATATGCAGAAAAAACGTATCTTATTTTTATACGTTTTTTCTGCAAATTTGTAATGCTTCTTTGCATCTTTTACACCATTTGACTATAAAGGGCGTAATATCTAATAAACTCTCTCTTTCTATCTTTTCTCTACAATACAAACTGCAATATATTGAAAAAAACACTAACGTCAGGCACCGGGTGCGTGGCTGGCCCGACTAAAGCTAAGCGGGTTGTACTTTTTTGTACCCCGTGGTGCCATTTTTTAAGCAATATTTGTTTGCTAAAATTACACTTCCATAGATTTTAGTTCGCTGTCGTCCAGATGATATGATATATTCCAAAACTGCCCCAGTTATTGAAAGTTGACAAGTTATAATTAGAGACTCGTGCCATATATGGGCGCATGCGCTGCCTACATGCTAAGTGCTTTCTAACGTGTGTCACATTAGTCGAGTAGGTACAGAGTGTGCACACGACCGCGGGGGTGTAGGTTCGAGGACCGGGTTCGTGGGTGGTACTGCGACCGAATCAATCAATAGAATGCCGTAGTTGGAGATGATGTCTTATTGAACGGTATTGTTGAGATCGGTGGACCGTGTAATGGAGATATGATGTTTTGAAGAGATTTGAATAGGTTAATGGCCGGTAAACATTACATTATATATCTTAAATGTGGTCATAAAAGCTATGCACTAAAGGTGTCGTTGATATCCAGGTACTAAGTGGACTAAACAATAAAGACTGCATCAACGCGGCCGAACTACAAACCACTCCCACCTTTGGGAACCTCTGCAGCCCACATATGTCATCCGATCATCTACCCAGTAGTGGGCTTATTTTTTTAACCCAATTCAATCTCCAGATGCGTTTTATTCTGAATTTTGATTGAGCCCCTCGAAAAAAAATATTTCTAATTTTTGTCCGGCAAGTCGGAAACATTTTTCATTTTTTTCAAAATATCTCACAAACTACCTAATCGATTTTCAAAATTCAAGCACCATACGATAGATCTCTGCGCTTTGCACATTTTGACACCTCTTTCTTAGAGATACCTCCAATTTTGACCGATCTACGGCCATGCCGCACTTTTGGCTGCAGATCGGGCACATACACTGGTGATCAAAATGTTCAGTGTTAAAATTCATATTTCCTGTCTCATATGAAAAAAGGAAGACTGAAAATGCTTCACGCAAACTCGGGAACTGCCTTTGCTTTACCAAAGTATTTTTCCTAGGGTTACACATTCATGGTCCAAGCTATTTCTTGAAGTGGCAAAATCTGTCTAACAAAAAATTAAGTAAGTAGGTATTCGATTAAACTGAGAACTCAAGTAAAAGTTTGTCTGAATATATCATTTGGGTGTGTCTTGTTGACACAGTAATTTTTTTCCCGTTTCTCTTGCGCTTTTAATAGACGCAGGTCTAATTTCATTCAATAGGGCATGCCTTATCTTCTCAAAAGAACGTCTAATTTATATGGCAGATAGTTGAAAAGGAAAATAAGCGCACGGTTTGGAGGCAATATTAAAAGTGTCTTTGTATGGCAGAAACTTGAAAGGGATACATGATTTGGCGCATGCGTCTGAGGCAAATTGAATTGAATGTTGAAACGATTCGGATCACAGAACAGCCTAAAACGCAAGTTTTTTTACATTCTCTTTGGAACAGCCTATAGGCGAAATTTTTTCACAAGTATTTTTCAGGTATTACAAGTGACTTATTTTTTAAGCATGTTGTTTCTGAGCTACAGATTCTTTCGAAATTAGTAGGAGCACGTTATCCTAAGTTAGATTAGATACCTACTCCTTGATTATAAAATTCTTGATAGGTACTAGTTTTTTAATTGAAGTGCAAGCGTAAGCGTAGCGTCTCCGTTTCAGCTTGGACAAAAATGCTTTCGTATATTTGTCCTGCTGTCTGTTTGTTCTCTTCTACAGGTCGCATTTCTCAACCGATTCTCGTGAAATTTTGTGAGCAGCCCCCTTACTCAAATGGCCAACTTTCTATTCGTTTGAATGCTACGCTTACTTTTGAAGCTTAAATATGAGCAACGGATGATTAAAACACGTGTCGCAAACTTATGTAAATCACAGACGTATTGTAAGGAATTGTCAAGCTTACCGGCACGTAATTTTATTCAGGTTCTATAATTACCTATATATACCATAAAATCTATATTTTATATAGATTTTTTGGTCGGTAGATTAAGTTTTTCAAATTTATTATTGAATTCTTGATTTCAAAGTTATTTTAAATAACGCAGATATAGAGAAAAACATATTTCAGCCATTTCTAAAAATAGTCTACAGCTCTACAGAGCCATTAGTATTTTTTTTTACATTTTAAGATTATCAGCCTGCCTAGCATGACCGATTTATATCGCGTGATATAGCGTTTTTTCACGTTTAACTGTCAAAAAGACAAAGGAGTTTGACAGTTGAGTGTCGATAAAATGCTATATCACGCGATATAAATCGGTCATGCTAGTCAGGCTGAGTTGCTTTAGAAAACGAAATGAAAAACATTCCCATTTTTGCATTTGTGTGTGACGACGTACTGACTTTTATATCTATATATATTTACGTCGGGCTTATTACTAAATGATTTGCTTACAATAAACGATTATGAAAGAACGGCCATGCTTAATATAAACACGATAGTGAAAACGATGCGGGGGTGTGATATTGTCATTGGAAGTCTAGGAAAGGAGCTTACAAACATACCATTAAATCATATTATAGTACAGTCAGCAACATAATCTATACATGCACATACACAACACATACACAACATAAAATGTAACGCGAAAGTTTAAAATTCTTTAGTACTTTACTTACCTACTTTTGTAACAACCTTTTAACTGATGTCTACCACGAGGATGTCTACAACTGCGCAATTTAAAACGAAAGTAAAAAAAAAATACTTATTGCTATAAAACACAATACACCTTTAAATAATAAAAATATAAGTTAAGGCAAGTCCAGCTCCCTGATTTTGTAACTCTATTGCAATCAACTTCTGATTGAAACTGCTACAAACACATATCGCAGTTACATTGCTGTTTTTTAAACTGATTCTTACTAAAGCAACAATGTAAGTAACTACGATTTCTTTTAGTTTCAATCAAAAGTTATTGTTAGCAACAGTTACATAATCGTGGGCCACGATCTGAATCAATGATTGATTTTTAAACTTCTAGTGTGTGAAGAAATGATGTAGATTTTCAATACACAAAAATTACTATGTATATACTGGAAAAGAAACACCAGAAAAATGGCTAGGTAACTCTGTAAAAGTTCTAAATATCACCATAAAAACCTATAAAAATAAACTTCCAATCGTCAGATTTCGTAATTTTCAACGACAGTATGATTTTATACAAGAAGGAAAGTTTTTTATTGATCATTCACAATAACCAAGTATATTTTAGTAAATCATCCAGTATACAAGTAATCAATTAAAATGATCTAAATTTTGTCACTATAGAAACGAAAATTAAAGCTACGCTATAATCAACTACTTATATTCTAGTAGAGAAATAGTGAAAAAGTAGTTTTCACTATTTCTCTACTAGAATATAAAACTGAACTCTACCAGATATAATAACGTGAACTGCCTATCATCATATCACCGCACGTCTCCCACTGCTGGGTATAGGCCTCCTCTAAGGATCTCCACGACGATCGGTCCTGCGCTGCCTGCATCCAGTGGCTTCCCGCGACATTCACCAGATCGTCGGTCCACTGCCTATGTCTGGCCGTAAACATCATAACTTCCCAAAATACTGTTTTTCGTAAAGATAAGAATAAACCTTCGTGCTATTAAAAAAGTTAAAATAACGAAGAATCAACATGCAATCTACCTATATCAAGAAAAAAATTAAAAGATAATTTGATGTTTTTCTGTGTGATTTATTTTAACACACCCACAGCATTTGAATTATTGAATATTACATTAAATTCAAATCGGCTTAAAATTGCACCAGATACTATTGAGAAGTTCATTAAGTTTTGACTATGATTAACGATAGCATTAAACACAAAAGACATAAATCTATTTTATTTATTGAGATACTATAACTTTTTACAACTACAATAATAAAATTCTCAAATTGATAGATATATTTGGCACCTTGTTTAATAAATAATAGACTCCATGGTTTTGTACACAGAATTTCATGTAAGAAAAAAAAAGGATCTGTGGTTTTGTAGCTTGCTGTGAAATAGGATTTCTTAAGAAAGAAATAGAAAAGAAAAGTAAATTTCCTAGGGCGTTACTTATTCTTTCCTAAGTAGTAGTAATAAATTTGTAGTCGATGACAAATCATAGGTAATAATAGTATTTAGAATTCTAGGTATCTTCCATTTTTGTTCAACATGGAAATCAGACAATTTGAACTCATAATTATGTAATACTAGCGGCCGCCCGCGGTTTCACCCGCGTGGTTCCCGTTTCCGTGGGAATATCGGGATAGAAAGTATTCTATGTTTTAATCTAGGCTATCTACTATCTGTGTGCCAAATTTCAACCAAATCCGTTCAGTAGTTTTTGCGTGATTGAGGAACAAACATCTAAACATCCAAACCCACAAACTTTCACATTTATAATATTAGTAGGATTATGATGGAAATAGAATAATTTTGTTCTATGAATTATTTAGAATCCTACACAATTCAGCCCCGTCTTGCTATCACAATGCATCTCTTTTATTTGCTATACGGCGAGAAAGACATGGAACTAAATATAGAAATTCACAAACCTGGCAACTTTTAAGAGGTTGTAATACCCCCTATTCTATTGTTGTTAATACTAATACTTATCCACTAACTAACTAAGATTTAAACAAAACTACGTTTCTTGCTGTTCCATTTATTAACTATTCTCCTCGTATAAACGTCTCTATAAATAAACGAATAAGCACCAAAATATGGGTGTCAAATGTACTCGCCTACCAGTTTTGAAATTAGGGCATGTGGGCGGGTTATATTATAAGATAACGATGGTAAACACGGTTTCAATACTTAATGCAAATACACTTAAACGGTTATCTTATGATCTAACTCGGATTGCAGGTAAGCAATTTTATAATTAAACAGATAAACTGTATTTATAGGTTGTAAAGGAATGTGATTATTACTTTAGTGTTTGGTAATTGAATTGGTAGAAAGTATGTAGAAAATATCATTAGTAATAATGGTATTTACTACTTATGAATGACTGGAGTAAAGTTGGACGTTTAATAATGCGTGAAAATTTAAAAACATTGTTTTACCTTTTCGCTGTTGTGATTCAAGTGTGTTTAATTTCAATTAAACAAACAGCCCTGTTGTGTTGAAAGAATCAAAATTCTCTCAAAAAATAATCTTTTCAAAGTTGTCATTTTTTTTGGAAAACTTGACGACTTTCTCAGCACATATTATGTTATTAGATGAAAATTCTATTTCTTAAAAGTTTACGTGGCTTCCCAATTGTATTTGTGAAAAAAGAAACAAAAATGTATTCGTTAGTTCATTACCTTCTAATTACGTTAGCCGACATCGTAAAATACTCTAAATACCAGGCCAGTGGGTAAGGAAAATTATAACTCATCTCAGTCATCACTCATTTTAAATAAGTGAATGCTCGCGAAATTACGTAACAAGACAGATTAGTAAAACGTTAAAAAATAGGTTCTCTAATGTAAGGCTTCCGCGCAAAAAAACGTAGAAAACATTAAAACATGCATGAGTTAATACTGAATGTACGACACAGCCTGACTTGATAGTAAAATATATTACTTATTATAATATACCATACCATACCGACGACAAAATAACAGTGCGCTAGCTAGGGTTTCCTAGGAAGACGGTGCCGTCATATTACGGCCGTAATATAGCGGCGTTGAATGTTGTCTATGTAAACAATATGGCGACACCGTAACGTCATAAACCACGCCGTATTGTTGACATAGACAACGTCTTTCGCCGCTAAATTACAGCCGTAATATGACGGCACCGTCATCCTAGGAAACCCTAGCTTTAGTAATAATAAGAGCAATTTTAAAAATCTTATGACGTTTGGATTGGACTAAAAGTTGAAAAATTTCATATAAGTATTTATACTTTTGTATAGTGAAAATTACGAAGGAGCGACTTGCGGAATATCAATAACGAAAATTTTCATGTGAAAACTACTGTTTCATGTATAAAATTGGCAAAGTTTTCGAAGAAAAATGATTGAGAAGTCTTTTATGTATTATTTATTATTTTTATATGTATTTTTTTTCAATTTTCACTAAAATTCGCGACCTTGCTCAAGAATTGATAACCTACACAAGTTCTTATGTATTTAACTAATTCAGCACATAGGTCATACGTAAATTTTCAGAATTTCGAGCTGAATACCCATTTGTCATACTATAGATAGTTTTAACTCTAGTGTGTTTTTCTTTAGGCTTTCGCCTAAAAAGAGAAAAACTGCGAAATATTTTCTAATTTTCTTTACAGCTAGGTAGCTGATTAACTACCTATTACCTTCTTACATATTTAGTAAACTGTGTGTTGTCATAAATTTTATAAATTGATACTCAAATAAAAAGTGATGTTTAAAGTTTGTATAAGTGTAATAATTGACCAACATTTAATTAGGTAGTTATTAAATTAAGAAGAAAGTGAAGTTTGACATCCTTGATTCGAGTAAAACAAATGAAATAGGTTCGTACTTTTAGGTTCAAAACATTTGTATTATAGGTACCTATTCTATTCACACTTATTATGTAGCTCAAACGAAGCATTTTTCACCAAATGTTTATTTTTGTTTACTCTAACGTCAAAGAAGACCGTGGTAAAAGAAACCAACATTGAATTATTTGACGATTCAACAAATAAATAAAATAAAATAGAGTTTTACGATGTACTTTTCTTACATGAAAATCTTATTTTAAAAGAGTAAGCTCACTAAAGTTGTACATCGAAGGTAAAAGTAAATTTTCTCTTAAAATAATTCAACTTTTTGCTCCGTGTGAAGCTAAAAATACAAGCGACGAGAACTTTAAATTTTAAGTCCATATATGGCGTCCGGAATTCAAAAATAGCCGCGAGACTATTATCGAACGGAGTCCCACGGCCATAAAAGGGAGGCAATCAGGTGGTGCATCCGATATACGTGCGTTTCCGGCGCGCCGAAATAGCCCCCATCGCGCGCCAGAAACTAAATACCCAAATGCGTTTGTGATCGCCGCGCGGTTGCCAAATAAGGCACCAATCTCGGATTTCGCGCGCGATCGTCTCCGGCGCAGGGCGGCCGGCCTGCCAAACCAGCTCTATTCCCGTCTAATACTCGTGAAAAAACACGTAAAAACGTTATTTTCGACTGCCCTCTAAAATTAGGCCGTATGGAAGCCGAAAGTAATACGAGCGATTTTGGTTGCGGCCGTGTTGTCTGTATTTAGATTAGCGGCGCGGGAGCAGGCGCGCGGTTGATAACTCTGTGCAACAGTGCATCGCGTGTGAAACACTCTTATACCATGTTTACTTGTGCAGTGACTAATTGAAAGGATTTGGATGTCAATGCTGCCTGAAGGTGGAGGTAAATATTTGAGATTTTTTTTATCCGCCGTTTGCTCTACATTGGATTTGATAAGCGGCTTACGTCACCCTGATATCAGTTCATTTCGTGTAAATAGGTTATTGATTCGTGCATTAGTGTTCACTTATTAATATAACACGAATACAATTTAAAAATTTCGCCCAAAACCTATAGTAGATAGCTTTGAAAATTATCTGTGATATTTTATTTTAAAGAGCGAAATAAATGGCCCTTTTCATCTCATTTTTGGCGTTAATCGTATTCTTTGGTCCATTAAAAACTTAGTTTATGTTATTGAAAAACCATAATGCCTGAGCAATATTGTTTTTGTCGCCTTACTTAACTTAAAAGCTAATAAAAAAAACCTACACAAATAGTGACGAGGCATTTAGACTATCTTAATGTGTAAACGCAAAATAAAGTTAGAATTTCAAACTTTTATTTGATTATCTTACAATAAAACTTACATGAAGACAGCAGAACCGTTTTACAAATTTATTGCTATAATTACGAACACACTTTCAATTCTAATAAAACACTTTCAATATTGAAAGAAGATTTAAGATTTTTTTTTGCGGGAAACAATGATATTTTTGGCGTGATTTGGGTAGGCTTACATAATGTTAATATTTACCTACTCTATTTTTAAGCGTTTATTGAAAAATTATGCATCTAATACATTTTTAAATAAAAATAATAGGACATTTTTAATTATGCTCTAAACTACGTTTCAAAGATAAGCTAAAGGTAGGCTGAAGTGGGACTTATTTATGTCATGAATGTTTTGTATGATGTAACTGAAACATATAGCTGCTACTTGCTAGAACTTAGGCGCAGTGCACTACCTAGTGCTGTGTGAATAGTTTAAAGCTAATATACCTAATTTATCTTATTTGGGATATTTACCGAAAGTCCTACGAAGATATCGTTCATTTACTTTTGCAGATTCTTTGCTCTTTAGTTAACTTTTTTATGTTTTTGTTAATTGCCATGTTTTCTTCCTTTCTGGAATTCTATCAACTTTTAATTAGGTAATGCTAATTACACCAACAGTCAAATGTGCTAAATATTCACAGGATATATTTATTGGAATCCCAAAATTTTACTCAATGACTCTACAGAACAAATAACAACATTTGACGTCAAAATGAGGAAATAATTTAAGAATGACGCACCTAAAGACGTCATAATATGTCCATCAGCCATTTTGAATGTCTCCACTGCTGGGGCACAGGCCTTCCTTATGGTTGGATAAGGAGGACGGGCCATAACCCACCACGCAGGCCCAATGCGGATTGGTGAGTGTTAACGACTGCAAATGCAGCCGGGAACAATGGCTTAACGTGCCTTCCGAAACACGGAGGAGCACGAGATAATAAATTTTTGGTTACCCATCCCATGACCGACCCTTGCGAAAGTTGCTTAACCTCCGCAATCGCTGGGCCAGGCGCTAAACTACTGCGCCACCGAGCTCCTCATCGTCATAATATAGTAACATCAATTTAATAAAAAAAAATACTGTTTATAAACAGAGATAGACATAGGTACAACAGCTGAGCTGCACAATAATAAAAAGTAAGATAAGAGTTCTGGATAAAATATAGTAAAGTAAATATGGTAAGTATTTGCCGTTTGCTTTCAATATTGTTGGTTGAAATTAAACTATCAAAACATACTTAACATAATTTAAATATTAGTAAGTACTTAATTAATTAAAAACTTAACAATTACTTAATTCTTTTCTATAGGTACCTATCTATATCAAAAATCGAAAGTGAAAATCTAATTTTTCCTCGCTGTTACATAGCAATTTTAATGTCTCTGTTATGTTTGTAATTATATGACATGACACATTCATCCTTACGTTTAATCATCAGTAGCAAAGTGGTTACGAATTTTAAGTTTACAGAAATCTGGTATTTGCAAATTGGTTACGAATTTTAAGTATACAGAAATCTGGTATTTGCCATCCCAATTAGCAACTCTCAAATAAATCTGTTCTCCTCTCTCTTGATTGCCGTTGACATCCATATGACAAAACAGGCAAATGAAATGTACACAGAAAGGTGTGCCATTTGGTAAAAATTGTTTGTCTAAATCGTTAGGCAAGGAAAGTGTGTAGACATGCCGTGAATAGGAGTGTTAAATGTTTGCTGAAATTTTACAACGGCTAGATTCGGTGGTACCTATCCGGAAAAGTTTGATTTTGGAGAAAAAGTTTAAGACAATATGCTATTTCCTAAAATTATTCATCAATTTTCATTAGTTCCTTTGAAGAAGTGTGAATTAAGTAGAGCATAGATTTTTAGGACCGAGTCCTAAAATTGATATGAGTGTAAAAACACCACTCTTTTTCAAAATGATGTACTTACTTAGAAACTTCTTTATTAAACTACACTTGCAAATGCTCACATTTTTTATTGACAATGTTAAGGCAACATGTTGGTACTAAAAACCAAATAAAAATGTTATTATTTACAAAGTTTGTAAGAAAACGACTAAGCTACTCTTTTGTGTCGGTGGCCAAAATTAGTAAAAGTTAAAGTTACTTTGAAAACTATCACTTTGATACGTAGGATTTCTTCTAAGTATTTATGCATTATGAAACTTTCTTTTCCTATGATTCCATGTCTAATAGTTTAAAGACTCTATAACAATATTAAAACAATTTGCATTGCATTGTCTTGCATATTTCAAAATGCATTGCGCGTTCGTATACGAGGTGATACCTGTTATCACATCTTAACACTTCGCCATATATGGATATAGTGAATGAGGCCGTCGGTCAATTCACAACCTGCAACTAAGGCACTGATTTATAAAGAGGAATGTAAATAGTGCTTTCCGAAATTGCGACTCTGTGTTCAAACTTCTAGATGGAAAATTGATTTGGAGAAAACTCAAAATGAATAGTTATTTTGTGGATAATTGATTGCTGCATTTATAAGATTTTTAGGGAACTTTATTTATTAGTACAGGGAAATTTTTTAAACACCAACAACCTCGCAGGAGTAGATTGTCCATCAGACATTTTTGAAGTCCTCGCAGCTGGGGCACAGGCCTTCCTTATGGGTGGTAAGAAGGGGTTATGGCCCATCCAGCGGATTGGTGGCTGTTAACGACTTCAAATGCAGCCAGGACCAACGGCTTAAATTGCCTTCCGAAGTACGGAGGAGCTCGATATAATTAATTTTTGGTCACCCATCCCATGACCGATCCGTCCTTGCGGACGTTGCTTAACCTCCTCAATCGCTGGGCTAGGCGCTAAACCACTGCGCCACCGAGCTCCTCGTGGTAATAGATTAATACATAAATAGCAACAAATTTTGTACTACGACTTTTCCGAAAACAGACAAAAAAATATTCCACTTTCCATATAAATGTCCGAACAGTTGATTGAGTTTTGAATGAAAAATCGTTTTTTTTGGTCTGTTTTCGGAAAAATCGTAGAACAAAATGTTGATGTTTCCGTTGTTAGTAATCTACTCTTGCGAGGTTGTTGGTGTTTTACAAATAACCCTGTATAGATAATATTTTATGGAATTAATAGGTACACTTATAAGGGGCCATCCATAAATTACGTCACACGTTAAGGGAGGGAGCGGGTCGTCAAAGTGTGACATTGTGTGACAAAGAGGTGGGAGGGATCCTAAATTTCGTGACGTCACATTTCAAAATTATTTAAATGGCAATAAAACTAATTTCTGAACTGCTTTTTAATTCAATAATTATTTCTAGATGTAAAATTGTAAAATATGTGACGTCACACTAGGGAGGGGGTCTCTTACAAAATGTGACCAGCTGTGACAAGGACGGGGGAGGGGTCTCAAAAACCATGAAATTCGTGTGACGTAATTTATGGATGAACCCTAACAGAAGTAAGAAGGTAATTAAAATGTAGATATAACATAAGTTAAAAATGTGAAATCCATTTCCTTTTACGAAAAAAAACATTAAATCAGAATTCAGAAGCCCTAATTTATTAGGACCGATTCAACAAGTCCACTTAACAATGATACCAAACAATCCCCGATTTGGAAAACCAATAATAATCCCCTAACATAGAAAAATCTCAATATCCATATAAAAAATTTGCTCCCACATAATTGAGCGTAGCCAAAATTAGTATGATTATGCAAAAATATTTTTCCACAATAGATTAATAGCTTCTTTGGTAAATGTTTTGTTGGTCTGATAATATATGTCCTCGTCAATTTTCATAGCAATATCAATCTTATTCCAGAGGCATAAGAGTAGATGATTTGTCAGATTCATCTCCTACGCTTATTATGATTCATACCTTACCGTGTAATAACTTTGTTCTCCATTCTCCTTATACGGTCACTATTAGTGATCCCTTTTTGATGTTATTTATATTATGGTTAGTATACTTCGTTCTTTTGGTATGCAGATATGTTTGCAGTGTTTCGACATATTTGTATGTTACTGTTTCTATTGAAAACGTTTATTTATTTTTAACTAGCAACCTACACGCTAAGAACCTTATTTTATGAAAACTAAACGCAAATTTTAAATAAGTAGCCCGAAGCGCAATTTTATCCCGATAGGTGGCGTCTGGTCTTTGGTACCCGGCCGCCTCAAAGAAAGTGTCAAAACATATGGGAATCTCTTGGAGTAATGCACTTTTTAATTTTTTTCATGTAACTTGTAAAATATTGAAGTTCATCGATTTCCCAGTAACAAAAAAAATAGTGGGCAAAAAAATATAAAAAAAAGATGCTTTTCCCTCGATTTTCTCCTTTGCTGAGCCTGAGAAACATTATAAATCAAAAGGAATGTTTCATGAATTTGATGAAGCTTCGCCAAAATAAAACAACATTTGAATTATAACAGCTTTGTTCTTTAATATTTCAACCTCAGCAGTTTCTAACATATTTATAACTTGGATGAATTTGATAGGTATATCAAATATAGAATAAGCCCAATATTGGGGCCAAACAGAGAATTAATAGAATTTTATATGCCAGAGTCATTCAAGAAACTTAGAATAATAAAATAAATATGATAAAACGGTTCGTGTAATTTTGGATGGTACAGAAATTCCAGTACAGAAACCTGAAATTACTATTGCACAGAAGGCATCATCAGGCAACTATAAACACGGAAATTCACACTCAGTTGCTTTGTTAAAATTTAAATCATATGCTTCTAATCTGAAATAAAAAGATTACTTGTAAATCTTACACGAAATTTAAAGAAATGTAATGCTTGTTAGCAATTTTTTGTAAGTTGCTATAAACTTTCTTGCCTGTTGTTTTGGCTTTTCTTTTCCGTAATTCTTCTTTTATCGGAGCTAAAGTTAGCATAGAATACATTGTTTGTCCGCAAAACCGAAAAAAATACAATCTAAGAAAGTAAAATCACGTAATACACAGTCAAGACAATATAAGCTCAAACTGACAATTGTTCCAAAGACTGAAGCGCCATCTGTAATTCACTTTGCCTTCGCCTCCCCATTACTTACTTACCTACTAATCGGTCCTACAAATAAAAAAGACTTAAGTATTACATATTTTACACTGAAACCCCGACAATCGGTGTTACTTACCTACATACATTAGTCGATCGTGTTATGCCAAAGGGGAAAAATAAATACTTAGGTAGGTACACCTACTTATTTTATTTTCAACCAAGGTAAAACTTTAGTCAAAATAATTTCTAGAAGATGAAAAAGTATATTATTTTAGGCTTAATTTAAATATTTTAGAAAAAACTGTTTACTTTTGTTATACTTATTTACTTTGTTAAGGAGATATCTATACCTACCTAATTTAAAAAAAAATATTTTCTATGACTTACGCAGATAGGTAGGCACATCTTATGTTAAAAGCTTTTTTGTACTTAGGTACCTAAGTATTATTATATTGAAATACCTTACCATGACTTGCAAGGAGTAAACAAAACCAATTGCCACACAAGATTGCAATGGCAGATAAATTGATAATATTCATAATCACGTCTTGTAATCTATACCTGCATATTATAAATCATAATACAGTTTTGCGAGATCATAAATATGTATTGCCTCCCACATTTCTCTACATTTCTGACCATAAACAGTTTGTACGGAGCTGTGATAATTAGATAGGTATTGCGTATCTGACTCTATTGATGATAAGTAGGTATTCTGTTTCTATTTTGTTTAGCTCAGTTTGTATCTATTTTATTAATTGTCTATAAAATATTTAAATACTTAGGTATTTTTTTCTATAGTGAAAAAAATTTGTCTTAATTAAATGTTTACATTCAAAATCGATCTATGTAAGACTATAAGTCATGCGTGTATAGCTAATGATTTCCCAATAAAAAAATGTAAGTAAACATTTTACGTTACGCAAAAAATATCTTATCTAGTCCAGAGTTAAAAAACCATAACTTATGTATCTCGTTTAGAAGTTATCCCATTTCGCTAATTTCCTGCAGGCAATAATGACGTGTTGTTTGGTCTGGCGCTGTGCCAGGCCTACCTCACGTCACGACGACGTAAAAACAGATGATAGCCAGACACATAGGTATCCATACAAAATACAATACAAATTATATATTAACTTCTTCATTTGAAGTACAGAATATTCATTGAATAAGTATCACTTCTGAAGTTTTAAGAAAAGCGGAATTTAAAATGGGAAAACCGTTTCTTCGTACCATCAAACTGAACCACTTTTACTATGGGACCAAATCTGAAATCGGAAAAAAACAGCTGTTTAATATATAAAATTTAAGAGGAAACACCACGGTCGAGAGAATTGAAAAATTCCTGTAGAAAGTTGACAAAATCAACGTTTCGTAGTCCTCTGTTTCCTCCTCCAAAACTACCTAGACCGATTTAAATATTTTTTTCATTAAACTTTCACTTTCATAAATTATTAATAAAAAAAATATGAATCTTCAAAAAACTGTTTTTTTTTAATTATTTAGACATTCGATCAGTACCTAGTTAAGTATGACGAAATTAAATCAAAATGTATGAAATAGCAGATTTTTTTCGCGATTTTTTTCACGACTGCCCAAAAAGGAGTGTGTTCAGTGTTCATGTAGGTATGTTTGTGGGTACCTATGTGAGTTTTTCCATTTTTGGTTATTTTTTACACAGAGGCACGCTAAAATGCCGAAAAAGACTGAAGTTAGAGTACCTAATATAATAAGAAAAGAAATTTTTTTCGGCATGAAAATATTTCTGAAAGTATGGGATACTGACCTATGTTACGCAGATGTTTCAAGATAAGTAGTTATGTATCTTCTGCATTTTGTGCAATGTTAATTCTAATTACATAATGAATCTTATACGGTAAAAGTTCCTGGCATTGCAATATTTGTTTTTTCTTGTACACTGCTTACAACGCATGGACTAAAATTTAATGAGAATTTACATTTGGCGAACAGCCAAAACCTTATTTGTTCGATTCGCTGTCGTACACTCTCGTTTGTGTAGAGTTTGCCAATAAGCATCAAAACGAGTTGGTATTTCTGGGAAAAAAATATATTAACACAACTTTTCGAAAACAGTTTTTATCATGAAATGATAAAAATAATTGAATGTCATTAAGGCGTTTTCTTGACTAAAAGTGTAAAATTTATTTAATATTGTAATTTTAATACACAATTTTAATAATAGATCTCGTGGTTTTAGAGCCCATTGCCCATAAATACTTAGTCTAGTATTTTTAAACGGTGTCATTACATTCCCTCGTAGTCACTGCTAAAAGTGGCCGTTTTTGACTTTGCTATCTACTTTTACGAATTACTACGAGGGAATGTAGTGACCTTCTAAAAATACAAGACTGAGCCATAAAAAATCCACGAAAAGTTTTAATAAAATATTTTTCTATAAACAAATTCAGTAAATAAAAACCTATGAGGGCGCCACTTTTGGTGGGATATTCACCTTAAAATATGAAATAATAGAATGTTGAATTCGGACGATGATAAAATAAATTGAGCTAGGTACTTAAATGTTTATGCAGATAGAGAAACTTCTAATTTTTTTAAGCCAATTTAATTTCCACACTGTTGTTGGGCCACAGGCATTCCTTGTCCCATGTTTATGGAGGATTAGGTCACAACCCAGTGAAGTGAAGCTCGAAAATCGTAAAACAAAATAATGACGAACCAAATATTAGCAAACAAATTAAATTATGCCTAATTCGGTTTGTTTCAAACGCGTGACGTGACTCATCTTGGCCATAATGTTTAATATTTTGATGATGAGTGTTCGTGGGAGAGACGATGCTTCTATTCTATTACAATCATTATTATGCTCATCAGAAGTTTTTGTCATCTTCCTATTATGTAAGCTTTACTTATATCCTAATAATCTCCGGTTTAAGTTTGTCTCAGATTTGGAAATTCATGGTTTCTTGTCTTTCCGCGGGCTGATTATCTAATTAAAAACCACCTAGCGACTGGTTGCAGTTCACAGATGATCGTGATCCATTGCTACTTCTTTTTGGGTTAAAAAAACACATACCAAAGAAAAGTGGCAATGTAGGTCAAATGCAACCGGTCGCTAAATAGTTTCTTTTTAGATAATCAGGGTGCCGATGTAATTTATATTGTTCATTGGAAACTTTGAAAGTTCAATAAGTATTTAAACTTTAATATTATAAATGCGAAAGTCCGTTTGTGTTTATAATACTTACCGATTTAGCGCTGTAAGGGAAAGGGACTGTAAACTAGGTAATAGCAAAACAAGGCGACTGTTCGGCAGAGATACGAGTATATTTCGAAAGCACACAATTTTCTCTTTTGACAAGAAGTAGTAACAAAGGAAAACAGAAAATAGACAAGATAGAGATAGAAATATAAAGGCTATAGAAACTACTTGAACCTACAATCCACCACAAGCGCAGTGAGGTGTTACTTTCCTAAAACTTAGAAGCGAAAGTAATAAAAATAGCTAAATGTAGGTAGGTATATTTATAGAAATGGATATTAGGTATTGCCTACCTAAATATTGTTTTGAAACATCGCCAAACCGTCACTATAATATCTCTTTTCTACGCATAATCTGAGAATTGTACTATACATTTTTCGTACTTAACTTATTACGTCTTCCATCCAAATCAAATTGTTTTTAGAGATTGGTCAATAATAAATCCTTTTATATCTTCATATTTTAAAACCAAAACATTAGTTACTTTTTATTTTAGTCAGTTCGTATCTTGGACTCATTTTAGAATCTATGGTTGTCTGTTTCTCTATTACACACATTTTATAGTGTGAGGGTAGTTCATAACTTTTTTGAGCACTTAATAACGTCTTCATAAGTGTTTATTTTTATAAGGGCTTGTTTTATAAATTCCTAATAGCACCAAATTTGAACAGAATTGTGAAGTTATGACATCTGAAACATATCCGTAACCATTGAAACTAGCCTTTATACTTCTGCAAGTCCGCTAAAGATAGTTTATTACAATCGTAAAACAACATCTCTGCTAATCGATGGTAATCTCCGTCCTAATTTCAAAATTAACCAAACAGATGGCTCGTACTCGAAGCGAAAGTCGATATTGTTACCCTAAATCAGCGAGTGGTCGTTGCGAAATTGGTATCAGTCTTTTATTTAGGAGGTGCGCGTACGCAACGCACGGATATTTCGGGATGGGAGCGCGCTCGTGTTTCAGAACGAAAATCCGTTGCGTTGCGTGAATCATGGAGATAAACGGACGGTATTATGTCTGCTTGTATGATATAAAAAAGATCGTAAACAAGGAAAAGATTTTGCGATAAGGCGTAATATTGTGCGATGGATATAAATAAATTACCTATTTAGATAAACGTGTAACAAGTTAACATTCTTTCGACCGGAAATCGAAGTTGGAAACATTTCAATATTGGACGGTCTTGATTGAAGTTTTGATAAATTTATAGACAGTTATTAGTAAATTATTTTTGTATTTATTTTTATACTCTAATGAAACAATAGCTAGGTAGTTTGTTTTATTTCTATTGGAATTACAATGGATATCGAACCTGAATCTAAGATAACGATATTTTGCAATAGGCACGGTCAACGGCACGCTGGGCTTCCACGACAGCGTAATGATATACAGGGTGTCCCAAAACTTTGCCACCTGGAGGGAAAGTACCTTAAATATTGAAGATAGGTAATTTTATTGAAAGAAGACTTCATTTTATTTTTTAAAAGAAACGGAACAGCATGCAGACATTTTTGTAAAATCGCTTACGTTTCGATACAAATTGATACAATTTGTAAAAATGAAAATTTAAATGTAAAATTCCATGGTCTTCCTTTTGTTTAAGATGCTGTGTCACTTAAGAAAAAATAATCCTTATGAGTAACTCTTTCGATTGGTATCGTAAAAATAAATATTTTGTTTTTGTTTTTGGTGGGTTCGATTCCTGCTTAAGGCAGGCAATTTTTCAAAAATCTTTGAATGCAGTTCCAATTATTTTTAAAAATAAAATGAAGTCTTCTTTCAGTAAAATTTCCTATCTTCAATATTTAAGGTACTTTCCCTCCGTGTGGCAAAGTTTTGGGACACCCTGTATATTCAATCAATTTTATACAAAGCTATTGGATTCAAAATAAATTACACATTTTTGGCAGTTTTGTATAACCTCATGTGATGCTGACTGTACCTTGGAATTTCTATAGTTGGGTTGTACAGTACAACGCAATCGCAAGTAGGTATTATTGTCTATATCGAGATGAGTAAACATGACTGAATTTGTTCCAGAAGTGATGCGCCGCGTGGCATGCGCCGACGTGTGCCCCGCGCCGCCCGCGCACCCCCTCCTCAACAATAATAACACCAGGTTTGTAATATTTGAATACAAAAATAGACTATACAACCTAAGGGAACGTATACCCATACTACGTGACCCATATTTTTTTTATAATATTTTACCTCCCCCCTTGGCGAACACTATGTCTATACCACGACCAGTATATGCCACGACCCCCGTAGTTTTCACGTAGTAATTCATAGATATGATTATTTAAATTTTTACAGAAAGCAAAAAACAATCGCTCATATATTTTGTCTTTTTATTAATACGCTGCGCTGTGTGCATAATTTTACCTGCAATAACAAGTGTTTTTTTTATCAAGAATAAAAAACTTAAGTAAATTAAATACATATTGTAACAGGAACTTAATTTAAAAACAACAAGTCCTAAAAAGGACCTAAAAAGCGCGAGATTTCCCCATAGGATATTGACTATGACGAAACTTAGCCCCCCTTCCCCGCCCCTGTGACCAAGCGTGGTATTTTAAAGACCCTCTTCCCCCCCTTTTGACGGGTCACGTAGTATGGGTATGTTCCCTAATTCGATTTTAAGATCCAGCCCAGCATAACCTGTACAAAAAAGTGTGACCAAACAATAAAACTTTTACCAGAGTAACCATGCGTTATGTTTGTTAGTCAACGTAGTAATTTAAACGAATCAACTGCAACATAGGTAAATATGGATGACTAAATTAAAATTAAATAAAATTTTGTCTTTTCCAGGTCTGAAAACAAGGAACTACTACGGCAACAGCTTCTATCGGCCAGCAAAGACCGACTCGCGGAAAAGGCTGACCCTCCCAAGCAGAAACTCGTGAGGAACCGGCAGAAGAACAGATGGAAGCTCAAGTTCCACCACCAGGCGCTGCCCCAAGAGTACCTTGACCACTACGAGCAGAGCCTGCAGAAAGCAAACGCTAAACAAGCCCAAAAACCAAAAGCCCCAGAAAAGAAACCAGAACCAAACTTCGATATAAACAACATCACCAACGAAACCTTCAAGATATGGGCACAGAGGCTAGCTGGCATTCAAAATGAACCTGGTTCGTTGACTAACGTACCTTCAGCAATAAATATGGCTGCTAAGCACCCCAATAAAGAAGAGAAGAAGAAGAAACCCCCCACTATAGCGCCCAGCAAAATAGTGACTTATGACGACTTGCCTTACATGGGAGAGATGACGTTGAACAACTCCAAGCCGCGAAGAGGTCGGAAGCCAAAGAAGGCAGACATCTGCCACTTGATATACGAGAACTATGGAACGGTGGTGCCCGGGCAACCACAGCCCCCTCAAGGCAGGTTAAACCCTCTAATGTGTCCTCCTTATCGGTCAGAAAACGGTCCAAACACTTCCAAAACTGACTTACAGAACAAAATAATTTCTAGTTTATTAGAAAGGAAACTGTCACAGGAACACAAAAGGCGATTAGAGACCCTTTCTCCGCAGCGGTTCAATAGCCCTGACGAACCGATGCCTGAAGCTCCGTTGACCATCCCAGGCCCACTTCACAGCGGCGATGAACCCCTTAATTTATGTATAAGAGACCTCCACGATTTGAAGCTGCAGATTCAAAAGAAGTTCGGCAACATCTATCCATCTATGCCTGACGTGAAAGCTGAAGTAGAAGCGGACACAGAAACAGAGAGTCAAAAAGCAAGTCAAACAAATGCGATTTCTGTAATACAGAGGAATACCAATCTGCCTGCTACTGCTAGCAGTTCGCCTGATCTATCACGACAGACGAGGAATATTTCTCCTGCTTTATCAGAACCAGTGCAATCCACTTCGAGCCCTGACGGTGACGGGAAATTCCCTGGTTACGTGTACTGGCCTAATGCTGGTATCTACATGCACCCATTAGCTTTACAAACGCAACTTCTATACTACCAGAGATTAGCGGCTGCAGGGCAGTTACCAACCGAAGATCAAGAAAGAGTTCTTTCAACACCCAGCAGTGTCAATGATAGCGTATCGACTGAAACGTCATCGCCTGATGAAGGTAAAAATAAATTAGTTTTAAAACAAATATCTGAACTTTTAGACCCAAAAGTGATTAAGCAAGTTGAAGAGGCTAAAAGAAGTCCGGACCAGTCGAAGTTAAAGAGGGCTTCTCCTAATCCAATACCTGGACCAGTTAAAAGGAAAAGATCTGCTATATTTATTCCTCCCATGCCAACAAAAACTAATTCAACGACACCGACTACTGAAGTCAGTATCTGCAAATTTAAATTTACTGGTGGATCAAAGCCTTCGTTACAAGAAAAGAAAATGCTATCAGTGGATTCTGGAGGCAACTTCAGGTATTACAGCGGCACGGGAAATAAAGGGAACAAGGGCTACGAATACATGCAGAGGGATGCGAATCAAAACAGAAATGTACAAGCAGCGGAGCCTTCTGTATCAGCGTTACCGAAGGCAGAAAGTCAAAGCTCAACTCTAAGTAAAGAGGAATTGAACAAAAAGAAGAGAAAGTCGCGAAAGAGCTTGCAAAGAGAAAAGTTGGAGCAAACGTTTAAGGAAAAGGGGTTTCTTATTCAAACTCAGCAACTGCAGTCGGCGGAAGGAGCGACGTATTGCAAGTTTAGGCAATTGAGGAAATTCACGAGATATTTGTTCAGGAGTTGGAAAGATTATTTGCCTGGGGAGTTGGAAGAGAAAAATAATGGCGAAGCAGCGGTTCCTGAACAACAAGCGCCTCCTCCAAACGAAGGAAATGTTAGTGAATGGGGCTGAAGACATAAGACATGAGGTTTTATCGATTAAGCCAAAGAAGTGGAAGTTAGCAGGCTACTTAAAGATGATGCCCCCGTATTACAAGATCTTACAACTTCTTAAGTTTTCTAAAAAGCTGGTTTAACAGCGAGCAAGAGCGACAATTCTTGAACCTGACAAGTTTTAAGAGGTTGTAATACGGGGGCTGGTGGTTGAATGAACAATGCATTTATTAATGTTTATAGTGAGATTTAAAAATTAACTTCAAATATCAGAATCGCCACTCCGTCCACATACAGAATTGTGTGCCTTTCGCTTTGTTATGGTTTGTTGTGTAAAGTTTATATTAAAAGGATTCGGTCAGAGTGATAACGAAACATAGTGATTGATCGAATCTAAGTTTCTTAAGTTAAATTAATTGCTTTTATTGTTATTATATTAGCAAGATTACCCAGATTTTATTGGATAATGGGCAGTCTTCAAAATGACTGTTTACGATCGTAGTAAAAGTACTGTTACTTTTAATAATATAAACAATAAAATTTGCCATAACGTATCAGTATCACTTTTAAAATTTAATTAATAGCTTGTTAAGCCATAAAGTATCAGTATCACTTTTAAAATTTAATTAATAGCTGTTTTTAAAGATCATCTATGTTTCTCATCACTCTAAGGTTGTTTAATTTATTAAGTTCGAGCATTTGAGCTCGGTGTTTAGTGTTGATGATTTATTTATATTAATAAATTATTTCTTAATTTATAACGTTCGGAAAAAAATTGTTAAAATGCGATGAAACACACAATTCAGAGAATTTTGAATGCATTTTAAATTATACTAGGTTATTTTTTGTTAATTGGTCAAACTTTACAAGTTCACGGAAAGTAAATGAATCATATTTTCAAAAAACGCTCAACAAAGTTATGTGAGAAAATTATGTGTAAATATAATGATGTCTTTTTTTATTTCCACAATCTACCAATGTTTAGCAAAGTCTTTTTATTGCTGACTGTACAAACCCATTATTACCCCAAGTACATCGTACTAAATAAGTTACTAACAAAACTAGTCAATTGACACCTCTAACATAAGTTATAATTAGTAAAAAAAATGTACATATACAAACAGCGAGTTATTCTAGTCATTAATGTTAAGTTTTCTACTTATTTGTTAATTCTTATTAACTTGTACAGTTCTAATGAAAGTATTGTTTTATACCTACTGAATGAAATACAATTTTGTACTCAAAAAGTTTATTAAAAAAAAAACATTAAAGTATGCAATGAACAGGAATGAATAATATCCCAAAATAAAAATTAACCGAATTTATATGGTGTATGATTTTATCAACTTAGAAAGCCCATACTACAAGGGATGCTATAGGGTATTTTACAATACGTTTAAATTAAAAATATTTTTTATCCAAGTCATTTCATAACATCAAACCTCTTTTTTAGTAACAAAAAGGAGATTGAATTCAAAGTGAGAAAATATTTCAACAAATACCCTATGCATCCATTTCAAACTTTTTATCGATATAAACCAAGTTCATAAATTCTTACAAATACAAAATGGCCCCAAAAATGATTCATCAAAAACGACGTACAAAATAGTACGATCAAATTGATTCTTATTCTTATTTTATATATTTACTTACAAGCTAACCTTTCCAAAACATTTCGAAAACCGTCAACAGTCTATATAACCTTGTGCAAACACTATTAAAGGCACAATATTAAACATACATAATAATATAGTATTATAGTATATGAAAAGTACAAAAACGAATTATAACATACAACCAATCATTTATAACTATAGCAGTGTTGTTTAGGAACTATTCTCATTTAGGTACTTATAAATCAGATGCATTTTAAGTAAACATTTCGTAAGATAATCATCTGGAATAATTATAATTTGTGTTTTATATTGTTCATTTAAATATACGTTTCTAGATTGTTAATTTTTCTATATAAATTATCTCCAAATTATGAGATTGAATCTTGTTCTAGTTCAAAAATAAGGAATGTGATTTTAGAATGTTGTTTCACGGAATTGACACCATGAATTGTTACTGTTCTATTATAATTCATAGATTCATTGGACCAATATATCTAACCTATATCACAAGTTATCAGCCTGATTATTGAGAAAAACAGCAAAGAAATGCGCTGCTAAGATCTTAAAAAAATTACAATTACATAGAATTTACTGTACATTTTTGTACAGGGTAGCTAAATAAAAATTCGTTAGGGATGGAAATTTGAAAAATAAATGGAATGTTTATCAAATGCCAAAATTTTCATGCAAAAAGTTACTATTTAAAAGTTATTTTAGTGATTGTATGTAAGTTTCGGAACTTTCAATTCAAATCTTCGTACATTTAACATAAATTACAAATCCAATTGATTCCATTCAGACCATTAGTACACATTTTATCACAACAACGATAAGTCTGCGAGATTTCCAATCACAATTTCCACGAGAACAGTAACAACCCACCTTGGCCCTTACTGCCTAGGCCTTAAGGACGGATTTGGCGGCGGCGATGTGCGGGGCGGATAACCCGTAAAACCTCATGCCGAATTTTTAGCTCCGTCTGAACACGAGGCGATTCATAACTCCTCGCAAATTTGTATAGAAAATCTATGCGCATGCGTGAAGAAACTTCAGAGAGAGCTAGAAGTTTGACACGAGTTATTTAGGGCTCGAGCGAGGTACTTGGCGAACGTACATGTGTTACAATGTGATTAAATTGACAATGTACAACTGTAGTGACTAACTTTAGAGCAGATGTGCCCAAACGGTCGATCGCGAGAGGTTTTAAGGTCGATCGCCAAGGATAAGAGATTTGACATTTTGCACTCAATGTAGTTTTACATATGCAATTTTTTTCTTGTAAATATTTGGTAAGTACGTTAAATGGTCAAAATGTCGATCTCTTAGTCATAAATTTTTGTCAAGTCGATCTCCTTTAGAAAAAGTATGGGCACCCCTGCTTTAGAGCGTTTAAGGTACAAAACGACCTATTTTAATCTGTAAAATTTTCTTATCATTGCCGCGTTTGGTCCTTACTGCCTAGGCTTTAAGGACGGATTTGGCGGCGGCGACGATGTGCGGCGCAGATAAGCCGTAATTGTCGAGCAACGCCGCGGGCGGTATATTTGTTAAAATGTGATTAAATTGACAATTTACAACTGAAGTGACTAATTTCAGAGCGCTTGCTGTTCAAAACAGCTTATTTCTGTAAAATTTTCTCTCTGCCATACATTCTCGAGTAAAGTTGCAGCGGAACACTGTCAATTGTCAATTTAATAGCATTAGTTTTTCACGATTGTGTCGCATTCGAGCCATTTTGGTCCTTACGGCCTAAGCCTTAAGGACGGATTTGGCGGCGGCGACGATGTGCGGGGCGGATAGCCCGTATTTGTCGAGTAACGCCGCGGGCGGGCCTGAACGAGGCACTTCCCGCACGTAGATGTGCTTCACGATGATGTCGCGTTCGAGAGCCACGGCTGAGAGGACCGCTTCGCCGATACCACCTGTTTATAGATATAAGACAAATTGGATAAGTTTTATAATGCTCAGCCTGCCTAGCATGACCACTAAAACACGATATGATATCACGTTTAACTGTAAAAGACAATGGATTTTGACAATTTGGTGTCGATAAAGGATCGAAGGAGCTCGGTGGCGCAGTGGTTTAGCGCCTGGCCCAGCGATTGCGGAAGTTAAGCAACGTTCGCAAGGGTCGGTCATGGGATGGGTGACCAAAAGTTTATTATCTCGAGCTCCTCCGTGCTTCGGAAGGCACGTTAAGCCGTTGGTCCCGGCTGCATTTGCAGTCGTTAACACCCACTAATCCGCATTGGGCCCGCGTGGTGGGTTATGGCCCATCCTCCTTACCACCCATAAGGAAGGCCTGTGCCCCAGCAGTGGGGACATCAAAAATGGCTGACGGATGGTGTCGATAAAACGCTATATCATACGATATATATCGTGTTTCGTCAGTCAGTCGCAGCAAGGCTCCGAAGCTCGGCAAATCTGTCGAACTTCAAATTAAAACAGATAAATCGAGCCTCAATCAGGGGCCGTACCGGCTATCTTTTCGAATTTCGGCGGGTCTGTCGAGTTTCAACTTAAAACAGAGAAATCAAAGTGAGGAATTTCGTTTTGTACTATTTGTTGACGTAATTTGGAAGATATCGATGTTCGTGTGACATCATGAATTGGGGTTCGCCATTGTGGCCCAATTGGGGCTCGATTTATCTGTTTTAATTTGAAACCCAGCAGACTTTTCGAAGTTCGATGCGTTAGCCGGTACAGCCCCAGGCCATAACGGCGAACCTCACACGAACATCGATATCTTCCAAATAACTTCGGCAAATATACGAAATTCCTTACTTCGATTTATCTGTTTTAAGTTGAAGGCCGAAGTTCGAAAAGTTAGCCGGTAGGGCCCCTGGCCACATTATCGCGCTCTGACGCGAAGCTTTTCAATGTCGTGCTGCTGTACAATTTAAAAACTTTGAGTCAAGGATTTAGAGTTTAATTTAATTTCACTTAAAGGGATATAATGAATATAAACTTTAGTCCCTTGACCCAAAATTTCTAATTGTACAACACGATAACGAATAGATATTTTCAATACGTAAAGGCAAAATAGATTATTTTTGCATCTTTTTACTGCCTTCTTTGCGTCTTTTACACCATTTCTGTACAGACGACGTTATTTCTAATAAACTCTCTCTTTATTTTTTTTCTTTACAAGACAAACTGCAATTATAAAGAACGCTAACATCAGTCACCGAGCGCGTGGCTGGCCAGACTAAAGCTGTGCGGGTTGTCATTTTTCGGCCCCGTGGTGCCATTTTTAAGCAATATTTGTTTGCAATTACACTTCCATGGATTTTAGTTCGCAGACTATGACAATTAAGATTTGTATGAATGTTACTGCCCACGTCGTCCGACGGCGGTCGCGTGAGTACGACAAACAGTTGCTGTATGCACTAAGCTCTGAGCGGGGACCACAAGATCTCCTCTCATGTTATTGGGTGAGTGCAATAGGGAACATGCATATTTTTTTTGTATCAAAATCTGTTGTATGTTACTGGCTAATCAAAATTTGAATTTATATTTCTTTTACCTAATATTGTATTCTGATTGACACTTCAATAAAGAAAGTCAAATACAACAAAATCAAAAGTATAATGCGTGAGAAAATCAACTGTAGTATTAAAACTTTTCTCTTGCGTTTTTTTCTCGTGATATAGTCACTTGAAGTTAGCACGCAGCAGCACCCGCCGAAAACGCTCTATACAAAACGATCAACATCTGTGACGTCACTTATGCCACGTTTCAGGTGCATTATTATGAAATTAGCCAAGAATTTTCAAATATCTCCTTAAATATTGCGTTTAAGTACATATGTGTCATATAAAATATTATTTCTTATTCGATATTCTATCCAACTGTTAAGTGCATTTTATCCAAAAATAAAAAATAAATCGTTGTTTTTCCCTGTGTGAAAAAATTATAATTTTTTTATTGTATTTTTCTGTCCCATCATGTTTTTAGACGTGTCCGCAGCGATCAAGCTCAAATTTATCGAATTCGGTGACTTATGCATGTTCCCTAATAATACTATCTATTCTAACGCTGAGGACACATTATAGCGCTGTCGCGAAGCTTTTCGTTTTCATGTTGTACAGTCACGTCTCATGTCATATGGGGCTTATTCCGCTTATCCACCCTGAAACAGCCACCCTAAGGTGGATATTCGGAAACTCATGTCCACCTTGAACGGGGTGGGTAATCGTAATAAAGGTGGCATCCTGAGCGAAGTGGCGCCGCGGTGAATTTTATTTAATATTATAATTCTAATTGCACAATTTTATGTTTTACGTGGAATTTTTAGAGCCCACAGTCTAGTATTTTTAGACGGTATCGTTAGATTCCCTCGTATTCACTGTTAGAAGTAGATAACAAAACTGCTAAAAGTGGCCGTTTTTGACACATTTGCTATCTACTTCTTCGAATGACTACGAGCCCTACGAGGGCATGTAGTGATACTTTCTAAAAATAGTAGACCATGGGCCATACAACTCCACGTAAAACATTTTTTTTTTCAATTAATAACTTATTAAATAAAATCCTCTGAGGGCGCCACTTTCGGTCATACAACCGCCTTAAAATAATATCTTACTTCCGTTTAAAAGTAAAGAAAAAGACAGAGTCAAATGTCAACATCATTTGTCTCTGTCTTTTTCTTTACGTGTAAAGAGTATGGAAAATAACCTCACTTCTGCACTTTTTCGATGTTTTTCGTTGCTTTTTCATCATAATTTTTAGCACAATAATCTTTCTTGAAAAAATGTTATTGGAGCAACTGCACAGTACGTTAAAGTGTGTTTTGATGTAGAATTCAATACGTTTCCGGTATTATTTACGCCAAAAATATGGCCCGCGACAAGCGGTTTTGATGATATTCTGAGGTTTTTTTATAATCATCTGTGAGGTTTATACGCAATCTAATACTTGTAGCTACTAGGTAATCTCTTTAGCTTGTCGTTAGTTTTTTTTTGTGGCTACAACTTTACGTTTTCTATATAAAAATATGGCCCGCGCAAACCATGTTTTCCTATTATGGCTTCTTAAATCCTAATGTCCTAAAGTGAAATTTCTAATTCCTCTTCTGGTGTACTCACCGGCTTGGTAGTGATCTTCGACGACGACTATCCTCCCCCCGGCGGCGCGCGCGTTCTTCACGATAGCTGCCTCGTCCAGCGGCTTGATGGTGAACGGGTCCAGGATGCGGGCCTCGATACCTGGCGACAAACAAACAGACGCACTAATAAGTTACTGTTTTACCACAGAATATACAACGTGTTACAAAATGGGTAGTATTTAATCGGATAACAATAAAGTCCGTCGCCCACTGTAATACTAAGTGGGCGACGGACTGAGGACGACTACAAATGTTGAAAATGGGTGTCTTTAAAATACAAATTGAGTAACTAGTTATTCAGAACCGGCGACCAAATTACTATTTGGGCGACAACCTTAGGGCACACAAAACATTTAAAATTTGGCATATATTTTATTTAAAAAAGGTGACTAACTTTAAGGTAAACCGCTGCCAGGTTTAGTATTTAAGTATCTCATTGACAGTCGCCTTTCATTATTTCCAGTCACCCAATTAATTTATTCCCTTACAAAATAACCCCTAATGCCGAATATGGTAGAAAGGGACCATCAAACTGAATAACTTTTACTATGGGACCAACTCTGGGACCCTATTTTTAAATGGGTGACTGGAAACAATAAAGGCAACTGTTAATGGGATACTTAAATACTAAACCCAGCAAAGGTTTATTTTATTTGCGACAAAATAACTAAACGGGCGACAAACAAAGTTTCCAACACACCAGCAAGTTAAAATGTCAGAAAATAATTATAGGAATCAAATCAAACAATATTTTAAGTATTGTTTGTTCAGTTGTTTCTCAGTAATTAAAGTGAATTAATTTCACATTGTCCAAAGCAAATAACTTCTATGCAACATTTGCCATGAAAAATAATGCAAGCACTAACACAAAATTAAAATTGCGAATATCTCAAATTAGACGTAAGATCCCGAGCTGATTTTTTAAAGTAGGTAGACATAAAGCTTAAGTATTACCCTGCAACTTTAAAATTTCTTGCGCAAACTTAACACTTCTTTAATAAAAATGTTTAATTTAAAAAAGCTTTTTTCCAAAAATCTTCAGTTATTAATAACTAGCGACCGCCCGCGACTTCGTCTGCGTGGATAGTATTTTGTCTATCCCACGGGAACAATTCCTTTTTTCGGGATGAAAAGTCCTATGTCCTTCTCTGTACCCTTGACAACGTGTATGCAAAATTTCATGGTGATCGGTTCAGTAGTTAGACGTGAAGGCGTAACAAACAAACAAACGGACTTTCGCATTTATAATATTAGTAAGGATTGCCATTTTATAAAATAAAATAGTCTAAAAAAACACAATTTAGTAGTACAAAATACAATAAATAAATAATTCTAAAAGAACCAATGACAATAGACATATTTCAGTTTTTCTGTTTTTTGACCCTTTCCAAACAGCCAAATTTAAGATTTTTTTTCTCGACAACTGTCCATATTTGATCTGGGGTTACTTCTAGTCAATTGATCAGCATAACTATGTCAATATTCGGGGTCAGTAAAAAATGTCTGATCCCGAGGTCTCGGGGAACACTGTGTAATGTTTTAGTCTACATACCTTCCTGTTTGAGAGTGTCTGCGGCTTGCACGGCCTCGTGCAGCGTGATGCCGGCGCCGATCAGCAGCACCTTGTCTTTGCTCGACTCGCGAACTATCTTAGCTTGGCCCACCTAACAAAAATTCAAACTTCATTAAAGTCTTTTATTTACTGAAACATAAAAGGTCTGTTTCCCATTCAAATTGTATACAATTTTTTTTTTAATGCTAGGGCCACACTGTTGCTGATATTAACTTATCACTAAGATTTTTGCATGTAATTACCGCACACGTCAGCATTTTGGAAAAAAACAAGGGACGTGCGTTCCGCAAAAACAATTCGTGCAAATGACTAGGTACTAACGAGTTTCTGCACGTCTGTGCAGAAAATGGAGATGGTGATCTGTGTTTGTAGTCTGACCACGTCTAAAGATGGGCAAAGGACCCGATTTTGACCCGACTGCTGGGTTCAAACCCAGTTAACGGCCATAGGCCATTTTGTTGCACTAAATAAAGTATTTAAAAAATAAGAGACGTTTCGTCCTTTAAATATTTTTCTGTATTGATTTATCAAAAAAATATTTTCATAACACGTCAAATTTGTTTGACATATCAATAAAAATAAAAAATCTGTAAAAAGTTTCTTTAACAAAGAATGTGGGTATTTATTCGGTTTAAATCAAGTTAAAAGTTAAAATATTTCAAGTTAAAATAGGGGTTATTATAAAAAAGGCAGGTGTACGCAGTGACAAAAACCGCAGGGAATGTATGAAAAGATTGATGGATGTGAATGAAGCGAAAGAAGTGTGCAAGGATCGTAGCAGGTGGCGATCCATAGTCTCTGCCTACCCCCATGGGAAACAGGCGTGAGTGTATGTATGTATGTAAATAAAGTAGTCGGGTTTGAACCGGGTCTTTTGCCCATCTAAACGCGTCATACATTTTGATGATTTGAACACGTTAGGATTATTACTGGTTTTAAATATCGTACCTTGAACGTCTCATCGTTGGGGTAGAGCATGGAGGTGTTGGGCCGCGAGGTGCGGATGTAGCAGATGCCCTTGGTGTTGGCCGCCAGCTCCACCGCGCGCTCCGTCGATACTGCGTCGCTAGAAATATGGACATTTTGTACAGTGCGATCAACCTTATAAAAAAAAACTGTCAATAATAGTAGTCCGCGACAACTTCACTCGTGTTACAATACACTGTATTATACTTCTTTGGTGTTAATACAATACACAGTATTGTCACAGAATACATAATAGTACAAGTACAGAAGATCCACTCCGCAAAGTCATTTAAATAAATAACGACTCTATTCCATACCCAATAAAATGCAATTCAGGTTGCATGCCGCTCTCTTGCCTACAGTTATATTCACCTAGAAGTTGCCTCTCTTTCTATAGCGTAGCTCTTATCTCTTCTAACGACTTCAGGGTTTCTCCTTTTAAATAATAATTAAATAACTGCTAGTTAATTTATTACAAGTTATGTGTTTGTGAAATAACATACATACATACATACATACATACACTCACGCCTGTTTCCCATGGGGGTAGGCAGAGACTATGGATCGCCACCTGCTACGATCCTTGCACACTTCTTTCGCTTCATTCATATCCATCAATCTTTTCATACATGCCCTGCGGTTTTTGTCACTGTGTACACCAGCCTTTTTTATAATAACCTCTATTTGGTCCGCGTAGGTTTTTCTGGGACGCCCTCGTGCAATCGTTCCTTCCACATTCGCACAGTATATCTCTTTCGTGATTCGCCTTTCATTCATCCTCTCTAAGTGACCAAACCACTGGAGCATTCCTTTCTCAATTCTTGTCACTATATCATCTTTCAGACCACACCTTTTGCGAATCACCTCATTGCTCACTCTATCACTCAGTTTTACTCCACATATTTTCCTCAACGATCGCATCTCTACCGCATTTATTCTGCTTTCATTCTTCTTCTGCCATACCCAAGATTCACTTCCATACATCAGTGTCGGTACCAGCACTCCGTTATGAATAGCCATTCGCGCCTTTGCAGAAACGGTTTGGCTACTCATAACCGAGTGTATAGCACCACTCACCGAATTTCCTTTCTTCACTCGTCTTTCTATGTCTTCCTCACTCTTTCCGTCCCTTGTGAACAAACTCCCCAAGTATACAAACTCACGGACTTGTTCCACTTTTTCGCCACCTAACATTACCGTACAGTCAGTCATTTCTTCATCTCTGAAATAATGTGTAGTTAAATACGTTTAAAAAAAACATAGGCTAGGTACAGTCAACGCCACATCAGACTATACATGCTGGCTTTAAAGCAATTGGCTTTATTACGAAATGAAATTGTAATTATAATTAATTTTATTTCGAAAGTAGGTAGGTAAGTAAGTACCTACCTAATCTATAAATTATAATTTCAATAAATAGTTGGGCGAAGATTGTTTAGCAAATACGACAAGTAAATACCTAAGAATAAACGGATACTAGTTACTAACTAGGTACCTAGTAGACAAGCACTTCTTACGTTTTGATGTCGTTTGGAACTTTTGGAAGAGTGAAAAACGTGAGGTTCGGATCCTTTTTATTCGTATTAAGGCATACTATCGAAATCGAACTGCTAATGTGCGACCCAGCCGGCACGCGGTAGCCCTCTGAAATTAGTCCGTCCGGACGGACCCGCTACCTACTTGTAGCTTTGTACCTAAAGCGCGGAGTGCGCCTAGCCTGGTATTGTATATATTCGATGTTATTATTACAAAAGATTTTTAAACACTTGAACTTAGACACTGGTTAAATGTGATGCTGTCACTTTTTTGACAATAATATTGTTTGAAAGCGCATCACATTTAAACAGTGTCTAAATTAAACAGGTGTTTAAAAATCTTTCGTAATAACACCGCAAGTGTTTAATAATGTTACTTATACATTAAAGGTAAAATTATAATTACGATAATTACAATTACGATAATTCTTGAATCAAATCAAGAATTTATTTCCTAGAATGCGGTAGGTACTATGGGCAACAGCGACGCTTAACCAGTTTGCAACAAAATTCGTGTGCGCGCGTATCGCCCCTACACGAACTAAACGTATGGTTGTGACGGCGCGGCGTGCAAGCGATTTTGACCTTAGCAGTGGTTAAGCGTCGCTGTTGCCCATGGTACATCAAGGTCTTAAAACAGTTGAGGCTGGTTTATACGGGGTCAGTGAATTTCGGACCCAGTAGCTGAGTACATGTAGACAGGATCGGCAGTAAGTCGTACTGTGCTCGAAAATAGAACATGTGGCTAGTCAGCTGGTCTAAATTGCGAGCGAGAAGTCAACACTGGCGGGGTATTACAACCTCTTAAAACTTGCCAGGTTTATGAATTGCTATAGTTACATCTCTTTCTCGCTGTATAGCAAATAAAAGAGATGCACATATAGCCATTCAGAAAACTGGCAGGTTTTAAGAGGTTGTAATACGGGGGCTGGACCGGGTTAAAAGCCCGTTACGATTTTGCCGCTAACTGCAGCTCTCTCGCTCGCACATTTCATGTTTTCTCAAGATTCCTTAAATCTGAGTGCGCAATTGAAAGATGTGTCTCGGCCACTTTTCGCAATATAAGATTACAGACATTTTAAAATATATTCCAGTTTTTTGTGGCTAAAGTACAAAAAGTTATCGTTTCTAACAGTTATTTGAACTGACAAATACGATAACTTTTTGTACTTCAGCAACTCGAAAACTGGCCGAGACACATTTTTCATTTACGTACTCAGATTTACAAAATCTTGAGAACACATGAAATGTGCGAGCGAGAGAGCGGCAGTCAGCGGCAAAATCGGTACGGAGCCTTAAAACTAGTGACTAAACAAGTCGAGTAAGTCAGCGCTGGACTGGGTTACTGTACTGCCATGTTACTGACTCCGTATAAGCCAGGCATTAATAGTACATTACATCCGAGAACGGGAAGCTAGCGATTGCATTGTCGTCGAGGATGGTTTAATCATTCGAGGCAATGCAAGTAGCTTCCAGTACAAGGTTTGTATAATACTTTACTCACGAAATGCGAGGAAATACAATTTTCTTTGTAAAAATATGATATTTAAATTGGTTCGCGTGGCCATGTTTACTGACCGGTCATGCAACCATAAAGTTTCATAAAAAGAATGCTAGCTGATAAGTTCTACCGATTTGAATTTGGAACACTTACTTCCCGCACTGTGTGCGGGAAGTAAGTATTGAATTTTATTTCCGCACTGAATTTCAAATTTAGAATGTGATGAACCAGACCCCCACGGAAATGTTGAACGCCCCGCATTCTTTTTTCAAATGGAATGATAACATTTCAGAGCATAAGTGAGAAAAGAATTTTTTGATAAATATGTGATACTTACGAGGGATAGAACACAGTGGCGGTGGGCACTGCCCTGAACAGTGCCAAGTCCTCCAGCCCCATCTGCGAGGGGCCATCCTCGCCGATACTGACGCCGCAGTGGGAACCCACTAGGTTTATGTTCGACTGACTGATCGCGCCCATACGGATCTAACAACAATATTTTATATTAAATTAGCTATTAATTTCATTGGGGAACAATTATTTCTATCGCCAAAGTTTATATTTGTCACCAATTAAGTATCACCTAATTATAATATCTGTGGTGTTTGGGAGAAACCTGTTAAATCCAAAAGGGAAATGTACGAGCACGCTCGACATTTATTATATTTTGTTGAGTAGACATTTTACGTCACTTCGATACTCATGAATTGTAAAGAGGGCGGAGAGGAGTGTGGACACTCGCGCCGCGAAAGCCCGCGAAGGCCGCGAACCGCGAGTGTGGAGGGTTTCGCGGCTTCGCGTATGGGCTTCGCGGCTTTGCGTTCGCGCTTCGCGGTGTTTCCCGTCCGGTGGCGGTTTTTGGTCCGCGTCAAAGGACTTGTGTGCCGAACTAAGGTTGCCGTGATTCGCGGCCGCGGTTCACGCGCGAGTCTGGAGGGCTATATTTTTCGCACCGTTTTCATGCGCGAACCGCGCCCGTGATTCGCGGCCGCGGTTCGCGCGCGAGTGTGGAGCCGGCTTAATATAATTCAGTCGTACAATAAACGTTATACACGGTGAGGGCCACTTTAATTAACATCCCGCTCCCGTAGTAAAACCTAACTTACGTACTCTCATAACTAAACTTATCATTTAAACATACTTACTTGTAAGGACTTACTCTTACAGAAAATTTTACAGACAAGTTCACTTATTACAGACAAGTTAACTTATAACGTTAACTTATCCGTCAGCTGCTACGGGTGAGTTGATATTTTTTATAAAATTAGCTTAATATAAAAATTGCATTGTGAATGCCTGTAATCTAAAAATTTCAAAATTATCACGAATGTTCAAAAACGAAATAGACGAGTCCAGAATTATCATGTGTTTACCAGCTCAGTCCTATCACTTCTATATAAGGTGGACTAAATAATCCTTACTAATATTATAAATGCGAAAGTCCGTTTGTTTGTTTGTTTGTTTATTTGTTTGTTACGCCTTCACATCTTAACTACTGAACCGATCATCATGAAATTTTGCATAGACGTTGTCAGGGGTACAGAAAAGGACATAGGGTACCTTTCATCCAGAAAAAACGTACAGTTCCCGAGGAATAGCAAAAAACTGTCCACGCAGACGAAGTCGCGGGCGGCCGCTAGTCAGTAATAAATAAAAAAAAATAAAAAAAGTTTTAATAACATTTTATTTTCCAACTAAATAATGACCAAATTGGAGTTAACATGTTTCCGTTGACCAAATTGGAGTTAACAGGTTTTGCAAATTGGTATTGGTATCTAGAAAATACTCTATTTATTGCTCGATTATAGGATTTGTTTTCAAAATTGTGTTTTCTGTCGCCAAAACAGTAGATATGTCACGAAAAATTACTGTTTCTTAATCCTAAGAAAGAGAATTGTACACGTCACAACAATCTTCATTTAAGCCGGCCATATACAAACGGAATCCCGATTCGGAATCCCGAACGGATTATCGATAATGTATTAAAATTACGTACGGAAAAATCCCGCATGTGTGTGGTAAGTCCATACATTTTTATGGATTAGCTGCGTTCGGAATTACATATGTACGAAATCGAAATTCCGTATGTATCTGTATGTGGCCAGCCTTATTTATTTATTCTAGCAAATTCCTTACCTGATCGAAAGTGCGCGTGAAGAAGGCAGCGAATGTAGAGGCGAACACGACCGCGCGATCCCGGCACGCCGCGCCCGTCGCCACGCCCACCAGATTCTGCTCCGCGATGAAGCACTCTATGTACCTGTGTATAAGGGCCAGTTTTGGATTTACTATGAAAATTCAACATTATTTATTTCTAAAACTTATAAGTCTACTAGTAAATTTACAAGAAAAAATTTACAAGTTCATGTTAATTAGACCCGTTTTCCCCCCGAAGGGTAGAAAACGGATATTTAGGTTTCAGCCGTAGCTTGAACCACTTGAGATTACGCTTCAATGAAATCGTCACTCACACACTTGCAAACTGTTCTACCGTGTATCTGTGCTCTGTTGCTATCTCTTTCTAACATGACGCAGCGCTCGGTGGCGCGGCGCTAGCGCCGCGCTCTTCAGTACCTGAAATTTAGCCGGCAAGGAACTTAAAGGCGTGGTTCAAGCTACGGCTGAAACCTAAATATCCGTTTTCTACCCTTCGGGGGGAAAACGGGTCTATTTAGGTGTTCGAGCCTTCGCTTGAACCACTTGAGATGTGTTTCTATTCTGCCGGCGCTGCTAATGCGTACTGTGATTTTATTAAGTGTTTGAAATGAGTAATAAAACATATTTAACTTCTTATTAAATTCTTTTAATGATTTGGATTAAATAATATAAATTCTTACAATCACATATAAATTCCTAATTATATATATGACAAATGTCTTAACTTATTGATTATAATCAGATGAGATCACTAAATCATCATTATTGATTAAAAGAGACATTAAAAAAGTTGAAAAATTATCACTCGTTACACTCGTCACACTGTTAGCAGTGGGTTACGATAATTATTTAGACTGCTTGTGGGTACCTATTTCTTTAAAATAGTGGTTAAAGAAAGTATTTCTTTGTTTCCTCTCTTTAGAATCTCTTCAATATCGTATTTGTTAGATGTCCAATTCTCGGATGCTATAGCCCCTTTAAAGCTGCCTGCTGAAGCGGATATACTCGCTTCACGAAAGAAAGTTCGAATCCATCCTGCAATCACGGAACGGGATGCGCTCTTTACTGTGCTTCTTGTTGATGTGAACAAATTTTTTAGATTCTCCCCCTTTCGTCTCTCATGAGACAGCCTTATGGATTTTCTGATCCACGATAGGAGATCAAGTCGAACCTCATCTGGGTTCTCTCTAAGGACCCATGCTCATTGTCTATATTTTTTAGAGTCCGTTTTAGAGCCGAACTGTGACCATAAATTATTTCAATTCCGTTGTCTGTGACCGATTCTTTTTGAAGAGTAAGATTGTGTACTCTACGTCCCGAGGCTAGCAGGAGGAGGACGGCAGTATGTCTAAAAATGTTTAATAAGCTGTTGTCATTCATATTGTAGGACTTAAGGAACTCAAGGAGGTCCTTTATTTTCAAAGATAATGGTTTTTTCACTGGAAGGTTCTTCGAGAAAATGGCTTTTAGGACGTGTTTTACTAGTATATGGGAGCTTAGAGCTGCAAAGTTTCTAGGATTTAATACTGTTGTAATTACTGATTTGTGTAAGGCTATGGTACTGGGTGCCAGTTTAATGTCTTTATGTAGGTAGGTGACACAGATATTGCGCTACATCTCAAGACCGTGGGATGTCAGTGGCAACATTGATGGAGCACGATCACTTCTGCCATGGGAGCCAAATGGGTGTGTAGGTTTTGATGATGGATTTCCTCCAGGATGCCTCTAAAAGGCTTACATCTGCTTCTGACCAGCTTCTTAGATATCTATTCCAGCCTGTACCTTCCAACCCATAAATTTAACTTTTCCATATTCTGTGGCGGATGATTCGTTCGGAGGTCGACAGGGTTCATTCTTAGGTCCGGAATTGGGACTGGAGGGCATGCAGCAATTCGCCTGAGATCGGGCTCCCAGAACGCTCTGTTCCAACTATTAACAACTATTTAAAATTTGCAAAATTCTCCCGGCTGGTCTAAAACACAAATATCTATTATTGGTTAACAATCACAGCGGCCGAGGGTGCGACTCCACTTTGGAACATATTAAACATAGACATGTAACTAGAGCCATGACACAACAGAAATTTGTAATCCCTAGGATCCATAATTACTATGGAGATAGAACTTTACAGAAGCGTATACCATATCTTCTCAATTCGTTACCTGAAACTATTAGATGTGAGATAAATTTAAACAAATATAAGAAATTATTAAAAGATTACCTATTCACCATTATTTAATTAGACTCAATTCAACATAACTTTTTCTTTGTAAACCTAGATAGTAATAATTTGATCCTGCAGACAAACTGTCCAGAACAGTTTTGTGGGATACTGTTGTAAAGCTGTTTTATTATGTGTTTAATAAAAAAAATAAAAAAAAAAATATAAAAAAACTCGGGGCTACGATCAAGTAAATTCCTTGGGAGGTTTTGAGGTGGCGAATCACCCGAGGAATCATTGAGGGTTAATATGATGTTCGGAATCTTCTATGACAGTATGTGTTGACGGTGTCAAAGTGCTGTTCCTGGTAGATTTTTCTCCTTAAGGGCATCGAGAGTCCGAAGAGATGCTTAGACGACTGGTTAGTTGGTTATTGCTTTTAATGTCATGAACTGCATTCATGAACGCAAAGTAGAACTTGCCTGAGCCGAATGTCTTAGATACAATATGAAAATGAGGCGAGCATAACAAGGCTCAACCGAGACACCAGCGTAGAATCTTTGATCTAGCACTTCGGTACGTTCTCTCTGATAGAACACTAGTTTTAGGACCGAAAGCCTGTTTAACAAGGCTAAATCGACCGGTAACTGGGATCGGTATCGGTATGCAAAAGCTTAGACAGACTACAACAAGGAAATACGAAAGGCAAGGCGACTTTCATGGAGAAAGTCCTGTGAGGGTATCATTGGTGCCCCCCAAGGAGCTAGAATCCACAAAGTCCTGGCTAAATCGCCTTCGAATCAATTGGGACTATTAAAGAAACCAGATGGGACTTTCACTGAAAACAGCGGAAGAAACCATAGATTTTCACTTTCTTAGATAAGTGCCAGACGCCAATGGAATGAATCAAAGCTGCCTCGCTAGGCCTAACAATGAGGACTGGAGAAGAGCAGCAAGGAACTTGATTGATTGATTCGTTCAAGCTGTTCAAATCAGCTAGGGAATATGATGATATCTTTCCTGCTCTCTTACAGCAAGGAAAGGAGACCCTCATCCCTATTTTGGTAAAGATCTTCAAAGAAGCTATGCCTGGGGATATAAATAAACCAGGTGAATGGACTTCAGTAAAAGTCCGTTTTGTTCCAAAGAAGGACTTTTCACAATCAAAATCCTTCAGACCCATTAACCTTACCTCGTTCCTACTCAAGAGTGTAGAAAAGGTTATTGGTGTGTATATAAGGGACGAGCCACTGCCAGGCACGTATCCAAGGGGGGCGATAGTTGGGATTTATCCCCCCCCCGAAATCCAGAACACACAGTACAGGACTAAATTCAAATTTAGCGGGCGAGGCACTCTCCGGTTTTCGGGATGCAGTTGTCCCCCCCACGAATTAAAAGTCTGGAGACGTGCCTGGTCACTGCGCGAGCCTCCCCTACATACAAAGCGACACGCTTATCGTAAAGAAAAGTCCACGGAAACTGCTCTGCTAGAACTAACAGACAGGATCGAAAGGGCCCTAGAAAATAAACAGATAGCCTTAAGCGTTTTCCTTGACAGAAGGTGCCTTTGATAACGTCACTATCGAAACCCTTTCTTGGGGAATGCGTGACAAAAACATTGACAGCACAACCATCCGCTGGATTGAAAGCATGCTTCTTCACAGAAATGTAAACATAGAGAGGTTTCAAGATAACTAGTGGATGCCCACAGAGGGGCGTACTATCGCCCCTATTGTGGTCACTGTCGATCAATTATTGATTGAAGCCTCTAAAAAGATCTAGATATACAGGGTTATGCTGACGATGTGGTAGCCTACGTGATAGGCTCCTGTCAGAGCACTGTATCATCCATACTTCAAAGGTCTCTCAATGTCATTAGATAAGTGGTGCACTGAGAACAGCTTGTCGCTAAAACCGAACAAATCAATAATAGTTCCTTAAACTAGGAAACATAAGTTGGACAAACTTAAAACGCCTACTATAAAGGGGATTCCCATCCCATAACATTTTCTACGGAAGCTAAATACCTGGGCATTCAATCGACCAAAAGCTGACGTGGAATACACACATAATTAATGTGATCCAAAAGGCTATAATTGACTTAGGAATTTGCTGTCGTTTAGCGGGTGCAAGATGGGGCCTAAGCCCCAAGATTGCCCTGTGGATGTATACCGCCATATTCAGGCTGATGATAACATATGCCTGTGTAGTATGGTGGAAAAAAGCAACCCAAACGACAGTTATAAACATGCTAACCAGTTTGCAAAGGTTAGCGTGTCTTATGGCAACGGGGGCCATGCCTACAACACCGGGAGCAGCACTCAATGCCCTGCTAGCTAGACCTTTTGCAATGACATCTGATGTCATGCTTCCACTCTGTAACTTCACTAGAAATCACTCGGTGGAACTACCTAGCAGAGAGATGTGGTCTGATGACCAAAGCTCCTGTAAGGCTGGAAGCCTAGTCTGGTTCACGGACGGCTCCAAAATGGGTTCTGCTGTAAGATGTGGTGTACAAGGTGTGAGACCAAGAGTCAACCTTAGTGTTAATCTTGGTAAGTATGCCACAATATTCCAGGCAGAGGTCTATACCGTTATAGAATGTGCATAAACCAACCGCCAACGAAACTACACAAATCAGACCATCTATCTATATCTTTTCAAATAGCCAACTACCTATATCTTTTCAAATAGCCAAGCAGCACTTAACGCCGTAAACTCGAACGTAATACGATCGAAACTGGTGAAAGACTGCGTAGACAAACTGAATGAACTAGGACAAAAGAATAAAGTTGTTCTGAAATGGGTACCAGGTCATTCAGGTATCATTGGTAATGAAAAAGCCGACGAGCTTGTTAGAACTGGGGCGCGAGGCCAACAGATCGGCCCAGACCTTTCTGCGGCATCTCAAAAAACCAGGCTATGCAACTCCTTAAAGACAATCTCTTGGACGAGACGAGAAAATTCTGGTTAACACAGCCAGGATTGAGACACGCCAAATCCTTAATGGAAGGTTACTCGCAAAGACGGACGAATGAGCTTATACAAATCAGTAGATCGAACGTCAGCACGACTATAAGAGCCTTAACTGGACACTGCAAACTAAACAGACACCTATTTCATATGAAATTGAGTGATACTGACGTCTGCAGATATTGCAGTGAGGAGCAGACAACGCCCAAGCACCTCTTATGTGATTGTGGACTCCTAATCCGCAATCGTAGTATCCGCCTGGGGCGACACGTAATCGACTCGGAGGAAATAAAAACTCTTAAATAAAACCAGGAAGATATACAAGACTTCCTTAATGAGTTACTATAATTAGGTGGCGAGTCACAATAGATCTTTTAGGTCGCAGTGACTACAGCTTTGATGCAGAGCCCCTAACATTCCAAAATAATAATAGGATTATACTTTTGGGGAGATTTCTTCGCCAAAGAGGTCTTCATATGAGTATTCGTAGGCCCCCCATGTTCGCCAATCCGAGGGAATGAATTCGTCGATTGCTCTTGTGATGATGGTATGAGCTTCCTCTTTCCCCGGTGGACAGGGACGAGATGCTAAATCTCCAAGAGTTGATAGTTTTGGTATGATCGAAATAAAGAAAAGAAAGGAATAATTGCTTATTTGTAGGAGTTGCGTTGTCGCAACGGTTGAAATGACGCGTCGCATCAAATGATACGACGCGCCGCATCAGACGATACGACGTGTCGCATCAGACGATACGACGTGTCGCATCAGACGATACGACGTGTCGCATCAGACGATACGACGTGTCGCATCAGACGATACGACGTGTCGCATCAGACGATACGACGTGTCGCATCAGACGATACGACGTGTCGCATCAGACGATACGACGTGTCGCATCAGACGATACGACGTGTCGCATCAGACGATACGACGTGTCGCATCAGACGATACGACGTGATCCATCAGATGATACGACGTGTCGCATCAGACGATACGACGTGATCCATCAGATGATACGACGTGTCGCAATAGTTGATACGATGTGTTCCATCAGATGATGCGACGCGTCGCATCATTTCATGCGACACTGGACTGGACGGAGTGAGAACTGTATGTCGAGCGATACTAGACGTCGCGTCGCCTCAATTCATGCCACTAGTGTCGATGCGATGCGACACTACGACCCAACGGAAAAGTGACTGGCACTTTGACGTCGCTGGACCATGGGTGCCGAGCGGAATTAGGGTCAATTGTAAGTTACAACAAATTGTGTACTTGTTTATCGAAATTGTATATCTGCACTCAACTCTCTTACTTTGTGTAATTCGATCCGAAATTTCAAACGCAGCGTGTGAGTCGTTCGATATTCAAAAGCGTACTGAAGAGCGCGGCGCTAGCGCCGCGCCACCGAGCGCTGCGTCATGTTAGAAAGAGATAGCAACAGAGCACAGATACACGGTAGAACAGTTTGCAAGTGTGTGAGTGACGATTTCATTGAAGCGTAATCTCAAGTGGTTCAAGCGAAGGCTCGAACACCTAAATATGTCCTTTTCAAAATAATTTAGTCAAGACACTTGTATTGTAGATTGGAAGACGGAATGGAGAGACGCCAGACACCTAGGATTATTCAAAGAATTTTTTACACCATGTAAGTTAAAAAAAATTTTTGATTAACGAAATCAAGAATATAATAAAATTGTGAAAACATGTTTTTTAAATAAATGTGTAATTTAACGTGTTTTGATAAACGGATTTGTAAAATATTAATTTTCATAAGGCAAATGCTTGTTTATAAAAAGTACAAGACTTGTTAGTTTTTCGGTCAAAAAGATAAGAGCTATGCGATAGAAAGAGAGGCAAATACTAGGTGAATATAATGTAGGGAAGGGAGCGCTGTGCGACCTGAATTGCACTTTATTGTTTCGGAGTAAGAGTCGCTATTTATTTAAATGATTTTGTCATTTTGCGGAGTGCAACTTCTATACGTTAATACTATTATCTATTCTGTGGTCCAAGGTACCGGGTTCGATCCCCAATAGGGTCACTTTTTTTCTCAGGCCTAGGTGTTTGTGATAGCATACCACCACAGTACATAATAATAATATATAAGTTTTTCAAACAGTATGAGAGCTCCATGGAAACGTTCGAATTTGACGGCTGACGTCACTCTAAGAGCTCTAAGCAAAGTTCGCAGTACTTTGGTCAGGGTTGTGACATCGCGCGCGTCGCAGTTGTTTCCATAGCGTTAGCGCGTAGCATTCCACGAGACGGCCGGAAAATGCCAACCCGATCCGACGGAGTGCAATGACAAAAGGGCCTAAGTGACGTTAGCTCCTCTACTAAGATTTTTAGTTGGACCCCGAGCTATCAAACTGTGAAAATCCCATCAAAATCCATTCAGCAGTTTTCAACGTGATTCGCGCACAAGCATTTAGAATTTACCATAGACATAGAAAAATTTTCGCTGCGCTCAAAAAGACCAACAAACCGTGGAAAAGAGAAGTTAACATCATACGGACACGGTCTATGTAAAAAAGAGACAAAGGATCAAGTGACATGTACCAACATTTTTTACAGTAAGAGCCCCTAGCGTCCCGCCTAGCAAATGAGCAATCACAGTTTGTTTAAAGTATTTGTTAATCTTAATTAGAATTTAAAATAAAGGTATCGTGGAGCCATGGTGTCTTGTGCTAAGTAATCACACTTTTCACAGGTAAATAAGATATTGCCATAAATTTCTCTAAAACCAAATTTCGCTACATTTATTCGTTTATCGACGAAGAAAACAGTATGGAACATAGTTTATTAATTTCCTTTGCCATATACAAGGTGTTTGGTAAAAGCCTTATAAAGCCGAATATGGTAGATAGGGACCATCAAACTGAACAACTTTTACTATGGGACCAACTCTGAAATCGCGAAAAAAAAATCAGCTGTTTCATACAAAAATTAATAACGAAAATTTCAAAATGTATGGAACAGCTGATTTTTTTTTCGCGATTTCAGAGTTGGTCCCATAGTAAAAGTTGTTCAGTTTGATGGTCCCTATCTACCATATTCGGCTTTATAAGGCTTTTGCCAAACACCTTGTATAGTCATATTTTATGAATCTAAGTCATATTTTACGTATCTCATATAAAATGTATGCACTCGTTTTCGGATCACCTGTTTATTGACATTGTTGTTCTTTGACATTTTATTTCTATGGAATCTACAGTTTTACTACATGCAAGTATAGGTTGTCTTATAAAAAAATATTATCTTACCTATCAGGGTATGCGTTGCGAAGTTTGTCACTGAAGGTAGAGTTTTTGGTGTCACCATCAAGAGCAATCACACTGTGAACAGAAAAAAACACTTTCAATTCCATTTCCAGTTTCTAGAAATACACAATCGAATTCAGAACCTATCAACCTACCTTATCTATTTTTGAAGTAAAAACTTACCGCATGTTGGTATCAGCTATTTTCTTCAAAGCAGTACCGTAGGCGAGGCGGGTGGCAACTTGTTCACCCGCCTTGTAAGAGGGTGGTGATGAGAGGGTGATGTCACCGATGTGGACCTTGGGTGCTTCGGCGAGTGGCGGGGACGCCTTTAAGGTCACTTTGTTGTTCTTGATTTGTGTTTGGAGTTGCTGTTACGGAAAAAGTTATTGATATTTTAGCATAATAAGCGAGGCATTTACGAAAAACTGCCCTAAGTAAACTAAAACACCTCATTGTAATTCTATTTTTTATTTTTGACTGTGAATCCTCCTACAAGCAAATAAATAAAATAAAGAAAGCTTAAAACTATTCAGTCCAATAAACTGAACAACTTTTTGCAGAAAACATGCGGAAAAAACCGTCACAAGTTTTGAATTTATGTCAAAATCTGTCGCAAAATTACTTTCCATGGAAAATGTATACTGTGGTGATCGATGACTTAGCGGTTGGTCTGCTGGAATGCACCCATTGCTACATTTCTTTGATATGTTTTTATATGTGCCAACAACAAGTATCAATTGGTGCATTCCAGTAGACCAATCGCTAAGCCATCGATCACCACAGTAAACATTTCAACCAATGGAAAGTTTTTTTTTTAAAGTTCAATTTTATTACTTTGTATGGTTAAAATGTACCCTATGGCGATCGATGAGTCAGCGATTAGTTTGCTGGTAATGTACCCAATAATATGTCACATCCATCTGTCAAATAAAAGCGATTGCGATAGATTTTGAAATAAGACAATTTAGCCTGCTGGTTATCAATTTGGAATAGGAGGTCAAACTTTTTTGTTGTTAAGTTTAATGAAACTCATGAATAGAACCCGCCCTTGTAGTTTGGAGCCTTTACAAAGTTACAATTGTATATTTAAGAGAAATTAAGTATGTATGAATGTTACTGCCCACGTCGTCCGACGGCGGTCGCGTGAGTACGACAAACAGTTGCTGTCTGCACCAACCTCTGAGCGGAGACCACAAGATCTCCTCTCATGTTATTGGTTTAGTGCAAAAAAACTCTATTTAAGAGTTAAAAGTATTTTTTGATAAATTTTTCATTATTGAGAACTAAGTGTCAAGGTTATCATCTTGAAAATTGTATGGGCATCTGCACTAAAGATACAAAATTCTTACAAACGGTGGTAAGTGACCGGCTGGATTAAAATTCTCAGCTTCACAGTAAAAACCAACTTAATTATTGGATGTTCTCATGCAATCTACTTAACCTTACTTTCTCTCCTATAGCACCCAGAGCCTTCCCGCATCAGTTTTTTAAGGGCTGATTTTTCAATGCCTTGATAAAATTTATTCGCTTGATAACGTATTAAACCACCAAATTGCAATTTTTTGTCATTCGCTAATCCCTTGGTTAATTAACTGACTAATATCTGTTATCATCTGAGGATTGAAAAATTTGCCATAAGTCCTCAATACCAGCCCCCAGCATGACCACCGAAATGCGATATGATATAGCTATTTATCACGTTTAACTGTCAAAATACAAAGGATTTTGACAGCGGAGTGTCGATAAAATGTTATATCACGCGATATACAGGGTGTTTCTTTTAAGGTGTCAAGCCAATGCGAGGTGATAGCTGAGTACTATACCTATCGATTGAACCCCTATGTATGTTCCGCTATTTTTTGTAGTTTAGGAGTTATAATTTTTTTTCATTATTTTTTATGATTTGAGGACTAAACGGCTTTAAAAAATTATATCTTTTTTTAGGGTGAGCTTTTCTCGGTATTTTTTTTGCAACACAATGCCTATTAGTTGTAGTTTTATGAGTAAAATAATCACCTTCCTTACTTTGACACAAATTACAAAAAAATTTATCGATAGTAAAAAATTTGCGAACAAACAAAACAGAATGGAATCTTCAACTGTAAAAATTAATTAATTAAAGATTATTCCATAGCTTCTGACTAACTTTAAAAACTGTGTGACAGCCTAAGCTTTCATAACAATACAAAAAAGAATGTACTTTATGGGGCATTATTTGCTGAAATCGGCCCCCGAAGGTGGTGAATCGGAAATTTTGTAATTTTCAAATTTTTAGATTTGTTATTATTTTGGCATATTTTTTTCATTCCAAAGAATAATTATCCATTTAAGTTTAAATTGAGCTCAGTTCATGGTAAAGACATTCATTTTATCACTACTTTAAAGAGAGTCATAGTAAATTTTAGCTCAAATGCGGCTTATTTAGCGTCATTTTTGAAAAGAACGTCATATTAAATGGTAAAGACAGACATTTTATCACTACTAATATGCAATAACAATTCATAAAAAACCTTATAGTAAATGTTAGTCAAAAATTCTGTGATAAGGCTTATTAAACGTCAGTAGATTAAAATTAGGGTACCTAGATCAAAAAAGATCTAGGCACCCTAATTTTAATTTTTTTTGTCTATTCATGATTGCATCCACCTATTCATCGTACCCAGGTAATTGTTATTATTTTCCAGTCTGATACTCTTGTTGTCTTTAGATGTAGAAAACTTGAATAAACTATCGATAATCATAAATTCAATATAAGATTAATATTGATTGATTCATTCGATTCATTGTCAGTATTATTTTTTTCTTGGCGCAGTATTTAAAAATATTTGCTTCGCATGTGAAAGGAGAGTGAACGCAGTGATATTTGCAACCACGCTTTTATGTCTTGCGCCTTATTATAATAAGGTGTCAGTAGGTACTAGTTAAAGACACGTCATAATAAATAAAGTACTAGATATTTATACTTATTTACTTATGAGTAAATACTGTCAGTCAAATTTTTTAATACATTGTTAACTTTAAATTGTACAAAGGGAATTATTAAAATAAAACACACGAGTAGTTTGATTGAAATAAATTTATTCAAGTAATAACAACATAAGATATATTTTAGTCGCAAAACGAAAGTTTAAAAGTGACGGTAGGTACTTATAAATATATTTCACTTTGTTCGTTCGTTTATCCTTGCTCTATACTGTCTTGGATTTGTGCTATTATGTTTTTAGTGCCTGTATAAATACTGTCTAGAAAAATATTCTCGACAACGTATTGTGTACAAATTTTAGCATCACAAGTGCACACTAAACTTCTATTCGTGAGCTGGTTCGCATCGTAAATTTCAATCCGTATTATTTTTGAAACTCTGCTTTTATGTGGTTTTTTAATATAAGATTGAGGCAGGTGACTCTTCTTCAACTTCTTTTTTGTACATGTAGCTGCTTCACCTTGAGGAGTATACTCCACTGCTCCAAGCGTCCGATTTACAGGAATGAAATTGAATAATTCATTTGAATCCTGAAAATAATGAATAAATATAAGTAGTTAAGTACTCAATTAATGACATCACATACACAAGTATTTATTTTTAATGTTAACGTGACTTACCTCCATTGCTTGCGACTGACTCTGGCGTTCCGCTAATAAATTGTAGTATTTTTTTTAAGATGCTTCACATTCATATAGAAAAAAAAAATGTCATTAAGGTTCATTATATGTAAAAATATAGCAGCGACAATATTATGATGACAAAGCAAAATTAATATGAAACTACAATATTCCAACCACATAACTGAAACGTCACTAAATGATTAGATATTTATAATACCTATTCTATAAAAAGGCGAAATATTGTTTAAGTCATCAATTTTAATTAAGAAATTTTCATGAAGTCATTAGCTAAGTTAAACCAGACTGTTGAAAACTAAACTGATCTAAGTAAGCAAGTACAGTTAACAGCACGATAGGACATGTTGACCTTGAGACCGTCTTTATGCCGCCGGCGCCGTACTGTAGTAGGAACTTACATACGTACGTTTTCTTCATGATGTCGGATATCTAGTCCATCCATACTCATACTGTTTTAATGTAGGTATCATCTCTAAGTAATATTATTAAATGTGAAAATGGGTTGTTTGTTCGTCACGCTTTCACATCTCAACCAATCATAAAAAATTGCATACACGTTTCACGGGTACAGAACGTAGGCTACCTTTTATCCAGAAAAAATATTGTATGTATAGAAAAGCAACTGTTCGCGCAGGCGAAGTCATGGGCGACCGCTAGTTATTTATAAGTATGGTTCTTACAAGTTCGCGTTAAATAAACACTTATATTAGTCACTGATCCAAGTTCTATTTATCATCTATTAATGCATAAAAAAAAATCAAGAGAAAGAATCGAACCTGAGCCATTCTTCTGTCCGAGTGGCTACTCTAATTACTAAGCTATTATGACATTAGTTGAAATCATAATTAAATTCGATAAATTTTTGACGAGTGTAAGCTACGGCCAGGCCAGTTAGCCAAGCGCGGTGCATTCGCCTCGGATTGTGAAAGGTACTAATTCGATTCCCATCTAAAATAGGTACTTGATTTTTATTCACTAAATTTATTTTCAACATAAAACTTTATTAGCTAGTTAATACAATTTCATATGAAAAAAACAATGTATCGAGCACCGAACCGATCACACCGGCTGACTGAATGTAACCACTGAGCTATTAGGGCTATATCAACCTAACTTGATTTATCGAAACTTGCTAAAGTTATATACTTACCTACCTTATTCAATAAATAATTTAAGGGTGAGGGTGACCTATGTTTTTTGTAAAACTATTACAACTAAGAATCATGACGAGTGAGTGCTCTAACCATTGAGCTTTAATGGCATTTATTTCTACGACAGTTAACAACCGGCTTAGCAGAGTAGTATCATACAGACCTAAAGGTCTCGGGTTCGAACTCGAAGAGGTACATAAGGTAAGCATGTGTGATAAATAGTGAACACACATGCAAACATATAGCTAAGTGGTACCTAATATCAAATAGACTAGCATATAAACATAAAACCTAATACCTCAGCGTTTTTACATATTTGGAACCTGTGATTTTACTAATAAGGCTTAGAGTCCACGTGGACCTGTATTATTTAAGCCCGACAATTATCTCGTGGTAGCACAGAACAGCTCCTGCCTCCTAAGGGACAAAGCCTCCGGTGCCCAGTGCTCTAACAGTTCGAATCTGCAGTGAAGATAATTATATTAAAAAAATGTAAGTACCAACTATTTTTATTGTCCTCGTTAAAAGTTTGTAGACTGACGGACCCATTGGCGCAGTGGTGCTGAGCCAGAGTGGTGAACCAGAGGTCGTGGGTTCGATCCTCACCCGGGACAAACACTTAAGTGATAAGCATTTATTTGTGTTTGCTCCGTGTCTGAGTGTTATTATAATTAGTGATCTCTCAGTGTCCTGGGTTCGATTCCCGGATGAGGCAAGTACGTTTATGCTGAAAATAGGATTAAATTGTGTTTATATTGCATTCATGTTATCACTTATGAGTGTCGAGTAGAGATAATTAATTTACCTACATATTATTTCAACTTAGTCTGTTACATACTATAAACATTGAACAAATTAAAATGTAATTGTATTTTGTTTACAGGTCTGAAATTCTCGCCAAGGATCTTTTCTTGTCAAGTGACTCAGAAGAAGAGTCACAGCCACCACCACCACCACCTGTAGAAGAAAAGAAGGCTAAGCGTAAGCCTAGCAAACCGCTCGAGGGAGGATCAACCACCAAGAAGCAGAAGATAAAAATCAACCCAGTCACTCCGCCCGCTCGTCTCACCGCACACGAGCTATTCGGCAGTGACGAAGAAGACACCGCTTCACCCAGCTGCAGTAGAACGGGTAAAACACTACCACCGCTATATTCATATTTAACTAAGAGGCAGTCAAAGGGCTGCACAAGACAGGTCAAGGAAATGTCCCACGGAAAATTTTACATTGAACTCAAAGTCTATGATGCCGAGGAGATCAAAAAAGTGCAGCCGATCAACAGATGGCGCTACGCTATAACCACAATTAAGACTCGCATGAGTGATGATAAGGAGCCGTGGCGGTTTATTAAAGGCTTCATGAGAGAGGCTGAAAAAGACTTTAAACATTGCCCCGCCACTCTGATGGGCATGTATGAGAGTTAGTTATTAGTGAAAAAGTGCCTAATTTTATTGTTTAAGTCCCTATCATATAAGTATTAATTATCATCTTTTTATTTTTCGTGTCTTTATAATTATAATGCATCCATTATTATACTTAATATATCATAAATAATACATTTGAATTTTATTTTTTTTCACAGCTGTATCACCCAACAGCATATCAAGATCTCGAAAGTTAAAAGACTGTTATGAATGTAAAATTTTAATACCAGAAAATCAGTATCAATATCACATGAGAACTAATATGCATAAAGCAAATTGTTTGTTGAAAACACAATTCAACAATATTAATATTATTGCAACTGCATTTAAAAACAGACTGTTAACATATCGCCTGAACGTCGCTGAGAATGAACAGTACCTCTATCCAGAGACTTTTCTCAGCGATAAACAGAAAGATATTATAAAGTTAATTACGATGACATTGAATGAACACAATTCCATTAAATTGAATTTTGAATTGTTTGCTAACTTTATGCTACCGACATCAGATGAAATTTGTCTGAAGTCATTTAATGTGAAATATTTCATTGTTTTTAAGAACACTGATTTATATGAGTTATTAATAGACGTATCAAATCAAATTAAAGCAAAATTAACTGAGTTTCAACACAGTCAATCTGGCTGGATGTATGTTTCTATGAGTCATCTTGAAATAAACATGAATAAATATTCACCTATGAGAGGTGGGACATATGTAAGCCTACCCTCATCCATTAAAAATACTAAAAGTTGTATTAACATCCAGAATCAAGATAATTGTTGTTTTTTATGGAGTATAGTTGCAGCAATATACCCAGCAAAAAGTAATGTATGTAGAACTAATTCTTACCCACATTATTCTTCCGTTTTAAATACTGAGGGAATGAGCTTTCCTCCAACAGTAAATGATATAAAAAAATTTGAAACAAATAATCCTAACATAAGTGTTAATATTTATGGCTTAGAAAAAAAATGTACAGTAACTGGACCTCTTTATCTTACGAAAAACAAAAAAGAATGTCATGTAAATTTACTGTACATTGAGCAAAACAATAAAGGTCACTATTGTCTAATTAAAGATCTAGTACGCCTAGTAAAGCGTCAAGTTACTCGCTTTAAAGGCAAAGTTTACTTATGTGAAATGTGTTTACAATTTTTTAGTAATGAAATGAAATATAAATCTCACAATTGTACAAAAATTTTATCAGTTTTACCTGAAAGAAATACTGTTTTAAAATTTCAACATTATGAAAGACAGCAAAAAATTAATTTTGTTATTTATGCTGATTTCGAGTGTCTGTTGGTTGACTGTAATGAAAAAAACACACCATCCAATACTCAGAAAATTAAAATACATCAACCTTCATGTTTTGCTTATTATATATGTTGTTCTCATAATAAACAATTAAACAAGTACGTTTCATATCGAGGTGAAAATTGCGCAGAGATTTTTGTTAAATGTTTAATAAAGGATGCAAAACGATTACACAAAATTTTAATGAATAAAAAAGGCATGACCCCTTTAACTAATGAGCAAGAGACACAGTATCGAAATTCTACAGTTTGTCATATATGCAAACAATTATTATTGAATGACAAAGTTCGAGATCATGATCATATTACATCTGAGTACAGAGGGGCGGCACATTCTCATTGTAACCTGATGTACCAAGTTTGTTCATTCATTCCTGTTGTGTTTCATAATTTATCTGGGTACGATTCACATTTATTTATTAAAGAGTTGGCAAAGTATGAAGGCTCTATAAAAATAATACCAAAAACTAAAGAAAAGTATCTCTCTATAACGAAAGTTATAAAAACAGAAGAATATAACCAACCAATTCAAATAAAATTTATTGATTCTTTCCAATTTCTCAGTTCTAGTTTAGATACATTAAGTAAAAGTTTATCTGAAAACGATTTTGTTAATTTATCTTTAGAGTTTAAAGATAAAAGACAATTTGAGTTATTAAGGAAAAAAGGTATTTATCCGTATGATTATGTAGATTCTTGGTCTAAATTTGAAGAAACAAAACTCCCTTTAAAAATTAGTTTTTTCAATAGTTTACGTAATCAACATTTAAGTGACGATGAATATAAACACGCTCAAACTGTTTGGAAAACATTCAATATAAAGTCCCTAGGTGAATACACTGATTTATATTTAAAATGTGACGTCCTATTGCTATGTGATATATTTGAAAAATTTAGAAATACAAGTTTACATTATTATAATTTAGATCCTGCACACTACATTACATCACCAAGTTTAAGTTGGGATGCAATGCTACTTTTTACTGGTGTTGAACTCGAGTTAATTAACGATTTACAGATGTATGAGTTATTAGAGAGAGGAATACGAGGCGGGCTAGCACAATGTACGGTTCGTCATGCGGAGGCGAATAATAAATACTTACCTTATTTCAATGATTTAAATCCTAGTAGTTATTTGATATATCTTGATTGTAACAACCTTTACGGTTATGCAATGACCAAAAAGCTTCCTATTTCAGACTTCAGATTCTTGTCCCAAGATGAAATTAATAACTTAAATGTAATGAATGTATCAGATGATAATGATTATGGTTATATATTGGAAGTAGACTTGGCTTACCCAAACTATTTACATGATAAACATAAAGATTTACCATTTGCCGTTGAAAAGTTAGTACCACCTTATGGGAAAACGTCGAAATTGATTGCAAATCTTTACGATAAATGCAATTACGTGATTCACTATACTCACTTAAAAGAATGCTTGAAAAACGGTTTAATTTTAAAAAGAATTCATTGTATACTCAGTTTTCGTCAGGAAACTTTTCTAAAAAAATATATTGATCTCAATACAACCCTCCGTCAAAATTCTAAAACAGCGTTTGAAAAAGACTTCTTTAAACTATTAAATAATTCAATATTTGGAAAAACTATTGAGAACAAACGTAAACAATCTGATGTTAAATTAGTAACAAAATGGAAGGAAACTACAAATAAAACAAATAAACATCTAGATGCTGAAAAACTGATTACAAAACCAAACCTAAAAAGTATTTCGATATTTTCTGAAAACTTTATAGCCGTGGAGTTGAGTCGTGATAAAATTTTCTTAGACAGACCCATATATATCGGGTTTACGGTTCTAGAATACTCTAAGCAGCATATGTATCAGTTTCATTACGACTTTATAAAAAACAAATATGAAAATAATGCGAAACTATGTTACACAGATACCGATAGTTTATTGTATTTAATATACACTGAAGACTTTTATCAAGACATGAATAACGAAATTTCAAAATTTGATACAAGTAATTTTAATACAGACAATCCGTATCAAATTCCGCAAGTTAATGCTAAAATTCCTGGATTATTCAAAGATGAGATGGGTGGTGATATAATTACTGAATTTACAGGTCTGAGACCTAAATTATATTGTATAAATAGCATGAAAACTAGAATTAAAAAAGCTAAGGGTATATCTAAAGCAGCTGTGAATGACTTGGAACTGAGTGATTACAATGAGGCGTTAACAACTAATAAAATGCTCAGATGTAAAATGAATATGATAAAATCAATAAAACATGTATTATTCTCTCAGCAAGTAGATAAAAAAGTTTTAGACAGAAATGATGATAAAGTACAAGTGCTTAATGATCAAATTAATACTTTACCGTGGGGTCATTATGATTCTATGTTTTTAGATTATTCTAGTGATACTTAATATAAGATTGTATTCCGATTAATATAACTACTCACACTTAAGTTAAGTTCAGTGTTTAAATTTGTATGTAGTATTTATACATTATTAATGTTTGATTTTAATGTATGTTGTAATCTTTGATTGTCATATTAACGGTAAAGTGATGCAAAGAATAAAATTTTATTATTTTAAAAAGTCTTTTATTTTTTTCCCGAAACTAATACGATAGATTAATAAATTAAAAAAAGGTTTATATAATTCAGCACTACTACTTGAAGTCATTGTACTGAATGCCTTGAAACACTGCGGTCAAGTTCAAATACCAGATGAAATTTCTCAAACAAAAACAGACGTTAAAATTAGAGTGTATCTGTCCTCCACAACCAAAGGAACCAAATCGACATGGTGATTTATTACCGAATAGTATCCGTTGTATTGTTTGTGGCCCGTCGAATTGTGGGAAAACCAATGTTATGATAAACCTTTTGTTACATGAAAATGGTCTTAAATTTAAACATATTTACATATACTCAAAAACAGCCTTTCAACCGAAGTATTGCTTTTTAAGACAAGTTATGGAGCGGATACCTTGCTCCAAATTAATGATATTTCATGACAACAAAGATGTGATTTCACCCGAAGATGCTTTTACAAATTCAATAATGATTTTTGATGATGTCGCATGCGAAAATCAGATAAATATTCGCAATTACTTTTCCATGGGCAGGCACAGAAAGATTGATTGTTTTTACCTATCGCAAACTTATTCAAAAATACCCAAACAGTTAATACGTGATAATGTAAATTTTCTAATCATTTTCAAACAAGACGATATTAATTTAAAACACATCTATAATGAACATGTAACTACAGATATGAGCTGGTTGGAATTTAAAAAACTTTGCAAAACGATATGGTCGGATATATTTAGCTTTTTAACGATAAATAAGGACTGTCCTCTTAATGATGGAAGATATAGAAAAGCCTTTGATACATTTATTTATTTATGAATAAAATAATGAAGGTATATAATAAGGCAAACGCTTGAAAATCAGTTAATTGATTTTAACTATCAACAAAGAACGGTTGTATATAATCGGACTTAATGGATGCAGATGTTAAGAAACAACTGATTAAATCAGTTGAAAATATAAAAAATAAAATAAAGATGATGAAAAGTGAAGAAGATAAAGCTAATTTACAATACAAAAAGGTATTTAAACCTATCACAGATAATTTGGACTCAATTATTAAAGCTGATGACAGAGATCAACCTACATTCAATGTTTCCATTGATATGGGCAATCATGACAAATTAGAAGATCAAAATTCGATTTTAGACTATGATAACTTTAGCAAAAACGTACAAAAAGATTTAGATGATAGCTCAGAATATTACGACTATACTGATGAAGATAGAAGTCCTCCAAAAAAAATTAATGATACTCTAATGTCACTAGAAAAAGAAGAATTGATGACTAAAAATATAAATGTGCCATTTGGAATACGTGGGCAAAGTAAAAACTTAATGATGGGAAACACCAAAGTGTCATTCTCTTCTACAAGCGATGCCAAACAGTCGAATAAAAACTATATAGTGAGCATTGGTAATAGAAGCTATGAATTAACACCAGGATTAAAAGAACTACTAATGCGTAAAAAACCTAATCTTAAAGCTGTTACTGAAAAAGATAAAATAACCTATAAAGACATACTTCATTACACAAATGCTCATAAAAGAAACTTTAGCCAGAACGGCCAAATTAAGGGTGACAAAGGTTTAAAATATCGTCACATTATTAAACCACTATTTTCTCAAGAAAATAATGCTAAAAGTAAAGAGTCAAATGATGAACTGAACACGAAAAGCGGTGGCTATATACCAAAGTATAAAACATATAAAAATAATACAGATTACGTATTTTGGGACGATCCCAATGAATTGATTGAAAGGTTAAAAATATTAATTGCTTCCAAATGTGCTGGTAATACTAATCATGATAATGAAATTTTATCAATCATTGAGGAACTTAAGGAAGCCGGCATTATAAAAGAATAAAAAAGACTAGCCCTTATAAATTAATATTAGTTACAAGAAGGATATAGATCATGAGTGTTGCCAAAATTGTGAATCAGTTTAATAATACTCAAAATAAAAATTCGCTTAGAGAAGTGCCATCATCACCGCCAAGAAAATCTATATTAAGTACCACCATTGACAAAAAATATATTGATCAATTTAAATTTGATATTTTAAATGAAATTGTTAATTTAAAGAAGCTGAATCAACTTTTGACTGAAAGAATTAAAAAACTGGAAAGAAATATATATATCAGTGATATAGCAGGAAAATTTAACAAACATTATGAGCAAAGCAGATGTCATAAACGAAATCTGTAGAGATGCTCGAGTTAATTATCCTAGAAGAAATGTCTTTCTTAAAGATATAGATGATCTTTGGCAAGCAGATTTAATAGACATGCAAACAATGTCAAGAGTAAATGGTGGTAATAAATACATATTAGTAGTTATTGATTGTTTTAGTAAATTTGCATGGGCAGTTGCGCTAAAGCAAAAAAATAAACAACTTGTATCTAAAGCATTCAATAGAATAATACAAGATGGACGTATTCCGAAAAACCTACAAACTGATCATGGAAAAGAATTTTATAATGACCAGTTTCAAAATATTATGAAAAAGTACAATATTAATCATTACTCTACATACTCTACTAAAAAAGCCTCTATTGTTGAAAGATTTATTAAAACTTTGAAGAGTAAATTGTACAAAGAATTTTACTTGAATGGAAATTATAAATGGAATAACGGAGTTCTCAATAATAAGATATCTGAATACAATAACTCTAATCACAGAACCATTGGTCAGCCTCCAGCTACAGTTTGTCATGATAACAAAGCAAAAATAATGCAAAGGTATATAAAGTTGGCTCAATTAAGAAAATATATAAAATGTGCAAAATTTCAAGTAGGTGATTATGTGAGAATAAGCAAGCACAAAGCATGTTTCGATAAAAGTTATACACCTAACTGGTCGACGGAAATATTTAAGATTTATAAAGTACAAGAAACGAATCCCACTACTTATTTAATACAAGATTCCAAACATCGACCAATACTTGGAGCCTTTTATCCTCAAGAACTACAGAAAACAAAACATCATGATGTATATTTAGTAGAAAGAGTTATAAAGAAAAAAGGGAATTTAGTTTATGTTAAATGGCTAGGTCTCCCGAGTAGCGAGAACAGCTGGATTCATAAAACAAATGTTTTGTAAATGCATTTTTTAGTTTACATAAGTGAAGTTACTTATATAAGCTATTACCCTATATTTTCTTCTCATTCGATGTCAGTTTACGAAACGGTCTAGACTATTACATTTAAATACGATTATTTTAAAATTTAATAAAATGAAAAGGAAGCGATGTTCTGAAACTTTACCTAACACATATAAACGATCAAAGAATAAAGATAATAACTATAATAATAAAGATGTGATGTCTCCAAAGAAAAGTTTGAAGAAAACGTTTCAAAACATTGTTTCACATACTAAAAAACGCATAAAGAATCTAAAACCTACATGCAAGAAAGTTTTGATGAAATTAGCACATGCTACAGCACAAGAATTAGCTTCGGACTCTCCTATAAATATACCAAGAATTATACCCTTACCTAAAACTGGTGGGTTTCTTCCCTTAGTCCCGATATTTGCTGGTTTATCTGCTGCTGGTAGTTTAGCAGGAGGTGCTGCTGGAATTGCTAAAGCCATAAATGAATATAAAGCAGCCAAAAAACAGTTGATTGAATTAGAGAGACACAATAAGCAACTAGAGGCGGTGTATATTGGGAAAGGAGTACACCTAAAACCCTACAAAGATGGACTAGGCATTTACGTCACCAAGAAAAAAAACTGATTTCCAGGCTGCCCAGAAGAGCTTTGACTAATATTGATATTATAAGGCATTCGCATCACATTCCCTTTTTCCGAGGTGTATTTATGAGAGATGAATTGCCATACAAGCCAAATCGAACAGAATGTGGTGTTATAAATCTTGATACCTCCGAAAAATCTGGAACTCATTGGGTAGCCTACGCAAAATTAAATGACTACATCGAGTATTTTGATAGTTATGGTAATTTAAGACCGCCGAAGGAATTAATACAATATTTAGGACCTAATATTTATTATAACTACGATAATTTACAGAAAAATAATGTATATAACTGTGGACATTTATGTTTAAAATTTTTAAAAAAATTCTGGAAAAATAAAAAGTAATTTCTTATTTCTAACGTTATTGTAGGTATTCTTTTCAAATACTTACCTTTCAACCGTATATAATATAAGTGAGAATAGCATGATATACATTAGTCTTTCTTTGTTTGTGATAGCAGCCGGATGAGATCTATTAAACTCATCATAATATTTTAAGAAGCATTAAGGCCTCACAAATTTTTACCACCTACATAAAAGTACCATGATAGTATTTAATAAAATTCAGAAACCAGGAGGCAGATGTAATATTCCGCATTCTGTGCTGAAAAGAGTCAGACGTGTCAGCGTAGTGAAAATAAAAAAAATATCTAAAGAAAATAAAAGATTTTTGAAAGATCTCGGTTTTAAAATATAAAATGTTGCAAATCACAGATCTACCGTATCATGATAACTCGATAGAGAGTTATGAAATTCATAGTTATAATCCTTATAGTAACAGTTTCAAAGATAATGATGAAATAAGAATTCCTATTCACCAACAAGATACGTACGTTCTACCGTCAGGAAGCTCTATTTACATAGAAGGTTATGCGCGCATAACTTCCAATGATCCAAAAGTGAAAAAAGATGTTAATTTTATTAATAACCCACTCTTGTATTTGTTTCAAGACATAAGATATGAATTAAATGGTATTGAAATTGATCGCATAAAAAATGCTGGAATTACTACAACAATTAAATCTTATGTATCTATGACTGGAGGAGAGAATAAAGCAGCAGCAGTTTGGGGATGGAACTTAAATGGTACACAGATGAAAGATGGTCATTTTAGTGCAATTATACCATTAAACAAACTATTAGGGTTTGCTGAAGATTACAACAAAATAATAATTAACTGTAGACATGAATTAATACTGCATAGAAGTAGTAGCAATGAAAACTGTGCGATTTTGGAAAAAGATGATAATATAGAAATAGAAATTCAAAAAGTTCAGTGGCGCGTCCCTCATATAAAAGTAGCTGATCGTAACAAATTGTTATTACTTAAGCGCTTAGAAAAAGATCAACCTATACAGTTAGCGTTTAGAAATTGGGATCTGTATGAATATCCCCTACTACCCAAAACTACTAAACATTCCTGGTCAATCAAAACTGCATCTCAATTGGAAAAACCAAGATTTGTAATCTTTGGTTTACAGAGTAATAGAAAATTTAATAAAGCTAAAAGTTCGGCTATGTTCGACCATTGTAAAGTAACTAACGTAAAATTATTTTTGAATTCACAATATTTTCCATATGATTCACTTAATCTGAAATTTGAGGAGGGTAAGTACGGTATATTATATGAAATGTACGCCAATTTTCGTCAGTCTTACTACAACACTGGTGTTGATCCGTTACTTCAATTAGCTCAATTTAAGGAAAAGGCCCCGTTGTTTGTCATTGACTGTTCAAGACAAAACGATTCGGTTAAAAGTGGACCTGTTGATGTACGGATAGAAATTGAATGTTCAGAACTTATACCTGATAATACAACAGCTTATTGTCTGATAATAAACGATCGGCTATTTGAGTACAGACCTCTCAGCAACATCGTAAGAAAATTATCATGAATTCAATAGTAGATGTACAAGGATTCAAGGACGATCGAAACCAGTTTATAGTCAAAGAAATAGCAATTCTCTGGAACAGACAAATAATGACAATGGTGATAAAACCGCCATATCCGTTTTATGAATTGACGAAAACAGAACGTTTGCGTGTAGCCTGGATAGAAAGAAATAGAGGAATTTATTGGAATGAAGGAATGGTACCATACCAAAATTATAAAAATCATATAGACAAGCTTTTAAACAAAAACTGTCGCATTTTTACTAAAGGATGTGAAAAAGTTTCCTGGATAAAAGAGATATTAAATATCGATAACGTATATAATTTAGAGGATAGCGATTGTCCTAGTTTATTAACCCTGTATGAAAAATATTCAACCTCGTCTAATATTGTAAGCTGCATTAATCATAAGAAAATATGTGCTCTCAAAAATGTAATCTGTTTAGACAATTGGTGTAGAGAACAAAATCTACTATTTAATCAATAAATATGTTAAGATAATAATACTGTAACTTTATAAGTCTGTAAAAAAAAAACTGATTGTTACAATATAAGTAGGTATTCAGTATCATGTTAATTTAAGTTATAAACTAGAATAGTTAGTGGTTCCGAGGCTAAAGTTCATGTATCATATTTTATGTAAAATATTGTATTGATAATAAACTGTTTTATTGAATACTCTAGTTTTTTTCATTACTATTGACACAACGCAATCAAATAAGGTAGTAAAAAAATGTAACTTAAAAAAAATACTGACAATTAAATAGTTCATGTAGGTTTTCTAGATCTAAAGCCAATAGGTAGGTATACAATGCAAGAGTGTCAGGCTCGAAAATAATAACAATTACAATGAATAGATAAATTAATTTATGAATGGATAAAAAAGATTAAAATTAGGGTGCCTAGATCTTTTTTGATCTAGGTACCCTAATTTTAATCTACTAACGTCATATTGACATTCATTATTCATAAACTTTTCTAAGAAAAAGCTACTTTAGCGTTATTATGTGGTCCTTCTGATGAATCCATAGACAAAACAGGCAAATCTACTGACTGATATCGACATTTTCCGCAAAAAGAAAACAAAGTGTCATTAAATGTCAATATGACGTTTAATAAGCCGCATGTTAGCTAAAATTGACTAAAACTCTATTTAAAAGATTTTTATGAATATGACGCTTATTGGATATAGTAGTGATAAAATTACTGTCTTCACCATACCAACTGAGCTCAATTTAAACTCAAATTTGATAATTAATCTTAGGAACGACAAAAAAGAGCGAAAATAATAACAAATTATAAAATATGAAAATTACAAAATTTCCGATTCACCACTTTCAGGGGCCGATTTCAGCAAATAATGCCGCATGAAGTACATATTTTTTGTATTATTATGAAAGCTTAAGCTGTCGCACAGTTTTTAAAGTTAGCCAGAAGCTATGGAATAATCTTTAATTTATTTATTTTTACAGTTGAAGATTCCATTCTGTTTTGTTTGTTCCCAAATTTTTTACTATCGATCTAATGTTTTGTAACTTGTATCAAAGTAAGGAAGGTGATTATTTTACTCATAAAACTACAATTAATAGGCATTGTGTTGCAAAAAAAAAATACGGAGAAAAGCTCACCCAAAAAAAAGATATAATTTTTGAAAGCCGTTAAGTCCTTAAATCATAAAAAATAATGAAAAAAAAATATAACTCCTAAGCTACAGAAAACCGCGGAACATACATAGGGGTTCAATCGACAGGTCTAGTACTCAGCTATCACCTCGCATTGGCTTGACACCTTAAAAGAAACACCCTGTATATCGTGTTTCGTCGGTCATGCTAGGGGGGCTGGGAAGCTATTTCTCTTGACGGCGGTGACTAAATCTATCTTACCTTAATAATCTTCTCTCCTTCAGCCCCCAGAGCCTTTCCGTGCCAGTTCTCCAAGTCCTCAATGCCCGGGAAGCCCTTTCCCTTGAAGGTCTTGGCGATGATGGCGGTGGGTTTGCCAGAAGTGGATGCAGCCTCATCGAATGCCTTCACCAGCTCGGAGACGTCATGGCCGTCTACCACCAGGGAGTGGAAGCCAAAGGACTTTACGCGGGCGTCGTATACGTCGAGCTGAGAGGAAGAAAACAAACATTAAGTTACAGAATATACAATGTGTAACAAAAATACCCCTAATGCCGAATTTAGTAGATAGGGATACATCAAACTGAACAATTTTTACTATGGGACCAACTCTGAAAACGTGAAAAAAAATGTGCTGTTGGGTAGATCCATGGTCACTTACTTACATTTTTTCGTTGAAAATGTTGATTAAAAACTGTTTTTAGAAGCAACTTTCATGCAATTTCAGTTCAATTAACAAAATTATATGGGGATCAATCTTTTTGATGCAACTAAAACAAGAAATTTGAAGAAAAAAACAATCCTTTGTATTTTTAATCAATTTTTAACGCGCGGTCACTTTCGTTACATAACAAGGAACTCCATTTCTAATATTTCACTTAATAAGTATTTTCTCTTCTAACATTATAACATATTATAATGTTATTATAACATAATTGTAACTTCTTTTAAATCAATACAAAAAGAACTTAGAAAAGAATCTGTAAAATAAGTGAGCAAATATTTATGACATTTATGTCAAAAATCCAAATTTTCATGGTCACTTACATTACAAAATTGAATTCGCCGCCGTACAACATGTAGAAAAAACGGTACTTTAAAAAGACATAATTTAAAAATAAATGAAGGTAGTACATAAAAAGTGTTGAACTATAAAATATAAGTAATTATTGTTTAGAAAAGAGTTTTGTTTCGTGTGATAGCAATAATTTATTTTTCCCTAAATTCCTCATTTGCATGGATCTACCCTGTTTGCGATTTTTTCGATTTGAAGAGAGCGAAAAAAGAAATTGCTTATATCATGTTAACTTTGTCAACACAACATGAAGTGGCTGTTTTTAATATTCCACAGGTTGTTGTATACTATCACTAGAAAAATATTCTAACAATGATTAGACAATAATTTATATAAGTAATAAGTATACATTTCTATTACACAACTTGTCTGCGAAGTTGCGATCAATGATGACAACTTGCTTTTTTATCGTAATTTTGTTGATCGACTAGTTAGCTATCTGATGCATACATGACAAGCCAATGTGAACTTAACTTTATTGAATAAAGAGCCGATGTTAAAAATCTTACAAAAAAAATGGTTGTCGATTACAATCAGATTTTACCAGATTTATTGTCTCGCACGATGTTCCGGGCAGCCATTAAAATTGAAATGTATTGAAACGTTTTGCAAATACGAAGTTCAAATCCACAGATTAAGTTAATACCTTTCAATGTTGAGATTTTAGCATTCACAATGCTATCCTTACTTCCTTGCTAATATAATAAACGCGAAAGCCCGTTTGTTTGTTTTTTTACGCCTTCACGTCCTAACTTCTGAACCGATCATCATGATATTTTACTTACACGATGTCAGGGGTACCGAAGGACATGGGGTACCTTTCATCCCGAAAAAAAGTATTGTTCCGAAGGGATAGCAAAAAACATTCAGATGTAGAAATAATATACTAGAAAATTCGACTCGTCGCCAGATCATTTTTTCAAGCGGGAATCGAACCCGTGACCTTTGGAAGTCCGGTGCGATGCTCTTCCAACCGAGTTACCGAGTCACTAGTGTAATAGATACCTGATGCTGCAGAGAAGTAGGCAGTTACCGAGTCACTAGTGTAATAGATACCTGATGCTGCAGAGAAGTAGGCTCGGACTGTCCCAGCCTGTTGACATCGAAGATGACTACCAGGTTGTCTAGTTTGTAGTGGCTCGCGAAGTGGAGCGATTCCCATATGCTGCCTTCTGCCGCCTCGCCGTCGCCGACCAGACAGAATACCCTGGAAAAACAACATATTTAAGGATAACCTTTACTTAATTAATGAAAAGTCAACATTACTTAATTTTAAACACACCAATCCGCATTGGGCCCGCGGGGTGGGTTATGGCCCATCCTCCTTATCCACCCATAAAGAAGGCCTGTGTCCCAGCAGTGGGGACATTAAAAATAGCTGATTCGACTTTAATCTATCCATACTTTCTATATGATAGAAAGGATATTCTATAGGATATTTCCAATAATATAGAATACTACAAGTAATGGCCGGTATACATTTTGATTAGTGATTAGTGCGAGTGGCTCGTTTAGTGTTGAGTGTTTAGCAAAAAACATGTTCGGACAGTCTCTGATTAGTGTTAAGTAATTGTTTTTTGCTAAACACTAAACGAGCCACTCGCACTAAACACTAATCAAAATGTATACCGGCCATAAAGTTGTGATTCATCACTCAACCGGATGGTATTTAAGTGTATAACCTGCTTTAGCATTCTTTTGAGGAAGTGTTCTTCAACTGACTTTTTTGTGATATGGATTGTAAAACGTCAAAAAATGCCGAACCATACCAAACATACTGACAAGGCGCGTCCAGCATACACATGGCTATACACCTGGGGCCCTACCGACTAACATACAAGGCTGTGATACATTGCTACATTTGTCAAATGAAAGCGATTATCATAGCCAGCCATTAAAGTTAGGCAGTAGGGCCCCTGATGCTTAAAATTCAAATATTTAAAATTCAAAATCATTTATTCGGTCTAGGCTGTTACAAGCACTTGTGAATGTCATAGAAGCTACGCCATCGGTTCGCAAACCCTAAGCGGGAGACCTTGTAACGAGAAGAACCGGCAAGAAACTCGTCAAGGGCTGCTTTAGCTGCTTAGATTTTTGAGGCTTCTTTTCGTCAAAAGATCCCGACTTCAATTCAGTTAGCTTAAAAAAGTTGCTCAGCTCCTTAGCACCACCAAGATTCAACAAGCCAGTAACTTCTATAAAACATAATCTATTTTCAAATTACCTGTACGGAGCCTGGTCGAAGTATTTGCCCACATAAGCCATGCCTGCAGCGACAGCCAGCCCCTGGCCAAGAGATCCAGTACCAACATCCACGAAGTTCAGTCTTGGGGTCGGGTGGCCCTCCAAGTCTGACTCTAGTTTACGGAGATTCTTCAGGTCCTCGACTGGGAAGAGACCTGCTTCAGCCCATGCCGCGTATAGGATTGGAGCGGCGTGACCCTAAAAGTAAGTTTTAGGTTGTATCATCATTGCATCATCATGTTAGTCGCACGACATCGACACCCACTGCTGGGTAGGCCGGGATTTAAGTTGTTTCGTTATTTACACATGAAAATAAGAGGGTTGCCTATTTTTTTTCCATCATGAATATCCTAGACCTAGATTGTACAAAATAAGCCAAAATAAGCGCCCAGTTTGTAAGTAGGGCGTTATTTCGAGGTGCTGTTTTTGCGTTTTATCAAATGACCATCAATTTGCATAATTTTGCATACATGTTGTCAGAGATACAGAAAAGGACAGGGTACATTTCATCCAAAAAAAAAAGACTGTTCGTAAGTAGTTTGTATAGTGTAGATATAAAAATTACTGTCCACGCAGACGAAGTCGCGGTCGGTCGCTACTAGTAAGCAAGAACCTATTTACCCGATTTCGACACAGGGGCCATATCGGCTAACGCATCGAACTTCGGACAGTCTGTCATGCTTCAAATTAAAACAGATAAATCGAGCTTTAATTGGGCCAAAATGGCGAACCCCAATTCATGATGTCATACGAACATCGATATCTTCCAAATAACGTCGGCAAATAATAAAATACTAAATTCCTTACTTCAATTATCTGTTAGGCAGCCATTACACGCTCATGCAAGTGTCATGCAATTCCATCAGTCATGAATTACGTTTACTGTGACTGATAAAAAACCTACCGTGTAATGTGGTGACTGATGGTTGCATGAAGTTGATTTCTTCTTTCCATCAGTCAGTCGTAATTCATGCATGACTGATGGAATTTGACTAACGCTTGCATGAGCTGTAATGGCCGCTTTATTAGTTGAAACTTGGCAGAGCCGCCGAAGTTCCGAGAGTTAGCCGATAGGGCCCCTGGCCTCGGCACGGATTTAGAGCGGTGACAAAATTCACCGCTCAAGATCCGTGCCGAGGCCGAGGCCTGTATCGGTTATATATTATATAGGAATCGAGTAAATAGATTTATGCTTACTAGTAGCGACCGCAATAGAGACGGCTAAGCTTCTGTGCATTAAATTCATCGCCCAAGATCCATGCCGATGCCTATACTAACCTTGGACAGTATGAATCTGTCTGCGGAGGCGTCCCTGGGCGCGGACACCTTGTACCTCATCGTGTTGAAGAAGAGGACAGACATGATCTCCGCCATCGACGCGCATGATGTCGGGTGACTGTGGGAAAAATACATAATTTTATTCGTTAGTCGTTACTGTATATTTGACGCTTTGGGTTTATTGATAGTTATTATGGGTCGTTTAGGCTTTTGAATTTTACAATGTTTCGGCGTCACCGTAAGGAACAAATAACTACGGAGGTTGACTGTAGGTACTTAGTTCTACAGTCCAAAATGAGTGCGTTAACAATAGTTCCTAAAGGCGGGTTCCAATCCAACCTATTCTATTCTATGATCTATTTTATAGATCTAATCTTTCTATCTAGAAAGGAATTAGTCGAGCGTTTACACATATCCTATCAGGTAGATTGATTATGTTCATTGCTCGTGCTTTTGGGCGCAGCGGCCGAAAATGGCACCGAATTGATTGATTTATTTTATTAAATTCTACAGTTTCTACATCGTAAGTCGTATGAATATTTTCTACTAATATTTTTACGAATTGAAGGAAGATTATCTTCCTTCACTTCAACAATTCGAGGTCTGATCTGGCTTAGTCTTTATACTCAGTCGTTTTATCTTCATACTTAGCTAATATAATATTCCCATAGGCACTCATACTTTCTGTAGTACTTATTCAAAAAATATTACTATGTCACTATCGCGCTATTTATACAGCACTCACTACCCGCTGCGACTGCCGCCGCCGTCCGCCGCCGGCGTCGCCGTTCACACGGTTCTATTGCTGGTCGATTCTTTATAGAATAGAATCAAAGTTGAAGCAAATACAATACTGAGCTTCTATTTCTAGCGAATATTCTATATCATAGATTCAGAATAGAACAGGTGGGAACGCGCCTTTAGGGATGAAATCTCGAGTCGTGATAAGACACCGCACGTGGCTAAAATTAATTAACGATCAGCCACTGGCACTAAATGCCATTCTAGCATCCATCACTACATGGCACGTGTCCTTAGTAGTCATGTAGTGCTAAAATATTAATGACGTAATTTCGCTTAAACCACAGAATACATAATAGACGTAGATTCGCGACCAAAGTACAAAAATATTGACGTATAATCGCGTCGTCATGTTGTCGTCAAGTAGTATAAAAATAAAATATACAATGACTACACCTATTCGATTACATACGAGTTAAGCGAAAGTGATCGCGTTTAATGTAATAGGACAACAGCTAAGGGTCTTGACATAATTGCAACAATTTATTTTACATCATACTGCTCGGCAACTAGGATTTACTAGTATAGTAAGAGGCCGTGTAAGTTGGCATGTGCAACACAGTGCATTGTTTAGATAGAACGTTCCATTTTCAAATCACTTTACAATTCAAGCATGGGTGAATGCTTTAACTGTAAAGTAACTTTACAATTCAAGCTATGTCAAACTCCTTAGTGAACCAATCTCTTTTCTTATATTATAAACTGTGGAAACTTTTTACTGAAAAAAAAACAATAAATATGGCGGCATTTCATTTCCGTTCAAGCTATGCAAAACTCCTTGGATTTTGATTTTGATTTTGATTTTTTTTTTAATTTTTTTTTTTTTTTTTATTAAATTTACCTCGCATGAATGATGTAAAGTAGTATGCTTACCTCGGTTGTAAGTAGCTATTACACCCTCGAACTATATTCGCCCGAGCGAGCGAATATCTCGGGTGCACTCGATCCATTAGCGCCCTTTGCGAGCTGCGCTCGCACGGGCGCCAAATTGGATCTTGTTCTGTAATAGCTCACTTACGTCCCTTGTGTAACAAACTACTATTTGTTATCACTACGTCAATATTAACATGAAAGGTTGCGATTCTATGCAAGGCTCATATTACTAGTATAGAGAACATTCTAATCCTTGACCCTTTTGCCACCTGTTTGTGTGAATATACATACACTAGCTTAGCGCATTTAGTAAGCGATTGCGGTGGAGAAACTATGTCTAGGGTAATTCGTTGAATAGCAATAGGTGAACAAAAATATTGCATCCTCGAGTTTCTTATTCCTTTGGAAGGTAAAATATGTTGCTCTGATCCAAAATAAAGTAGCTAAAACATTTATGGAACGAAGCCAACACAACAACTAACGTTTACCACTAACATTCAAACCCAACACAAATAAAAAAACTAACTTTTTCTACACATTGATCCAAGGACCTCAGAAATGGCGAAACCATCAAAATCGATGTGCAAGCTCGACCACAGAGCACAGGTAGTAAAGAGGACACTTTAAGCTGTTGATTCCAGCTCATTATTAGTCGTTAACAACCATCAATTCGCATTGGGCTCGCGTGGTTATAAGGAAGGCCTAAGCTCCAGCAGTGGGGCCAGTGGGTACATTAAAAGGGACGACGATGGAGTGTATGAATGTTACTGCCCACGACCAACAATATAATTTGGCGTGAGTACGACAAACACCTGGTTCTATATTGCAAAGATAATGTTCCCACATCTATTTGAAATGTGAGATTTAAAGTATCCTTGCTGCCTACCTGAGCCAGACTGCAGAGGTTAAAACTGAGAAGTGTGCATGAGTAAATATGTATCATTATAATGTATATTGTTAATTAAGTAGTGCACAATATTAAATAGTGCCTGTACACATCCTTCCTATGTGTACGCAATACGTGAGTTTAGGCCTTATTGTGGCACTTCTTGGTCGTTTTTTGTACATATATTTAAGGTTCATAACTCAATTAATTTAATACATAGGCTGGCTGAAAGCACATACTACATCGGGTCATTATGAACTTACCATGCAAATTTTGAGGATGTGATCAGTCCATGAAACTGAACAACTTTCTCTAAGGAATACGTGGTCAAATATGTAAAATAAAAATCGACTTTCCATACAAATAAAAGAAAACACGTGATCAATTTAGTATGGGATGTCCAAAATTTTGTGGCGAAATTTGGCACATGTTTCCTAGAGAAAGTTGTTTAGTTTCATGGATTGGACACATCCTTAAAATTAGGATGGTAAGTTCAAAATAACCCGATATTTTTACAAGATTGACCTATTTTAAAGAGTTAAAAAAACCTGCACAATCAAAGTTACTGGAAAAAGCTAAAGAGATAAAATTACATTTACTACCTATTACTTACATAATAACAGTTATCACGTTCAAAGTTATTGGTGCAAGGTTAAAGGTGACTGAGACCTTTCAATCACAGAATAAATTTAAGTAGGTAGTAATAAAATAAAGATAAAATAAAATGTAATCTATAATCTGGTTCAATTTAAATGATTTCCACTAAATTTAAGACAATAATGTTTTAAATGAAAAAAATTTCAAGTGTATCCAAGTGCAATAGTGATTCTCATGTGAATTAATCAACCATAAATTTTATTATTCAACAGGATGAATATGTTAAGGACAAACCAAAGACAATTTAAATTTGAAGTCATTATTAGAGACTAGATTGAAAGAAGATACTGTTACATTTTATACATTTTTGTAAACTGAATAAACTTTTTTAATTTTTTTACATACTAGAAAATTGATGCAAAAAACTTTCATACTGAAAGTTCATACAAAAATATGGCTTCCGACTTCCGAAGAATAAAAAACTATTCAATGAAATTTGTAGATACAATTTTTATTCCAATAAGTATGAGTTGATCAACCATTAGGTACTCGTCAAATTGTAAAGCCTACCTAGCAGTGATAGTTTTTCTTTATACTACTGTTCTGAAGTTTTCAATGTATCCAAACACAAACGTTTTCGTGGTAAAAGGACACACATTTGACACTAACAAAATTTTGCCCTTTAAAAATTTTATTATTTCCAAACAAAACCCTAAATCGAAAAGTAGTCTTCACAAAACCACAATATTTTCAAAAGACCTATCCAATGACACCTCACACTATGAGATAGGATTGACGGGAAAAAAAATTAAAAAAAAAAAAAAAACTACTATGCATACTCTATAAATGCAGTGAAGGTACCCTAAAAAAATATTTTTAAAGATTTTATTCTACCACTTCTTTGGTGCGATTAATATACACATTCATGGCAAATGACAGCTTTCTAGCAGTAAGGGGCCTCTGCAATAAACCGCAGATGGACAGACGGACATGGATAAGGGTTGACTTGACTACGGAACCCCAAAAATGTTAACAGTACTCAAGTTGAATAGAAATTTTATGTAAATACTTATTATACAAAGCAGCGATCGCAGCACGTTGAAAGTATCAGATAACTAATAATAATATCATTAACATTGGATTATGAAACAAAATATGTTTCACAGGTTTGATTACTAGTTTTAGACAATAAATCTAAATGATACTACAATAGGAAATGATAGTTCCCTACAAAGCATACTGTCAAAAGTGACGCATATAAAACTGAGCCAAATTGACTCAGTTTTCATATTTTTATCTTTCAGACATTAGTCACCCACCTAATTGTACCTATAAGAACAAAAAGTTTTCCCTACCTTAAGGGTATTAGTTACTACACTCGCGAGCAAAAATATGGAATCACAGACCTATTTTCATACAAACAAGGTAACTTTCACGCTTTGGATCTCCGCCCAGGATTAAACGGGGTGTGGTCTGATGTTGGCAATTCAAAGAATGAATGGCGGAGACCCATAATTCTAAAGAAACCTAACGGATTAGATGAGTCACTGAGGGTTCAAAAAAAAATTTACAAAAACCAGCTAAAATTACAATCAAAAGTATGGAAAATGTAACACTTATAACTCTATACAGTCTCTAGTGTAAACAACTCTTCTGATTTGATGGGTTTCTTCAGCGATCTGAGCCTCCTCCATTCACTCTTTGAATGGCCATCATCAGATCACACCCCTTTTAATCCTAGGCAGAGAACCGAAGCTTCAAAGTTACCTTGTTTGTATGAATGTAGGCCTATGATTCCATACTTTTGCTCGCAAGTGTATTTAATTGGATTTTAGTTACGATTAGGTAATGTATAAAGGATATAAATCTGAAAATAGAGAGATTTTGGCTTAGTTTTATTTGCCTCCTTTTATACAAGGACTTGGCTTCTAAGCATTATTATTCTAAGTGTACAATGCATAGTTTTAATCCAGTGCAGACCTGGATTAAAGTTAACATAATTTTATGATGTTGTCAACAAAATGCTTCATTCTCACGCCCTTGGCTTGTTGCTACGCGATCACGTGGTTACCTCATGCTTATAACCTGAGTGACTATAAAACTAATTGGCCCAAACTATTGTTTTATAGATTTATATTATTTAAACTATAAGCTACATACGTAGGAACACGAACTAATTTGAATGAAAATTATCAACGGGACTACTAAAAACCAAATGTTATGATACAAAACCGGCACATTTTCGAGAATAAATAATATTGTCGGAGCGAAGTAAAAACAGTAAATTTTTTAATAATATTATTTGATGGGATGTAATGAAAGGTCTTAAAGATGAAGCGGCATTCGAAAGTGATTCCCATAAGGGGGTTTCAGTTTTCTAACCTTCATTAGACCTTCATAAAGTTGTTGACTTGCAATGAGGTTATCTCCACTTACCCAGATTTTGATGCATTTGTGGCGACAATGCTGTCGATTCTTAGCTTGTTGGCGATGTCTTTAAGGGCTTGGATGTCCACGTTCTTGTCGCCTTTCATTTTGGAAGCGTTTTGTGCAGTTTACTTTTATTTTATAAATTATTAAAACCGCGTTGCGACCGGTCACTCACCCGATACGATACTCGATTCAATGAATGACATTTTGTTTCGTCTTTTTTATTTATGACTTTGACAGACGGAACAGCGATAGGTAAAAAGAGCACACAATGACAGCAAGGTTGCGTTCCGAGGCTTTGAGGTTGTTTGGCTTAATATTTGTTGGGTTTTTTAAATAGTTTACTGTTATAGTTAATATGCAAGACATGAGTTATAAATACTGTGTATTGTTGTTGATGTTTTTTCACAATTATAATCAATCTAGTAATTGGAGGCTTACACATTCAAATAGGTACCATGGGCAACAGCGACGCTTAACCACTGCTAAGGTCAAAATCGCTTGCACGCTGCGCCGTCACAACCATACGTTTATTTCGTGTAGGGGCGATACGCGCGCACACGAATTTTGTTGCAAACTGGTTAAACGTCGCTGTTGCCCATAGTACGTAAGACCTCAACTATCGGCGCGGTCGTAGCACGATTCACGTCGGTCGGCTGGCGAACTCCGAAGTCAGCCGATTGCTACACGACAATTCACGAAAACCGAGTTTCGGCTAAACCAAAAGTTTCGGCCAATATTTGGCAGAAACCGAAACTATGGCCGAAACTAGTTTTTTGTGCCAAAACTTTAACGAATACGAATATCAAACCTACTATTCGGCGAATACGAATAATTCAACAAGGTAATGATAATGAATAATACACACTATTCTTTTTTTACTAAGATATTTAATAATTGAAATTTACTGCTGACAAAGTTTTGTTCATAAAGCACAACATTTGTACCTTCTTAGCCATTTTATGCTATGAAGCAACGACTTCGTTCATTCATTCAATGTTAGGGTATTCCCCGTAAGGCGACGGCTAGACGCGTGGTATTTACCGTGATCCAACGCCATAGAGTAAATTTTAACCATGGAAAGTAAATATTGAACATTCCGTAAAAATTACTTTCCATGGTTAAAATTTACTCTATGGCGATGGATCACGGTAAATACCACGCGCGTAGCCGGTGCCTCAAAAGATACAAACAGTATAGTGCGTATTAGGTGCGTTCGGATACACGATGCACAGCCAAACTGTAACTTGGTTTGTGTTCAGTTATAATACAAATAGTTTGTTTTTAATATTCGTGATGATATTCGGCGAATACGAATATTCTGTAAATATCTACTATTCGGCGAATACGAATATTCGTATTCGTATTCGTTGCATCACTACTTTACACTATATATTTATAAATATGCATGTCTAGATTTTGAGCATCTATTACATCATGATACAACATTTAAGAAGTTTTTAACATTTTAATCAAATAAAAACTGTTTTTTAGAAGCTACCATGATAGTACAGTAGCCCGTAGTACATTACACAGCCATACACAGATTTAAGACCAGCTAAAGTCCATCCATTTTTATCTGGTCTTAAATCTGTGTATCGTCACTTTCCATAGTCTTACTATTATCAGTGGCAATCAAACAAAGCTGTAGAACACGACAATGGCTAAACCATGTGATAAACCTCGAAAAATAAAAAAATAAAATTTTTGGAGATATACAAATATAGGTTACGGCGCGTTGCGATCTGTAAAACTTGGGTTAAATTATGTATAATTTCATAATAAATAACTATATCACAACGGCAAACGGTAACCTTTTTTGTAATTTAAATGTAGTACGGGCTACTGTACTATGAACTATTTGAAACTTTGACACTAAAACATCACACAACACAATAATGTCAAATGACATTGTAAATTTTTTTCCATAGACAAACGTCAGAACGTTTTTCAACCACCGATTTTGATGGTTAGAAAGTTGCAACGCTCTGACGTTTGGAACGTGTCAACCGAATGTTTGGAACGCGCCGCGCCGTTAGAGCGTTCGCGTTCGGTCACAAACTTTGTGGTATATATATTATATATATATACCACTATATTATTTTACTCTTTGGTGGTTCGGTTGCACTCGGACGGAGTCGGAGCGTTGGTTATGCGCCTCAACTGTCAGCAGACTCGCGTGCGTGCGTGGTAAATATATTCCGTTTTATAGACATAAAAATAACTACTACGAATTATTTAAAGTATCTAAAATTCTGCCAGCCAGTGTAAAACACAAATACTTATTACTATTAAACAACTATAGCTATCGTGAGCGTTTGACACCACTTCAACACGGGCACGCGACACGAGCCGCGACGAGCGGCAAGTACAGTGTGCCGCGAGTCACCAGTGTGTACGGCGACAGAACCTTAGCAAAGCGTGTACCCTACCTGTTAAACAATCTGCCTGATGATCTCTTAACATTAAATACTAAAAAACACTTTAACAATTACCTTAAAAAACATTACCTATTTAACTCCTAAAACAAATTACTTTGTGTTACCTTTACCTTAAGTATGAGTTAATGTTACCTACTTAAATGTTAAATTTGTTAACTTTAGTTTAAGTATGAGTTTATGTTAATATAAAATACTTAGATTAAGTAATGTACTCGCAGACAAACCTGCTGTTAGGTTTTGCGAGGCAAATTGTAAAATAGTGTACCTAACTCTTTAATAATAAATAAATAAAAAAATAAAAATAAAGGAGACCCGCAGGCTGACTAACTGAAAACAAATTATTTGCCTAACTATTGTTTATGTAAGCAGAATGTTAACTTACGATTGATGGATGAGGTACCTACTTCGGTAACGGTTAGCTTAACTTTAACACAAGAAAGCTTGGGGCCAGCTAGGGTTGCCAGATCGGAACTCCAAAATATCTGGAGAATATTTGAAAATGTCGGGATTTTGCGGTTGTTGTCGGGAGAAAGAAATATTAAAAATTAAAAATGTGTAACAAACCAAAGTCAGAACCCACAATAAGTTTAGTTCTGCCGCCGCATACTAGGTGGCGCTGTAGCCTCCTGACTCGCGGTAGCGTTTCGTTTTGGCAATAGTATAAGGACTGTTCACATATTTGCTACTGTATCGAATCACCGATCAGATCAGCCAGCACTGCACTGGGGTGGGGTTGCATCCAAGCGTATTGGGACTTTCTCGGTCACCTCATAATATGACGACACTTAGCTTGGCTTCCACGCTCGTGGGACCTTGCTGGGTTCGTCTCGTGTGTTTGTATTTGTAAGTAATCATCAGCACATAATAAAACCTCTATTGGTTCATCATCAAGCCTTGTCAATCAGCGGTGACGCTGCTCATCCTCATCCTGCGAATTTCGACCTATTACAAATGTATTTTAAATGCCTGTTTATAGTACAAAAACGGCCGCGCAGCGCGATTTTTAGTCAATTTTATCCACTAATTATTAAGTTATGATCTTGCTAGTCTATTGAAAAAAATCGGCCGCGCAGCGTGATTTTTAGTTTGTTTCACCCGTTTCATCTATTAACCTTGTACTCCTGCCTGTCTATAGTAAAATAAAACGGCCGCGCAGCGAAATTTTTAGTTAGTTTCATCCACTAATATTGTGATCTGTGGTTTCTTACGCGAAAATTATTGTTTTTTAGAGAACTTTCGGTACAGCAGTTTTTCCGGGAGATTTTTAGATTTTTCGGGAGTCGGGAGACCATTTGAAATTGCGGGAGAATCCAGGCGAATCCCGACCATCTGGCAACCCTAGGGCCAGCACTGCGCCTACAAAAACGAAATGAGCAAAGTTTTGGTTGCAAAAACTTGCAAGCTGTAGCCTCAGAGTCGCCTCAGGCGTTTGATGTCCATCAGATCTTACGTAATTACCACGTACTTTGGAAGCTTGAAACTTGAACCTACTGCAAGGACGGGATCACGGGATATATTATGTTGCTACAATTTTATGTGGTATAGCACTATTAATCTTTTTTGTCGAAATTTCGATTTTGACGGATTTTAGTGATACAATACAACCTAGCTAGAGAAACCTCCTTGGGTCTTCTAAATAAATTTTTAACATAGACTTAATATATTATTAGTTAAATTGTTTTTTTCCATGGTTATTTTTATTAGAATAAACTATGTCGGGATGTTAAAATAAACAGGTAGGTACATGGTGTAAATTCCGACATACGAAGTTTAATCTAATAACATTTTTATGTGTCCGCGACAAAAAGTAATAATAATGATTGATTGGAAAGTTATGAGGTTATAAATGAAAATAAAAGTTAGTGGATGCTAGGGATTGCAATCCGGATACTTCGAAATTCGAAAATGACTGAAAAATCCGGATTTTCGAATTTCTGATAAATCCAGATTTTAACATTCAAATCCGGTTTTTTCGAAGTTTGTTGACGATAATTAATATGAGTCCTCAACCACGTCCCGGACACTCCATACAACCGCTCCGTCTGCCTATTACACGAACACAACACAGATGACGTTTTGTACGCACGTAACTGTGTGTGTAAAGCTAGGGTTACTATGGGAATCGTGTCGCCTCACACTCACAAATAAACCTAGGTTTTTTACCATTTTAACAATAATAAATATGTATTTACCGGTGATAAGAAATGTTTCCATGAGTGATATTAAAAATTTTGCTTTGCTTTTTGCAACTTTAATTCACGCCACCGTGCACAAAAGTTGACAGCTGTTAACACTCAAGACTAAATGAGCACACGATTTTCGATGACGATTTGGCATGAAATATACCTAGTCACTTAGAATAATAACACCTAGAACGATAATTCCCTACAAAGCGCACTGTCAAAAGTGAGGCAACTAAAACAGCCAAAATGGCGCCGTTTTTACATTTTTATTGTTCATTATTACATAATCATACCTAATAAGTACAAAACAGTTTCAATTTCCCTACCTTAAAGAGATAAGTTACTATATTATTGGGTTTTAGTTACGATTAGGTAACGTATGAATGATATAAATCTGAATACCGAGTCATTTTGGCTCAGTATCAGTTGCCTCACTTTGCATACGAGGACACGGTTTCTAGATGTTTATTCTAAGCCTAGTCAGTGTTATCAAATTTTGGGGCTGCTACAACTACAAGAGATATTTTTTTTTTAATTTCATTTGTTTAGGTAGATAATGGGGAGGCGAAGGCAAAGTGAATTACAGATGGCGCTTAGGCCGCGTTCCGAATCACGCTCACAGCGCTGTGAGCGCGAATCCGACCAAATTAAAAAGTCACAAAATATTACACAAATAGGGTATTTGTGTACCTACCTAATTTAATGGATTATACGCTAACAGCGCTGTTGGCGTGATTTGGAACGCGGGGTTAGTCTTTGGAACAATTGTCAGTTTGAGCCAGTGTTGTTCTTGATACGGCAATTGCCGTATTCTACGGTAATCCAGATCGAATTTGACTCGAAATACGGCACCATTCAACAACGCTGTCCATACAAATACGGCAATTTTCATTGCTAAAATAGGCTAAAATTCATGATATTTTTCAAATTACGGCAATTTTTTATAATTTTGGGCTTTTTACGGCAATTTTTCGATTTTGCATACGGCAATTCTAAATTTGCCAGGAACAACACTGGTTTGAGCTTATATTGTCTTGACTGTGTATTACGTGATTTTACTTTCTTAGATTGTATTTTTTTCGGTTTTGCGGACAAACAATGTATTCTATGCTAACTTTAGCTCAAATAAAAGAAGAATTACGGAAAAGAAAAGCCAAAACAACAGGCAAGAAAGTTTATAGCAACTTACAAAAAATTGCTAACAAGCATTACATTTCTTTAAATTTCGTGTAAGATTTACAAGTAATCTTTTTATTTCAGATTAGAAGCATATGATTTAAATTTTAACAAAGCAACTGAGTGTGAATTTCCGTGTTTATAGTTGCCTGATGATGCCTTCTGTGCAATAGTAATTTCAGGTTTCTGTACTGGAATTTCTGTACCATCAAAAATTACACGAACCGTTTTATCATGTTTATTTTATTATTCTAAGTTTCTTGAATGACTCTGGCATATAAAATTCTATTAATTCTCTGTTTGGCTCCAATATTGGGCTTATTCCATATTTGATATACCTATCAAATTCATTCAAGTTATAAATATGTTAGAAACTGCTGAGGTTGAAATATTAAAGAACAAAGCTGTTATAATTCAAATGTTGTTTTATTTTGGCGAAGCTTCATCAAATTCATGAAACATTCCTTTTGATTTATAATGTTTCTCAGGCTCAGCAAAGGAGAAAATCGAGGAAAAAGCATATTTTTTTGTTATTTTTTTGCCCACTATTTTTTTTTTACTGGGAAATCGATGAACTCCAATATTTTACAAGTTACATGCATAACAATGCGGCATTTTCTCAGTATAAAATTAAAAAGTGCAATACTCCAAGAGATTCCCATATGTTTTGACAGTTTCTTTGAGGCGGCTCGGTACCAACGACAAGACGCCACCTATCGGGATAAAATTGCGCTTTTCCTCCCCATTATAACCACTTTAGAACAGTATTAGTTCAATCCAGAAGCTCAAAAAAGTGCCTTCGCGAATTTTATGAAAATCTTTCTCTGCCATTTTGCGTTTACAAACCAAAAGGCAATAGGCCGCTACGAACTATGCCATTAAAATAATTAAATTAAATTAAAAAAACATTTATTTCCGTTACCTTAGATACAAAAAATTGCAGAGACTTCCCTGTAAGTAATCTAACTATACTTGTACTTATTGGGAATGACCCGCTACTTCCCCATGGATAACAGTAGATGGGTTATGCCGTAGATTTTCCCACTTAGGGCCGATTTTTCAATCCTCAGATAAACAGACAGATAGGGTTTATTCAACAGATAGCAAAAACATCTGTTGTTCAATCGTCGAATAGGCCTTATTCGACGAATAACTCTCCTATCTGAGGAATAATTCTATCTGACCCTTTGAGGGCCAGATAACGCCTTATTCCACAGATAAACAGTAAGTTTGAGGTTAGTTTTTGTGCTTTTTGTTGTCAAGTTGTTATTTTCAAAACGATTGACGAGATGGCAATCGAGGAAGAAGTCATAATAAATGAGTTATATGAATCCAAGTAATAAAAAAGAAAGAATTGATGAAATTCTACCCGAGTTGAGAGAAGTTTTAATATTCTTCCCTGCACATTCTTTGATAGAAACTTAACAAACAAAGAATTTCTTTTTTCACAAAATAATAGTATTTTATTATTTGCTTGTAGGGACATATACCTCTCAGGAACTTAACCACAGAATAAATAATAGTACTAGACTAAACTCACAAGCATTTGAATCCTAGATTGAATTTTGCAGAACACTTTTTTGGTTTCCATAGTAAGTAATTAATTACATACTTAGTTTGAATCGAAAAATCACAATTAAAAACACCACACCACAGCGTCTACAGCACATCCAAACAACCTCATATTGTTGAATGACGGCGGGCGGACCCTTCTTTTGTTTGACTGATCGCCAGATGTCCAAAATCAAAGAAATAGTTTGTCCTGTTCTAACATCCGTTCATTGTCTATATTTGTTTCAACTTCGTGAAGTTAGCGTTTCCACAGATGAGATATTCGGTCAGTTAGTTATTCATAGAATAAATATTGCTTGAAAAATTGACAATCACTTAACAGATGAATAAAGAGACTAATAACTTTATTCTTTAGTTAACTATTGGTCCCTTTATCCGAGGATTGAAAAATCGGCCCTTAGTGACATAAAGTTTACGTATAGTCAGTGGCACGAATCATGAATATTTTTCGACAGAGTGGGGATAAGTTCGCGCATGTGCTCTTGTGAGCGACCAATAGCGCGCGCCCCTCTCCCGCCGCCCGCGCCCCTCACCGCAACGCATACCCAAAATACGCGTTCCGCGCAATCCCCACCCGATTTCATGATTCGTGCCACTGACTGTAACTTCCGACTGTCCCCTGTCTCCTGCATTTTTTTTAATGTTATGTCATTAAGGCCGTCCGCTGCCTTAAGCGGGATCCCGCCGCGGGTACACGGCGCGGGAATATAGATTGCTGGTTTTTGACGGACAGATGCTTGCGCAGTGTATGAGTAAGCTCTAATCTATGTCGCCCCGCGCGCGTGTCCCGCTCAAGGCAGCGGAGGGCCTAATACTGATTTGTGTTCTACTAGATATTGATTAAAACTTTTTAAGCTTACTAGGACACGGCATTATAAGACTTTATCTATGTAAGTTTTGATAGAAATAAATAAAATTGCTGTTACGTAAAAAAAAAGTTAACTTTTGTACTAAAATTAGCTTGTCTCTTTTATGAGTAACCTGATATTTTAAGTCACTCTGGAATTCTATTTGAAGTTACGGACTATACGATTGTAGTATATTGTTATACATTCAGTTAGCTTCTCCTGGTTCTGATTTCATTAGTTTATTCACATTAAAAGGGAGAAAATATCTGAGTTTTAACTTTGTGATGGTATTTTACTTTTTGTCTAACGAACTTATGTAACATTATTGCTCCAATATTTTGAAAGCTAAGATCACGGGGTTTTCATAATCCCATTATGACAACACTGTTTTCGACTGTCATGCTGCTGTCAAACTTCTGCCGCCATCTTGTTGCGTCAGGTGAGATTTTTTCGTGCATGAAGACGTCTCGTCATTTTTTTTGTGCTTGTTTTTCATCGATTTCTCAGGTAATTTACCATATTTTTATTGCAAATTGATTAGAAACTATTAAATATAATGAACTGTGACCTAACAAACATGATTTCTTTAGAAATACAACGATATTTTGCGAGTTATTGCTGTTTTGTTAGATAAAATTGTGTGCTTTATGTAACACTTATGTTATGTTAAACGTTACATAAGAAACGCGTTATATATAACTTATGTAACGTTACTTAAAAAAGTCATAAAGCTATATGCACATGTGACAAGATCACAGATTCAGAGATCGATTATGTGACAATGTAATAAATCCTGGTTCTGATTTCATTACTTTATTCACATTAAAACACAAAAAATATCAGAGTTTTTACTTTGTGAAGGTAGTTTAGTTTTTGTATACCCATGTGAACTATGTGAAAACGCTTTACAATTGTATGTAACGTTTTATGTCACTTTTGTGTTAACGTTACACATTATTGCTATGTAAACTTTATGTCACTAAGTGGCAAAATCTACGGCCTTACCCAGATATTTTCTACCTATAGATATTTTTGTAAAATAAAATTATTACAACAATGGAAAAATAAACAAACAATCAAATTACAAAGAAAAACTATTGTTTTTAATCAATAGCCATTCAATCAAAATTGCTCTACATATTTTTGTTTCTAAGATCAAGGAAAGTCTCTACGCCCCCCACTTTGAAAACCACTGCTCTAGCTAGTTTCGCGCGGCGGGCTCTAGAACTAGAGAAAAATTCTTTGTTTCTATGAATGAATACGGTCGTCCCGCAAAGTTCTAGTGAGTTTTGTGATATTTAGGTCCAATGAAGTGAAGAGGCTTGTTACCTTGTTACCTACATAAATATAAATAATAGTCTTCCTACAACTATTTATATTGCATCACGTTTTCACGAAAATAAGACATTTTACGAGTAAGTGCGCAATGTTTGTGATGCGATGTGATCAAACGCTTATGATTTTGTATTGATACGGAACACAGATCGCGTCCGAAACCGACAACATCGCCACCTTACTTCTGCGGATGTTCAGCACTTTATTGCAGACAAAATAAGGCTTATTTTTGGTTGCTTTTTATGTAGTTATTTTTGTAAGAATTTACGATAAAACGAGGGTGGATATTCTAAATCGCGCTGACGAATCATAGCCGGACTTTCGTTTCACCTGACTCTGTTGGGTAACAGAGGATGAGACTGTCTGTGCTTAATTATAATTATTATAATAAAGCGATATTATTATATTGCACCCCTGGCAAAGATTTGAAATTTGCGCCCCAAGACTTATTTCTAAGATCTTAGGCACCCTTGGCAAGATTTCAATTTTGCGCCCCATGTTTTATAGACTTGTTTTCTAGCTATGGGTCAACAAAGTGCGCCCCCTTGAGGGTTGCGCCCTTGGCAGCCGCCTCCCTTGCCAGCCCATAGCCACCTACTGTGCCATAGCTACGACGCTGTTTATTTCCCTGAGATCTAAGTTTTTTAACTTAAACTTATAATTTCGCAAATGTCTCCGTAGCGGTTTCAGTCAGAAATATTTTTTAAGTTTTTTTGTCAGATTTTTTTTTTTCTTCAGTCATGTCTACAGTTATCTATCTGCCGGCCATAGTCCGGCCTTTGCTACGTCATAAAGTCACGCGCCAAAAACGATAGGGCAGAACAGCGCAAAAACAGCGCTGGATAAATAAATATAAAAACAATAAAACTGTTGTCTATGGCCGGGAAAATGGCCGCGCTGGGCAGGGGCCGGGTAGGGCTACCACAAAATTACATGCTTAAGAGACAATTAAAGGACGCTGAATTTTCTGATTGCATCATTTATTTTATTGAAGTCAAAGATTTAAATCGTTAAATACGCCCTTACCATAGTATGAGCTCACCGAAATGTGTCAGGCTCACTTCTTTGCTATTAGATGGCTATCATAGTGCTCATTTGAACACAGTGTCAGATATTTCGAGAAACCACGTGAGAACTTTTTATCTGTTAAAGTCCAATTTCATAATTTTGTTGTTGTTTGTGTACTAATACTAGCTTACATACCAAATTTCAGCTTTCTAGGACTTCAGGAAGTACCCTATGAGTTTTGATGATCATAAGTGAAATCAGGGTTTTTTAGATCTCAATAAAATCCAAAGTTTAAGAGCTATGCAATTGAAACTTTGTATGTTTAATAAGTTTACTATAGACAACATATCCTGAGAATGTTGTACTTCTGGTACAATCCAAACCCAAGTTATGAGGGTTAAGCGGTTGGGGGGTTAAGGTCCAATTTCATATTTTTTTTATTATTTGTGTACCCTTTGAGTTTTGATGATCATGAGGTAGTCATCGGTTTTTTTTTAGATATCAATAAAATCTATATTATAAGAGCTATGCAATTGAAACTTTGTATGTTTAATAATTTTACTACTGTCATCATATTCCGAGAATTTTGTTAATCTGGTATACTCCAAACCAAAGATATGAAGGTTCAAAAAAACGACGAAGCGCTTCGAGAAAAGGTAGGTGTGCCCTTGAGCTTCGCTTGCTCGTCTTGGCGGGGGCACTACCGTGCCCCCAGATAAAGCAAAATTTTGTAACATTTCACGCGTAAGTAAATATTTAGATTTCAATCATTATCGAAATTCATTTTCCTTCCGTTGTCAATTCCAATGTACGTTTTTTCTGACAGATTTAAAATAATGCTACAGATTTTCAGTACGAAGGCATATTATTATGTAACGATTTAAATCTTTGATTGCAGTACCAATTGCCTTCTTGTTCTTTCTTGTCGCATACTATGCACTGTAGGAGTGTGATAATGCTGTCTTACCTGAAAATAAAAACCACTCGTGCTTTGGTCCGCCGCCGCCGCGCGCGGTTTCTCTCTATTTGATTGATGCGTTTGAGGGAAATTTGTGGAGTTTTAAATAAATAGAACCACTTTGTTGGAGATCGACAACGCTGCCACACACACCAGAACATCTTTATCTAATTATGATAAATCTCTACTATGTCATAGATTTTTCTTTTGTCATCAGCCAGTTATTGTCTCTATCGCTGGGGCACAGGCCTTTCTTATGGGTGAATAAGGAGGATGAACCATAACCCACTACGCGGGCTCAATGTGGGTTGGCGGGTGTTAACGACTGCAAATGAGCCAGGACCAGCGGCTTAACATGCCTTCCGAAGTACGGATAGCTCGAGATAGTAAAATTTTAGTCACCCATCCCATGACAATGACCGACCCTTGTGAAGTTGCTTAACCCTCAACAATCACAGGCCAATGCGCGATTTTTCTTTAAGACTGCAGAATCTCAGCTTCCAAGTCTCTACTCTGTATAAATAATCGGAAGGAACGTTGATAGTTCAAGCACATTACTCCTTTTTTGTATTTTTTATGAGTTTCATACATAATTCATTTATGTATTATTATAATGTATGTACCTAGCTAGGTACCTGCCTTATAGCCAGTTGTCTGATAATATCCTGTTTCCCCACCAAAAGGTGGAGACAGTAGTCGGGTGTATCGCCGGGGGCCGCGGTGAGCGTGGCGGGCAGGGAGAGGGGGGCTGATGTTCTGTTTTCAAATTCAATTGTGCGCTGTCCCGAGGCGATCTTTCTCCTTGCAATTCAGAATTGAATATCAATCGAACGATTGGACGAAAGGTGATTGAGGATACGACGTCAGGGCGCTTGAATATTTCATAACAGCTTTCATTCGTTCATTCATTTATCACCCGAAAATACGGAACGCGCCAGGAACTACATTATATTATAAGTAAGTATAGTATAGTTAACTAACAAGAAGTTTATATATTTCTTTTAACTTTTAGCCAATAATTAGCGGCCATTCATAAATTAAGTCACACGTTAAGGGGGAGGGAGGGGGTCGACGAAGTGTGACATCGTGTGACATGGGGGCGGGTGGGAAGAGGGCCCATAATTTCGTGACGTCACATTTCATAATCATTTCAATTGAAATAAAACTAAGTTCGAAACTGCTGTTTTATGTTTTAATTCAATAATTGTAAAATATATGACGTCATACTAGGGAGGGCAGGTCTCACAAATGTGACCAACTGTGGAGGAGGGGGAGGGGGTCAAAAGGAATGAAATTCGTGTGACGTAATTTATGGATGGCCCTATGCAAGGGCTGATGACGTGCTACAGTTACAATGCGATTAAATCGACAATATAATAGTGCTCCGCTGCAAATTCACTCGAGAATGTACGGCAAAAAGAAAAAAAACTGATTTTAATATACCTATGTCATTTTGTACCGCAAGCGCTCCGAAGTTAGCCACTTCAGTTGTACCTACATAACCATTGTAAGTAGGTACTTACAACTTAACTTACTTACTAATCTTTACCTAGGTAGCATTGTTACTGCAATACTGCATGCCGTAAGAATTAACTATCCAGACGGTCGCATCCACATTATTGTCGTCGCTCACACTCGCGGTCAGCGCACGATGTGATCGAAAATTGTAAAAGGGCAGAACTTCTTGAATAGTTCTCAGTTCGTTCGGAAATTGTATCATCCACCTCCCCCTAGCGGTGGAAAACAAAACGTTTTCATATTTCATTCAAATCTTTATACCATGTCTCAAATCAGCTACTTTGATTCCTTTTTCGAATCGTGTAAATGGCGGTTGAATATACGCCCTGTGAAAACAGGGATAAATAAAATAGGCTTTGATCTGTCGAGAATACCACTTTCGGGGTCGAGAACGTATTTTTTGTAACAAAGAAGTTAGTTGTATTTTGAGAGATTTATCTGTGAAATAATATGCGATTTGTACACTGCGGTGTCTTGATTTTTTTTTATAAATTAAGATGTTTTGGGGTTTGGTCACGTTTGGTTTTTGATTTACGAGGGTGGATTGATAAGTCCATGACTTTGAAAAGAAGATATATATACTTTTTAGGGTTCCGTAGTCTAAATGGCAAAAAACGGAACCCTTATAGATTCGTCATGTCTGTCTGTCTGTCCGTCCGTATGTCACAGCCACTTTATTCCGAAAGTATCAAGATTACACCGTTGAAACTTGGTAAATAGATGTATTCTGTTAACCGCTTAACGAATTTAACATAAAAATAAAAAAATACAGATTGAGGGGGGGCTCCCCATACATGGAACTGAAACTGAAAAAAATATTTTTCTTCAAACCAATACGTGTGGGGTGTTTATAGATAGGTCTTTAAAAATGGCATTGAGGTTCCTAAGACGATTTTTTTTCAAAGTCAACCGTTTGAAAGATAAACACTGCCAAAGTGGTAAAATGTGTGTCCCCCCCCTCTAACTTTTAAAATAAGAGAGTAAAAATCTGAAAAAAATATAAGCTGGAGATCTTAATAAACACTTTCAACGAAAATTAGTTTGATCGAAATATTATCATTAGTTTTTGAGATATAGCACATTTTCCAAAACCGCAAATATAACTTTGTCATTCATACCAACACTGTGAACAACAAAGTTATTTTTGCAGACGAAAAATAATAGTGGTATGAAATATCGTATGGTATAAGGTAACTACGGAACCCTATGGCGCGTGGTCCGACACGCACTTGGCCGGTTTTTTCATAACTTATTTTTGTATCTTAAAAAGAAACTCCTTAAGTAATCTTTACACTAAATTTTTTTCAAATTCGGCAAAAGATTATTACTTTTGGAAACAAAAAGCTCAAGTGACTTCTAACTTTTCTTAATACTCTCGGCGGCACTCATGACATCAAATTCATCGAATGAAGATGCGAATCCTTCCTATTCTCTAGATTCATCAACCCACTGAGATTTTTTCTCCTACCAAACATGAATAAACTTGGCGGGCAAAGATTTTCATCAAGCCAAAACGTGGAGTCTGAAATGGGCCCTTATTTCAGTTACCAGTTTTCAGGCGATGAAAGAAAAAAAACAATGGGTTAAAGAGGTAGAAACTTCGTTGGACTGATTACGCAGAGCTACAATAAGATTATGTAGAGAAAAAAAACAAAATATTCCGAAAAAAAGTGTTTCCTCATTACAAAGTCATGGACTTATCAATCCACCCTCGTGGGTATTTAAACATAAAGATTGTCAATGGGGAATGTCCGAAAAAAATCAAATTGGCTGAATATTTTTCTATAGGTAGGAATAAGCTCCCTTAGTAATATAAAAAAGTTTCAGAATTTTTGGTTGCGTGAAAAAGTTTAAAAAAATTAAAGTCTCTTCGACTTCACAAATATACAAAAGTAACAGCAGAATGGTAATAATACCTTTGCCACCACCTGCCACAACCACAAGATGGTATTAAAAAAAAGTTTCAAATATGACAAATGTCAAAATGTCAAAACTTTTTATTTTTTATTCGTGCTGTTGTGGCAAATGGTTGCAAAGGTATTACCTCCATTCTGCTGTTACTTTTACACATTTGTAAAGTCGAAAAGGTTTTAATTTTTTACAATCTTTTTACGCAACGGAAAATTGTCAAACTTTTTTCTATTACTGAGGGAGCTTATTCCTACCTATAAAAAATATTCAGCCAATTTGATTTTTTTCAGACATTCCCCATTGTTCTCTTAGTACCTAAGTTATTTTACTTATCTACGTAAAGGTATTACGATGACGATGATAAGTAACGTAAGGTGAATATCGTTTCAAAATACGCTTTTTTTTACAGAGATAAATAGTAATACGAGTACATTTAGGTTCTCCTAATTTCTTTCGCTTAATAAAAAAAAATCGAAACCTAAACTTTCTTATTTTTACTTTTATAAGTTTGCATTTTAATTACTTAATTGTTTTATTTATATCCTTTAAGTTTTTCCATTGTTATATACTCACAGGTGTAGGTACATTACTTAAATTGGTAAGTATCTATTTTTTATTTTAATCACAATTGATTTTAATTCTATCCTTGGAAATTTAAAAAAGTCGTAATTTCTATCAAACACTTTTTTATATTGTATTAGCACAATAATATCCACAATAAAACGACGTTTGCATCATTATCGCTACGATATCCGTCCCCAAATGAAATTAATTTCCATAACTTATAATAAAAACGATAAGCACAGATCAATTTGCGAACATCGATCACAGTTGTAATCTGTTACTTGATTAAACAACAATGTGTTTGGTTGTCACGCCGAGTTATTACAAGCGTGACACGCGACTTCACGCCCGAAACGCGTGCGAGTTGCGTGCGAGTCGCGTGCAAGTCAAACCGAGTCACGTGCGAGTCACACTGGGCCGTGTTGCGGGTGGCTTAATTAAGCGTGTAGGGTTAAATTTGTTGTATGAGTGTGTAGGTGACCTTCCTACATTTATTTATCTTTTACACAAAATATTTTATATTTACAATTATTTATATTTTATCTTATACTATCCTAAATTATATTTACATTATTATTATATTTATATAAACACACAAACACATATCACAATAATATTTATTTAACTAAAATTAATTATATTTATTTACAACGTCATTTGCCGTACGTACAAGCCGGACGGCGAAAGTGGAAACGCGCATCCCAAACTAGTTCTTTTGTTTCGGGACCTTGCGATTGCATCAGCCGGGCAGCGCGTGCGCACCGATCACGTACGCCAGTCGAGACCATACCACGACGCCAAACGCTCGCCGCTTTGCCTCTGCTTGTTTACTATCGTTCGCGGCTAATACCTTTTGCTATCTGTTTTCCGCTTTCTATTTTCTGTAAATTGTGTTTCTCAATTTCTTTCTTCTGCAATCTAAACTGTCTCTGTGCTTGTGCGTGATTCTTACTCCTTCTGTGTGACTGTTTATTTTATGTGTGTGTAAGGACAATATACCACTCAAACCGTAAGTTGGTTTAATTATTGAACTATTACCTTACCACCAAACTGGTGACCTCATGTCGAACACGGAAAAAGAATTCCAAGACGCACAAAGCCACACCCAACAAGAGCGCGTGTCCACTGTCATGGACGAGAATAATGCCGGACGTCCTAGTGGACATTCTGAAATCGGCAAAGTAAGCGTGAGGGTGCCTCCGTTTTGGCCAGAGGAACCGGAAATTTGGTTCGCGCAGGTGGAAGGACAATTTTCCATTTCCGGAATTACCAATGACGCGACCAAATTTAATTACGTCATAAGCCAACTGGACAACAAGTTTTCGAGAGAGGTTAAGGACGTTATTCTTAACCCCCCGGCTGCTGACAAATATGGAAAACTTAAAACGGAGCTGATTAAGAGACTCACCGCATCCAAAGAGAAGAACTTGAAGCAATTGTTGATGCATGAGGAGTTGGGCGACCGTAAGCCTTCGCAGTTTCTGCGGCATCTGAAGAGCCTTGCCGGATGTGACGTCACTGACGAGTTTTTGAAGACGATGTGGATTAGCCGTCTTCCCACCGGCGTGCAGACGGTTCTCGCTGGCCAGCCATCCACTAGCACTACCGAAGATTTGTCGGATCTCGCAGATCGTGTTCATGATCTTGCCAATACAACACCGAGAGTTGCGGCTGTCAATGATCCAGTGCCTGGTTCAGTTGTGAGTGAGCTGACGCGAGAGATAGCTGAGCTAAGACGGCAAATCCAGAAAATGTCAACTGATAGAAGCAGCCGAGGGCATCAACGGACATCACGGCGTCCTAGGAGCAGATCTGGTTCACGACAGCGGTCGAACTCCAATTACCGAAAGTTCCCGCTGTGTTGGTACCACGCGAAGTTCGGCGAGAAGGCAGACGCTTGTATCCGGCCTTGTGACTACAAGGCGGGAAACGCCGGGAGCAGTCGATAATGGCGACTGACGACTGCTCACCTCACTCATCGGGTCGCCTCTTCGTGACTGACCGCTCATCAAAGACGCAATTCCTGGTCGACACTGGTAGCGACCTCTGTGTCTTTCCACGGTCTTCGCTACGAGAACGACGTGCCCGAAGCAACTTTGATCTCTGCGCAGCCAATGGTTCAAACATCGCTACCTATGGTTATGTACATTTAGTATTAGACTTTGGTTTACGTAGAAGCTTTGCTTGGCGCTTTGTAGTTGCCGATGTTACAAAACCTATAATAGGTGTAGATTTTTTAAATTATTATCAGCTTGTAGTAGATGTTCGAAACAAAAAGTTAATTGATCATACAACTAGTGTATCAACTGTAGCTAGTTCTGCTTCTTGTAATGTGCACTCTGTAAAGATCTCCACTGGCGATACTCGTTACCATAAAATCTTAGACGAGTTTCCAGAAATAACCCGTCCTGCTGGTATTCATCGCACTACACCTCATAACACGGTACACCATATCCGCACTACACCTGGTCCCCCTGTGTCTTGTTCCCCTCGTCGTTTAGCTCCCGATAAGCTGAAGATAGCCCGCCAAGAATTCCAGTCGATGATAGCGAATGGCACAGCCCGTCCGTCTGAAAGTCCTTGGGCGTCACCTCTTCATCTGGCGCCGAAGAAAGACAACGGCTGGAGACCATGCGGCGACTACCGTATGCTCAACGCACGGACAGTGCCCGACAGGTACCCAATCAGGCACATACACGACTTCGCCCACAGCATCTCAGGGTGTAAGGTCTTCAGCACGCTTGACCTCGCTAAAGCGTACAACCAAGTGCCGGTAAGTCCAGAGGATATACCTAAGACTGCCATCACCACGCCCTTTGGATTGTTTGAATTTCCGTACATGACGTTTGGTCTACGGAATGCGGGTCAAACATTCCAAAGGCTCGTGGATGAGATGACCAGAGGACTTGATTTCGTCTTCGCGTATCTGGACGACTACCTGGTCTTCTCAAGGTCAGCAGAGCAGCACGAGGAGCATCTCCGTATTATCTTTGAACGGCTGAAGAAATACGGAATGCTGGTTAACACTTCCAAGTGTGTTTTTGGGGCTAGTGAGGTAACCTTTCTGGGATACCACATCTCGGAGCATGGTACCCGACCTCTCGACGCAAAAGTGCAGGCGATCAAAGACTTTCCTGCCCCCACCACCGTGCGCCAGCTCAGGCGATTTTTGGGCATGATCAATTTTTATCGGCGGTTTCTTCCCCAAGCCGCCCAAACTCAAGCACCGCTGCATGCGCTGCTAACAGGTAACGTGAAAGGTTCTCACCCCGTCAATTTGACAGGGGACACCTTGACCGCTTTTAACACGTGCAAAGACAGTCTCTCCAGGGCCGCCATGTTAGCACACCCGGACTGTTCTTCTAAATTAGCGCTGGTAACTGATGCGTCGGATAAGGCGATCGGCGCAGTATTACAGCAGCTGCGAGATAATGCTTGGGAGCCATTAGCCTTCTTCTCACGGAAGCTTAGCCCCTCCCAAGAGAAATACTCGCCATATGACAGGGAGTTATTGGCCATTTACGAAGCCATAAAACATTTTAGGCATATGCTCGAGGCCAGACATTTTACTGTCTATACTGACCACAAGCCAATCAGTTTTGCCTTTCATGAAAGGAAGGCCAACTGCTCGCCTAGGCAGTATAGACACTTGGACTTTATTGCTCAATTCACAACCGACATACGCCACATATCGGGCAAAGACAATGTGGTTGCCGATGCTTTGTCGCGTGTCGAAGAATTGAGCGCAACTGTCAGCCTCGAGACATTAGCCGAAAGTCAAACTTCCGACCTAGAACTCTCTAGATTCTTGCAGGATGGTTGTTCCTTGCGTTTAGAAAAACGTCTATTACCTGGGAGTCGCATTGCACTGTACTGCGACGTCAGTACCTCGACCCCCAGGCCTTATGTAACGAAATTTTACCGCAGGCAAGTATTTGAAAGCTTGCACTCATTGAGTCACCCTGGCGCCAATGCTTCCGCTAAATTAGTTGCGGAACGGTACGTTTGGCCGGGCGTCAGAAAAGACTGCAAGAACTGGGCGCGTGCTTGCATTCCATGCCAACGCGCCAAGGTCAACCGTCATGTGACCGCACCACTTGGTACATACCATTTACCTCGAGCTCGCTTTAAAGAAATCCACATCGACCTAATTGGACCTCTCCGACTGTCGCAGGGTTATCGGTACTGTCTTACTGCCATTGATCGCTTTACGCGATGGCCAGAAGCGGTACCGATCGAGGACATTACTGCCGAAACAGTGGCCAAGGCTTTGCTGTCGATGTGGATAGCTCGGTTTGGTTGCCCAACGACCATTACAACCGATAGAGGCCGGCAGTTTGAGTCAGCCTTATTTAAGTGTTTGTCCAAAATGGCTGGGTTTGACCACAAACGTACAACGGCTTATCACCCTGCTTGTAACGGACTCGTGGAACGGTTTCACCGTCAACTGAAAGCGGCGATAGTTTGCCACGCAAATGATCGGTGGACTGAGTCATTGCCATGGGTGTTGTTGGGAGTGAGAACGGCCTTTAAAGTGGACCTGCAGGCTTCATCTGCCGAGTTACTATACGGGGAGCCATTAAGACTGCCTGGCGAATTTTTCGAACCTTCAGTTCCTGGCACGACCGATGTGTCCGAATTTTCAGCCCGGATTCGAGATTTTGCCAGTAAATTGCGTCCCGTACCTGCTTCACGCCATTGCAGTCCCAAAGTTTTTATTTATAAGGACCTAGGTACTTGTGATTTCGTCTTCCTGCGCGAAGACGCATTGCGAGGTGCATTAACTAATGCTTATACTGGTCCTCACAAAGTACTGTCTAGAGATGACAAGACTTTTAGATTGTCACTAAACGGCAAAGAAGTCACGGTTTCTATCGATCGTGTGAAACCGGCCTATATATTGGCTGACTACGACTACAGTGTAGAACCCGTACCAGAGCAACCTGACATTCAAAAGGAGCAAACCACTCGTAGTGGACGCCGGGTACGATTTCCCGATTTTTATCGCCCTTGACGGTCTCTGGAGGGGGGTGGTGTAGGTGACCTTCCTACATTTATTTATCTTTTACACAAAATATTTTATATTTACAATTATTTATATTTTATCTTATACTATCCTAAATTATATTTACATTATTATTATATTTATATAAACACACAAACACATATCACAATAATATTTATTTAACTAAAATTAATTATATTTATTTACAACGTCATTTGCCGTACGTACAAGCCGGACGGCGAAAGTGGAAACGCGCATCCCAAACTAGTTCTTTTGTTTCGGGACCTTGCGATTGCATCAGCCGGGCAGCGCGTGCGCACCGATCACGTACGCCAGTCGAGACCATACCACGACGCCAAACGCTCGCCGCTTTGCCTCTGCTTGTTTACTATCGTTCGCGGCTAATACCTTTTGCTATCTGTTTTCCGCTTTCTATTTTCTGTAAATTGTGTTTCTCAATTTCTTTCTTCTGCAATCTAAACTGTCTCTGTGCTTGTGCGTGATTCTTACTCCTTCTGTGTGACTGTTTATTTTATGTGTGTGTAAGGACAATATACCACTCAAACCGTAAGTTGGTTTAATTATTGAACTATTACCTTACCACCAAAAGTGTTTGGATTGCATTTGTATTGATGAGGGTGGAAGGTCCTTGACTGTTTGCAGATGTAAATAAAGTGTAAGCACGTGTAACTATGGTTGTAATCTTGTAATAGAGTGCTGACATTATTACACCGTTTACATTATGGTATAAGAATTTTCCCGTCGACGAAGCACACGGCCAGATATCTAATAATTGTAGGTACCAATTTTTAGGGTTCCGTAGCCTAAATGGCAAAAAACGGAACCCTTATAGATTCGTCATGTCTGTCTGTCTGTCTGTCCGTCCGTATGTCACAGCCACTTTATTCCGAAAGTATCAGGATTACACAGTTGAAACTTGGTAGGTAGATGTATTCTGTTAACCGCTTAACGAATTCAACACAAAAATAAAAAAATAAAAAGATTAAGGGGGGGCTCCTCATACATGGAACTGAAACTGAAAAAAAAAATTCTTCAAACCAATACGTGTGGGGTGTCTATAGATAGGTCTTTAAAAATGGCATTGAGGTTCCTAAGACAAATGTTTTTCAAAGTCAACCGTTTGAAAGGTAAACACTGCCAAAGTGGTAAAATGTGTGTCCCCCCCCCCTCTAACTTTTGAAATAAGAAAGTGAAAAATCTGAAAATAATAGATGCTGTAGATCTTAATAAACACTTTCAACAAAAATTGGTTTGAACGAAATATAATAATTAGTTTTTGAGATATAGCACATTTTCCAAAACCGCAAATATAACTTTGTCATTCATACCAACACTGTGAAAAACAAAGTTATTTTTGCAGACGAAAAATAATAGTGGTATTAAATATCGTATGGTATAAGGTAACTACGGAACCCTAGGACGCGTGGTCCTTGGGGTGATTACCACCCATGGCCCCCCGTATGACCAACCGGTGGCGAGTGGGCAAGTGCCGTAGTTTTTTAGTGGGTATTCCCTCCTCCCGGGATTCCATCGAGCTTTGACTTGGTGGAATTACGGGAGGTAGTCATGGAGGGAGCCACAACGTTGAATGTTGCGGTCCCCTCCTGGCGAGTCCCACATGCCCCCTTCCCGATCACCAGCGGGAAGGGAAGCGCATAAATGCGTTTTTCTACGGCATATATAAAAAAAAAAAGGTCGCGTGGTCCGACACGCACTTGGCCGGTTTTTTTTTACGATCAAACTACACCTACCTTTATTATCTTTGCCGTTTTCATTCGGAAAAATCATTATGTTATTTTGCAACTTTGCCCAACCTAAGTTGTCTATTCCGCCAAATATTAACGACAAGAAAATATTTTTCCAAACGTAACCAAAATAACGTTTAACTTTGTTGAAATTTAGAGAACTCTCGATTAGGTATCTAATATAAATGTCAAATTTTCCACACCTTAGTCAGGTTTTCGGTAACCAATATCAAAAAATATCGATGCTATAAAAAGTCAAAAAGTATTTACTTAGCTATAAATATCTATTCAAAATAGTTATTAAACTATTATGAAGTTATAATGTAGGTATTGTCTATAAAACAAACGCGACTATAATTCACCTGGTACTTTATGTAAGTAGAATTACAAAACTTTCAAATTCTAATACCCACACGTAAGAAACTGTCTCAAAACTTAACGAAGATAAGGGTGCGTCTTATTTGTTTGTAAATTTTCTATTAATTAGTTCCATTGCGATATATTTTGTAAGTACAGATAGTAATGAAAACCCGGAGGCCTATATTTTTTTTTCATTTTATTCAATTTAGATAATTCCTTCAATAAACTAGACTTCTGTGTAAATACCAGAAAAATAATGCTAATATAATAATATATTTCAAGTTCACCTGATTAGCTACCACCATCAGCTAGCTACCACCTCAGTATGACACCATAATAACAATTTTGAAAATTGTTGTGTTCCGGCAGTTAGACCCAGTTCCTCGGTGGTGAGGATTCCGGTAGCCTGATTATCTAAATAGAAACTATTTAGCGACCGGTTTCATTTGACATACATTGCTACTTTTCTTTGGTATGTTTTTTTTACCCCAAAAAGAATTAGCAATGTATCACATTCATCTGTCAAATGGGACAGGTCGCTAGGTGGTTTCTAATTAGATAATTAGCCTGCCGGTGTAGTGCGCTTACACTTTCGGCCTAATCGTCACTTACCATCAGGAAAGGTGAAAGCCAAGCACTATCTCATAAGTACCTAATGTGATTTCAGATACTCATGGACCCGGTGGGAAAAGAAGAACAAAAGAGTCGTGGTCTATTGGGAATAACCCGTTATTTTGTTGACCGTACAGTATAACTAGCGAGTGAAGTAAGTAGAGTCTTCAAGTCGCGAATACTTATTCGCAACTTGTAACTTAACTTCATAGTTGTGAGGCACTAACGAGCTTTAAGTGACTTAAGTAACTCACTTAACTCTAATTTATTGCGTACAATCATTATTTATCTATTTGGTACGAGAGATTACTTGTTAGTAAGAGGTGAATTATGTATTTGGTATAATTTTATACCTACATTAAAATTTTGTTCATATACCATGTAAAATAAAATTAGTAAAAGTTTAAGAAATAGTTTTTTTGATTCGGTTTGTTGGAATAGTGAACAAAAAATAAAGGTTTTGAAATAAGCAGCTCTGTTTGTTATACAAGGTGTTACAAAATTGTTTAAAAACAAAAAAACCGACTTCAAAAAACCTGAAAACACAAAATTAAATACCTCTAAAAAGTAAAAAATAATTTTCAAATCATTAGATACGCATATCATTGTAATAAAACACGTCTAATGAAGTTGGGTGGGGCTCTTAGAATAAAGAAGTTGTCCTCTAGCCCCACCCGACTTCAATAGACGTGTTTTATTACAATGATATGTGTATCCAATGATTTGAAAATTATTTTTTACTTTTTAGAGGTATTTAATTTTGAAGCTAATTGTGTTTTCAGGTTTTTTGATGTCAGTTTTTTTGTTTTTAAACCATTTTTTATTTTTTTCTTTTTAGTGTAAGTACCTTCTGTATTAGATAGTTTTACCTTTTTATGGGTAGGTAACTATGTATATTATGTAAATGTAAGCGATGATGTTATGTATTTTTTATATTTCACACTTTTCCGTGGTTTAATACCACTAAAAACTCAATTTATACTTTTCGTGCTGTTTGTTGTTAAGGAGTTCCGTCGTTCCTTCGCAGTTCAAGTCTAGTCCAAAACGTCCTTGACCATAGTTAGATACCTAATTTGTTTAAGATTGTCATAATCCTAGCAATATTTCAATCACTATACATTTTCTATTTGATTTTGAGGAGTTCCCTTGTGTATCTTTAAAATCCAAGGTCCAATAACAATGAAATCAAAATGGTATCATCACTGAAGTATCGTCTTTCAAACAAAAAAAGAATCATCTAAATCGGTACATAAACAAAGAAAATATGGTCGATCATACGTATAAGTTCATAAAATGGTGACAGTATTTTCAAGTTTTCTTGAAAAATACTGAACCGATTTCAAAATTTCAAAAAATGGGACCAACTTGGGAACAAACCTGATCTAATAACGTTTGAATTACTTCAATCGGTTCAGCCGTCTTCGAGTAATTGGCGGACATACATAAAAAAAAAAACATACATACAGCCGAACATAGAACCTCCTCCTTTTTGGAAGTCGGTTAAAAATAACCCCTAATGCCGAATATGGAGATAGGGACCATCAAACTGAACAACTTTTACCTCATAACCAACTCTGAAATCGCGAGAAAAAAAAACAGCTGTTTCATACATTTTGATATTTTCGTTATTATTTTTTGTCATAAATTTTTTTCGTGATTTCAGAGTTGGTCCCATAGTAAAAGTTGTTCAGTTTGATAGTCCCTATCTACCATATTCGGCATTAGGGGTTATTTTGTAACACGTTGACGTGAAATTCGAAAAATTGCAAATTATTTTGTTAAGATTCTTCATCTTTTGTTTAAAGAGTTTTTATACCGGTTGTTGTTTTTTATGGCTACAAACTCTACAAAACTCTTTCGTCATTTATTTCATGCCTCATTGCACACAGAGCAAAGGTTTTATGTCATAATCGGAGGACACAAAAGTTTACACCCTTTCCACCTGGCACCGATATTATTCATGGATGCCGGAGGGATATGGACCTTATCTACAATATGATGTTTAATAGATTTAGAATTTGTACCTCAGCAAAACTATTAAAAGATTGAATCAGTTTAAGTACTTAAATTGCACTGAACCTAAGTATCGTTGTGGCGACCTTATAAAGTCGGAGAAAAGGAATCATGTTTAAAAGTCTGATCAACGATTTTCGTACAATGACAATGATACAAAGACCTATCATAAAAAATCGTTTTCAATAGACACCTGTTAAAAACGATAAACAAATAATTTTCACAAATAAAAACCATTTTAATCAGTCCGAAACACTGGGAGTCGAACTAAATCATATTATGGAAGATCCAAGCTGATGTTCGTGATATATAAATAAATAAAATAAAAATACTTAAATACATATTAAGTTCAATAATGATGAAATTTATGAAATTTAAGTTACGGAATTAATGTCATATAATAAATTTGACCCAAAGAAAACGAATAGTTTTCACAAATAAACACAGTACTATTAGCCTTAAGACCAGTCCGAAACATTGGAGAGCCTGAACCTAAATTAGGTACATGTGAAAGGTTAACTTAAGATCGTTGATTAATAAGGGAATCCGAGCTGTATGTTCATGGCATTAAGCTCCATAATAATGAAGGGGGCAAACAGTTACAGGTGCGGAATTAAGCTCAGTCCGGTGGTGGCGGGGTTATGACCTAACCCATAACCCGTGCGTTATGGCTTGTATTATTATAACTTTGGCAAGGATCTAAAGATGCTGGAATAACATGTTAGGAAAACTCAACTGCAGTTGTTTGCTTTTTCAAGAAATATTAAGTCGTTACCTCCGAAATTGACGTTTTGTATTGAATTTATTTAACACCCGTGAACGCTATTGTACAAATGTTTGAACATTAGTAGGCAACATAATTTAAGCGAAAAAAATAAGTTTAGGCTAACTTACAACGGATAAAGTGGTCATTTCGCTAGGTAACAAAAAAAGAAGTCACTTTTAAGGTATTTTTTGATGCTAAGAAAACAAACTAAATAGACTTTATGCTGATAGTTGACGACTCGGTCATAATTTGATGTAATATCCAGCAACTGATAAATATTTTGATCACAGAAGTTATGAGGTTCTCTGTGTGTTAGAAAAAAAACACCAATTTCATAGGTAAAGACCCACAATGGACCCAAATATATTGGATTTATAAAAGGTAGAGATAATAACTCTAGTGAATGTAATGGATTGGTGTAGTATATATTAAAGAAAAATACAGAAACACCTGTGTTCGTTTCTCACCGGTGTTTTTATTTTGTTTCTGTCGTAATTTATGATGGGGGAAAATATTTTCCTACGAAACATGAGACTGATTAAAAAATAAACTATATTAAATTAAAATCTAAAGAAAATTAAGAATTGAAAGTAGTTAGGTACCTAAGACATAGTCTCTCTTTAAATAAGTAAGTATAACTTTATTCTTTATCAAAAAATTAAGAAAGTTTTAGGTATTCAGTGTGGCTGAAAATAATCAGACAGGCTAGCAAAATAAACTCAGTGACACAAAACTTAATAAAAACTATATTCCATTATTAAATTAAACCAGAAGATTGTGCTACGGGACAACACCCTCTGTCCTATCAACCGCTGTGGCCTAGTGGTTCGGCCAACCGTGTAAGACGCAGGGGTCACGCGTTCGATTCCCAGGAGGGGTACAATTTGTACTGGGTTTGGTTGGTGGTAGGGCTTATTTTAAGTCCGCCTGGCTAGCTACCACAACCACCACCTTACTGTCTGTCGAACAACAATTTGAAAATTATTGTGTTCCGGCAGTTAGAGGTAAGATAGCCATAGTTAGTTCCTCAGTTATGAGGATACCGGGAGTAATGCGTTCCACCTTCGGCCTTATCGTCACTTAACATAAGGTGAGGTGAGGGCCAAGCACTATCCCGTTGTGCATAAAAAAACAACACTTGTAAAAATTGAATTGAATTGAATTGAAAAAAAAACAGGTAACAGAAATCAATTTAAACTCTTTTTTTGTTATGGGGCATCCAGCAATCGTGTATCATTATAACCGCAAGGTTATAAGTTACAGAGGTCGGATATTTATTCGTTCGGTTCGATTGTAGTTTTATGTACGGCCATAAATGCTCCTTATTGGGCCACATTTGAATAATACGAGCGAGCCCGAACGTTACATGTTACGCGTAAAAATATTTACTTCCCTTAAAATGCACCTGTGCTTACTTTATGTACCGGTTAATATTTACTGGGCGGAATTATGGTTTTATATTGTGATTAGATAAGTAAACGAAATTGAGAAAAACAAGTGATCTATTCTGAAAGAAGATACTCGTAAAACTGTTTTCCTCGAGTTATTGGAAACTAGCGACCGCCCGCTACTTCGTCTGCGTGGTCAGTTATTTCTCTATCCCTGTTAACAGTATTTTTTTTCTAGTTGAAAGGTACCCTATGTCTTTCTCTGTACCCCTGACAAAGTATATGTATTCAAAATTTCATGATGATCGCTTGAGTAGTTAAGACGTGAAGGCGTTACAAGCAAACAAACAAACAAATAAACGGGCTTTCGCATACCTAATTATAATATTAGTAAGAATATAGGCAAACTATTTTTTTTTGTTTTCAAATGAAAAATACGAAATAATAAAAATAAGTAGATATTATGAGTTTTTCTAAGAAAAAAAAATACGAAAACGAAAACTTCAAACACGACTTCCAACAAGGGTTTGAATTTTTTTTCTCACCCACATTTTTTTGTTTTCTAAACCTAGTAGATTTAAAAAGTTATTGAGTTAATAATATTCTCCAAGTTTATTTTTTAGTTACGAGATGAAAATAATAACTAATGACTCTAGCCAGGATGAAATACAGGGCCGGATTTAAGAACTATGGACCCCTAGGCTCATTCTGTGGTGCGGGCCCCCCGTCTAGTAGTGATCTTGTAATTTTGCAAGTCTATCGTAAAATATGGCCGCGCAGCGCAATTTCTTGTCAGTTTAAGCCACAAATTTTATAATTATGCCTATCTTTAGGAAAAAAACGGCCGCGCAGCGCGATTTATAGTCAGTTTCATCCACTAATCTTCTAATTTTGTCTATTGATTGTAAAAAAAATGGCCGCGCAGCGCGATTTTTAGTGTGTTTCAGCCACTAATCTTGTAATCGTGCCTGTCTTTCGCAATAAAGCGCCTGCGCAGCGCATTTTTTTGTCATCTTCATACATGAATATTGTACTCTTGCCTATCTTTAGTAAAAAAGATTTTCAGTTAGTTTCATCCACGAGTTTTGTAATCTGTGGTTTCATCCGCGCAATTCAAAAAAAGCAAAAAAACCACGTGGTGCGGGCCCCCTTGTGGTGCGGGCCCCTAGGCTGCAGCCTATGTAGCCTATGCTTAAATCCGGTAGTGCTGAAATATAATTGCATACTTACAACTAAGTAGCTTTTGAATTTCCGCTATAAGAGATTCGTCCATTTGTAATGAAAATAATAATATTTAGATAACAAACTAACATTTTTCTTATTTCTCTCGAGAAAAGTATTATTTTTATTATTGTACCCAAACCGTTTGTTTCCAATTTCTTGATATTATTCCCTTCTTTTATAGCCCACGCTTGTGTTGCTATATTTAAGTTTTATTCGCCTTAATGTTGCCATGCACGGGACTCCTTGCGATCTCATACTTATAAAACCAGGCAAAATTACTTCTACCACTGCGAAAAATGTTTTAGTTTTTAAAGCAAAGGCGTAGAGTTGATTCGGCTTTATGAAATGTTTTTTAGCTGTAATGTTTCAGATACAGATGCTGGGAAATAGAAACGATTTGGAAGCCATGTTTTTGTTTAGAATGAGCCCGTTTAGCAAATGTAGGGTGGTTTGATATTTCACCTGTACGTTTTGATTTGAGTGGCTGTGTTTTTTTGGATTATTCCTACAATAATATTGTTTTTATTTGGATTTCTTCTCAGTGAAATATTGTCATTGATTGTGTATAGGTATTATTTTAACAGTGTACATTTTTGTTTAGGCCTGAAAACAATTTGTAATCATGACCTGCAGTCATGATTTGTATGAAATTTACCCCGATAGCACGATTTTTTTTAATCTGCTAAACTATAGTTATGGAAAAATTGACAGGTATATTTGCAAGGTCAGAGTTGCAATAATGGTTGCATCTTAAAAAAAAGTTTTTCATCAATATGAACTCTACAAACGGTGTTCAAGTTTAGTAAAAAAAAAATTGTCATAATTATTTGTTAATTAATATTAAAAAGTAAAAAATACTAACAGGCACCTACAAATCAGCGAATCCAACAAATTAGCAAGGCCAGAAGGCCATTTTCCAAGCCGGCTAAAAAAACTAACAATCTTTTTAACTACTCTTGACAATCGTGAAAGGTACGTCTGAATTTTTACCCCCTAATTAAGGGGGGAGAACGCCGCGTGCTTATGGCACGGCGTAAATCATTCACACTAAATTAAAAGAAAAGCTACGAATCGAAATTTCTTAAGAAACCGGCCGTTGAAAATCTCTACAAACAAAATTAGCCACAAAGTTTTACCAATAAGGTTTCTTTTTCAAAAATGTTTTTTCACGATTGACGTAATAATGCATTTGTGTATAAAATGCCTATAGAAAAAGTAATGCTTTGATATTAGTTAGGTTTGGATTGGGAACCATTTTTCCTGTATTATTGGGGTGAAATTTATGACTTACGCACGTTGAAATTGGCAAATTAATAACGCTACGTTGTGAATTTTATATTGATGACAACGGTTCTTTTGTTTTTAATTTATTGGAATACTTTTTAACATTAAGAGGGTATATTTCGATCATGTTTCATTTTTAAAATTTCAATACAAATAATCCTAACTATTCTGCGCGAGACGTAATAAAGGTGAACTTTGAAAATTCCTTTTAAATTATTAAATAGATATATCAAATACGCAATACATTGGACAAATACCTCATTGTTCCTATAAAAAAATTAAAATGACTTTAAAATATTCGAATACCAGTAAAAAATCATATTGAAAGTATACCAATTTAAGCATTTTAATATCTTTCTATGTAGGGTAAACTAGCCAATTATTTCTATTATATTTATAAGTTTTCGTACATTAATTATTGATTTATCCGTTCAGATAAATAAATATATTGTAATTATTACATACAATATGATTTTTCCAGTATTTTCAGTCATTTTAAGCCTTAATGGCTTGGCCTTAACTCGTTTTTACAAAAATAGACCCATAGTCCAATTATTGGCCCCCTTTGATCAATTATTGGCCGGTTCTGCGCCAATTATTGGCCATGCCTAATATCAATAGATAGGCATCAATAAATGATATTATCAGTAGATACATAGATAGATAGGCCGATCCATGATGGAGCAGGAAAAAACATTTTCCAATCGAGAATTAAGGTCTTTTAGCTGTCTTCTTTATTTATCTTTGGCTTCATCTTCAGTACCTTAAACCAAAATATTAGTATGTACGTATGCTTTCGCCAGTTACTGGCATTACTAAAAATTGGATTTTCTATTATTACCACGAGTCTAATATTTGGAAAGCTTTAAGAAAGAGGTTTATTTTGATTAATTGATGAAAAAAACATTAAATAAGGTTCCAAGTGTACAAAATATACAATTTCGATAGTAGGCCAATAATTGGATATTGAGTCTTATTTTATTTTATTATCTTAAATAAATTCAAATTAACTTGCTGAAATTGAAAAGTTTTAAAGAAAATACATACTCAAACTGTACAGAACACTAAAAAAAGAAAACAATAATGGAAAACCACAATCATTACCTCATGAACCATAGAAACAGTTGGCACTTGTCTTACAATAAGTAAAACAAAAAAATAAGGCGTATTCTTATTTGTTACATCTTTCTTGAAAAATGCCTCAGAAAAGCAGAAATTCCGCTTGAAAATCGTTTTTCTCTCTATACGGCACTAATTTAAGAATTTTGCTTCCCAAAATTAAGTTTCAACAATAATGCTTTGATTCTTTAGATTTCGTCTTAGGAAAAACGCTTATTTCTTTTGAAATGGGATATACAGTGAAAGGAATATAATATGTTCTAAATGTAACTTGTGTATAGTTAATTAAACCAGCCCTAATACCACCGAAACACGATAAGTATACTTATATACAATGTTATTTTTAGTTTATACAAAACCTCTAGTGGGGTTGATCAGACCATCAAACTGAACAACTTTCATTACGGGACCAACCTTGAAATCGCGAAAAAATATCAGCTGTTCCATACAAAAGTACAATCCTACTCCATCGAAATGTATGAAACAGCTGATTTTTTTTCGCGATTTCAAGGTTGGTCCCATAATGAAAGTTGTTGAGTTTGATTGTCTGATCAACCCCACGAGAGGTTTTGTATAAACTAAAAAATAACCTTGTATATCGCGTGATGTAGCGTTTTATCGACAATCAACTGTCAAAATAATGTCGTTAGACAGTTAAAGTGATAAATCACTATATCATATCGCGTTTCGGTGATCATGTTGGGGGGACAGCACAAATATTTCACTTATACCGATACCTATATTTATATTGTACTAGCTTTTGCCCGCGACTTCATTCGCGTGATTAAGATAGTTGTGCATTTATTTTGGAAGTCACGGATTACCAATATACCTAGGTATTTATCAGTAAACCTTATTTCATACATTTAAATGTTCCCATAAAAAATCATGTACAAACTGGAACACTCTGTAGCACCTGTATAACGGGATATTTTTTAAATACTTTCTTAGTGCTCACCTACACCATGAAAGGTATCTACCCTCCAAAAATGGTGTCTCTACTTCAACCCTATACAAATTCTCATACAAACTTAAACAACCTGTAGCACCCTGTATAACGGGAATTTTCTAAAATCCTTTCTTAGTGCTCATCTACATCATGAAAGGTATCTACCCTCCAAAAATGGTGTCTCTACCTCCAGCCGTTAGGGCTCCACGCTTATCCCAACAATGAATGAATGAATCAATCAATTTAGAGTTTTATATGTATAGATTAGATTAATGTCGTAATAAATTATTCGAATTATAAGATGGACCTACGATCACCTTAGTGTATAAATTCTGTGCCTATGATTTTTTTATTTATTTTATTGTTTTTGGATAGCTAATAACAAAAAATTCACAGATTTTACAGTCCCCGCAAGAATCAGAGCATTGAAAATGAACACAAAAATTTACAAAAAACCAAAATCAAATCAAATTAAAAGTCCTATTATATTTTTAAAGTTACCTAGGTAGTACCTATTTATTTTTACGATTGTGACACTCGGCTCCGCCTCGTGTCACAAAAGCGCCCGCTGACTGCCTTGACGCAGCCGAAATAATATTAACCAATTTTCAAAATTCCAACGAATGCACTTCTCGTCTGCTTCTGCATCTTTTAACACTATTACCATGACGATCGGTCAATAATCATAGAAGCTACATCACTTTTTATGTAAGGAAACAACCGTTTTTCTACAATTCCAAATCTAAAGGGACCACCTACAGGTCACAATTATAAACCGATTTTTAAAATTATTTCGCCATTTGATAGTTAAACTAATACCCTAGGACCTTTTTTCATTTTTTCTTAAGTCGGTTTTTTTCCCGAAATATTTACAATTTAGTAAGCAAACATCCCCCAAAAAACCCGGAATTTTTGGAATTTCGCAAAATTCCAAAAAAAGTTACCAGTAGATTTTCAAAATTCAAACGTTCCCACGTGTCTCGATAAATTCCTCAACTTTTGGTACTATTTTTATTTCGATCCTCCCAAAATCCTCGGAGATATGGCCAAAAATACGTCTCAGGCGATTTGCATCTGATAACCATTTTCAATCTCTCGAGGAGCTCGGTGGCGCAGTGGTTTAGCGCCTGGCCCAGCGATTGCGGAAGTTAAGCAACGTTCGCAAGGGTCGGTCATGGGATGGGTGACCAAAAGTTTATTATCTCGAGCTCCTCCGTGCTTCGGAAGGCACGTTAAGCCGTTGGTCCCGGCTGCATTTGCAGTCGTTAACACCCACCAATCCGCATTGGGCCCGCGTGGTGGGTTATGGCCCATCCTCCTTACCACCCATAAGGAAGGCCTGTGCCCCAGCAGTGGGGACATCAAAAATGGCTGATGGACAACCATTTTCAATGGTAAAAAAAATAAAAAAATCTATTGACAAGCTTAAAGCTATCACATGTCATGTAGATGCGTTCTACTTAGTTAGGTAGGTACCCAGGCACTATATGGTTTTCCCTTTTCAGAAAGGTGGTATTAGGAAGACTTTCACTAAGATATAAATTGATCAATTTACTTTGAATAGTTTTCGTAGCATTGCCAAAAAATCTCTGAAAACATAAATTCAGAGATGGCAAACCTTTTTCATTTCAATAATAAGGAATCAATAACATTTTTGTTAGTGATCGGGAAATGTGATTATGAAAGTTTATCGGGGAGGAGTGGAGGGGAGTAATTATAGTCGAGGGGTGGGGGGAGGCCGTTTGACATTATTGGCCGCCGCCGCTTGATCCTGTATAAATTACATTTTGTGATCGGAAATGATTGCAGTGTCTACAGGATGATTATATTTGAAGAGGAAAGTAAAAGAATGGTTTAATTTTTTTTTCATTAAGGTTGATTAATTAAGCTTAATTAATTTGTAAAAATATACTGAACTTTTTAGTATAGGTATACTGAAAAGTTCAGAAGCAAGAAAGACCGCTTTCATTTTGATAAAATCGAAAATTCTTCGCAATTGATAAAACTAGCGTCAATCGATAGGAAATGTTAAAATAAACACAAATTAGTTGTCTATCACGAAGATTTTTTTGAAGTCCCAATATCTCCGAAATTATACATTTAAGGACAATTTGACAATCAATAATTCATGTTTATATTGACGTTTTCTATCGATTAAAACTAGTTTCATCAGTTGCGATGAATTTCCGATTTTTTTTTCCGAATTACCAGGCTCCATCTAAAACGTTAATGCCTTTTGAAGGTGTGTTTTCTCTTCACAAAGTCATAATTATAAAGATTTTGTTATTACGCATAATTTATAACATACTTCGGAATCTGTAACAATGTTTTTAAATGAAAAAGTTATTTTATTAATCGTAACCTATGATTTCGTTTCGTATCTACGTTAAGTTAAGTAGATGATGAATTAAAAATATTAATTTTATTTCTTTTGATTCGAATTTTATTAGGACATCACCCTGTATGTACCCAACCACCCCCCTTTCATTCAAGCATATTTTCATAAATGCAAACATTCAGAAAGAATTTTCTTCGAAAGCTCATAAATATTTCCCACTTTTACTGTTCCACTCAAACTAAAAAACGGCATTTTAAACTTTAAATTCAAACAATAAGGTTGAAAAACGTCTGAGGTTATATCTCATAAGCGCGTTTTAAAATGGACGGCTTCGGGGGCGAATTAAAGATTAATCCGAATCTCCAATAAATATCGGAACGAAATTCGTCCGAAATTGGAATCGAAGAATTGGGATCTGCGACTTATTTGGTATCCATTACGTAAATGACAATGTTTTTTCGTAGTATGAATTATTGAAATGGTAGGAGTCGTTTAGTAAAGGGTTTTTTAGCGCTCATTAGTTGTTAGCTAATGAAGAAATGTGTGTTATTTTTTAATTTTGTGAGTGCTGTTTTTGCAAGTTTATACTTTTCGAGTGGCGATAGCTTTTTGTTTTTCAACCCTTTCCCCCTTATTAATAAACGAAGATTAAGGCTCAGTTGCACCGCCTTACTTTAACAATAACAAGCTTGTTAAAGTACCGGTTAAACACAAGTTTGCTCAAAAAGAGGTTGCCAGTCAGCATGATGTCCATTGACAAGTTTGACGTGACAAATAGGTAGCATTATCATTTGACGATAACTTTAACTTTGACAGCGTTTTGGTGCAACTCACCCTAAGTTTACACATAGTTCAACCAAAAAGTTGGCTTAGGAATCTGACGCTTTGTGACGTCAAACGTAAGAAGAGAAAAATTTGGCTTAGCAAAATTATTTGCTAAGCCAAATTTTTGGTTAAGGCTCCGTTACGCGAATTCTTTTGTCTCTGTCTTTTTCTTTACGTGTACAGAGTATGGAAAATAACCTCACTTCTGCACTTTTTCGGTGTTTTTCGTTGTTTTTTCATCATTATCTTTAGCACAATTATCTTTCTTGAAAAAAGTTATTGGAGTAACTGCACAGTACGTTCAAGGTTGATGTAGAATTCCATACGTTTCCGCTATTATTTACATCAAAAATATGGCCCGCGATAAGCGCTTTTGATGATATTATGATTTTTTTTACAATCATCTGTGAGGTTTATGTAGCAACTTGATAATCTCTTTAGCTTGTCGTATTTTTTTTGTGGCTACAACTTTACGATAAGGCCGTCATATACACAAACGTGTATAAGATCTTGTTATATATAAAAAAAAATATTTTTAGGCATTATTTGATTAAAAGCAAATAGCGAGCTAGTTTTCTAAATTGTGTAACCCCTTACGAGGTATAAAAAAAACTTGCTTATATCACCAATTTTTTCAACTAACCACACCGATACAATATCACCCTATGAAAATCATATTTGTTTATTTATGTACAATTATTTATTTATGAATTTTTTTTTATAAAATACTATTCAAGTTTACAGAAATAATAATAAAATAATTTGAAAATGTGGGATAACACTTATAAAATTATTGTCCAAATCATGTCAAATACAATAAATTGTATTGATTTAATGCTAAGTATATTTATTTTTATTTTAACTTATGTAATAAGTTTAGGTCGTAAGTTAAGATTATTCAAGATTAAAGTGCGTTCTTTATTATTAAGAAATCGACGTGAACGATACTAAGAAATAACTAAATTGCTAATTTTTTTTTGATACAAATTAAGTTAGCAGTTAAGTGATATCTACGTGGAGTAGTCCCAAACCCATTTTGCTTTGACCACGGGTCATAGATCGTAAATCTGCTATCTTCCCTATTACTTGTTACTAATGTGTTTGTCCGGTATTTGATGGCTATTCGGGTAGCGTAAAATATACCAGTGGTTTTCGCTTGTTCTATGAAAAGATAAGGTCCCACTTTGACACTTATCTATGTCTTTTGTGTGATTTGTCATAGGTCTGTGGTCATATGTAAGTAAATATTTGTTACCAATTTCAGGTCAACCCGGTTTAGTACGTACTTACTTATGAGATATAACCGCCTCTGTGGTCTAGTGGTTCGCCCACAAGTGTAAGACGCCGGGGTCCCGGGTTCGATTCCCAGGGGGGTACAATTTGTACACGGTTTGTTGGTGGTAGGGCTCATTTCAAGTCCGCCTGGCTAGCTACCACCATATTAACTAAGTCTGACGCCATAACAACAATTAAAAATTGTTGTGTTCCAGCAGTTAGAGGTAAGATAGCCAGTTCCTCAGTGGTGAGGATTCGGGGTGTACTGAGCTTCCACCTTCGGCTTTATCGTCACTTTATATCAGGTGAGATGAAGGCCAAGCACTACACCGTTGTGCATAAAAATAATACAAAAAAAAAAAAAAAAAAAAAGAGATACTTAGAACACATAGAAGTACCTGACTAATACCACAAAGTAATGGTTGTGCTAATACCACAAAATAGAGAGACTAACAGAAGTTAAGCTTAGTACTACGGGCGCTCGAGCAACGCACACAAGACAGCTCTCGCCGCTGCGTCACCTACTCGAAGTGGTTTGAGATTCCGGTTTTACAGTGTCGGTGAGAGATGTCTATGTGTGCGTTGTTCGAGCACGCAAGGCTCTCTATATTGTGCTAATACTATGTCTGAGCAATTTTTATAAACCAAAAATACCGATACTTAGTTAAGATACTTGCTAAGAATATAATATATGATTTAAAGTGTAGCCTTATTTCAGTAGTTTATAGGAACATTAAGACTTCACTCGTATGGGCCAAAAAGGGGGGAGAAGATAATGGCTAATGGGGGGTGTAAGATTAGCAAATATTGTAACTCCGGGTGACAACGGAAAATGTGTCCGGAACAGTTAAAAGCCAATCGCATAGACTTATAAATGCGCAGACAAGAAAAAATGATTTTCAATGGAAATGAAAAAAAAAATCATCTAGTTATTCTACAATGTGTTGAAAATCGCGACATGCTGAAAATATTGAAATTAAACATTACTTTTCAGTTAATCAGCATTCGGGTCTAATGCGGATTGGTGTGAGTTTTAACGACAAACGATAACAAACGGCCGGGTGCCAAATAAATGCAAAATACTACTTGTTCCACCAAGTTGAGTGTAGTTTGAGGCTTCTCTCTCTAAATCTTTCAATTACTTGTGACGAGAGTCATTACTCTCGTAACTCTCTATCTAGCAATGGCTAGAAGAAAGTTATGGAAAATGTGGTATTGGGTGGCGTTATGAAGTTTACCCATAACTTCAACTGTGTAAAACCAGTTGCCTGTAAAACGGCCAGTTTCAATCGTTTCCTAATCTCTGTATCGACAAAGCAAAGGCGTCGATCTTTCCGGCAGTATTTACTCAGGGAAATTGGGAGTGGGTACAATCGCGAATGCTGCAGTTAAAACGATCAAATAAAAAGAAGTGAATTTAGAACTAATCCAAGCGAGTACTTAGTCAAGTTGAATAAAAGTAGTTTCATTTTTATAAGCAGCTTTCAACAGTTTCCTAGCTCTGTATCGACAGAGTAAAGGCGTCGATCTTACTGGCAGTACTCAGGCAAATTGGGATTTACGAGCAGGCACGCTCGCACCGCACGCTCGTCTAGTAGGCGCCTGCGACGAACTCTGCTGTTAAAACGAACAAATAAAAATAAGTATAAATTCAGAACTTATTCAAACGACTACTCAGATAAGTTGAATAGAAGTAGTTTCACTTTTACAAGCCACTTTCAACCGTTTCCTAGCTCTGTATCGACAGAGCAAAGGCGTCGATCTTGCCGGCAGTACTCAGGCAAATTGGGATTTACGAGCGGGCACTTGCGCGCCGCACGCGCGTCGCGTAGGCGCCTGCTACGACACTGCTGCGGTTAGAAGGCTCAAGGAGCGTAATTTACGACTGTCCAACGTTTTGTTACACTATCTTTGGGAAAACCTTATGAGCAGATTCAAATGTAAGCCGCCTTTTGAGTCAGGTTGGTATTTTTTGATGATATCAATGACTTGCTCATCTGACGGGGTTGAGTGTAGGGTCTTTAATGTTGTGATATTGTTGTGAGATTTATGATGACAGTGACTTTCCATCGGTAAAGGAGCCTTATGGCACAGACTAGATATAATTAGGCTACTTCTACTTATGGTTGGTATATTGAGTTAAACATATTTCTGTAATCTGCAAGTTGCAGATTGCTGATCAGTTGCAGACTGCAACTAATAAGCTATTCAAATCAAAAAAGATTATACTCGTAAGATGTATAGTTTAGGGAGATATTAAATTTTGAAAATGTTAATCGGAATTGTGCATTTTCAAGAAAAGTCAATTTTAAGTTGAATTGCACGAAAAACTAATTATGTTTTTAATTTTGAGTTAATGACTTAAGTACATAGATAAAAAAAATAGAACATACATCATGTATTTTTAAAATAGCAATAAAATTCACAAAACATAAAATATTTTTAAACTAAAAACCTTCAAGGTACTTTTCTCGTGTATATGGAGCTTCACAATATGTATACCATAGTTTCCATAATAGTTCGATACATAAAATCTGAAAGGCTGAGTTTATGCCTCTATTACACTATCTACAGATAAATTCGATTATCCTCATCATACTCATCTACCATACAAACAAACAACAGAACCTTTATAATTGTAGCCAACAGTTACATTATTAACTTCTTCATCCCCAAACACTCATAATGGTTGTCCTAACGAAGTACAACTTTAACAGTTTATCAGAGAGACATAATAGCGTTAATGACTACAATAAACTCGGACTGGGCAGCCCCAGTAAGACATTGTTTAACAGAACAATTAAACTGAAGACAACAGCGCCGCCATTACGACGTCAAACAAATTCAATTTATTTCGGACCGCCTTTTGCACTCCCTGCGATAGGGCTGTCACTATAAACAGAAATCAAGCTTAGTATTACGTAGGTGGTGCGCTCGAGCAACGCACACACAACCATCCTTTCACCAACACCTATATAATTTATTTTACTCTTTGGAATAACCAGAATCTCAGACCAATCCCAAAACGAGTTTGTGTGCGTGACGCAGAGACGTCGGTCGGTGAGAGTTGTCTATGTGTATGTGTGTACGCGTAGATGGTACACAGCTTGACTTCTGTCCTCTCCAAAGATTGTGTATTAAAAATAAACTATCTTTGGTCCTCTCTCTATTTCGTTCTGTAATCTCAATGTATGTATTAAATCTGTGTTCCGCGACTGACCCGACCCACCTTCTTCTCATTTGCGGGATTGTGCACAGAACAAGAAGAAAAATACAGAAGTGTCTTTGTCTCTCTGCTCGTACTCCTTGTTACGTCTATTTTCCATTCACTCGTGGCTGCTAAAACGATAAAATGAGGTCGATAGCAAAGAACTTGCAGCATTGCAAGCGTTTGCAGCCCAGAAAAAAATCTTACCCATTTCCAAAACTCTAGCTAGTCCAATTGAACTGCTTTTAGTCGATTCTGAGGGCCTAGCCAAAGTAACATTCGCTAATCTTCGTTATCGCTTCGCTTTCGAAACATGCATGGGATTGACATAAGGTTTCGTTAACAATCGAATTTAAGAACTTCAAATCCATACATGTTTCGAAGCGAAGCGATAGCGAAAATTTGCAAATGTTACTTTGGCTAGGGGGGCTGATGTGAACTCGATATCGTTAATTTCTATCGAGAGTAGGGGGGCAGTTCCGAACAGCTGGAAATGCAGCAAATGTGAAATGATTTAGATTTTTAGTTAAATTCAATTAAAGTTTTCTCGCCGTGTATGTGCCGGCCTAGAATAGCACTACCCCCTATCATCCCGTGGGTGTCGTAAAAGGCGACTAAGGGAGCATAGCCTTCAAGAGACGGGCAGCAGCGTCTCCAAAAAAACCTTGGCCTACTGCGATCGCCAACCCGCCTGCCAAGCGTGGCGATTATGGCAAACCCCCCCCCTCATGCATAATGGATCAAAAAATTGGCCCCCAGTCCCCGGCAGCCCCGCTATTCCTAGCTACGGTAGCGGCTACGGTAACGGCGGGGCAGGGGGTGCTAAGAATCCCCGGGTGCGGCTCGGCTACCAAAAACGACGACTACTGCACCTGGCAACCTATAACACGCGCACACTAAGGACCGACGCGAAGTTAACCGAGTTGGAAGAAGTTATCAGCAAGGTACACTGGGACATTATCGGCTTATCTGAAGTCCGAAGAGCGGGAGAGGACTCGATAATCCTCAACTCCGGTAACTTGCTTTACTACCGGGAGGGCGACCAACAGTCCCAAGGTGGTATCGGGTTCATCGTCCACAAGTCCCTTGTCAACAACGTGACTACCATCGGAAGTGTGTCGACCAGGGTGGCGTACCTTATACTCAGAATATCCAAACGGTGTTCGCTGAATGTTATACAGGTTTACGCACCGACCTCGACACACCAAGATGACGAAGTGGAGGCTATGTATGAGGAGATCTCTAAAGCCATGCATAGCTTCAAAACCCACTACACTGTTGTGATGGGGGACTTCAATGCTAAGTTGGGGAAACGATGCGGTGATGAGCTGAGAGTGGGGCAATTTGGAGTTGGGCAACGGAATGACAGAGGCCAGATGCTGGCTGACTTTATGGAGAAGGAGAACCTCTTTATGATGAACTCCTTCTTCAGAAAGCCGGAATGCCGGAAGTGGACCTGGGTCAGTCCGGACGGTAAAGTCAGAAATGAGATAGATTTTATCATGTCGACGAAAAAGCAAATATTCAATGATGTCACTGTGATCAACGCTGTTAAGACGGGGAGCGATCACCGATTGGTACGTGGCACATTGAATATCAACCCAAAGCTGGAAAGATCTCGACTGATAAAATCAACAATTCGACCATTGCCGGCCCATATTCAAAACCCCGAGAGCTTTCAACTCGAACTCCAAAACCGCTTCGAAGCCCTTGAGAACAGCATAGATGTGGACGATCTAAACAACATGGTGGTGGATGCTGTCCGTACGGTAGGGTCCAAGCTCTTTAAGACCCGCCGTCCCAAGATAAAGAAACTCTCCGACCACACACTCCTACTCATGGATCAGAGACGTGAAATGAGGCTCCAGAGTTCAGTAGATGCTAATCGTTATCGGCAGCTTAATAGACAGATATCTAAGTCTTTGACGAGCGACCTTCGCCAATTTAATACGAATCGTATTAAAGAGGCCATCGAGCGGAATAAAGGCTCCAAAGTGTTCGCGAGAGATCTGTCTATTGGGCAAAGCCAGATGACGAAGCTGAAAACTGACGACGGACGCATCATTTCATCAAAGCCTGAAATCCTGAGGGAGATCGAGAGCTTCTATGGGCAGTTATATTCCACGCAGACACCTGTTGAAAGCAAGGCTAAAGACCCCAGAGCCAAGCTTACCCGACACTATACCGAAGATATCCCGGACGTCAGCCTGTGCGAGATTAGTATGGCTCTCAAACAGCTGAAAAACAACAAGGCGGCGGGTGACGATGGAATCACTACAGAACTTCTGAGAGCGGGCGGTAAGCCGATACTCAAAGTCCTCCAGAAGCTCTTTAATTCCGTCATCGTCCAGGGCAGAACGCCAAAGACATGGAACATAAGTGAGGTGATCTTGTTCTTTAAAAAGGGTGACAAGTCCCTCTTAAAGAACTATAGACCCATCTCGCTTCTGAGTCATGTCTATAAGTTGTTTTCGAGAGTCCTTACGAATCGTCTCGCTCGCAAGTTCGACGACTTCCAACCTCCCGAACAAGCCGGGTTCCGAAAAGGCTTTAGCACCATAGACCACATCCATACGCTGCGGCAGGTTATACAGAAGACTGAGGAGTATAATGAGCCACTTTGCTTGGCGTTCGTGGACTATGAGAAAGCCTTTGATTCGATTGAAACCTGGGCGGTGCTGCAGTCTCTCCAAAGGTGCCAAGTGGACTATAGGTATATCGAGGTGTTAAGTTACTTATACCAAAATGCCACCATGACGATCCGAGTTCAGAACCAGAACACAAATCCTATCCAACTGCAGCGTGGTGTGAGACAGGGAGACGTTATTTCTCCGAAACTGTTCACAGCTGCGTTGGAGGACATCTTTAAGCTCTTGGACTGGAAAGGACTCGGCATCAACATTAATGGCCAGTACCTAACACACCTTCGTTTTGCCGATGATATAGTCCTTATGGCTGAGACCATGGAAGACCTGAACACAATGCTCGAAGATCTCCGTAGTGCTTCCCAAAGAGTGGGTCTTAGGATGAACATGGATAAGACGAAAATTATGTCAAATGCCCATGTTGTACCCTCTCCAGTTCATGTTGGGAACACTACACTTGAAGTTGTTGACCATTACGTATACCTAGGACAGGCAGTCCAGTTAGGTAGGTCCAACTTCGAGAAAGAGATCTCTCGTCGAATCCAACTCGGGTGGGCAGCATTCGGGAAGCTTCGAAAAATCTTCGCGTCCGACTTACCTCAGTGTCTCAAGACGAAAGTCTATGAACAGTGTGTGTTGCCAGTGATGACCTACGGCAGTGAAACGTGGCCGCTAACTATGGGTCTCATAAGGAGGCTCAAGGTCACTCAGCGTGCAATGGAGAGAGCCATGCTCGGCGTTTCCCTACGTGATCAAATCAGAAACGAGGAGATCCGCAGGAGAACTAAAGTAACCGACATCGCTCGAAGGATTGCTCAGCTGAAGTGGCAATGGGCGGGACACATAGCGAGAAGAACCGATGGCCGTTGGGGCAGAAAGGTTCTGGAATGGCGACCGCGCACCGGACGACGCTCCGTGGGTAGGCCCCCGACAAGGTGGACCGACGATCTGGTGGAGGTCGCGGAAAGCCAGTGGATGCAGGCAGCGCAGGACCGATCGTTGTGGAGATCCTTAGGGGAGGCCTATACCCAGCAGTGGGTGTCGTGTGGCTGATATGATGATGATGATGATGATGAAAGTTTTCATGTTGTTATTAAAATAAATAAATTAATCTCTTAAAAATAAAAACTGATTTTCTAAAGGGAACTTTGACAGCCCTACATATATCCTAAGGGGTGAGCAGACCGGCTAAGTGCCAGTTAATTGGTCAGGATTTACGCCGCGGTCCGGCTAATGTGGAGTGGTCTAGATCTTTAGTGGAGCTGGAGTTTTGATGCCAGTTCAATGTTCTGGAGTTTGTAATTGTTAGGTTTTTTAAAAACCTTACAATCAGGGGTGGGTACAAATGTAATTGGAATATTATGTACAATATTTCAGATGTTTTAGTGCAGAGTTTCTCAACCTTTTTGATGTTGCGCCTCTTTAACGACGTTTTATTGTCTTACACAATAAAATCAACCAATGATTGTGAATGAAGATATGATTCAGGGTGAAAATATGAATATTACAAATCATAAAACATTTTTACCTTTAATAATTAACAATAAGAAATACCGAAAATGAACCAAAAAAAAAAAGAAACTAAAATCAAGACATACCTAGCTATAGCAAAATATATAATCTCCCCGGCGGGGAATCGAACCCCGGTCTCCCGCGTGACAGGCGGGGATACTAACCACTATACTACCGAGGATGGTGAGCAAAGTGACGAAATAACAGAACAAAAACCGCTTCAAAGATGTTCCGCTTAGATTTGATAATAATCAATTAAAGATTAATATTGATTATCGATATAAAAAAATGTGATAACTTTGTAGGTATTATTAAAAAACAAAACCTAGTCTAGTTCACTTGAGAACAACTAAATTATTTACGGTTTTAATAGTTTTTATAGAAAGAAAATTAAGAATTTTCTCCTGAAAATTTTTGGCCTTAGCAATGGCAATGGCAAACAAAATAGCAAGTTAAAAGGACAACAACGTATGTCGAGTCTGCAACGCAAGTTAGGTTAGTCACTTAACGCCATTAGGTATACAACGTATTACAAAATAAATAACCCCTAATGTCGAACATGGTAATAGGGAATATGCATAAGTCACCGATTTTGATAAATTTGAGCTTGATCGCTTCGGACACGTATAAAAACACGATGGAACAGGAAAATAAAAAATGATAATGTATTATTTTAGTTTTATCACACGATGAAATCAGGGAAAAATAACGTTTTTTTTTTTACTTTCGAATATAATGAACTTAACAGTCAGATAGAATATCGAATAAGAAATCGTTTGTTGTATGACACATATGTACTTAAACGCAAAATTTTGGGAGATAATTGAAAATAATTGAAAATTCTTGGATAACTCCATAGTAAACGCGCGCCTGAAACGTGATAATAATATGTGACGTCATATATATCATGTCCGTTTTGTATGAAGCGTTTTCGGCGGTTGCTGCTGCGTGCTAACTTCAAGTAACTATATCACGAGAAAAAAACGCAATAAAAAAGTTAAAATATTACAGCAGATTTTCTCACGCATTATACTTTTGATTTTGACAAAAAAAAATTGATGCATATTCCCTATTGGTAGATAGGGGACTACCAAACTAAACAACTTTTACTATGGGACCAACTCTGAAATCGCGAAAAAATATCATACATTTTATATTTTCCTAATAAATTTTATTATGAAACAGCTGTTTTTTTTCGTGATTTCAGTGTTGGTCCTATAGTAAAATTTGTTCAGTTTGATGATCCCTAAGCAATCTACCATATTCGGCACTAGCAGCTGCCCGCGGTTTCACCCGCGTGGTTCCCGTTCCCGTGAGAATATCGGGATAAAAAGTATCCTATGTTTTATTTTAGGCTATCTACTATCTGTGTGCCAAATTTCAACCAAATCCGTTCAGTAGTTTTTGCGTGATTGAGTAACAAACATCCAAACCCACAAACTTTCACATTTATAATATTAGTAGGAAGTAGGATTAGGTGTTATTTTGTAACACAGATGACAAAATAAGTAAGAGATTTTCCTTAAAATAAAAAGTTATTTTAAAGGCAATTTTAATCTGCATAAATTATTAGTTATAAAACACTCGTAACTGTTTATTGAAATAAAACATTTTAAACGAACTTTTTCAATAGAAACAAAGAATTCATTTGTTCTTACAATTTATCGTTTTTAATTCAGGTGGTGTAGGTAATAAGGAGCTGAGTCTCTCGACGTCACTTGCATTGCTATAAAACAAATGCTTAGGTATCGTACTGGGTGTTGAGGAACTAGTGATGGGCAACGGCTAGTCGAAAAACAAAGAATCATATTTTTTTCAATTCAAAATATAAAACATATATATAGTCAGGTGGGGTAAGTAAAACATACTTTATTTTTATTTAACAAGGTGTAGTAAAGCTATAAAACTCGCATTTAAAGTAGCTGTATAGGCAATGTACTCCTAATTAAATCAGCCTTTAACGGTATGAATATAAATATCTAAAGACTTGCATTAAGCAACAAAATCACTAAATATTGTGTCCATTTAATTAAAAACAGGACAAAAGGATCATGTTTAACTGTTAATATCCAAAATGTATCAAATTCTCATAAAATAGGGTCCAGTTTTAAAGATTTATCAAAAAAACATCGTGTTTTGCGTTTTGACATCTAATGAATTTCTTTTTGGTTTACTAGCTAGTTTAATGATCGCAGCGATATCTGTGTTGTATTAAGGACAGTAATTCGTCATTCCTGCTTTATCGACACATCGCTATGAGAATAAACTACGATAGTTTCTTAGATATGGTTGGGTGTTTCACTTACCCCGGTGTTTCACTTACCCCACCTGACTATACTTAAAATAACAACAAACATAGTTTTGTTACGCTCTACGGGATAGTGCTTGGCCTTCACCTCACCTGATGTTAGGTGTCGATAAGGCCGAAGGTGGAAGCGCACTACACCCGGAATCCTCGCCACTGAGGAACTGGCTCATCTTAATCTCTAACTTACTGATATAAGTAGTAGAATTAACTAACATAGTTTAGGCTATGATGGGACTGACTGACATAACAAGTGTTAAAAGTCCCTAAATAAATAAAGATTAAAAAAAACGAACAACCCGGAACAACAATTTTTAAATTGTTGTTTTGGCGTCAGACTCAGGTAAGATTGTGGTTGCAAGCTAGGCAGACATGAAATAAGCCCTACCACTATCCTAACCAAGTACAAATTGTACCTGGGAATCGAACCCGGGACCCCTACGTCTTACACGGGTGTGCGAACCACTAGACCACAGAGGCGGTTAATTAATAAATCCTACTAATATTATAAATGTGAAAGTTTGTGGGTTTGGATGTTTGGATTTTTGTTCCTCAATCACGCAATAACTTCTGAACGGATTTGGTTGAAATTTGGCACACAGATAGTAGATAGCGTAGATTAACACATACATAACTTTTTATCCCGATATTCCCATGGAAACGGGAATCACGCGGGTGAAACCGCGGGCAGCCACTAGTTGTTAAATAAATGTATAGCCCGTTTAAGGTGGTTCGTTAAGCTCAGTAGCGCCACCAATGGAAATAAATCATTTACGTTTTATCAAGAGCTTAGAATAAAAGTTTTATTTATTTTGCGCAAATAGAAGAGTAAAGTGCAATATTTAAATATTTTTTCATGGCCTCTAATATAAGCAATAAGTTATGAATGTCGATATTGCTAAATGTGGCCACTTTTGGCAATATCGACATTCATAACTCTTTATGTGCCCTGTGGTGAGTTTACACATTTTTTTTTGCCGTTTTTCTGACGAATAACTGACGTGGCGAGTTTACCATAACCCCTCCAAACATCGATACCTATGCCACCCCATCCCTGCCTCACCTTTTCCCCTCGTTTCCGTTAATTCTACAAGTTTTCCAATAGCGGCCGATACACCTGTGTTGCCATGTTTATTGTTTACACCTCCACCACCGATAACCAACTATAAGTCAAACGCCATAGAGTCCAAAATAAGAAGCATAAAAAATATTGCTTATGGTTGGTTGCTTAAAAGTTTTGTTTCGAGTGTTGAAAATTAATGTTCGGTTATTAGAGTCGTTATTGGTACCCAATTACAGGTAAAAATTTTTGGTCTAACAAGTGTACTCAACAACATGTCATTAAAACAAAACAAAATGAATGTGATATTTCATTTCTTAACAAAAAATTAATAAAAAACATTTTCAAAATAAGTCATTAACGCTGGGTGAAACTGTCACTTCGTGGTCACTTCAGTTATACGTGGTTATATAGCACGTCAGGTTATATAGTTAAACTGCGAAAACAGCTTTTATTACGTAGCGCATAAAAGCGGTTTAAAAGTCAACATGTATAGTCTGAGGTGCCGTCGTGTGTACATTGTCACTTTAAGCGCATTGTAGTCACTTACTATGAAAAAAAAAGTTAAAAATATTTTTTTACTTTTCAAGCTTTTTAATTCAATTCAATTCAATTTTTATTTCGAGAAACAAAGACTCATAATGGTTAGTAACAATGGAACTTAAAAACTAGATTAGTACATTTTAATAAAAGCGTGTTACATTTTAAACGAAAGTGAGAAAAAAGGGTAATACATCATATCAGCCGCACGATACCCACTGCTGGGTATAGGCCTCCCCTAAGGATCTCCACGACGATCGGTCCCGCGCTGCCTGCATCCACTGGCTTCCCGCGACCTTCACCAGATCGTCGGTCCAGTGCCGTGTATGTGCCGGCCTAGAATAGCACTACCCCCTATCATCCCGTGGCTGTCGTAAAAGGCGACTAAGGGAGCATACCTTGGCCTACTGCAATCGCCAACCCGCCTGCCAAGCGTGGCGATTATGGCAACCCCCCCCCCCCCCCCATGCACAATGGATCGAAGGGTAATACGCTTTTATCTACACTCACAACGTAATGTTCCAAATATGAATTAAAAAAAGGTAATATAAATACGTACTTTATTTTCGTGGATAGGTAAAATTAAAAAATAAACTCATTACGATGCAGTCAACTGCATCATAAAATAACTTTTTTTCTCATTACGATACAGGGCAAATCCAAAAAGAAGGCAGTGCCGTAACATTAAAAAAAACAACGATATTTTCCCACTAATTTTCATGATTAAAATGTACTCTATGGTAATCGATGACTTTAGTGCGATTAGTTTGTTGAAATGCACTGATCAAATTTTTTTTTCTAATGGAATGCGCGCCAAGCATTTCCGATAAAGTTTTATTTAAAATTTTTACATTTTGTTTTACTTACTGAATTTTGTAGGTTTTTTTAGTCTTGCTTTAAAATGTGAAAAAAAATTTACTCTGCCCGATATTTTAGTTTAGATGCAGCTAAGGAATTGACTTATTACAATGTAGGTACCTTGCTAATACAAACAAAGTCTCTCTCTCTTTTTTAACGTTGATCTTTTATTTAGTAGGTTCAATCCCAAATGTATGAGTGTAGATAAAGTAGTGTATGAAACTGCACATAACTAGGTATTAAAACACTCGTGTGATACTATTAAAAACCTCGCCTACGGCTCGGTTTTTAAACACACACTCGTTATGTGTCAGTTTCATAAAATACTATTATTTAATTTGAGTAAAGTATAAAACCGTAAATATACAAAGTATATATCCCGTCTAAGTTGCTACGGGTGAGCCGATTTTTTCTAATATTTTTCATCATTTATTCATCTTAATATAAAAGTAGCATTGTGAATGCAAAAATCTAAAAGTTTAAAGTATAAAACCAACAAAAAATATTACTATCATTTTATTTCTTTTTTATTGGCAACTACAATTGTTCGTTCTTATATTTTTTTTTCGTTAAATTTATGAACTAAGTGTCATTAACAACTTCTTCAGCGACATTTCATTAAACAAATTAAATAATAAGATCAAAACTAAGTACCATTGAGATTGTGTTTGCAAAACTGAAACGAAATCGAGTGAAATAATTCCGTTTAATAATAACGCCAAGGGAGGGGTCCTTACTAATAGTATTATGGCACCCTCGCATAGTTTTGTATGGGGCTAGATGATTTAATTTAGTTTGTTTAGTAATATTAAGGCGATTGAATTGATTTAGTGATCGTTTCGCGAGATTAAAAATTAACTGCTTTTTGGATTGCAATTTACAGTTTAATTTAATTCGTAATGGTGATATGTGTAAAAGGCAACATCTCATTTAATATTTAACATTTAAGATAATTAGGGGCCCCATTGCGAACCAAAACCATTACGTTGTCATTTAGGTTAAATTCACCTAAAACTCTTTGGTCCTGAGAATGAGGATCAATAACATGTTTAAATCATATAGTTTTACTGTCATAATATAAACACATATTGAGAGCTATGAAACCTAATGAAAGAATTTTTGAAATCCGTTTAGAAATGGTTGAGCTAAAAGGGTTTGAAGGAAATGCCAAGCTCAATTCAATATGTGCTTTATCACGTATGACATAAGGTTCGCGTACGTCGCGATGACGTCATAAGGCCCCCCAAAAAACCGGTATTTTAGCTCTTATAACTTCTCAGGTTTAAGAGATATCGTAAAAAAAATCATAGTTAATCATGTGGTGGCATAAGCTTTCTAATTAGCCACTAAACTAAAATATTTACTTATCCTCATTCTCATTTAAATTGTCCATATTGGCTTCCTAGGCTCTCTTTCTAGGCTTACGATTTTAACAAAACTTAAACGAGTATCTGTAAATGAAATCTATTATCTACATTATTTTTTTAGGGTCGAAATCAATTGATACTGTGTGAAATCGTTGCTCAATTATGATAATAATGATACTTGACGTTGTACGGCCGGCTCCTTAAAAAATGGCTCTTGATGAATTCTGTTTCTCAGGTTGATTTCTACTAAGAATAAATAGCTGCTAGTGGGCCATTTGTCAAAATAGACTGGATGAAAATCCTAAATATCCGCTTCCCTCACCGTTTAAATGGCATTTTGTGAACCATTTGAGCAACATGACTTTTCCGATGTAAAAAAGGTGAATGTTGCCAAGCCGAATTTTATTTTATTTTTTTCAAGTGTGTTTTGCTCATATAATGACTTGATTCAAGAAAATATATCTATTTTTCCTTACAGAAAATCCTCTATAGAATTAAAACTATGAAGATTTTCCCGAAAAAAAAACACTGGTAAATAGCCACTGGTATTTCACTATATAAAGTAATAAACTAGTTAAACATTTTTGTTTAGTAACTGTGTTAAAAAGCATATTTTGTGTCGCACCGCACAGCGGAATTTTCTCAAAATTTTTTTTTCGAAAATCCTCTACAAATTTAAAACTATGAGGATTTGCCCGAGAAAAAAATACTGGTTAATAGCCCAAATTATATCACTATATAGAATAATAAACTTGTTAAACATTTTTGTCTAGTAACTGTGTTAAAAAATAATTAGTGTCGCGTGGCGGAATTTTCTCTCCTCGAGCCACATCTCATACTTCCGGTACCCGAACGGACTTCCGGTTATCAAAATTGAGTTCAGCGACCCCAAAACCCTATGCCAAGACAACTCACACGACCAGAATCCAGTTCTAATAAGTCAAGGCTTCATTTTTGCCGCCATCTTGAATTTTGGGCAAAGGAGCCAAAATTGGGCCTGGCAACATTCAGAACCGAATTCAGCAGGCTTTTATACTTCGGAAAAGTCATGTTGCCAAAATGGTTCACAAAATGCCGTTGAACTTGAAAACTTTAATTTAAACTGGTAGTTTAAATCTAAAAGTATTTGACCGGAAAAAATCTGTTAAATATAGAAATAATTGAATTGTCTTGGATACTAAACACACTAATGCGAGATATGATCATAATTTTGAGTATGTATGTATTGTATACCTACAGAGTGTCCTAAACTTTGCCTAGTACCTTTAATATGGAACATAGAAAATTTTATTTAAAGAAGACTTTATTTTGATTTCAAAAATAATTGGACCTGCATTTAAAGATTTTTGAAAAATCGCCTGCCTTAACCTGGAATGAAAACCATGGTGGGTTGAATGAAAAAAAATAAACAATCTTTTATTTTTACGATTACGTTCGAAAAGGTTACTTTATTAGGATTATTTTTTATTAAGTAACACAGCAGCTTAAACAAAAGGAAGACAATAAAAGGATCATGCCAGATTCTGGGCCACGATGCGCATTAACCATACATACCTATCTCAAAAAAAAAGGAAATAAAAAATGGTTTCATAATAAACAATAAATTCTTAAAACAAATATGGCGTTAAAATATTATAAATAAAATAGCTTCTCAACAAATAATATCTTGTCAATTTATTGTCTATGTCTTCTCAATATAGAATAAAATCATCTCTGCTAATCATCCCAGTTAACCGATACTAACTTGACAGTACTATCTCACTCTTTGATCATATAATACGAAAATGTCAAACAATTATAACCTCAAAACGGCTCTTTAAGATTGAGATTTCTCTTTTCTCCCGCATTATATTTTAATGATATTTTTCCCACACAATCACTAGAAAATTACTATAGTATATTGGTAATTTCATCAAAGCGCATCATGGCCTAGCTTGTATAGAAAAATCGGCATCATCCTTTAACATTTAAATTACTATAATTTTACGTTTTAATTGTATATCGTATGATGTTTTAAGGGAGTTGTAGAAACATCTTTGAAAACAGTTCCACCAATTTTTAAGAACAAAATGAAGTCTTCTTTTAGTATTTCCTTTATCTTCAATATTTAAATTACTTTCCCTCCGTGTGGAAAAGTTTGTCCCAAAACTTGTTTAGTTTATTAAGTTATTAGGTCATAAACTTATTAAGTTATTATGACGATTAAAAATACTTAGAGCTTTTTCAGTTGGTTCGATTTGTTCAGAATTATTTAATTAATTGTACGTTAACTACTTTTATTAAATTCATTGATGGGAAAATATTTTCCTACTATAGAATAATTCTTAATTTATGTGAAATCCATACTGAAATTCCAATCTTATTAAAATTGAAAAAGCATAACACTTCATGAAATATTGCTCGTAAATACTGAAACGTATCCTGCAAACTTTCATTCATGCGAAAGCACGTCCGCTCACTTCGGTGTTTCAAAATCATCTGACGCGTGCAAAAACACGTGGGTCGCAAAGGGGGGAGGGGCGTATGATTACAGTCAACCACCCAATCAGAAAGTAGGATCGATCTTCCATCTTTGTTTCGCAGGGTGTTCTTACTCCTTCTAATTCGTAGATACCGTAGTCGATTCTTCATATTTGAAGCTTGATATTTTTATGGCTATTTAAAGTTTGCGCTCGCCAATACGGTAGAGCCCGCAATCCGTTTTAAATGTAGCCAAATTAAACGTGAGAACGCTTTTAAAATCAGGTTTATTTTATGAGTTTCGCGGTACTTTTCGTAGCACATTATTTTTAATAGTTGAATGCGTTAATTTAAAAACAGTAACTTTTATCGCGTAAATTGTTAAGTTGTAAATATTATCATTTTGTCATTTGTCATTTCAAATGCCTTAATATTGATTTCGTGAATATTCCAATTTTAACACATTTTGTTATATTAAAATAATTAAGTTATTCATTAAAAAAAAACTCGGAAAATTGTTAATGTTTAAGTATAAGAAATATAAGTTTAAATATAAGAAATAATAAAATATACTTATATTGCAATGCTATTTAAAACTAAATGGCCTCACAATTCAATTTTCGAACATTCAGGCACTTATCTTCTAATCTCATTCAGGTAACAATTAATCCTTTCCTCAATTAAATAATAACCAATTAATCAATATTCCGTTCCACTAATCCTTTATTGGTTACATCATTTAAAGAAAAACATTCTTAATGAACTCTACATAAAATTCAAAATAGTCTGTAGGGTTGTCACAATAGTCGGGCATATCATAAGCGTATAATAAACCGATGATAAAACCGGGACAAAGCAAAGGTGTTCCCTAATTGATGGCGGGATGAATGCTCGCTTTTGTAGGGAAGTGTTCGGAGTAGGGTGCTACAGACAGCGGATAAGAAGTTGATAGAACCGCTGTCACCAATACGTTAGATGGCAAAAGCCCATTCTACAGGGTTATTTGTAAAACACCAACAACCTCGCAGGAGATGATTACTAACGTCATAAACAACAAGATTTATTCTACGACTTTTTCCGAAAACACGCAAGAAAATAGACTTTTCATTCAACACTCGATCAGCAGTTCAGACACTATTATAGTATGGAAAGTCGATTTTTCTAGTATGTTTTCGGGAGTCGTAAAACTAATGTTGTTGTATATGATGTCAGTAATCTACTCCTGCGAGGCTGTTGGTGTTTTGCAAATAACTCTGCAGGGATTGAAAAAATACACTTTATTTCAGAAAATATTAGGATTTATTTAATTACATTTTACAATATCAAATATTGTTAAAAGAAGCTTATTGACTATTAAAATTCAAATTGCAACAAACCGGAAGTACGTGAATGGTAGTGGGGAAAAAGGCCGATTGAATCGTATTGCAACATGGCGGCATTCTGTTGGGGGCGACGGAGGTGTGTACAGACGTCTAGAGCGTGATTATTGTGCGAATTGTAAGTGCCACGCCACGAGAAGTAAATAAATGATTAGTTTACTGGAACAAGGGGTTTTATTACAAAAAACATGTTAGTCTTTTATCAATAAAAGGCCACGCACGGTAGCAGCAAAGGTCAAACATCAAACATAATAAAGCCGGGTTAGTATCCCTAAAAAGTATTTTATTTTAATGTTATAATTACGCATGTAAACTTTAGAAGTGAAAATGAGTGTACTTTATTTTACGAAGCGGTGGTCTGCGATTCCTTTATTTTTGATTTCTTTATAATTCTAAATAATTTCTATATAACGGTTTCTACGATCTATGCAAAAATTTCTGCTTCTTGTGTAGATAGAGATTTGTGGTTGTGGCAAGCGGCAGACGTGTAAAAAATTGTATAATTAACTTAACTGAAGACCGTATTCGCGGATATAGACTTATCTTTTCACCGCACATTCCATCAAAATCATGTTGCTGCAATGACTAGTAAAAGACGACCTATCAAATAAGTTGTTGCATATTTTTTAACGTTGATAATCATATCATAAGCTATCAAATAATTTGTTGCATTTTTTTTTACATTCAACCGCCCCTATGGTTTAGTGGTTCACCCACCCGTGTAAGATGCAGGGGTCCCGGGTTCGATTCCCAAGAAGGTGGTACATTTGTACTCGGTTTGGTTGGTGGTAGGGCTTATTTCAAGTCCACCTGGCTAGCTACCAAATCTTATCTAAGTCCGCCATAACAACAATTTAAAAAAATGTTGTTTTCCAGCAACGTATAAGATAACCAGTGATGAGGATTCCGGATGTAGTGCGCTTCCATCTTCACCCTTATTGTCATTTAACATCAGGTGAGAAGAAGGCCAAGCACTATTCCGTTGTGCATAAAAAACATAACGTACCAACTCGCTAACACTGGCACCACACCCTCCCCGTCCGTGCCGGTTGTAGTGTAAGGGTATTATGTTACATCCGGCCAACAAATCGGTGGGTGCCATAGATCCGATTGTGTTCCATACCGAGGGGAACAATTAGCGTTTTCAATGGACCCTGACTTTTGTCAGATACCACATCTTTGGCGGTTGGTAACGCAAAAGTGTGGCATCCGGTAGAGCAAGATAGCACTAACTTTTGAAACTTAAGCTAGGGCTTCCTAGGAAGACGGTGCCGTCATATTACGGCCGTAATTTAGCGGCGTAGAACGTTGTCTATGTAAACAATATGGCGCGGTTTATTAGAGAGCCTTGCTGGACACCGTAAAGTCAAATAGTCTTTTTACGTCCGTAAAATTACGACCGCTATGTGATGGCACCGCTTTCTTAGGAAACCCTAGCTTTAGGGGTTGCGTAAATGCAATCACTAAGTAATGACTAAGAGGCAGTTCACCTAACACTTTCGCAAGAAAATTAGCAGCAGCTTTTTCCGATGGAATAAAATTACAGCAGGCCTATTAGGTACCTACATACACCAGTTACTAAAGAGAAAACCTAAATCGCTATATGTGTGCCTGTAATATTTGAAGAGTTCTCTTGATTTCTCCAGGATCCCATCATAAGATCTTAAACTGATGACAATGGGACTATTTTGGAAATATACAAAACTTTGGTCCGGCCATCTTCGAGTAATCCAATAACTTACATAGAACGTTCTCCTTTTTTGAAGTCGGTTAAATCAATCGAGCTACGCGTATGTTTGTCCCTCTCCGTGACACTATTAACTCACGTATAAGATTTAATATCAAATAAATTGAATGACGAATTGTGTACAATTGATTCATTTTATGTATACCTAGGTGCCGGCACATAACTTGACAAGACAATGATGAGACAAAAAATGCGCCGAGTTTAGTGTTTATAACTGCGCATCTTTTGTCTCATCTTTGTCTTGCCAAGTTACGTGCCGGTGTCTGTAATAGTCCTGCTGCACTGGGGAGGAAAATTTTAATGGATTTTGGTGTGAAAATTCATGTAATACCTAATTTGTTACATAGGATGATACTCTTCTTACATCAAGATAAAATAAATATGTAAAACCAATATAAAAACCCAATCTACTTTAAAATGATTGCATTTAGCGTAATAATGATGGCCGTTTCCTTGTGGCTAGTTTGGCCACAAGGAAACGGCGATAATGATTTTCAATTAAATTTTAAACTGTGACTAAACTGTTGAATGAAACCCCTTTGTCGCAAACTCGCTATAACTGACAAAAGTCGAATTGTTTGCAATCGAGTTTATTTAATCTGTCGAACGAAATAGGGGAAGTATTATTATTGAATTTTATACAGTAAACGTAAATTATGAAATTAAGCTTTGTGGTATATTTTTGTAATATAAATTAGGCTTAGTAAGTTTTTTGTATGAGTTTTTTTAGGGACCGGAAACGGGGTTTTTGTTATTGCCTTTTTTGATGGTCAGTAAGTATGTTTGAATGAAGTTGATTTCCTGTCTAAATGAAAACTAGGGATATTTTAATTTTTTTTTAGTATTGTGGTGTCGTATTATTTTTCATCTTAAGGAAGGTGTATCTTAACTACACGATAATTATTTTTGTGATATTATTACTGAAAAAAGTAGAGTTTGCGCCATGATAATGTATTTTTAAAGGGAGTAAACTTGAAGAAAATTTTCGCAGTTTCCATTATCATTTTATAGTTTTTTTTCTGATGTGTTACGGTAAAAGGTTTGTAAGTTTGGCGTCTAGCTTTGTGACATAGAAATTGAATAGGTATCTCTATCAATCAATCTCTATGATACGTAATTACAACTCTTCCAAATATTGAACAGGTTGCTTAAATTGGCAACTAGGGAAATGTCAATTATTTCTTAAAATAATTATTTGAGGTTTTTTCAAATCTTTATAATATGAAATCGGCCCTATAAGAACGATTAGATATTTAATTTTTAAATGTAACTAACTCTGAATAATGAACCATAAAATCTGCCATATTGCTACCCTCGCATAATTCAATGGGTGGTTCATTTCCTTCCTAGTTGAGTGCCATTCACGAACTTGTCAATTAATAAAATATTTGTCACATAAATTTTAAGTCGACAAACGACTGCGAGATCTCCCCGCTATTATTGATACCATTCCAAAATAAACTGCCTTATACAATAAAGTACAATAGTTTCAGCGGGCGACGGAGGGGCGAGGGGGAACCGAGCGGGGGGACCGCAAAAACTGCACCCGACTTAATTATAAAGAGACAAGAAGCGCTATCAAATAGCGATTCGTTAAATCTACGCTCTCGTGTTAACACCATGAGTCTTCCCTCTCTATCTGCCCCTTAGCAACATGAAAGAGATAAACATATTCACCGGTTGCGACTCAAGCGATGGGCGGCGACAACGATATAAGGTTTAGATTGACTGGGCGTTCTCTATTCACTTTTTTTTTGTTTGCGCCAAGCTTCGGGAGCTTTTCATTTGGTGTCGGGGCGCGGGAGAGAACGTTCGGTCGCCCGCTCGTGTCGTGTTCGGAATTCAAAATGTTTTAATTTTTAAAAACCGGCCAGTGTTGTGTTATTGGACATGTCGGAACTTCGTGGATCGCCACCTCTTTCGAGGGGTTTAGAGAACGGTTTTGGCGCGCCTTTGGCTGCTCTGAGTTCGTTGGCAGAAGCACCTCCTCCGGCCCCTAACCCTCATGGCATAGACCATATTCTGTCAAGACCGGCCGTTGGGAATGTTGGCGCTGGGCTGTTGGCGCCGAGGTTGTCGTTGGCTGCTGCGGCGGCGGGCATGGCCCACTACCTCCAACACAAGCCGTTATATTGGCCAGGGTTCCAGGGATTGGTGTCCAACCCAATGGCGTGGAGGGACCGGTTGCAGTCTAGTGAGTAATTTCAAACTTCTCCATTTTACTCTGTGTGACGGCATGGGCCATGAATGTCTGTACTGGCGCCGAAAGGATACATACCTACATAGGTATACCTACACATTAGAAGTTATACATACCTAATGTGTAACGAATACATTTACATACCTACTTAAAAAATGAAGTATAAATAATTGATAGCCCTAACATTAGATTCGTGCAAAAGACATCAACGCGTTTTGAATTAAAAATTGAAAAAACTATTTTGGAGATATGCTTCATTGTTTGATCACACTGATACCTAAAGAACACTGATAGTATAATTATGATCAAATCGTTAATGTCATATGTTGTTTATATTATTATTTTACGACTTAATTTGATAGGAAAAATTGAAAATAATCACATTTTAAGTAAATTAAAAAAAGTCTTGTAGAGATGCATCAGGCATACAATATCGGCAATCAAGCAGCTACCTAATTGCAATTACCTGCTTATTTATTTATTATTTTAACTAAATCTAAAAAAAAACATTTTTTTAACTGGTTAATTTAAATAGACTTTTTCTATTTTTCATAACTGCCAGACATGTTTTTACTGAGGTTAGGTACTTGTATTATTACAGTTAAAATGAATCAAGAGATCAAAATAAATATTTATTTATTTAACCCAATTGAATTAAGGTTATCTACACCATTTTTTTGTTTGCGATAACTATTAGTACCTTTTTAATTAAATACACATATAAAATATGGTCTACACTACATTCTAAATTAAGGTGCACCTCTGCTCTAAAATTCATCGTAGCATCGGCGAGCGACGCCAAGACGCTACGCGCCGTCGGGATGTATCAAACTGAAAATATTAAAATAATATAATTGAAATATTGAAACAAATACTTAATTCAATAGTAAAATGGATAAATTCACTTTTTAAGGTTTACTCGCGTGCTAGACATTGAAATAAAACACTTTTTCAAACACAACAATTCAGTAAAATGGATTTTGTTTCTCAATCAAAGAATCTACTGACTATACTCAGCAAAAATAAAAGCTAAAATAAATGAGGTGTAAATTACACTAAAAATATAAGTTGTATTTATTTTCTATATTTTTAAAGAAAATGTTTTTGTAATTACATAAGCTGTTAGGAAAGATTTCTTTAACGTTAAAAATTGAGAAATGTTTGGGTAATTGTAGTTATCAAAAAATATTTCATTGATTGTGAAAAATTACTCAATTACCAAAAAATATTTAGGTACCTACCTTACTTTACTTGGAAATAACGGCACTCGTTTTTTTTATTTAAATTGCCATTCCATAGTAATAAAATTATATTTTTTTTTTAAAATGGGTGATTTTTTTCTTGGATTAATTTTGATAAACCGGTACGACTCAAAAATTCTATATAATTATCAAATTTGCTTTTACAAAATTTCACGAGAATTGGGGTTAAGAAATGCGACCTGTAGAGGAGAACAGAAAGAAATCCGGAAATCGGGAAGGGCATACGAAATAATTTTTGCCCAAGCTAAAGCAGAGACGTTTTGCTTGCGATTCGCGTTTGTTCGGTCAAATATACCGGGTGTAACAAGACCCTCAACGAAGCCGAGGTCTACGTATTCTGCCCATCATCAGGACAATTTCTGTTCAAAATTATCGCTGGGAAACGATCTTAATTTTTGGTGTTAAAACAGCATTGCATACATTACCACGCAATGTAACGCATACAACAGACCGCGTCTGCGAGTGAATGCTACACAGCTGCGTGTGGTCGAGCTGAAAGGCCATTGAAAGGCAGCGTTTATGTGCGTGCTCATGAGATACATTGAGTGATGACGTTTTGAAGTCATTGTTTGTTACGAAATGCTTAAAATTTTGATAATGTTTCTTTGGACAAAAATTATGAAATAACGAATAAAATAAGAAATCAAAAAAAATAGAAAATAAAAATTTGACTTTGTCCTTCAATATCTGCGTAACTATTGGTTTCCCAGGTATAGTCTAAAAGACAAAAATCATTCTGATGATGGGCGGAACGCGTGGACTTCGTCTTCGTTGAGGGTCTTGTTACACCCGTTATGAAGACACTAATTATATATTTTTTTAATGAACTATCTCTTGAAAAATCACGTCATGTCTGTTGCTTTAATGGAAAAGAGTACCTATTTTCTGAACAAAATTCTAAATTAGTTGACTTCATATATCAGCAGTAGATTCGTTGCTATGATGTCCCTTAAAGCGTTATGAAAACTTTTTAAATTTGATTGTGTAAACAAGTATCAAAAACATACCTAATTATTGTTTACCGCCTATGCCTATTAGCCTTTAATGTAATGTAAAGTGTACTTAAAACATTGTAACTTTGAATTGCGTTATAAGCCATATCTACCCAGGTAATATTGTATGATGCGTATTATTAAACCACGTAACAATATTGGATACAGCCATTTCTATAATCTGCCACTTGAGATACGCGTAGATACTATTATGATTCATGTAATATTATAATTTTCCTTTAGTTTCCATGATGATGTTTTATATCTTTTACATTTTAAATTGTAGAGTAAGCAATATGTTTGACATATTCATATATTAATCTAGCTAGCTGATAATTCATGATTCAGCTAGATAAGTTTTTATTTTATTTCATTTCAATTGTAAAGTAATTCTAATGTCAAAATCATTATAGCAACCTTTAATGTTATATTCAAAATCAGCTGTTGACAAATGACTATTACTTCAGTGTTTTTTTAATAAATTATTTAATCAAAGTAGCTTTTCTTCATTTTAACTAACGTATCTCTCCACAAGGCGAGGCAAGTTCACGGTCTGACAAAAAAAAGTATGTTTGAGCTTTCAGTGTAAAAAAATGATGTAGATTTTTGCTACACAAAAATAATGTAGAGAGACTAAAAAGAAATAAAGAAACATAATAACAGAACATACACAACCTTTTCCTTCTTAACTATAATAAAAATTAACTTCTAATCGTCAAATTTCGTAATTTTCAACCAAAGTGATATTATTTTTTTATTAAAAAAGAATAGCTTTTTTATTGTTCTAACACAACAATCGAGTACATTTTAATAAATGATCCAGTATTCCAGAAAATCAATTAAATCTCTCGTTAAATTTCTGGCCAAGCGACAATTAAAGCTAACCATATTGTAAAGAGAAAATAGTAGATTTTGTGAAGGACAGGCAAGGCCTTAATTAGATTTTTAATATTATAATGTGATTACCCATCAGCCTATATCGCCCCAGTTAATACAATTCCGAAATTCCAGTTATTAATAATGTGTGTGTCAATTCGGTCACGGTGCTTGCAGATTTTAATAAAGGTAGGCTTACCCGTAATAAGCGCCGATGTACCATAATAACAGATATCGTATCTGGCTGATAAGCGAACAACTAATAACGCATAATGAGCGATAATATCCTTGTCGGGTTTTTTAGATGTTGTCAAATTGGGAATCGGCGCGGAAGTGATTTTAATGAATTTGTACAGGACAGGATGCAAAGAAACGATTTCGTTATTTTCAAGAATGTTTTCAATAAAAAAAATGCGTTTTTGTCAACTGTATTATCAAAACGGTTTTCGTTTTTGACAATAAAAAAATTTGATGAGTCAATAAAAACTGAGAACGGTTGTAGGTAAGAAATAAACTAAGTGGAAAATAATTTTCCTGTAGATATTTAATTTTTTTAGTAATATCGATACTTATTTTGTAAAATCCTGTTTGGTAAAGGTGCAACTTCTATGCAATATTTCATGTGTGTCATGACATGACACAGTGGCTTTCCCGTTCCTTTTGCATTTTCACAAGGCAAATCCGCATGTTTAAATTTTTTTTTTTTATATTATGGCAGAAAGTTGATAGGCGCACGGTTTGGAGGCTTTTGCATGCGTCTGACGCAAGTTGAATTAAAATTGAAGCAACTTGGTGAAGTCAGACCATTTGCATGTAAAAAACAGGCCAAGTGCGAATCAGATTCGCGCACGAAGGGTTCCGTACCAGGAAACGGCAAAAAAACACGTTTGTTGTATTGGACCCCTCTTAAATATTCATTTTACTTTGTTTTTAGTATTTGCTGTTATAGCGGAAACAGAAATACATTATTTGTGAAAATTTTAACTGTTTAGCTATCACGGTTCATGAGATACAGCCTGTTGACCGACAAACGGACAGTTGAGTCTTAGTAATAGAGTCCCGTTGTACCCTTTGGGTACGGAACCCTAAAAATCTAATATTTGTTAGTTTGCTCTACGAGCAATTTAATTTCTCGGTACTATATTTTTTCGATAATCTTTCAATAACAAGAAATGTCTACCATTTGTTAATGTTGTTCTCTGCTACGTAATTAAATTTGTTGAAATTTCGAAGGTACACCAACTGTTCAATTAAATAAAACTTCGTTAGCTTAAATTAATCCTTGTATTAATTACGAAATTGAAAACGACCCAAACGCGTAAAAACAGTTGTAAGGCTCGGACCAAAACACTAGACAATTATTAAAAGCCCAAAACCATTTCATAACAGCCGTTCGAAATTGTTAATAAATTGAACACAAGAAACATGTACAACAGTAGGTTAAGTTGTTGTGTAAATAAATCAATAATTAGGGTAAGAAAATTGTATTTCGGTAAAATTCGTAAAAAAATACATATATAGAAAATCAAAAGTACCTAACAGAAACGATGAGAATCAGGATACCATAGAACCCTGATTCTTTCCTTATCCTTACTGATATTATAAATGCGAAAGTCCGTTTGTTTGTTTGTTTGTTTGTTACGCCTTCACGTCTTAACTACTGAACCGATCATCATGAAATTTTACACACACGTTGTCAGGGGTACAGAAAAGGACATAGGGTACCTTTCATCCCGAAAAAAGGAACTGTTCCTGAGGGATAGACAAAATACTATCCACGCAGACGAAGTCGCGGGCGGAAGCTAGTGGTATATAAAATCATGTATCTTTAAGTACAGTCTCGTAAATTGTTCTTTTCTTTTGAGAATATAGTACAATGAAACTTATAGAAATTGCATTTTTTTCCTCGTGGAAAATCGCCTTTATAATATTGTAAATTTTCACTCCATATCGAAGATTATGACATGTGATAGACATTTAGCTTGGTAACAAATATATTGTATGAATCTAAAACTTTAAAAGTGGCTGATGGTCAAAACCTAGACTTATGTAAATGAGTTAGATTCTAGACTAAACCCCTTAATAAACGAAGAGTAAATTTACACCTAGTTTCACCAAAAAACTTGCTTAGGAATATGACGCTTTGAGCCGTTAAACGTAAGGAATAATATTGCTAAGTAATATTTTTGGTTGAACCAGGTGTAAATACTCTTCGTTTATTAATTAGGCTGTAGATGCGTCAATGAACACAGCTCGTAGGTTTATGAAACCACTCATATTGTGGATTCAAACAAACGACTTGCCAAATGACCCGAATATACTTACTGCGTGTCTATTTACTACGACCACCGGCGGCGGTCAGGCGCCCAAATGAAGTGGGACACATTTTTTTAATTACCATCCCCACCCCTAAGGGAGGGGGTAGACCCCCACAAACTGCTGCATATGTTGGAAGCAATTAAAATTCCAGTTTCCGAATGCAGTTTCGGTCGCGGTTGTTCAATAAGGCTTTGGGTTTTTTTTAGTTTTTATTCTGCGGCTTTTTTGTTTTAATACAGAGTTTGGACAACATTTGCGTCAGAGTTTTGAGTGGGTTTTTTTGACAAAATCAACTTTACTCAAATCGATTTTAATTTCGAAATATTTTCTGAAAAGTCGTGAAAGTGACTGACTTTCAAGACTCTTCAGATATATTAACTTCTCAAGCTTACGCGCTCACTAGACATGAAATAAAAAACTTTTTAACGGATACTAGCGCGGTTTTATTGAAAGTACTTTGGTAATTAGTTGGTATTTGGTTTGATTTTTGATTTTCCCGACGTTTCGGCACCTTTGCAGCTGCCGTGGTCACGGGGGACAAACCAAATACCAACTAATTACCAAAGTACTTTCAATAAAACCGCGCGGTTTTGTAGTATCCGTTAAAAAGTCTTTTATTTCACTCTTCAGATATATTTGCAAATAAAAGTTTGAAGTTTGAAACCCATTCATGTGAATTGTTCATAATGATTTTAATCGATTAAATAATTAAATTTGTATCCAAATAATAATAATGAAATCTAAACAAATCTCAAATCGAAAATAATGTAAGTACTCATACCCCTGTAAATAATATAATCTTTTGAAATAATTATTTACAGCTTATCTTTCTTATAAAATGGACGCTATGATTTGAAAAGCGTTTTTATTATTCACTTCTCAAGCTTACGCGCTCACTAGACATGAAATAATAGTAGATTGTTATACAAGACGCTAAAATGACCCATTGCATACAAGGTAGTTTTATTTCCGAGCTTTAGCGAGGGAATAAATAGAAACCGAGTTACAATGGGTTTTAGCGTCGTGTGTTACACTCTACTTTTCACTACGATTGCGAAAAAATAAAATCCAATATTAAATACCTATAGTTTATACTTCCGTAAACGAATCCACTCGTTTTTCTATCCTCCACTTCATAAACTTTTCATACAGTATTTAAATAAATGATTTGTGCTTGACGGCAAAATATTAAAATTATTTCTATCCTATTACTTACTTACAGTCACACAATTCAATCAGTTTGGAATTAGAGAAAAATTCTAAAGATTTCGCGCCAGTGCCTTTTTTTTTAATTTCTACTGTAGCAGCTAAGAAACACAATGCACGTTTTTAACAAAACTAAAAATCACAGAGTATAAATAAGTCTATGATTTCACCGAAGAGATCGCTGCTTTTAGTTCCATTTTCAAAAATTGAGCGAGTTTTTATTCGTAATTATGAATAAAGACTTTTTCGTTTTAGTAGGTGCATTGGTAATAGACAAACATTAAAAAAGAAAAAACTTTATCCCCTAGGGGTATTTATGCTATTTTATCCTGACTCTTGTACCTTACAATGACGGACTTTTTGAGCAAGAGGAGTGAAAAACAATTTTTAACGGATACTAGCGCGGTTTTATACTGTTTTTTTTTGTAATAAAAAAAACTGTACTTAAGTTATTCTAAAGAATTCGAGTAATAGCTAAAAAAAATATAAAATTGAAGAACATTTCTAGAAAAAAAGGAAGTCTACAAATCTACAAAAAAATACAGTTAAGTAGTCTTAACGTTTTGGTTTGTGCAAATTAGAATATTATTTAATAACTTAACGTACCTATTCACTATGTAATTGAAATGTCAAAAGTTTGAGAGATCCATGTTGTCAAAATATCTCACAGTGTTTTTTATGTTTGATTTTAAATTAATTTGTGGGTGGTTGGTAGTGGGTGGTGACCACGCCCAAAAGTGTAACCCACGTGTGAAATAAATGAAGGGAAATGTTTCTACATCATGATAATATTACTTGAATACATCATATATGTGAATAGTGTGATAATATATGCGTGTATGTTTATGTGTTAGTATGTATATTCTTTCAAAAACTAACAAAATAAGTATCTCGATCGATTAGAAAAAAAATTTTTTTCATTTGAATATTTTAAATTATCCTTGTCTGCCTTGAAACCATTTTAGATTAGGAGGTCATAACAAATTTGGTAACGATCGGCTGACTCTGGGTTCACAGGATGGAGAGGCACTCTTTGATGCTAAATCACAGACCATTCAACAAGTACTACGTATGCTAAATATATAGATCTGTATAGCATTTTTTCAGCTTGCTTATAAAAAGAACGCAACCACTTCACGCAAACAGACTGAAATGTCGCACTGCGTTAGCTAAACGACAAAGTATGCTTTTATCTATCTATTTATACAACAAAACCAATAAAATACTTAATTTTTATCCACTCACCTTACATGAATGCAAAGCGAAAGTTTCTAATTGGTTATCCAGTCTAGACTACCAGAAAACTGAAGAACTGCTCCAAGTCAGTGTATAGACGCATGCACACACACACACACACACACAAACACACACACACACACACACACACACACACACACACACACACACACTTAAGGTTTTTATAATATTTATGTTGTTTTTATTTTTTTTCTAAATTCTTTTAATAAATACTTAGTTGACTGGAACTAGAATAAGGTATCCGGAAGAGGGCGCTGATTACTGAGATACAGGTATTTTACCTAGTTCAGGAATCAGAGACTTCATTATGTCTGTGTATATGTTTTATGTCAATAAAGTTATTATTATTATGTTTTTTCTTTTCTTTTTCTCAGCTTACTATTATTATTATTATTATTTAGCATTAGAGTGCCTCTCCATCCTGTGAACCCAGAGTCAGACACGCGATCGTTACCAAATTTGTTATGACCTCCTAGTATATTTGTTTCATTATGTATATATTGTTTTAAATTTCCATGGTTATTGACGTTAATAGAATAAACTATGTCGGGATTTACACCATGTACCTATTTATTTTTGAGACTCCGATATTTCGGCGCAGTTTCTCAGTTCTTCCGTGATCATGGCGCATGCAACTGCGCCGAAATATCGGAGTCTCAAAAATAAACAGGTACATGTTGTAAATCCCGACATAGTTTATTTCATTATTTTCTTCTTAAAACATGTTGCCAATCACGGTCGCCAACAATGTGGACCGTAGTTTGTGACGCGGCCACACTTAAGCCTGCGGCATCGAATAGTCAACAATGGTCATCCACCATTAACCATAACCACTACTTAATTGACAACTAACTAGGTCACTTTGGTCGGGGGACTCGAGTCGAGGGGCTTGTTAGCAACCGTGTAGCCCACGCCTTAAATTACAGGTTAAAAGTTACCTAATACATTACATAGTAAACTGTACTAATAATGATACTAACTTTGCAGTTTTTATTTTACTTTGCATTTGAACATCCTTAGTATTGGTTAAATAAAGTAAAGAAAATATTATTACAGAAACAGTACTCCAATTTCAGTAAATTGTCCTTTCAAAAACAGTCGAAACCATCATGCCATCCCAAAACTCGTTTGCCCATCTTCAAATTTCAAAATCACGGTAAAAATATTCAAACAATTACTAGGCGGAGTTGACCGTAACAATTATACCGGAGTAGTAATCTCGTCGGCGTAATGAAATTAAATGAAGAAATAACACAACGCCGCGCCGCCCCCTCCCGCCGCACATTTTCACGTTACCCCCTCTACCTCCCTCGAATTAAGGGTTGTCAATGATGAAAATTTTAAATTAATTTAGGAATATTAAAAGACAATTTATTTCGTAGTTTCGTTTGCATCGAATCAAATAAAAGCTTAGCTTAACTAAGATACTTTTAAGGGTTCCGTACCCAAAGAGTAAAAACGGGACCCTATTACTAAGCCTCCACTGTCCGTCTATCTGTCTGTCTGTCTGTCACCAGGCTGTATCTCATGAACCGTGATAGCTAAACAATTGAAATTTTCTCAGATGATGTATTTCTGTTGCCACTATAACAACAAATACTAAAAATAGAATAAACTAAATATTTAAGGGGGGCTCCCATACAAAAAACGTGTTTTTTTTTGCCGTTTTTTGCTTTATATTAATAACGACAACAGGTAGACAGTTGAAATTTTCACAGATGATGTATTTCTGTTGCCGCTATAACAACAATTACTAAAAACCGAATAAAATAAATATTTAAGGGGGGCTCCCATACAACAATCGTGATTGTTTTTCCCTTATTTGGTACGGAACCCTTCGTGCGCGAGTCCGAGTCGCACGTAGCCAGTTTTTTTATTTAAGGCAACAAACAGTTATGTAAAAAAATAAGAACATGGTAAATGTGAGTACAGCTAAACCTTATTGCCTGTAACTAATAAAAACCTAGCCTTACCTAACCTATCTATGTTTTTAAATAGCCTCTTACACTAAATTCGTGTTTAGTTACGTTAGGCAACGTTAAATAGTGCCATCAAAATTATCCTCCTTTAGTATTATAAAATGGTTTAGTGCTATTCGTAATAAATTATCATGTTTTGTCATAAGTAAACACTTTAAATAGCCTTCTTTCGGTAAAGGTATAGTTTGGGTTTTTTTATATTAGTTGGATAAATCAATTAAATATCGTTCAATAAAATACTACCTCAAGTATAAACATAACTCTCATTAGTTTACTAGATTCTAGTTACTCAATAATATACACGTTATTTTTTACACGAGTCGTTCAAAATTAAGTGACAGCCCTGCAAGCATAACGACTCCATCTTTGTTTTCGGCAGCGAGGTGTCGCTTATTAAATCTCTCGGTCAATGTGGTTAGCGTTGTTTTGCCGTTCTCCCGCTGGTGTTGTGGCCCCACACGATAAGAGTTTTGCGATAAACGTTACGCTTTATTTGACGGCCTAGTTTCTTAGAGCTTTTGGCATTTGGTGTGCTTTTAAAATATATGTTCCTTTTCATCATTGTTAAAAAGACAAAAAATCATTTTGCTTTCCAGGTTAATGCATCAGACCAATATTTTTTTACAAAATTGTTTCGAGAGATAGGTATGTGTTATAGGAAGTTTTTTTGGCAATTTTGCTCAATAGTTCATATCAAATCAATGTTTCCGAATTTTAAGAAAAAAATATGAATTGAAGTAAATTTTGATTCTTTTAGGAGAAACAGTCAATAATTCAATTTTAATGAAAATAGGTACTACTATTATTGTATCATTTAAAAAAAATATTCATTATTTGCAAATCTTAAGAAAAAAATGGCTTTCAAAATACTTTTTGTCTTATTTACATACTGTTTTCTTCATAATCGAGTATTTAGTTGCAAATGAGAATATTTTAAAACTAAAAGCTATTGTGTTTAGGGACTGAAAATTTCCTGAAAGCAATAGTTTTTTTTTTAATAATCAAACATTAAAACAATAAGCCTTCTTTTGTTTCATGTTTTATTTGAGAGTTTCAAAAAGCTTATCATCTCCCTTAGTACCTATTCAATCGAGTGGGGATTCAAGTAATTTTATTAAATATTTTATTGTCGTTCTACGCCATCGGACACCCCATTGCAGCGAGCTATAGGGGCAGGACTGGAATACAAATATCTTTATATAAGCCTTTGAGCAATGGGAAATCAGGGCTGAATTTGAGATTTCAAGACTGTGGTAGTAGCTTGGTATAGTAGAAGTAAGTATTTTATTGTCCAATAGATTTGCTTTGTTTGTTGCACGTTGTCAAAGTGATTTCAATATTGAGATTTTGTCATCAATTTACTCCAAAATATACAGATTTACTTTTTTGCACGTTTTTGAAGTGATTACATGATATTGAGTTTTTGGCATCAATTTACTCCAAATATAAAGATTTACTTTCATGCACGTTTTCGAAGTGATTACCCGATATTCAGTTTTTGGAATCAATTTACTCCAAAGATAAAGATTTACTTTTGTTTTCGAAGTGATTACACGATGTTGAGTGTTGGCATCAATTTACTCCAAAAATAAAGATTTAATTTTTTGCACGCTTTCGAAGTGATTACACGATATTGAGTCTTTGGCATCAATTTACTCCAAATATAAATATAACCTTGTGTCTTTACAATAAGTATTAGTATTAAGTCTTACAAGACAGGTAGTTGAACAAAAGTATACAATCTTAATACAACTTTTTTATTATAACATCATTATATTCATCACAGAACAAAGAAAAAAGAGTTCATACGACTTCTATCTACTTCTATGTCCTGTAATATACATACAAAAATATACAAACTTAATCCATAACAAACTTATGGAGCGTAAACTGGCGGCCATAACAATGTTACTACAAAAACGGTAGCAACTATCAAACTGGTATAAGCGACAGTTGGGTCCGCAAAAACTGGGCATAATGACCTGCTTGGGACTTAGGACGTTTTATGTTGATATATTATTATAATATAACACATCACATTTTTTAGCATTTTATAGCCATTTTCTTAAACAGAAATTATATTAACACATTGAGTAATTAACACTTTATGGTGTAAAATAGTAGATTTTCAGGTAGTTTATCTACTCTCATATCGTAAAATTCGAATTATGAATTTCAAACCGAATTTATATTGACATACTTTATACACGCAATACCGAAAAAAAAAGTTATTTTATAACATACCTTCGCTATACTAAGCAATGTTATAATGATATAAAATAACTTTTTTTCTCATTACGATACAGGGCAAATCCAAGAAGAAGGCAGTGCCGTGATATTAAAAAGAAACAACGATATTTCCACATACTTTCCATGATTAAAATGGACTCTATGGTGATCAATGACTTATCGTAGCGATTAATCTTCTGGAATTCACTCATCTCATTATTTATTTTTATAACTGAATACGCGCCATTTATAGATTTTAATTTTTACATGTCGTAATAGTAAGTGAAAATTACACCCGATATTTTAGATGCGGCGATAGAAAAACGTCTTATTTAACCTAGGTAAGTAGTGCCAAGAGATACAAACTTACTCTTTTTATCATTGATATTTTATTTTGTAGAAGTTTTGTAGGTTCAATCGGTTCAATCACAAATTGTATTAGAGTAGATAAAGTAGTGTATGAAACTGCACATAACTAGGTATTAAAACACTCGTGTGATACTATTAAAAACCTCGCCTACGGCTCGGTTTTTAAACACACACTCATGTTTTAATATCCCTCATTATGCGCCAGTTTCATAAACTACTATTATGCACCTAAGCTATGTATCTAAGCTAGTTTGAGAACATTTTTTTCCAAATTAAAAGTGTTTTGGTACCCTCTTATTTAAAATCATTATATTGTGTTTTTTAATTATTTATTTATGTTCAAGCAACGATGGCCCATAGATATATACCTTAAAACTAAAGATATATAATTTATAAAACAATGTTGTTACGAAAAAAATACTAACAACACATTCTCTATTCAAATATTGTTTTCGCTAGCAAAAAATTTTCGATTAATCTCCGACAGTGGTTATATTACCCTCTGTGAGATTTAATGGTCAAGTCAGTGTAACTGAAAAACATAGGTACTTTTAATCTAAATTTTATTGAACCTGTAAATACAATCGTTGTTTAAACCCAAAATACGAGACAGATTCTTTAGTCGAAGTAGTCTTTAGTCGTAGAGTGCGAAGCCAAATAATATGATTGACTTTCAACGCATACCTTCACTGAAACCACAGAATAGATATCTGAAACGTAACCAGAGTCCATTTTCTGTGTGTCGTCAATACGCGACGCTTCCTGGAGTTGTAGAGCGCATGCGTGACTCTAGGTGCACCGCTACATTCAATAAAGGTTATGAACAAATGTCGCCGGGATAACGCCCGCTGGCGGGCGGGCTAGGTCGGCTCCTCACTTGCGACTTGACATCAGCCACTTTTAATTTACCCACTGCTGGGGCACAGGCCTTCCTTATTAAGTTATGGGTGGATAAGGAAGATGGGCCATAACCCACCACGCGGATTGGGGGGTGTTAACAACTGTAGATACAGCCAGGACCAGTGGCTTAACGTGCCTTCCGAAGCAGGGAGTAGGATCTCGAGATAATTAATTTTTGGTCACACATGACAGACCCTAACGAAAGTTGCTTAACCTCCGAAATCGCAGGGCTAGGCGATAAACCACTGTGTGCCACCGAGCTCCTAAAAAATATTTACAACCAACTTATTATCAACTTGCGACTTAGACAACTTTAAAGATGCTACGAAAAGTAAATCTATGCTTTTTGACTGAGTGACACCGGTTTTATATCTTCGGCGCTATATCCATAGTCCCTACTTATTTTAGAACAATTAGCATTTGCTACCTAAAATTTTTTTAACTGAAGATATTTTTGATACTGGCGCTAGATTAATGTGGAGCATGGAACACGTTCCTTTAGGCACGTTAGGTCCTTTTACTCTTCAAGGATTTTTCTTGTACAACTGACAGCTCATGCCTAATATTATAACATGGCTGTTGACTTTAAAACATAATATGATAAAATTCTAATCTATTTAAAAAGTTATAAAAATCAATAGATTGAAAAACAACTGAACGCATTCGTTGGAATCCGTAACCTAAAATCACAATTTATTGTGAATCAACATAATTATTGTTTCTATCCGTAGTCGCAAGTCTGCCGCCCGCCTAAAACCATCGTTATCTTCCCGGCAGGTGTCTCGCGTGTCGCCATACGGCGCGATACCGTATCGCGATCGTGTAATATCGTGTACGTACGATTATTGCTATACTTCGCTTACGTGTCATGAATGCTGAGGAGTTTCATGATGTTTGCGCCCGATTGCTCTATCTTGTTGTCTACATCTGTTGACGCGCGACAGCATTTGTTTTTTGATGCTCAAAGGACCAAATACAAGGTTCAAATATTATTATGACAATGGCTTTTAAGCTTTCACCATACTAACCTAACCTAACCCAGAATGAGTAAATGCTCACCAAATCTTCTTGGGTGGTTTAGAATTTGGTGATCCATCTTTTACAAGTTTTGGATAACAAAATGTTTTTTTTTGGTATACTAAAGTATTAATTCCCTTTGTGTTTGATGTTCATATATGACAATGGCTTATAAGAAGTTAGAATTAAACTTTTGTCTAGTTTTTCTGATGGTAAGGTCAGAGCGGGGAAGACCGGCATATAATTTGATAAGTTGAATGGTTTTTAGCATATCTCATAAATTTATAAACTTATCACTATTCCTCATATATAGGAAGATAGAGCAATTCAAAAACTACAAAGGACAACTAGATAAAACAATATTACGATACAATTTCAAAACAAAACAATGGTTTTTTAAAAACGCAGACGCAGACGGTCTTCCCCCGCAATTTGGGGCAAGTCCGTCTACCAGCAATATTATCAAAAATAAGACGTTTATACGGATCTATTTATTACTATGTACTTCTTCATTGTGTAATTATGGCATTTAAAACTTTATTTTATCTCTAATTAAGGTTTTGATTCGAATAAATGGCATTTAACATTTTCAGGGGTAAGACCGTCATAGAATAGAGTTCAGGGGTTCTAAACATTTTAGATTCTGTAGGTACCTATCCGTCTAATATTTTTCAACGGTATATTATGGCTGGTGTACGCAGTGACAAAAACCGCAGGGCATGTATGAAAAGATTGATGGATATGATTGAAGCGAAAGAAGTGTGCAAGGATCGTAGCAGGTGGCGATCCATAGTCTCTGCCTACCCCCATGGGAAACAGGCGTGAGTGTATGTATGTATGTATGTATGTATATTATGGTGGTAAAATTTATGATGAATGTGACAAATTACTTTAAAATCATGTTAAGAAAAATAATAACCCAGAATCAATTCGTTTTTTTAGTATGTAAGAACTAAAGTAACAACCTTAGAGATTCATTCAAACTTATATTTCATAAATAATTTCAATCTTTAATGCACACACATTTCTATAAAAAATCAGTATTTGTATCACGTATTTAAAAAACAATAAAATCAACATTTTATGTTTTGAGATCATTAATGTAAGCTTCTTTAAAACTTATGTAAATTGTATTAGCCTGATGTCATAAGCATAACAAATCACAAAATTATTATTGGACATAGTATTCGATTTCGACATAGTAAGTGGGAATGTTTAGAACCTCTGACTTGAGGCAAGACCGGCATATGACGAACTTGCCTCTCTTATGCTGTACGGACTTCCCCAATCTTATATTTTGAGGTTAGCAAACTAAATTGGCAAATAACTCCATAAATTATAGCATTATTCATATTTCAATCAAATAAGAAGCTTTAAGATATCATGTTTAGAAGCATCTCACCTCTTACTACCATTCAAGCACTTTAAAACTCACAGATAATTAGATTTTTCTAAGAACCTTACACTCACGCGGTGAGTGAAAAAATTGACCTAAATTAAAATGGCATCTATGAATGTTAAAGGCCTCGTAGCGACATCTATTATAAAGATGTAGACCCGTTATGAAATATTGTTTATGGGACTTAACTAGATTGCGCTACTATGCTAGAATCGGGTTTTAGATGGACTGTTTAGTCTTACCCCCTAGACGGTCTTCCCCGCTCTGACCTTATTTGTTTTATGATGCTCGAAGGACCAAATACAAAGTTTAAATACCTGTGACAATGGCTTATTAGAAGTTAGAATTAAACTTTTACCTTTCGGTCCAATGGCATTTGTTTTTAATACTCAAAGGGCCAAATACAAGGTTCAAAATATATGACAATAGCATAGAAGAAGTTAGAATAAAATTTTTACATATTTGTTTTGATTGCATTTGTTTTCTGATGCTCAAAGGACCAAATAAAAAGTTCTAAGTTCTAATATGACAAAGAATTAAATTTTTATCTATTTGTTTTATCTGATGGCATTTTTTGGCTTACGTTTAAATTATCACCATACTAACCTAACCTAACCTAACCCAGAATGAGTAAATGCACACCAAATCTTCTTGGGCGGTTTAGAATTTGGTGATCCATCATTTACTAATTTTGGATAACAATTTTTTTTGGTATTCTAAAGTATTAATTCCTATTGTTTTTTGATGCTCAAAGAACCAAATACAAGGTTCATATATGAAAATTGGGTTATAAGAAGTTAGAATTAAACTTTTATCTAGTTTTTCTGATGATATTTGTTTTTTGATGCTCAAAGGACCAAATACAAAGTTCAAATACCTGTGACAATGGCTTATAAGAAGTTAGAATTAATTTTTTATCTATTTGTTTTGATGGCATTTGTTTTTTGATGCTCAAAGGACCAAATACAAGGTTCTTAGTTCTAATACAACAAAGAATTAAATTTTTATATATTTATTGTCTGATGGCATTTTTTTGGCTTATGTTTAAACGATCACTATACTAACCTAACCTAACCCAGAATTAGTGCTCACCAAATCTTCTTGGGTGGTTTAGGATTTGGTGATCATTTGCTAATTTTGGATAATAATTTATTTTTTGTTTTATTCTCTTTGTTTTTTGATGCTCAAAGAACCAAATACAAGGTTCAAATATAACAATGGCTAGAAGTTATAAATTTAACTTTTATCTATTTGTTCTGATGGCAGTTGTTTTTTGAAGTTCAAAGGACCAAACACAAAATTCAAATATTACAATTGCTTATAAGAAGCTGGTATTAGGTAATCTTTTATCTATTAGTTCCGATGACATTTGTTTTTTGATGCTAAAAGGACCTTAAGTACCTATTTATACAAGGTTCATTTATGAAACAATGGCATAAGTTAGAATTATTAAACTTCATCTGTTAGCTCCTGATGACACATTTTGTTTTTAGATGTTATACCTAGTGGAACTATGTTCTGTCTTATCTGTGAAGATTAGATCTTTTACATTAAAATTATAGATGGATATGATAATAATATATACTTCTAGTTGTATAATTTTATTATGATGTTTTAGTATGACCTCTTAATTATTCATATTTACATTGTTTCTGCTTCAAAGCCTTTAGATTCCTTCCTTAATTACATTCTCTCAAAAGTATCAAGCCCAAGAAAGTTACCGCGTACAGTCGACAGCAAAACAAACAAAACACAAACAGCAAAAATGAGTCTTATGGCAACGTGATAAAGTTTAAGAATTCCGTAAGAAAGGAAATAAGTCTCTAGAGGTTTTTAGGCTCGATCCTAATTAAAACTGACGAGTGTTTGACACCGCAAAGATGGAAACTTGGGCGGTTTTATTTGACAAACGGCGGGTGAAGTTGATTAGGCGAATTACTTTATTGTTTGTAAGTCCTGATTGTGCGTGTGTGAAATCATCCTTAGGGGCGTTGTTGTCAAAAGACTTAGGCCCGTATTTATAAACCGCTGTCAATGTTGAGAGCTATCTTGAGATCATTCTTGAAATGCTCTTCTTATATGAACAGCATCTTAAGTATGATTTCAAGATAGCTCTCAACTTTAACAGCAGTTTATAAAATATGGGCCTTAATATGTGGGAGTCTACGTACTACTAGGTAATTTGAAACTTATTAAAATCTAAGTATCGGTAAAAACTAAAAGATCTGCATTTTTTATGAATTTTTATTAAGACCTAATAAGCGTTTCTAAAATAACTAAACTTTTCAGGTAGGGAAATTAAAAAAAACCTAAAATTGAAACCAATTCGATATCTACATACAAAAACTTTGATAAAAACAAGACATTTTCAATTATTTTCATATCATGCGATAGAAGGTCCTCTTCAGTTACTCTATGAAAAATCAAAAATAATATAAGAAAATATGAAACGATTTTCAACACTTTTTTACATAGTATTATACCAAAATATGCACCATGGCTCAAACCATAAAAAGCACCCCGCTTAATCTTAACTTTTACGCAATTTTAACAAAACTGGTGACCAGAAAGGATGGTCGCACCCCTTTCAGGAGGGTTTCAGGTAGGGTTTCCAAATGTGCTAGCGCGAACTCTGAGACAAAACGAATAAGACAAAAGAAGAGACTGTAAGCAATCTTGACATGTCTTTTCATATTAGTGACTCTGTAAGCTGTAGGTAGACCTCGCGTTTGTGACATTTTTGAACATTTTTCGAAATGGCTGATTTTTTTTCGAAAAATTTTGAAATGTTTTGAATCGTCAATAAAAATCTATATGATTATCGAACTTGCTCACAAAATTTCACAAGAATCAGTTGAGAAACGCGACTTGTCAGACTGGCGTTTGAGAATCCCGGTGAATCCTGGCTTCCTGGCAACCCTAGTTTCAGGAGGGGCTGAAACCTTGTTTGGTCATGATAAAGCGCAGATTTCGTACGTGAGTCTTGTTGACCTGTTCAAGATATTTGTTATATTGTTGTTGTACCTATATAATTATCACAACCCTATTGGGGTTTTTGTTGAAGGTAAATGTAACAACCCATTTGGGTATTTTGTTGCAGGTATATTGTAGAGTTTATGATTCTTGTATGATGAGTCACACTTTATTCAATTGTTATGTACAGGATGTTTGGTTATAGCCTTATAAAGCCGAATATAGGGTACCAGTAGTACCATGAATAAAATCCTAAAATTTTATTATAAACCCTAAAAACCACAACTTTTTTATTTTTATTATATATTTTAGGGTAGTATTTAATCGGGTAACAATAAATTCCCATTTTGGGTATCAAAAATACTGAATATAGCGTACTGAAATACTAAGTGGGCGACGGACCGAGGGCGACTACAGATAATGAAAATGGGTGACTTTAAAATACAAATTGGGTAACTAGTTATTCAGAACGGGCGACTCTTTTAATAATTAATTTATAAAAAAAACATACTAACATAGCATTTTTTTTTAATTTTGCTGAAAAGTGTTTAGATCGGTTTAGTTTTGGAGGAAGAAACAGGGAACTACGAAACGTTGATTTTGTCAACTTTCTATGGGGTTTTCTTAATTCTCTAGCTAGACCGTGGTTTTTCCTCTTAGCAAATTGTTTCTTTTTATTTATATTTCTTTCTTTCTCTATACATTACCTATCGAAAAAGACATTAAAAGAAAAAATCTACACTGCGTAATATTGTTTCGTTTGTGTTTTCTAAATATTCGTAATATTTAGGTAGGTAACAAAACAGATCTCAAATCTCCGAGCCGGTTAAAAGATGATGCGTGCCCGTTAACCGTAGCTTTGCTCCTCGTTAGTCCCCCTACAAATTGAGACACGAGTGGGTCCGCCCCTGGGGGTCCGCGCTGAAGGGTTGCGGTGTTGCGCGCACCATGTGACGGGTTAAGGTGAGACTGTTTAGTTTTATCGTTCTGAGGTTTTAAGGAAATTTGAGGAATTTTGAAAGAGGATGAAAATTAGGTTTGTAAGTTGTTACGAGAGTTAAACATTTTGTGAGACAATTGTTTAAGAGTCCATAATAGGAAAACATGGTTTGGGGGGTCATAGTCACACCGGTGTGACCACGGGTAAAAAAAAATCCCGTAGTCACACTGGTGTGGTAAAACGGTGTGACCACGGGTCGGCCGGGATTTTATTTATATAGAAAACGTAAACTTGTAGCCATAAAAAAATAATACAACAAACTAGCGATTCTCCAGTTGCTACAAATATTAAATTGCATAATATGATCCTCACAGATGACTGTTTTTTAGCGTAAATAATAGCGGAAACGTATTGAATTCTACATCAAAATACACTTTAACGTACTGTGAAGTGAATTTGTTTCATTAACTTTTATTCAAGAAAGATTATTGTGATAATGATGAAAAAACAACAATAAACATTATTTTCCTCTCTTTACTTAAAAAGAAAAAGACAGAGACAAAATGTTCCAGCGTAAACTTGGTTTCTGAAACTCCGAAATATGTCGAGTACTAATATAGTTTTCACCCGTAAACTACAGGGTGATATCGAAAACAGTCGACAGATTTTGTGGTAACGTTTAGACCGTCAAACTGAACAACTTCGTCTATGGGACCAACTTAATCAGAGCAAAAAAATAAACAACATTTCCATTCATTTTGGTCGAGTATCTATTGACGTTTTCTATGGAACAGCTGAATATTTTTTTTGCTCTGATTAAGTTGGTCCCATAGACAAAGTTGTTCAGTTTGACCACAGTATATATATAAGTTTTTTCAAACAGTAAAGGAGCTCCATAGAAACGTTCGAATTTGACGGCTGACGTCACTCTAAGAGCTCTAAGCAAAGTTCGCAGTACTTTGGACAGGGTTGTGACATCGCGTCGCAGTTGTTTCCATAGCGTTCGCGTGAAAATGCCAACCCTAGCGGTCCGACGGAGTGTAATGACAAAAGGGCTTAAGTGACGTTAGCTTCTCTACTGTTTTGAAAAAACTTATATATATACTGTGGTTTGACGGTCTAAGCCACACCACTAGTGGCTCCGTGAGCTGTAGACCTCGCGAAAAAATAAAATAAAATTTCGCCATGAAGTTTTCAAAGCACACAGTAGGTACGTGAGTATTGCAGCTAGATGGTGCGTCTAATTTTGATCATTTTTCAAAATGGGTGAGTATTTTTTTTATGAATTTGGAAAAATTGGCTTGACTGAACAGTTATATATTATTATAATTATCGAACCTACTCACAAAATTTCACCAGAATCTGTTGAGAAATTCAATCTGTTGAGAAATCAAACAGCCGGAAAGCTGGAATGAAATATGGTTTTTTACATATCTCCGTCATTTTAACAAATTTCGAAGAACTGTCTCAACAAAAAATCTATATATTTATCAAACTTGCTCACAAAATTTCACCGAGATCGGTTGAGAAATGCGACCTGTAGAGGAGAACAGACATCGCCGGAAATACGAACTGAAATTTGAATTTTTTACATTATCTCCGCCATTTACAAAAAAAATTAAAAACTGGCTTGACATAAGAAATCTATACATTTTAAACTTGCTTACAAAATTTTACGAGAATCGGTTGAGAAATGCGACCTGGAGAGGAAAACAGACAGCACTGGAAAGCCGGACTGAAATATGGATTTTTAACATTTCTCCGTCATTCTGAATAAATTCAAAAAACTGGCGTGACAAAAAAATTCTATATTATTTTCGAACCTGCTCACAAAATTTCACGAGAATCGGTTGAGAAATGCGACCTGTAGAGGAGAACATCCAGCGTCAGAAAGCCGGGCTGAAATACATTTTTCTTACATATCTCCACCATTACGAAAAATTTAGAAAAACTGTCTCAACTTGAAAAAATCTATATGATTTTCAAACCTACCCACAAAATTTCACGAAATTCGGTTAAGAAATGCGACCTGTAGAGGAGAAAAGACAAAGCCGGAAAGCTGGACTGCAATATGTTTTTTTTACATATCTCCGCCATTTTGAAAAAAATCGAAAAAGAGGCATGACAAAAAATTCTATATCATTTTCAAACCGACCTGTAGAGGAGAACAGACAGCGCTGGAAAGCCGAAAAACCTGTTTTTTTAACATAACTCCGCCATTTTGAAAAATTGAAAAAATCTGGCTCGACAAAAACATTCCATATAATTTTCGAACCTGCTCACAAATTTTCACGAGAATCGGTTGAGAAGAGAACATACAGACATACGAAAGATTTTTTGCCCAAGCTGAAGCAGAGACGCTTTGCTCGCACTTCGTGCTCGCTCGGTCAATAAAATTTGTCGTCTGTTCAAAAAAATCACCCTGTATTAGTACTCTACCAACATGATCCTTAAGTTTACATTCAGGGTCAATAACCCCTAGTCCTCCTTTTCTTTATTAGGTACGTGGTCACCGTAGCGCTCGCAAAGCGCATACAAAGAGGCTGTGTACAGATTTCCCGCTGTAACGCGCGCCTTTTCATAATAATTGTTATTTTACCATGAAGGGCGGATATGCGCTGCGTAATGGAGACGCAAAGGTGTTTGTGTACGCTGTGGCAATAATGGGGTTGGATAAGATTTTGTCTTATTGTATCTAGGACTTACACTCTACATTTTTGCGGTTTTATACAAGAGCTTTTTGTGTTTACAATAATATTTGATGTTTTATCTTATGTCGTAGGATATTCGTACAAATTGGATCTTTACAAAAAAACCGACTTCAAAAACCTGCCTCTAAAAAGCAAGAAATAATATTCAAATCATTAGATACGCATTATCATTGTTATAATAACAACACGTCTATTGAAGTCGGGTGGGGCTGGAGTACAACTTCCTTTTTTTATTCTAAAAGCCCCACCCGACTTCAATAGACGTGTTGTTATTATAACAATGATAATGCGTATCTAATGATTTGAATATTATTTCTTGCTTTTTAGAGGCAGGTTTTTGAAGTCGGTTTTTTGTTTTTTAAAACAATTTTTTTTTTTTTAGTGTAAGTACCTTCTATATTAGGTATATTATTGGGTAGAAAAATCGGATCAGCAAAACGTGAGATATTCGCGGAGAAACATACATTCATACAGGTCAAACTGAGAGAGAACCTTTTTTTTGAAATCGGTTAAAAAGACTACACTAAAAGTACCCCTTTCCCAACAAAAAGAAACATCTAATTCGGTTCATAAATAATAAAGTCGTCATGTTAGTTGATGCAAAATCATAGTATTTTCAGGATTTCTCGAAAACTACTGAACCGATTTAGAAAAAAAATAAATGAGACCATCTCGCAAAAAAACTCAATCGAACAAAAAAAGAATCATCAAAATCGGTTCATAAATGACGAAGATATGCGCGAACAACGATAAAAAAACATACAATCGAATTGAGAACCTCCTCCTTTTTGTGAAGTCGGTTAAAAAGTCTTAGTATGATTGCAAAAAACCGGATGATTAGAATCTGAGAATTTTTTTTGCCATCGTCCGTGTAATGTTTAGGATTTTTACAGAACAGCGTATCTAGGATAAATCGCAAATGACCATCACTTTGAGGGCGCTGATTGGTTGACGTCAACGTTATGGATTGACGGCTCCTCTGATTGGCTGACAGCTACTTATAGTCCTTTAAGAAGAGTACCTAATGTTCGACCAATTATTAAATCTAGTCTTAGATAATCCAATCACCATTCAAGTTTCCAATTGTCCTAAACATACTGGGATTTTTACAAAGATCCTAAAAGTTGTACTGACTTTTGCGAAAATCTATCTTAGATTCAAATTATCCGGTCCTTAACAATCGACCATACGATTTTTGCAAAGATCTGGTTTATACGTTTATCCAACGACATATAATACACGTTAAGTAAATAAATTAAAGAAAACTAAATATACCTTTTTTAGCTTAGAGATAAGTTTCTGGTGTTACCATTGTAGTATTAAGAAGGATTATAAATATTTTCTATGTAATTATTTTCGTCAAAATATCGATAGAGAAAGAAATGACAGATTAAAATACGATCAAACGAATTGATCGACTAAAATTAATTTGGACGTAATGTCAGTTTCAAATTTGCAAATTACAATCAATCAGACTCTTCTAATCAAATCTATCTTGAAATTAAATTAAGAGCTTGGACAATAAATTACGAATTGTGGCTGAGACTTAAATTAATACAGAGATCTTTAAAAATAATACTTGTTATTATACTTTATAAATAATAATATTATTCACGTACTATATCGGTTACTTTTTTCGACATATTTTTTTTGGAATTTTGATGCTCATTTCCACCTGGAAATGAATGTCAAAATCCGGAATCTGAAACCTATGAAACTGGCCCTTAATGTTTTAGGGTCATTTTCGTAGGTTCCGGATTCCGGATAAGTAAAAAAATTAAGAGGATTGATAAGCAAGCGGTCTCCATACCTTCAAACGGCAATAACGTTTTCCATCTTCTTAACTTTCACCTACAATAATGATGTTTCAGTATGTTGTTATGATGCATCTAAGTTTGGTATGTACGTTCTGATTTTTTATATATTTAAAAAATATTGGCACCTTTTTGTTTTGTGCGAAATCAGTAAAGTGCAAATATTTCAAGTACCTACCTAATGCTTAGGCATCACTACAACTTACTGAAAATCATTGCCCGAGGTGAAGGGGGAAAACATTATCCCCTTTTGCATGGAGACCACTTGCGTCACAATCCTCATCTAACTTGACAGATAATTCCATAGCATTTCATTCTTTTACATTTTTAAATTAAACCAGAATATAGTGTTATCCGGGGTTTTTTTTGGCACCATTTATTCTAGTACGGTTTGGTGTCTATTTTAATTATTTGAATATTGATTCATAGTGGATATTGTGTCTTAAAATTGGTGCAGTTTTGTGGTTCAAGTGTCTACGCAACTGAACAATATGTGGGATAATAGAAATAGGCGCGATCTTGGTTGTGTGAAGCTGAGACTTTATTGTAATGGTAGCTACCTCGGCAGAACTTACCGAGTAAACTGTCTTGATATACTTGTTGCCAAATGCTCCAAGCAGCATTAGAATGCAATGCACCCGCATTCTAATGTAAACTTAAACTAAGGTTTTGACCTACCACTGAACTATTAAACACTTGACACTGGCAAAAATTACTTCCAAGAGGAAAGTAGATTGCCAAAATAAAAATAGAAGAAGAAGAAGTGTTTTCCGGAACTTCATTCTGTTTGTATGAACCTACTTAATAAACTGCACGAATTCTCAAATTCTAAACTGCAGTAGAGTTGTTTACCAACAGCTCTCGAAATCGAACTTGGCAAATTTATTCGTGCATCCGTGCCGTTTGCAGACAATATTAACAAAGAGACGCGGCTCCATAATGTATGCCGGGCGACACATGCGTCCAAGTGGCTGCGCTAAACTGCGCCGGGACTAATGGAAACGGTCTTTAAAAAAATAGAATACGAAGAAGGTCGTAACTTTTTCTGACGAAAAGTTATTGATGAACCGCTTGTGATATTTTCACAGATATCACTGAATATAGAGTAAAAATCATAACCCTCCTTTTTGCTTCGCTGTAGTTGGGTAAAATTTTGAATTTATGATCTCACACTAGATTAATAACACATAGCGTCGCTTATATTACAAAACCGCGAATATATGCGATTTTCTAACTCTAAAGGAGAAACAAAAACAATTATATTTTCTGCGTAACAATGAAATAAAATCAAATTCGCGGTGTTGTAACAAAAGCGACGATATTTATTTATTTATACATTTAGTACACACAATGTTGAAAGAAATGGTAGTGGACAGAAGAAAAGTACAAGGGCACAGCTTATTTCATATTGAAATCTCTTCCAGCAGGCCCGGAACAGGAAAAGACATTTAAAAAGGCAGTCTGTGTGTAACTCTAAGAATACTCGTATACATATTATCACACATAATACATAAACATAAAAATAAACTTACACATTTACTTAACTAAGATAAATATAAATAAATACGTATAATCAAAATAAGAAAGGAAAGCTGTTGTAAATAAAGAATAAGGCAGAGTTAAGTGGAGGAAGATAGATAGTGCTCTTTCAGTCGTTTTTTAAATAATGAAATGGTGCTACAATCTCTGATTTGGGCCGGCAGCGAATTCCACAGACGGACGGCATGAATGGAAAAGGAATAAGAAGCAAAGTCAGTTTTATGGGAGGGGAAATTTAGAAGCGATTTGAGATGAGATCTGCACTGGGAATCGGGTGAATGACAGAAAGAAAAGCGATCACGGAGGTATGGTATATGTATAATGAAAAAAAAAATTGCCCTGTGCCACTATGCCTGTGCTGAGGTTATAATGACACAGCCACAGGAAAAAAAATGCACAGCACTGGAAATTAACGTTGGCGCTGGTAGCAATTTACATAGTAAAAATTATGGAAATTATTAACAACATCGTTTTTAATTAATAACTAATAAAATGGCACATCAGTGAAAAACTACAAATTGGAGGTCATTTTACGATTTTTTTTATCAAGAAAATTTTTAGCTACCCTGTTATATCAATCACATAAGTAACTGAATACTATAATCTACTTTCTAAATTGTTTTTTTGGACCGATAAATCAAGTAATACTGTGTGAAATCTTTGTTCAAAAATGTATATTTGGCGTTGTACGGCCCCAGCTTAAGTCTGTATGTATATTCAAATCATGTTCCATTTTTATTTCAACACTTATTCATGATCGAAACCACTCTGCGCGAGCCATTATGGAGGTGAATTCTGAAATTTTTTCATAAATTACACACTCAATAGATTTAAAGACCTTCATATAAAACGCGCAATAAATACCTCATTATTCCAATAAAAACGACCTGTAAAACGGATCGGTATTTTTACTGAACCCTATGAACTATGTTGTGTGTGAACACGTTAATAGCTTCATATGCCATCGACGAATAAAACGTATCCGTTAAAACGGACCTGTAAAACAGACCGCTATGTGAACAGGCACTTTAGAGAAAACGCCACGGTCGAGAGAACTGAAAAATTCCTATAGGAAGTTGACAAAATCAACGTTTCGTAGTCTCAGGTATAAGCTTCTTGCTCCCCTATTTCCTTCTCCAAAACTAGACCGACCTAAATACTTTTTTCATCAAAAAGTAAAGAAATGTTTTGGCTGTGTTCTTATGTTTTGATTTTTTTATATAATCTCGTAAAATTGGATTACTGGCTAAACAATGGCAATTTTTTTTAAGTTTTGAGGATGAATATCTTTTTTAATAATTTATTTATGAAAAAAGGGAAATCATAGGAACACAGCCCAATCCTTTCTATTTATTTTATTCAAAAAAAGTATTTAAATCGGTCTAGTTTTGAAGGAGGGAACGGGGGAGTACGAAACGTTGATTTTGTCAACTTTTTATAGGTTTTTTTCAATTCTGTCGACCGTGCTATTTCCTCTTAAGTCTACACTAGACCTATAGACGTGATCGCGATGGTGAAATGATCGGCACAGATGTGAACCGACCCTTACAATCCTTTTTCCCTATTCTACCTAACTTCAATAATCAAAACACAAATAGCACAACGGTTTTGTCACGTAAAAGCTCATGTGTAACCATTTCAGAGGCTTCACTGTTTCAGAACAACCGAATCATAGTAAATACGTAATGCTTTTCACTGCAAACGCTACGCTATTACGGTAGTCACAAAATGAATTCAACTTACTACATCCAAACTCACTCCAAAATCCGACAGTCAACCAATTTGATCCTTAATTCGAAGTTTATACAGCTCAAAATTGAACTACTCCACAGTTTGTTTTACAGGACAATGTAGCGAAGTTTCCAGTTAATGGAATTGGTGGTTTATGTTCTGGTGATAAAGTCGCGTTTGGGTGTGATGGCCGGTGTTTTCATGAGTTTAGAGTCGGTCAGCGGACGGGCGACCGTTTCGTTGTCCGCTCAGTGGATACGGAGGAGTATTGATCATAGAGTTGTACGATTAGTTTAATTTGTTTTCAAACTTGTCTAACTTTGTATCGAGTCACTATTCGATAGTATTTTACACTGTGCAGACATTACGTTGTTACAAATGACCTCTATTTTTTATTAAGCTCGATAATAATACTGTCAAGAAGTAGCAAATACTAGATAAAAAAATAAGAAACAAATGTATGCTTATTTACTTTCTTTCTCTAATTTTTCAGATCCGATGTATAATCAGCTTTGGGCGGTAAATAGATGTAGGTACCTAATGATATTATTATATTTCTAATAATTATAACGATTGCAATATAGAAAATGTCTTAGCTACATATCGGTTGCGACGTGTCGATCGCTGGTTGTTGATTTTTCACGAGTATGTTTTTTTAATTATTTATGAAAATAAATTCAGAATGTTGGGCACTTTTCTGTTAATATTTTCTAATCACGTACTCGATTTGAGCTAATTCGATTGCCACAATTTCAGTCATTTTAGTACCAAGCAAGGTTTTGGCAATAGGCAATAGGTACGAAGCAACATAACCATAAAATAGAATTTTATTTATTACGCTCCATAAACATTAAAGAGACAAAAAGACTTGTTTACTTCTTAACTTAGAACAAAAGAAAAACGGGCTAAAAACATTTTATTATAACACTTTTAGAGTTTTTTGTACAATGGTCAAGACATTTTACCCTTTCTCTTTTAGGATAATACCTACTCTATAGTATTGGTTTCACGTTCTATTTTACTTTGGCAGTGTACTCTTTGGTTTGTGTTTTCTTTATATAAATATTAATAACCTACACCGGCCGTTTGTTGTATATTTGTACAGGATATATGACCAGGCAAGATATACGAGCGGAAACAATTTATTGCTTGTGTTATCAATTCTATGGGGTAAAAAATGGGTAACTTCCTTTACCTTTTTCTCTATGCGTAAGATTTAGGTTTGACGGGTTGGTATAAAGCCAGAACTTTAAGTTCTTGGTATAAACTTAATAACCCTGGCTGAAAAGTTCTTAACAATCTTCTGCAAACTTAAATAATAAAATTTATATTCTAGAGTTTCACATAAATTTAGATGCTTGATGACTTCATAATATTTTTTTAAGGAAATCAGATGTTAGTGCCTATCTGTAGTCTGTCAAATAGGTAAATAGAATCTTTTCTTTTAGTTATATTGTTAATATTTTATTAATGTTGAGAAAATGTATGCCTATGCCCTACAGTCTTGGTTATCAAACAAAATAGTAATTATTTTATTATTAAATAAGCTATTATTGTAACTGAAAAGTTCACAAAAACAAAGATCTTTCATAGAACTGTACCATTACTTTAAAAAGTTTATTATTCTGTACAATACCAAGCAATTAAGCATGCCATCCTTAAAAAGAGAGGAATGAAATGACGTCGAATAATGAAACCGACATAAAACCAAAACAAAGGATCATCATTTTCTATTGCCATTTTCCATCGTGAAAATGTTTTGATGAAGCGACGCCGGCGACGGCAATTCCCGGGGGCTGTGGGGGTTAAAAGAGGGGGGGAGAGAAAAAATGAAATGGAAATAATGATAAAACCGTCGACATGTCGGAGGGGCGTTTGATTCGAGAGTTTACCGTTTCAGCGGAGTGAGACAAATGGACGGATGACGTACGCGGAAATATTGTTTGAAAATTATGAAACAAATGACGATCGTTATTGAATTTGTAGAACACCTTGATAAAATAAAACGAAAATTATTTATAGGTTGGCTAGCACCAAAAAATTCTTAGGATAGAAGTATAACTACATTTCATTTAGGAATAGCTTCATGCCTTTTTCAGCACACAGAGAAACAAATGACACGCCATGTTCGGCGAATCATTAATTGCCTATAAAATATAAACAGCGGGGCTACTCAAACGGCCACTTTTCTATCCGTTCGCTAACTTAAAAATTAAAAATAAGCCATAAACACCAAAATAACGTGTCGTAGGCTTGTCGACTCCATACAATACGACAATGTCTGTGATTTACATAAACTTGCGACATCTGACTTGATCATTAATTGCTTATTTTTAAGATTAAAGTTAGCGAACGAATGGAAAAGTGGCCATTTGAGTAGCCCCCCTGAAGTAGGTACCCACTAATTTCGTTAGGATGTACTAAATTGCTGGTATATTGAACTGTATATTTTTAAGTATGTTCCTATTGCATACAAAATTACATAAGAGCATCTAAATACTATAGAAAAAATACTAGATAAAAGTATAATCATCTTAATTTAATAAAAATAGCATTGTGAAAAATTTCATAACTTAAGAGCAATTAATTAAAGTTAAACTCTTTTGTTTCAGTGAGCAACGGCGCTCTAAGCGCATGCGCAGCGCAGTCGGGAGTAGATAAGGACGGGAAGAAGAAGCACACGAGGCCAACCTTCAGCGGTCAGCAGATCTTCGCGCTGGAGAAGACCTTCGAGCAGACCAAGTACCTGGCGGGCCCGGAGCGGGCAAAACTGGCGTACGCGCTTGGGATGACAGAGTCGCAAGTAAAGGTACGTTCAAACATATTAACATCATTATAAATGTGAAAGTTTGTGGGTTTGGATGTTTAGATGTTTGGATGTTTGTTCCTCATTCACGCAAAAACTACTGAACGGATTTGGTTGCAATTTAGCACACGGATAGTAGATAGCCTGGATTAAAACATAGAATACTTTTTATCCCGATATTCCCACGGGAACGGGAACCACGCGGGTGAAACCGCAGGTGGCCGCTAGTTTTAAATAAAGAAAATCAAGTCGTCTCTCAAATACACCTAGTTTCGGCGATTGGGATGTTGTCGGTCGCTTTGTACTTGTACGGACTTACTTATATACCATAAATACACCAATCTATAGGTTCTTCCAAAGATCTTTCAACGAAACAGTGTATGACCGGCACTTGGCAAGAAAAAGATGAGACAAAAGATGCACAGTAGCTAGAAACACTAAACTCGGCGCATCTTTTATCTCATCTTTGTCTTGCCAAGTTCTGTGCCGATATCTGTAAAAGAGATTATCCAAACCATATCTTAAGTTACGTAAGTCACGAAAAGAAAAAGGTACTTACCTATTTGAAGGTGAAAACCACCTAGGATTAAAACTAGTGGCTCTATAAGCTGTAGACCTCGCTTTAATATCTCCACCATTTTGAAAAAAAATCGGAAAACTGAATAGACAAAAAATCTATATTACTATTGAACTTGCTCACAAAATTTCACGAGAATAGATTGAGAAATGCGATCTGTAGAGGAGAACAGACGGACAGCGGGACGGACATACGAAAGTCGCTTCGCGCTCGCTCGGTCAATAATAACAAAATAAAATGCTCTTTTTTCCACCTATCGTCGTCGCAGCATGACACAATATCTCATAACGTATCTTGCTTCTCACTTTGCAATTCATTTCAACAATGTACGCGTAATATTATTGGATGAAATTATAACATTTAAGCGATAAAGTATGAGTGACAATATTTAATAAAGTTCGGACAATTAACTTATAGCGGCCGTGACGAGTAGGGTAGCAGCGTCCATGCCGGCCGTAATCCGATTACACAGATTGAAAAGTCAATCACTTAGCCGGGCGGTGCTATCAAACGGTTCGCTCTATTACTTGGGATTAAACGGGCGACATGTGGAGGTATCCACTTTTGTTTTGTTTTGTCACATCTGAGTTTGGCTGTTGATATGGAAATGCTATACACGGTGTTTGGAAATAGCATTGTAAAACTGAATATGGTAGATAGAGTACATGCATGTATACCCGGAAAACCGCTCGTGGCTGAGAAATGTAGTTTTTTTTATTTGTATGGAAAATTGCTAAGTGACAACCCTAGATGGAAATAGACTATTGTTTTCAATGATTAATCCCATCCATAGGCAAGAGCAAAACACAATCTCAGTCTAGGCTTACCATTAGGTATGCTGTAAACTGCATTATGATAAACTAGCGGCCGCCCGCGGTTTCACCCGCGTGGTTTCCGTTTCCGTGATAATATCGGGACAAAAAGTATTCTATGTTTTAATCCAGGCTGTCAACTATCTCTGTGCCAAATTTCAGTTCAGTTCAGTAGTTTTTGCGTGATTGAGGAACAAACATCCAAACATCCAAACCCACAAACTTTCACATTTATAATATTAGTAGGATCATAAAAAGAAAAAAAAAGAAAAAGAAAGTGGAGATTTTCAGGGTTTATAATAATTTTCTGGGGTTGTATGTAAGGCACCATGTTCAGCTTTATAAGGCATTACTAAACATGCTGTATAACATTTATTTGGTGCTTTTATAGAAGCTTAATTACAATGAAAATGCCAAATGGGTCAAATTGTTCCTATGAAAAGTGACCAAAGATTAGCTCTTAATGAAAGATACGAAATGATTTATTAAAATGATAATTGGTTCAGGGTTTCACTAACCGCGAAGTGAAGCTATAAACTCGTAAAAGAACAAAATAACCTTGTATAGCAAGTTTTTTTAAAGCACGAAAGTATTTTGTTCAATATAAAACTGTCATTCTTCAATTAAACCGCACACGCAAAAATAGGCGTAAAAAGACACAATTTTATTTTGAACTAATTAGGGTGTGACACAGCGTCCCCTCGCTAAATGGCCGCTAAGCGCTGAGGGCATTTTTGGGGTGTGGGGACTGGAGTAGGTACCCCACTGCGGTCACGGCTGTTTAGATATTTCGCCATAGCTAAAGGTTATTGAATTTTCTCCTCTGTGTTTGCAGCCAATTTTGCTTTGACTATTTTTGTTGTTTAAACAACAGCCGAGATTTTATTTTTCTTTCCTTTGTCTGTAGTTTCTGTGTTTTGATTGCTTCACAAAGACATTTTGATGGAGCCTTTAGCAATTTTGTAATAAAAGAATCCCTCTGTCAAATTAAATATACAAAAACATTATGAACCTTTTACAAAACAATGATAGAGCGAATCCAAAGTCTTACAGTAATTATAGTAGAGTTAATGATGCGTCACTAATCAAAGTTGAAAAACGCTTTTAGTCAAAAGTCCACGTCAGAAAACATCAACACCCTACTCTTTGTCCCCGGCCGTAGATCATGACTGCGTTAATGTTGGGGTCCAAATTGTATTACAGTAAGTGATACGTACCATTAAGGGGCAACTGTTCAATTTGACTTCACTGAACATTGCTTTAAGTTAGTATCGAATGGCATATTAGCATCTGAACCTTTAATTTTACGGTTTATTAAAATGTCCTATATTTTTGAGCAGTCTTTGCTGGCAAGCGAGGTATGATCATTGACGGACTTACCATTACCACAAAAAATTGTACAACACGTGTTTAACTTAGACACTCTTTAAATGTCATGCTGTCACTTTTTTGACAACATTGTTTGAAAGCAAGCAATTAAACCATAGACATAGAAAAATTTTCGCTGCGCTCAAGAAGACCAACAAAGCGTGGAAAAGAGAAGTAAAATTATACGGACACGGTCTGTGATCAAAAGGGACAAAGAATCAAGTGACAATGTGCCAACATTTTTTACAGTACCGTTACCTTGCAAATGAGCAATCACAGTTTGTTTAAAATATTTGTTAATCCTTATTAGAATTTCAAATTAAGGTATCGTGGAGCCATTGTGTCTTGTGCTCTAAGTAATTGTGATGTGATAAAAAGAAATAATCCAAGTAATATCACTTTTCAAAGGTAAATAAGAATTTGCCATACATTTCTCTAAAAACAAATTTCGTTACATTTATTCGTTTATCGACGAAGAAAACAGTATGGAACATACATAGTTTATTAATTTCCTTTGCCATAATATAGTCATATTTTATGTATGTAAGTAATATTTTACGTATCTCATTACCTAATGTATACATTCGTTTTTCAGATCACCTGGTCATTGACATTGTTGTTCTTTGGCATTCTATTTCTATGAATTAAACAGTGTTTTTAAATCTCTTGTGGTAAGGCCGCATATTTTTGAGTCTGTTTTAGAAATCAGTAAAATTTCGTTTCCCTTTAATATCTGCTCTACATCATCAGATACTTTTCCAAACTCATATAATCCACTTAATATTAACAGACCCGTCATATTTCCTCAAGATCGTACCAAATGAAGCAAACAAATTCAATAACGGCCCCAGATCGCATTGCATGGATTACAGTGAAAGTTGGCGCATGAAATCATGTGGACACAATGTGATTAATGGATCAGACATCAGACGAGCAGTTGCGTTATACGCTAACGCTAATACCATTCTCGATTCTGATTCGGCGATCGTTAGATATGACAGGCGTATAAACATTTCCAATAATTCACATGTTGTTTTAGTGACAGAAAATATGATGATGTCATCGAAATAGATAATGGTACAATGCAAAGCTGAAAAATATATTTGGAATTGAAGTTTTTTTTATTTTAAGTCTTTTTGCTTTTCATTTCAAAGGCTTACGCCCATCTACGGCCCAACTTTAAAATACCGTGTACAAACTTTCCATAAAATTTAAAAATCATTATTCAATTTATTATGAATAATGCAATTGGAATTATTGTGTAATAAAGTCGCCATCACCAAAACCATTTTAATAACAATTCAATGATTTTTATGCGAGTGACGTTGCTCGAGGTACGAAAAATCTCGTAAACAATCAATGCGATCTAAAAATCGATACCAACAAAATATATTATTAATTACTAACATTATTTGTAATGGCAATTCTTGTTTGACTGATTATAACTTTAAAAAAAATAGTTTTTATTAAAACCAGTGAAATGATAAAATATTTTTTTAGATTATAACAGTATTGAACAAGATTAAAATCGATTTAGTAATCGATTCCAATAGAACAATGGCAGCACTATGTACTCGGCTGATCTACTGTCAGTTTGACAATGGTGACAGTACGACGACGGCTACGTCGCATTGTTTGTGTTTTGTTGTTTTGTTTTGTATTGGAAGTGTTTTGCAGTGAGTGTGTATTTCTCGTGCATCCTTTACTTTTTGACCCATTTTACGCTAATGGACTCCGAGTCTCCGACCCTATCCCGAACTTTGGAGTTAGGCCCCGCTATTTTATATAACGATAATCTGGAATGGAAATGCCCACTTGACTCTCCCATGCATTGGATTCTGGAAGCAGCTCTGGTTAGTTTATTCAAAGTAAACAACATTACATTTAGTTAAAATTGACTTCGAGTGACTAAAATGATAAAACAAATGCCTCTGATATGAAAATTGTTGAAATAAATTGTGCCCATACTGACGAAAAAAAAGTCGTTTTATCTAAAAAAGGCGACTTATTTTCATAACCAACATTCAGTTTATTGAGTTTTTGACATGCCATGCTTTCATTTAATACACAATTCGTCTGTGTACACCACGATGTACCGTGGGCCGGAACTTCTATAGACCCATGGGCATGGTCCTTTCAATTTTAACCCATATATGCCCAAGGCTGTTAACGACCCAAAGTCAGTAACTGCCTTTCTTTTATTGTGACCTATTTTAAATAACGTTCGTGAAAATCACAAGTTTTTGCGACCTAAATAGTTCGGGCATAAATGGGATAAATAAACAAGGATCAAACGCTCAAAAATTTGGTCATATTATCGATCTTTTCTTTTACAGTAATTTGATGGAAGTTATAGTGTACTTATATCGGTTAGTGGTAGAGCTTATTTCAAGTCCCAGATGGTGCTAGCCAGGCTCTAGCTACCACCATCTTACCTAAGTCTGACGCCACAACAATAATTTATAAATCGATGTGTTCCGGCAGTTAGAGGTAAGATAGCCAGTTCTTCAGTGTTGAGGATTACGGGTGTAGTGCGCTTCCACCTTCGGCCTAATCGTCACTTAACATCAGGTGAGGTGAAGGCCAAGTCCACTATCCCGATGTCCATAAAAAAATAATGTTCATTACTGATTGTATGAAGTAAACCTATATTATATCCAGTACATGTTACTAGCAACCACGTTAACCTAGACTAGAATCTATATAGGTCCTGGATTCAAAATGCTACGCACAATCGCACACCATTTACGAACGCACTATAATCCTTCGTTGCTAACTAACTGCCCGGACAAATGAGTACTCCCATTCACAAATTGGGCTCAAAAGCCAATGTACAGAGGGTAATTACTTCACCAAGTTAACTGGTTGGAATTCAAAGGATAATGAACTATAAGTTATTGAGTTAGGGCAGTCGTGGAGTGCAGGAGGGGATGGCATGATTCCCTTGTCATACCTCATTTGGCATTCAATAAAATTAATCCCCACGGATGATTAAGGGGAGGGTGCACTGTTTACACATGTGACTCGCACCGGTGTGGCGCATCGGGATAGGAATGCATAATGAAATTAATTGTTGACTGACGACTGTTTATTCAATAACTATGTTTTACGGAAAATTAAATGAGCCTGTTTATTATGAGCTCGTATTTAAACGCATTTATGAGAATTACGGCTGTAGATGTTTGACACACTAGTGTTGCAATAACGCTTATTATTGGCGATTCATATTTATCGTTTTACAGTGGATCATGTATGTTATTTCTTTACGTCTTGTTTTTTTTAACTACATAAAAATAATAGGAACCTATCGATTGGACTTAACCTACTTTAGTAAAGGAGCATTTAAACTGATTGTTTTATTACGTCACATAAAACGAAACTGACCAATCAATTAGCACTTCTCGTATGTACTTCTAAAATGTCTATAGATATATTCGTCACCACCGAGAGCTTTAAAACTTTACAGCTATTATAACACTGATATACAGCCGTCATAACAACGGCTCCGCTTATTGCATATCATAATTCCTTCTCGGGTACTTAAAATGCAAATCTGAGTGAATGTTATCATTCCTTTTATGGGCGTAGTAAAGCTGCATCGAATTAGCTGCGCCATGTTCCCACACTGATGTAAAATGCACACGTTTATGTCAATCTATGGTTTATTATACATTTACTCATCTTCGTTTGGTGCCATAGATCAGTCTTATCTTTAAGTATTAAGTCATTTAAGTAATAAATGGAGTAGACAAATTGTGTTAGGTATAGTTAAGTCATCCAAAGCTGATTTTAGTACACAGTCGCTATTTTCTTAGGCTTAGAACGCACCGACAGGTGCCTAGATTGGTTGGTAACTAGATAGGTCCTTTTTGGTGACCGCACTAGTAGGTGAGTCGCCTTGGTCTCATAAGTAGTCTTTGGTTGTAAGACTCGCGTCTACGATCCAATTCTTTAGTTTTTTAGGGTTCCGTACCCAAAGGGTAAAAACGGGACCCTAATACTAAGGCTCCGCTGTCCGTCTGTCTGTCTGTCTGTCACCAGGCTGTATCTCATGAACCGTGATAGCTAGACAGTTGAAATTTTTACAGATGATGTATTTTTGTTGCCGCTATGACAACAAATACTAAAAACAGAATAAAATAAATATTTAAGGGGGGCTCCCATACAACAAACGTGTTTTTTTTTTGCTGTTTTTTGGTACGGAACCCTTCGTGCGCGAGTCTGACTCGCACTTGGCCGGTTTTTTTTATATTTTACATCATTTTTCTACAAGGTTATTATTATATAAAAACAATGATTAAATCAGTTTTTTTCGCCTTGTAAGTAATATGATTATCCAGCATGCACAAAAAGATTTTAATCAATCCCAAAGTGCTAACACACAATTAAGTCCCATTTCTGTGATTAAGAAAATGTTTATGCTCTAAAATAGAATGACAAACGGCGCGTGTGCCACCCTAATGACACCATAGATAAGATAAACTGCACTTTAAACTCATGTAGATGACTATTGATATCGCTAGGGTACCCAGAGAGGGCAGCACCGAGCATATTAAATTATTTTGATGGATGACACTATAATTTAATTTTAATGTGTTTTGATAAAATAGAGCTTGAATGCTAAATCGTGGAACGATTTTTTTGTGTTTTTGAAGCAGTAATTTGAATACAATTTGATATCGTTGTGTGGTGAATTTTAATGGCGTTGCAATTTTAGATAGTGACGCTGCTTTAGTTGATTGATTGTTTTTTATTATTTTTTTACTGAGAGTTTTTTAACCGATTAATCGGATTCATTTTTTATGCTAATGACTCGTAAGAATTTTGCTCGCCTTGTTAGATAACTGTTATATTATGTTTCGAAAGTAACACATTATAAAATAATTATGATCGTTATCATCTGATTTATTTAGCTTAGGATTAATCATAGGATAAATGAAGCAGTTCTAAATCTCTTTTATAGATCTATAGAATTAACAATAGTAAAATGTAGTAGGTAATGGAAATGCGTGTAAGGAGAGAGTTTTTATTCCTTCATTAATATTGCTAACGAAAAATGCTGAAAATTCCCCTTGTTACTCGGAGATAACCATGGCCATATACCTAACTGATTATCTGTGAAGATTTTTCCTCCAATATAACCAGTTATCTCTTAGGAATAGGTTTTCCTTACACATAACTAATTATTTTAACAGTTATCTGTGAGGAAAATCTATTCCTAAAAGATACTGGTTATATTGGAGGAAAAAATCTTCACAGATAACTAGTTATCTGTACCTTGATTACGTAAGGCTGTTGCTAACAATTCTCAATACTCAATACTCAATATTTTATTTGCAACCATAATGTGTGTATAGAGGATGGTACATTTTTATATATAAGAGCATTATGGACCCTGTCGGGCACGCAAAAGGGTAATAAAAGAGAAGAGAGGAAACGCTTAATATAAAAGAAAGCTACATAAAATTAAATCAAATTAAAAAAATAAAGTTGTGAAGATTAAAATGTTAGACAAGACGTTTTGAATTGTTATTGTATTTATTTATAAATTATTTGCTGGTGTTATCAGTTAAATATTCATTTATGCTATAATAACATTTAGATAGTAAATATTTTTTCAATATTTTTATGAATATGGGGTATTTATTTTCGTTAATTATTGATTCTGGCAATTTATTATATATTTTTATTGAAGAGTGAAATGTACTTTTAGATGTAAGTTCAAGTCTGGAACTGGGAATTATTAATTTGTTTTTGTACCGTGTTGGATATTTAGAAGGTATGTCTTGACGTTTAATATAAAATTCCATATGTTTGCGTACAAACTTACAAACTTCTAAAATGTATAAGCATGGCAAGGGAAGTATCTGATATTTTTGAAAATAGGGTTTACAGCTCTCCGTCTCTTCGATGTTGGCTATGATACGGATCAACTTCTTTTGTAGAGTAAGTAGCAACGCCGCATCCGTACTATTACCCCACAGGACCACTCCGTAGGATAGCCAAGCATGTCCATAGGCGTGGTACATTACTATTGCTGTTTCAATATCAGTGGTCTTTTTTACCTCACGGAGCGCATAAGTAAAGCTAGACAGTTTTGATTTAATTTTTTGTATGTGGGCTTTCCAATTTATATGTTTATCTATAACTATACCTAATAACGAGAATTTTTCTACACATTCCAATTTTGTACCATTATAATTATAATCTATGTTCAAAGTTGTTTTTTGCGGTGGGTGAAAAGTTATTATTTTAGTTTTACTTAAATTTATTTTTAAATTATGTTCTTCTAGCCAGTCTGATGTTTTAGTTAGTAAGTGGTTAATATTTTCATTGATATTTTTGTTACTGTCACATGATGTTAATAAGGAAATGTCGTCGGCGAATAGAATACAGGGTTCCTCCATGATCTTCGGGAGGTCATTAATGTAGATTAAAAATAAGAGGCATCCGACTACACTACCCTGAGGAATGGAAGCATTTACTATTTTGCAATCAGAGCGTACGCGTGTGATCTGACCAATATCATTATCAAAGTATTCGATTTCAACGAGCTGGCGCCTATCCTTGAGATACGATGCGAACCAGTTTTGAGCATTTCCGCGGATACCTATATCATATAGTTTGCTTAGCAAGATATTATGTTGTACGCGATCATACGCTTTGGACATATCGAGGAGGATACCTATTCCATATTGTTTATTATTCAATAATGAGACAACTTCTTTAATATATGTATATACTGCCAGTATTGTGGAGCGGTTTTTCCGGAAGCCATTTTGTGAGTCATCAAAAATATTATATTTTTCGCAAAACTTTACCTCTCGATTGAAAACGATTGAAAGCGCAGTTGCATTGCTGCTTTAGTTAAGATAGTTGTCACATTGGTTCTTACTAAAGCAGCGATGTAATTGCGATTTCTGTCAGAGTTGATTGCAACAAAGTTACGTGATTACCCCCCTGGCCATGGTTATCTCCGAGGAACAAGGGTAGGTCAAACTTACAAGAAGCTTTTGCAACTGCTACTGTTCAATAAACGATTGATACTTTTTAAGGTTCCGTACCCAATGGGTAAAAGCGGGAGCCTACTACTAAGACTCTGCTGTCCGTCTGTCTGTCTGTCTGTCACCAGGCTGTATCTCATGAACCGTGATAGCTATAGACAGGTGAAATTTTCACAGATGATGTATTTCTGTTGCCGTTATAACAACAAATACTAAAAACGGAATAAAATAAATATTTAAGGGGGCTCCCATACAACAAACGTGATTTTTGCTGTTTTTTGGTACGGAACCCTTCGTGCGCGAGTCCGACTCGCAATTAGCCGGTTTCTTTTTCATTTTCATTTACTAATCCAATATGAGCAAGTTCTATTATTACATTTGTTACTTGTGTAACCAAACAAATGATTACTGAATTATTTTGAGATCATTATATTATATTTTTATGAACATAAGCAGATAATTCGGAGCGTGCCGGGGATTTCTTAATTATGCCGCCACGTGTTGTGCGACATGTGTAGACATGCGCCTGTGTCGCGCGACAACACTGGTATAGCGCTAATGATGTCATACAAAATGTTAGTGAGGTAAATAATAATGATGATATTTGTTAGTCCACTGACTAAAACACACTTTTTCAATAATTAATTATCAGTTTAGATTTTTTTATTTAAGTATTTTTTACAGTCAGTTACTTTTATCAACAGCTCATACTTAACTATAAGTACTAATACATGCATAAAATTAACTATTATTTGTATACTAGCCTAAATATTAAGTCAATTACAGGAAAACACCGCTTACATGAGAAAAAAGCAACAAATTACATTTGAAAGCTTTTTGAAAAAAAGTAACAAATTACATTTGAATGCTTTTTGAAATGTAATAGGTACGTTTTGTTGTTCTTTAATATTTGATCAAAATATTTCGGTAGTTATTCTTAAGTCATTTTTTAAGAAAAATTCTTAATGTGATATTTTTTCCAATTAAGTATACCTACCAATAACTGGTGTCAATAATGTTTCTTAAACTATTTAGTAATAAATTAAATAAGTAGTTCTGACAGGATGCTCTCGCTTTTCAGAGTTGATGTGTGTGCCTTTACCTTGGCAGAAATATTCGAATTTTGCAGCAAAATTGTCATCATGTTAACATGACAGCATTTGATTATTAGTTGCCTCAACTGTAATCGCATCGCGTACATTTAAAACTGTCCAATTGCCATTTGTCAAAGTAATCGCTCGAACCGATATGTTTATTCATCTATTGACACTTGCCGACAGATATCCGCCTAAATTCCCGGCTAAATCTATTCGACAGACATCGACGGTATTTCCATATACCGCAACCGACAAACCTATTGTTTGATTTTGAAATTTCATCTGAATTTGTAAAGGATTAAGGCTCGTTTTACCGTGCGGTTTGAGGCAATCAATCGATTGTTCTGATGACAGTAGCGAGTGTGCGTTAATCGCTGATCATTAGTCGAATACGTGTTTCAGTTGACTTTTGACGTTTTGTTGCCTTTTGGTTAGGTCAATTAGTGTTTAGGAAGTTGATAATGTTTATTTTTATTTTATCCGTAACGGGAAGTGCTTGGCTTTCACCTAATCTGATGTTAAGTGTCGATAAGGCCGAAAGTGTAAGCGACTACTCGGTATCCTCATCACTGAGCAACTACCTATCTTACCTCTAACTGCCGGAACAAAACAATTTTTAAATTGTTGTTATGGCGTCAGACTTAACTAAGATGGTGGTAGCTAGCCAGGCGGCCTTGAAATAAGCCCTACTACCAATCAAACCAAATACAAATTGTACCCCTCTCCTAGAAATCGAACTCGGGACCCCTGCGTCTTACACGGTTTGACGAATAGACCACAGAGGCGGTTAGAAAGAAAGATAGATTTCTATTTATTTTCTCATTTTAATCACAAAAAATTGCCGATTAGAGATTACTTAACGTCATTGGAACAAACATATCGATAGCAATAAAGTAACAAAGTGTTAAAACTTTGTTTACTCTGACCAAGCTGTCTTTACTCCCTATATAAGCATATTGATACATCAAAAATTAGGTGTAAGTACTTTATTTCTATACAGGGTGTTTGGTATAGCCTTATAAAGCCGAATATGGTAGATAGGGACCATCAAACTGAACAACTTTTACTATGGGACCAACTCTGAAAACGCGAAAAAACAATCAGCAGTTTCATACATTTTGATATTTTCGTTATTATTTTTTGTAAGAAACGCTGATTATTTTTCGCGTTTTCATAGTTAGTCCCATAGTAAAAGTTGATCATTTTGGTCTCTATCTTAATATATAAAATCGTAAACTGAATGACTGACTGACTGACTGACTGACTGATCTATCAACGCACAGCCCAAACCGCTGGACCTAGAGACTTGAAATTTTGCACACAGATACCTTATACAGTGTAGGCATCCACTAAGGAAGGATTTTTGAAAATTCTATCCCTAAGGGGATGAAATAAGGGATGAAAGTTTGTATGAAAGTCCCTCAGTTTTGAAGCTAGGATCTTCAAATTTTGTGATTAGGCTGACAATTGAAAATTAATTAATACGGGTCTCGGCGTTTTTCAAAATTCTACCCCCGAAGGGGTCAAAAGGGGGATGAAGTTGTGTAATGAAGAAAATCCTTTATTTTCGAAGTCAGCATTGCTAAATATATAATTTAGGCTTATGGATGGAAATCTAACGCAACGCATATTGTTATTGTTAGTATTTCAACCCTTAGGGGGATGCAATGGGGGTGAAAAGGGGTAAAAAAACCTAAAAATAGATATGGATGTCGTTATTGGGGTTTTCTGGGATGACGATTGCAAAAATAACATTTATTTTGAAGTCCAACACGGTGGACATGATGTCACCCTCAAGGGGTGAAAATGGGGTTCAAATTTTGTATGGAAAAATAATATTAAATGGACATTACAACTTTAAACTTCGTAGGAGCACGTCTAAAAATAAATAAGCAAACATATATTTTGTGATTTTGAAAATCAACCCCTTAGGGGGTAAATGGGGTGAGTAAACCTAAAAATAGATATGGATATCGTCATTGGGGTTTTCTGGGATGACGATTGCAAAAATGACATTTATTTTAAAGTCCAACACGGTGGGCATGATTTAACCCCTCAAGGGGTGTAAATGGGGTTCAAATTTTCTATGGAAAAAATATTAAATGGCCATTACAACTTTAAACTTCGTAGGAGCACGTCTAAAAATAAATAAGCAAACATATATTTTGTGATTTTGAAAATCATCCCCTTAGGGGGTAAATGGGATGAGTAAACATAAAAATCGATGTGGATGTCGTTCTTGAGGTTTTATGGGATGGTGATTGCGAAAATGAGATTTATTATGAAGTCTGACACGGTGGACATGATTTAACTCCTAAAGGGGTGAAAATGGGGTTCCAATTTTGTATGGAAAAATAATATAAAATATACATTACAACTTTGAACTTCGTAGGAGCACATCTAAAAATAAATAGGCAAACATATATTTTGTGACTTTGAAAATCAACCCCTTAGGCGGTAAATGGGCTGAGAAAACATAAAAAATCGATATGGATGTCGTTCTTGAGGTTTCATGGGATGGTGATTGCGAAAATGACATTTATTTTGAAGTCCAACACGGTGAACATGACACATCATGGACCTGGACCTGGACATCCACATCCAGGTAACGGGCACTGGCACGGGCACGGGCACGGGAACAGGAACGGGAACGGGAACAGGACGGGAACGGAACGGGCTGGAACGGAAACGGAACGGGAAGGGAACGGGAATGGAACGGGAACGGGAACGGAACGGGAACGGAACGGGAACGTAACGGGAACGGAACGGGAACGGAACGGGAACAGAACGGGAACGGAACGGGAACGGGAACGGGAACGGGAACGGAACGGGAACGGAACGGAACGGGAACGGGAACGGAACGGGAACGGAACGGGAACGGAACGGGAACGGAACGGGAACGGAACGGGAAGGGAACGGGAACGGAACGGGAACGGATCGGGAACGGAACGGGAACGGAACGGGAATGGAATGGGAACGGGAACGAAGCGGGAACGGAACGGGAACGGAACGGGAACGGGAACAGGACGGGAACGGAACGGGAACAGAACGGGAACGGAATGGGAACGGAACGGGAACGGAACGGGAACGGAACGGGAACGGAACGGGAACGGAACGGGAACGGAACGGGAACGGAACGGGAACGGAACAGGAACGGAACGGGAACGGAACGGGAACGGAACGGGAACGGAACGGGAACGGAACGGGAACGGAACGGGAACGGAACGGGCACGGAACGGGAACGGAACGGGAACGGAACGGGAACGTAACGGGAACGGGAATGAAATCGGAACGATACAGGAATGGAACAGGAACGATACAGGAATGGAACGGGAACGAGAACGGGACGGGAACGGTAGAGGAACAGCACGGGAACGGGACGGGAACGGAGGGGAAAGGATTGGGTACGGAACGGAACGGGAACGATACGGGAACGGAACGGGACGAGAACGCGACGAGAACGGGACGAGAACTGGAACGGGAACGGGAACGAGAACGGGATGGGAATGGGAACGGAAGGGGTACAGGACGGGAACGGAACGGGACGGAATGGGAACGGAACGGGAACGGGAACGGCACGGGAACGAGAACGGGAAGGGAATGGGAATGGAAACTGAAGGGGTACGGGACGGGTACGGTACGGGAACAAGAACGGAACGGGACGGAATGGGAACGGAACGGGAACGAAAACGGGACGGTAACGGGACGGGAACGGGAATGGCAACGGAGAGGGTACGAGAACGGGACAGGAAAGGGACGGGAACGGACGGGAACAGAACGGGAACGGGAACCGGAAACGTAAAAATGACTGGTCAGATCTTGGTTGAAGGTTCTCTAAGGATTTTCTCTAACATCCACGCGGACGAAGTCGCGGGCAGAAGCTAGTCTTAATATATAAAATCGTAAACTGAATGACTGACTGACTGACTGACTGACTGACTGACTGACTGACTGACTGACTGATCTATCAACGCACAGCCCAAACCGCTGGACCTAGAGACTTGAAATTTTGCACACAGATACTTTATACAGTGTAGGCATCCACTAAGGAAGGATTTTTGAAAATTCCATCCCTAAGGGGATGAAATAAGGGATGAAAGTTTGTATGAAAGTCCCTCAGTTTTGAAGCTAGAATCTTCAAATTTTGTGTTTTGGCTGACGATTGAAAATTAATAAAAACGGGTCTCAGCGTTTTTCAAAATTCTACCCCCGAAGGGGTCAAAAGGGGGATGAAGTTGTGTATTAAAGAAAATCCTTCATTTTGGAAATAAAAATCGCTAAATTTATAATTTAGGCTTATGGATAGAAATCTAAAGCAACGAATATTGTTTTTGTTAAGATTTCAACTCCAAAGGGGATGAAATGGGGGTGAAAAGGGTTAAAAAAAACCTAAAAATAGATATGGATGTCGTTATTGGGGTTTTATGGGATGACGATTGCAAAAATGACATTTATTTTGAAGTCCAACACGGTGGACATGATTTAACCCCTAAAGGGGTGAAAATGGGGTCCAAATTTTGCATGGAAAAATAATATAAAACAGACATTACAACTTTAAACTTCGTAGGGGCACATCTAAAAATAAATAGGCAAATATATATTTTGTTATTTTGAAAATCAACCCCTTAGGGGGTAAATGGGGTGTGTAAACATAAAAATCGATATAGATGTCGTTATTGGGGTTTTCTGGGATAATGATTGCAAAAATGACATTTATTTTGAAGTCCAACAGGGTGGACATGATTTAACCCCTAAAGGCTTGAAAATGGGGTCCAAATTTTGTATGGAAAAATAATATAAAATAGACATTACAATTTTAAACTTCGTAGGAGCACATCTAAAAATAAATAGGCAAATATATATTTTGTTATTTTGAAAATCAACCCCTTAGGGGGTAAATGGGGTGAGTAAACATAAAAATCGATATAGATGTCGTTATTGGGGTTTTCTGGGATGACGATTGCAAAAATGACATTTATTTTGAAGTCCAACACGGTGGACATGATTTAACCCCTAAAGGGGTGAAAATGGGGTCCAAATTTTGCATGGAAAAATAATATAAAACAGACATTACAACTTTAAACTTCGTAGGGGCACATCTAAAAATAAATAGGCAAATATATATTTTGTTATTTTGAAAATCAACCCCTTAGGGGGTAAATGGGGTGTGTAAACATAAAAATCGATATAGATGTCGTTATTGGGGTTTTCTGGGATAATGATTGCAAAAATGACATTTATTTTGAAGTCCAACAGGGTGGACATGATTTAACCCCTAAAGGCTTGAAAATGGGGTCCAAATTTTGTATGGAAAAATAATATAAAATAGACATTACAATTTTAAACTTCGTAGGAGCACATCTAAAAATAAATAGGCAAATATATATTTTGTTATTTTGAAAATCAACCCCTTAGGGGGTAAATGGGGTGAGTAAACATAAAAATCGATATAGATGTCGTTATTGGGGTTTTCTGGGATGACGATTGCAAAAATGACATTTATTTTGAAGTCCAACACGGTGGACATGATTTAACCCCTAAAGGGGTAAAAATGGGGTTCAAATTTTGTATGGAAAAAGAATACAAAATCGAAATTACAACTTTAAAATTCGTAGGAGCACGACTAAATATATATTTTGGGATTTTGAAAATCAACCCCTTAGAGGGTAAGTGGGGTGAGTAACATAAAAATCGATATGGATGTCGTTCTTGAAGTTTTATGGGATGGTGATTGCGGGAACCGGAACGGGCACGGGCACGGGCACGGGAACGGGAACGGGAACGGGAACGGGAACGGGAACGGGAACGGGAACGGGAACGGGAACGGGAACGGGAACGGGAACGGGAACGGGAACGGGAACGAGAACGGGAACGGGAACGGGAACGGGAACGGGAACGGGAACGGGAACGGGAACGGGAACGGGAACGGGAACGGGAACGGGAACGGGAACGGGAACGGGAACGGGAACGGGAACGGGAACGGGAACGGGAACGGGAACGGGAACGGGAACGGGAACGGGAACGGGAACGGGAACGGGAACGGGAACGGGAACGGGAACGGGAACGGGAACGGGAACGGGAACGGGAACGGGAACGGGAACGGGAACGGGAACGGGAACGGGAACGGGAACGGGAACGGGAACGGGAACGGGAACGGGAACGGGAACGGGAACGGGAACGGGAACGGGAACGGGAACGGGAACGGGAACGGGAACGGGAACGGAACGGAACGGAACGGAACGGAACGGAACGGAACGGAACGGAACGGAACGGAACGGAACGGAACGGAACGGAACGGAACGGAACGGAACGGAACGGAACGGAACGGAACGGAACGGAACGGAACGGAACGGAACGGGAACGAGACGGTAACGGTAACGAGACGGTAACGGTTACTAGAACGGGACGGGTACGGGAGCGGGAACGGAAGGGGTACGGGACGAGTACGGGACGGGATCGGACGGGAACGGAACGGGAACGGAACGAAACGGGAATGAAACAGGAACGTAATGGGAACGGAACGGGAATGAAACAGGAACGAAACGGGAACAGAACGGGAATAGAACAGGATGGGAACGGGAACGGGAACAAGAACCGGACGGGAACGGAACGGGAACAAGAACTAGACGGGAACGGAACGGGAACAAGAACGGGAACGTAAGGCGTACGGGACGGTTAGGGGACGTTTACGGGACGGGAACGCAGCGGGAACGGAACGGGAATGGGAACGGGAACGAAACGTGAACGGAACCTGAACGGAACGGGAATATAACGGGACGGGAACGGGAACGAGAACAGGATGGGAACGGGACAGGAACGGGATGGGAACGGGAACGGAAACGGAAGGGGTACGGGACGGTTACGGGACGTTTACGGGACGGGAACGCAAACGGGACGGGAACGGAACGAGAACGGGGAACGGGAGCGGGAACGGGAACGGGAACTGGAAGCCTTGTGCGAGGCCCGCCACACGCGGCAAATGTCTTGCCTCGTGAGGCAGCGCGCTTGATGGGGACTCGCCTAATCGCGTCAAAATGGCTGGCCGGATCCTGGTTGAAGGTTCCTTAAAAGGATTTCGTCTAATATCCACGCGGACGAAGTCGCGGGCAGAAGCTAGTCTACCATATTCGGCTTTATAAGGCTAGTAGCGGCCGCCCGCGGTTTCACCCGCGTGGTTCCCGTTCCTGTGGAAATATCGAGATAAAAAGTATCCTATGTTTTAATCTAGGCTATCTACTATCCGTGTGCCAAATTTCAACCAAATCCATTCAGTAGTTTTTGCGTGATTGAGGAACAAACATCCAAACCCACAAACTTTCACATTTATAAATTAGTAGGGTAGTAGGATTACCAAACACTTTGTATACCTAATTATGTTTCTTATTGTTAAAAATCTAAGATAGGGATGATAAACATGCCTTCAGCCTTATACCTTAAGTAGGTTTACCTTAATACCTTTGTAGGTATGTACTTGTCAATAAGCTGTTTGGTCCCCTCGTGGGCGTCGCGGAACCCTAATTGATTAGTGCGCGTTAACTGCGCATTTTTAGGGGTCGGTAGGCAACAATCGCCTGCGATCGCCTTATTTATTGCCTACAAATTAGTTTTGGCGATTCCGAGCCACTTTGAGGAGGCGCTTATCCGTTGTTGAGATACAATTTATTGGGAATAATTCGTGTGATTAAAACTATCATTTTGTGAGTTACAAAAGAGGTTTTTGTTATATTTACTTTTCGGGTTCTTACAACTTACACTTGGGTTCTTGTTTTTAAACTTACAAAGGCAGAGCCAAATATTTTCTAATATTATAAATGCGTAAGTCCGTTTGTTTGTTTGTTACGCCTTCACGTCATGAAATTTTGCATACACGTTGTCAGGGGTACAGAGAAGGACAAAGGGTACCTTTAATCCCGAAAAAGAGTGTTTTTCCCGAGGGATGGCAAAAAACCTTTCCACGCGGACGAAGACTCGGGCGGCCGCTAGTCTTTACTTATAAACTCCGTATTAAAATTTATTCAGAAAGTGAATAAAATTACTTATACTAGATAATTTATAGGTAAGTATACCTCTACCTTACCACATTTTAAAATTCACTTTGTCTTTAGTCGTTAAGTTTTTAAGAAGCTCCTCTGAACCTGCACTATCGGGTCAAACCGTACAAACACTATGAAATTCGTAAGCTTTCATTTGACAGATGGAATGGATGTGATACATTGCTACTTCTTCTTGACACAACCAAAAACTTACCAAAGAAAAGTAGCAATGTATCTTATGTATCACATCCATCTATCGAATGAAAGATTACCTGAACTTCAGTGTTTTTATGCGATAGATCCGCTTTTGTTTTAAAAATCTAAATTGTATAGCCGGGCTGTATTTCAAGTCTAGTTAAATATTTGTTTACACGTCTTTTGCTACGATCACTAAATAATATGTGATAATCCAACATGAAATATAGACACTCTATCCTTTATTTATCACAATATAAAAAAAAATTGGTTTTGTCGAAATCTTTGTTAAAGCTAGTGTAATGGAATCAATAATGAATCTGTACCATGCAGCTGATGCCCCAGGGTTCTATCGTGGGGCCAATATTTTTTACCACTAATGGCAAATTTATAAAACAATAAACACCCATTATTTATTTGGCTCATCTCATATTATTATTTGTGAGTGTTTAGAATTTAGGTAGATTATTGAGAAATAGTAATTGTAGCTCCTATCATAACATTTTACAGTTATTTTTAAACACCTACGAAAACAAGACAGCAGTTTTTTAATCTTGAGAAAGAGCTGAGTTTTTTAAAGTGATGAAATTAGTAATAATATGATTTGATCGAAAATGATTTTGCTACCTAGGTACCTATTTATCTTTTGATGCAATATAATTCTTTATAATTTATGTGAGAAAAAATAAAGAAAGAAATTCAGCTATCTAGTTACGTTTGATAAAGTCTATTTATCAAACCAAATTATAAGAAATCAAATTTTATCTTTCTTTTATTTTAACAAATTACATTATTAATTTTAGCTTGACATTAAGTATTAATATACAACGTGTTAATGAAATAACGCAAAATGAAACGCAAAAAAAAACAGCTGCTTCATACATTTTTATATTTTCGTTATTAATTTTTGTATGAAACAGCTGATTTTTTTTTCGCGATTTCAGAGTTGGTCCTTTAGTAAAAGTTGTTCAGTTTGATGGTCCGAAGAAACGGTTTTCTCATTTTGCGTTATTTCATTAACACGTTGTATTTATGTGTTTCTTTTTGCATGCCCAGCCTGGGTGAATATTCCCTGCACTTTGATTTGTTTTAAGACCTTGTTTGATGTGCCGTATTCTTTCGAAACCCTATTCTATTCCTGACACTAAAAATGTTTTGTCCCTATCGCCGACAAACCACATAAGTCCAAAAGCGTCAAAAACTCAATCGATCAAGCAAAACGTCGTGTCTTAGTGGGTGCTTACATTGCATAAAGTATCTAGGTAAAAAAAATAAGTCTCTAGGTCCGGACTGGTTTGGTCTGTGCGATGATTTTTCAATCGATTTTAGGCTTTTTTACCCCCATTTATCTCCTAAAGGGTTGATTTTCGGAAAACCACGAAACACGTGTTTGCTTATTTGGTTTAAGAAGTACTCATACGAAGTTTCAAGTCGAAATGTCTTTTTATTTATTTTTTCTATACAAACTTTGATCCCTCATTTCACTCCTTTAGGGGTGGAATTTCCAAAAATCTTTTCTGAGTGGATGCTTACACTGTATTAAGTCTCTATATGTGATGGACAATGACCTCACTTTAAATGTGGAGCTCATTCTTCAATGTTGACGACTCTGTATGAAATATACAGGGAGAAAAAAGCAGCCCTTGACGAGTTTCTTGCCGGTTCTTCTCGTTACAAGGTCTCCCGCTTAGGGTTTGCGAACCGATGGCGTAGCTTCTATGACATTCACAAGTGCTTGTAACAGCCTAGACTGAATAAAATATTTTTGAATTTGAATTTTAATAAACAAAATTTCAAGTCTATAGGTCCAGCGGTTTGGGCTGGGTATTGATATGTCAGTCACCACTTAACTTTTATATAAGAGTTTATAAAATACTTAAAAACTTTCCTTACGCAGTCTGTAAAAAATAAGGAAAGTAATTTGCTAGTTCCATTTGATAGTCAAATCTTGATACAAAATAAAAATATTTTGTCCCTTTCGCAGACAAACCACATAAGTCCAAAAACGTCAAAAACTCAATCGATCAACGAAAACGTAGTTAATCGTTGGCAACCGCACGCCGCCGCTGGCCGCGCATTATTCAAGCATTAGCCAACAACTGCTGTCCACATTATCATCACAATGCTCTCGCCCCAACGCCGTTTGTGTATGATATGTATGACAGATGGTTTAGGCCTTCGATTAGCTAAACAATTGTGATTTTATTTAATAACAATATACTGGTTAAAGGGAGTTTTGTTGTGGTTTAAAAAAGTTTGGAAAAAATCGGTTGCTTAATTATTTAGTCATGAATTAAGGCAGAATTTTTGAAAGCAAAGAAATACAATGTTTTATAAGTAGGTGGCTATTATAATTTATAAATTTTTATTTATTAATAGTTTCAGTTTCCTTATACCTACTCTTTTCACAAATTTTCTTATTTTGAACGTTCAAAATAAGAAAATGTTATAATTTCTGTACTACATTCCGTAATACAAACCAACCATGTACTTTTTCAGTACGATACTCAGACAGGCTACAAAAGGATAATATATCCTGTTATATAGCCGTCAGCGCATTATGGAGTGTCGCCACAGTCTTATAAAACAGCAGTACGAACACTCCTTCCTACTGCTTAAAGTTATTTTTAACCTCAAAATAGTGTTTAACTTGAACACTTCAAAGTAAGAAAAATTATACAATGTGTTACAAAATAACCCCTTATGCCGAATATAGTAGACGGCCGGCCGTTAGGCCGCCCGCGACTTCGTCTGCGTGGAAAGGTTTTTTTGCTATCCCTCGGGAACAGTACTTTTTTCGGGATGAAAGGTACCCTATGTCCTTCTTTGTACCCCTGACAACGTGTATGCAAAATTTCATGATCATTTCATGATCATCATGAAATTTTACACAGACGTTGTCAGAGGTACAGAAAAGGACATAGGGTACCTTTCATCCAGAAAAAACGTACAGTTCCCGAGGGATAGCAAAAAAACTGTCCACGCAGACGAAGTCGCGGGCGGCCGCTAGTATAAAATAAGTAAGGATAGGAACCATCAAAACTAAACAACTTTTACCATGGGCCCATCTCAGAAATCACGAAAATAAAAATTGAAAGTATGAAACAGCTGATTTTTATTCGCGATTTCAGAGTTGGTCCTTTAGTAAATGTTGTTGAATTTGATAGTCCCCATCCTTATAAATGCGAAAGTCCGTTTGTTTGTTTGTTTGTTACGCCTTTACGTCGTAACTACTGAACCGATCGTCATGAAATTTTGTATACACGTTGTCAGGGGGGCAGAAAAGGATATAGGGTACCTTTCATCCAGAAAAAACGTACGGTTCCCGAGGGATAGCAAAAAACTGTCCACGCAGACGAAGTCGCGGGCGGCTGCTAGTCTACCATATTCGGCATTAGGAGTTATTTTGTAATACGTTGTATACTAAAATAACACAAACTGTCTCTGTCTGAGTAGTCAACACAAGTTTTTCTAACATAAAGTTTATTCTTTCGTCTTTATCTAGGCTGTGGCCCACGCACCGCAGCCCGCCCTCCTTTCTTGGGCGGCGCCCATAAAAATGCAAATACCCGTGTCGGCGAGGGATTTCATTGTTGTATCAATCACACGGCGTCTTATTATTGTGGGATTGCAGCGGGGATCTCCTGTTTATTGTTTTCTGAAGGAATCCCGAAAGCTACGAGTGGGATTGGAGCTTTTGATGCAATATATTGAATTGATATTGGTTGTTACAAACTTATGTAGGTAAATTTAGATATTATGGCAATGAAAAAAAAATTTAAGTTAAAAATCCCAAGAGGCACTTTACTAAAGAGATTGTGGCAGTTTAGTTCTCAGGTTTCAAACTCAAAATATTTTTTTCAGTCTAGGCTGTTACAAGCACTTGTGAATGTCATAGAAGCTACGCCATCGGTTCGCAAACCCTAAGCGGGAGACCTTGTAACGAGAAGAACCGGCAAGAAACTCGTCAAGGGCTGCTTTTCTGTATATTTCATACAGAGTCGTCAACATTGAAAAATGACCTTAACATCTGAAGTGAGGTCATTTTCCATCACAATATTTTTTTCAGCTCCATAATAACTACGATTAACACGTAAAAATTTTGACTTAGCTCTATTTAAATTCAAATGGAAACAGTCAAATTGCCGAGGTGTGCTTGTTCCACATAATGTTTATAACAATATTTGTTTGTCTGCTTGAGAAGGTGAAAATATGTGTAGGATAGTGATTTTCCAAAATTATTGTGATCAAAAAAGACCGTTCTACTATTTGTAACTCTGTATGATTGTAAAACTAATCACATTTAAATATTAATTAACTTTTGTCAGTGAACGAGTGACATTTCCGGATTGAAAATCAGTGAGTTGATTATGCTTAATCGACTGTTCTAAGCCGATCTATTCAATCGATACGGGCCACGAATAATCTAACTCGATTATGAAATAATGGAGTTAGAATTGAATTTGATGATTAGAAATAATTTTCAAATGTTTTAGCTTCAACCTTTGATGTAAGTATTGTATATTCTTTCGTGTATCTGTTCTTTATCCTATATCTTACCTTCTTTCGAGGACTTATTAACACCAATAATATATTATTTGTTTTGTCTGATCCTTGAAATTTAACTCTTAATCCCAGACATCTTGTTATCGTTCTCATTCGAAACTCCCGTTGCAAAGCTCAAGCTACAATCCTTAACTTTCATGCAAACAAGCGGAGCGCGGATTCATCAATTTTGACAACGCGTTTATGAGATAACCTCCTAAAGTTGCAAACGCCTCGTTATCCCAGATTACCTTTAACGTCTCGAATAAAACAATACGAGACGAGCTTGACAGCCGAGTAAACGACAACACTCCAGTTTTACGCGCGCAAACAATTATTTATTGCACCGAAAACAACCAACACCCTATATACACCGACGCTCTTACAAACGAAATGAGACTTTACACACTCCGAAATAAGGTTCGCTTTCACTGAGCGTACCGCATACACAGTCGAGCAAGATTAATAGGGCATAAAACGTAAGATAATACAATATACAAGAAGATACGTTGTTAACCGTTCCGCTGAGCGGCGGCGTTGAGTGAATATGGCTGTCCCATTCTAACTGGTAGTATTTACGTCACGACGTCTCTTTTGCACAGTTTCAATTATCTGCCTAATCCCTCAATTACGGCGACAGATGTCGCGAGCGTCTTCGAGCTTATGTGCCAGTTTAAAGTACTGTCCGCAGAAGCAATTACTGTTGATCGCTGAGATTTGAAGGTTTATAACAAGCCAACGTTTTGTACGCGCCACGAATACAATTAGATCTTACATTGGCATTTCGTGCTTGCATTAAAGGTCATCACAGATTGCCGCTGGTATGCCAGGGTCATGATCAGGCCTACAAATAACTACAAATGATATCCTATCTTAAACTAATTAAGTATTTTAGAAGGTAGTTATCCAAAGTGCCCTTACACACTGGGACGCCATCCATGGCGACGTCGCTGGCTACGTACACGTAGCCATTGCTACCTCTGGCTATCTACCGTAAACAAATGAGGTTGCTAAATAAGTAGCTAGTGGATACTGACTACTCCAGCGCGCGCTCTCGGACACCATTATTTATTTAAGCATCGACTTAGATTTGTGGGCAAGAAGAAACGCTAGCGAATGCTTAGCACACACCTATTTGACGATTATTCTATTTGAAATTAACACTGATTATAAAATTAACAATGCAAATTCCTATAGATAGTTTTGTATCGAAACTCAATTGTTTTCGCACAAAACCCGAACACAGCCAGAGTCGCCAGAGTATCCAGTCTCCACGTGTAGGAGCTGGTCGGTCGTGGGCCGTGAGTACACTTCCAAATTGGCGACGTCGCCATACCGTAGAGACAAGTGTGTTAACTGTCATACATTTCATTAATTACGATTTGTTTGGATACGTAGCCAGCGACATCCGTCGCCATTGCGTCCCAGTGTGTTAGCTCTCAAAGACAAAAGTCATCGTAATCCAGCTTATTGGAATAATGATCTAGGCATAATGTGTTGAATACAAGAAAATATAATACTTGGAAAACTTTTTTGAGCAAAGTGTGCAAATTAGAGCTTTTTAAAAAAACATAATTATTTACACTTATTTCACAATTCGTCTACATTACAAGCTAAACTATAAGATGTAAACAAAATATTTTCAAGAAAACCTAATTTAATCACCGTTTGCAATTAACATCAGAAGCGGTTAATCCCATTAAAATTAAAAACACGAACTAATTATTCAATTAAAATGTTAAATCGAGGGGTACAGGCGACGAAGAAAATTTGTCGCTTAGTGGCGACCCTTAAGGGCTGCTACACAAGTAATTAATATTATAATGAACGTTGCAATAACGGTAACCACGGCCCTTTTACAGGCTTTTAAGAAGTTGGACCAATTAAATGAAGTAATTAATATTGCTAACGAATATCAAAGGAGTTAAGTTGATGGATTGATGGAATTTATGGCGGAATTTTTGAAATATGTTTGAGATTTCTTAAACATATTTCTAACTGGTGTAGTGGTTCACCCACACATATAAGACGCAGAGGTCCCGGGTTCGATTCCCACCAAGACTGAAGCCATAACAACAATTTAAAATTGCTGTGTTTCGGCAGTTAGAGGTAAGTAAGATAGCCCAGTTTCTCAGTGGTGGGATGCCGGGTGTAGCATTATTGTTATCTAAATCATAAACAGGGTGTTACAAAAAACCCGTAATGCCGAATATGGTGAATAGGGAACATAAAACTGAACAACTTTTACTATGGGACCAACTCTGAAATCGCGATAAAACAGCTTTTTCATATACAAAAATTAATAACGAAAATATCAAAATGAGTTAAATGATAAAAAAACAACTGATTTTCGCTATTTTCGAGTTGGTCCCATAGTAAAAGTTGTTCAGTTTCATGATCCCTATCTACCATATTCAGCATTACGGGTTTTTTTAAACACGTACTCGTATAATTGTTGACTATTTTTCGTCCGAATGCAATCTACATTACATCTTTCCTTCAATCGATTAAGAAATGTGACCAATAAAATTCCCTTGTAACGTACCTACGCTTCAATATTACCGTTAATATCGATCGATCTACGGCAATCATGCGCGCGCGCAATTGACGTGCGCGCTCAATAAATTTAATGCGTTCACACGGACTATGAGTGTGACATTTGTTAAAAAAAAATTAAAGCTCCGTGTTAAATTGTAAAGAAACGTACAGGGTGGTTGGTTTTTGATAGAGTTAGAAATTATTACAATATGAATGATTATTCGTTTGGTTGTTAAAATAATTGTTTTGAAAATAATTTCAGTAATGAGCATTATTTTGATACGGCGATTAAAAGTTTTCTAAAAGACTTTTAGTTACATTTCCTGGTTTGGGTGACCAAAAATTTAATATCTCGAGCTCCTCGGTGCCTCGGAGGGCACGTTAAGCCGTTGCACAGTCTGTTATTTTGCCTTAGTTGCGGCCATCCTCATTTTCTGAGGTTTTAAGAAAGACAATAACCAAACAAAGCCTCTAACAAAACTCTCGTGGTTTTCATGGCCGCAACTAAGGCAAAATAACAGACTGTGCGTTGGTCCCGGTTCAATTTGCAGTCGTAAACACCCACTTATCCGCATTGGGCCCGCGTGGTGGGTTATGGCCCATCCTCTTTATCAACCCATAAGGAAGGCTTGTACACCTCCAGCAGTGGGAACACAAAATGGCCGATGGTTAATTATTTTACCAATTCTGAAATCGCTCGAATATCAGTGTGAACGCAACCTTCCCGCACGATCGTTGCAGCGGCAACGGCTTTAAAAAGTCATTAGTGTAGCAGCTAATGACATTAATGTAATCGTCGGCCGCTACCGAACGGCATTCCGCCCTGTCGCCCGCCATAATTACCATTTTGACATGCTATCGACTACCCATTTTGCCTACACTGAAACCAGTAACTAACAGATTTCAGCCACGCAAATACCTCCTTTAAAACATTAACAATAAATTCTAATTTCATGAGCAGCAACAAAAGAACGAAGCCTTTTTGAAATAAGAACGTGAATGAAGATTTGACAGATGAACAACGACTCAATTGAAAAAGGTCGTTACTCATTTTTTGAACCACAAACCAATTTAAGGTTTACAGCTTAGGCGTTAAAGTGAGTTTTTCTTTGGCAAGATTTGTATCGGCGTTGATAATTATCGGTGGCTGTATTTAATTTCTCCGATGAGACGGCTAGCTTTCATTTGTCAAGCGGCGGCCGGACAGATTACTCATGTTGTGCCTACGATCGAGTGATATATTAAAGTAGATGGTATTAAGATAAAAACGGTCTCGTTTATCGGGTTCGGTTAATTTTGCCGTTTTGACGTGCCGCTACTTGAGACATGTTCTTAATTGATTTTGGAGTCAGCTGTTTCAATGGCTTTACGTTTAATCAATTATGAATTTAAGCCTTGGCAATCAAATAATTGCTTTTGTGAATATTCATTTCTCTCATCTTTGTAATAAGGCCTACCTACGTACGTAGGAAATGTCTAAGTTAGGTATATACCTATTCAATGAGGTGAATAAAGTCAGACCTTAAACAGTTTTCATGTGGTTTTCATTATAACTTTTTCCTCTATTTAAAAACCATTAAAATAAAACCTAACTTAAAACAATACAAAATGAAGACTGCAGCAAAAAGCAAGCTGCAAGTAAAATGTTTTATTCGAAAATTGAAAAAAATCCTGCATCAAAACAAAATTCTATCAGGAAAAGTTTAAAAAAGGAACGCATCCGCCATCTTTGTAACACGGCACAACACGCGGTGAATATGGTAACGCGTGACGTGTACATAAGGAAGTCCGCATATGTAGCGGTGCGGACACAATCGATAGAACATTATTCATGCGAACGACGCGACGCGAGCCGACAACAGTGAACGTGTGAATGCGTCTTTAATATCACAGAGTATAATCAAAGCATTTTTATTGTACCTACCACGATCTACTTAAGTTACCGCGACATACAAGCCTACCTACTGAAAATTAGATGAAAAGTTCGCAAATATTAAAACCAAAATAAGCTTAATGCAAAATTAGAAACAGTGAAAAATATCTCGTGAAAGGTGAGCTACCAAATGAACTCTCACACTGTAATGCAGTGCTATTATGACTTTGATTAAAAAGACATAGATTAATAAAATAAAATAAACATTTAAGTCTATACTTAGTTAAAACTACTGAAAAGGTGCTTCAAAGTAGGTAATACCGATAGAGACAAAATAAAAGCTCTACTACTAGAGAGAGTTAGCTTTGGTTTTGTCTCATAACTATCTCATATTATCATGTTTATACGAAATAACTGATAATAAGGACTCTACCTAGGTCAATCAGGTTTCAGTAAGGTGTACGTGGATTGTGGTGTAATAATAGTTATCACTAAACTTGAGATTTGTATAAAAAAACCTTATCGAAATTATTTTCTTTACATAGAGAAAGGGTTTAAACGATAAAGCTAAAGACAAAGCACTCCTTTTTAAAATAAAACCCAAAAACCAAACGTTTAAACCACAGCGAGGCATTAAGAGAAAAGTTCCTTTGCTTTAAAAACTCCGACCACAGACTGCAAACGGGGGCCAATCCTAAACGCATTAGGCGATCGATTCTCCCGCTACATGTGTCTTTCGCGACTACATCTTCTCCCTCCCCTCCCTAAAAAGGGGGGTGTGGGAGTGCGATAGACAACGCAAAGTCAATATGTGGAAATAATAATAAAAGATCACGCGTGCCGCATACGTATCTGTGTATTATCGTTGTATTATCGGCGAACATCGGTAACAAGTCGATATTTGCGATAGTTTAAGTTACTATTGCTTGTTCTTTCTCTGGATAATATTTATTACTAGTAGGTAAGTAATATTGAACTTGAGTTTATCTCATTTATTGTAAGTGTAATGAAAAGGATGATCTGAAGTAAAGAAAAAAAATCCGTTACAACGACAGAAATGCTTACAGAAAACATGAGTCAGTTACATGATTTCCTCTCGTCATCATAATAACAATTCATTAGGTATTTACTTACTTACGAGTAGGTATATTCCATTGCAGAAAGTAGGCCATTGGAATTTAAAAAACCGGCCAAAAGCGAGTCGGACTCGCGCACGAAGGGTTCCGTAGGTACCAAAGAACGGCAAAAAATTACGTTTGTTGCATGGGAGCCCCACTGAAATATTTTTTTATTCTGTTTTTAGAACTTGTTGTTACAGCTGCAACAGAAATACATCATCTGTGAAAATTTCAACTGTCTAGCTATCACGGTTCATGAAATACCTACAGCCTAGTGACAGACAGACAGACGGACAGAAAAGTCTTAGTAATAGGGTCCCGTTTTTGGGTAAAGAACCCTAAAAAAAAATAGTCATGTAGATATTTTTAATGATTTTTCCTTAAAAATACTTATTAATTCGTACCTATTCTATTTATTTTCCACCTATAATTGAGTAGATCAGTTATATATTTGCGAACCTCAAGGCATTTAACCTTCAAACAATAATCAAATATCGCACAAAAAATCTCTGTATGATCAGCAAATATAGGCACATGAAATTTGATGCGCCATCATATCGATATTACGACGAGTCCGTCTCGATCTATTCGATTGCGTACCGAATCGATTCATGAATATATATTGGCGTTTCACTCATATCGAATAATGAATACGTTTATCGTGATTATGTTTTCTCGATTCTCTCGTTTGTATTGTTTCATTAGTGGTTATCAATATTAGGTATGTTGTTACTACGTTCTACTAAAATATTTTCGTTATTGTTTCTGACCTTGTCAGAGAAAACTGATACCTAAGTAGGTAAGTACCTTTTAGGCAACATGTCAAATCGCATGTCTCTATATAAATTTTTTGAATTGATAGTTTGATACAGTTAACTTTGGCCGCGGAAAGCAGATAAATAAATAAATATTTGACAACATCACATACATTGCTCCAACTCCAAAGTAAGTAGCTATAGCACTTGTGTTATTGAAATCAGAAACAACGGTGGTATGACAAACACCCAGACCTGAGACAATATTGAAAAGTTCCTTTTCTACATTGACCCAGCCGGGGATCAAACCCGGGACCTCAAGAAATGGTGACGCCTTGAAAACCGGCATGCAAACCACTCGACCACGGAGGTCGTCAAATAAATGTTTTAAATTTTAAAACAATAAAAATACGAATTGTTCTAGATATTTTTTTTAATACTTTAAAGCATCACTCATAAACAGCAGTTTTTTATGACAGTTTAACATCGAAGAGTGTTAAAAATGAGCGAAATATCCATAGTCAAATTGTTTTCTTCTGTTAAAGAGAATGACATTTTTTCTATTACCATCAAACCACCGGCAACTCTACAATAATGTACTTCTGTTTTGTGAGAATAAATGATTTCCAATACCATATTGTTATTATTTTCAAAACACGGAAGTTTTTAGTAAAACTTTAGTCTTTTTAGAGTTAGTATAGGTATACTTAGGTAGTTTATAACATAACAGCAAGTGATTCCAACGCAAGTGCTCAGTACGACCTACAATAGTTATTGGAAAACTTATAGTTTTCTTTTAGAACTTACGGACACTTACTTTTCACTGATATCACTTATATAACTCTCGAAACATTTGTCGACTAGAAAAGTCAATTTTTTGACAAAAAATACATATTAATGCAAATTGTCTTATTTAATAAGTATACCAAATAGGGCAATCGTAAATGATTATGGTAGTAAAAATATTTCGATACTGGCAACATACGTGTAAACAACACAGTGGTGGCAACACGTCCGCATCACACAGTGGACACGACTCAGCGCTTATTTTATGGAGCACTTTACGCCCCTATGTCGCAAAGACTCGCTTACGAGGCATATTTCTATAATATTATATCTTATTGACTCTTCGTAACTTAGTTCTGTATGAAAGTTTGTTGTTTTGCACGTTTCTTGTGATGAAAAGCATAAACGTCTTGGAAATAATGCTATGTCTATTTCTCTTGGTTTATAAGACTACGTTTCTGTTTGTTAAAAGCATAAAAGTGGATAAGAAAAGCTCCCTAGATGTTGTGTACAAAAATTGACTAATAATTAACTGGCGTTGAAATGTGTCATAAATTTTGTCATAATTTTTCTCTTCTGTTAATGTTATCCTAATCAGCACTACATTAAAATCGTTCCAATGGGGACATAAACCGCGAACCTGCCAAAAGCGTCCACATAAACAAATTCGGTTTGTAAAAAAAACACCGCTTGAACACATCCATTTGTTATCCATTTTGTCGTGTGTATCTCGGGTCCATTAATAACCGGGACTTATCCCGTCCTAATCTGCCGCTCATTCCCGCTTTCCGCGGCCGATTCTTTTTCGCGCCAAAAAACTGCCGCCATTTTGGCTTCTGTCCGCGCAGATTTATTACGTTACAGGATTAAAAATAAAACACTCGGTGCCAGTATCCGATCGCGATAAATAAAGGCCGACATCCACGGTACAGACGGATATGCAGGTTGAAAAAGTTCAAAATATGACGATGTGATATGCAGGTTTAAAAAAGTTGGTATAGTTCAAAATATAACGATGTGATACAAAACCAATACATAAATCGAAAACAGACTATTCAAAAGTGATTCAAATTTCAATTTAGTTTTATGACACCTAGTTGAACATATTTATAAGAAAAAAATCATTTCGTTAATTGGAAAATCTAAATTTAAATGCACGTAAAAAGTAAGACATCCTTACTAATATTATAAATGCGAAAGTCCGTTTGTTTGTTACGCCTTCACGTCTTAACTACTGAACCGATCATCATGAAATTTTGCATACACGTTGTCAGGGGTACAGAAAAGGACAAAGGGTACCTTCCATCCAGAAAAAACGCACTGTTCCTGAGGGATAGCAAAAAAACTGTCCAGGCAGACGAAGTCGCTGGCGGCCGCTAGTAAGTAATAATTTATGTAGTGTGCCTGCAAGACGTTGTTACAATACATAATATCATTGAATTTACATTTGAATTAATTAATTCGATACACATAAAACAAGACGATATATATTAAACCTTAGAAATGACAATTATCTATAAACGAAATCTCGATATCTCTAACTACACTATTTTTTGATTTTCCGCAAAATGTACGCAGTTCAACCCCTCAAGTTTTTATTTTTTTAAACAATATCTCGCTGATATAATACCACGTCCCTAAATCAATGGCATGGCGCGGTTGATAAATAATAACGGCGTTAGATAGGCGGTTTTTATGGGGATTTTTCAATTTGTTTCGGCGGTTGCGGGTTTATCCGGATCTGTCCGCTCCTGTGGGACGCGACTGGGATGGTTTTCGGGATTATTGATAGTTCCAACTGTGATTGGTATTTGCTACGCGGGGAGAGCGCCCAAGAGCAACTTTTGTCTCAGCAACTATTTTGTCTGTCACATGGTTTGTATGAAAAGTTGCCGACGACCGCGTTGCTTCGTGTGCGCGCTTTCATATAAACCCGTGGACTTGATGTGAGAAACAAATAGTTGCGGAGACAAAAGTTACTTGTGTGTGGTGGCGCTTAGATAGTGTGAATCCATTGGAAATTATGGAAAAAATATGACTACTAAAGTTAAACGATTTTGTATTGAAAATTTGATATCGTTAGGACCTATTTTACAGCACCTAAGTACCTATATCTTCTCAAATTTTCTTAATTTAATTTCAAAATTTTACAGAATTTGTACGAAATTATCAAAACATTAGGGGAAGGTAGTATAATATCGGACACATTTTGTTTTTAACAAATAAGTCTCGAAATTAAAGACATGAAAACCATTTTATTTAATAATTGTGCAGTTTTAACATCATTTGTTATGTGCTTAAGGTAAAAAGTAAGTTATCTTTACGAATAACTGATTTAAATCAATTATTATTTTATAAAATGTTCGTATAATATCGGACATCGTACGATAGTATCGGACAGCATACTTTAAAGGCCAATAAAAAATAATTAATAAGAATTAGAATAATTTTATACTTGCACTAAGTACCTTGCAAATGTGTTAATTAGATAAGCTATTAATATGTCAAAAGAACTTAAAACATATAACGCAGGGACTGTTTCGTAAAGTATCGGACAGTTTCGTTTAGTATCGGACACGTTATTATTTTGCTACTAGCTGCCGCACGCGACTTCGTCCTGCGTGCGTGGACATTAGAGAAAATCCTTAGAGAACCTTTAACCAGGATAGAAAGTATTCTTTAATTGGTAACAAAATATCAAATACGCTTGTTGATAATTATGTATATTGTATTTAGATACCATATTATTGTAGTAAATAATAAGATTTGCATTTTGTTCATTTTCATAAAATATGTCTCTTGTATGATTTTATCATCAAATATTTTTTTTAAAACTACACCAACAAAACTATTTCGCCAGCAATAATTCACAAATAGCACTATTAAACGGTAATAATAATTTAAAATCTCGTGGCCGTAGTAAAAAAACAAAGCAACCTTCATAGAAAAACACCCAAATCCCACCGGCTATACATACAATACATACTAACACTGTGGGCTAAATAAAATTTTAGAAAATAACAAAAAGTTTATTATTAATTTTAGTTTTCTATTACTATTTATTATTAACTTTCGTGTAGTATTGGACGCTTGGACGTGTCCCATACTATACGAAACGTCACTATCCGATACAATACGACGTGAATGACATTATACAAAATTAAATTAAAAATAAACAAGCCATTTTTCATTTGTTTTGGGGTCATTTATTCAATCTGTAATAAACTTATGACACACCTAGTATCGTGAGTCGTTTAAAATATGTAAATTGTGGAGATAGTAGACATGGGCGCCGCCAGGATTTCTGTCAGGGGGGTGCATCCATCTCATCCGTGTCTGTACACTTTACTATACCTAAAATATATTAGGTATTAGTGTATGTAAGATTATGCCTATGCTTGATAGTTGATACACTGCGCACCCCTAATAGACAGTACAATAACTTGAAACAAGGCTTCCGTTATGAGTTTAGAAGCTAATCGTATTACTTTTTGGAAACCGATGTTTTCTTATTAATTTGACCCCACTGAATCCAAAAATGCCGGATATCAACTGCTCCCTCCCCCCTTCCCCCTTTTCTTCTCCAAAGTGTCCCTCACCGTAGTTTTTTTCGTTTTACAGAAAAACTATTACAGATAAGAGCAAATTATTAAAAAAAGTATATCTACATGAAATTTTCTAAACATCAATGCTAAATTTATATCGATACGATAAATAGTTTTTGAAATACATCCTTCGACATTGTAGTACAAACCCATGATTTATTAATTTGTATGTCTGTTGTAATATTTAGCTTATTATGAAACGTAGCAATATTTTATCAGCTTTACTAGGTTTCCGTTATTTGTAGAACAGGTCCAGGAACTGGTAGAAAACAAGGTTATTGAAAAATTTGGACAGCAACCTCGACCCCTCAAGGTTTTATTCAATAAGTGGTTAAATAAAAAAAATCTTTTTTTGTGTATTTTTCAAAGCCAGGGGGGTGCACGCGCACCCCCTTGCACCCCCCTCCCGGCGCCCATGATAGTAGACTAATCAAAAAAAGACATTCACAAATTTGAAATGGATTAATCACATAAATCGATTTTATCTACACTCACAACGTAATGTTCCAAATATGAATTCAAAAAAGGTAATATAAATACCTACTTTATTTTCGTGGATAGGTAAAATTAAAAAATAAACTCATTACGATGCAGTCAACTGCATCATAAAATAACTTTTTTTTCTCATTACGATACAGGGCAAATCCAAAAAGAAGGCAGTGCCGTAACATTAAAAAAAAACAACGCTATTTTCCCACATATTTTCCATGATTAAAATGCACTCTATGGTAATCTATGACTTAGTGCGATTAGTTTTAGTTTGTTGGAATGCACTCATCTATTTTTTTTTCTAACGGAATGCGCGCCATTTCTAAAGCATTACAAATAAAGTTTTGATTTCAATTTTTACATTTTGTTATACCTACTTACTGAATTTTGTAGGTTTTTTTATTCTTGCTTTAAAATGAGAAAAAAAATTACTCTGCCCGATATTTTAGATGCATGCAGCAAAGGAAATGACTTATTACAAGGTAGGTAAGTACCTAGCTAATACAAACAAAGTCTCTCTCTCTCTCTTTTCCAACATTGATCTTTTATTTAGTAGGTTCAATCCCAAATGTATGAGTGTAGATAAAGTAGTGTATGAAACTGCACATAACTAGGTATTAAAACACTCGTGTGATACTATTAAAAACCTCGCCTACGGCTCGGTTTTTAAACACACACTCGTGTTTTAATACCCCTCTTTATGTGTCAGTTTCATAAACTACTATTGTGATCTTAGTGACGTTGTCAGCTTGTTGCAGACTGGTTCACGGCGTGTCTAGGATGTTATTCTTTGGTAGTAATTTCTTATAGGGAGGTTATGTAATGAGATAGAGGACAATTTAAATTGCCCCGATCTTAGATATTTTTATGTCTGAAAAAGTTTTATGCATTTTGCTTTTTAGACATTGTTTCTAGGCATTTTGTTACTTAGACATTTTACGTTTGAAACGTCACGCTCTTATAGGTTGGTTATTTTTGGATACTATTCCTGAAAAGCCTACTTATTCCACCTTTTGTACTTTAGTTTAAATAGAAAAAGCTCAAAAGCTAGCGATTTTAGAATCACACTCATTTAAAACAAAAAAAATAACATTTAACCCTTAATTACATATCTCATTTGCGAGCGTCAATAAATACCCAAAATGGAGTCCATATTTGGAGCCGGTTAAAAATGCACCCCTTCAGATAAGACACGCCCCGGATCAGTGGAAACCGCGGTAATACCTTAATTTAAATTTAAATGACATCTAAGCTCGGTGCCGATAAAATCGCAGGCATCATTACAGGGGACGGTGGAAGGTTAAATGATGTGTAAACCTCTGTTTTACGATTGTCTGTGTGGCGGGAAGGCAAATCTTTAATTCTATGATGATAAAAATTTTAAACTAAAAGCAAATTGGCAACAGAGTCAAGAAAAAGTTCAGGGTATGTGAGACCCATTTGGGTTATCTTTGACAAAAAAAAAACAGTTTTTAGATTACAAAAAAGGCAATGGACCAAAGTTTCTAAATCATACCTATCTACTGAACAAATCTTTTTTAGGCTTTAGTTATTTAATCTAGTAGTGTCTTTTTAAAGTGAATGTTATTTTTTTCTCCATTGTTACTAATTTAAATGTGTAAATTTTTCCCTAATCCCTTCAGGTCATGATGTAACGAATATAATTTGTAACATTATGTTGTGAATAAAAGAATTTGAATGTGGATATTGCACAAAAATATAATCAGTACCTACCATATTTATTAAACAATGACAATTTGTTTTACGTTGCGGTGTCTTATGAGGAGTTTGATCTGTATTTTTCTATTTTCAAATTGGTTGACGCAATGGATACGAAATAAAATTGTCATGGTTTGACAATATCGTCATAGGGCCAAGGTATACAAGACATAAGTATTATCAAGCATCGTCCCTAACCTACGTCTAAATGACGTTGCAGACATAAAGGCAACTCCACATCGTACTAATGCCTACTTGATGAGTAGCTTACGCGATAAGGGCGGGATTACACGAGCACACCCCAACTTTAAAATTCGGATTTGTTGATAGATAACGCAGACCGATGTCAGGAATTAGGCGAGCTTTAAAATGTTGGTGTACACGTGGCTTTTAAATTGCTGAAACTTAAATGTTTGAGTAACTGTGAACATGGGTTTTAAAATTAGGCTTAGATCAGTTTTTCATTCGAATAATGAATGAGATATAATATTGTATAGCTTTTTAAGGGGATTTTCATTTCGTATGATCTAGTAGGTACGAAGTATCTATAATACTTATAAAAATAAACTAAATATTTAGAAGCACTGTTTGTGGTATTTTACTGTTTTTCAAATAACATAGACAACCGAAAAGTAAACTACATTATCCATTATCTTTGCGAAATCAAGTAAAAGAAAAAACGCGACTGCTGAAAGTTATTTCAGAACTCCCAAAAATTTATAAAAAAAGATTCCAAACTTGATTTGTCAAGCGGACACTGACATTTAAAATTAAAACTTGAAGAAAAAATACGATATCAAAAATCTCAGTCATTTCATTAACTCGAGAAAAAAAGTCTCCGAAAAATTAAGTTTTAAGGACGCTCTTTCTAAATTAATTAATTAAAAGGGTGGGTAACTTAGGGTGGTGGGGAAAAAAATTAAATGTCAAAATTACAACAAGATTTGCCTTAATTATGTCCTTTGGGGAGGGACTGCTAATTGCATTTTCTTAATTTGCAAAGTTTTCAGAATTTCCTGTTACGGTTTGTTCGGACTTTTGATACGGTTTGTTGCTGTTTGTATTATTGGTTGCTTTTTTGTAATCAAACTTTTTTTAAAGTAATTTTAGAATTGAAAATGTATGCTTTTACTAAGATATCTGACGACACTCCATCAATATCTACTTAAATATACAATCAAGACGAATAAATGAGCTAGGTAACTGTGAAAACTTTACTTATTTAATTTCTTCATTTTCGCATAGTTAGCGAGATATGTTTTTTTGCAAATGCTATAGGTAACCGACTAATTTTAATTTCATTTATCAATAACAAAGATCTCTGAATGAGACCCTAATTTGTAATTGTTTGTAAGTATTTTTGGGTCCATTTGAATAAAAAATGTTTGCTATAAAAAAATGCAAAAACTGACAACCCCTCAACTTAATCGTTTCGGTGAATGCTAATAGGCTAACATTACCATTTTTATAATCTAGTAAAAAGACAGCCAAGCGCGAGAGGTTTGTAAATACAATGCGATTAATTAATTTATTTTTACAAAACAATTGCTCGAAAATGTTTGCTTTTGATGACAGTATGTACATCGTATGAAAAGTTGATTTTGCCGCACGCCGTGTGTACTTTTTGGTTACGGTTTGTGCGATGGTGCGGAAAGTTGACCGCACGCCGCGCGGCGTGCGTTTTTGTTTACGGTTATTTTAAATTCTATTACTATGAAAATTATTTTTAGGGTAAATCTTAAAAATGGAATTGACTCCGATTTCAATGGACGAGCAGATGGACGATACTTTATTTTTGATGATCATTTTCAATGTAGGTAGGTACTGAAATGGCTGAAGGCGTTTGAGATAAAACAAAGTTCGAATAGGTACTATTAGATTTTTTTATTTCACGGACACAATCAATACAATACATGCTACTAGTACCGGGTCGGTTTCTAGAATCGCCCATAGAACAAGCAACTATTGGATCGCGGCTATTCTAATGATTCAAATTAAAACATTTTTCTTCTGTGACTTTTAAATGCAAAGCTACTAGCAAATAGTTCGAATACGACACGCCAGCCAGTGCGTCACAGTACTCTGATACCTAGTTGCGCGGAGCGTGAAATCTGTTTTTTTTTTCATAAAGACAACTTTTCGTTTGAACCCTAAAAAACAAGAAAGGGTTGCCCCTCCGGAGACACCGAGATAATTCACTTTATCGCCGAAACATCTCTTGTCTAACGAAATTTGCAAATGAGTTTTTTTAATAACACCAAATTTTTACGGCGACCACCCCCGCTATGATTTATGCCCCAAAGAGATACTAAGATAATTAAGTTTTTTTACTCTTCCCTTTATTGATTTAACCCCTTGCTCTGTTTATAATTAAATTTGCGTCAGCATCATTTTCGTCTTTTGGACGCGCAACACAACAAGGATTTTGAAAATGTATTTCCGGTAAAAGAAGCTTCAGAAATTATATTTAAGTATAAAGGTGCTGGCACATTAAATTTGTCTGATGTTACGTGTTAACATGTCCGATGACATCGGTTTTTATAAAACTAAAAGCAAAATAATATGTCTGAAAATAAGTATAATTTTCAAAAAACTAAAACAAATAGTTACATACTATTTTTTATGTTGTGTTATACGAAAGTCGGCAGCTAGTTCATTCGTCGTCTAAAAATCATCAATCAACATCCAAAAACTGAACGTGTACGGAATGAAATGGCTTTTGCGTTTTTTTCGCGTCCATTAGTCGGAAGCCATCGATCAAATACACAATTCCAATTTACCTATCGGCCACAAATTCTTCAAAACGACTGGCCAACGAATAATGATAAAAAATAAATTGGCCACCGCGCACGTCGTTTGTTATCTGTGCACCTATACGCGGAAGCTATTTTGAGAAATGTAGTTTGTTTCGTGATGCAGTTTGCAATTGGGAATATGCATCAATTTTTTTGTATCAAAATCGAAAGTATAATGCGTGAGAAAATCATCTGTAATATTAAAACTTTTGTCTTGCGTTTTTTCTCGTGATAAAGTTAGGTACTTGAAGTTAGCACGCATCAGCGCCCGTCGAAAACGCTCAATACAAAACGGACATGATTTGTGACGTCAATTGTCACGTTTCAGGCCATTTTCAGGCGCGTTTATTATGGAGTTAGCCAAGAATTTTCAAATATCTCCCACACTGAAAAAAATAATTGATAATATGTATCAAAAAAGTATCACCGTCATACATGCAACTTATTTACATACGAGCGCACAAAGTTGCACGATTACAGTAATAAAGCACAGTTGGTTGGCCGTAGTAAGATTACTTTTTTGATGTCGCTATGATTTTTGTTAATTTTAATAAGAACTTGATCACTTTTTGCGCCAGTCGCAAGGCGTTAATAAGTATAAATAGTCGCTTTATAAAAGCACGTGATTATTTTGAATAAGTAACTTGATTGATATAAACTTGTGCTTGAACATCTCGTTTAGGTCTCTTGTATCTGCTAATTATGCAAAATGTTGATTTGTAAAAGCGCTTGACTAATGTTCACAAGTCACATGATTGATTTCAACGTGTTAGATAATAGATGCAATCTTTGACATATTAAGTTTTTAAATGTTATATATTTGTGACGACAAGTTACTTGATTGATCTTACCAGGTCAGATGATACATTTTACAATTATAATTAATTGATTTAAGGAAGTACGTCTTTGTATAGGTAATATAGCTTATTGAAACTAACCAATTAAAAGTGTTGATCTAAATATTTACTATTAAGTTGCTATCAAGTAGTTTGTTTGGTGCTATTAAGTTGTTTGTTTGTTACTATTCAGTTGTTTATTTGTTGCTATTAAGTTGTTTGTTTCATGCAATTATGTTGTTTGTTTGATTCTAATGAGTTGTATATTTGTTGCTATTAAGTTGTTTGTTTCATGCAATTATGTTGTCTGTTTGATGCTAATGAGTTGTATGTTTGTTGCTATTAAGTTGTTTGTTTGTTGCTATGGAATTGTTTGTTAGGTTACTCAAGGAAAAGTTATTTTCACAGAGGCGTTTGTCCAGGATCTACGCTTACCGGATGATGAGACATGTAGGTGACGCTGTTACATGCGGAGCTCATACATCCGGTAAATGCGTATACGGTGGACAAACGTGTCTAAGTATGAAAATAACTTTTTCCTTGAGTAACCTAACAAACAATTCAATAGCAACAAACAAACAACTTAATAGCAAAAAGCAACAAACAAACAACTTAATAGCAAAAATGGTCAATCTAAACTTCCAAAGAAGAATAACAAAGATAATATGAACCGTTTATTATTGTTACCTACTGAAATAAAAGAATCAGGTAAATGTGACATATTTTGTTTTATTTCGAATAAATCAAAAACCATTCGCAAACAATTAACAAAAAATCTTTTATTTTCGACAATAATTCCAAGGATATTTTATATAAGAATATCCATACCTACCTACGTAAGCATTACGGCCTTACCACAAAACATTATACAACACTGTTTAATTTAGACACTGATAAAATGTAATGCTGTCTCTTTTAAACAATATTGTCAAAAAGGTGACAGCATCTCATTTAAACCGTGTCTAAGTTTAACACTTGTTGAACAGTATTTTGTAGCAAGTCAGCCCCCCCTAGCATAACCACCGAAACGCGATATAGCGATTTATCGCGTTTTACTGTCAAAAAAACAATGGATTTTGACAGTTGTGTCGATAAACCGCTATATCAACGCGATATACTCACACATTTCGATGGTCATGCTGGGGGGGCAGATCGCATAATGTCAGATTCTATGGGTACGTACATAAACAGGTTTCCGGTGCAGGCGAATCTGCTCAGGTTGGTACCGATCGGTGCAGGTATAATATTCTCTTAATATTTTATGCGCTCACTTATAACAAAACAAGTTTGAACCTATTTCTTTATAAGTGAACGCATAACATGAGAATATTATACCTGCACCGACCGGTAGGTACCGACCCGAGCAGACTCGCCTGCACCGGAAAACGGTTTCTTTGTAAGCACACTAAAGCAGACGTACTCAATTTTATCCGATATTAGCCCTGCTAGCATGGCCACTGCATGCAGGGCTTTGTGTAGGCATGCAGGACTAATATTTTAATCTATAATATCGGGCCTGAATGCCCATATAAAGCCCTGCCTGGCTTTGAGTAGCGCGCTTAAAAATATCAAAATAGAATTATATCAAATAGATTTTATTCACACATTAAACAATAATTATTAGAAGTTAAAAAGTGGATACATTCAGTTTACTCTTTTATTTTAATCTGTCATTTAAAAACTAGAATGACATATTGAGAATCTGACTTTATGCGACGACTTTTTTTTAATAACCTTATGTCGTATGTAAAATAATCATCAGTGTTGGCTTATTCTAAAATTATCTTACATATAATTTTTATATCTCTAAACGAGCCTCTTCAAAACAGGCTTGCTTTGGCGGAACCTCCAAAACGTCCGTTGATACTATTTACTAACTATTTAATAAAGGAACATACGTAAGTATATATTTAGATAAACTAAATTAATATCTCTTTATTCAATAGGAAAATCAGTCACAAATAGCGACAGATGAATATAACGTCTTTTTGAAGTTCTTGCTGATGTTCTTCCAAGAGAATGGGAGCCGAGATGTAATGTTTGACTTTTGTGATGTTCTGTTTTCAAAGAACTACCTTACGATGTTGCCTCACGCGCAGATTGTTAGGTACAATGCTTAAATTCCTATCGCCAAATTGCATTTACATTATACCACATGGCTAGTAGGTACTATGGGCAACAGCGTCTCGCTTAACCAGTTAGCAACAAAATTCGAGTGCGCGCGTATCGCACCCACGAACTAAACGTACGTTGTGACGGCGCGGCGTGCGAGTGATTTTAACCTTAGGAGTGGTTAAGCCACACTGTTGTCCATAGTACGTGTACTAATGTGTGTAGTGTAATATTTTTAATATTTAAAGGAACATGCTTAAGTAAGTATATAAAATTCTTAGATAACGGTCTTTCACCGGTAATTAAAATAATCAGACTTGCTTATTCTAATCTCATACGTAAACATATTTTTTATTATTTATAAATGAGTCTCTTTAAAACGGCTGCTCTCGCAGAACCGCCAAAACGCTCCTTAATAGTAAAATATATCCTGTTCATAAAAACCCCTTTAATACCCCGTCGCAAATTGCCATTCTATGATCGGGTAGAAAAGGCGCTGCCAGGGGGAGTTTTGGTAGTTCCACGGTGAAACCCAAAAGTGCTATCTTTTGATATTTTTCAAATCAATTATTTAATGAAAATATATCTAATATTTGTTACATTAAAGGAACATGCGTAATGATATAAGTAATATAAAGGTTATCACCTTAAAGGCTTATTTTTACATACTTTTTTTTTAATTTCTAAGTGAGCCTCTTTAAAATAGGCTGCTCTCAAAGAGTTGCCAAAACGTCCCTTGATAGTAAAATCTTCTTCATAAAACCCCACTTTTGAACTCCGTCGCAAATTTATATTAGTCGGGGTACTAGGCCAGTAAAATCTTACAAAAAAAATATAGGTACCTAAAAATAATAAATTAAAAAAATATTAAAAACACGACCGCCCTGCCAAAAACGAACATAAAATTTAAATAACAAGTGTCTTTGCAGTCGGGGGACCGTTTTGTGAAACAATTTTTAATCAAAGAGGTCCCCCGACTACAAAGACACTTGTTATTTGAATTTTTGGCAGGCAGTCGATTTTTTTTATTTATTTTTTATTTTACACATTTTAGTTTTTCTTATATTACGCAGGTAGCACACATCTTTTTTTGCTTGCAAAACGTAGTTTTACACTCCTCTAAGGGTCCAAATAAAATACCAAAAATTAGCAGCTTTACATCGCTTTTTGCGTTTTTAATGTAGAATTTTACTGGTCTATACGAAAGAGAAGATTTTATGAGAAATATATTTTACTGCAAGGGGACGTTTAGCACCATTACAATAGCACCATTAGGTAGCTCAGAGTTGTTTTTCAAAATTGTCATGTAGTTTAAAGTTTCAACAAGGATTCCTTCGAGGGAGAAAAACATTTTTAATACTTGTCTGATACTAATGAAACTTTGTTCACAAACTACCGGAACTAGTTTAGTTACACCGTTTTCTTTTACAGTATCTAATCTCTGTCCGATTACAATTTTTTGTGGTTCTATAAAGGTATTTTTATTTTCAAAATATTTTAGCCTTTTATACTCAGTATCGAATTTTTCCCACGGCAAGGCCAAAAGTGGTCTAATGCTATTTATCACGACTGCAACACATGAAGCTGGAATTTTATTAGTCTATGATAATTTTTCCAATTCGTTACTAATTGCTGAAATTAGGGACTGTGATAAGCAATTTTTGAATCCACCAATTAATGTGTCAACAATATTCCTAGAAAGATTTTGATTAGCATATAATTGAGCTATCAGTTCTGATATGGATGATTCAAAAGAAGTATGTTACCTTTGTTCTTCACCATCGGCTCTGACAAAGGCACGAAATCTGCATCAAGATTGTTTTGAGATGATGAAGCAGCGTGGTAAGTGGTGTCATCATCTATATTTTCAACTAGTAAATCCGAAGAATTACTACTTTCTAAAGATTCAATGTTGTGAGTTTGCAAATGCCTCCTAAAAGAGCTCATTAACTGAAAGTTTCTATCACAGTCTTTTTCAGCGCAAATCAATGTTTTATATTCCGAGCTTTTGTGCGACAAAGTAAGATGGGCTTTAAAAGCACCAAAAGATTGAAATTCATTATTACACAGGAAACAGAGCACCATAGCGTATGCAAAAATACGAAGTTTTAAGTTTCGCAAACGCAAAAACCACAAGTATCTTAAGCAACGTGTGCTAAAATATGATTCACTTAAGTTCTAAAGTTACAGTCAGTCATAAGAGATTCTACAGACGTGGAGCCCTTATCAAATGGGCTAGAAAGTTTGTACAATGCTTTTTGCAAAAAAAACCACGGCCCATAACAAGGTGGAGAATATTCTAGGTTTAATGCCCATATTAATTTAAAACAGGTATCTACTGATGTCAAGATATTTGGACAGCTATAATAAACTTTAGGGTTAACCACGACGAAGTACGATGTTGTGTAAATCACCCACGACTGTGATGTACGGTTGTGGTGTAAACCCTTTGTCGATCAGTTTTCTGTGTCTTTGAGTTAATACAAGCATCAAATAACTCTCATCTGGGACATGTGTCACAAACGCTTCACGACTCTCGGATTTCGATGGTTTCCATTTACTGTCTTTCACCTTTTTTTTCTTTGCTGCTGGTGCAGGAGATTCAGTTTCAGAAATAGTAGGCAGAACCACGATACTTGGGGTTATCAGTTCTGTCAGGCATAATATAGCTGCAAGGTTATTCTCCTCAGTGTTACCTGAAAAAAAAAATGTATTAGGTTATTTAAATTAACATTATATTCAAACACTAGCTTCCGCCCGCGACTTCTTTCGTTATGGAACCTTTAACCAGGATAAAAATTAGTCCCGCCTCGCTTCGTAGTGTGGATTTCTCGAATGTCCACGCGAACGAAGTCGCGAGCGGAAGCTAGTACAAAATAACATAATAGAAAGCGGGCTTTGATTTTACTGCACGCACGTGCATTTTGTTTCTGATAAATTACAAAAGGCCCAAAGCTCGACACATTTTTGTTTACTTTTAGGCATTGACTATTTTACTATGCTCGATGTGGATACACCATGGTCGGTCGTTCTAACAGTATAATTCCCCAAAAATAATTACAACGAATTCATAGTAAACTCTTATTAAAAACTTAAATTTCATATATCTTTTGATTGAGTGAAGCGATTCCGATGAAATTAAAACTAAATTGTTTTGCAGGATGCACAATATATAAACATTATTGTATGTAAACATCATTACGATTGGGTTAGCGCTTTTACTTTTATTAACATGCAGACAAACAGACAAAAATACAAAAAAAAAAACTAAAGAAAACCTTTTAAAAACACGTTATTAAAACGGACTAAATTATTATAAAAAAATCGGACTAAAACATTAAAATGGACTAGTCGACTAAAAAGTAAAACATAAATTCTTCTATAAATATGCCCCACGTTTTTATATTTAAAATTTCTGTTAGTAGTTATAGGGTTATAAATATGTACAGAAGAATTTTTATTTTTTACTTTTTAGTCTGCTTTTACTAATCCGTTTTAATGTTTTTAGTCCAATTTTTTATTATAATATTTTATATTATTAATTAAAATTACTGAAATAAAATCTTTTTAAAAACACATGTTTTTAAAAAGATTTTTTATAAATTATTATTTTCTGTTTTTTAGTTAACGAGCTAAGACTAAAAAAAAAATACCATCTCCTATCGGAGCACTCGTCAAGACGATTCAAACGAGCCCAAACTCGATGGGGTTGCATGGTTTTATTACAGAGTCCCAGTGGCCTTCTTCCGGCTCCATCATCAGACCCTCGGACACTATTTCCCATTAAAGTACTCGTCAAGATGATTCAAACGAGCCCAAACTCTATGGGGTTGCATGGTTTTATTACCGAGTTCCAGTGGCCTTCTTCCGGCTCCATCATCAGACCCTCAGACACTATTTCCCATTAAAGTACTCGTCAAGATGATTCAAACGAGCCCAAACTCTATGGCGTTGCATGGTTTTATTAACGAGTTCCAGTGGCCTTCTTCCGGCTCCATCATCAGACCCTCGGACACTATTTCCCATTAAAGTACTCGTCAAGATGATTCAAACGAGCCCAAACTCTATGGGGTTGCATGGTTTTATTACCGAGTTCCAGTGGCCTTCTTCCGGCTCCATCATCAGACCCTCGGACACTATTTCCCATTAAAGTACTCGTCAAGATGATTTAAACGAGCCCAAACTCTATGGCGTTGCATGGTTTTATTAACGAGTTCCAGTGGCCTTCTTCCGGCTCCATCATCAGACCCTCGGACACTATTTCCCATTAAAGTACTCGTCAAGATGATTCAAACGAGCCCAAACTCTATGGGGTTGCATGGTTTTATTGCCGAGTTCCAGTGGCCTTCTTCCGGCTCCATCATCAGATCCTCGGACACTATTTCCCATTAAAGTACTCGTCAAGATGATTCAAACGAGCCCAAACTCTATGGGGTTGCATGGTTTTATTATAGTGTTCTTATGGCCTTCCTCCGGCTCCGTCATCAGATCCTAGGACACTTTTTCCCATTAAAGTACTCGTCAAGACAATTCAAACGAGCCCAACTTCGATGGGGTAGCGTGGTTTTATTAAAGAGTTCCTGTGTCCTTCTTTCAGCTCCATCATCAGACCCTGGAAACTTTTTCCCAACAAAGAACTCGTCAAGACGATTCAAACAAGCCTAAATTTGATGGGGTTGCACTGTTTCAATATTGAGTTCCTATGGCATGGCCTTTCAGCTTCATCATCAGACCCTGGACTTCGTGACGTACACCATACACCATAATATTCCATTGCCTTTCAGTTTTGACTTATGTTCAAAGTTTCAAGTCTCTAGCTCATCGGGAAGCTAGTATAAAATCGTTCGCAAACTTTGTGGAGAAACAAACAAATAAACACACAAAATATTAAACTATGTGCGCGACTCGACTCAAAGTTTTTGTTTATGTACCGACCGAGTCAACCCGGGCTAGAACAAAATCAAACCGAGTTGACGGGCTGGAGAAGTAACTCGAGTTACCCAGGTTTTTGACTCGAGTCGTCACCCACCACTAAAGTTAACTATATGTATGTATAATGTCAAGTTTATATTAAAAAGTGTTAAGACTTACCATCGGCCAGCTTTAGTATATCTTCAAAATAACTGTCTTTAGACTTCTTTTTCTTTAATAGTTGAAATAATTTAATTTTCACAGATGGAAAATTTAAAAAAATATTGTTGGCGTGATCGGGATAGGCATTGTTAAAATCATTCACAAGCTGAAACAATAAAATAATTAAAATCCTATTATCCAAATGTCCTCTTATCTTCCGTGCGACATGATTTTTAGATTTTAAGTTATAATAAAATTAGGGAATCATATTTTATCTTTGAACAGAATTAAATAAATTAATAAAGAAAGAAAACAACATTTTACATATTTATGAGTAACTGGAACTAATATTATACTTACCAATTGAAAACCTTCAGGCTTTTGCAGGCAGGGATATTCTTCAAAATACTGCTCAATAGAATATTTTTTCATATCTCTTATATCTTTTGACCGCTTTATCAATGTTGCGTCCCATTTAGAGACAACAATTTCCCATGGCTCTGAAATGCTCCTGAGCCATTTAACGTCTTCTTCGACGTTATTACTGTTGTTTGATAATTCTTCAAAACACCTTCCTATAGGTCTTGGTGAGCATGGTGGTGTTCCAGAATCCAGATTAGGAGAATTATTCTTGATTTTTCTTTGATATTCAATACTCCAAGCTTTTGATATTTTCTTCTTATATTCAAAAGCTTTCTAACGAGTTTACCTCTTGCTTGGTGGGTAATTCCCTGGGCAGTGACACAGGGTGGGATATAATAGGTGGTTGTCCTTTCGTATGGAAAAATCTCCTTTATTTCTTTGCTCCAATTATTATAAATAGCACTAGTCACCGGTGAGTTTTTCAGATCCTTTAGAATTTTCTTGCATATTGTGGAAGCTAAAAGGTTTCTTTCATATTCATTGTCTAGTGCAGAACCCACGTATTTCAATAGTCCATTTGTTTCAAAATTTTCTTTCAGTATCATGAATAAATTCTAAAAAAATAAGTTTAATTCAATGTTTGTTTGTTACTACTTACTACAGTACAGACTGGATCATTATTAGGTTCCCTACTACTACTACTATTTCATAATATAAATTCCAATCCTACATAAATAGTTATTTATGCAACTGTACTATAATGAGGGGTATTAAAACACGAATGTGATAATAGTATCACATGAGTGTTTTAATACCTAATGTACAGTTGCATACAATACTTTATCTACACCCATGATATGTATCCTCTATAAAGGGTTTTGAGGAAAGTCAAAGTGATTTTCCTTCTCCTCCTCGTCATTATATCATCTGTACGAGTGTTATAATGTTGTACTGAATTTCATAATGTAATACATCCTCTCGCTCGGATACTGTAATGTTGGCTAAAGCTAACCGTTTCAGAACCCTTTATAAAAGATTCAAGGCATGGGTGTAAATAAATGATATTATTTAACTTATTATATTATATTTATTTTTGTAATAATACTAAATAATGTAATAGAAAAAAATCTTCTTGCCACCCGACTTGAACAAATACAACAGCTTATTTCTCAGGTGGGAATGATTTGGTGGCGAGTGGAATTTTTTTCTAGTATATTATTAAGCATTATTATAAAAATAGCACTGTAAATGCTAAAACCTCAAAATTAAAAAAATAATTTTGTAAACTAAATACCTAGTTATGCTTTTAATTAAGAGCCCGTACCGATTTTGCCTCTGACTGCAGCTCTCCCGCTCGGACATTTCATGTTTTCTCAAGATTTCTGAAGCGTCCCCGCAGACTACAGACTTTCTATCGGCCGACAGTTTAGTCGGGCTCTCAATCAGTATGAAGGTGTATGCAAGTGCGCACCCTAGAACGATTCGGTATCGGCCGATTCTTCATACAAAATCAACTATCGGGCCAACTATCGGCCGATAGAAAGTCTGTAGTCTGCGGGCACGCTTAATCTGAGTGCGCAATTGAAAAATGTGTCTCGGCCACTTTTCGCAATATAAGATTACAGATATTTTAAAATACATTTCAGTTGTTTGTTGCTAAAGAACAGAAAGTTATCTTTTATAACAGTTATTTGAACTGGCAAATATGATAAACTGAAAATACGAGGAACTGAAATATATGTTGAAATGTCCGTAATCTTATATTGCAAAAAGTGGCCGAGACACATTTTACAATTACGCACTCAGATTTAAGAAATCTTGGGAAATCATGTGCGAGCGAGAGAGCGGCAGTCAGCGGCAAAATCGGTACGGAGCCTTAACACTACAGCCATAAAATGTCTACTCTGACTGAATGCAGGCCTCCCCCAATGTTCTATGCCTCGATGACTTCTGTAGGACTCCACCCACCATGCTGGGGGTCAAGTCTGCTATTGTTCACGTCAAAATCGTGTTTCAATGGTGTTTGATAATGCTTTTTGACACAGTTCTTGTTTCTTACACCCAAAACCGAACCAGCAGATTGTGTTTCAGTTTTAGGTTTAAGAAACATGTCAATAAGTATTAACATTAAAACATGATTATGCATTAACATTAGCACACTTGAACCCCTGGTTCAGTGCGGGTTAGCGGATCATCTGAATCTCATTTGTTATTCCGCAGGGTGCAGCACGGGCAGTTGAGGTTGGCTTAGGGCCCCATTGCAAAAGATGTAGTTTGGGGCCCGTTTCACCGTCCATTGATTAAAAAAGATTTGATTAAATACTCACATTTTCCACAATTATATTTAACCTTGACAAGTTTTTTTACATTCTCTTTGATGCTTGACAGCACGGCACTGTAGGTGTAGCTGCTACTGTAGTAGGTGATGTGTCTGTAGCTGGCCTGGCACTGTACATGTAAATGGAGGGCAAGCTGCAGCTGTACAGTCCAAAATATTATCCGTAGTTTCTGATTCTGTCTCAATATTGATATCCTGAAATATACAGGTACATAAATATCCGGACCAGTAATATCTAAACTCATCATTTAAATATCTGTCCAGCTGGAAATCAAACCCAAGGACCCTTGAATTGCAGTCCAGCATGGTGACCAAGTGACCATTGTGCTAACAAGGTTGTCAAGTCTAAGAAACTAAAGACTCAACTGCGGGGTTTATTAACTCAATTTAAATTAAAAGCAATAAATAAGCAGTTATGAATAAGAACTAGGTATAATAGTGACACTACTATACCTAGTTCTTATTCATAACTGCTGCCAAGACCGTTTAAGTATTTTGCTTTTGCCTGACCCTTATGGGATATATGTAGGCATGACTTTATACATAATATGAATAAGAAAGTTAGAAGCAGGAGAGACCCATATAGCATGATCTCCCCCTTCTATCATCCTACAACTAGCATGGCTTACGGACAGCACAGAAAGTCAAATAGACGAAGAGTTCAATGTTTTTTTTGTTCAGTCATGAAAGGAAGGTCAGTACTATTTATTAAAGGTTCGGTGAACTTACACTAAGGGTAACGTTGTAATTTAGATCTGATGCAGATAAATTAAGTGTACCTACCGCTTGTAGTGTATTCCGTGTGCCACTTTTTTCAGCACCTTATAAAGAGAGCTCTGGGCCCCGATTGAGGTATTAATTCCTTAATATCGTCTAGCGAGAGAGCAGCCAAGGCATGCAATTTTATCGCATTTTCTGTAACAAAGGAAATGGTCTTAAGTTAAAAAAACTGTAACCAATCATAATTTTTGTTTTTACAACCTATTTGGTTAATTAATAGTCAAATGTATTTTAAAGTTTCCTAACATTATAAAAGGCTAACTATAAAACCGGCCGGTACTACTCGGCCTAGGGCGGCCAAGACTGTAAATCTGGCACTGCTAGGTATGTTTAACACAGGTTTATGAAGCAAAGCTGTTTTAGCTTATCATAATTAGTTTTTTGCAAGAGTTAAAAATAGGTGTATAAATAGCCTACACACTTGGGTTTACCTATGCACTTAGATATTATATTGGTAGGCCTAAACAATAAACAATGGATATTCTATTGTTGTCCTGCGGCCGCTTGGACATTGAAGAATTAATATGATATATTTTTCTCATTAAAAGCCATACAACACCAACCACATTACAAGTGTCATAAGATTTTCGATCGTTTTACCTTCTTTATTTTCAATTTGTTTTATGAAATGAGCACAAAATATCCACATAAATAGCACAAAAAGTACTTTAGTTACCTACCTACCTAGATACTTACTGACCTATTTACTTTGGGATCAGTGTAATTATGTAGGTAATGTTGTCCTATTTATTTCTTACTAGGTATTGAATAAATAATTGTGAATTTGCATACATAGGTTGTTTAATCCATCAAACCCAAGTGGCCTCATGCTCATGAGGCTGCACAACAATGGAATATCTATTACCTATCTCATTTTTCGGGGCTTGAACTAGTGTAACAACTAGTAGGTACCTACACAAGAACTCGAGCATTACAAAACCATACCTACCTACCGGACCAGAATAATACCGCATCGCGCCTTCCCGCCTGCGTTATTTGATTTTGACGCCAATGTGATTGGAATGTGATTAGTTTGAAGAGGAACTAAGCAGCAATTACAGGTAAAGAGGAAAGTAGATACTTACTTTACTGATAAATATGGGCTTGAACTCTGTGAGCCCCCGTGCCTCGCTCGAGTGAGTAGGTCGCCTGCTTCCTCCATTTGTTTTTTCTTGGGCGCAACTGAACACTTTGAAATATATCACTCACAATCACAATTTTACATCGTAGTACATTTATCTCGATGGTTTACAAAAGTAAAATCAAAATTTAGAAAGAGACGCCGGCCGGCGCGTCCGCGCGCCGGCCGGGCCAAGCTAAGAAGAAGGAAGTCACAGACGAATATGACAGGTCATGACAAGTGTGCGCGCTTCAATCACACAGATTACTTAAATCAATCAAGATACGTCATAGTAACAACAATCTGTATGATTGAAATAAATAAGGACGAAATCTCCGTTTACTAAGTCAGTATTTATTGAAACAAGTTATTGATTTGTCTTAATATGCTGCGGTATAATTTTAATAAAGACTGTTTATTAATGTTGCTAATCTAGTAATAGGGTTTATTATTAACTACATTTACATCAATAAAGCAACATTATAATTGAGATAAATGCAAATGATTCAAAATACTCCAATCATTTTAGCTTATTAGAATTAATAATTATACATGTTTAAAAAGGTGACGTCACCAAAATTAAATAAGAAAGTTTATTGTTTAAAATATGTTTCACTTTATAAGCGTTCAATCATTTCAAATTGATTTTTACAATCATTTGCGGTTGATTGTTTTAGTATGCCTAATGATCAATTCAATTGTATTTTATCCAATCAAGCAAAATTTCAACTTGATTAGAGACCTTTTTTTTCAGTGCAAAACATTGCGATTATGCACATATGTGACATACAAAATATTATTTACTATTCGATATTCTGACTATTAAGTGCATTTTATCCGAAAATAATAAAAAAAACGTTATTTTCCCCTGATTTCATCGTGGGATAAAGCTAAAATAATACATTTTTTATTTTATTTTTCTGTTCCATTATGTTTTTAAACGTATCCGTAGCGATCAAGCTCAATTCCCTATTTAAATGGCACAGTTGCTGTGGAATTATTTTATTAGGTACTTATGTTCAATAATATCGTTTATCAAAAAACCCTGTCAGATCCTGAAAAAGATAATAGTGTTGCTGAAACTGAACAACATTCTCCAAGGAACATAGGTCGAAAACGATTTTTTTTTCGCCTTTCCATAGTATAAGTCGGTCAGCTGACCCATTTTCACTTCTCAAGCTTACGCGCTCACTAGACATGAAATAAAAGACATGCTCACGAGTAGCTTCAGTCCCCCGTGACCACGGCAGCTGCAAAGGTGTCGAAACGTCGGGAAAATCAAAAATCAAACCAAATACCAACTAATTACCAAAGTACTTTCAATAAAACCGCGCTAGTATCCGTTAAAAAGTCTTTTATTTCATGAATTTCATGACCCATTTTGTATGAGTATGAAATTTTTTTTTCAGTTTTCGACCTATGTTCCATGGACAAAGTTATTCTGTTTCAGCAACTCTGTCACTTTTTTCAGGGTTTGACAGGGTTTTTTGATACACGATGTATATGTAACTGTATTTGTTGCTAAAAGCAATATTGCATCACATAGTAACTCATCTTTTGATGTTCACAAATTATCTAAAGCAAATAATGACTTTTTGAAAATCAGAAAAGACAGCAACGTTGAAAGAGGCATTCTAAAAGTACAAATATTTCGTATTTTCTCGGTTTTTCGTTTTTGGTAAATACTTATTAGATACAAATGCCAAAAAAGTACCCATCAAGTATCACCGAATTTCCACGATTCAGTTTCCTAGACATTACATTTTACAATAAATTAAAGTTTAAAGTAAAAAATACCGTTTAAATAATTCGATTGCTAATATACCACAACAAAATACTAAAAAGCTAAAATACTTTATTTTTTGACCAAGCGAGCACGAAGTGCGAGCGAAGCGTCTCTGCTTCAGCTTGGGCAAAAATTCTTTCGTATGTCTGGCTGTCTGTTCCAACCTACAGGTCGCATTTCTCAACCGATTCTTTTGAAATTTTGTGAGCAGGTTTGAAAATTATATAGAATTTTTTTTTCGAGCCAATTTTTTGATTTTTTTCAAAATGGCGGAGATATGTTAAAAAAAAGATTTCAGTCCGCTTTCCAGCTCTGCCCGTTTTCCTCTACAGGTCGCATTTATCAACCGATTCTCGTAAATTTTTTTAAGCAGGTTTAAAAACGATGTAGATTTTTTTTGTCAAACCAGTTTTTTGAAATTTATCAAAATAGCGGAGATATGTTAAGAAAACCTATTTCAGTCCGGTTTTCCAGCGCTGTATGTTCTCCTCTACAGGTCGCATTTCTCAACCGATTCTCGTGAAATTTTATGAGCAGGTTTGAAAATAATATAGAATTTTTTTGTCACGCCAGTTTTTTGAATTTTTTTTAAAATGACGGAGAAATGTTAAAAATACATATTTCAGTCTGGCTTTCCAGTGCTGTCTGTTTTCCTCCACAGGTCGCATTTCTCAACCGTTTCTCGTGAAATTTTGTAAACAGGTTTGAAAATTGTATAGTTTTTTTTTGTCAAACCAGTTTTTCAATTTTTTTTTTAAATGGCGGAGATAATGTAAAAAAACATATTTCAGTCCGGATTTCCAGCGCTGTCTGTTCTCCTCTACAGATCGCATTTCTCAACTGATCCCGGTGAAATTTTGTGAGCCGATTTGTTAATTATATAGAATTTTTTGTCGAGACATTTTTTTGAAATTTATTAAAATGACGGAGATATGTAAAAAACCATATTTCAGTCCAGCTTTCCGGCTGTTTGATCTCCTCTACAGGTCGCATTTCACAACCGATTCTGGTGAAATTTTGTGAGTAGGTTCGATAATTATATATAACTGTTTAGTCAAGCCAATTTTTCCAAATTTATAAAAAAAATATTCACCCATTTTGAAAAATGATTAAAATTAGAAGCATCATCTAGCTGCGATTACTCGCGTACCTACTGTGTGCTTTGAAAACTTCATGGCGACATTTTATTTTATCGCGAGGTCTACAGCTCACGGAGCCACTAGTTATAAACTGTTATACTTATTAGATTTCTGAACGAAGTCGGCAATAAAACATGGTAGAGCTGGCAACATTGGTTGTCGGCCATAATAAGACACTATGGTGAAGTGTTTCGAAGCGCGTCGTGTTTGCTTTGTCCAGAATTATCCATTCATTACTTATTATTATTAGTGATTTCAATCATGCTCCTGTGTTTCCTGTATTTCCTAGTCTAAAGCTAGGGTTTCCTAGAATGACGGTGCCGTCATATTACGACCGTTATTTAGCAGCGTAGAACGTTGTCTATGCAGTCTATGTAAACAATACGGCGCGGTTTCTGTCTGACGTTACGGTGTCGCCGTATTGTTTACCTAGACAACATTCAACGCCGCTATATTACGGCCGTAATATGACGGCCGCTATCCTAGGAAACCCTAGCTTTTCAATACATACCTAGCTAATTTTCGCACCTATCTTTACTGACGATGTTTTCTTGGCCACCCACAGTTCTGCGCTCATTTCAAAACCAAAATGTGCTTCAAATCTCAAAACTTAATGATGCGTTTAAGCTTATAGTAAGTAATTATGATTAATATTTCGTGTTAATGAATCTGTAGTTTGAAGGTTGATTTAGTGATGAAGTAATGATAGTGAATATAATAAAGTGTACGTTAATATAGTAAGTCATTAAGGCGAGGAAATTGCACAAAATGTCTTATTAATTGCTGTTATAAAACTTAATCAGTAAAGCTGTTAATTATGTGGTCCAAGTTATATAAGAGAATTATACGAATTATTTAAGAATTATTATAGAAAATATGTACAGGGTTATTTGTAAAACACAACAACCTCGCAAAAGTAACATCATAAGCAACAACAACTTTTCTGAAAACAAACAAAAAAAAAACACTTTTCATACACAAATTGATCAGCTGTTCGGACATTTCCATGAAAATTCGAATATTTCTGTCTGTGTTCGGAATAGTCGTAGAACAAATGATGTTGTTTATAATGTTAGTAAACTTCTCTTGCGAGGTTGTTGATGTTTTACAATAACCCTGAAGAAGAAAAAACATAAAAAAACATACTTTTATATCTAATTTAAAACTTAACTTTTTATAAGTGGGTTGGGATCTTAGCTTCGATTATGTTTCATATCTCAATTACAACGGAACAGAAAATAATAATAATGTTTAATAAACAACAAAAACACCTCTACCTTGTTCTTGATCAGTCTGACAGATACATTATTTAATTTCACTAATGAACATTTTAAAACACATATTGTTAATTACTAAGTTTCATAGTTTTATATAAGTAGATTGAATACGAAATATCCCTTTTTAAACCTTGTAGAGGTCATCTTCTATTTTGAAAAAACATGAAATCATGCTCGCTTGAGTCTATAACTTAGACCACACAAAAAAACTAAAATCTCTACCATACCATGTAGTCACCGTTATTGGAAGTACATTTTGGGAGCAGACGTTCTTAGGGATGCGGTATTTTTTTTTTATTTTATTAATTTAACGAAGAAACAGGTTCTTACCTACTCCTTTATAATAACAATAACAGAAATACTTTACTGTTTTTGTATTCAAATATTCTATCTACTTAAGAATTTTTTCCAGTCGAGTATTTATTTTTTATATTTTTTAATTTAAAATTAACCTCTTTATTTGTAAAATAAATTATTGTTATTTTGTTTGATTTAGTCGAGTAGACTTATTTTATCGATAAACCAAAAAATAATTACAAAAAAAATACCCAATCCCTAACAACGTCTGCTCCCAAAATGTACCTAGTTCCGATAACGCTACGTTCACAACCGGATCGGATTATACGGAGGAGTATACGGTATGTCTCCATATAGAAAAAAATACATATAAATTATATTATGACTAAACCGTATCATGCAAAAATCCGATCCGGTTTGTCTCCGTGTGAACGTTCACATGGAAACAAACTGGATTGGATTTTTGCAGGATACGGTATGTCTCCATATAAAATACATATAAATTATATTATGACTAAACCGTATCATGCAAAAATCTGATCCGGTTTGTCTCCATGTGAACGTAGCGTTACGGTGTCCAAACATGAAATTACAGTTTCCCGCTTACGTCTATACCTTAGGCCATACAAAGTCAAAATCTTGTTGTACAATACAACGACAAAAGGCAATAATCTCGTCGGCGCTACCCAACTGAAGCGTGAATCTTATTAATAATTATTATTTAGTTATTATGCCAGACGCCATGATGGCCTCGATTAGTTATTGATTGGGTCTCGTCTGGCTCTCATACACCTAATTGGTTCCCATGAAAATTCAATGCTACTCGCGTTTGCTTTAAAAAGAATCATTGCATGATTATTTTTTTGTTTGCTAGTCGGATAAGTAGACATTGGTGTTTTTACATTGATTAAAGTTACAGTGCTACATATGAACAAATACCTAGTATGTCTTAAACATAATGTTTACTTTCTATTGAGCTTTAAGCTTCGCAGTCGATCGAGCATAAGCTACGAGATCGCTGCGAAATTCTAAATAATACTTACTTGTCTCTTGTTTAATACTTAGTTAACATATTTCATGTGGGAAAAACAAAGCAATTAGATCACATTTTAATTGAATATATGTGTTAAAGGTAAACGCCGAAGCTCCGGCGCTCTTAGGTTTGCCTAGTCAAACCTCAGTTTGACTAAAAGGCTTAGTCAAAGTCCAAAACCAATAATGAATTTATGGCCAAATCTAGGAGAGACTAACTTGGACAGTTAAACGCTAAAACTCAATACGATCAAATCGAGGTTTTACCAGTCAGACTTCGACGTTTGACTATAACATTTTTGACGTTCGTGGTCATGTCGTCGGCCAGTCTCCATACTAAATGTATGGGAATATTTCAATTTTGAGAGGTCGATATTTTTTTTCCTAGTAATCGTGTGAGGTTTAAAATATGAAAATAATTTAGTTCCTTTATTGAAATGCTTTGTATATTAAACAATAAGAAAAATATCAATGTTAACCAGGAAAAAATGGCTGTCAAAGATGTCATCTTTTTTGTTGATTTTCTTCAGCAGGGAGTTGATTAACACGCCCTCTAGCAATAAATGATATATCATTAGAAAGGTCTTTTAAAGACAAATATTTGCTGTTAATATACTTTATATCAATTGTTAACACTTTTGGAGTTAAAGGTTATTAAAGTATAAAAGTGGTTTATTGTCTATGGGAGTTGATTTACCCCACCTCTAGCAATAAATGATATATCATTAGAAAGGTTTTTATATGATAAATATTTGCTGCAAACATACTTTCTATTAATTGTTAGTATTTTCGGAGTTTTAGGTCATTAATGTTAAAAAAATTGGTCCAGTTCAGAGCGTTATAACTCTCAAAGTACTAATAGTTGACGTTTATTGTGATACAATAAAGTGTTTTAAATTTAAAGACCTTTCCAATGATGTAAGATTTAAAGATAGATTTTTTAAGATTTAAATGCTCATCGTACTAAAGGACCCCCGAAAAGTTCAAATAATTTGACTCAAACCTAATGTTCTAATAAATAAATAATAATAATAAATATAAAACTTTATTGAAATAATCTTACATCACAATTTACAACTAGTTTAAACATAGATTATATAGGAAAAACAAATAATAAATAATTTTTAAATTAATTTTATACCATGTACTTGACCACATGCGATGTTGCCGTTCTGCTAAACTTCAGGGCTTGGAAGATATAGAATAACATTCAAAAATGGAATCAGAACATTCTAAAAACAAGAGAACGTTCCGTATCCAAATCCGGGGCATCGTTAGCGCGCGTCATTTGTCACGCGCGACTTATCGCACCCTTGCCCGGTTAATAGTCGCGCCGATTTGTCGACTCGTGTGTACGCCGCCTAATGACCGACGCTCTAGAAAACGCCGCGTCATTTCGAGAAAAAGAAATGGTTATATTCTTTAAATATTTAGTGGCTACTATTTTTCAAATTGCAGTATCTGTACGCTTTATGTTAACAAGTATTTATTTTTAAAGTTTTATCAACGGAAACAAAACCTGTAAGTTATGAAGAGATGAGGTCCGGTTATATTGAATTGATAGGTATGAACAAAGGTTGATTGGTTTACAAACTTCACATTCATACCAAAGTCGAATGTTCACTATTATAATAATAGTACTTATTGGGAATCAAAGCCGTTATTGGTACCTACTTAAAACAACATAAGTTTTTACCAGGCGTATTTATCTCATTATAAACCAAACAGTTTTCTAATAGCATCACCCATTGAAAAGCAAACAGCACAACAAAAAGATAAGACCCCTACATTCAACTCATTCAAATTAATTACTCGAATAACAAGATGGCGGGAGAAGCAAAGACGTTATTATTCGCTGCCACTGAAAGCGTATTATCCCCATCGGACCATTACAGACATTTCTTGTGAAAAATAATAGATATACACATAATTACCGACCCTCCTCGCGCGAGAGGCGCGACGCGTCCATATGTTGGATAAGGACAGATATACGTCTCGCGGTTTCGCCGCAGCACTTAAGTAATTGAATAGAGGGGAATCGGGTAAGTCAGAGCATAAAGGAAGACTGGAAAATAATAATACCAGTCATAATATTAGTACCGTCGCGCTAAAGGGTCGCAACTTGTTCAGTTGGCTCGTAAATATAATAATAAACATACGTCATACTGTTTGTTGATCTCTCACTGAAGTGTACTCAAGGTAGTAGCAACTTATATAAATATTATTTTTAAAGTATTGACTACTTCGGGTATCACATAATCATTGAAATGTTTAATTTGTAAACTATTTTTTATCTGCTGCGTGAGAATTGGCTGCTACTGATTTGAGGCAAGCATCAATTCCAGCTTTCTCATTTCGTCCCTCGCATTACTAACTGTCGTAAATGACATTTTTGTAAAAGCTGACTTGGATACATAACATGAACTTATTTTAAAATTGATTTTCAAACTTATTCCATCAATCGTCGTATCTCTATCTACTATCTCTAAACAACGGTTTGAACCCAAATACGACGATTAGTGGAATACGTTTGAAAATCAATTTTAAAATAAGTTCATGTATCCAAGTCAGCTTTGACAAAAATGTCAGTTACGACAGTTATTCGTGCGAGGGACGATTTCTGTAACGAAAACTGTGACGGGAAAATATCTCTAGGCTCGCTTGCAAGCTGACTAGACACTCTACCAAATTACTACCTTAATTTGCATTTGTTTTTTTCTCATAAAGGTATTGAAAAAGTTACAATTTAGAAATGTTTGATTTATTGGCAACATTGCAACGGATTAAATATTTTCTAACCTTGTTTTTCTTTAATTTTGTTGCTTATTTATGAATTTCATTCCGTTCACATCCCATATTCCTAATAAGCGTACAAAGACACCCATAAATCCGAAATAATCGTAAAAGTCGCTAGTTTGCTGTCAAGTTGCGAACGATAAAACCAAATGGTGCAATGATAATGTTACAGAGTTACAGCATTTTGTTTTGCGACTGTCTAGCTTTTTTTATTGTTGTAACAAGTTTTAGCTGGATGTGTTGTGTTTCTCTGTTTACGACTTTTTTGAAGTTACGCCTTTTCCGAGATTGACGCCCAATGGAATAGAAGAAGTGTGACATATAATAAACCAGCAAACTGAAATCTATGGAACAAGCATAGTACCTACAAATTTGTACAGAACCCCCAGTTGGCGAGTCTGTCTCGCCCTTATCCGGTTTTTAAGCATTATTTTGTTTGCAATACAATTACACTTCCATAGATTTTAGTTCGCTGTAACAAACAGAATAAGCTATTATAATTCATATATATTTTTTTAGTCATGATTACATACCCCCATATAAAAAATTTGGTTTCCCACAGGCGTACAATAATTTATTTCTAACGATCAGCGCGAATCCTATGTATCTGTCAAGCAAGATGTTATTGTAACTGAGAGTCATAAAAAAATTCTTCATCCACTAAATGTCAGCCAATGAATAACAAATTTTATTAATAACATCAAAACGTTAATAACTCGTTGAACGTATTAATGCTATAAAACGCGCCTGAATTCAGCTCCCGAAGTCCCGAAGTATTTATGACGTTGTTCGCTGCTATTTCTCATAAGGGCCTAATTAATAAGCACGCCGAGTTGGCAGCCATCAAAATATCGTTACAGCCGCTGTTACAACACTAATCCCTTGGTTAAAGGAGGGTGTGGTCCAAGTATAAGCGGCTAGCGTTTTAGAGCGTCCGCTGCGTTAAACCAGATCTCGGCGTGAGTACGCGGCGCGGGAATATAGCTTTGCTGGTTTTCTTACGGACAGATGCTTATAGTGCATGAGTAAGTTCTAATCTATGTCGACCCGCGCGCGTAGCAGTAAAGAGCTTCAAAGATTTCAGGTGAATGAAGTGCATGAGTTTTCTTATCACTTGAAGCTAGCTACGAAGCTAGCATTAAGTGAGAAGATTCACATTTTTTAAGAGCTAACTTAAAGTTAAGTGAGAATGTTTCCATGAGTTAATTTTAAGTTTCAAGAAGGTAAATTTTTTAATTACAAACTTTTTTTATGAGATTTATGTTAAAAAGTTGAATTACATTCAAGAAAATGTATAAAATTAAATAAAAATTCACAAATTTTGCAGTCCCCGCAAGGATAGGAGCATCGACGCGTCTGAAATATTATTAACCGATTTTCAAAATTACAACGAATGCATTTCTCGTCTGCTTTTGCATCTTTTAACATCACTATTACCATAACGATCGGTCAATAATCATAGAAGCTACTTCACTTTTTATGTACGGAAACACCCGTTTTTCTACAATTCCAAATCTAAAGGGACCACCGGTCACAATAAATTTATTTATCGATTTTCAATTTTTTTTTGCCATTTTGTAGTTAAACTAATACTCTAGGACCCTTTTTAAATTTTTTCTGAAGTCGGTTTTACCTTTCCAAAGAGGAAAACACAGCAGTACAACTTTTGTGCGGTGGGTCGGATGAAAAAAAGGTAAATAAAATAAAAAGGTATAGTAAAAAGGTAAACGTAAAAGGAAAAAAATGTGCTCACAAAATAAACTGTAAAATAATTTATAAATTGTTGTATGACTGACACAAAAAATACAATAATAAAAATAAAAGTCATCATGGTTATTCAATTATCGCTTCCGCTCATGACTTGCACCGTATTGTAAAATTTAATAAAGCCGTATTTACAGTGGGTCGTTAAAGTTCGTCGCTAACGATTCCGCAACATCACTTGAGCGTTTTACACCGCCTTAACATTACGGGCGGTAGACACTGGTTCCATGACCATTTATTGAATACTAAACAATTCAGGGTTTGAATGTTCTGAGGGCCTACTCCGAAAACAGCTCTACGACATTCGGACGAAGATTGTATTTCGTGTAAGCTCAGCCCTCTTAACTCTAGCTAGACAAAGCCATATTTGCAAATTTTCGATATCGTATCGAAAGATTGGAAAGATATGACGTTTTGAAATTGAAACTTGTCTCAATCCAATATGTTTTATCAATATGTAGCGATAGTGAAGATTTACATTTGTGATTTTCTAGGGAAGCTGAAATAAAGTCTAAAATTCAAACGACGAATATTGATTCTTTGTCTATAGTAGGCTCTCTAGATTTAGTAGAGAACCGTGAAATCGTAACAAAACCCTTGCTAGAACAATAAGTTAATGCATCGGGAAAGACATTAAATACTAAATTATCGGTGCTAGATTTAAGACTAGTGGTTCAGGCACAAATTAGTTTTGGTATAATTAAGATACAGTTAAGGGTTGGTGTGGTGGCATTTGTTTAGATCATGATCCAAGAAAACAAGGCATTCCGGATCAGGCCTACGTCATCCAGAGTTCTTACTATTTAGTTGCCTGGTAACAAACAAAGAACGTAGGATTTTTACTGTCATCAGCATCACTCATTACAAAATTATTACAATGCATTTCAATTGTGATTTGTTTCTCTTAGCCAACGAAACAGTTCAAGTTGAAAAGACCAATGAACATATTTTTTACTAAAATAGTTATATTTATAAAGAACTGTTACAGGTATTATATGGGAGTCAGTAGAGTTTGATTTCATATGACTGGTAACAAAGAAACAGGCAAGAATAGACCACGTAAGCCTTGTCTCTCGGAATGTTATACTTGGAGCCATGGGATAAGATGACAGTGTTTAATGGCAAATAACTTTACGTGCACTAAACAAGTGAACTGAAGTAAAAAGCACTGCACTAAAATGGAACATAACTACAAGTGCGAATCATCCGAATTGTTTCTTACAAGATTTAAATGTATAATAATTGTACTACAAATGGTAATGCTCATCAGTTCATTAAATGGACCTATAAAATTTCCAGGATTCAAACTCGGGACCTTTGGCTTATGAGACAGGATCGCTGTAATCCGTTGCGCCAAGCGGTCATCATAATTTAATCGTTACCTTGAACATTATATAACTAATTAGTTCCATGGCTCAATGGAGCAGTGGTTTAGCACCTGACCCAGCGATTGCGGAGGTTAAGCAAGTTTCGCAAAGGTCGGTCACGGGATGGGTGACCAAAAATTTATTATCTCGAGCTCTCCATGCTTCAGAAGGCACGTTAAGCCTTTGGTCCCGGGTGCATTTGCAGTCGTTAACTCCCACCAATCCACATTGGGCCCGCGTGGAGGGTTATGGCCCATCCTCCTAATACACCCATAAGGAAGGCCTGTGCCCCAGCAGGGGGACATCAAAAATGGCTGATGGTCAAGTGTACCATTAATGAAAAGCAAAGAGGGTTTTGCACTTGTAGCAAATGCTAAAATGTAGAAGCATAGTAACAATTACGTTATCACCACATAATTATACCAGTAATCTCTATCACTTTAATACTGTTAAGTTTTAATACTATCCACTTAACAAGGAATCCGGGCAGACCTAATTTTAACCTCCCAATACCTTCCTAATAACGCCGACATCTGCTCGCGAAGTAATCGCCCAAATATTCAGCATCGACCCACTCGAGCCCGCTCTAATCATGAAAATGTATTTATGACCTAATTAAACTCTTGTCTATCCCGCCGGCCCGACAGAACGAGACAAAGAATATCCTTACAAGGGTAGAGCAAGCGGGATAGCGACCGCCCGTCTCGTGATTAATGAGCGTTATATGGCTGGTTAAGTACCATGTAATTTGCAAAACGACCCTTAATTACCGAAGAACACAGCTACTATCGCTATCCTTATCTCGCGCTCCCACTTACAAGACGAGGAAGAGAGACGGCTTCAAGTTTGTGCTGCGACTTAAAAGGCGGTATTTAATGAGGCATTATGATGTCGCCTGAACAGATTAGGTTCACATGCCGCTGAAAATTGTTTGCTTCTCTCTTTATATTTGGCTTTCAGGAAAGCAAACAGTGGCAGCGAATTTAGTGGCGTATTTTCAGTGTAATACCGCCTCGCTCCATCTTTATTTGCTTTTGTTATAATTTATGAGGTTACAGAGTTAGTTTCAATTATGCGACCTCTTCATTTAAAAATAATTCTACGTTGAAATAAGTATGCAATTAGAACCGACGAGTTTTAAAGTAAACCTAAAAGTCCCTTGTTGAACATAATAATGCACTGCAGTTAATAATGTATTGAAATGTTATTGCACATGTCAAACATAACGCTATAACTTTTACTATTAAATCTATTGTAAAAATTGTGAGGGTATTTGTGACAAAACGTTATCTACAAAATCTTCAATATTTAAATTAAAACGTTTTGTAACCGCAATTTTAAATTCGCGATTTACCTACATTGACTTTCAACTAAACCCAATTAATTTTCTTTCCGCAGGTATGGTTCCAAAACAGAAGAACAAAATGGAGAAAAAAGCACGCAGCCGAAATGGCGACAGCGAAACGCAAACAAGAGGAGTTGGGTGAAGAATGTGACGACCAGGAACCTCACGACAACGACCCCTGTAGCGATGACGACGACGCTAAACGGCCACGGCTCGACCTTCACCATCAGCACATCAGTCATCACCAGCTCCCTCACCATCGCCAGTGATCACTCGCTACCGGCGCGAGCGATGGAACCAAAACTTGCATCATTCGCGCCGAAGACCCTACCTACCCAACAACTAGTGAAAGTGAAAAAGACGCTAAAGACAATTACAGCAACGAAAAAGATGTAGAGTATAATAATTATACCAGGAATTATGACGCTAAATACGATGGTAGTGAACGCACAGATGTTTATTCAAATTTTGGAATGTACCCTGAATATGTTGTACCTAGAACTTTCTGTAAAGAAACGAATATTGAAGACACTCCTTGCGACTTGTCCAATTGGCAAAGAATGAAAGAGTTTGAAGAGAGAGCGGAAAATGAAAGGGAAGTGAATGCTAGTGAAGTTGAAAGTGAACAAGACGCTTTGAACAACAGTGACAATTTAAACTCTGATGATGTTCAACAACCGATCAACTTTGCGTATTATCATTTTTGAACACGTCAAACTGAATAGATTTTAAAATCTGTAAATACTTAGTTAGGAGTAGTCATGTGATACTTAAGTAATTTATTATAATTAGATTTTACATGGTACTATTTTAACGTATTATAAGTGGTTTAAATTAAATATTGTACATTGAACGTTTAACTCCCGGTGCCAATTTCCTAAATGTAGTTTTAGAATTTGATGGTATTAATTTTCAGTAAAGTAAAATTAAATCTTATCTTACTTCTTTCTATGAATAAATTTCTAACAATGTCGACTTTTATGTAGATTACAGTTCTATTTATACACGGTTAATTTTTAAGTATATCTAAAAATTAAATGAGTTTATCTCTTCCCTATTCTAATCGAGTATGTACGGTTAAAATATTCAATATTTAATAGTTGGTCAAGTTATTGAGGTTGTTTGTGTTCCAAAATTTTACTGATTTCTGAATTTAGAGCTCACGTAATCAAAAATGAGACTATCTTGTTTACTTACTTAAATAATGAAAATAATGAATCTACGTACGTCTGTTGCTATTTTTGTGAATTTTTGTCCGATATTTTCAAACTATTAATTTTTTACTTTTAACTGCACGTTCATATTCAGAAACATGGTCTGATATCCCCATTTAATTATTAGATATACTTAAAAATTAACGGTGTCTAGAATTTACTGAAAATTGTTTTCTAATTCCTTAATTAACCCTATAATTTTGTAAATATTTTATAAAGTTTTAATATAGAAATCCCACGAAATGTATTTTAAAATGCCGCTGGCAGAGCATTGCAATATGTATATTGTACTGTAAATTATAAATGGAAGTGTAAATAAATATTTAAACGAATTTAACTATAGTTAAGAATAAACGAGTAGTGTAGGCCACGCGCTAACATATTTCGAAATGTCAAATTTGCTCTAGATAAAGCTCACACATTTTTATCCTCTGCAATATTAACAACATTGAGTGTTATTTTTCCGAAAATATCTTCAGCGATCTATACTTGTGGATACTCTTGATCTAGAAACACAATTTTAAATAGTAGTTATAATTTTCATTAGTTGTTTTGTCTTAATTTTATTAAAATGACGTTAACGTCAAACGTACCTAACATTGAAAACTCTTGCAAAATTTTTTCTAAAAATTAAATATATAGGTAAGTAGCTATGTTCTTTTGTTGATCCAAAAAGGAAAACAAAAATAGTTATCCATATTATTTAAACGATAAAGGCAGTTGCGATACCTACACAATACCTAATTATTGCAGGGTATGTACTTACTATGTATTTTTCAAGAGTCCATACTTAGAGCATTAAAGTCCATAGGAGAGACGTCCATAAAATAAGATCTTTTTGATTTTTTTATGTAATTTCATCATAATTATCCATAAGTATAGATGATCGAGGTATTCTTGTAAATGCTTATTTCTTTGCTTGTATATTTGCTTAAAAAAGTATATTGAAATCTGGAGCATCTTTGACTCGATCAAATAAATTGAAGAATGATGTATATGAATTAACTTTGTTTTTTTCACACAATATCTTAATATACTTATCTAACAAAACTATAACTGCTGTACAAATAAAGGAAGAATAAGTTTATACCTAGTTTAACCAAAAATATTACTTAGCAATATTACTTCTTACGTTTGACGTCTCAAGGCGTCAAATTTGACGCCTTGAGACGTCAAACGACTACCCAAACAAACTTTTTGGTTATTCTAAGTATTAACTTAATCTTTGTTTATTAATTATAAGACTTTTATGTACATTTTCAACTTTGAGAATATCTGATTCAACAATTTAGAAAATTAATTTCTCTGTTTTGCCTAACTAAAGTTACACGTATTTGATAAATTAATTAAACGAGATATTTCGTAAATATAATAAAAATGACGATCATATTATTGTATAATTTTAAAATATTTTTTGTGTTCCTATTGTCATATGGTCATTCTAGATTAAGTATTGTGTGAAACAATTTTTAAATAATGTCTATAAAATAGTGAACGAGCTTCGAAAATAACAAAATATCGCTTAATACAATGCACAACAAAGATAGAACGCTTGATATGACAAATGTATTATAAACCTACCAAATTAAAAACTCACTATCTCCATAAATTAGATCTTGAGCGTGGACGTCTACATTATGTGGTTGGAATAAACGGTTAGTAAAAAATAAAATGACTATTTTATTTACCCCTCTGTGTTTGGAATATAAAAGATAATGTTTATATAACCCTTCAAATATATAAACCCTTTTTTAAAATTCCAAACAAACATCAAACCCAATCCTAACAATTCCGATGGAACAACCTAAAAATGACGTTCAAGATAAGGAACACCCAAATAAAGGCGGGGTGCCGAACACCCGCTATCGTTCCTAAACTGTCACGACTGAACAACGAACAATTCGTTCACGCCAATATTTATAGAGGTAGGTATCACCCTTGCATTGATCAGAAAATCTTCTGAAGGCAATCGAGAAGGCTTCCCGGCAAAAATCGAGCCCCCTCAACCTTTCAAATCTCGAAAACAGAAAAGTAATCTTTAACTTTCTTAAAATACAGTCCAGTTCTCTTTGGTGAAAGCGACTATCATGTAATGCGGCTTCCTTATAAATGTAAAACATCGTTTTGTACGAGGTTAGAAAGAGACAGGGAGAGCTAGACAGGTGGGAGGGTGCAGGGGTGGGGATGGGGTGGTATTCTTTCATTTGTTGCGGGCAGGGGTTACCAAATTTTTATTTTGAGACCGGAAATGATGGAGGGAATCAAAAGTTAATTGCTTGCGATAGTGTTTTTCGTCTCTTTCTACTTTCGTTTATGTATTACAGAAAGATTACAGACTGTATATCTGTAAAAACTATTTTTTAAATCAAAAGTACTTACATAGTAAAACCACCAGTATTTAAAAAAGTGAAGTCATGCATATTTCTCACTTAAAATATATTTATAATCGGTTATGCTTTGTTAGGTAGGTATAATTAAAATGTGAGTTGTATAAGTATATGTATATAAACGAATCAATAAAATTGATACAATCCAAAAAAAATATTAAATAAAGAAACGTAATGAGGGGGACAACACATCTACATCGATGACTCTAACTTAATTTGTAAGGTACTAAATACTGAAAGCTGCCTTTATACAAGGTATTTGGTAAAAGCCTTATAAAGCTGAATATGGTAGATAGGGACCATCAAACTGAACAACTTTTACTATGGGACCAACTCTGAAATCGTGAAAAAAAAATCAGCTGTCTCATACAAAAATAAATAACGAAAATATCAAAATGTATGTAGGTCCCTATCTACCCTATTCGGCTTTATAAGGCTTTTACCAAACACCTTGTATAAAGAATACCTTTTTTCTTGAACATTTAGTGAGTAATCATCATCAGCCACACGACACCCACCTGCTGGGTATAGACATTAGTATAGATATTAGACCCACCAACTTTTGTTCAGTGGTGAAAATTGGACAACGATTGCAACTATACATTTTTGACACTTATGTCATTATATATCGAAATTCACTATTGTACACCAGCAGCCACCCCAGCTAAGGACCTGTATAAGACTTGTACTACTTTATTGTAATTAAGCGCTTTTGTATCCTCTATATTTTCCTACCAAAAGATTCATACCCCCATACAAAATGCATTGGTCAGCTGACCGACTTACTATGGAAAAGTGAAAAAAAAAAAGTTTTGAACAATGTTCCTTGAAAAAAATTGTTCAGTTTAATTAACACTACCACCGATTTTAGTATTGTTACATAATTTGGTTCCACTTAATTATATTTATTCACGCTCCGTATCAAAATCTTTCCGTAGCCAAGAGGTTAGCTGCCATGACACGTTTGACTCTGCTAAGAAGAGATCTGGACCGTGATCCACCTAGATTCTTCAGCTGGGTGAAGCACGAAGACGTTCCCGGTTCGATTCCCAGATAGCGACTGCAGCTCTGTGGGGTTATGACAAATGACAATTTTATATATACCTGTAACCACGGTCACTGAAAAATAATTCTGCAGTTGCATAAAAAAACTGACTAAAAAGTTTGTGTAAGTATACAAAAAATGCATGAATCCGTTAAAGTGTTTTTTTCAACGTAAGTAATTGTAGGTGTAGAAATCACAAATTCGATATGTATGTACTTAAGCACAAAATTGCAAACCTTAATAAAATTATTCTGCCATTAGGTACTTATGTAATCTGTGCTTATACTTATAACTACTAGCTAGATAGACCATGGGGCCTAAAAATTCCACGTAACAGTTTTATTAAAATCATTTTCTATTAAATAAAAATCTCTAAGGGCTACACTGTCTGTGGTATAGCCACCCTAAATACAGGCAATAATTTTTCTTTTGTTATTGTCATTGAAAATGACTTGTGTCCGGGCACGAAAACTGCGACGGCGGAGCGGCAGCGGGGCGGCGCGACAGCGGAGCGGCGGCGATGCATTCAACAGTATGGCACAGTATGGAGACGCGCACGAAACGGGCGGTGGCGGCGCGGGGCGACGAGCGATGCACGGGCGGGAGGAGAGCGACGAAAACAAATGAACAAACTAGTTTGATTTGGTAGCCCGCGATTACAGTAGTGTTGTGTTGAAAAATATAATAGTGTCTGTTTGATTACTAGGTAGAGGTACACCTATTTATTCAGTATGGATGTCGGCATCTTGGACATCATTTAAAAAACACAAGATGAGCAAAGGATCCGATTTTGAAACTAGTTAACGCCTATAGACCAATTTTTTTTAACTAAATAAAATTTTTAGACATTGGATATATTTCGTCCTTTTAACATTTTTCGGTATTGACAAGAAATTGTTTCCATAGCAACATCACATTTAACACATCAATAGAAAAAAAATAAGAAGTTACTTTAGTGGTATACCGTGGTCCTACCAGTAGGTCAAATCGGTAGGTCCACGGGCCCTTAATGGTATTTAGCCCATCTGTCACAACACTACTAGCGCGGCTGACCGACCGCTATGTTTCGTGCCCACGTTCTCATCGCCCCGCCCCGCCGCCGCTCCGCTGCCGCGCCGCCCCGCCACCGCTCGGCCGCCGCCACTTTCGTGTCCGGACACTGGGTACCAGGTCCCATTTGGGAGTTTAGTGTGACACGGCGATTGTATGGAAGCTATTGGTAGTTCATAGATAAATAAGGTGTCATAGAGACGCTGATTGACGAGATCCAACGAGATCTAATAGATGGTGAAGGAATTTAAAAAAATTTAAATCCAAAAAGTTATGGTCGAAAACCGTAGAACCGTCGAACATTTTTGACTTTGGGCCCAGATGTCTCGAGAACTAAGTCGAAATAAAAAATAAAAAAAACGGTCCTAGGGTATTTAGTTGGCTGTCAAATGAGATCAACATTTTTAAAATTAAAATTAAAATTACGGGCTGTAGGTACATCGGCGAGTGTGTTGTAGTGCATCATGGTTATACAGTACTGTGGTATGGAATTTGGGTGTGTATGAGAGTTTATATTGTTGTATGTGGTGAATGGAGGATTTTTGGAATATTTAGAACATATATCGACATTTTTAAATATTTTTTGATTTTGTTATTTCCTTATGCCTGAATTTCAGTTTCAATGTCCTAGTAGTTCGTGCTATGCAGGGAATCTGTGCATTTTTTTTGCTAAAATACAGAAGTCTCAAGTTGTGAAAAACTCATGGGTGCATTGGTAGAAGCGATAAGGTGGCGCGCCCGCACCTTTTATTTATGACTCCATTTTAAACCCGGGTAAGTATGTTACGCAATGCAACGAGTGATATCCCGACAACGTTACAAGATTTGGGGAATAACAGGGTATGTTCACGGCGATTTATCTGCAAACAAGCTACGCGTCTTGTGATATTTATGAAATTGATTTGGGTTTGTTGAATTTTTTTTATTCGTGAATACAATACATACTGTCATGGTCGAAGTTTTTCTTAGGTTATCCAGAGTTTATCAGAAATGTCAAAACATAGGTTAGACAAGTAAGTAATACACTTAGAATAATAACACCTCGAACGATAGTTCCCTACAAAGCGCACTGTCAAAAGTGAGGCAACTAAAACAGCCAAAATGGCTCCGTTTTCAGATTTTTATTCTCTATTATTACCAAATCATACCGAATAAGTACAAAACAGTTTCAATTTTCCTACATTCAGGAGATTAGTAAATCATAAATCAGTTATTCACAACTTCATTTCGTTCACATTAGTTAGTTTAGTTAGTGTTAGAGTTGATTATAAATCATACACCATGTTAACAGAAGTAATATTTTATTTCACGACCAGTTCGGACGACAGATCGAGCAAAAGTGAGTACAATTTACAAAAACCAACGCTTTTATACGCTTTACCATAACTATCATAGAATTGTCCATAGACTTGCAACTGTCAAGCATAAACGCACGTGGAGCATAGACTTAAGCCGGAAACACACCACTGTGCCGTGCCGCGTCGCTCCACGGCACGTCAATCAATCTGTCAGTCTTTGCTCCACGATTCACAGACTAGCAATAAACGTCAGAAGGATGTTTTGTCTGTGAGTGCTTACCGACAACTGCATGGACTATGGCAACACTAATACAATGTTAAGTAATATCAAGTTGACATATGACACTCAACAAGAAAACAGCCGATAAATATTAGGATTGAAAAACAATTGATTTACAAAACCTTAATTACTAACATTCGGCCTTTCCTGACAAATTATTATTACGTCCTCGTAATATAAGACGTTTATAAATTCCATGCATTAATGATATTGAAATTTTAAAAAATAAAAATAAACTCATTTAAGTTAAAGGTAAGACATTTTCTTTTCATCACAATTATTATTCACGATCGAATCTCTGTCATTGTATGTCATAGATTCGGCCGTCCTGATAAACAATTACGTCCTCGTAATTTTCATAGCATCTATGTAGAAAAACTAAAATACAATATTACAAGAACGAAGTATTGATCTTTTGTAGGGAATTAATTATTAATGTATTTTTAATAATTACTAGCTGACCCGTCAGACGTTGTCCTGTCTCAGTTATGATTTATGAATATTTAATTCGAATTTTAAACGACATTAAGTTTTTTTTGCAGCCCGCATTCTGTCAATTCTATGTCAAACGTCATAAGGTTACATTAAAAAAAAAGTTTATAGTCCAAATTAAATTTTTTATGGTGGTTAAGTATTCCTAAATTTTCTTATCTATGTCAAACGTCATAAGGTTACATTAAAAAAAAAAGTTTATAGTCCAAATTAAATTTTGTATGGTGGTTAAGTATTCCTAAATTTTCTTATTTTTCGCGCAATTTTCCTTAATTTTTTCATAAGAACCTTCTCCTGATAATATCAAACACAACAAAAAAAAAGAATTAGCGAAATCGGTTCAGCTGATCTCGAGATTTGTGCTTAGCAAGACATTCAGCGATTCATTTTTATATTGTAGATTAGTTATAGTCTTATTAAGTAAGGTGGCGTTCAACGTTTTTTTTTTTCACCAAACATAGGTACCAAGGTGATTACAAATATGTGAAAAACTCGCTCAGACCTCTATTATTTATACTGCTGGACACACCAAAGCAGTTAACGCATAACCATATTTAACCACCGGACACACCAGGGTGGATTGAAGCTACTGGACACACCAAAGCAGCTTGTTATTTTTTTTGTTGTTATACTGCTGGACACACCAAAGCAGTTAACGCATTTATAACCATATTTAACCACCGGACACACCAGGGTGGATTGAAGCTACTGGACACACCAAAGCAGCTTGTTATTTCTTTATTATTATTATTTTGTTTTTTTTGTTATACTGCTGGACACACCAAAGCAGCACTCATAAGAAGCAAAATCAGTAATAATGCTTCTAATATTATAATAACTGTAAGTTTTTATTAATTAGTGTTTAGTATAATGTACAGAGCATTCATGTAAATATTGTGATATTGCATTATTTGCATTACTCTTATTTATATCAAATAGATAATTCGTGAATAAATCTTATATTCCTGTAATAAAATATTATATTCTTAATAAAAACAACAATTTATGATTATATTTTAGAATCAATCTAATTCAGCTAAGTGATTACTAAGTATCCAGATTTTCTTTTATATTGTTACAATTAAGTATCACACAGAACTATATTTTTTTTATAATTAACTATTGTGTTTAGTTTTTTTGATAATCATTAGATTACTTATCAGTATATTCCTATGATTTATATATATTTTTTATAATTGTAGAATACCATAATATTAAGTTAAGATAATATTGAGATAATTACCAGAATTATGTAAATAAACAGTATGGTTGTTTTGGTTTTGATTTAAAAAAAAACATGCCTTTAGAGTCTACTCACTAGTATAATCTTTTTAATTTTATTGGCAATTAAATTAAAACTAACGTGAGGTAGTTCCGGTAGTCTGTTTCCTATTATAAATATTTTAGTATCTTTCTTATTTTAGGCTTGGGCTCGTTATTCAAGGAAATGAAGTGCATTTGTTGGTTACTGGGTTAATGTCAAAATCTAGATTTAAATCTATAAACTAGTCTGAAGCTTAGTTTTTGTGTAGTACTTTTTAGTATGGTGTTGATATAATCTTAGTGACTCTCTGCAGCAAGCTGACTTTGGAATGTCAAATTATCAACTTTTTAGGAATATTATAACTATTATCGTCAAATCAGTCCAGTAAAAACTAAATAACGTAAGTATTCTTCCGTTCTTAAAGGATGCATCTTGATAATCATCTTAATTAAAATTGACAATGAAGCACGTTTACAATAGACTAAAAATGTTTGTAAAACGCCATGGAATCGAATTAAATCATATGAGCAACCAGATTGGAATAATAATTGCATAAAAATAAAGATAGATAATAAAATTATTACAGATCCCATTGACATTTGCAATTTTTTTTGTCTAATATTACAAATAGATCATCTAATGCTAACATAACAGTCATATCAAAATAATTTAAAATATGACAACAATATAAAACCATGATGGACGCAAGCTTGTATCTTTTTAGATCCGGCCGGCGAAATACTAAAAATTATAAGATCTCTCAATAACACCACATCGGTCGGGTTGATAAAATATCCACAAAAATATTTATTAAGTATTGTTCACTAACTCAATCTGACATTAGTCAATCTATCAATGACTAAAGCCATATTCTCGGAAGCCCTTAAATATCAATGATTAAATGGATGAGACGGACTATTACAGACATTATTTATAAATTTCTAGAAAAATTTAATCTCCTGTCTAAATATCAAAATTGCTTTTGGGAAAGCAAGTCAGCTTTCTTAGCAGCTTTTTATTAAACAAAAATGTTATTGAGAACACTTTCAAGAATTTTGATATAATAATGTATATTTTTCGACATTAACAAAGCTTTTGACTTTGCTCCATTGATAAATTAAAATCGCTAAAACGGCCACAAAAATCTTTCATAATCGTTTTCAATGTATTGAAATTAATCACATCAATTAAAATAAGAAATAAGTTCCAGTAAAATATCAGTTGTTAGAAACAATGTAGGTAGTTGTTCCACAAGGAACTAAACTAACTAAGGCCACTATTATTTATAATAAACGACCTACTTCATGTGACTACTCACTCATCAGTGTAATTTATTCTGATGATAAAATTTGTAGTAATACCAAAAATAAATAAATAAAATATGAACATAAAAAAATATATACGTTTTTATAATAGAGATCCTATGGACCATGTTCTGACAATACTTCATAATAATGAGCTCGTAATGGAATCGTAATAAAAAAAAAATTAAGAACGTGTCAAGGAAAATATGCGCTAAAATAAATAGATTTGCTTATGTATTGTAAGACTAACGATTCAAATAAACCAAAAGTCCTCTTTGATGGCATATCATGACAACGTAGCTTCAAATCCTAAATACGGTTTACTTTACTATTTTGGGGTCTAATAACTTAAACAAAACTTTTATATCCAATTACAACGTTCAGAGCAATATGTAACGTTCCACCTATGACGTCGTGTAAGCAAACCTAAACCTATTAACTCTTCCTTCATTATATATCTTCGAGTGCTGCATATTCGTCAAAACCCATCCATATTTAATTGTGCATAGGGATACATTTTATATGATGAAAAGCATTAGGCATCATTAAAAAAAACTATTATTACCCAGAATGCAGACAGTCCTCTACAAAAGGAACTGTTACATAAGATGTGTTAGGATCATTAATAAAGTGCCACATCCCTTAACTGAACTTACACCTGACCTGACCATATCTAGACAAAAACTGTTTGAATGGCCTAAAACAAAATATTTACTTGTAAAATTAACCTAACAGAATCAAATGATAACGACATGATGTGTAAGTTGTTTCTCCAATTGTACATCTAATATTAACTAATATTAATTTTGACATTAACACTAATTATTAAATTGGTAATTTTTTTTCACATGCCCTATATTGGCAAAATAGATGGACTATGAATGTAACAAGTGAATTATACACACGACAGCACCATAAGTTGATGTGCCGTTGACTGTACTCTATTTTCGATGAATCAATTTCATTTTCAATCAAATATTATACATTTTCAGGGTTCACTAGCTTTTTGGGGGTAAATAAGAATCGATTGCCGCGTCGGTAAGATAAATCAATAATACACGTGTATCAATACAACCTGCACCACGAGACCACGAACCCCTGCCTCAACCAATGGATTATGTATATTTATAAAAACACAAATATCATTACGCACACAAGATTAACCTAGCGCCTTCGCCAGCTTCTTACAATAAAAGTCTATTACCCACTCAGCACGGTACGCAGTTATGTAGGAGACACGAATAGAATAGTCTTGAAGAAGTTTCTTCCACTCGTCCCACGTCAGGTCTGATGTCTTGTTGGTGTCCAAACCAGTTGGTGGTCGTGTGGTGGTTGGTGGGTGTTTTCTCATCCCAGCCGTAGATCTTCGCCAATGACTCCAATCGATGCAAACATGCGTGAACAGACAATAGCATTAGAATTTCCTATGAATTCAGGCACGTGTTCATGTTTTCCGATAAATCATAAATTACTTATATTATTTCTCAAATTATGTAACAAAGATGTATTTAAGGGTCCAAGTGATAGGAAAAAATGGTTTGATATTTTTTTATAAAGAAAACGTAAAGTTGTAGCTACAAAAAAAAAAACATAAATGCGACAAGCTAAAGAGTTTATCTAGTAGCTACAAGTATTAAATTGCATATAAACCTAACAGATGATTGTATGAGAAAAAAAAAACAGAATATCATGAAAAACGCATCATATTTTAGGCGTAAATGTATTGAACTCTACATCAAAATACACTTTACCGTACTGTGAATTTGCTCAAATAACTTTTTTCTTCAAGAAAGATAATTGTGATATTGATAAAAAAAGGAAAAACATAATCTGTTCATATGTAAAGAAAAACAGACAAATGTTTCCGCATAACTGAGCCTTAAATCTGTTTGTCTCACAACAGGGTTGTTACTTGCACTGGTATTAACTGGGTGAGATAAATTGATCAGTGATAGAATAAGGTGGGTAGGAGGAGGTAGACTCACTTAAATTTGCTGATTTTGCTCGGCAGGCACGTTAACTTCAACAGAAGGTTGTGGTTTTAAGGCGGAAACATTGATTGATAAAATTATTAATATCTGTGGACGTACCTGGCATAATACATTCCTCATTGGAGACTTGGGGCACTGGATGTTGCTGTGGCTGTAGTCTGATAATTTGTTCCAGCACTGGGTCCAGCCGCATAACTCGGTCGGTATTATTGTCAGTCGCCTCGGAGCTCTATTCGGTTCTTCTTCATCGACTCTCGAAGTAGGATGCCGTATGCGTCGATTGTTCAACGTGACACGTGGTAAAAAAAAACGCGCACTTCTGAATTGTTAGAGTTGATTATAAATCATACACCATGTTAACAGAAGTAATATTTTATTTCACGACCAGTTCGGACGACAGATCGAGCAAAAGTGAGTACAATTTACAAAAACCAACGCTTTTATACGCTTTACCATAACTATCATAGAATTGTCCATAGACTTGCAACTGTCAAGCATAAACGCACGTGGAGCATAGACTTAAGCCGGAAACACACCACTGTGCCGTGCCGCGTCGCTCCACGGCACGTCAATCAATCTGTCAGTCTTTGCTCCACGATTCACAGACTAGCAATAAACGTCAGAAGGATGTTTTGTCTGTGAGTGCTTACCGACAACTGCATGGACTATGGCAACACTAATACAATGTTAAGTAATATCAAGTTGACATATGACACTCAACAAGAAAACAGCCGATAAATATTAGGATTGAAAAACAATTGATTTACAAAACCTTAATTACTAACATTAGTTACTATATTATTGGATTTTAGTTACGATTAGTTAACGTATGGAGGTTATAAATCTGAAAACTAAGCCATTTTGGCTTAGTATTAGATGCCTGACTTTGCATACGAGGACATGGCTTCTAGGTTTTATTATTCTAAGGTAATACAATACAATTTATTAATACTTATTATAATACGGGATTATAATTCAGAGAAAACACCGTTGATATTTACAAAGTCCTTTTTATTTTTCACTCTCGTTTTACATTAAAAATCATAAAAGAAACTGTCTTAAATCAGGAACTAATTCTAGGAAAACTCCAATGTAACACTATTTTAGTCTTCGTCCTATCACTTCGACGATCCGGAACAGAATGACCCAGTCAGCCTCGATTTCTCATATTTATGCACTATTTTCCCGCCATTTTACCCAACGTTCGCGCCATTTGTCACAATAGTTTAAACGCTCGTTGGTTCATTCACCCGGTAGTCAAAAAACTACTAATAACATCAAAATTTAGCGTTAAAAGGAAATAACCCACAGGAAATTAATGAAAAATTTAATTAAAATAAACATAAACCTAACACTCGACCATCCTGATATCGTGTAATGACCCCATACACGTATCCTGTGATAACCTAACACTAGGCTGACCAAGACATTCTATTCTTCATACAATAAACAAAAATATAACAACATGTCTGATGTTAAATGGTGCCACGGTAAAGTATAGTATTACTTATACCGTAATTGTATTGTTATTGTATTTTATTAATTAAAATATACAATACTAGCATAGATTAAGGTAATGTTACTAACAAAATATGGACTATTGTCTGAAATAAATAAATTATTATTATTATTATGTTTTTTCTTTTCTTTTTCTCAGCTTATGATTATTATTATTATTAATGATCTACTTATACAAATGTGTTCTTACATTAAAATTTTACTACTTTACGAGCAAATCTGTTCAACAAGCAAACCTGTTCCTGCATCACAGTGACATTGGCGAGCAAATCTGGTCTCGCTTCTTTTTACTGTTCAGCAAGCAAACCTGTTCCTGCTTCACAAAAACTAATCGGCGAGCAAATCTGGTCTCGCTATAAATGTTTACTGTTCAGCAAGCAAATCTGTTCCTGCTTCACAGTCATTAAGTACTCGGCGAGCAAATCTGGTCTCGCTATTATTATTATTATTATTATTTTTTGTTCAGCAAGCAAATCTGTTCCTGCTTCACAGACACTACTCGGCGAGCAAACCTGGTCTCGCTACAAATTTACTTTCAATAGGATTATAGAAGTGCTAATTAGTGCTAAGTGCTAATTTCAAAACAACTCTAACTTAAAATTACTCATTATGATAATAAAAATAAAATTGATATTATGATTAAACATATATACTTATCACTTTTCAAATACAGGAATCTCTTAAACATTGCAGTAACAACCTTATAGTCATGGGTGACTTTAACGCCCGAGTCGGTCAAAAAATGAAAGGCGAAGACAGAATATTGGGCAACTCATGCTTCGGAAAAAGAGACAAGAGAGGTGGTACTCTGCTCCAATTATGCTGGGAAAATGATTTATTCGTCATCAATAGTCTGTTCAAAAAGAAAAGCAAGAATCTTTGGACGTGGCTTTCCCCGAAAAAACGTAAAAGCCAGATAGATTACATACTATCAAATATAAAAAATAAAATGACTAATATTGAAGTGATAAGCAATCTATCGTTCCCGAGCGACCACCGACTTGTGAGAAGTACTCTATTGTTAACCAATACAAAAAAATCAAGAGCCACATATAGAAGTCATAAATTTTCACTAAATACTATAGACGAACAAGAAACATATATTGAAGCTTTAAAAAAAAAAAATTCATAGTTTAAAACTAGAAGAAAATGAGGATGTAGAGACGTACTATGAAAAAATTAAACAAGCAATCGATAAAAGTCTAAAATCTATAGGTAACAACAATACAAATAGAAAACGTCACTACAGTATTTCAGACAGCACAAAAAACCTCATAAAGAGAAGAAACGAATTAATTAATAAAAAACAATTAACACCAGAAGAGAAAAATGAGAAAAGTTATTTATTTAAAAACATCCACAAAATTATCAGAAAAGATTATCAGAACTACAGATTAACAACAATAGAAAGACATCTGAAGAAGTCTGGAAGTGTGAAAAAAGGTCTGAAAGAATTAACAACTTCTAAAAAGTGGATTCCATCCTTGAAAAAGAACTCTACCAGTAAGAAGGAAATATTGTCCAGGTCGGGAATAATAAAAGCAGCTACTGAATTTTATAAAGATCTCTACGCTTGTAAAATATCATCCAGTATACAAACTCTACCAACACAGAAAAATGATACTACAATACAAAGATTCTCTGCTGAAGAAATTTTTACCAAGATAAATTCTCTAAAGAAAGAAAAAAGTAGTGGTCCAGATGGCATATCAAACGCAGCCATTCTAACAGCAAAAGCTCTCCTAGTAGAACCGTTAACCACCCTGTTCAATAAAATATTAGACGACAGAAAAATCCCCACTGAATGGGCAAAATCAGACATAGTGCTGCTCTACAAGAAAGGAAACCCTAATGACATCAGCAACTATCGACCAATCAGCTTACAATCGACTCTCTACAAACTGTTTGCTTCTTGCCTGGAAGAACGCCTTGCGAAATACACCGAGAAGCACCAACCAGTAGAGCAGGCAGGATTTAGAAGATCATACTCAACAATAGACCACATCCACTCATTGGACCTAGTTATAGAGAAATACCAGGAAATGAAACGCCCGCTCTACCTAGCGTTCATTGACTACGCTAAGGCATTTGACTCTATATCCCATATCAGCATGTGGAGAGCCTTACAGGAATGTAATGTACCATCAGAGGCTATAGAGCTCATACAAGACATATACAAGAAAAGCTCAAGTAGAGTAATACTAGACAAAACAGGAACTGAAATCAATATATGTAGAGGCGTTCGTCAGGGTGACCCGCTCTCTCCCAGAATTTTTATTACCGTTCTCCAAAACATCATGAAAACACTGAAGTGGAAAAATAAGGGCATAAACATCAATGGTCAATTTTTGAGTAATCTCAGGTTCGCAGATGATATCGTACTCTTCGCAGAAAATTCATCACAATTAGAATTAATGATAAACGAAATTAACCGTGTCAGCAATGAAATTGGCCTAGACCTAAACACAATGAAAACAAAAATTATGACAAACAGCACCAAGTCACCAATACACGTTAGCGGTGTCTTACTAGAATATGTCCAAGAGTACACATATCTGGGCAAGCAGATATCATTTAAAAATGTAGACACCAAGATGAGTTAATGAGACGTGTAAATATGGCCTGGAATAAATTTTGGAGCTTCAAAGAAATTCTTAAGTCAAGTATTTCAATAAAACTAAAGAAAATGGTAATAGACTCATGTATCTTACCTTGCCTCACATATGCATCCCAAACATGGATCTTCAATAAACAAACCAGGAACAAAATATCAACAACCCAAAGAGCCATGGAACGGAGCATTCTGAATCTAAAATTGAGACACAAAAAGAGAAGTACAGATATAAGAAGAACAACAAAGTTGATTGACGCTCTAGAACACTGCAAAAAACTCAAATGGAAGTGGGCAGGCCATATTGCACGGATGAAAGAGGACAGGTGGGCCAAAAAGATAATGTCATGGAAGGGACCTGTCGGCAAAAGAAACAGAGGCAGACCGGCGGAGAGATGGCTCGATGAAATTTTAAAAGTAGCGGGAAATGATTGGACAGATAAAGCGAATAATAGAGCTACGTGGAAAAAAATGGAGGAGGCCTTCACTCTATAGAGAGGTCCTTAATAAACAAATAAATAATAACTCAAGCATGTATTAATTGTATTTAGACATAAAAAAATTATGAAATATTTAAATCAATTCTATTTTAATTAATTAATAAATTGCATGATCTATAATTATAATTTTGTTAATGTCAATGTTAATTTATTAAGGAAATAAAAAGGCTTAATTATTATTATTACTTATCACTTTTAAATCATAATCATATTATTTTAAGGAAAGTGACTAAAGCTAGTATAATACATTATTTGCACCAAAATATTTAATATTATAAATCACGTTATGAAAACTTTCGGTGAATAAAAAGTAAATGTACAAATTATAATTATTATAGTTTTTATATACTTAATATAAAAAATACGACATTTTAACACTAATAGTAATAAAGCAAAAGAGAAATTTAAATTTAATTATTTACATTTTGCCGAGCTGTCCATTCCATCATCCTCACCGGTATCGGTGTCATTAACTTGTAGTGCAGCAACATGAATCCAAGGTTTCATACGATCTGCCGCTACAATAGAACCTCGCTTATTTTTCATGTTACTAAACCCTGATATAGATTGAATCTTATAGCGATCATTGCCCAAAACCTTAACTACACGGAAAGGACCTGAAAAAGGGGGGAGTAATTTCTTACTTTTACCGTCATTCTTAAATACCGTTTCGGTAACTTTAACTAAATCTCCCTCTGCATACAGTTGTGCCGGTCGCCTACTGTTATCGTAAAAGGCCTTTTGTTTCAATTGTTCCCTGTCAATTTTAGTTTTCACTTCCTTTCTAATGGTGTCAATTTCTTCCCCAACACGAGCCTCCTGCGAGACTTCTTCTAAAGAAGGATTTAAATCACTGTTCATAGTTATTCCAAACATTACTTCGGATGGCGTTCTACCGGTAGTCTTATGTAAAGTGTTATTCATACCCCACTGAATTTTTCCTACCTGGTTATCCCATTCTTTTTCGTTATTATTTAGATTTTGTGCTGTTAACGAACTGAGGATAGTGCGATTGTAACGCTCTACCTGCCCATTTGATTTTGGACTAGCTACTGCGTTGAGGATATGTTTTATTCCCTTATCAAGGCAATATTTTCTAAAAGAATGTGAAGTGAAACAACTTCCACGATCAGTTATAAGACGTGTAGGCGTCCTAAAAGTATAGAAAATATCATTCAAGACTTTTATTACATTTATAGTTTTTGTATTTCTTACAGGTCTTATAAATACGAATTTTGTAAAAGCGTCAACTATTACTAACAGATAAGAATTCCCCTTATTAGACCTAACAAATGGGCCAAGGTGGTCAGCGTGCAGTGTATGGAAAGGTACTTCAACTTTTGCTATGGGGTGTAATAATCCTTCGCGAGAATTACTGTTCTGCTTAGCATATGCACATTCGATACAAGCTGTTACGTATTTCTTTACAAAGCGTGACATTTTCGGAAACCAGTACTGTTTCTTTATCTTGTCTAAAGTCTTTTCTACCCCAAAGTGTCCAATATCATCATGGTTCATTTTGCATACTTGCCACCTTGCCCCCTTTGGAACTACCCAACGAAGATCATTCTTATTACCGTCGACACATTTGTATAATTTGTTATCTTTGATAACATAATTTTCTTTGATGTGTCGAAGGTCCTTCGGATCCAAGTCATTAAGGAGAATTTCCCGAGTTCTGGCCAATTCTGTGTCTCCAAGTTGGAGGGTGAGTAACCAATCGTCATTACTAATGTTCATGACTGTAGGGAAAAATCCGTTTGGATTTCAGTATCGGAAATTGGGTTACGTGACACGGCGTCAACGTGCTGCATTTTGTTCCCAGCCTTATACTCGATTGTGCATTGGAATTCTTATAACATTAACCACCACCTAGCTATTCGAGGGATAAGATCCTTTTTTGAGAATGTTGATCGAAGGGCACTGCAATCAGTTACGATTTTGAATTTCTTGCCTAAAAGGTATATTCGGAACTTTTTTAAAGAGCATACTACGGCTAATGTTTCCAGTTCGTATGAATGAAAGTTCTTTTCTTCCGGGGATGTTTGGCGACTGTAGTAAGCAATAGGCTTTAAATCGTTTGTTCCTAATGATTTTTGTAAAAGTATACCTCCAATGCCGTTCCTACTGGCGTCCGTATGTAACTCAAATTCCGCATTTTGATCATAAATAGCTAACACGGGCCTATTTAATAATCGTGATTTAAGGGTTATAAAAGCTTCTTGTTGGGAATCTGACCATTCCCATTTTGCATCCTTCTTTAATAATTTTGTGAGAGGATAAGCTACCTGTGCAAAACCTTGAATGAATTTACGGAAAAATCCCACTAAAGCCAAGAACTGTCTCACTTTGTGAACATCAGTCGGTTGTGGGAAATCCTGAACACACAAAATTTTCTTTTGCCCTGGTTTGACTCCATCCGCACTTATCTCGTATCCCAGATAATCTATTTTGTCTTGGAGAAAATTGCACTTTGACAAAGTGTTAATTTGGATTTTTCGATTAACTGTAATATTTCTTCTAATCTATCTAAACATTCAGCAGGATTTTTACCGAAAATAAGAAGATTGTTGATGTAAACCATTGCTTTAGTGAACCTGGCAGATCCCAAAATCCGGTTCATCATGCGCTGAAAAACAGCTGGCGCATTTGCCAAACCAAACGGCATTCGGTTGAATTCGAATTGTCCGTCTGGAGTGACAAATGAAGTCAGCTGTTTGCTGCTTTCGGCTATGGGTACCTGGTAATACCCAGATGCCAAATCTAATGAGATAAAATAAGCCTGTCCCGTCAAACGTGCTATCTCGTCTTCTATCATTGGCATCGGGTATCTTTCTTTTATAGTTACAGAATTCAATTTCCTATAATCTACACACATTCGTAAACTACCGTCCGGTTTTCGTACTAAAATTATAGGGCTAGCATATTCGGATACGGATTTCCTTATTATTCCCGCAGCCATCATGTCCTCTACCATGTTACGTACTTTTTCTCTCTCATGGTGAGACAACCTATATGGTCTACAAGCTATAGGACGTTGATCACTAAGTTCAATATTCATTTCGGTTACACACTAGTGCAACCTAACTGTCCTAAGTTGGAAGCAAAACAGTGTTTATATTCATTCAACAACTTGAGGAGTCTTAATTTGTAGTCTGCCGAGACTGTTTCACCTATGCGAATCATTGAATCCGTTATTTCCCCCGAATCTTTTTGTTCAAATACCATTGTAGGACTATTTATCACTCTTTTAACTAAACCTACAACTTCAGCTCGGCACAACACAACATTTTCCACTATTAAACAGGGAATAGAAGTTAAAGTAATGGTTATGTTAACTAAACCCTTTGTCACCTGGTACAACCCACCACGTATAATAAATTGCTGCCCAGGTTTTCCTATGAGCCTATCCTTTACTATTATACTCCCACTAAAATCCCTGTCCGTCTGAGCCCTAATAGTCGCGGATCCGTACAACTCTAAATCTTTCTGAACACAGACCTTAATGGCCTTATCGGAGTTATATTCAACTTGAGGCATTTCATCGCTAATTTTGAGAAAACGCAATTGCGAGACATCTTTGTACACTAGAATATGCGGTAATTCCGTAAAGGTCTGTCCTATTAGAGCGGTTTTTTCCAAAAGGACATCTTCTACTATCTTACAGGGAACTTTAGCTTTAACGCCATCTATTTCAATATCTACGTCTGCACTACCTAAAGACTTAACCAATCCATTACCAAAACCTTTCATTGTCGTTTCTACTTGGTCATGTGTTAACCCTAAAGAAACAGCTGTCAGACTTATGACCTACCTTGTTACAGTTACCACATTTAACTAGGGCTTTAGAACAATTTGAGAAATGATGGCCCTTCTCCTTACAATTATAACAAAATATGACTGATACTGGTTTGTGTTTAGTTGAATTAAACTGATTAGAGTTTTCAGACCAGTTTCTATTTCTAACTTGCCCACGATCTACGAATGTATTAGAATCCTTATGACTCATTAAGAACTGTAATAATTCGTCAGGATTTGAGCAGCGTAAAGCTAACGCGCCAGACTTCATAGTCCTATCACCGATACCATGAATGATGCAATCGACAGCCCGTTTACCATCAATTTTGCATTGATTGAGAAGTGACAACTTTTCATAAAAATAAACCTCTATAGGTTCATTGAATTTTGTCTTTCTTTTAAGCATTTCTTCTAAGAGTTGGCCATAATTTTGTTCACTAGGAAAAGCACTTAACAATTTATTTTGCCATTCTTGCCATGAATATAAAATTGTTTCTAAACTTTCATACCAAATTTTGGCCAACCCTTTTAATTTTTGCATAGCATAGTGTATAGTAGTTTTATCATCCCAGCCGTATACAGACGCGCATTTGTTTACCTTTTTCAGCCAGGTGTGAGTGCGTTGAGTTTTAGAAGAGGGATCAAAATCAGGAAGAATGTTTTGAGGGTCTTTAGTTTGAGCATGAGACGGCTGAGATGGTAAACTACCCTTAATGGAATTAACAATTTGTATGACATCTTTAGCAGAGAAATTAGGGCTTCGTGACCTTGTGCGATGATCTGTGTTGTCTTGTCCCTCGGGCCTGCGACTGCGAAGACGACTTCGTGATCTTGATGTTGTGTTAGATCGGCGCTTTGTAGAACGCGAACGTGCTCTGCTTTCCCGATCTTGCTGCATCTCCCTTTCTAGAACTTTCAGGCGTGTGCGTAAACTTTCCAGCTCTCTGTCGCAGTTTCTCGTCTCGGCATTCTCCGTAGTTTGGCGAGAACCTGTACGCTCTGGCGTCCTTAACCGCCGTGGCGTTCGTCCTCGCTCTGAAGAGTTGCCTTCCATTGCCGTTTTTATGGCGTGTCGATCTCACGTCTGAATTATAATACGGGATTATAATTCAGAGAAAACACCGTTGATATTTACAAAGTCCTTTTTATTTTTCACTCTCGTTTTACATTAAAAATCATAAAAGAAACTGTCTTAAATCAGGAACTAATTCTAGGAAAACTCCAATGTAACACTATTTTAGTCTTCGTCCTATCACTTCGACGATCCGGAACAGAATGACCCAGTCAGCCTCGATTTCTCATATTTATGCACTATTTTCCCGCCATTTTACCCAACGTTCGCGCCATTTGTGACAATAGTTTAAACGCTCGTTGGTTCATTCACCCGGTAGTCAAAAAACTACTAATAACATCAAAATTTAGCGTTAAAAGGAAATAACCCACAGGAAATTAATGAAAAATTTAATTAAAATAAATATAAACCTAACATTATGTACAATGCAAACTAAAAAGTAATTCAAATTGACACTACCATTACTTACCATTACTACATTTACTACCATAACCATTATCAATTTTCATAAAAAAAATCAGTAACAGGGTTTTTGGAAAGGCTTTGAGCACTCTTTACTATACTCATTTTCATTCGACAGCAATGGCTTTCCAATGAAAATAAGCCAGCAAAGAGCGCTCGACGCGTTTTAAAAATAGGGCCCCTAGTAATAAATAAGTATATGGCCCCTGGTCATGAATTTACCGGGAAAGTATATCCCACCAAAACATTTTCATGTAAATGTTGCTGCCAAGGCTCGTACTGTCAAAAAGTTTTGAGACCTCATGTAGAGCCAAGCTTTAACTCTACGCGCCCTAACTCTACAAGCCTTTACTTCAAACTCTACTCCAACTACAACCAACGAACTGCGGACGACTATCGTGGTCAAGTGACTGCGTTACGCAATTGCGTACGTAATTTTCGTAATAGGCCCCCGCGCGAAATTTGCGTCATGAAAGAAGTAGTTTTGAAATGAACACAATATATTTTTTATGACTACTTTTTTCCATTGCTTTAACAGTGATTTACTAAGGTTTAAAAATAATTACTCAATATTTAAAGATTTTTCAGATTCATTATGTCTAATTTTTTCAGACTTCCAGCATCAAAATTTGCGGAAGTCTCATACAAACTTCCATACTCTAGTTTAAGTGCTTAGGGGATAAAAGTTCAAAGTTTTATATTTTTTTTTGCAGTTTGTGTACTAATACTAGCTTACATACCAAATTTCAGCTTTCTAGGACTTTGGGAAGTACCCTAGGAATTTTGATGATTATCAGTAAGTTTTGACAAAATTGAGGTTTTTTAGATATCAATAAAATCCAAAGTTTAAGAGCTATGCAATTGAAACTTTATATGTTTGATAAGTCTACTACAGACATCATATCCTGAGAATTTTGTACTTCTGGTATAATCCAAACCCAAGTTATGAGGGTTACGCGGTTGGGGGGTTAAAGCCCAATTTCATTTTTTTTTTTTTGTTTGTGTACTAATACTAGCTTACATACCAAATTTCAGCTTTCTAGGACTTCAAGAAGTACCCTATAGGTTTTGATGATCATGAGTGAGTCAGTGATGAAATTGGGGTTTTTTAGATATCAATAAAATCTATATTATAAGACCTATGCAATTGAAACATTGTGTGTTTAATAACTTTACTACTGACATTATATTCCGAGAATTTTGTTTATCTGGTATACTCCAAACCCAAGATATGAGGGTTTAAAAAAACGACGAAGTACTTCGAGAAAAGGTAGGTAGTGCCCTTGAGCTTCGCTTGCTCGTCTTGGCGGATAACTAAATTAATTAAAAGCAACTGCATGTAGGTTGTGAAGAAGCCAACGGTACATCATTTTTTAAATGGTTCTTAAAGATTTATAAAAAAATGAAATTAATATAACCAATAATTTTGAAGAAAAGAAAGAGAATACCTACCTACAGACTGCCTTAGTTAATTTAAATTAAAGTATACAAATGTTTAGCAACGCAACATACTTCTGAACTGCCATGATAATAACATAGCAAAGCAACACCGTGATCTAGCTAAAATATTTAAATACTATTTAAGTACAATAATTTCAAAAAAATACATAGCGTATTTGGAATTTTAGGGACATTGGACGTAAGAAGGCTATAGATGAGTATGGGCTCTATACTAATTTTATTAAAAATCTAACTTCAATCTTTACTTGACCCATCGAAATTAATTAAAAGCAAGTAGATTCTACTTCATACTTAAATATGACACACGTAATCAATCCCAATAATCTGGCATAACATGACGAAACAGTCATTCGACTAATTGGTGCCACGATCTAGCCAATAAATAAAGATGTAAAAACACAATAAAAACAGGCCTACGCGGCATTAGCGGTATTAAAATAAGAGTAATGCTCCGTCGGTATTTATGCCATGTTGTGGCCACACACGACATCCTCCGGTGTATTCTGGAGCCATGACAACCATGTTTCTGATTTCAAGTCAAAGTCAAGAATATTTAGATCGCTTTCGCCCGAGTCTCATGGGAATTTTGGTACTTCTCCAGGGTCCAAAATGTAAAATAAATAAATAAAATAAAATTTATTGACTGCAAAGCTTATTTACAATTTGAATTTCTCCTGCCTCCTGAATTAAGTACCTTAATAGGTGTAACCTGTACATCAGAAAAAAACAAATAGGTATTCGTTAAGTAGTTTAGAAACAATACAAGCAAACGAACAGACAGAAAGTTACGAATAGTAATATTGTTGTGAATTGATAGACACAAACATAACTCTCACTATAATATCACACGTTCATAGAAAACAAATTACTTACTCGTTTTATCATCAAAGCTTTTTCTTTAAAAACAAAAACCGTGTAGAGAGTTTGACAGACAGATTTAGGTTGAGTGACGGTAGTTTAATTAGGAAATTGTTTTGGAAATTAACAGGAATTTTAAATGAAATAAATCATTTTTTGCGATGATGTCATTTATAAAATTATTTAGTTTTGATATACTGGTTTTTTGGGCTTTAAATTCAAATGTTTTTCAACAACATTCGATTTTGAAACGCTATAATGTGGTGGTTTAAGTTCGTCATTTAAATCTCGATAATACGTTTGAATAATTATCTGTTATCCAGTTTCCAGAATAGGCCACGATTGTGTAAGATCCATGAGTGATTCACGTGTGGCCAGATTTACAATCTGTCCATCTGTGTGATTTACTCACGTTTGTATCGATAGCTAATTAATATCGAGTTCTTCATTGTCACACCCGATTCCGAGTTACAGGGGATAGAATTATTCGATACTCATAATAATTCATTTTGGAATTGACAGGTGTTTTTCCGTGCTATGATTGTTTTAGCGAAATTGTTTCCAAATCGATGTTAAAAATATTTGATTGATTAATTAAATTAATATTTATGGTTTTTTTCAAGCATATTATAGTTTTATACCAAAACTTTATTTGTATTGGGTTATTTGTTAGGATAAAATTAGTGATGCGTGTGATCTCTTTGAGATTCAAGTTTGGGCAAATACTTTATGATAATAAATTATAATCATAAGAATTCATAATAAAAAGATATTCTAAAACAAAAATAATAAAAAAGGTAAGTACCTACATTTTTATATTGTGATTCTACCTTTAGCTGCTAATAAAATCAATTTTATTAGGAAAAGTATAAAATTGCAATTTGTCATGACCACGCATAAACATAGTATACACCCACAATTGATTTATAGCCTGTGTTAGTAGATATTTAATGGTCATTTTATGATACATAAATAATATTTTCTAATGTAAAGTGCTTTTTTGTCAATAGTTTTGTAAAATAATAATGTTTGACTGTCAAATCAGAGAGATCTTACGATCTTTATACAGTAGGTAAGTAATCGCAGAAATCTGTATTTTTCTACTATGCTGTTAAACACAACTTAGAACATTGGCAGGTACTTATATTGTACCTACCAGTTATTTAGAAATTTTATTTTCAAATAAAATTTCTAAATAACTGGTACTGGCAAAAAATAATGAATTCATTATTTTTTGCTTATTCAATTTGTTTTTTACAATAGAGAAATAAACACGACTGTCATAGATGGTCATGAAAATTGTTTCTTGAAATTGTATTCCATACCAAATGACAACTTCCTGGTGGAGTGGTTTGTACACCGGTTTTCAAGTGTCGCCATCTACCAGGTCCCGGGTTCGACCTCCGACTGGGTTAATTTAGAAAACGAACTGGGTGTTTGTAGTTCCACCGTTGTGTCTGACTTCCATGACACAAGTGTTTTAGCTACTTATGGAATCAATTTGTGATGTTGTCTAATATTTATTTTAAAAAAACTATAGGTACCTAAGCGATCGACCTTTATATCATTCCTTTCTTTAGTAACACGAAATAATTTACCAAACCCTAAAAAACGCAATCTTAAATCCGAACTAATTAAAACTAATTCTTGAAGTCAATCGAGTGACTGAATGATCGGACGGACGGACGTGTTTCGCTTTTATGGTGCCATAAACAGTTTAGTGTCAAACACTTATTGTGATCCCTCCAGCCACGCTGGGAAGGTTTATAATCTTCTTCCTGAATTACGAGTTAATCTACCAATTAGTTATCTAAAAAAATGATTTATAATCAATAGAGGAAATGCGATACAAGGATGGGTAAAAATTAGGTCTTGATCTCATCGAAACCATTATTTAGCCCGCTCCTACCAAGCGTGGAAATTATAGTGTAGGAAATTAATAAATCTTTTGTATGGAGGCCCCAACATTAAATCCTCAGTCGTTAAAACTTTGCAGGGATGTAATATAGTATGAACAAAAACCTACGTAGAAATATCCAAAAACAAAAAAAACTGTATTTGGACACTTCAAAAAATACGTTTCATTTTATCATGCTGTAAAGTTTCGTCTACTGAGGATTTACTGTGAGGGTCCACTACCTTCCTTTTTTACACTATTAGAGCAACCCCACGCCGCGTCATCATAGGGCGTGAGTCCTGCGTCTTGCGCCTGGGCAACCACTGCGCGGTCGCGACGACGAGCTGAGAGACTGACATTGAGACAGCGCGCAGTGGTTGCTGAGGCGCAAGTCGCAAGACGCGCGTGGTGATGTCGTAGCCGAGGCGTTAGTCCTGCAGTGAACTATACTGGGTTGTTATAAAGATGATGAAGGTGAGCTTTGATTACACCAGTCCCCCAAGCATGACCACCGAAACGCGATATGATCTAGCGATTAATCACGCTTCACTGTCAAAAGACAATGGATTTTGACGATAAAGTGAAACGTTTCGCGATAAAGTGTGTTGCAAAAGTAGCATTTCAGCCCCCTTAGCATGACCACCGAAACACGGTATGTAGCGATTTATCACGTTTAACTGTCAAAAGACAATGGATTTTGAAAGATGAGATCACGCGATATATATCGTGTTTCGTCGGTCATGCTAGGGGACGCTAGTTTTTTTTACATTCTCTTTGGCTAGGGGGGCAGGTTTTACTTAGGTTTTTTATGTTTGGCTTTAGTATTTACTGACTTAAGGTATGAAATTTAATAAATAATGCATGAAATAGATATTACCCTTATCCTTACTATAATATTATAAATGCGAAAGTCCGTTTGTTTGTTTGTTTGTTACGCCTTCACGTCTTAACTACTGAACCGATCATCATGAAATTTTGCATACATGTTGTCAGGGGTACAGAGAAGGACATAGGGTACCTTTTATCCCGAGAAAAAGTTATGTTCCCGAGGGATAGCAAAAAACCTTTCCACGCAGACGAAGTCGCGGGCGGCCTCTAGTTTAATATATTTATTTTCAGGATTTTTAAACTTTTTGGAACATTAAATAATTAAAGTCATTTTACTAAACAAAAAAGGTCTGCAATCAAAATTCTACGATAAAAACTTAAGGAAATCGACAGAGTCTAAAATCTCGAAAGCTCGTCTTATTTGATTTGTGTTTTATATCTTTTGTTTGTCGTTACTCAATCGCTCAGTTTATGTGATGTCTTTATTGCACTTGTCCAAATCTAATTTTACTACTCTTTTAATATACGGTTTGTTTTTTTCTTCCTCGACTTGGATTTAATTCAGTTTAACAATTTCTGTAAAAGCACATTAATCAGTTAGGTTCTTACTAATTTTTTGGTTTTGTGTTATTCCAGTTTTTATAAGTGATTTCAGTAAATGAGTGATTTGATTTGGGAATTTTAGGGATAAAAATAGTAATAACTTTAACAATAAATCATAAAATGCCGAAAAATAAAGCAATGAAATAGAAATTTCACACGGCCTCTGTGGTCTAGTGTCCACCCGTCCACCCGTGTAAGGCTCAGGGGTCCCGGGTTCGGTCCTAAGGAGGGGGATACATTTTGTACTCGGTTTGGTTGGTGGTAGGGCTTATTTCAAGTCCGCCTGGCTAGCTACCACCATTTTACCTAAGTCTGACGGCATAACAACACTTGAAAACCATACCATTTACTTAAGTCTGGCACCATAACAACAATTTGAAATTTGTTGTGTTCCGGCAGTTAGAGGTAAGATAGCCAGTTCCTTAGTGTTGAGGATTCCGGGTGTAGTGCACTTACACTTTTGGCCATAACGTTGTGAAGGCCAAGCACTAGGTTATACCGTTGTGAATAAAAAAACAATTTGTCTCATTTCGCTTCTACCAAATAAGTTTTCCTGTTTATAGAAAACTTATAAAGCTCCTAAAATTTGTAATTTATAATGTTCTGATGTGAAAATTGTTATGAAAAGTCTTTTAAAATACTATTTTTACTCCAATCTAAATCTTTTCTAACGACTGACTACTGTCTACCTATCAATAATCAGCAATATCTGCCTTCCACGAACATAAAAAAATATTATATCGCAATTTTTATTAAAATTAATAACATGAAGTTTACAGCGCAATAAATGGCAATGCCATTTATGGCAACAATAAAAGTGTAAACATACGAAGCAATGACGAAGAGCCGGCACCTCTGAGAAACCCTCAATTTTAGAATTCCTCACTACTATTTATAACTTATTTTATCATTATGGGGAGATTTTTTTTTATGCACAACAGGATAGTGCTAGGCCTTCACCTCACCAGATTTTAAGTGACAATAAGGCCGAAGGTGGAAGCGCACTATACCCGGAATCCTCATCACTGAGGAACTGGCAATCTTACCTATAACTGTCGGAACACAACAATTTTTTAATTGTTGTTACGTCATCTGACTTAGGTAAGATGGTGGTAGCTAGCCAAGAGGACTTGAAATAAACCCTACCACCAACCAAATCGAATTGAACCCGGGAACCCTGCGTCTTACACGGGTGGACGAACCAATAGACCACAGAGGCGGTGGTAATAATGGCGGCGGTGATAATGGTTTACCTCAGTATCATAATTATGATTTAATCTTATAAGGTTCACTGAAGCCCATAGAACATGAGCTTTATTAAATTTATTTCGATTAAATGTTCGCTGCGGCTTCTCACTATGCAGGCACGTATCCAAGGGGGGGGATAGTTGGGATTTATCCCCCCCCCCCCCCGAAATCCGGAACACACAGAACAGGAATAAATTCAAATTTAGCGGGCGATGCACTCTCCGGTTTGCGGGATGCAGTTAACCCCCCCCCCCCCCCCCCGAATTAAAAGTCTGGATACGGGCCTGTCACTATGGCACGGATCCGAAGGGTCCAATTTTACAGACAATCCCACAAAAAAAGTCCGGCAGGGTCAAATTGCTGGCCAATTCACGTCACCTCTGCGAGAGATCACCGTATCCTCAAATCGTTCATGGAGAATTTCCATTGTGGCGTCCGCTGTATGGCACGTTATACCGCCGTTCTGCTGGAACCACAGATTGTCTACGTTAATTGGCATCAGTAATTAAATAATAAACAATTGATTTGAGAGATGCCGCCAAAACAACATGGCTGCCACAACCTAAAAACATCGACCCGTCCCTATTGGAAAACCCTTTACTTTAATTTTTCATTTTATTGGGGAAAACAAGCATGTTAATTGTATAATTTTGATGAGTTCGTTAATGAAACCCACATAAACTTTTCTAAGTCTATACTTAGAAACATTTTCGCTTGTGGAAACCCAAAACCGACACCATTATCCACAAGTTAAGGTAATCTATTTTAGTTGTTTCAAATATTTATTGCTTTAAAAAGCACGTTCATAGATAACCCATTTTATTTAATCACAGGAGGGTTCTATCATAGTATTGTTTTTCGAAGGTGTGTATCTTAGAATTAAACCAATGTGTGTATAGGTATTGTCGAAGTATGTTTTTTCGAACTAATGCTAGTCGAAATACGTTCTGTCGAAGCAATGAGTAGTCGAACTATTGTTTTTCGATAATTGAGACCGTGTCGAAATAATTAACTGTCGAAATTCAGAATGACACTCCCTGAAATCAGAAACATAAACTGCAAGTTTTTCATTTATTTTCATATATTTTTTAAAATAACCCTTGATATTTTTCATATACAGGCCCACCTAGAAAGTTTAGTTTTGGAAATCTAAGTTCTAATAACAACTCGCATACCAAAAAGGTATTGTCTAACACACCAAGCAATAAAAATAAGCCAACTTAAACCGTACGATGCGATAAAGCATTGGTGCATTAAAACATTTTAAAATGCAATAAATAACGCCGTTTAACGACGAGACATGAGTCGCTATCAATCATGGGTTCACTTTAATGCTACTTTTTATAACATGTAAATGAGTGTGGTGGATGGACAGAGACAAGACAGTGCGTTTATATCTCACGATCTGACACGTCCGATCCAACCGTAGTTTTGACTACGACTCCGAGAAATCGTAGCGTGTCGTAGCTACGATGCTGTTAGAAAAAACTATTTAGATTAATTTCCGGGATATAAATAAGTTTCGTTTTTATTGACGTTAAATAAGAGAAAATCATTCCGAAAATTATTGTGGTACCCTTTGTTATGAAATATCTATCTTTACTTTCCAATGTAAAACAAAATGTTGTTTCGTCAGTTTTTAAATATTTTAAACTTGTGGCTCCGTTAGCTGTAGACCTTGCGTTTAAAAGTACCTACCTCAAATTGTATGTTTTTTTTAATTAATCTAATAGATGTTGCCACGAGGTTTTCAAAGCAGTGCTATGTGTTGTTTGGTATATTATTTGATATAGTTTAAGCTAGATGGCGCTTCTAATTTTGTTTTTTTTCGAAATGGGTGTTTTTTTTCGCAAAAATAAATTTCGAGGAACTATCTCGACTACTATATAAATTGTTATGCAGTAAGATTCATAGATTATTATATTGACACAAATCGCTTTCAGTTACAATCGTGTATTGTAAATACACTCAAGGACTTCCTAAAGCTTATCAGTGGATCTATAGATAACTTGCTTTATTTACAAAAAACAAAAGGGATACAGAGTTCATTAAAACAGTCCAGCTTTACCGTTATTCGATAAAAAAAGATTTATTTTGCATTAAAAGTTGAGAGAAAGTATTAACTCCGAAGCAATAAGGATCTTTATTGTGGTCTTAAAATCTTATTCCTTTAACACTTTTTTATCTACTTCGTTTAAGTGACGATCCTAAGCTTAGGTGGAAGCGCACTCCACCCAAAGTCAAAGTTCTTTATTTGCTGTTAAAGCGGTAACAGGGTTGATATTAATACATACATTATCTAAATTTCAGAATCACACACTTAACTGTATGAACAACAGCATCCAAATATTATTTTTCTGAGTTCCCAGTCCTCATCTACCGAGGATATGTACCTGTAGCACGAAAAAAAAGCGCGTAAAAAACTTCGATAGAGTAAAATTTTGTATGGGTACAGCGCCATCTATCGTTGAAAAGCGAAATTATATTTTACATCGATAACTATTCTATCGAGTACATCGCACATTTTTTTTTAGATGTTTGTGCAAGGAGCTAAAGCTCCTAGTTAAACTAGCTTTAACCTCTAACTACCGCAACCACAGACACAGAAAAATTTTCGCTGCGCTCAAGAAGACCAACAAAGCGTGGAAAAGAGAAGTTAACATTATTCGGACACGGTCTGTGAAAAAAGCTTTAAAAAAAAAAGCAAAATCTCCTTCAAAAATCTTAAAAAAACAGCTTTATAAAAAGCAAGAAATAATGTTCAAATCGATTAATTAAAACATGTCTATTGAAGTCTATTGAGATATTATAAAATAAAACGTTATAATGTTTCACATTTTTCAATGGTAGGTATACCCCGAGTAACTCAATTTTCACAGAAGTTCCGTTGGGCCTTCGCAGTTCAACTCTAGTCCAGAACGTCCTTGACAATAGATAGGTCCTTAACTTGTTTTTATTGTCATAAACATACCAATATTTCAGTAACTGTACAGTTCCTATTTGATTTTGAAGAGTTCCCTCATGTATCATTAAAATTCAAAGTCCAATACCAATGAAATTAATATGGTATCATCTTTAAGGTGTCTTCTTTCAAACAAAAAAAGAATCATCAAAATCAGTTCATAAACAAAAAAGTAATGGTTGAAAATTCGTTTGAATCCATATAAAATGGTAACGAAAACGACAGTATTTTCAAGATTACTCAAAAACTACTGAACCAATTTCAAAATTTCAAAAAATGGGACCAGCTTGGGTAGAAACCTCATGTTATAACGTTTGAATCATTTCAATCGGTTCAGCCGTCTTCGAGTAATCGGTGTACATACATATTAAAATATATATATACGCGACGAATAGATAACCTCCTCCTTTTCAAATTTTTGAAGTCGGTTAAAAAGAGAGACAAAGAATCAAGTGACAATGTGCCAATGTTTTTACAATAAGAGCCCCTAGCGTCCCGTCTTGCAAATGAGCAATCACAGTTTGTTTAAAATAATTGTTAATCCTTATTAGAATTTCAAATTAAGGTATCGTGGAGCCATGGTGTCTTGTGCTCTAAGTAATTGTGACGTGATAAAAAGAAACAATCCAAGTAATCACACTTTTCAAAGGTAAATAAGATTTTGCCACACACTTCTCTAAAACTAAATTTCGCTACATTTATTCGTTAATCGACGATGAAAACAGTATGGAACATAGTTTATTAATTTCCTTTGCCAATAGTCATATTCTATGTATGTAAGTCATTTTTACGTATCTTATATAAAATGTATATTTGTTTTTCGGATCACCTGTTTATTGACATTATTGTTCTTTGGCATTCTATTTCTATGGCCGCAACACATTTGCTGTGGCGTCAGATTTAGAAACGAAGATGGTGGTGGGAAGCAAGTAAGTTGGGCTATACCTATACAAGCCTTCACCACCAAATACTGACCTTTTTGTTCGAATTGTAGCTATTTGAATTATGGTGGCACGTTCGCCAGAAGTATCTTCCCATTTTTAACATCAGCCATTTTTAATGTCCCGACTGCTGGGGCCCAGGGGCCCTATTTTTGAGTCGCTCGTATGACATAGTTTTGTCGCATGCGACTTAAGTCACACTCGTCTTCCAAGTCGCATGACGCCGATTTTCCGTATTTTTTAATCGTTCGTTTCCGTGCTGCCAACATATTACGAAATATTGGATTTTATCCGTTCCATACAGAATTTAGAGAAAACTGGTAACTACCACAACGAAAACGGAACGTAATATCCATGTTTCTATTGGCTGTTAAACAAAAGTCTTTGCTTTTAAGTAGAAAAGAATATCGCTCACCGTGCCGTATCGCTCGACTGTAAACGAGTGGGTAGGGGCACTCGTTGCGGTCGAGCGATTCAAAAATATTGAAAGTCAAATGTCGAACGAAAATCAGTAGAAAAGAGCGCTCAACGCCAGCCGAGCGATTCAAAAATAGGGCCCTTGGCCTTCCTTATGGGTGGATAAGGAGGACGGATAACTTCCGCAACCGCAGGGCCAGGCGCTTTTGCGCCACCGAGCTCCTCTAGAAGAAGTAGATCAACTCTTTAAAACTAAATGACACAATATGCTTGAAGAAGCACTCTTTTACACACGTAGTTAAATCCGCAATATATTTTACTATATAAAATTAGATTATATTGAATATGATAAAATTGACGCAAACGTTCAATCTTCACAAAGAGCCCTACAAAAAGAAGTCTAGTACCAACGGGCAATAAATAATTGAAACATAAATACAATAATAAATCCCTCATTATTTATGTCATTGTGCTGGATGGCAATTTAATGACGCGCCTCGATGGACGGACGGACGGTCGGATTGTTAGTGATATTAGTAATAAAGTTGAGGTGCATTCCCGCCATTCAAGCGTTAGTCATCTAACAAATATGTTCCAACTAATAGAAAGATTTTTTAAGGATCATGCAAGTTCACCAAGAATCAGAATTAAGAAAATATCAAAGAGAGTAGTGATAATAGCTCCAAAATCAAAACAATTTTCCTACCTGAAAACATTAGGTGTAATGTAAGGCAAGGTTTCATACCTTGCAACTGTGTGATGTTATGCAACGGAATTCTCATAGTTGCTGAATATTTTGACGTGGCATATGATTATGAAAGTTGTTAATGAAATTGTAAGAAATGTAAAGGTATCGGAAGTTAACCTATTTGCACTAAGAACAGCCGTCAGATGAATAGTTACCCGTTTTTTTTAGGACGAGCCGTTATTCTGTAGGACTGGCCTATTTCATATAGGTAGCATATTGGATGATGAAGATGATAATTCAAATAAATCGCTTTTTAAAATTTGTTCTTTCAGGCATGCTAATTCAGACTGGCAGTATTTAGAACTTTCTTTTTCATACATGAACATTAAAGGGATACCAATTCATTGTGGGTCGTTAGGAATAAACTTTCGAGGTTTGTAAAAGTTGTTGTATTTTATGCGGCCAATAACGCGATTTAATGGACAAGTTATTTATTGGGCGAATGATTTTAACATTTATTTATCAATATTGTGATTGTATATTAATAATTTTTAAGTTTAAATAAAATCCGAACGCAAACCTCTTTGCCTATGTAGGTATGACGCTTTACAAAAAGTCTATTGTATTTGAATAAAAAACTTTTGGATCAGTAATTAATTATGAAACAAGAAAATACATTATATTTTCTAGATGTAAGGTTATACAAGAATATAAGGTACAAGTTATAAAAAAACTATCGAAAAATAAACGAAAAAATTAAAATAGAACTTCCGGGAGATTTGAAGTTTTTACGTATCTCACTCGTCTTTTTTAAACTAACAATGTTTTCTTTAAACAAATGGCACAAGCACCTCCGTTTTTGAAGTTTTTTCGATAAAAAATCGTTGTGAAAAGCTTTATGAGGTACCTTTGATGATTGGTTTATACTGAGGATAGATAAATGTTCAAGCAAAAATAATTTAAAAAAATATCAAAAGTGTTATATAACTCGTAAGTCATTTTAAGAATAAGTAAATATCAAACTGACTAAAATTTCTGAATGTTTTAGTTATACAAGCTTTTTATCCTTCATCTTATTTTATTACTTTTAGCACTAACCCTAACACCTTATTTTTATATACAGACATAAACTTTTATTCAATTTAGTTGGCATCATTAAAATCTGGTAAGCAACGTCCTGTTAGACATAACAAAAGGTTCTTCAAAACCATCATAATTTAACTACGAACCATACAATAAATCTTATTAAATACATTTTGGAAAACTTGGATTTTCAAACCAACTCCATTTGCAATTTCATTGAACTTTATCACTCTTGTAAAAAGGTTGAGTTTAGTTATTTAGATGCGGTCTAAGTTGTAAGTCTTAATCTGGTGTTATAAAAAATATGGTTCATATAACCGGTAGCCCAAAAGGATTAAGTTAGGTTTTGTATGCGATATAATGATGACGGATTGATTTTAGTGTTGGGAAACGACCTTCTTTGACTTTCGATACAATACCAGAATAGTTTTAATGAACTACTTTCTTGAAAAAATCTTTAAAGTACGAATAAAGGAAAGGTAATTTATAAGTGTTCTTTAAAAAACTGCATTTTGGGAACTGTTATTTTATGTAACTGAAAGTGTTTACATTTCCGAATACATAACGAGTTTGAAATAAAAACTGTGCTTTTCTTTGCTTTCGATATAAATTTTGACATTCCACAAAAAATGTGTATATGTACTTGAATTTTTTCTAGCATTTTAGTGTGTTTATTTTTATAGAAACTTCAATTCCTCCTGTATCCTTAAAAGTAAGCAAATTATCAAACCAGGAGACTAAGCTACTTTTTTCGCACAAACAATATCTAATATCTATACATATAAACTCTAAATTGATTGATTGATTCATTGATTCATTGTTGGGATAAGCGTGGAGCCCTAACGGCTGAAGGTAGAGACACCATTTTTGGAGGGTAGATACGTTTCATGATGTAGATGAGCACTAAGAAAGGATTTAAGAAAATTCCCGTTATACAGGGTGCTACAGGTTGTTTAAGATTGTATGAGAATTTGTATAGGGTTGAAGTGGAGACACCATTTTTGGAGGGTAGATACCTTTCATGGTGTAGGTGAGCACTAAGAAAGCGTTTTGTAAAATCCCCGTTATACAGGGTGCAACAGGGTGTTCCAGTTTGAATAGGGATTTGTATAGGGCTGAAGGTAGAGACACAATTTTTGGAGGGTATACCTTTCATGGCGTAGGTAAGCACTAAGAAAGCATTTAGGAAAATTCCCGTTATACAGGGTGCTACAGGTTGTTCCAGTTTGTATGGGGATTTGTTTGGGGCTGAACCATTTTTGCTGGTAGAGATACCATTTTTGGAGGGTAGATTCCTTTCATTGTGTAGGTAAGCATTAAGACAGGGTTTTGGAAAATTCCCGTTATACAGTGAGCTACAGAGTGTTCCAGTTTGTACATGTTTTTTTATGGGAAAATTAAAATGTGTGATAAACACATACGTATACTGGTAATCCGTGACTTTCAAAATAAATGCACAACTATCTTAATCACGCGAACGAAGTCGCGGGCAAAAGCTAGTAATAAATAATACTATAAGTAGGATATGTATTGTTTATGTCAAAATGTCTAAAGAAATTATACTTACAACATAACAATAAATGTAAAATGTAATATTGTATCTTTTACCTATTCGTATTATTTTAATGATTATCGATAAATCTTTCCCCTTACTCAGCATAATAATTATTAATGATGCCCATCATTAGCAGCAGAATGACCGTCATCTTCCGTCTCTTTCGCACGCACCTCTCTTTCTCACATGTCGTGAGACTCAGTCATTTGAGAATGTTATTGTAATGTGATATAGACGATGTTTGTGTCATTGGTATATCTACAGTATGTTTTTTTTATTCCAGTGCCTAACTAGTGGCTCTGCTGTAAGCTATAAACCTTGCCATTTAAAAAAAATCGAAAAACTATTTCGAAATAAAATGTAAAACTATTGATCCTGCTCACAAAATTTCACGAGAATCAGTTGAGAAATGCGACTTGTATAGAAAGAAAAAATAGCAACAATAAATATTACTTAAACAGTACATAAAGTTTTAAGCAATTAATCATACGATTATTTAGAAAAAAAATTGCAGGAGTGCTGGACGGAAATTGTTATGGTCCCTTTTATTTTCTGACTGGCATACAACTGTAAGAAAATTGATGTAAAAACTAGATACAAATCCTGATTGGGAGAGCCCAATTTTAATAGGACCCAATGTTTATCACCTTTACCATACTTAAATCACAAATCACTTCGTTTCCTTCAATTTAAAAATACGGTAATCATTTAAATAAAACTCTAGCCACAGACCGTCCCATATAAGCTGCGCGGGCGCACCATTCATGTTGTTTTTTCTGCGAGTTTACCTGCAACTTCCTTCCTAAAGAGATCCATTACCATGAATGACATTCCTTCGCTTTTGACAGCTAAATGGATACCATAACACCTATACCGTGTTACAGTCTCCCTTCGTTTAAAAATCAACCCTAACTCAACGTCTAAAGACCAAATTTCATGTGTAATAAAGAACCGCTTTGACAAAGTTAAAACTTGCGATGAATATTTGGAGTTTATTCTTTGTGTTTGAGCTTTAAAGTTGAGATTTGAATACCAAGATCTTATTGAAAAACAAAAAAGAGGTATTATTTTTCTTAGAGAACAAGTAAACGTGGTATTGAGTGACACGGGCGCACGAGTTGAGCGGTGCCACGCTGTCTGCGACGCGTTTCGTTTTTTTCTCGTCTGTCAACTCGAAATTGATATTTTTCTTAATGATGGCTTAGATGTTACGTAATAGATGATGCTGATGACGTAGATGACAAACGGTAATGTGACAACTATTTTAAGTAGGCATTAGAAAAAGTGATTTTTTGGCATTGTGATACCTTTGACGTTATTTTGAGTATTGTTTATAAAATACTTCGTTTTGTACCGCAAGGCCTCTGAAGTTGGTCTGGTCACTTCTGTTGTTCATTGTCAATTTAATCGCATTGTACATTATGGAGTAATAAAAAGAGTATGTTTATTAAATCATAAGGCACATAATACACATGTGAAATCAGCTTAAAAAGTAAGAACCGATTTCTTATTTTTACTTTAATTAATACTTCGAATCGAAATCAATTAAAAGTTAAATATACAATTCAAAAATAAAATCGATAGGCTATCGGTGATAGATCGATCCTTACCAAAACAAAGCTTGTGTAGAGAAAATAAGCATTTACTTAAACTGGATTTGTGGTTGTTAACAATAATAATTAGCACTGAATAACCGTTCGTTATTCTGCACAAGCTGTGCTTAAGTTGAGTTCATCAAGTGATATTATGTAAATGTTCTGTAATTTAAACAAATAAGTAACTGTTTTGATATGACAATTACTGATTTCTTACAACAAAATATAATAGTGAAATTAGAAATCTACAATCTCCAAGCATGTACGAGTATCACTAAAAAAACGCACAATAATTTTACGCGACATTTAAAGTAGTAACATCTATGAATGGACTCCGAATCTATTTATGAGACGGACAAAAAAACTGACTTTTCGGTACTATTCCCCCATTCAAGTTTATTGCATGGCATATTTCCGGTTCGGCGCATTGTATCATTATAGCATTGTGTCCGTGTAAGGAAATAGGCCGTTTTTGCACTTTTAGCAAGAATTAAAGTGACACTTTTGTTGCTGAACTATTGATGTTTTTGATGTCTGTTATTGGATTTGAGGATTAATTTTGCAGTTAATTTGGTTTTGTGGAGCTGTTCGCAGCTGTCCTTGTGGGCTTATTTTTATTGGTAATATTGGATTTTGGAAGGCGAACAGTCCCCTATTTTATTTATTATTGAAGTGTTCTCAAGAATAAGTTATTTAAATATATAAATAGCTTTACGTGTTACCAAATAGTACTCTATCGGATACAAACTATGAGGTAAATACTCAATCATCTGTTATCCTACAAATATTATAAATGTGAAAGTTTGTGGGTTTGGATGTTTGGATGTTTAGATGTTTGGATGTTTGTTCCTCAATCACGCAAGAACTACTGAACGGATTTGGTTGAAATTTGGCACACAGATAGTAGATAGCCTAGATTAAAACATAAAATACTTTTTATTGTGATATTCCTACGGGAACGGGAACCACGTGGGTGAAACCGCGGGCGGCCGCTAGTCTCTTATATAAAAGTGAAGGGGTGACTGACATATCAACGCACAGCTCAAACCGCTAAGTCTAGAGACTTGAAATTTTGTACAAAGATACTTTATAGAGTGTAGGCATCCACTAAGAAGGGATTTTTGGAAATTTGACCCCTAAAGGGGTGAAATGGGGGTTCAAAGTTTGTATGGAAAAAAAATATTAAATACACATTTCGACTTGAAACTTCGTAGGAGTAATTCTAAAGACAAATAAGTGAACACGTGTTTCGTGGTTTTCCGAAAATCAACCCTTTAGGTAGTAAATGGGGCAAAAATAGCCCAAAATGACTGACAAATCAATGCACAGCCCAAACCACTTGACCTAGAGACTTGAAATTTTGCACACAGATACTTATACAGTGTAGGTATCCACTAATTATGGATTTTTGAAAATTCCATCCCTAGGGGATGAAAAAAGGGATGAAAGTTTGTATGAAAGTCCCTCAGTTTTGAAGCTAGGATCTCAAAATTTTGTATTTAGGCTGACGATTGAAAATTAATAAATACGTGTCTTAGCGTTTTTCAAAATTCTACCCCGAAGGGGTGAAAAGGAGGATAAAGTTGTGTATAGAAGAGAATTCTTCATTTTCGGAGTAAAAATTGCTAAATTTATAATTTAGGATTATGGATAGAAATCTAACGCAACGTATATTGTTTTTGTTAGTATTTTTTATGGGGATGAAATGGGAGTGAAAAGGGGTAAAAAACCTAAAAATAGATATGGATGTCGTTATCGAGGTTTTGTGGGATGACGATTGCAAAAATTACATTTATTTTGAAGTCCAACACGGTGGACATGATTTAACCCCTAAAAGGGTGAAAATGGGGTTAAAATTTTGTATGGAAAAATAATATAAAATAGACATTACAACTTTAATTTTCGTAGGAGCACGTCTAAAAATAAATAGGCAAATATATATTTTGTTATTTTGAAAATCAACCCCTTAGGGGGAAAATGGGAGTAGATGGTGAGTAAACATAAAAATCGATATGGATGTCGTTCTTGAGGTTTTATGGGATGGTGATTGCGAAAATGAGATTTATTTTGAAGTCCAACACGGTGGACATGAAACATCATGAACCTGGACCTGGACATGCACATCCAGGGGACGGGAACGGGAACAAGGACGGGGACGGGAACAGGAACGGGGGCGGGAACGGGAGCGGAATGGGAACGGAACGCGAACGGGACGGGAAATAGACTGGAACGGGACGGGAACGGGACGGGAACGGAAAGGGAACGAAACGGGATCGGAACAGGAACGGGATGGGAACGGGAACGGAATGGGAACGGAACGGGAACGAAACGGGAACGGAACGAGAAGCCTCATACGAGGCCCGCCACATGCGGCAAAGGTCTTGCTTCGCGACGCAGCGCGCTTGAAGGGGACCCGCCTAATCGCGTAAAAATGGCTGGACGGATCCTGGTTGTTTCAGGTTCCCTGAGGATTTTCTCTAATATCCACGCGGACGAAGTCGCGGGCAGAAGCTAGTTATAAATATAAAACACTAGCTTTCGTGCGCATTCCTAACGCGTGGACATTCGGAAAATCCCTAGGGAACCGTTGACCGGGATAAAAAGTATCCTATGTTTTAATCCAGCCTATAAACTATATGTGTGTCAAATTTCGTCTAAATCTGTTCAGCCGTTTTTTCGTGATTGAGGAACAAAAATCCAAACCCACAAACTTTCACATTTAAAATATTTGTAGGTTTATTTCTTTATAAAATTCAGGAGGACCTTTATCAACCTCGAATTGGCAATTTATTGTTGTTTACTGCTTCGGGGCTATTTCAAGAGTTCTGATACTTCTGATAGTTATGATTTCAAAGAAATTTTGTACAGTCTCGTCTTTAAATATGTATACGGTTTAATACTTGGTCTCTCTAAAGCTATTATACTTTTTCAACATAAATCAATGACAAAAGACAACTACAACAAAGTGTCATAGTTCTAATCTTATTTTTAGACGTGACTATACTATTTTAATAAACCATAAAGTTAGCGCTTAACGTTGACTTTGAAACATAAAGTTAGTTACTTACTTAAAGCAAATCAATATTTCCTTTTTATACGCTATATCTTAATTTGAAAGACAGAAGAAGATCAAAACAAATAGCTATCGAAAGAAGTTTCAATAAAAAATAACATTTCACACAACAACCAATTAGCGGGCACATTAGCGGAAGTCCAACGCAAACAGCTCCCAACGATGTCACTTGACAGTGACGTCCTATCACAACAAGGAAACAATGACAGCTGTCAAGTGTCAAAGTCAACATCAGCGCGGCGAAAGTTTACAAAAAGTTGAGACAAATCACAGGGTTTCAAAAAACAAATATGCTATCGATAAGATTGTCAGATTTTGATCCCACAATATTGCGGAAAGAATGACCACTTCCATAAAAGTGTCGACCTGCCAAATAGATTTTTTTAAATGGATGTAGGTATAATGCTAAAATTATATATCAACCGCCTCTGTGGTCTAGTGGATTGCCCAATAAGTGTTGTGTTCCGGCAGTTAGAAGTAAGATAGCCAGTTCCTCAGTGATGAGGATTCCGAGTGTAGTGCGCTTTCACCTTCGTCACTTTACATCAGGTGAGGTGAAAGCCAAGCACTATACCTTTAGTTCCTCCAGTTTAGAACTTGTCACTCTTAGGCGGCCCCTAGACGACACAATAACATTGCGCAATATTAAGCCCTTTGTAAACTCGTGTGATATTTTTTTTAACTCACTCTAAGGTTCGGAACGACCAAGGATTTTAAAGTTCATGGTAGCTTCTCAAAAAACAGTTTTTAATTGATTTAGATTATAGGAAAGTTTAAATGGAAAACGAAGACTTTGTACTATTAATGACGTTTAAAGTTCTTTAGTCGTTCCGAACGAACCTTGAGTTAAAAAAATGACACACGCGTCTACAGGGGGTTGAATATTGCGCATTGTTATTGTGTCGTCTATGGGCCGCCTAAAAGCTATTACTATGATGACAAATGACAACTAGAACAAAGTGACATAGTTCTAATACATATTTTTAGACGTGACAAGTGGACACACTCTGTCTATAGTTAAACATAAAATGAATTTGCTAAACAGAATCTAGAATCGTAGCATCAATCCATATAAACTACTAGTTGCTAAAATATTAGTAGTTTGGAAATCTAAATTCTATATCTACTAAGTAAATACTTATATTTTTATTGTAATTTAAATTTTAGACATTCACAATTCTATTTTTATATTAAGTTAGGTAATTAAAATACCAGAAAAAATACTAGAAAATTCGACTCGCTTAAATCCCGCCACAGTCTCGTATAGAGATGATATAAGTGAGTGGATTTTTTTAGTATTTATATTTTTTTTCCTTTAAATTAAAGATATACGTGTTACCAGGTTATATTAAAGCTCTATTCAGACTAAGCTTTATTCGATTATATGTTCGTGGTTCCAACACGGTACCTTCGAAACCATTAAAAAAACGCCTCCGGGTGTGTCAATAAACTCTCCGGCAACTTTTAACATTTAATACACCGCCGGACCAAAGGTCCAGAACTCTTTTATTTTTCATATCTTTAGGGCTCAGTGAGCTTGGCGTGAAAACCTTATGAAAAGTTTGCGGTGTGTAGAAAAAAAGTTAGTAGTTACAGTGCGATTATTCTTAATCCTACTAATATTATAAATGTGAAAGTTTGTGGGTTTGGATGTTTGGATGTTTGTTCCTCAATCATGCAAAAACTACTGAACTGGTTGAAATTTGGCACAAAGATAGTAGATAGCCTGGATTAAAACATAGGATACTTTTTATCCCGATATTCCTACGGGAACGGGAACCACGCGGGTGAAACCGCGGGCGGTCGCTAGTTTTACAATGTACAAGACGTGAAGTGGCTAACTTCAGAGTGCTTGCGGTTGTGACGAAATATCTATAAAATAAAAAACGACGTATCTATAAAATCTGTAAACATTACTCTTTGCCGTACATTCTCGAGTGAAGTTGCAGCTGAATACTGTATATTTTCAATTTAATCGCATTGTACATAATTATTTAAAATATGCTGCTATTAGGAAAAAATAAATCCATTAAAGTAACGTATTCACCTAGTTTCACTTAGTTTCTAGCTTGTACGAGTATGTTGCACTATTCCTATAGATAATTTATCTTTGTTTTTTTTAATTAACACAAATATTTTAATACACGTGATTTTATAACCGACGACAGTTATGTTGTTTATATATGAAGGTGGATACTTTTTAGAAACATTAAAAGCTACATTTTAGTAGGTACTTGAAATTTATAAGATTTCTATCTAAAATAAATAATTATTTTAGATTTCTTGGCAAACTTAAAAATGGGATATGGGATAATAAGCATAATTTATCCTTTATCCCATCTATATAAATGCTATTTTTGAGTCTCTCATTACAATGTCTTATTTATTAAGATGAATAATATTTATTAAAATATCCTACAGAACCCTCAGTTTACACCGAGTCATCTACCACTAAAGACCAGTAGCCGACAATGGCCGCTCGTTTATCAGCGGCTTAGGCCAGGCACCGAACCCGCTACCTGTACCGAATTAATGAACAGGATGTACCACCAATTGGCACTTAACACGTCCTAGTCATTAGTATTGTCGAGACTTGGCAGGTATTTTATCTAGTGATTAATCAGTTATCACTGTTTTTTCTATAATATCGAAGTCATTGGCAATATTTTTAAACTAATAAACTTATCGTGATATTGATAACTGTCGCCTGGAAAATTCACCCATCGAGGCATTTACACGGGTCAATTTTCCAGGTAACTTGCTAGGCGACTTTAATCGACTACGTTTTCTTAACGACATTCGCTTGTAAAATCTGATCGCCACCTCATTGAAATTAAGTTTGCATAAGATAGCCATCGTCACTTGAGATGACAAAAGTTAAAAACAGCATTTTGTGTATAAAGATACGCCATCGTCACTTGTATCGGAGGATATGGAAGTTAAAAAACACATCATTTTGTGTAAGTAACGGAAAGGTAACGGAATGGTAAACTACTGTCTTTTAGTGCTAATAGATGTGTGAGATCGATTCTTAACTTAACCTAAATATTGCCGAGCCTATCTGTCGTCTAATTTCAAAATCTATCGCAATCACTTTCAGGATGTAACACATTATTGCTTCTTTTTGGCACAAATAAAAACTTACCAAAGAAATGCAGCAATGTGTCACATCCATCTGTCAAATGAAAGTAATTGCGATAGATTTTAAAATTTGACAATTAGCCCCCAGTTTGATTAAAGAAAAAATATAATTTCTTTAAACTATCATGGATCTGGGTAGTTGTGACAGCGTCTTTACTCCGCAATTTCCATAGTACAAATCCTAATACTTAATGATAGCAACGCATATATATGTTATGTTTGTATACAATAGGTACATTAAATTGGACCACATTTTCGCCACTATTCCAACCAAATGAAAGTGTACGCAAACGTGATAATAAATAAGGCTATATTGTGATATAAGCCGTTAGTCCAGCTGAGCCCGAGAAGTAAGTGAGACGCACCATGGTAGGTGTATTCTTCCAGTTTTTAATCTCTAAACAAGGTTTACATGCCGTAGAAATAAATATCAAAATCAAATCTATCAATTTATTGTCTCATCACGATAGGTCTTTTTAAATAGGTGGTGATAATAACATTAAGACAATATGACCTGCATAGTGAGAGACAGCCTGATATTAGGTATAAACATTTCGGTAAAAATACCGTGGGTATATGAGATGAAATGCCATGAACGTGTGAGATTAGGTATGTGATAAGAAAACAAATAAGAAAATTAGAAAAATCGATAAATATTAATCCAAAAAAATCATAAAAAAGAAAAAGTTTAAAAGTAATTTTGAATTAAAAAGCCTTGAAGAAAATTAAAAGGTCTTCGATATTTGTGAGAGGCCCGACTTTGTTGAGGTGCAATTTCATATTAGCTTGTGTGAATTACTAATATAGATAAGAAGTATGTTTTACAAAGAAAATAGTCATTTTGTGACCTTATGAGCAACAATGGATAAAATATAACGATGACACTATAAGAAAAGTATTACCTAGATTTGTAGTAAATGGTATTAAAAATAGTAACTGTTATTATTGATGACATTTAGCTAGATTTTTTCTATGCCTATTGACAAATAAAATAAAATGAAATTTTAAGAAACCGAGATACATTATATTTGGCTGTGTTAATGAAGTAAATACGACATGTTCCACTTAGTAAAAAAAGCTTTACTTAAAAATATAATAAAAAATATCAAATAACTATCTCCATGTAAACCGACCGCGCCACAGAATGATTGCATACACTTACCGTTCTCCACTCGCACCACGTAAACAAATATATTTATTTAATAAGTTTTTATTGCCATAATCTGGACATAATTTACGCTGATAAGCAGATCACAGCGCGCTAATATATTACAATATTACCATTTGATGCTCTGTGGCAACGTTTTGTTTTGTTGTTTCGTCCACGTATTTAAGCCGGTGCGCGTGCGACCATCGAAAAGATTTTATCGAGTTTGACAAAAAAAAGATATCCACTTGATGCTTGAGGAGAGAGGCTAAATACTTGTTAAGTGTTGATGTATATGCATGTATGACGTGTGTTTTATAGACCATCGTTGCAAGATGCGTACTTTTTCTCTTATATTTTAGTTCATGAACACCAATAGAAAATCGATCGATCGATCGACCGGTCGATCGCGAGAGGTTTTAAGGTCGATCGCCAAGGATAACAGATTTGTCATTTTGCACCCAATGTAGTTTTACATATGCAATTTTTTTTTCTTGTTAAATATTTGTTAGGTTAAACGATCAAAATGTCGATCTCTTAGTCATAAATTTTTGAACTTAAGAAAAAGTATGGGCACCCCTGCCTTATACTCTGCCAAAAGCTGCACAGAGTACCTACATGGCACTTAAAAAAAACAAATAATCATTCTGTAAGTTTTTTTCTTAATGGTACCTTGCAATGTGCACTGTTTTCAATAAAAGTGTATTAATTGTACCATATTTCGATGAATGGCTTTATTTATTACATACGATGAAATCCCCGGCTGAATAGAAATTCATCCGAAACTGCGCCATATTTGACGTAAAACCAGCTGTCATTCAAACGTCAAAAATGTATGGAATTTCGGAAATCGGTTTACTTGTATCAATATCAATATCCATTTACATTATCCGGTTACAATCATAAAATACAGTTTTAACAAACGAAAAACGCTCATGTTACTGAGCAATAACGTTTGATATGTTGGTAAAGGTAAATTTGTATTGATTAATATTGAACATTTTAGGGCAAACGGCGTGAAAAGTGGCACCGATCTATTACAAGTAATCGGATTACTTGGACGTGCAATCTGAATGGGACTTTACATTGCTAAAGTTGGTGAACGGCGTAATGTTGTTATTGTCGATGTTTAATCTGTAATGGGATAAGTAAGTCGGTTGAATTTTAGTTTTTTTCCAGAGAAATGTGAAAAGGTAAATTAATGCACAGCTGAATTGGAAAGTAACTTATTCGCTGTATGTTCTTTACAGTAAAGAACTAATAATTAATAAGTTATATTTTTTATTATTATTAAGTACCTAATGCATTTTTAGAATACTTTTCAATCTTGTGGGGCCACACTACACACATTTGCTAAAATGTTTGACAAATATATTTGTATTCTATTTAATACCACAGCTAAGTAGTTTGAAGATACGGACCAAAAATATATTTTAGGTTTTTCAAAAAACTTCTCGCTAAATTGTTGTTTGTCTATTCAAAGGTCAAAAATCATCAATTTTCGAATAAAACAAACACCTATTGAATATTCCAACAAGAAATATGTTTCTGACAAAAGTTTTATAATCTCCAAGTATAAATTTGAACACGTACCGTTCCTAAAGCCATTAAAACCAATAAATTCGAACGTTAAAATGTTTTTCTTCAACTATTTGTCAACACACATCTGCCAGTCCCGAGTTTGATACCCGACGCATTATGAAACTGCATTGATTTGAGACAAATTGTTGACGCTAAACGTGCGTAATGGTTTGACTTTTAGGGATGGTTGTAAGATGACTCTTATATCGATAAAAAGGGTCGATAATTTTTATCAAAGCAAAAATAAACTTGTTGAAAATTCACAATGACTTTAATAATTTTTGCAATAAAAAAAAACCGGCCAAGTGCGAGTCGGACTCGCGCACGAAGGGTTCCGTACCAAAAAACGGCAAAAAAATCACGTTTCTTGTATGGGAACCCCTCTTAAATATTTATTTCATTCTGTTTTTAGTATGTATTTGTTGTTATATCGGCAACAGAAATACATCATCTGTGAAAATTTCAATTGTCTACGTGTTGTTGTTATTAATATCGAGCAAAAAACGGCAAAAAAATCACGTTTGTTGTATGGGACCCCCTTTAAATATTTTTTTTTCTGTTTTTAGTATTTGTTGTTATAGCGGCAACAGAAATACATCATCTGTGAAAATTTCAACTGTCTAGCTATCACGGTTCATGAGATACAGCCTGGTGACAGACAGACAGACGGACGGCGGAGTCTTAGTAATAGGGTCCCGTTTTTACCCTTTGGGTACGGTATCTTAAAAACTTCGGAAAATAATTATTTATTTTTGTATAAAATATTAATTCTTTTATTTTTATTTTTATTAAAATAATAATAAAACAAATTAAGACATGTCTTATCTTAACAGTACCTACCCCTAGCACGAAAATCTATCGAGAAACAAAAACGCGCTTAAAAGTACTCGATAGAGCAAATTGTCTATGGGAAATTTCATTTCGGTTTTCGGCGACAGATGGTGCTGTTCATATTTTCTGTATAAAATTATCGATATTTTTACGTGCGGTTTTTCTCGATAGATGTTCGTACTACGGTTACTGTTTATTAAACGGTTTTAAAGGAAATTTAGTTGATATTATTTTAAATGAAAATTACCAATGCAAAAATTAAATCAAAAGAACCCATCAAAACATCGTAAAACCTATTAGTAAAGATCGCGTTAACTTCCGCAAAAGTATTTAATTGCAACAAATAAATAAATACATTTATTTTAGAGCAATATTTTCCCCTCCGGACCACTGCGAAAGACGCGCGTAAAATTCGATACAGTACAGCGCCATCTACTGCCGAAAAGCGAAATGAAATTTTCCATAGAGAATTACTCTATCGAGTAACTACTTTTACGCGCGTTTTTTTTCTCGAAAGTTGTTTGACCCGTTTCCTTGTGGTCTTACTAATTTGTCCTACTAGTGAGACGACGAGGAAACCCTATTCCTCATAGTCCTACTAGTAGGACAAATTATACATAAAAAAGTACAATGAAAGTAAAAACGGAATCAAAGCATCACATGTGCTAGGAGCACTGACCACCAAATCCCACCACCGATGGTCAGTTGAGACGAAAAATTTCCCATTATGTTTTATTTATATCGATATAAGTTTGGTGTAAGTACATCACTGGTCCCTTTTACTTGAAACATCTGTTATTTGCGCATTATTAAAGGTGACAATGGCGTCGATTACTGGGTCAGAATCGATATATTTTATTGGTAAATAAATGGTTTCGATGGAGTATAAAAGTTAATCGGTAGGGAGTAATTTATTTATTTAGCTGTGAAGAGTTTGGTTTGGTGTAATATTTTAGGATCTTTTCAAACTTAGTTGAAGCAAACAAATAGTTAAGAAGAAAACGGATTTTTTTTGGTTTTTAGAGAGAAATTATTATACCTATATTTTTTATTGACCGAGCGAGGGAGAAGCGTGAGCGAAGCTTCTCCGTTTCAGCTTAGGCAAAAATGCTTTCATTTCGTATATGAAGTACATTCGGTAGCATTTCTTAACCGCTTCTTTGTTTTTTGCGGGTTCTATAATTATATGGATTTTTTCATTGATTCAGTTTTTCAAAATTTTTCAAAAATGTAGGTATAGAGAAAAATCAAATTTCAGCCATTTCAAAAAATGTTAAAAAAATGTTACAAACGTGAGATCTACAGCTGTTCTGCATAGCCACTAGTTTAACATTAATATAAAGTCATACAAGAGAGACAAGGGGAGTTTTATTTATCCCTCCTATAAAATAAATTAACATTAGAAGCCCAATCTCAACCAGACTTTTCCCAAAATAAGCTATTTCACCAATTCCCTACACAAAACACACAATTAACCCTAAAACAACTGCAAGTACGAAAACAATATTGTTTAAACACTGCTTCTTTAAAGCTAGTCGCTTGAACGAAAAACATTCACTTAACCTGCAATGTACTCCGAATTTATTTTACCCCCTACTTCGAATACGTTTTCGAAGTAGGAGCAGCGGTCAGCCGGTAAGATTTACCGCCACTACAATTAGCGCCCTCTGGTAACCCCAGGGACCTTTGTTTCCGTCGGCTAATCGGGAAAATAGTTTGTTGGTGGACAAGGTAAAGATTTAACAAAGGAGTATACATAATTCTAGAAAAAAAAGAAATCCTCCTTCGAAAACCTTAAAAACAGCTCTAAAAAACTGAAATAATAAACAGCTCTAAAAAGCAAGAAAAATTATTAAATTACTGCTGAATTTATTACTTGACTTTCTATTAAATTACTATTTAAGTAAGCATTTATTAAAAACCTGATGTAATCACTTTAGAATCATTTCAATCGGTTCAGCCGTCTTCGAGTAATCGGTGGATATACATATCCTCCTCTTTTGAAGCCCGTTAAAAATAAAACTACTTTAAAAAAACACAAAGTGTTTATATAGGATTTTTAAAATAAGTACCTACGCGTTCTTCGTTAGAAAATCTTAGAATAATTACACCTAGAACGATAATTCCCTACAAAGCGCGCTGTCAAAAGTGAGGCAACAAAAACAGCCAAAATGGCGCCGTTTTCAGATTTTTATTGTTCATTATTAAATAATCATACCTAATAAGTACAAAACAGTTTCAATTTCCCTACCTTAAAGAGATTAATTATTATATTATTGGATTTTAGTTACGATTAGGTAACGTATGAAGGATATAAATCTGAGAACTGAGTCATTTTGGCTCAGTATAAGTTGCCTCACTTTGCATACAAGGACAAGGCTTCTAGGTGTAATTATTCTAAGTAGAAAATGTTAAGTGTCGATTAAATAAATGTTGACCGTTAAAAAGAAAAAGTTAAAACCTCGTTTTTAATTCATTGTTAATTTTTATATCTGACATACTTTTCCGAAAAGAAAAACAAACAAACACGCATTTTAAAAATGCGAATTACACATTACACTGTAAAATTTTAGGTCAGGTTATTTTGTTTTAACATATTTTTATGTTCAATTCCGTATATCTTATGTAATCTTATACCTACATACCAACTTTTAAACCTAATAATTATTTTGCAATGATAAAAAAATATTGCTGTAATATCTTTGTGACAGGAAATATAAGAAAATGTAAATTCTGAACCAATAAAACTTTTTCTATATTTGAGCATCATTGAAAACATTCGTTTTGGTATTAACGTCTGCCTTGTACGGTGTGCATAGAAAATTATTATAATTTTTAGGTAGGTACTTCAAGACAATGTTTTTAGTTCAAACGTTTTATTTCCCTGCTAATACTATTTTACTTAAAATAATGATAAACTATCGGCCAGCCACAACCGCGTGACTTTTGACTAGGATAAAAAGTACCCAAGCTGTAAACTATCTGTGTGCCAAATTTCATCCAAATTTGTCCATCCGTTTAGGTGTGAAGATGTAACAAAGAGAACACAAACTTCGCGTTTATAATAGGATTTTCTTGGCAAGTAGGTATTACTAGTCATACTGACATTATTCTACAGATTGAGTAGGTATACTTCCCACCAGAGTTGATTTGATTGACTAATAAGAAAGTAAGTATACTTACTCTATTTGATTGAATCAGGCGTCACTTGGCCGAAACAAAAATTTGATACAAGAAGCTATATTGGTTGCTGGAAAGAAATTTAATACTGTCAATAGACAATAAGCTCCTTATTTACACAAGCATATACTGAAACCATGTTGGATGTACGGTATACAGCTCTGGGGCAGTGCTAGCGACTCAAATATAAACATTATCCAACGATTTCAAAATATAATTTTAAGAAATATAGCATATGTCCCATGGTTAACTACTAACGAAGAGATCCATGACAATTTGCCAATGTCTACCATAGAGGAAGAGATTCGAAACTCTACAGTGCAGTGACCTACAAAAAGAGATTGAGTAACCATCCAAATGAACTGGCTTGCCAATTTTTGTACGGCAGAAGAGACACATGACTGAAACGCCAAATTATATTAGAACTGGACGAGATGTCAATTTGAAAATAAAGGGTAGATAGCTCCATGGGAGCTACGGTCGTCAAGTCCATTACCTTAATCAAATTTGCACATAGTTTACGTACGACTGGATCGCATATGCAACAGAGAAAAGAAAAAAAACTTGGCTGAAGTCCCAAACCATTGTGAAAAAAGAGAAATATTATGTAGCTTACTTCCGCAAAAACCTTTCGGTGCCAGGTGTCTACTTATCAATTAGCCAATTTCTCATCCCCGACTACTTCTCAATGTAACAACTTTGCAGTTATCCAACCTACCAATTATCCTCCATGCAAGATGCAAAGCCCGCCCGCCCGCAAAAAATGCACATGCACATTGCACACCACAAAATATCAGTGCACAATATTTTAGCAAGACAGCACGTCACGCCTTGCACCTTCACCAATTAGACCACTCTACACGTGTTTCGCCCCAAATCGGAGCATCGTCAGGAGTTAGATCGTGCGTAAACCAACACCCAAAGATATTCGGTATTTTATAAAAAAGAGGGCATGATAAAACTAGCTAAAGCTTGTACTCTAGCTAGAGTATGTAGCTATTAATCTATAAATTTTTCCGATAGGTATAAAAATTTATTTCTAAAGGCGATTGTCAATGATAACTTTATAAAACTTGACAAAAAAACTATACCAAAAATAAGTTTTGATACACAAGGTTGGCCAAGATTTAGTCAAGTTTTTATACTAATAACTTTTTCTGAAAGTATCAAAATAAGCCTTTCGAAAATCCTTCAGGATTTTCCCATTACTTTGAATGGGGAGGAAAAGCGCAATTTTATCCCGATAGGTGGCGTCTGGTCTTGGTACCGGGCCGCCTCAAAGAAAGTGTCAAAACATATGGGAATCTCTTGGAGTATTGCACTTTTTAATTTTATACTGAGAAAATTCCGCATTGTTATGCATGTAACTTGTAAATTATTGGAGTTCATCGATTTCCCAGTAACAAAAAAAATATTGGGCAAAAAAATATCAAAAAAAAGATGCTTTTCCCTCGATTTTCTCCTTTGCTGAGCCTGAGAAACATTATAAATCAAAAGGAATGTTTCATGAATTTGATGAAGCTTCGCCAAAATAAAACAACATTTGAATTATAACAGCTTTGTTCTTTAATATTTCAACCTCAGCAGTTTCTAGCATATTTATAACTTGGATGAATTTTATAGGTATATCAAATATGGAATAAGCCCAATATTGGGGCCAAACAGAGAATTAATAGAATTTTATATGCCAGAGTCATTCAAGAAACTTAGAATAATAAAATAAATATGATAAAACGGTTCGTGTAATTTTGGATGGTACAGAAATTCCAGTACAGAAACCTGAAATTACTATTGCACAGAAGGCATCATCAGGCAACTATAAACACGGAAATTCACACTCAGTTGCTTTGTTAAAATTTAAATCATATGCTTCTAATCTGAAATAAAAAGATTACTTGTAAATCTTACACGAAATTTAAAGAAATGTAATGCTTGTTAGCAATTTTTTGTAAGTTGCTATAAACTTTCTTGCCTGTTGTTTTGGCTTTTCTTTTCCGTAATTCTTCTTTTATATGAGCTAAAGTTAGCATATAATACATTGTTTGTCCGCAAAACCGAAAAAAATACAATCTAAGAAAGTAAAATCACGTAATACACAGTCAAGACAATATAAGCTCAAACTGACAATTGTTCCAAAGAATGAAGCGCCATCTGTAATTCACTTTGCCTTCGCCTCCCCATTATAGGCACTTATGTGAAAACAAACAAAAGAAAACTTGCCTTTTTTCATTAAATTTTGTCAACCATACCTGAAGACATTTAAAAAATTCAAAACGGCCTGTCATTGCGAAGATTCGCCAAGTGGTGGGCGGAACAGAGTGGGGGGTTGAGGAGGGGGTTGAAAGTAATCAACAATTTAAAATTGGGGCTAATCTCACGCCCGGCTGTAATCGCGGCCGATCACTCTTCGAGTCGCGCTCTCGTTTGTCGATGCACACGGGGGTAGATGGTGATTTATATCATTTGTTCTCTGTATGCCTAAAACGTTAAAAGTCTAAATCGCATTTTGCCTAAACTTCATTCTTTGACAGGATTTACAACACAAAAAATTAAGTTATACTTTTAAAACCAAAATATGAACGAACTGAACGTGGTTATATAAATACCAAAAATAGTGTAAAAAAGCCTTAAATCATGGTTGGGATCTTTAACTAAGAATGCCCAGTTAGTATTTAAAAAATTAAAGCGGATATCTTGATACCTATAAGTGATTACATTATAATATACACAACTCTTTCGCCCCCTCCTGCAACTGCGTCACACCTCCCCCTCTTGAAAAGTGTCCCTTTTACAGATTCTTTTCAATTTTCAGGAAAACGATAAAGCTAGGACAAAATGGCCAAAGACTAAATTAATTGTTAATAAACTTGAATAACTTGGCTCAGACCAATCTAAGCACTTTTGTGCCATATTAGTATTGCTCCATATAGCTAGTTCCAACACTTCTTTTCTTGGTCGGCACTCTCAGAAATGCGCCAAAAACTGATCTCCTTTTCAGTCAACTTTGACGCATGCTTGAAAGGCTTTAACCCCTTCTTTTTACACGACTGCCCAAAGCAAAATGAGTGTTATGTGTTCAGGGTTCATGTATGTTTGTGAGTATGTGAGTTTCTTTATTCCACCATAACTTCTAAATGCCTGAACTGATTTGGATAAATGGGGTATCGTTAGAATTCTTACAACATCCCGAGTGACACTGGCTATATTTTTTTTAGAAAAAATCAATATGGCGACTGTACGACGCCATTTTCAAATGTGAAAAAAAAATTTTTTCTTCTATTATTACAATATGGGCATCAAATGAAAGGCCTTGATAAGCACATTCCAAAACTATATAATATGTCACTAAAATGTGTGAAATAAAAATAAATAAATTAAAAAAATATTAAAAACACGACTGCCCTGCCAAAACGAACTAAAAAGTTAAACAACAAGTGTCATTGCAGTCGGGGGACCTCTTTGATCAAAAATTGTTCCATGATAAGGTCCCCCGACTGCAATGACACTTGTTGTTTAACTTTTTAGTTCGTTTTGGCAGGGCAGTCGTGTTTTTAATATTTTTTTAATTTATTTATTTTTTCCGTAGCTCCATCTCGTATCAAATGTGTAATAAACAAATAAATTAAAAATAATGTTAGTATTTATTTATAGGTACCTAATTTATGATGAATTAATTGAGTCTTTGATCGTTTGTCCTAGCTTGTATCGTTTTCCTGAAAATTGAGAAAATCTGTAAAAAGCGCACTTTTCAGGGGGGTGACGCGGTTGCGAGAGGGGGCGGAAGAGTTGTGTATTATAATGTTCTCACTTATAAGTATAATACATCAGCATTAAAACTATTAGTTTTGCAGTCTATCTCATACATTAAAATATAATGTACTAAGTATCAGTATGCTTTATCTTGTTCAAAAACTTATCATCAATTATTATACATATTTGCATAAAATGTTAATTTGAGTAATAAATTGTATAATTGACAAAATCACCTCGTGTGTGAGAACAGCTCAAGGTGTTTGTTTTTCCCTGAAAACTGTACAGGACAAATTGACGCGTCACTCAGCATATCTATCTCTGTCGCACCTACACTAATCGTGAATATTCTCGACTTCCGTCTCACTCACACTAAATAAGGAATAACAATGGTAATCCCTGGTTGATGCGTATCCCGAATCATCTGCACGCACATTTAAATGAATATCCTAATTAAAGGTTAAGCTTTAGAGAAATTATCGAATAGATTTTCAAAATATCTGATCATTTTTTTTAATAAATTATGTAGGATATGGGATTTTTTTTTAATAGGTAGGTACAGCTTTAGTATGTCATGCTTACTTAAAACATTTCTGCGGTGGTGTCGTATGAGGCGGGTCGTTACGTTCCCTCAAATATGGTTGAGCGAAGCGATGGCTGGTTCATGCGTCATGCTCGTGAACGGGTGCTACCAGTGGGAATGGGTCTGCTTCTGTCTGCTTGTACTAAGGGACTGTACGTCGTATATTTGTATATATATTTTTCTGTTTAATATTATCAATATGTATGGCACTTCTCACTCAAAACATAAAATTAATAACTAAACCTTGTTTTGATTTCTCATTTTTTTTTATTACAATCATTTTGCTTTCTATAGTCAGCAGTTTTGTAAGTAAAGGCCTATGAAAAGCTATTGGATATTAGTTTTCAATTCAGTGCCTTAGGATGGGTAGCCTAAGTATGTCATGCTCTCTTTAATCATTTCTGCGGTGGTGTCGTGTGGGGCGCGTCGCTACGTTCCCTCAAAATATGGTTGAGCGAAGCAATGTCTGGTTCATGCGTCATGCTCGTGAACGGGTGCTTCCAGTGGGAATGGGTCTGCTTCTGAGTGCCTATCTTAACGCATATTGAATTGTAAAATTTGCGTTTTTTTTATTGTTATTTTTTATGTCTTGTAACATTTTTTTTAGTAAATTTTGCCTATTTAGGTACACTTTCGAGTAGCAGACAGAGCGATTTCCTAACTAGTTGAAAGTTATATTTACTCTCACAATTACCTATCCGATATGTAGTAGGTATTTAATTTCAACCTACCTACGAGAGCGCACCAGACAAGACCACACACCGTGGGAAACGACGCGTTCGCCGGTAACTTCGAACTTTAAATTACTGGGCCCTATTCAATAAAAGCTACAATTTACAATTACAGGTGACAGGTTACAATTTTACAAGACTAGGTACTGTACCTACTTATATCCGATCCTTCGAAGGATCGGTGCGTGCTCGCCCTCGTGCGGCTCGGTGCGGTGCGTGGTAGCACGCACCGTGGGAAGGCACCTTTAGGGTTTGCGAACCGATGGCGTAGCTTCTATGACATTCACAAGTGCTTGTAACAGCCTAGACTGAAAAACCAATAGAGGAAATCACGCCAAAAAGCAACTAAGTGTTGTTGCAACTGAACTATAAAACCAAAACATTTAACGTTAGGTTATATCTACTAAAAATCTTTGATTTAGCTTTAGGATTCTAATTAAAATTGTCTAAGATTGGCATCCTAGGCTCCCTAGGCTTTCAACAATTTTAACCAAACTAAAGCGAGAATTTTTCTGCATTTAAACAAAACTGAAACCTAACTAAACTAAGCTCCGAGGGATAAGCTCATAAGAAAATTAATAAGCAAAATTAAAGATTTTATCATAAATATCCAAAATTCAAAAAAATCGAAAAGGTTTTTTTGGTTTTATCGTTCAATATTGGCCAGAATCAGGCTTTTCATATTTTTCATGATTTTTTAATTAAAATAGTCCATGCATGATCTGATCATGGAGTATGGTCATAAAAAAACAGAATAATGAATACTTATAGTTTTTTTAAACACTGACGTAAATGTAGTTTTAAAGTTTAAAATCTATATTCTGAAGGAAGATGGAAACCAATGAATTTTAGATATAAGTAGGTACAGTACCTAGTCTTAAACTTTTAGATTTTTGCATTCACAATGCTACTTTTATATTAAGATGAATAAATAATGAAAAATATTAGAAAAAATCGGCTCACCCGTAGCAACTTAGACGGGATACCTAGTCTTGTAAAATTGTAACCTGTCACCTGTAATTGTAAATTGTAGCTTTTATTGAATAGGGCCCAGTAATTTAAAGTACGCAAAATCTAAATAACTACCTATGTATTTTTTCTAGTATGCAGACTGCCTCACAAGATTTTGGTGATTTTACAGGCCTTTAATTATTTAGGCTTACAAATTATAGCTATAGCGATAATGTTTTTAATTATTTTCCATAGATGTCAATTCTCATCTAAAATTTTAACTACCGCCATCTGTACGAGCCAACACAATATACCAACTTCCATAAAAGCAGCAAAAGAAAGCTTTCGTTGGGATGTGCTTCTATTAAAAGCACAATCGCTGGAGCTTAGCGTTGACGCTAAGCACAAACTGTAGAGGGCGCTACTTTCTACGTTCGATCTGGCAGGAGGTGTGCCGAGTATTTTTCAGCTCCAGCTAGCGTGCTTTTCAGCACATCCCTTCCTTTGCGAAAAAAGAAGTTCTTAATTAAGCGTATTTCTTACAGATGGCGCTTGGAATCATTCACTCAAGTTTGGAAAAGCTATGAAAACATTTACTATTTATTTGTTTATAGTAATATTTGAAGTTCGCTTCAAATTAAAATAACCCTTTCTGCTGTTTACGTAATCGTCGTTTCGTAACTGGGTTGAATTAAAAAGGAATAATTTTTCCTTGCACTAGTTTCGATGGAGGAATTATTTTTCTTTATCTTCAATGAAACATTGTCCATCAGCCATTTTTAATGTCCCCGCTGCTGGGGCACAGGCCTTCCTTATGGGTGGATAAGGAGGAAGGGCCATAACCCACCACGCGGGCTCAATGCGGATTGGTGGGTGTTAACGACTGCAAATGCAGCCGGGACCAACGGCTTAACGTGCCTTCCGAAGCACGGAGGAGCTCGCGATAATACATTTTTGGTCACCCATCCCATGACCGACCCATGCGAACGTTGCTTAACCTCCGCAACCACTGCGCCATCGAGTTCCTCCAATGAAACATTAGGGAAAATAGAAACAAATTATTATGAAAAACTGTTTATTTTCATTTCCGAACGCACTATTTCTAGGCTACCTCAATATCATATTCATCTGAAAATCTCTCTAAACCTAAATTTGTAGCATTTTCATCTAATAAATAACCAATTTAAAATATCATTTTGGACTTTTATAGGATGCCAAAGGTACGTATTTGTAATTTTGTATACTTATCATGGCAAATATTATATTGTATACAATATACTGAGTTAATTAATTACTATTACACAATTAAAGATACGTTTAATAATTATTAATGGTAGTTAATCAGTGTTAAGAAAGAAATCTGTTTATTCTTAGAATAATTACACCTAGAAGCCGTGTCCGTGTGTGCAAAGTGAGGCAACTTATACTGAGCCAAAATGGCTCAGTTCTCAGATTTATATCCTTCATGCGTTACCTAATCGTAACTAAAATCCAATAATATAATAAATAATCTCTTTAAGGTAGGGAAATTGAAACTGTTTTGTACTATTAGATATGATTATGTAATAATGGACAATAAAAATCTGAAAACGGCGCCATTTTGGCTGTTTTAGTTGCCTCACCTTTGACAGCGCGCCTTGTAGGGAATTATCGTTCTAGGTGTAATTATTCTAAGTGTTTATTACATTTACTTATATAAATTACGAGTTTTCATTATATAAATTAAGCATAAACTATAATTTTAAAATCTTTACGTCTGCTCATACTAAATTACATTTTTGTACTTTTTAAAACTTCAAGTAACAATTGCATTAAATTATAGGTACTAATAAATTTTATGTATAGGTTGCTACTAGCACTTTTTTTACTAGTAGCAACCTATACGGTTGCTACTAGTAAAAAAAGATATAACAAAATTGCATCTCTTTTAGAATTTACTAGACATCCATTTCAGCTAATCTGTGATAGAAAAAATTCTATCACACTTCGTATACACTTCAAGTATCAATACAATATTCATCAATACAATAAGACAAAGTAAATGTTATTTTGCACTTAAGACGAGAAAAAATAAAAACACTGAAAATTATATAATGATGATAAAAAATTGGTTCTTAGATAAGTAAGTAATTATGTTAGAAACTTGGATGGCTGAGAAAAGTAATGATTTATTACCCAAATGAACTGTGAACAAATATTAAACAAAACGCTAAAATCCAATTGTTACGTGAATAATAATTATGTTACCAATTCAACAAATATTGCACAGAATAATTATGTTACCAATTAAAAAAATATTACTTACTTACAGAATTCTTGACAAAAAAACTAAAATTTATATTTTTAAACAAACCGCCGCTCAAGGCACATACGGGCGTATATCATTTTCGAAAACTTTTCAGTAGAACAAAAAAAACATTTTAATTTAGTAACAAATCCATCGAAACAAAATGCACTGACATTTGTTGCTTATCGATGGTAGTTTAATAATATTTAACAGTAGGTAAGTACTTATTTAAATTTTTGCTAAGCCTTTTTTATAAAGTTCTTTGATTTCAGAAACGCCTTATTTTTGAGTCCCAATTTAAGAATGAAGTAAAATTGGGACTCTACAAGGAGGCGTTTACACGAAAATATAGAAAAGGAAATACGTACTAAATATTTCTTTCTTTACTCACATGAACACCTATTGAAGAGTAGTCTTATGTTAAGATCAAAAGTCTAATGTTATCTTGTGCAAAATATCCAATAAAACACTTTTACTTGATATAGGGCTGTTTGTACCACCAAATATTAAAACATTTCGGTTGCCGATAGGTGTTACTATGGTCAACACATTTTCAGAGCTTGTTGAGATACGCCTCATGATATTTTGAAAACTAAAATAGTTAGGGATATGTATGTCTCTTTGTGGTGACATAAAGCAGAAAAAGGCGAAAATGTTGGTATTTTTAAATCATTTTAGACTCTTTGTATAAGATAACGCCTGTATTGGATGTGGCCAGAGCGGCGAAACATTTACATTGCTTGAACATATATTTTCAACAATTAATTGCACAAAAATAATTGTTAAAACAAACCCATATTTAAAGTTTTAGAGAGATTTTACACACACTAAAAAATAAATGATATGAAAAATTCAGTTAGTCCACATAACATATCTATACAATATTAAACATCAAACATATTGGATGGAACTACAAACGTACATTAACTGCGTACAAAAACTACATAAGCACAGTTGGTGTTACAAAATACGTTTCACACAAACTCAAAACGAAACTAAATCTACTATTTACAAGAGCCACAAAAAACCCAAAGTAAAAATCTGCATAGAAATATTTCAGACTGCGCATAATTTGACACTTTTTTAATCAGCATTGTCTTTAAGTTAACTTTTGGTGCTATGGCAAAGTAACTCTGACTGAAGGTCTATTACAAGAAAGCATCGCGGTAAGCGTACGATATTCGTCCAACTCCGTGGCACTATTGACTCAAAAATAAGGTTTAACATCAAGTAAACTGAACGACGGATTACGTCCGACTATCGTGATTCTTTTTTGTAATAGGCCCTCTGATTCATTGACCTTGAAAATTTTACATAAGTTGCTTTTTTCCATCAGCAATAAATAAATGTTAGTGGCTTAACAACCAAAACATCTCCAGAGATCATGAAAAGGCTCAAAAACAGTAAAACAATTCACATTTCAACATCCCTACTCAAAGTGTCGAATTTCAAATCTTTCACTTCCTCGGGGCTAAAACTTTTGACAGATATTTTACCAGCCTCCCCCGTGATGTCCGTACTTGATAGCTTATTCGTTATTTTGGTAATTGAAATCCTACTCTCTATATCATTAACATCGCAACCACCTTCTAATATAACACCTTTATCAACTTTCCTAGGTTTAGGCGAATTCGGTGCGACAACTTTCGTGTTTCTTAGTTTCTCGCTAAGTATTTTGTTGCAATTCTTCTTGGACATGTCTATAGCAAGAGGGTCTTCCTTGGCCGGTTCTTCTTTCTTGTCTTCTGTTATGGGTTTGGTCTGTTGTTTGAATTCTGCTACTTCAGCGTTGGTTATGTTGTCTTTCTTCTTCCACTTCGTTCTTCTATTCTGGAACCATATTTTCACCTGAAACAGAAGAAAATTACTATTAATATTTGAAGTTATATAGCTTTACTATTGTGTCCTTATTATTTTTATCTTTAAATTGTTTTATTTATTGATACGAGAGTTCGAAAATTATAAAAGTGCTGTTTCTTAAATGCAAATTCATCATTCTTAAATGCAAATGTAATGCAATTTCATAGCAAATTATTTGATGGATATTACACCATCTTATATCACTATTAAAATCTAGCTAGAATATCTCATTAAGTATCACGATTATGGCAAAAAAAAACACCCAGAATCAACAATAACCATCAGCCATTTTAATGTCCCCAATGCCCTTCCTTATATATCTTATCCTCCTTCCGGATAAGGAGCATGGGCCATAACCCACCACGCGGGCCCAATGGTGATACAGCTCAACGTGCCTCCCGAAGCACGTAGGAGCTCGAGAGAATCAGAATCAACTATCAATAATTTATCGCCCGATATAGACACAGCAAAATCCATTGTTGTCATAGAAACCCACAATATTCTCCGCATATCCCGTGCAGTTATCCCCTAATTCGCTCACAACAGTTGTTACATAAATGCTATGATGGCTGCGTACTGTATCAGCTAACTCGCAAACAGTTAATTACTGGCTGATCGATTCCGGCCCTGGGGAGACACGGAATAGGGATGGATACTATTACCGATGTATCGATAATTCGGTATTACCATAGTGATGTAATTTAATCTAAGCTAATGGAAATAGCTTAATAGAAATGCCTCAAGCAAGTATCTAAATATCTAATACTCATATCGCTAGTGGCTCCGTCAGCTGTAGACCTCGCGTTAAAAAAAAAATTGTATGTTGTTTAAAAAATAATCTTAAAGATGTCGCCACCCCTTTTTCCCACACTGCTCACGAGCTTTTCGAAGCACATAGTGAGTTCGTGCTGTTTGGTATATTATTTGGTATGTATATTTGCAGCTAGATGGCACTTCTAATTTTTACCATTTTTCAAAATAGGTGATTTTTCGGAAAATTTCTAAAAACTGGCTTGAATAAAAGTTCTATATAATTATCGAACCTGCTCACAAAATTTCACGATAATCGGTTGAGAAATGCTACCTGTAGTGTAGGGGAAAACAGACAGCTGGAAAGTCGGACTGAAATATGATTTTTTACGTCATCATCATCATCATATCAGCCACACGACACCCACTGCTGGGTATAGGCCTCCCCTAAGGATCTCCACAACGATCGGTCCTGCGCTGCCTGCATCCACTGGCTTTCCGCGACCTCCACCAGATCGTCGGTCCACCTTGTCGGGGGCCTACCCACGGAGCGTCGTCCGGTGCGCGGTCGCCATTCCAGAACCTTTCTGCCCCAACGGCCATCGGTTCTTCTCGCTATGTGTCCCGCCCATTGCCACTTCAGCTGAGCAATCCTTCGAGCGATGTCGGTTACTTTAGTTCTCCTGCGGATCTCCTCGTTTCTGATTTGATCACGTAGGGAAACGCCGAGCATGGCTCTCTCCATTGCACGCTGAGTGACCTTGAGCCTCCTTATGAGACCCATAGTTAGCGGCCACGTTTCACTGCCGTAAGTCATCACTGGCAACACACACTGTTCATAGACTTTCGTCTTGAGACACTGAGGTAAGTCGGACGCGAAGATTTTTCGAAGCTTCCCGAATGCTGCCCACCCGAGTTGGATTCGACGAGAGATCTCTTTCTCGAAGTTGGACCTACCTAACTGGACTGCCTGTCCTAGGTATACGTAATGGTCAACAACTTCAAGTGTAGTGTTCCCAACATGAACTGGAGAGGGTACAACATGGGCATTTGACATAATTTTCGTCTTATCCATGTTCATCCTAAGACCCACTCTTTGGGAAGCACTACGGAGATCTTCGAGCATTGTGTTCAGGTCTTCCATGGTCTCAGCCATAAGGACTATATCATCGGCAAAACGAAGGTGTGTTAGGTACTGGCCATTAACGTTGATGCCGAGTCCTTTCCAGTCCAAGAGCTTAAAGATGTCCTCCAACGCAGCTGTGAACAGTTTCGGAGAAATAACGTCTCCCTGTCTCACACCACGCTGCAGTTGGATAGGATTTGAGTTCTGGTTCTGTACTCGGATCGTCATGGTGGCATTTTGGTATAAGTACCTCAACACCTCGATATACCTATAGTCCACTTGGCACCTTTGGAGAGACTGCAGCACCGCCCAGGTTTCAATCGAATCAAAGGCTTTCTCATAGTCCACGAACGCCAAGCAAAGTGGCTCATTATACTCCTCAGTCTTCTGTATAACCTGCCGCAGCGTATGGATGTGGTCTATGGTGCTAAAGCCTTTTCGGAACCCGGCTTGTTCGGGAGGTTGGAAGTCGTCGAACTTGCGAGCGAGACGATTCGTAAGGACTCTCGAAAACAACTTATAGACATGACTCAGAAGCGCGATGGGTCTATAGTTCTTTAAGAGGGACTTGTCACCCTTTTTAAAGAACAAGATCACCTCACTTATGTTCCATGTCTTTGGCGTTCTGCCCTGGACGATGACGGAATTAAAGAGCTTCTGGAGGACTTTGAGTATCGGCTTACCGCCCGCTCTCAGAAGTTCTGTAGTGATTCCATCGTCACCCGCCGCCTTGTTGTTTTTCAGCTGTTTGAGAGCCATACTAATCTCGCACAGGCTGACGTCCGGGATATCTTCGGTATAGTGTCGGGTAAGCTTGGCTCTGGGGTCTTTAGCCTTGCTTTCAACAGGTGTCTGCGTGGAATATAACTGCCCATAGAAGCTCTCGATCTCCCTCAGGATTTCAGGCTTTGATGAAATGATGCGTCCGTCGTCAGTTTTCAGCTTCGTCATCTGGCTTTGCCCAATAGACAGATCTCTCGCGAACACTTTGGAGCCTTTATTCCGCTCGATGGCCTCTTTAATACGATTCGTATTAAATTGGCGAAGGTCGCTCGTCAAAGACTTAGATATCTGTCTATTAAGCTGCCGATAACGATTAGCATCTACTGAACTCTGGAGCCTCATTTCACGTCTCTGATCCATGAGTAGGAGTGTGTGGTCGGAGAGTTTCTTTATCTTGGGACGGCGGGTCTTAAAGAGCTTGGACCCTACCGTACGGACAGCATCCACCACCATGTTGTTTAGATCGTCCACATCTATGCTGTTCTCAAGGGCTTCGAAGCGGTTTTGGAGTTCGAGTTGAAAGCTCTCGGGGTTTTGAATATGGGCCGGCAATGGTCGAATTGTTGATTTTATTAGTCGAGATCTTTCCAGCTTTGGGTTGATATTCAATGTGCCACGTACCAATCGGTGATCGCTCCCCGTCTTAACAGCGTTGATCACAGTGACATCATTGAATATTTGCTTTTTCGTCGACATGATAAAATCTATCTCATTTCTGACTTTACCGTCCGGACTGACCCAGGTCCACTTCCGGCATTCCGGCTTTCTGAAGAAGGAGTTCATCATAAAGAAGTTCTCCTTCTCCATAAAGTCAGCCAGCATCTGGCCTCTGTCATTCCGTTGCCCAACTCCAAATTGCCCCACTCTCAGCTCATCACCGCATCGTTTCCCCAACTTTGCATTCAGTCCCCCATCACAACAGTGTAGTGGGTTTTGAAGCTATGCATGGCTTTAGAGATCTCCTCATACATAGCCTCCACTTCGTCATCTTGGTGTGTCGAGGTCGGTGCGTAAACCTGTATAACATTCAGCGAACACCGTTTGGATATTCTGAGTATAAGGTACGCCACCCTGGTCGACACACTTCCGATGGTAGTCACGCTGTTGACAAGGGACTTGTGGACGATGAACCCGATACCACCTTGGGACTGTTGGTCGCCCTCCCGGTAGTAAAGCAAGTTACCGGAGTTGAGGATTATCGAGTCCTCTCCCGCTCTTCGGACTTCAGATAAGCCGATAATGTCCCAGTGTACCTTGCTGATAACTTCTTCCAACTCGGTTAACTTCGCGTCGGTCCTTAGTGTGCGCGTGTTATAGGTTGCCAGGTGTTGTAGTTGTCGTCGTTTTTGGTAGCCGAGCCGCACCCGGGGATTCTTAGCACCCCCTGCCCCGCCGTTACCGTAGCCGCTACCGTAGCTAGGAATAGCGGGGCTGCCGGGGACTGGGGGCCAATTTTTTGATCCATTATGCATGAGGGGGGGGGGGGGGTTTGCCATAATCGCCACGCTTGGCAGGCGGGTTGGCGATCGCAGTAGGCCAAGGTTATTTGGAGACGCTGCTGCCCGTCTCTTGAAGGCTATGCTCCCTTAGTCGCTGTTTACGACACCCACGGGATGATAGGGGGTAGTGCTATTCTAGGCCGGCACATACACGGTTTTTTTACGTATCTCTGCCATTAAAAAAAAAAAAACTGGCGTGACAAAAAAATCTGTATTATTTACGAACCTGCTCACAAAATTTCACGAGAATCGGTTAAGAAATGCGACCTTTAGAGGAGAACATCCAGCGCCAGAAAGCCGGACTGATTTTCTTTTTACATATCTCCGCCATTTCAAAAAAAATTGAAAGACTGGTTCTATTTAAAATAATCTATATCATTTTGATCAATCGGTTGAGAAATGCGACCTGTAGAGGTGAAAAGACAAAGCCGGAAAGCTGGACTGAAATATGTTTTTTTTTACATATCTCCGCCATTGAAAAAATCAAAAAGTGGCGTGACGAAAAAAATCTACATCATTTTCAAAACTGTTCACAAAATTTCACGAGAATCTGTTGAGAAATGCGACCTGTAGAGGAGAACTGACAGCGCTGGAAAGCCGTAAAATCTGATTTTTTAACATATCTGGCTCGACAAAAAAATTCTATATAATTAACAAACATGCTCACAAAATTTTACAGGGATCGGTTGAGAAATGCGACCTCTAGAGGAGAACATACAGCGCCGGAAATCTGGACTGAAATATACTTTTCTTTAATTATCTCCGCCATTTAAAAAAAAAATGAAAAACTGGCTTGACAAAAAAAATCTATGTAATTTTCAAATCTGCTTACAAAATTTCACGAGAATCAGTTCAAAAATGCGACCTGTAGAGGAAAACAGAAAACACAGGAAAGCCGGACTGAAAAATGTTTTTTTAATATTTCTCCGTCATTTTGAAAAGTTTCAAAAAACTGGCGTGACAAAAAATTTATATTATTTTTAAACATGCTCACAAAATTTCACGAGAATCGGTTGAGAAATGCGACCTGTAGAGGAGAACAGACAGCGCTTGAAAGTCGGACTGAAATCTGTTTTCTTAACATATCTCCGCCATTTTGAAAAATTTCAAAAAACTTGCTATACAAAAAAATATTGTACATCATTTTCAAACCTTCTTACAAAATTTCACGAGAATCGGTTGAGAAATGCGACCTAAAGAGAAGAACAGACAGCGCTGGAAAGCAAGACTGAAATAAGTTTTTTTAACATATCTCCACCAATAAGAAAAATTTCAAAAAACTGGCGTGACTAAAAAATTCTATGTTATTTTCAAAACTGTTTACAAATTTTCACGAGAATCGGTTGAGAAATGCGACCTGTAGAGGAGAACAGACAGCGCTGGAAAGTCGGACTGAAATCTGTTTTTTTAACATACCTCCGCTATTTTGAAAAATTTCAAAAAAATTGCAAAAAAAAAAAAATGTACATCATTTTAAAACCTTCTTACAAAATTTCACGAGAATCAGTTGAGAAATGCGACCTGTAGAGAAGGACAGGAAGAGCTGGAAAGCGGACTGCAATCTGTTTTTTTAACATATCTCCGCCATTTTACAGAAATTCAAAAAACTGGCTCGACATAAAAATTCTATATAATTTTCAAACCTACTCACAAAATTTCACAAGAATCGGTTGAGAAATGCGACCTGTAGGTTGGAACAGACAGCCGGACATACGAAAGAATTTTTGCCCAAGCTGAAGCAGAGACGCTTCGCTCGCACTTCGTGCTCGCTCGGTCAATAAGATACAGGAACTAAGTACAAAAAGTTTTGCCTTACTTGAACTTAAGAAATATGGTTTGTAGATAAATGCGTTTATTTATTAGGTAATTTTGTAACAAATGGCATAACCTACATCAATTTTTTTTTACTTATAGTTATTTGCAAATATACTTACAAAATTTATTTCTGCCTGGGCTTAAGGGTTCAAATATGAAAATACTAAAGTTGTATTACGCAAAATACTACAAACATATTTTGCTTTGATAACATAGTTCATGGTAACCAATTGCCATTAGTTGTCGGAACACGCTAAGATATATATCAAAGCTACAACCCTGGGAAACCAGCCCCCCTACTCAAATGGCCAACATTCTATTCGTTTGAACGCTACGCTTACTATTAAAACTTTAAAATAAGCAGTAAACTATAAAATTACGTGGCGTAAGCTTGACAATTCCATACAATACATCGAAGTCTGTGATTTACATAATTTTGCGACTTGTGATTCAATCATCTTTTGCTCATATTGAAGCTTTAAAAGTAAGCGTAGCGTTCAATGGAATAGAAAGTTGGCCATTTGAGTAGGGGGGCTGGTAATGTGCCTACAATCGCGAGACACGTGCTAAAATTTAACCTTAAGGGCCCTATCACATTTTTTCGCCGAAATTTCGATTTTGACGGATTTTAGCGATACAACCTAGAAAAACTTTTGGGTATACTAAATACATTTATATGTGTACGCGACAAAAAGTAATATGATGATTCACTGGAAAGTTAAAGGGTTAGAAAGGAAAATGGAAGTTGGTGAACGATTTCTTAGAGTCAACTTTGAACATACACAGAAAGACAAACAAGTACAAACAACAAATAAAAGTATAAAGTTTGATTTTCTTATGAAGTAAAGATTATTATAATTTAATTTTTACGTTTACATAATAATGTATCTAAGAGAAATCCACAGGTAATTCTGAGATTTTTTAGTAGTTTTATGGTTTTTGATTGGGATTTTTTTCACATATTCCATACATAATTTCAAAATTCCGAGGCCGCTATGAACTATTCGACTATATAAGAGATAACATTTTTTTTTTATTTCAATTGTTTAGCACAGTTGTTCAATCCATGAGCTCAAAAAAGTGCCTTCGCGCATTTTATGAAAATCTTTCTCTGCAATATCGGGTTTAATTATAAAGTTAAGCAAATTTTCAAAAAAGCGAGGCCGCTATGAACTATTCCAATAGCTATTCTGCACCATTCAATAAGTCAAAAGTGTTAATGTATTTTTGTTTCTGAGATCGATAACGCCAAAATTGGCCATTTTACGCAAAAATCATAGTCGAAATGTAATATGCCTCTTAAGACTAAACCGTAAAGCAAATCACTTACTCAATTATTATTCTAACTGAAAATGTTATTATGTTAATTGAAATCCTTATCCCAGAGATGATCTACGTTATTGCCTACGAATATGTAGACAACTGTCTGTATTAGCATAGCATCCGTCTGTTCTAGAACAGCCGTTTCCTGCGACCTGCTTAAATATCCCGTGGGATAGTGTTAATCCCGTTTGCGACTTATCACTGACATCACTGTCCTGTGAGCCTGGATAGTTTAGCCATACCCTACTTAGATTTAAATGGTTACCTCTATGATTGTGGAAAACTATCCTTTGTAACTTAAACTACTTTAAGTCTTAGAGTAAGACGGGCTTCTACAGAAACGAAGCCTTTTGTTGCTCGAAGACTTTAAGTACTTATATGTATATGTATTTCTTACTTAGTATACGAAGTTCAGAATATTTACTTATTTTTTAAGAAAAAAAAGGCTGCTGTTTTTTAATGTTATTCATTTATAAGACCGTCTAAACTCAGGATTTCCTTCCGTCATGTCGAATTATACTCCTTTGTGAAGTCGGTTCTGAAAAACTCCATAAATGTTTCGAATCTAAATATTATATGAAAATTAATCCCTATTTTCCTTGGTCACGCCATCACGCGTGAACAACAAAAAAAGAATTAGCGAAATCGGTCCAGCCGACGACAGTCACGCGTGAACGGCTGGACCGATTTCGATTCCTTGTTGTGTTTGTTATTATCAGGAGAAGGTTTTTAAGAAAGAAAAAATAAAAAAAATGTGCGGAAGTTAGAAAATTTAAGAATACTTAACCACAATATAAAACTATTTTGGACAATATAAACTTTTTAATGTAACCTTATGTTACGTATGTTTGTTTAGTAAAGTTTGGTATGCTTGCATTGTCTATTTTCAACACCCTTTCTACAGATTCGGATAATACAGCTTAGATGAGGGATTCTATTATGTACTACTTATGTACAAGTGTACAAGCAAGATCTGTATCAAACAATAACATCTCACAACAGCGTCCTCATTACCCACCTCCATACATTACGTCGCCTGGCGCTTCCGTGTAATTGCCTCACAAATTAATCCGCCCAACATGTGACATTTGATTCGCCAAAATCGCCCTTTAGGGTTACCAGTACCAGTTTATTTATTTATATCATAGGAAAACTTACAGCCCTACAATTGTATTTAAAGAGAATCCTTACTTATATTATAAATGCTCGTTTGTTTGTAACGCCTTCACGTCTTAACTACTGAACCGATCATCACGAAATTTTGCATACACGTTGTCAGGGGTACAGAAAAAGACATGGGCACCTTTCATCCTGAAAAATTATTGTTTCCGAGGGATAGCAAAAAACCTTTCCACGCAAATGAAGCTAGTTATAATAAAAGATGTATGGGGGAAAGCGTTACCTTTCACTTTTGTTTGAAGACAAATTTCATTAGTCAAAATTACATTTCTTAAATTCAGTAATCAAAAGATTATGTTTAAGAAAAAATAATAAGAATTAAAAATTATATTACAACTTTTCTAAAGTTAAGGGGGAAACTCCAAAACGTGTTTAAAGATAAAAAAATGTAATGCATTTTACATTAAATCAGATAAAATGCTAAATAAATAGACTTATTTAATACTTCTATTCAACAAACTGATTTATCATAGCCAATGACATCCAACTTAATCATAGTGAAAGACAAAAGAAATGATAATTTAACACTACTAAGTTTTAATTGTAAGGGTGTTAAACGATCCATTGATGACGTAAGAGAATTGTGTGAAATTGCTGATTCTATCGCTCTCCAGGAAAGAACTCGTTAAGACTTGTTAGTTTTTAAGATAAAAGAAATACATCCTATTATGCCTTACCAATGTATTTCTTTTAATTTGTTATATGGATCTACAGTTCTCTGAAATAAAGTTCCTATTATTATTATAAACATCGATTCGTATATTAATTAACACAGACTCACATAGTCTACACACGTAAGTATGGCAGAATGTGCTAAGTACACACGCATATAGTTGCACATTGCGGCGCACTTTGAAGTAATTGGCTCGCAAATTAACCCGAGCAACATCTATTGTGATGTGGCATTGACGCGGCAGAATCAAGATTTAGGGTTGTCACTTTAGCGCTATCAATAACTTTTAATTTTAGCATACACATAATAGACCGTATAGTTTGATTGTGTCATACAAAAGCTATCTTAGACGTTATTATGAATTCATTTCAGTGCTTTTGTCTTTTTTTTCTGGTAAATATCAGTTCTGAAAGAGAATAATTTTCACTGATCAGTATGTGATATTTGTAATTGATTTGAAAGTCACAAGGGTCATGTTTTTTTGATTGAATTATAAGTAGGTATGCCTCTGAGTCATGGATATTCACACGGTGTATGCAAAAGCAAAAAAGTTGGATTCATTAATTTTATTTAGCAACAGTATTTTGAGGCTTAATACAAAAGCCTGACTAGGTACCTATAATATTTTTTCATTATCACAGTCATACCCTAATTACATAATAATTAAAATAGCTCATTGAAATTAACATTGGCCATTAATAATTTTACCTTTATAGGTAAAATGAACTCTTTATAGAGTTATATGGCTACCAAAGCATCACGTGTTTTATTAGCCTCTTAACTACGATATCTATTAACAGTATCGTCGTAATTCGGTCAAAATGTATCATAATTAATACATTATAGGTACTTACTTAGCCACATCGACATTCGTCGGTGTAATTGCCTCGCAAATTAATCCGCCTGACATGTGACATTTGACTCGACAAACAAAGCACAGCGGCGGATCAGGGATGGCACACCCTGAATTAGAATATTAAATTAATTGTGTAAAATAATAAAGTAATTTAAAACCTAACTTGTCGTTTTTATCATAATACTTTACTTAAAAATACTAAATTTTTGTGACACTCGAGAAGTATTTTTATTTTCACTAACTCGATGAACTGGATGACGTAACATTTTACGTAATTGGTATTAACAGCTTTGTCATCAGCTGCAGATACAATTAATTAGGTAATTTAAGTTTCTAAAATTATATACGGCTCTATCATTAATTTTTTTTTAAACTGTACTTATTAAATAGTTCGTAACACAACATCCGATTTTAAGTCCTGAATTCTGAATCTTTAATATCAAAGAAGAAACTTAAACCACTGTGAAAGGTTAAATAACCAAACAAACCAAATTTTGATGTTACATAATCAAACAGATTTTAAAAACAACCTATTCTATGATTATTTATTCAAATAAGTTTTAATCTTTGATTATATTTTTCATGAATCGAGCAAATTGCAAAAAAGTTTTATAATATACTTTATAGAGATTTCGTAGTTAGTGACAACCCTAAGCCCGCCATATCATCGTACAATGCAATCCACTTGCTTGCAAACATAAGGATAATTATTATTGATTGCGCATTAGTCTCTGGCGGGAATGAGACAGACGTATACAGCTTTGTTACAGTTAGAAAGGGACGAGTGATGTTTTGGGATTGATACTATGTTATGTTACATATCAAAGCTTTGCTAATTGCGATACAAGCTGATATCAGAGATAAGAGTATCTGTATTATTGTAGATATTGAGATGGAATCGATATTTCCAACTATTATTATGAATCGTGTTAAAATTAGAACATTTTCGTACGAGATACCAAAAAAAACTAATCGATTTTCATGCTGAATTTCCCTGCCTTGTCTGTAAATACATGACTCTATGTTGCAAATAATAAAATGCGAATTAAAACTGGTTGAGTAATGAAACTGAAATATAGTCAACTGATTTTCTACCAACAATACAATTCTAAACGGCAACTTACAAGAAAGCTCTAATAAAGCAGAGTATACACCGTCATTTTGTAGTCGTTTTAATTAACTTAAGGGTGTGTTGTACCAGGGTCAATCAACTTTTTCTTGTATCAAACGTTCAAAAAACAAGCAAAACTTTTTTTAATATATATTTGTTTTTCTTTTCAATAATAAATTTAAAATACCTAGTTGGTTACTAAGTTCTGTAACTATGGAAAACATGAATAATACTAAATTTACAAATAATGCTACAATGAATTATATACCAAATGAAAGCACAAATATTTAAGATTATCATGTATTAAAATTATTCGAAATGACCGCCTCTGGCATGAATACACGCCTTTAGACGACGAGGCCAGTCATCGATGGCAGCACGAACTACCACCATATCCAATTCTGCGACTGCCTTGAGAATAGCGCGCTTAAGAGAGTCGAGATTCATGTGGGGCTTAGCACATGCTTTCTCCTCAATAAGTTGCCATATGGCATAATCCAGAGGATTTAAGTCTGGGCTGGAGGATGGCCATTCTTCCTGCGCGATAAAATCAATTTTGTTAGCCCGAAACCATGCTTGTGTAGATTTTGCTTTGTGCGCAGGGGCAGAGTCCTGCTGGAAGACCCATGGCTGGTTTTGAAATAAAGTGTGGCTTAAGGGTTTGACAACAGGTTCCAGAACGGTATCTTGATAGACTCTAGCGCCAGTTTTCACACCTTTTTCACAGAAATGAACCTTACTTAGCCCTGAATAGGACACCCCCAGCCAAATCATCACCGATGAGGGGTGGTGACCTCGTTGGACCCTCGGAGCAATCATGCTGGCTTCTTTACTATTCTTAGCGTATACTCTATCATTTTGACGGTTAAAATTTTCTTCGACTGTGAAGATTTTTTCATCAGTAAACAAGATTTTTCGATGGCCGTTTTGTGCGTACTGCTTTAGTAGAGCGCGACTTCGTGCTAACCTCATAGCCTTCAATCGTGCGTTTAGCAGATGGCCCTTTCGTCTACGGTAAGCGTGAAGCCCAAGGTCATCATTGATAATTTTTTTAAGGGAACTTCTCTTCACAGTCGTCTGTATTGCCAATAACTTTTGCTTCCGGACGGGATTTCTCGTGATTCTCGCCTTCACTGCCTTGATCACAGCTGGTGTCCGAACGGTGCGTGGTCTTCCTGATCTTTTTCGGTCATCGACGGTCAAGGTATTACTGTACCTATGGATAGTGCGATAAATAAATTGCTTGTTGATTTTCAACTTTTGTAGCAACTTGAAAATCATATTCGGTGGCTGCCCACATTTGTGCAGAGCAATTACAGCGACACGATTCTCCTTCAACCCCCATTCCATGGTGAAATAAACAAAATATGATATACGTGTGGTATGGAATTATAGCTTATAAAACTGTCAATAATATGTCATTTTTATTTTTTCTTTTCATTTGTTTTAATGGCCAGTAATCGATAAAGTAACTCAGTAACAGAACTTTTGACCAACCTGTGTATATTAAATATTTCGTTGATATGATGTGGCGTAAAGTAAAACTGTAATAAAGATTGTTTTCATTTAGAAATCAAAGATTATCCTCCAACATTGTCCATTGTATAACCAATTTTAAAACAACAATTTTCTCTGTATTAATGGTCCTTTGTTTCAATTTTTTGTATTTAATGTTAATACATTGCTTATTAATATAAGCATCTGAAACTACTTGTACAGAAAAAAAATCCAAAAATATAGTGTACTTTTTTAGAAATTAACCAATATAGTGTCTCTTGGGTAACCACTGATAAAAAAAAAATATTTTTTATTTAGTTATTTGCTGTTTTGCTGCTGAACTCAATTTTTTTTATTAAGCTTTTAAAATTCTAAGTAAAAGGAACTAAAAGAATATGAAAAGTAATTTTAAACAATTTTTTAACAAATAAAAACTTACAAATATCTTTTCTGAAAATGAGGGACACTAAGTGACCCAAGAGACAAATTGAGTGACCCAAGAGACAGTATTAAGGCAATTATTTATGAGAATTGTAGACTTTGTACAACAAACAGACAATATGAAGAGGCAGACGTATAAATTAAACAACAAGTATAAGAAATATTTTTTTTATTAAAGTAGTAAACTTTTAGTATCAAAAACTCAGCCTAGAACTGGGTTATCCTTAGTATATTATATGACATTCAGTCTTAGAAATCGAACAGTCTTAATATTTACTAACGTAATGAGGTGGTTGGTACCTATATTATATGACATTTTCAGTCTTGGAAATCAAACAGTCTTCTTAATATTTAACAACGTAATGAGGTAGTTAGTTTACGATACTCTACTACAATATCACAAAATGAAGACATGAAAAATAATCAAAATCTTAAGAAAAATACCACTTAATTATTAATTGAGATCACATATAGTTACTTTATCACAAATTATTAATAATAATTAAAATCAACAATTTTAAGTTTGCAAGATTTTTTTATAAATCAATTTTCAAAAACGTCAATGACTTCTTTGAATTTATAATAAACTTGACCATGTTTGGTCTCAGTCTCTGGTGTATGGTGTATAGTAGTAATGACATCGCTGTGATCGATATATGCTACGTCGCTTTTGTCCAAACGAAAAACAATGCCTTTTTTAACACACCGCAGGAATGTTACCTTTATCTCACCATCATCGTCTAAGTCATCAATAACGCATACGTATCTGTAGTTTTTACCTTTGGCACTACGTACATTTACTAGTAAAAAATCTCCCACATAAAAAGCTGTTTTCTTACCTGATGACTCAGGCTGTTGTTCTCCATCATCAGAATTTTTTGGCGAGTATACTATATCGTATACGCTTTTGCCACGATACTTACACAAATCTGTCAAATCGATATCTTCTTCTGACAGATCCCGAGAACGTTGAACAGTCGTGCTTAGAGGTATATCGTCCTCGGAATCAGAGAAGGAGATATCTTGTTATTCTGGTTTATCCTTAGTTGTCTTCTTGCTTGTATTATCTGTCTTCTTGCTTTTCTTATCTATTTGCTTGCTTCTCTTATCTTCAGAAAGAACGATAGGCCTATATTTTTTTGGCTGGAAACAGTTGCAGAAACCTCTGCTGCAGAAACATCCTAAGTCTCTGTACATTAACTCTTCACGGACATCTGTAAAGATCTGATGGACATGCAAGGTCCCAACGAGTGGTTTAATATTTTTCGGCAGTTGTTCAGCAACAGCTTCTATGTCTTCTTCGGATATCATATAAAGTCTGATTTTGCTTTGGCCGCGTAACTCCTCAAAAAACTTGCAAGCATTAGGAATATCTTTACCTGTAGCATCTATGTTGTCCGCTGTCCTTTTCAAAAAACCTCCAATTCCATCGGCAGGCCCCTTCCCGTGACCTGCTTCAAAAAACGACCAGGTTACAGATGAAAATCCTTGATCAAAACTCTTGGTTGAACATAGGTAAAAATTTTGCTTTTGGCGATACTGGTTAAAAGGGCCATCAGAAAAGAAATGAATCGTTTTAATTTGCGGGTATTTGTTGCGTATTTCATTCAGTACTGGTCTTAAATGAGCCCAGATAGCCGCCGGTTGATGATTGGTGCATGATGATATTGTGCAAAAAGATTCTGTTTGAACCTTGCCGTCTGTGTCGAGAACATATACTACAACCGTATGAAGTGAGATCTGCTCCCTTGATCCACCGAAATGGTGGGCTTGCACTTCTTCATAGTATTTTCCATTGTAATTTTCGCTAAAGTCAGCAACAAGAACCACTTCGGTTACTTTAAGGTTGTCAACGGCTTGTCTAAAACATTTGTATTGCACTTTCATGTTGTAAACATGCTTTTTCAATACTTTGATTTCTTTGTTCAATTCTTCCATCAATTTTTGTACACTCCCTTCTTTGTTTTCTTCGATATTTTTTACGGCTTTCATTTTTTTCCCATCTTTTTCGTAGAATTCTTCTTTCCTTCCCCATTCTGCCCACGAAATTTTCTCCATATTTCTTTTAGTGTCATGCATTAATTCCTTACCACAACATTCTTGACAAGTCCCATACATACAGGTTTGCTTGTTTGGATCACAGACTGTAGAGAGTATGAGACTATTTAAGTCGTCTGTGTTTATGATATGCTTTTTCTTAAGTTCACATGCCTTGTATATCGGGTTAACGTGTGGTTTGCACAAGCACATTTCGCGACCATCTACAGTTTGTTTCACGACAAAGAACGGTTTATTTCGTGCAAAATAGAAATAAGAACATTTCGTTTCAGGATTCTCCCTTTTGAACGCGCGGTAGAGATTTTTCATTGTGTCTAAAAGAAATCTCTTTTGCTCCTTTATCTTATTCCTTGTTACTGTTTCTTTTCTCCCTGCTGTAGCTCTTGATATATCGTCTCTTTTAAAAAAGTCCTGGATTCTCTTTTGCAATGCCGTTGCACTTGCTCTCAAGTTGGCCATTGTTCGCAATTTTCCTGATGTGCCTAAAGCATCATTAGCTATCTGTTTTTTTGCAGTTAGGTTAACTTTGTCGAAAACACTTCTTATTAACCTCTTATCTTTTCTTTTTTGCAGAGAATCATATCTTTCTTTTATCGCATTACTCAAAGTTTTGTACTTTTCCTTGGTAGTCATTTTCTTAACCGTCTTTTGTTCTATCTCTTCTAACTTTTTTGCGTATCTTTGCTGTTTCTTTTTATATTTCTCATACTTTTGCTTGAGCTTTGCGTTGTCTAATTTGAGTTTCTGGTTTTCTCGGTATAGTTTTGATCTATCTCTTTTAATTTTCTTTCTTCCTCTTGTTGATACAGAAGAATCACGTAAAATAGGTTGCAGAGGTATTTCAAAACCACCATTGTCGTTGTTAATAGGTACATTTTCTACATCTTCATGTAAAATATTTTCCTGTTGAATTGATGTTGGCGAGCTAGGTGGGGTAACATCAAGAAGTCTGTTCAAATTTCTATATCGTATTCTTTGATTTTTTTTTCTTAGCCTCCAAATTATTCTAGCATTATTTTTTTCCTTGGGTGTCAAATCTTTGATCAGTCTCTTTTTCGCGTGGTAATTATCTCGCTTCTTCTTTTTGTACTCCTCATACTTGTCTGGATCTTGTTTCAATTTTTCTTTATAACGTTTTTGTTTTTCTTTATTGCTTAAAGGCATTATATTACCTAAAACAAATAAGTTTAAGATTAAATAAATTAAAGTTCAAATAAAACACTTCGGATATAACTGCTCGTTTCATATTACACAAAAGTCACTATTTTGGTGTTTTATTTTTGGTTTACCCCGTGACGAAGAGCCCTGAAAAGGTGTCGAAACGTAGGGAAATAATTAAAACCAAAATAAAACACCTAAAAAGTCTCTTTAATGAGATATTAAACGCACAGATATATCCCTAAAAGCGCTGAATTTTAATGAATAGTACGCGCAAAAACCCACCAAGTAAATATTTTATTAAAGTTTATAAGAGTTCGTATCTTCCTTAATAAAGTTTGTCTCTTTTTTAACAAAATAATGTTGACAGCTTGATTAACATACAAACAAGTCTAGACACCATTTATTACAGACAAAATATTAGGCATCTGCATATTTGTCTGGTAATATAAGAAACAAAATTAATTTAGTCTCTTGGGTAACCAAAACGTCTCTTGGGTCACCGCTAGAGTGACTCAAGGGACAAGTTACCCAGGGGACGTTTGGCAATAAAATAATCAAAAAAGGAAAAAAATTGAGTAAATTATAAAAAAAAATCATCTTGCTATTATCTTATACCAAATAACCTTGCATTAAGGTATAAATTACCATACATTTGAAAATACTTACGACTTTTTGGTGGATCTCCCAGCGGACACACAATAAACACACGTTTACTCCAATTCAGCCGCGGGCCAAATGGCCGAGCGAAAACAAAGGAACACCGTCCTTGAACGCGATCGTACGATATTCAGACTGTTTCCTGATTGGTCAAGCCTACTAATATAGCTGTCTCATTTACAATCGCACACATTAGCTATAGTTTGCCTGGTGAACATTGATACTTTAAATACCTGAGGACACAGTCAGGCGTAAAGATATTTTGGAAATATGAAAAGGTTGAATACTAATAATATACAGATGATTGCTTATTAGTTACTCTTTAATATTGTAATTATTTATCTACTTTTAATTTAGACGTTTTCATAGACAATATTTAAAGCACAGTGCGTGAAAAATTTTGGTTTGTAAAAGGGACATTTCCAATTTGTATGGGCGGCACGGTTTCATCCCCTGGATAACCATATTTTTTTAATGAAAAGTACATTTATTGAGCATTACTAGTATGTATATGTAATGCTTATTTTTCATATTAATAGTTTCAATAGTTAAAACCGTATAAAAAGCATTTCATACTTGAGTTGACATTTACATTATCATGGGACAGCCTTCGAACAAAAAAAAGTTGATCGACCCACCAATGAAACTAAACATTTTTGCCCAAGAAACATGGGTCGAAAAACGACAAAAAAATTTGGTTCTCCCATACTAACTAGAAAGCTAAAACATTTTATTAGTATGGGAAAGACGAAATTTTTTGTCGTTTTTCGACGCATGTTTCTTGGGCAAAAATGTTTAGTTCCCTTAGTAGAACACTCCCTTAAGTTAATTAAAACGACTACAAAATTACGTTGTATACGAAACGAATGTCTTCCATTCGCACATCTTGTTACAAATTCAAGAGGCTTCAAAAATCCGAATCACAAAATTGAACATTGAAAAAAAATACCTGATAAAATCTCAGATAAAAATAAAAAGCTTGCCTGATTGCCTTAACTATAAGTACCAAGCTTACTTTCTATATTCCATTCGTTCATCTTGTTACAAATTCAAGTGGCTTCAAAAATCCGAATCACAAAATTGAACATTCAAAGAAAATACCTGAAACAATTTCAGATAAAAATAAAAAACTTGCATGATTGCCTTAACTATAAGTACAAAGATTACTAATTTAAAATAGCCTGAAGGACTATTTTTACAAGGATTTATAAACGAGATGTTTTCATGGAAAATGAAATGAAATGGTAGAAAGCTTCACGTTATAAATAGACAAGTGGCCACCCGTGACTCCGTCTGCCTGGAATTTGTTAAAGCTTTCATTAAGTACCTATTATATTTTATTTTGGACTACAGACTCGTTCACTTCGTAGTTCACAAGTCCTAGTAAGTACATACATCTTAGCAAATATTATGTTTTTTTATTATGTTTTTCAATTACTGATAGCTGTAACAAAAATGCAAGAAATTGCATGTTTTTTCGTAATTCAAACCCAAAAAGTAACGTGCAGAAATTCAAACCGCGGACTTTAATTTCGCAATCACAGACTATAATCATTAAACCGCGGCTTCAAAATACTTTTATACAATCAATCAATTTTCCTACAAACATGCACAATTTCAAGTTACAACTTTATGCGTCGAAACGAATCCGCAATCGAATATATAAATTTAATTAAACCAAACACAATGTAGTGGCAACCGCAAATGAAAGCTACCGAGCAGTCCGCTCCAGGCAGTGAGGCAATCAATATTAGCCCTGCGTCGCTTTGTTCGCGAGATCACTGTACACGACCCTATTAGTGCCGGCTTTTAGCCAGTGAGGGAATGTGTATCGATACTTCGATAGACTTTTATCGATTGTTTTGTTTTTTGTGATGTCGATAGTTTATCGATATTTTTATAATAACCTAACAATAGCCTTCATTTCTCACCATAATTTTAAAAGTTACATAGTGATTATGATAGTATAGAATGCAAGAAATTTTTATGGTGTCGCGTTTAGTGTCTCTGCCCAATGATTTTTTAATCCCATCGCATTTGTTATAAATCTGAACCAATTGTATGTATCACTACTTTAAATTATAGTTGTTTTTCTTAACATTTCGATGTTTAAAGATACAACAACACAACGTTAATCAAACATGCAATTAATAATTAAGTTATACAGTAACTAGGTACATAGTCAAAAAATACTTTCTATCACTCAACCAATGGTTTTAAAATACATTCTATATGTCTACGATGGAGACAATTGAAACTACTTTATAGAATACACTAGAATATCGCAAAAAGTTACAAAATCAAATCCCCTATAATAAATACCCTACGAGGCGGGGCCGGCCGCCTTGTAGTATACTACACTTAAATAATAAAGAGTTAAAGACTTAAATACAAAACAACAAATGCCATCATATGCACTCAATATGTATGTTATTTATAAATTCCTTTTTTTTTATCGATAAAATTGCTGCGAGAAAATTGAGCCCATCACTAAGCTTATCTAAGTTGGCGGCGATCGGGGCCGATGACTAAGCCTCGTTAATCTAACAATTATTCATTGAAGATACCGACCCTATGAAAAGCGACTTGAATCAATGATCGCCTATCCCTTTTATACTAGTAATGACTCAAAGTGGTGTGAGTGGGATAGGACACTAAGGTGGGTGAATAGACTTAGGTAATTGTGGATATTAGGTGTGACACGGAATGAAATAATTTTGTATCATGTTAGCACTACTAGCTAACTTTATGAAAATGAAAGCCATCTAGACAACCGCTTAGTAGCTAGTCTTATATGCGTTGCAATGCTATTGGTTTAGGAATGTTTATTCTAAAATACACCGTTATATTGTAGTCGTTTTAATTCGTTTAAGGAAGTGTTCTACCAATGAATCTAAACATTTTTGCCAAAGAAACATGGATCGAAAAACGACAAAAAATACTTTCTTAATTACAATGATTTAGCTGTCAAGTTAGTACCTATGGAAGGACCAAAAGTTTTTTCCGTTTTTCGATCTTTCTTTGGCAAAAAGGTTTAGTTTTATTGGAACACTCCCATGATACGAATACAAAATAACTGTGTACAAATTAATAAGTACATATTTTTGGGCCAGGAATCTTCCCGGGGCATAAACATTTCAACACACTAAAGTTTTATCCAAATCGCATAGAGAAAGATTGATAAAGATGATTTTAAGATACTTTTCTATCAACTTAAATGAAAGTCAAGTAAAGTTAATGATCATTCAAAGTCAATTCTCTCAAAACTGAGAACGTATCTAAATTGATATTTAAACGATAAATCGTGGCAGAGCTATTACTATAATAGATTGATCGATACGATGGACGCTTCGATTGGTTTGATCAATTGTTGACGTTTAAACAATAAAGATTAGTGATACTAATGGGAGATGAGAGGTTTTAAATCTTTTTATTATGTTAAGAATTTAAATGATTAATGATGAGCTGTTAATAATGTTTTTAGTTTCTTTTTAGATATAACTTAAATGGTATTTCAAATTTTGTTATCTTCTTCAGAATAACGTTTGATTAAACTTGTAACTGAATTACTAATTTGATGTTTGTTAAGTATTTTGATGCTATACTTTGATTGCAAGTGAGAATTTGTTAATTTGTTTGTTACGCCTTCACGTCTTTAACTACTCAACCGATCATCATGAAATTTTGTATACACGTCGTCAGGGGTACAGCAAAAGATATAGGTTACTTTCACCCCTAAAACAGAACAGGGGCCCTATTTTTAAATCGATCGACTGGCGTCAAGCGCTCGTTTCTACTGATTTTCGTTCGACAAATCAACTCAAATGTATGAGATGTCGAACGAAAATCAGTAGAAACGAGCGATTCAAAAATAGGGCCCCTGTTCACGAAGGATAGAAAAAATCTGCCCACGCAGACGAAGTCGCGGGCGGTCGCTAGTAAGTTAAATATTTCAGCAAAGATCACAACAACTCTTAACTTTAACTCATCGATTAACTATCCAGTTAATTCGTGACTACAGCAGCTCTATTTAATCCGCTTGATAAAATTAACCATTGGCCTGTAAATATCGGCGTTGGTTAATATTCATTTGGTTGAATTTAAATCTCTATCAACTTAAGCACAAGAGTATTGTGATATTTATAAATTCTTATTAGTTTTCGTTAAAAATTTGTTTTATTCATTTTTGCAATTTCTATCAGTTTTGCAGCAAAATATATGATTAGTAAACTATATTCCAAATGTGTAATGTAAAAGGGACATGACACGCACCTGTCTGTGATATGTCCCTTAAGTTGCAGTTCAAGAGTCTCTACGATAGCAATCGTAGAGCCTCTTGACCTAAATTACAAAAAAAAACAAAAAATATTTTAAAGAATTGCACTGCAGCCACTTTCAACAAAACTAAATTTTTAACTTCATTAAATACTCAACCCCAACAAGCATAACCCCGTAATACGCAAATGGCACAAAACCGTCACGTCGTAATCACGGACGTGAAACGTATCACATTAATTAATGGCGTCACACACGGCATAGGAGTTGCCAACCCTGATAATCCGTGTTTCACCCAATATCGCACTGTATGAATGATCAAAAGGCACACGGACTTGTCACCGCTGGATGTGACCACGTGGATTTTTTTTTGAAACAGACACAAACTTAAGTAAATTTTCAAATACCCCTAAGGATTTGCCTTTTTAAATCAATCAAGTCCCCCCCTACTCAAATTGGCATTCTTCTAAAATTAATAATGTATGGGAATGACATAACCTAACGTTTAGCTCCTGTCAATCCTATCAATCAAATTTAATGTCAATACATATAGTCATTCTATTCTACTAGAGTTAAATTTAGTAGAATGGCCATGAGGTTTAGCAAAACGAAAAAAATCTAATAAGTAGTTACTTCCTTTTTAAAGTAATTGATAGATTAAAAATAGTGAAGAAGATATAACAACTGCAAATATTTACCCAAATAAAGTATGCTTTGAAAGTGAAATATTTTAGGGCTGATACAAGAGGGAAGAATATCGACACAAACACATTACAAATCTTTATTGAACAATAATTTAATAAACAATTTTCCATAAAACAGACATCGATTTTGTTAAACTATGTATTAACATTTGCTTCATTAAATTGCAATGTTTAATTAGCTTCAATTCTAGCATTACTTTCCGCCCAGTTGCCATGTAGGTATTCGGAGTATAATAATATTTCATTTGTGCCGCATTATGCCGCCTCATTACGCACAGGATCGTCCGCTTATGCGCATCAATTTAAATTTATGAATAGCTGTGTTTTGGATGCCTCAACCTAAAACCTCGATAATAGGGAATATGCATCAATTTTTTTTTAATCAAAATCAATAGTGTAATGCGTGAGAAAATCAACTGTAATATTGAAACTTTTCTCTTGCGTTTTTTTCTCGTAATATAGGTACTTGAAGTTAGCACGCATCAGCTCCCGCCGAAAACGCTCTATACAAATATGTGACGTCACTTATCACGTTTCAGGTGTGTTTCCGGCGCGTTTAATATGGAGTTAGCCAAGAATCTTTAATTATCTCCTTAAATTTTGCGTTTTAGTACATATGTGTCATACAAATATTATTTTCTTATTGGATATTCTATCTGACTGTTGAGTGCATTATATCCGAAAATAAAAACAAATATCGTTTTTTTTCCCCTGATTTCATCGTGTGATAAAACTAAAATAATTCATTTTTCTTTCTGTTCCATCATGTTTTTACAAGTGTCCGCAGCGATCAGGCTGAATTTTATGAAAATCGGTGACTTATGCATATTCCCTATTGGTTTGTACCTCCTTGAACTTAGTTCACAGCAGATTTAGACACTGTATAAAAGCAACATTAAATCAATTAATAATAATTGGTAGATTCAGTATTATTCTAAGCTGGTCTAACTTCACTTCAAATTATATGCACTTGGAACCAAAGTAGTGAAACCTTAGTATTAGACTTGGAACCAAATCTAATACTAAGCTCTAAATTAAAAGTTTTGGCAAAACACTGCCAAATGTGCACAATTAACAGGTTTATTTCACCTTATTTGCAATGTGCATGAAAATTGTTTCATACGTTCGTAAATTCAAAAATATAAATTTATTAACATGATAGACTCTGGTGCTTTGTAACATCAAATTAAAGTTTCATTTTTACAATTTGAAACATGAAAACAAATTGAGCTTATTATAAATTCACTAGCTTCCGCCCGCGACTTCGTCCGCGTGGATATTAGAGAAAATCCTTAGGGAACCTTCAACCAGGATCCGACCAGCCGTTTTTACGCGATTAGGCGGGTCCCCACCAAGCGCGCTGCCTCGCGAGGCAAGACGTTTGCCTCGTGAGGCGGGCCTCGCACGAGGCTGCTCGCTTGGTGGGGACCCGCCTAATCGCGTAAAACGGCTGGTCGGATCCTGGTTGAAGGTTCCCTAAGGATTTTCTCTAATATCCACGCGGACGAAGTCGCGGGCGGAAGCTAGTTTTTTACAATAATCAGAATTGGTACAGAGATATTAGTAGGTATCTTGTCCCCGTCCCTGTCCCCTTAAAAGCTCAAAAACGACATCCACATCGATTTTCATGTTTACTTACCCCATTTAAGTACCTCTAAGGAATGATTTTCAAAATAACAAAATAGGTATGTAATTGCCTATTTATTTCTAGACGTGCTCCTACGAATTTTAAAATTGTAATTTAAAATTGTAATATCTATTTCATATTCTTTTTCCATGCAAAATTTGAACCCCTGTAGGGGTTAAAATCATGTCCACCTTGTTGGACTATAAATTAATGTCATTTTCGCAATCACCATCCCATAAAACCTCAAAAACGACATCCACATCGATTTTCATGTTTACTTATCCCATTTACCCCTAAGGGATGATTTTCAAAATAACAAAATATATAATTTTTAGATGTGTTCCAACGAATTTTAAAGTTGTAGTGTCTATTTAATATTATTTTTCCATTCAAATTTGAACCCCGATTTCACCCCTTTAGGGGTTAAATCATGTCCACCGTGTTGGACTTCAAAATAAATGTCATTTTCGCAATCACTATCCCATAAAACCTCAAGAACGACATCCATATCGATTTTTATGTTTACTTACCCATTTACCCCCTACGGGGTTGATTTTCAAAATAACAAAATATATGTAGATTTATTTTTAGACGTGCTCCTACGAAGTTTAAAGTTGTACTGTCTATTTCATATTGTTTTTCCATACAAAATTTGAACCCCATTTTCACCCCTTTAGGGGTTAAATCATGTCCACCGTGTTGGACTTCAAAATAAATGTTATTTTCGCAATCGTCAACCCAGAAAACCCCAATAACGACATCCATATCGATTTTTAGGTTTATTTACCCCATTGCACCCCCATTTCATCACCATGGGGGTTGAAATTATACCAATATAATATGCGTTGCGTTAGATTGAAAGTGAAAGTGAAAGTGAAATATATTTTATTTAAATAAGCTCACATAATAAGCATTTTTAAATCGTCAATTCTTTTACCCTGCCACCCATTATGACGTCTTTTAACTGACAAGAAAAATGGGCGCAAAAAACTTGTCAGCTTTATCAATCAGATGGAACGATATTTACAAATATGTATATCGTTTCCAGACTTTATATTAACAAAGATTAACAAATAAATAACATTATTGAATTAGCTCATTTCTTAATGAGTTTCAAATTTCTTAATCAATTTACAGATTTTAAGCTAAATTCAAAGTTTGAACTTGTTATTCAGTCTAGGCTGTTACAATAAATAAAAATAAAAGAAAAACATACAATTCAATATGCATTAAGATAGGTAGTCAGAAGCAGACCCATTCCCACTGGCAGCACCAGTTCCCGAACATGACGCATGAACCAGCCATCTCATCGCTCAACCATATTTGAGCCTCATACGACACCACCGCAGAAATGATTAAAGAGAGCATGACATACTAAGACTACCTATGTTAAGGCATCGAATTGAAAATTTATATCCAAAAGCTTTTCATAGGTCTTTCACTAAACTACTGACTATAGAAAGTAAAAATATTGCAATTAAATAAATCATCCATAAGCGATTTTTACTTCAAAAATAAGGGATTATCTTCTAAACACAACTTCATCCCCCTTTTCACCCCTTCGGGGGTAGAATTTTGGAAAACGCTGAGACACGTATTTATTTATTTTCAATCATCAGCCTAAATACAAAATTTGAAGATCCTAGCTTCAAAACTGAGGGACTTTCATACAAACTTTCATCCCTTATTTCATCCCCTTAGGGATGGAATTTTCAAAAATCCTTCCTTAGTGGATGCCTACACTGTATAAGGTATCTGTGTGCAAAATTTCAAGTCTCTAGGTTCAGCGGTTTGGGCTGTGCGTTGATATCTCACTCAGTCAGTCAGGACTTTGAATTTTATATATATAGATAAACGAATGATATCGCTTATTTGCACTGCGGTCTGTGTCATCATCGATCAACGGTATGTATACGGTATGGATTCGTACGTTGTGTAAAATTTACCAGTTATTACTAAATGCATGTCAAAACAAAAGCCATTGCAAAATCATTAGGGCCTTATATTATTACATATACCTAATCTGTTTTATTAATTGTTCTATTTAGCAAACAGCTGTTTCTATAGTTCTCATACCTACTTTTTTAACTTAAAGTGTTATTAAAAAAATACCTTCATGTTTAAAATAAATATGTAAGTCCTAATTATTCACAACCCTACCCTTTACCCTCACTTTTGTAAGAAAACATTTATTTTGGCTAGAAAACTCGATTATTTTACGATTTATAAGTTTAGATTCAGATTATAATAGTTAAACAGCCTTTGGACCATCCCATTGGTTTGCACCTTTCTAAAAGCCCACTTGAACGATGGTAATCAGAAATCAATTTGCATGGCGGGGAGTCGAACTGGCAACATCAAAGGAACACACACCGATATGAATGCACTCCGGATACGATAGTGCAAGGATGTAGAGTAAAGCTAGATGCGACTGGTAAAAACAGATAATATTTTATAGGTAAGGAGCCACCAATCCTGAAAGCTCCGTGACACGGATTCTAATATTTTTAATAAAAAATTAAAGCTAACGTTTAGACGAACAAGATTTGCTTGGTCGGCGTGGATTTGATTAGCCGGAAATATTTTAATTAAATTATTTATTATTAAATTTCCATATTTTATTCCGTCATCACGGATTTTGATCAATCTTATATATAATTTTGTGTGAAATATTATGTTCAACAAGAAAAAATCCGGCCGACCAATGATTTTTAGCCGGAAAGGTCACGCATACCTATTTGAATGGTGTGATAAGGGGTAAAATTTATCCATTATCACGGAAACCTTTTTTTTTTTTTTAAAACACGCGTTTTAATGTCACATTTATAATTATCTTGGTATGCGTGCTTACAAACTGCCGAAAGTAACACGCATACCAAATTTTAACTCTTCGCTTTTTAACGGTTTCTATATTTCTGTAAAGAGTGGTATGCGCGATACTTTCGGCAGTCTCCAAGCACGCATACCAAGATATTTGTAAATGTGACATTAAAACGCGTGAATTAAAAAAAACAAAAAAGGTTTTCGTGATAATGGATAAATTTTACCCCTTATCACACCATTCAAATAGGTATGCGTGACCTTTCCGGCTAAAAATCATAGGTCGGCCGGATTTTTTCCTGTTGAACATAATATTTCAAACAAAATTCTATATAAGATTGATTAAAATCCGTGATGACGGAAAAAATATGGAAATTTAATAATAAATAATTTAATTAAAATATTTCCGGCTAATCAAATCCACGCCGACCAAGCAAATCTTGTTCGTCTAAACGTTAACTTTTATTTTTTATTAAAAATATTAGAATCAGTGTCACGGAGCTTTCAGGATTGGTGGCTCCTGGGCTATTAGAAATAAATTTAAAAAACTAAAAAAAACAAGCTCGTCTCTTGCTTGTATACGGTTTTTTCAATACATACAATTATAACTACCATATAATACCTATCCAGGAGCCATTTTTCTACGTTTTATTTGAATTCTAAAAGTATTTGTTTGATGACACTTCTCGTACAACGGTTGGTTGCTCTATATGAACACACTATGGTTGTCGATGTTTAATATCGAAAATAACAGAATCGCGTACAATATCCTCTATTTTACGACGTAAAATGATGTATGTACAACGTGTAATTGAATTAATGGCTAAACCAGATCATAGTAGATAGAGATCTTCAAATTAAACAACTTTTACTATGGGCCAACACTGAAATCGCGGAAAAAAACAGCCGTATCATACAAAAATTAATAACGAAAATATGAGAATGAAATGAAAGAGCTGATTTAATTTTCGCGATTTCAGAGTTGGTCCCATAGTAAAAGTAGTTCAGTTTGATGGTCCCTATCTACCATATACTGGTTTAGCTATTAATTCTGTTACACGTTGTAAATGTATCTTACAAGTGATATGTTTAAGTCGGAAACAGGAAAGTTACTTAACACTTTTCTATCGCATCAACAGATTTTCACCGCTTATCGCAATATCTGCAAGAACGCATTGCAGCAGCTTGGCACTGCATCTCGCAGATTGAAGTGGTTGGCACTACACCAATGTGGATCAAGAAATAGTTTGCACATGTATTTAATACTTATTTTTTAATGTACTTGTGCAAATAATAATCTGTGTTAGATAGTGTCTGTGTCTACGCCGAAGCGAACGTCATTTTATTTTCACATATTTAATTTCCCCATTATTGCAACATTGTAAATTTTCACAATATTTTATCTATTTTTACACTGTGTATTTGCGTTTCTATGCTGTGGCATAATTTGTGTCTATATGCCTTTGGCTTTTTCTTTTTTCACTTTTGGCGCTTTACATGAAAATTTGCTCTTGTAAATATTTTGCATTGTTTTCCTAAACTTCAATTATATTACTTTTATACCTTAAAATACGTCTTATTTCATTTACCTACGAGATCATCACTTCGCCAAATCCCCCGCCGCTACAGAGTTAACATCCTTTTGGGGCTGATTTTTCTATTCCTAAATAAATCTTTATCCGTTTGATAACGTATTATAACGAAAAATCGAAAATGCTTGTTTGAAATCAGAGCAATGTTAGTGATGTTGTCTAATTTTTTATATAAAGATAACCAATAGCCGGGATTAGTCCATTTTATCCAGTGAAAAACCTAAAATATTTTAAAAATTTGCGGTCATTGATTTTATCAGTTAAAACAGGTGAAAAGCAAAAGATGTTGACAATAATTCAAATGAGTCTTCTACATATTTTGTATTTTAAAGTGTCGTAGCGTATAATATTAAAGTTACGTTACGTGTCAATTGAGGTCCAATTTCACTAAGAAAACACTTCTAATACGATGTCCAGTATTAATGGAAATGCATTTGAAACTAACTTGAGAAACTAAATCACGTTTATTTGGTTTGGTTTCGTCGCTACGAATGATAGTTATTATGATTTGGGTTGTTAAAGAGCCATTTCGTTAATTAAAGATAAACTTCGGTAGCTATGCCCTAAGTGAAATATGTAAATAACATTTTGGAACTTTCAGCTATTTCATACATTTAACCAGAGTTCAAATTATAATTTATATGATACAGCTGTAACTTGAGTTGTTTCTATACAAAAGGCGACTTTCTTTGAATACGAAATATTAAAATCGCATAGTTTTATGACGTTTAAGATAGTATTCGTTTTTAGGGTTCCGATCCCGAACCCAAAGGGTAAAAACGGGACCCTATTACTAAGACTCCGCTGTCCACCTGTCTGTCTGTCTGTCACCAGGCTGTATCTCATGAACCGTGATAGCTAGACAGTTGAAATTTTCATAGAAATTGTATTTCTGTTGCCGCTATTACAAAAAAATACTAAATCAGAATAAAATAAATACTTAAGGGGTGCTCCCATACAAAAAACGTTTTTGACGGAACTCTTCGTGCTCGAGTCCGACTCGCACTTGGCCGGTTTATTATTATTTCATATTATTACAAACCGCCAATATCCTTTTGGTCCATGCTAAACATTAAAAGGACTTTAGATCATCTGATTTCAATAAATATTTCTTTTGTTTCGGTGCAATTAATATTGCAATTTATGCAATTCAAATACCACCTTACGTAGCCCCATCTTGAAAGTTCTCAGTCTGTCGCAATATCTGCAAACTGCAAGTATGCAGGTGCATTTTGGCACTCACTCCGCGTCGAGTGGCCAGCCTTGGCAATACACCAATTTGAACGGAACTATTAAATAAAATGCCACTTTGTTCTGATAAAACAGTAATGTATGAACTGGATCGGATTATAATAGCGGGTTTGGCAGGGCGTCTGTTTTTGTAGCATTTATTAGTATAAGCTCGCCACTTATGTAAACTCGTCACGTTTCGAAAATTTTCATACATTGTAGGCACTGAGGATCTCATAGCAGTCAAAAGGCGAAAAAATTTCACTGCTCCCCGCATTCCACGAATCCCCCTTAAGTAGAAGCATCCATTCATCCTGGCGTTGTCAAAATTATTACCTACTTTGAAATATTTATTAGCGGCCAACTTGCTTGCTAACGGTACTTCTTGCAAATATGATATAAATCAATAATAGGGACGAGTTTACTATACCGGGACGAATTTACAGATACATTTTTTTATGAGGGACGGGACGAATTTACTTTCAATGTATGCAACTTTTCAAATCGTGACGAGTTTACATACGGGACGAGTTTACAATAACCCAAATAAATTCACCAATCATAAAAAAAATCATCACAGGAGATAGGTACATGTTTGCCACTATTATCGATTTATATAAATATCCTAAAAAAAATATACTAAAAATCTTATCAGTCCAAGGTTCAGGAACTCCTGAAAATATTTTACTGACTAAAACCTTGAGAAATGAGCTGAAAAATTCAAGAAAATCTCAAAGATTAATGTAGAATATCCTCTTTTCACTTCTTTCTTCTTTTCACAAATAACAAATTTTTTTTGTTAACTTTGAAGCCTGAGGATATTATTATAAATATATTCGAAATATTTAATAATTCCGTCAATCGTTCTTTGTTAAATTTCCCGAAATGTTGACATTAGGATCAACATCAACAGCCACTGTCAGTGTATTGAAATGTCATCAAGTCAAGATAGCTAATTCGTTTCACACTAGATTTTCTTGTTCCAAGCCACGCCTGCTTGAAAAGCTGCCAAATTGCCAGAGCAGTAGCGACCGACCAATCAGAGGCGGCCATTTTGGCGCCCTAGATCCGGCGGACCAATCGGAGCGGTGGGCGAGTTGCTCACGCGCATTTTGTTTTGCAATTCAATGAGTTACTAATTATTGTTTAGTTTGGCGCGCTTTTATGTGGTCGAGACGATAGAGAAGGAAATAATAGTTGTAGCTTTCAAATGTTTTAAGTTTTACATTACAAGCGATGAAGACAGTATCCGACGATGACTTTTTAGCCTCATTCCTTGATGACATTGGCAATTAATCATAAGTATTTTAAATAATAGTGAAAATAAATACCCAACCGAAACTTATTTTTTAACACACTTGCTCGTAAAGTGAGCCCTAATAGGTACATCGCTTTTAGGGCCATAAGCCAAGCTATTACAAACACCGTGCAATAATATATAAAACACGTACCTACCTTACTGCAAGTTTTGTGCGAGTAAACAGAGCATTCCCAATTTAACCGGGTAATACAGTTATTTTTGTTAGTAACAACAAAAAAGTTTTATGCAACCTAAGCTAACTTGTCTCATAATGTACTCATAAAAACTCTTAACACTTTTATTATCTACGTAATAAATATCCCACTAAAACATTTTCATGAAAAAATTTGCCTTTTGACGTTTGCACTGTCAAAAAGTTATCAAACCTATGTTCCATAATAACATTAGTAAATAAACAAAAGTATTTTAAATAATGGTGGCAATAAATACCTAACTAAAACATTTTAAAAGCGCTTCGTTACATTTCAATTATCAACGTTATAAATATTATCTAACACTATTGACTTGATTCAAATTCAAAACTCTTAATTACTACTAACACGTAATTTATAAAGTCTTCAGAACTTTTTATATGAAGATTTCACAGAAAAAATGAATTTTCAATTCATTGACCAAAGCAAAGTTTTCATTAACGAAGACAAACTTATTGAATTAATCATTGCTTTCTTCGTAAAATATCTTATAGAACCATAAATTCCTAGAGAAGATAAAGTCTTTTGTTTTGGTATAAAATCCTAAGTTTTTTATACCAAAACAAAAGCCTTTATCTTGCCTCTAAATGAAGCTTAATCCTTTAATACTTAAATGAACCATTCTTATTTAAAGTTACAATCAAGTACAAAAGTGCTAATAAAAAGATAAAATCGACTCGAGAACTGCATTAATCGATGCTTAAAATAGGATCGGTAATCGGCTAAGGTGCTAATTAAGCCTAATCGGGTGAATTTAAGTGGCAAGTGGAATGTAATGTAAGCCTTAAGAAGGTTACCTTACAAAAGCACGCTTAATACGGCAGTTGGTGTTATAAGTATAATGTTATTAAGCACACTAAATATGTACTCTTATAAAATAAAGTATTTAAATAAGTTCAAACAATTATATAGGTATTTATGATAATTAACTTGAATAATAAAATAGCTACAGGTATTGATTTAGTAATCAGTTAACGAATCCGAGTTTTTTGATTTTTTTTTTATGTTACATTAACCTTTCAAGATGCATTCAAAAGTTACGAATTTTCCTAGATTCTCAATTATGCTGTGACAGCTCTCAAGAATGTCCAAGCGAAGTGTCCCTTTAAAAACGTTTATCTACACCCATTTTAAATCCCCTATAAAAGGTTTTGAAAACCAGTGTCATGCTCTAAGATCATAGCAAATATAATATCCGAGCGAGAGCATGTCGTGCTCCCCGCATCTACTACGCCCCGACGAAGGAGTTGCATTATGAAATTCAGTACAACATTAAAACACTCGTTTGAATGATCTTATGAAGGACGCGCGACCAGCCCTTCTCTCTCGAACATTATGGTTACTATCTGGTTGTATTAATGTTGGCTATAAGCTACTGTTTCAAAACCCTTTATAGAGGATTCATAATAGGTGTAGATAAAGTCAAAGATTAAGTAGTCAATCAGGAATAATTCAATCATAAAAAGTCCCATCAAAACACATACCAAAGTAAGCAGAAACAATCGCGCCGCAATACCAACTAGTAGTTCAAACAATCCGATCAACAGATAAACTTTATAGATAGCCCGCTCTCGTGATTTCCTACGGAACCGAGCTGAAGACAGGGCTGCTACAACTTCAGTCTGTTTATTTTCTTAATAAAGTCTTGTACACTTCAAAACACAAATCAGTGGGAAACGTGACCATTTAACATTATTTTTTTACTATTTTAAGTAATTTTATTTGTATTTTTTTTTTGGCTTATTTTCGTGTTTCTTTATAAGTAAATTTATTTTTTTAGAAATTACGTTGGAATATTGAATAGAGGCGTTTACATGATTTTGTTTGTTTGAATGTCAATATTTGTGGCACTGGATAATATTATTTTTTTAACATCTTTTTTTTTTTAATTAAATGAGCTTATATTTGGTCACATTCGAGAACCAGGCTATGATGAGGCTCTAATATGAAGAGACTAAAGTAGGTATATGTATTACCTTATATTTTTTGCATAATTAATGTAAAATTAGGAACAAGTCATTGATACAAAAACAAAAAGTATGTACCTGCTAAGTAAAATTTCTTAAACACCTCTGATTGCGCATCTTCTGTATAGTCAAAGTACAGGTAGACAGCAGGCCTATTACATAAAAAAAATTTGCTAAACGGACGCAAATCGTCATTCAATTTACTTGATATGTGGGACGAACATCATCGTCCGCTTATCACGATTTTTTTAACCGACTTCATCAAAAGGAGGAGGTTCTCAATTAGATTGTATATTTTTTTATTGTTGTTCGCGCGTATCTTCGACATTTATGGATCGATTTTGATGATTCTTTTTTTGTTCGATTGTGTTTGCTTGCGAAATGGTCCCATTTATTTTTTTTTCAAATCGGTCGAGTAGTTTTTAAGTAATCCTGAAAATACTATAATTTTGCATCAACTATCTTGACGACTTTCTTATTTATGAACCGAATTAGATGATTTTTTTGTTGGAAAAGATATACTTTAGTGTAGTATTTTTAACCGACTTCAAAAAAAGGAGGTTCTCAGTTTGACCCGTATGTATGTTTCTCCGCGATTATGTCACGTTTGGCTGAGTCGATTTTTTTACCTAAATAATATACCTAATACAGAAGGTACTTACACTAAAAATAAAAAAATAAAAAATTGTTTAAAAGACAAAAAACCGACTTCAAAAAACCTGCCTATAAAAAGCAAGAAATAATATTTAAATCATTAGATATGCATTATCATTGTTATAATAAAAACACGTCTATTGAAGTCGGGTGGGGCTTTTAGAATAAAAAAAGAAAGTTGTACTCCAGCCCCACCCGACTTCAATAAACGTGTTTTTATTACAACAATGATAATGCATATCTAATGATTTAATAGTAGTTTGTTACATAAGGGACGTAAGTGAGCTATTACAGAACAAGATCCAATTTGGCGCCCGTGCGAGCGCAGCTCGCAAAGGGCGCTAATGGATCGAGTGCACCCGAGATATTTAGACGCCCGAGCGAGCGAAGCGAGCAAGGGCGAATGTAGTTCGAGGGTGTAATAGCTACTTGCAACCGAGGTAAGCATACTACTTTACATCATTCATGCGAGGTAAATAAAACATTTACAAGGATATTTTTAGTTCATTAAAAACCTCTCGTGGGGTTGATATGGATCAGGCCATCAAACTGAACAACTTTCATTATGGGACCAACCTAGAAATCACGAAAAAAAAATCTGCTGTTCCATACAAAAGTAAAATGCCTACTCCATCGAAATGTAAAACAGCTAATTTTTTTTCGCGTTTTCCTTCGAGCAACAAAAGGCTTCGTTTGTCACGCCCGTCTTACTCTAAGGCGTTTTCAAAATGAATCTTATCATTATATGAAAAAAAAATTGTTTGACCAAGGAGTTTTGCATAGCTTGAATTTTCATAGTTATCTTTTAGTAAAAAGTTTCGTCATTTTATAAGAAAAGAAATTGGTTCACTAAGGAGTTTGACATAGCTTGAATTGTAAAGTGTACTTTACAATTAAAGCATTCACCTATGCTTGAATTGTAAAGTGATTTGAAAATGGAACGTTCTATCTAAACAATGCACATGCCAACTTACACGGCCTCTTACTATACTAGTAAATCCTAGTTGCCGAGCAGTATGATGTAAATATTATTTCTTGCTTTTTATAGGCAGGTTTTTTGAAGTCGGTTTTTTGTTTTTTTTTTATGTAATAGACCTACAGTTCACTTCATGAACACTTATTACTTTTGATTCAAGCTAAAGTCCCTGTGACTTTAGGAACAGTGGCAACCCTGATCAGAGACCACCGGCGGCGGTATTAACATAAAAATGCGACGACACGCGCCTTAATTGATTGTAGGCACCGAGCACAGCCGCGCGGCAACCTTGTTAATTAAATATTTCTTAAATTGTAAGTCGTTGAGAATCCGAGCTCGAAGATATTATTAATAGGTATGTAGCTTCAATGTTCAAATCGATTTTATTTAATGACTATTGGAAACGCTAAACATTGACCGGGAACGTAACGATAGCCCATTTTGATAATTTGTTTATTTATAGTACGTTACATTTGGAATTTACTTTGGAGATTTCTGAAACAAAATGAGTAGGTACTTTTTAATGGAAACAGATACAATTCCTTTTTTTCAAAATGTTTTTTTATTATTTAACCCTTTCACTGCAGCTAGGCTCTGCAACCCCAAACTTAGGGGACAATTAGACCCTACACTTTAGATTCGATATCAGCCAATTTTAATGTCCCCACTGCTGGAGCACAGAGCTTCCTTTTGGGTGCATAAGGAGGATGAGGGCTATAACCTACCACACAGGCCGAATGCGGATTGGTGGGTATTAACGACTGCAAATGCAGCCGGGATCAACCACTTAACGTGCCTTTCCCAGTAAGGAGGAACTCTAAATAATACATTTTCGGTCACCCATTCCATGAAAAGAGTTAGTTAACCTTCGCAATCGCAGGGCCAGGCGCTAAACACCTCAGTTTAGCTTGGTACGCAGGGACTTAATTGACCACTTACCCGCGTCTTTGTCTTAATCAGTTGAGGCGAAAATGCACTTACTTTTATTACAATATTTGTGAGCTCTACTGCAGTACCGTAATTAAAAATGAGATGTTATTTTTTTATTACACGTACTAGCTTCCGCCCGCGACTTCGTCCGCGTGGATATTAGAGAAAATCTTTAGGGAACCTTCAACCAAAATCCGACCAGCCGATTTTATGCGATTAGGCCGGTCCCCACCAAGCGCGCTGCCTCGTGAGGCAAAACGTTTGCCGCGTGTGGCAGGCCTCGCACGAGGCTGCGTGCTTGGTGGGGACCTGCCTAATCGCATAAAATCGGCTGGTCGGATTTTGGTTGAAGGTTCCCTAAAGATTTTCTCTAATATCCACGCGGACGAAGTCGCGGGCGGAAGCTAGTTTATTACAACAATCAGAAGTGGGTCCAGAGATATTAGTCGTATTCTGTTCCCGTTTCTTTACTCTTTTCCGTTCCCGTTTGGTCCCGTTCCTGTCCCCGGTTTCCGCTCCCGTTCGCGTTCGCTTTCGAGCGATCGCGTTTGCGTTCCTATTCCGTTCCCGTTCCCGTCCCATGGGGCTGAATCATGTCCACCGTGTTGGACTTCAAAATAAATGTCATTTTCGCATTCCTCATCCCATAAAACCTCAAGAACAACATCTACATCGATTTTCATGTTTACTTACCCCATTTACCCCCTAAGGGATGATTTTCAAAATAACAAAATATATATTTGCCTATTTATTTTTAGACATGCTTCTAAGAATTTTAAAGTTGTAATGTCTATTTTATATTATTTTTCCATACATAATTTGCACCCCATTTTCACCCCTTTAGCGGCTAAATCATGTCCACAGTGTTGTACTTCAAAATAAATGTCATTTTCGCAATCACCATCCCATAAAACCTCAAGAACGACATCCATATCGATTTTTGTGTTTACTTACCCCATTTGCACCCTAAGGGGTTTATTTTAAAAACCACAAAATATATGTTTGCCTATTTATTTTTAGACATGCTCGTACGAAGTTTTAAGTTGTAATGTATATTTTATATTGTTTTCCATACCAAATTTGAACCCAATTTTCACCCCTTTAGGGGTTAAATCATGTCGACCGTGTTGGACTTCAAAATAAATGTCATTTTCGCAATCGTCATCCCAGAAAACCCCGACCGAAATAACGACATCCATATCTATTTTAGGTTTATTTACCCCATTTCATCCCCATAGGGGTTAAAATACTACTAATAACCATATACGTTGCGTTATATTTCCATCCATAAGCCTAAATTATAAATTGAGCGATTTTTACTTTGAAAATTAAGGATTTTCTTCTATACTCAACTTCATCCCCCTTTTCACCCCTTCGGGGGTAGAATTTTGAAAAACGATGATACATATATTTATTAGTTTTCAATCATCAGCCTAAATACAAAATTTAAAGATCCTAGCATCAAAACTGAGGGACTTTCATACAAACTTTCATCCCTTATTTCATCCCCTTAGGGAGGGAATTTTCAAAAATCCTTCCTTAGTGGATGCCTACACTGTATAAGGTACCTGTGTGCAAAATTTCAAGTCTCTAGGTTCAGTAGTTTGGGCTGTGCGTTGATATCTCACTCAGTCAGGACTTTGAATTTTATATATATAGATAAAGTGGCGAAATCGACTTTGGTTGCCCGCTGTTTTATTGTTAAATCAAGACTTGCAATAAATATTATAACATTTATAACTGTTCCCTTATCAACTTTTATAGTTCCTTGAGAAAATGTATTGAATGATTCAAAATATGACCACCAACAGTGTAAGTCATTATATTTAAGCAATGTGTTTAAACAAATGTTTAAACAAATTTAAAATGGTAATTAAATAAAAAAAAAATAAAAAAATGTATTAGTACTAGTTTTGTTTTTAATGTTACAGTGGAAGTGTTTAAAGGTATCGAATCATGTGAAATTAAAAGAAAAAGACACTACAGATGTAACAAGCCCCCAGCTATCTTTTGGCATTCAAAACTATTATAAAACCTAAAAATATTTTCGTAATACACCCAGCTTAAATAAAATAAACTCATTATTATTCTCAAATCAATACGGACTTTAATAAAGACCATCCAAAAATCTAAAGGGCTCCATAAATCGATGTTCACAATACACCGAACACCGTTTGTTTAATAAACTCGGAAATTAATGTCACTCCAGCGAAGTCGGTATGAATGCAACTCAAAGAATCTCAATTAGACGGGACTCAAAGGGGCCAGATTTGTTTGTGAAGGGGCCAATTTGTCCCCGAGCGTTCAACGGGTTAGACGTTGTAATAGCTTTAATACTTAACGGTGTATTTTGTGCATTTAACGTATGTAATAAGGGTTTAAAGGAGACAGGTAAAGGACGGGTGTTTTGAGAGGCGTGTTTAAAAACATACCTCTTTAAGGCTGTTATCTTTAAAATAGTATGATGGTGGGACAGAATTTTAAAAGAAAATTAATTCTAAAACGGATCTCACATTGACACGCATAATTACGCTGCATTGCATCACCGCTATCATGGCTGCAGATATTAAATTCGTACCTACGTAAGTATCAAGTTTGATAGAACTCACACATGGTGCAATACCAACACATCCCCGTGATTTTTTTGCTAAAAATCTATATGACGAAGCAATAAATGGCCCTGAAGCTATAATTAGTATTTGATTATTTCTGTACTAGCGACCCGCCTTCGCTTCCATCCTTTTTTGCCAAATGCGACCTTCTAACAACACCCAAAAAGAAAACCAATAAGTACCTTACAGTCGTCACCTCCTGAATGCATCCAAAACTAAATATATTTGCTTCACAAATTATAACAGCACTCAACCTGACTCAAAGTTCCACATCAAAATTCACTCTTGTAACAATCATACTAACCAAAACTGTTCGTGCGTTATGATAGATAAAGTAGCTAAAATTAAATATCTTGGTGTAATGGTCGACCAACGTCTAACTTGGCATGCGCACATTGACTTACTAATAGGTAGAATTCGGAAACTTTCATGGGTCTTTAAAATTCTCAGACATGTTGCTAATACCGATTTATTAGAACAAGTATATACATCGTTGGCTCAATCCGTCCTCAGCTATTGCATCCCAATCTGGGGTGGAGCCACAAAAACAATTTTTTTGGAATTGGAACGGGCTCAAAGATCTTTGTTGAAAATGACATATTTCAAACCTTATAGGTTTCCAACCGACAGTCTATATTCTCAATGTTGCCTCCTTTCTGTGAGGAAACTCTATATCCTACACGCCGTTTTAAAATTACACAAAAACCTTCCACTAGATCCAAAAACACAAAACAAAAGAACTGTTGTGAGCGTAGCACCTGTAGATTATGTAAAAACTGTTTACGCCCAGAGACAGTACACGGTACATTCAGCACACATTTATAATAGAATTATAGTAGATTGTATTACAAGGGGGCAAAATAATATTTTTACGGCGAGGGCGCTTTTTTGAATCCAGAGCGAAGTGAGGGATTCTAGAGTAGAATCCCGAGCGTAGCGAGGGATTCTTCAGTAGAATCCCGAACGTAGCGAGGGATTCAAAGTACATCGCCCGAGCCAAAAATATATTTTGCGCCCGAGTGATACACTCTACTTTTCATCCCCTTTCTATGAGAAAATAAATAGGAGACTGTGTTTATGTAATTAATGAAAATGTTCTTTATTTAAAACAGACACGTGAAAAGTAAAAATAATTACAAATTTATAGTTACGTTTGATACACTAGCGCAATTTTCAAAAGTTATTGTACTTAGTACGTAAGTATGTACTAATTACAAGAACACAGACTTAATTCGCGCGCTTATGTTTTTTTTTTCAGTTTGCGCGCTCGCCGCGCCGTCTATACAGCCAGTCAATACATACCAGCTGGCGGCGGCGTTCGAATTCTTTGAAAGATACATGTTCTAAATTCAAATCTCTTTTCCTCCCACTAAAAAGCTCTTACCAGAAAAGAGCTATTTTGGTCCCACTTATATAGGAACAAAGCATCATTTTTCGAATAGAAGGGATGAAAATAAAATTCTCAACTTTCACCCTCTAACATTAAAAACCTGCAAGCACACATTACAAAACTGGCTACAGACTAAAAATTATGATGAAATAGAGAATCTTATCTAATAAAACTAGTAAAATAATAATAAAAATAAAAAAATTAAAAAAAAGAAATTCGTCACAACTGCAAACACAAACACACATACATACACCCACACACTCTTCTTGATAACACACACGCACACACACACGCACACAGACACACAATTAACCGAACCCGTTACAATTATTTACACCACTTTATTTAGCAAGCACACAACCCACATGATTATACAAAAAACCAACTCCACGCAATTTGTTTGTTTGTAACTATAACTATTTTAAGGGCATTATCTTATTTTATAAACGCACATTGAAATACATTTAAAACTTAAAAAAATATTATATTTTTAGTTTAGCAGTTACTTAAAAATTGTAAAATTGAAACAACAAATGTATCTTTTGTAATCTTAGAAGGAGCGGGGCTCTTAACACAGGTTTTATACTTAAAAGGGGCCTCAGCCATATGTTATGTAATGTACTTAAAAGATACTGAATAAATATTTTTTCATTTTCATTTTCACCTCCAATCTCCAAAAGTCTATTCCCATCCCGTTCAAGTCCCATCTCGTCATCGGTGTAACAATTGCGTTTGAATTTCAATCTATTGGTGAAAACCGCATAGAAATCCGTTCAGTAGTTTGAGTTTCACGTAACAAGCGCGTTTTTTTTCAAGATCAAAACATGTTATTTTACAATTAATTTATCCACCAAACACAAATACAATGAAAACAATCAAAATCCTTACTAATTAGTTAGTGCTATAACAATAATTACATAACTATAACTTATCTATAACAACTACAGTTGACCGCACGTCAGTCACATCGTTGCGGTTAACGGCCGGACCGATGACCGGCTAAATATCAAACGTGCCATTGATTAATCTGTCCTATATAAAGGACTGAGTTTAATACATGCGTACTTGGTGAAATCGAAGTTAATGGCAATATTTTGAACTAAGAATCTAACTGCGATATTGATTAATGTCGCTAGGAAAATTCACCCAGAGGGGTATTTACTCTGATCGATTTGTTAGGCGACTTTAGTCGAATAGAGCTTTTTATCGAAAATCGCTAGTAAAATCGAATCGCCACTTCATTGAAGATAGGGTGCTATCGACCCGATGCCCCTATAACGGATCGATTTTACGGGCGACAGCCATCAATATCGCGGATAGATTATATTCTAAGAGCTCTCGCAAACTACAGACCAAACTATCAGTCGATAGTTGGGTCGGACCTTTAATCAGTATGAAGAAGTATACAAGTGCGCACATTACAACGATTTGGTATCGGCCGATTCTTCTTATTAAAAACGGTCTGACCCAACTATCGGCCGATAGAAAGTCTGTAGTCTGCGAGAGAGACGGGTCCAACACCAAAGCTACTTTATCCCAAATAATTATTTTGTTTCGTATACTTTTCTGTCATCCCCACCACTTCCCATCCATACAATGAACGATCACTGTAATGATGACTTTCGTTACCTACAGACGTGCGTTATCGCGTCATCTCGGTACATTATTGGGGATCTTTTATTGGCAGCTAAGCAAAGGAACCAAATACTTTCCCGCATCTTAAGGCTCCCTTACCCTCACTGAGAAATACAAGTCGCTCTTCCGAAATAGAGTATTATTTTACTGATTATATAAAGCTCTCTACTCCAAACAGTTACACTCATATGTAACATCGGTTCTCTACAATAAAATACTTTCGATTTATCTAAAAAACTATAACACTCATCAAAAAATAATCACAGGCATCGACCTAACTCTAAAGCAAAACCTCAGTCTCAAAAACTAATATAATTTAACGCAAACATCAAAATAACTCTCCCACTCATTTAATATACACATCAAAAGCTCTCTGTAATATTTCAAGCGTGGAAACACCGCGAATATATCATTTATAAAACTGCTATAACACAATAATCCTGCTTAATCGTTACCACGAAATGCCATTTCAATGACAGAATAAACTCGGACTAAATAAAAGTGTCAAACGATGAAAAACAAACAAATTCTGTACAAGCGAGAGATTTCATTAGAAAAACATTTGGAATGTTACATGGAAGCGAACATTTTAAGCGCGGTGACATTTCAAATAATTCCAACGATAGGAGATCCTTGGAAGGATTGAGGTATAAGCGAAAAGCGAACAGATTTTCTGAAGACAGTAAAGTTACATGGTAAAAAGTGCATAATTCTGTGACGTGACGTCAAAAGCTCCTCTGCAGAGGTTTATTAAGCTTTTATAGTATTTAATAAATTTTGGTTAATTATTATTTATAACTGTCAACCTCACATAAGTGAAGTGATATAAATCGATAAATATAATAACACCTGTTTTGAGTATGAAACAATTTCTTATAGCCTGAACAAAATATATCATGCATCTCCATGTCCTTCGCGTATCGATTTAGCTTTCATACTTACATTATACAATTTACAAACATACTGTCTGAAACTTTAATTACTGGTTATTTCAGAAAAAAATGTCAATTCGGAAGAAAGCAAAATTTCATACCTACAACATTTTCAAAACATTATAAAGTTTAGAGCTTTTCAATTAGTTTTTATTTTTGTTAAGTTAAGCTACGGAATTAAAGAACAACCCAATAGTTATAATGGTGTCACTCAGTCTTTGTCACCTTTTGGCTGATAAATAGTTCTTAAGCACGCCTCATGAAGCCATGTGCTCAGTCTTATAGTACTATGTAGGCGACAATAAGATTAGCGATCAAATTAACACTGCAAGGCTTCATTTAATCTCAAAGCCAACGAAAAACAACCAATTACCCAAAATCAATCTACTAAGTTTAAACCACTGACCTCTATTAAATTGTTTAATGGAGGTCAGTGGCTTAAACAGTTACGTGACAAAACAAAAATTCAGGTGATTTATGTATAATTTTAAATATTTTATTGTGATAATGATGATTTATTATTATAATTACACTGGGGGTCAGTGTCTTTAGATATTTTTGTTAGGGTTTTCCTTAATAGAATTGGTTCTCAGCTCAGTTAAATAATACTATGTTCTGTTGAGCCAGTGACTTGTAGTTTTCCATCCAACGAAACTTAAAAAGTTTTCTTTTTAAAGACACTTTTAACCCTAATTAAGTCAAGCCCGGAAAACGAGACAATAAATTATCTATTGTTGTCCGGACGCCGGCGTCCGCGCGGGCATTGATGAATTAAACAGTATTTTCTACCACTTAATAAGATACCCAAATCATAAACTTTCATTCTTAGCGACGAAACCAAATCAAATATAGGTAAGTACCCGAGTTAGTTTCACGAGCTACTTAGTTTCAAATGATTTTCAATTTCATTAATACGACATCGAACTGGCGTTATATAGTGATTTTATTAAAAATGATTTTTTTTTCTGAGCAAATATTATCCGAATTAAACGTCGTTTGTCCAACGACGATGACGAAACACTTTATGTACCATGTAAACTTTGTGGAAGATTTTTTTTTTTTAATTTTTAATTTTCATTTTTCAACGACTGTTAGGTACGTTATCGTTGTTGGTTCGTTTTTCGTTTTTTTTTGGTTTTCTCCGAAATTGTATCACTTGTACCACACCCCACGATGTCAAATAAACTTTCACGAACTCTTTTTAGATTCTTGTAAAGTTATTTTTCAGTGGCGAAAGCTGAACGTCGTCGGAGACACATCAGTATGTCACCAGTAAAGCCTATTAAGAACCGATGAGTTCGCCGAACGGAATGTTTTAATAGTAAAATATGTTTTGTGTCTGAAGCATTAGAGAATAGATTATCCTAAATAATGTTTCCAGAAATTCTCAGATGTGATCGATTTGATTAGATGTAGGTATCTGCGTCTGTGTATATTTGTAAATGACAGGGTGTTGACCGTTGGAGACAAAGAAATTAACTTTGTGGACAAATGAATGGTGCAATTCAGGCTGGATTTTAGATTTAAGAATTATCATAAGGGGGAAAATATGGCCGAATACCACCTTTTTCATGTTTTTTATAGTAGGTATTGTGTCGATTCTGATACGTTTTTGTATCTTAGTGTCATAAAAACGCTGTCATAAAAGGCACAGTTTTAATACTTTTCTTTATACTGTGTAAAAGGGTTATTAAATAACGCTACTAGAAAAAAGGTGTTACTAAGGTAAATACAGTAGACATTTTTGCGTACTAAAAACTTGCTTAATACACATACGGAAATGCCATCTCACATGGAAATTATGGTGCTTTTTAAGCTCAACCCGGTGTTTAGTACCTATACCTATTAATCTATTACAAGCTCTACTTTTTTGGGAGGACTAAATGTGAATTGATGTGACAATGTGAAATGTCCGGAATTATTGTTAAAAAATCTATCATTAAAATTTAATGTAACTTCATAATTTTAAACTTTTTAGATTTTTGCATTCACAATGCTATTTTTATATTAAGATGATTAGTAAAGGAAAAATATTAAAAAATCGACTCACCCGTCTGAGTGGCTACGGGTGAGTCGATTTTTTCTAATATTTTTCATTTATTAATCATCTTAACTTCATAAATTTATTGACCGAGCGAGCGAGCGGCGCTTTCCGGCGCTGTTTGTTCTCCTCTGTCGTATTTCTCAACCGATTCTTTTGAAATTTTTGTGAGTAGGTTCAAAAACTATATATTTTTTTTATCGAGCCATTTTTTCAAAATTATAAAAAATCACTCCTACTACATTTCGGAAAATGTACAAAATTTGAAGTGCCATTTAGCTGCGAAAACCTACACCAAATAATATACCAAACAATAATGTGGGCTTTTAAATCTTCTTGGCATCATCTATTAGATTATTTTTTAAACAACATACAATTTGAGCTACTTTTTAACGCGAGGTCTACAGCTCACGGAGCCACTAGTTGTTATTAAGTATATGACATTAATTTTTGCATCTTTTTCTGACTTCTCAATCTAGCTAGCATATTTCGGTCTGGTTCACACTGGCCTTTCGGTCTAGTTCACACTGGCCGATCGGCCGAGCCGGGCGGCGTGACACGCGCGCGGCCGTCTCATTAATTGCGAGCTTCCTGCGATCGCGTTACAAATACGCCGCCGATCGGCGCGCATCCGGCGCCCGCGCAGGATTTGCCGCGCGAGTAGTGCGGCCATAGATTTTGGAAGAAATTGAGTTTTGAGGTCGATTAATGATGAAGACTTGTACCTTACGATTTATAAATAGAACTACCTAGTGGCTCCGTAGCTGTAGACCTCGCGTTAAAAAGTAACTCAAATTGTGATTTGTTTAAAAACTAATAGATGCCGCCATCGCCACGAGTTTTCAAATAACAAAGTAGGGTACGTGCTGTTTGATATATTAAGTATTTGGCATAGACTTATTATATTACTAGGTATTTGGTATATTCGCAGCCAGATGGTGGAGACGCTTCGCTTTCGCTCGGTTAACAAAAAAAGTTTAGTTAATAATCTTTTAATCATAGCAAACACCTGTCATATTGTTTTAATATGCACTCTTTTTCTAAAAAAAAACTCGAATTTATTAACTGGATCAAAATACTAGCTAGCACCTTCACTTCTGGTTCAAAATGAAGTAGGATTCTAAGTATAAGTAAATAATCATAATAATAATCTATATTGCTCACGAATAACAAACATTAGACAACATTACAAACAAATGTGTGTTCAAACTTACAAAATTTAAGTTATTAATCTCAATTTTTCATCACCTTAAAAATATGCATAAAAAATATGATTACCTAAATTTTGATTAACAAATAAAGGCTCTGTGATACCTAAATGATTTTAGTTCCGAAGTAAAGAAACAGATATTACGCGATTTTTCTCTTTTGATATCCAAAGTTTTACAAAAATACCCCTCTGAAATCGTAAAAAAACAGTTCTATTTCATACATTATGTTATTTTCGCTATGTATATATTTTTGTCGGAAACAGCAGATTTTTTTTTGCGATTTTAGAGTTGCTCTTATAGTAAAGGTTGTTCGGTTTTATAGTCCCTATCTAACCCTATTTGGCATCAGGGGTATTTTTGTAATGTAAGTATGTTATGAATATGTCCGTTTTAATAATGTGGTTTATTAATACCAGTAAGTATTTATTTAAATTGCTCAAGTTATGAAGGAAATTCACTTATTGGGGTAAATCTGCTAAGTAATAAAACCTTAATTTTCGTCCCCAAACGGGGACAGCCAGCAGGTTTATTTCGGTACGATCAGACGCGCTAAGCTCGCGTGATAATGGAAGGTACATTACATTGTACATTGTTTAAATTATGAAGTATACTCAATGTATTGGTACTGTAGTCTACAAAGTAATAAACCTAAACTTTTCGTCCCCAAACTTGGATATTCTAGGCCTATTTTGGTGACCAGACGCGCTAAGATTGCGTAATAATCTTTTTTGTAATCTATTTTTATTTAGAGGCTTTTACTTTTACCTAGCTAGCTTACAGTTATGTCAGCCTCACTACCCTTATCTTAATAACTAACACTAAACAACATAATATACAATTAGGTCATTGATACAAAAACGTACTAATAAGTTCTTTAAAGCCGCCGATTACGGGTTTGCTAGTTTGCGTGAAAATTGTTGAGGTATTCATTCAAATTATGAGAGATCAATGTATCGGCCATCGGGGTAATTCTGCAAAGTAATAAACCTAAACGGTTTGTCCCAAAATGGGGACAGTCTAGGCCTATTTCAGTGCGATCAGACGCACTACCTCGCTCTTCCCAACCGTCGGCAAATCGCTCAGCTATAATGCACCGTTAAATGTTTGACTGCGAATCGTTGCTCCGAGCAGTGTCACAGTTAAGGGGAATACTGATTTATTTAAATATTGAAATTAATTGTAAAAAAGCCTTTTTCAAAGAAGGTACATTTTGAAATCTATGAGCTTTATGGCCGAATACTCAAACGCTAATTAACTTTAAGGGGCTCTCAAACGTCGTCCTGTCGCATTAAATGTCAAAGATATGACAAAGACAGCATGCTGTTTGAGAGCCGCTCAAAGTTAAGTAGCGTTTGAGTATTCGGCCATTAGTGTAGTCGTATTATCAACTTATAGAAGTTGAATTAGTCGACATTATTTGGTGCATAAGCATTATAGTTATGTATAAGCATCAAAAAAATTAGCAAGGTGAGATTATAGGATTATAGTAACTTTATGATCTACTTAAACATATTTTCGGCCAACTAGATGCGGATGTGTAAGATAAAGTGTGCAATATTTTTCAGCAAATATTTTCTTTTTACAAATTTTCTTACAAAAAGAGTTTTCCATAGAGCAAAGAAAAACATCCCTCCTATGTTCTGAGGCGTATTCGGATTAGTTTTGGAATAGCTTCGCGTATTATTTCTGATAAAGTTAATTTGCCTATTTTCTCAAGGAAAACTTTCGAAAAACAAAACTATTTGTTGCATTATATTTATTCCATTCGAGTGACAGTGAACCTCTTAATACTTAATACCTATAGTTACAAATGTGAAGACCTCAGAACACAAAAGACTAATAGGGAATATGCATTATATTTATTCCATTCGAGTGACAGTGAACCTCTTAATACTTAATACCTATAGTTACAAATGTGAAGACCTCAGAACACAAAAGACTAATAGGGAATATGCATCGACCCAACTATCGGCCGATAGAAAGTCTGTAGTCTGCGAGAGAGACGGGTCCAACACCAAAGCTACTTTATCCCAAATAATTATTTTGTTTCGTATACTTTTCTGTCATCCCCACCACTTCCCATCCATACAATGAACGATCACTGTAATGATGACTTTCGTTACCTACAGACGTGCGTTATCGCGTCATCTCGGTACATTATTGGGGATCTTTTATTGGCAGCTAAGCAAAGGAACCAAATACTTTCCCGCATCTTAAGGCTCCCTTACCCTCACTGAGAAATACAAGTCGCTCTTCCGAAATAGAGTATTATTTTACTGATTATATAAAGCTCTCTACTCCAAACAGTTACACTCATATGTAACATCGGTTCTCTACAATAAAATACTTTCGATTTATCTAAAAAACTATAACACTCATCAAAAAATAATCACAGGCATCGACCTAACTCTAAAGCAAAACCTCAGTCTCAAAAACTAATATAATTTAACGCAAACATCAAAATAACTCTCCCACTCATTTAATATACACATCAAAAGCTCTCTGTAATATTTCAAGCGTGGAAACACCGCGAATATATCATTTATAAAACTGCTATAACACAATAATCCTGCTTAATCGTTACCACGAAATGCCATTTCAATGACAGAATAAACTCGGACTAAATAAAAGTGTCAAACGATGAAAAACAAACAAATTCTGTACAAGCGAGAGATTTCATTAGAAAAACATTTGGAATGTTACATGGAAGCGAACATTTTAAGCGCGGTGACATTTCAAATAATTCCAACGATAGGAGATCCTTGGAAGGATTGAGGTATAAGCGAAAAGCGAACAGATTTTCTGAAGACAGTAAAGTTACATGGTAAAAAGTGCATAATTCTGTGACGTGACGTCAAAAGCTCCTCTGCAGAGGTTTATTAAGCTTTTATAGTATTTAATAAATTTTGGTTAATTATTATTTATAACTGTCAACCTCACATAAGTGAAGTGATATAAATCGATAAATATAATAACACCTGTTTTGAGTATGAAACAATTTCTTATAGCCTGAACAAAATATATCATGCATCTCCATGTCCTTCGCGTATCGATTTAGCTTTCATACTTACATTATACAATTTACAAACATACTGTCTGAAACTTTAATTACTGGTTATTTCAGAAAAAAATGTCAATTCGGAAGAAAGCAAAATTTCATACCTACAACATTTTCAAAACATTATAAAGTTTAGAGCTTTTCAATTAGTTTTTATTTTTGTTAAGTTAAGCTACGGAATTAAAGAACAACCCAATAGTTATAATGGTGTCACTCAGTCTTTGTCACCTTTTGGCTGATAAATAGTTCTTAAGCACGCCTCATGAAGCCATGTGCTCAGTCTTATAGTACTATGTAGGCGACAATAAGATTAGCGATCAAATTAACACTGCAAGGCTTCATTTAATCTCAAAGCCAACGAAAAACAACCAATTACCCAAAATCAATCTACTAAGTTTAAACCACTGACCTCTATTAAATTGTTTAATGGAGGTCAGTGGCTTAAACAGTTACGTGACAAAACAAAAATTCAGGTGATTTATGTATAATTTTAAATATTTTATTGTGATAATGATGATTTATTATTATAATTACACTGGGGGTCAGTGTCTTTAGATATTTTTGTTAGGGTTTTCCTTAATAGAATTGGTTCTCAGCTCAGTTAAATAATACTATGTTCTGTTGAGCCAGTGACTTGTAGTTTTCCATCCAACGAAACTTAAAAAGTTTTCTTTTTAAAGACACTTTTAACCCTAATTAAGTCAAGCCCGGAAAACGAGACAATAAATTATCTATTGTTGTCCGGACGCCGGCGTCCGCGCGGGCATTGATGAATTAAACAGTATTTTCTACCACTTAATAAGATACCCAAATCATAAACTTTCATTCTTAGCGACGAAACCAAATCAAATATAGGTAAGTACCCGAGTTAGTTTCACGAGCTACTTAGTTTCAAATGATTTTCAATTTCATTAATACGACATCGAACTGGCGTTATATAGTGATTTTATTAAAAATGATTTTTTTTTCTGAGCAAATATTATCCGAATTAAACGTCGTTTGTCCAACGACGATGACGAAACACTTTATGTACCATGTAAACTTTGTGGAAGATTTTTTTTTTTTAATTTTTAATTTTCATTTTTCAACGACTGTTAGGTACGTTATCGTTGTTGGTTCGTTTATCGTTTTTTTTTGGTTTTCTCCGAAATTGTATCACTTGTACCACACCCCACGATGTCAAATAAACTTTCACGAACTCTTTTTAGATTCTTGTAAAGTTATTTTTCAGTGGCGAAAGCTGAACGTCGTCGGAGACACATCAGTATGTCACCAGTAAAGCCTATTAAGAACCGATGAGTTCGCCGAACGGAATGTTTTAATAGTAAAATATGTTTTGTGTCTGAAGCATTAGAGAATAGATTATCCTAAATAATGTTTCCAGAAATTCTCAGATGTGATCGATTTGATTAGATGTAGGTATCTGCGTCTGTGTATATTTGTAAATGACAGGGTGTTGACCGTTGGAGACAAAGAAATTAACTTTGTGGACAAATGAATGGTGCAATTCAGGCTGGATTTTAGATTTAAGAATTATCATAAGGGGGAAAATATGGCCGAATACCACCTTTTTCATGTTTTTTATAGTAGGTATTGTGTCGATTCTGATACGTTTTTGTATCTTAGTGTCATAAAAACGCTGTCATAAAAGGCACAGTTTTAATACTTTTCTTTATACTGTGTAAAAGGGTTATTAAATAACGCTACTAGAAAAAAGGTGTTACTAAGGTAAATACAGTAGACATTTTTGCGTACTAAAAACTTGCTTAATACACATACGGAAATGCCATCTCACATGGAAATTATGGTGCTTTTTAAGCTCAACCCGGTGTTTAGTACCTATACCTATTAATCTATTACAAGCTCTACTTTTTTGGGAGGACTAAATGTGAATTGATGTGACAATGTGAAATGTCCGGAATTATTGTTAAAAAATCTATCATTAAAATTTAATGTAACTTCATAATTTTAAACTTTTTAGATTTTTGCATTCACAATGCTATTTTTATATTAAGATGATTAGTAAAGGAAAAATATTAAAAAATCGACTCACCCGTCTGAGTGGCTACGGGTGAGTCGATTTTTTCTAATATTTTTCATTTATTAATCATCTTAACTTCATAAATTTATTGACCGAGCGAGCGAGCGGCGCTTTCCGGCGCTGTTTGTTCTCCTCTGTCGTATTTCTCAACCGATTCTTTTGAAATTTTTGTGAGTAGGTTCAAAAACTATATATTTTTTTTATCGAGCCATTTTTTCAAAATTATAAAAAATCACTCCTACTACATTTCGGAAAATGTACAAAATTTGAAGTGCCATTTAGCTGCGAAAACCTACACCAAATAATATACCAAACAATAATGTGGGCTTTTAAATCTTCTTGGCATCATCTATTAGATTATTTTTTAAACAACATACAATTTGAGCTACTTTTTAACGCGAGGTCTACAGCTCACGGAGCCACTAGTTGTTATTAAGTATATGACATTAATTTTTGCATCTTTTTCTGACTTCTCAATCTAGCTAGCATATTTCGGTCTGGTTCACACTGGCCTTTCGGTCTAGTTCACACTGGCCGATCGGCCGAGCCGGGCGGCGTGACACGCGCGCGGCCGTCTCATTAATTGCGAGCTTCCTGCGATCGCGTTACAAATACGCCGCCGATCGGCGCGCATCCGGCGCCCGCGCAGGATTTGCCGCGCGAGTAGTGCGGCCATAGATTTTGGAAGAAATTGAGTTTTGAGGTCACTTATCAATCAAATGTTGTCTATGTAAACAATACGGCGACACCGTAACGTCAGAAACCGCGCCGTATTGTTTACATAGACAACGTTCTACGCCGCTAAATTACGGCCGTAATATAACGGCAACGCTATCCTAGAAAACCCTAGCTTAAGAGATAGAGAGATAAGCGAAATACAGTTTTTTTTATCTTTTCTATTATACATCGTGTTACAAAATAACCCTAATGCCAAACGAGATCAAACTGAACAACATTTAATTCTCATGAAGTTTGATTACTTTAATATGTTAAAATCAATGCTATTATTACTTCAATTAATTTCTAATGAATTTGTAATGAAATAAAAAAATGTATATGTATTTTTGTAAATGAGCGTTATGGGCGTAATTTGCCTGAATAAATGAATTGAAATTCTTCTTAAAAAAATATGAAAAAATCTTACTATGGGACCAACTCTGAAATCGCGAAAAAAAAATCTGTTGTCTCATATAAAAATTAATAACGAAAATATTAAAATGTATGAAACTGCAGATTTTTTATCACAATTCCAAAGTTAGTCCCATAGTAAAAGCACGTAAAACTTGTGCCAGTTTGACGATCCCTCTCTACCATATTCGGAATTAGGAGCAATTTTGTAACACGTTGTTTAAACATAATCAACCCAATATTGATTTGCTTCACACCTACTAATTATAATACGATAAAGTAACTGAAACCAGTAAACTGACTAAAACTCAACTTCAAATTAATATCTATATCCGGTAGATTGTTACTGTAACATAATCGCCAAGCGTTTTAATCCGGTATTCCTTGCTCCGTAGCAGCCACAATGGTTATTATAATTGTTTCCACGTGGGACGGGGAGGGGGCAAAAGGGGGACAAACGGGGGTTAAAGGGGACCAAGTGGGGTAGCCCTAATTAACCTTTGTCGACTGTGTTATTGCTGCGGGGATGGGACGATTTGATGTAGGAGAGTATATTTCATATTTTTGGTTACATTTCTTTTGCTTTTATAAATAGACTAAGAATTTTATGAGTATTGTCTTTGAAATGTTTGCTAAAATACCTTGTCGTATAAAAGGTATCGTGTGTCTTTGATCCTTTTTCATCGCTAGATAAAGTAACTACTTATCATACAAAGCTAAGAATTTTTCATCACCTTAAAAATATGCATAAAAAATATGATTACCTAAATTTTGATTAACAAATAAAGGCTCTGTGATACCTAAATGATTTTAGTTCCGAAGTAAAGAAACAGATATTACGCGATTTTTCTCTTTTGATATCCAAAGTTTTACAAAAATACCCCTCTGAAATCGTAAAAAAACAGTTCTATTTCATACATTATGTTATTTTCGCTATGTATATATTTTTGTCGGAAACAGCAGATTTTTTTTTGCGATTTTAGAGTTGCTCTTATAGTAAAGGTTGTTCGGTTTTATAGTCCCTATCTAACCCTATTTGGCATCAGGGGTATTTTTGTAATGTAAGTATGTTATGAATATGTCCGTTTTAATAATGTGGTTTATTAATACCAGTAAGTATTTATTTAAATTGCTCAAGTTATGAAGGAAATTCACTTATTGGGGTAAATCTGCTAAGTAATAAAACCTTAATTTTCGTCCCCAAACGGGGACAGCCAGCAGGTTTATTTCGGTACGATCAGACGCGCTAAGCTCGCGTGATAATGGAAGGTACATTACATTGTACATTGTTTAAATTATGAAGTATACTCAATGTATTGGTACTGTAGTCTACAAAGTAATAAACCTAAACTTTTCGTCCCCAAACTTGGATATTCTAGGCCTATTTTGGTGACCAGACGCGCTAAGATTGCGTAATAATCTTTTTTGTAATCTATTTTTATTTAGAGGCTTTTACTTTTACCTAGCTAGCTTACAGTTATGTCAGCCTCACTACCCTTATCTTAATAACTAACACTAAACAACATAATATACAATTAGGTCATTGATACAAAAACGTACTAATAAGTTCTTTAAAGCCGCCGATTACGGGTTTGCTAGTTTGCGTGAAAATTGTTGAGGTATTCATTCAAATTATGAGAGATCAATGTATCGGCCATCGGGGTAATTCTGCAAAGTAATAAACCTAAACGGTTTGTCCCAAAATGGGGACAGTCTAGGCCTATTTCAGTGCGATCAGACGCACTACCTCGCTCTTCCCAACCGTCGGCAAATCGCTCAGCTATAATGCACCGTTAAATGTTTGACTGCGAATCGTTGCTCCGAGCAGTGTCACAGTTAAGGGGAATACTGATTTATTTAAATATTGAAATTAATTGTAAAAAAGCCTTTTTCAAAGAAGGTACATTTTGAAATCTATGAGCTTTATGGCCGAATACTCAAACGCTAATTAACTTTAAGGGGCTCTCAAACGTCGTCCTGTCGCATTAAATGTCAAAGATATGACAAAGACAGCATGCTGTTTGAGAGCCGCTCAAAGTTAAGTAGCGTTTGAGTATTCGGCCATTAGTGTAGTCGTATTATCAACTTATAGAAGTTGAATTAGTCGACATTATTTGGTGCATAAGCATTATAGTTATGTATAAGCATCAAAAAAATTAGCAAGGTGAGATTATAGGATTATAGTAACTTTATGATCTACTTAAACATATTTTCGGCCAACTAGATGCGGATGTGTAAGATAAAGTGTGCAATATTTTTCAGCAAATATTTTCTTTTTACAAATTTTCTTACAAAAAGAGTTTTCCATAGAGCAAAGAAAAACATCCCTCCTATGTTCTGAGGCGTATTCGGATTAGTTTTGGAATAGCTTCGCGTATTATTTCTGATAAAGTTAATTTGCCTATTTTCTCAAGGAAAACTTTCGAAAAACAAAACTATTTGTTGCATTATATTTATTCCATTCGAGTGACAGTGAACCTCTTAATACTTAATACCTATAGTTACAAATGTGAAGACCTCAGAACACAAAAGACTAATAGGGAATATGCATCAATTTTTTTTTAATCAAAATTAATATTATAATGCTTGAGAAAATCAACTGTAATATTGAAACTTTTCTTTTGGGTTTTTTTCTCGTAATATCGTTACTTGAAGTTAGCACGCATCAGCTCCTGCCCAAAACGCTCTAGGTATACAAATATGTGACGTCACTTATCACGTTTTAGGTGTGTTTCAGGCGCGTTTAATATGAAGTTAGCCAAGAATCTTCAATTATCTCCTTAAATTTTGCGTTTTAGTACATATGTGGAATACAAAATATTATTTCTTATTGGATATTCTATCTGACTGTTAAGTGCATTATATCCGTAATTGAAAAAAAAATCGTTATTTTCCCCTGATTTCATCGTGTGATAAAACTAAAATAATTCATTTTTTTATTTTTCTTTCTGTTCCATCATGTTTGTGTCTGCAGCGATAAAGCTCAATTTTATGAAACTCGGTGACTTATGCATATTCCCTATTGGTATTCTCTTAAGCGATGTGTTGTGTTAGGATGTTAGTTTTCCAATAACTAACAAAAATATTCTAAAAGCTCTTCTCCTTAACAGACATTTCGAGCATAGTCGTATTATTGTGGCGTTCATCATACAGCGACATGAGCGTAGCACTTTGATCTGTCACGCAATCAGATTCTACTCCAATATCTTAAGAGCTAGGGTTCACAATCTATCGACCAGACATTTTATAACCGAGTCTATATCATTTCCATTTCGGTGCGAACGGTGCTGATTATTTTGGACTCTACTTCGTGTGTTTTAGTGGTTGTTTTTGTTTGGGGAGGAAGGCAATCGTGTTAGTACCGGGTGCATTTGACACAAGGTATAATTGGCGAGAAATGGACCGTTCCTCTGTATAAACTGTTGCCCTATCGATATTTCACATTTTATCGAGCGACTAGGTTTGGGTTTCTCATTGCTTTCCCTATTAACAGCGAATAGTATCGATAATAGTCAATTTGAGAATAAAATTAAGAGCAACCAATTTATCACTGAAGCTATGATCATAATGATGAAAAATAACTAAATGTATTTACACAAAACTATCTTTTGCGTGGCGTAAAACATAGTTAAATTAGTTTCATAAATGTAATTCAGATGTGATTTTTTTATAAAATATCGTTTGTATTTATTAAAGCAATTAGGTGTACCCCACTGACGTCCATTTATACAAAGTACGCTGGACTGGCGAACGTCACCAATCGTTTGTGCCAATTTGAAAATCGCCATATTGGCGCTGAGAGCAGTAGATTCTACTGTGGCAGTAGTGAGTGTACTTGGAACTAATTAGTTCCAAAGTACTCACTTTCCTCCTGAGAGCAGAATTCTGCTACCATGCTAATTCTGCTGCTAATTGTGTACCCTGATTGGGCATTGACATCTTAAACAGAGTCAATTTTGACTAATAAATTCGACGAATATTCATGAGAAATAAGTGGGGCAGGTCATGCATGTTTCATTAAATCGCAATAATTTTTGATCAGTTTGATTTGTTTAAAGATCACATTAAACATAATTAAGTTATTGAAGTAACTCCTGTATTAAACTAACCTATTCACAATAAAAAACAATGGACATTGCGTTACTCCAAGTAGTTAAAGCAAGTAAAAAAATTTGGTAGGAACAGGAAGGAAGAGCTTATCATGTGATTTTTTTAGTACAAAAACCTTAGCTAACGATTGAGAGATTCAAATCAACTATTATATGAAATGAAGTAGCACAACGACTTCACTTGTTAAACAAAACACTAACGCATTTGACCTTTTACTCGATAAAACCAACAATACGATGTAAACGTAACGATCCTTCACTTTACGTGTGCACTAAACTTATTGTTCCTCAGCATTCCGAATCAACTTTGGAACATCATTATTTTATTACAATCCCTGCCCAAATTGCCTTGACTCCTAAACGAGCCTAATTTCTACCAAATCATACCAGAGTTATGGCAGTTGAACAAAATATGAGGGCTCCACTTAAACCGGTCGTTTTAACATTCAGAGTAACACCGCAGTAAACAATTGCTTTCAAAGCCGACAGTTTTATTTGAGACACTTTATGACATTGCCCGATGCTTATTAAAGGACCAATTTAACCCATTATAGTGTTCATAAAAGCGTACATCATCCTGTTTTGTTTCCTTCCCTTTCTGGCGCATACTTTTTGTTTGTCTGTCTCTTTCGGTTTACGAGATTCCGATGAGAAGGGGAGGTGTATTTTCGAAATTGCTAGAGACTGATGATTGCCAATCGATACTGTCGGTTTTATTGTTATTGGTTAGTATTTGCAATTGCAATTCTTATTTAATAGGTACACTATTGCTTCGGTTTCATTATTAGCTGTATAAATAAACTCCACTGTAATTGTAACAATTAACCGAATGGAACTATTACACTATTATCTTAAAGCAATTTGTTGGGATCTAAACATTTCTTTTATTACTTTTCCTCGTGTTTCTACGCCTTTTAGTACCTATAAGGAATTATCGTATTAATATGCTATTTTCCATTAATAAAAATAATTTACTAATTCCGAATTTTCGTTTTCACAACAAATCTTAATTACAAACATCGACATCACCAAATTTAGTACACCCCTAAACGGAATGAGCGTTAACCAAGTTTGCCGTTTCACCTACAAATATTTGCCACAGCTTTATCTCAAGGTAGTAAGTCTCAAAATCCTTTGTTCGTCTGAAAAAACAAAATGGCGTCGTATAAGTGCTCGATGAGTGCTCCACGTGATTTTATTTGACTGTTTATTTGTGTGATTTGTATTCCCCTCAGTCGGAGAGTAGGAAATTAGAGCTTATGAGCCTCCATTGAATACGTCGATAAAATGAGTGAACGATCATTTTAATTGGATACTTTATTCGCTTCTTGGTATTTCGTGTTTGAACAGGCAAATATGGCTGGAATTTAAATAACTACTTGTTTTTAAAAACAACGTTAACCTATGAGGATTTGTATGTTCTGTTATGTTATTTATTATGTGTTCTGTTAAATTGTTATGTTATGTGATTGTGGACCCAATCCACAAGCGTAGTATTCATCTGGGATTACACGTAATCGACCCGGAGGAATTTAAAACTCTTAAAACCAGGAAGATACTATAGACACAAAATAGAAAGAGTATATTGTGCTATAGACTTCTAGGAGCCGCTGGGCTTAAAGAGTTACTATAATTAGGTAGGTGGCGAGTCGCAATAGATCTTTTAGGTCGCAGTGACTACAGCTTTATCTGATCTGCAGATCCCTTTCACTCAAATAATAATAATAATAATGTTATATTATGTTGTTACATTATTTTTATTGTAACTATGAGGTAAATAATCTAATACTTAGATGCTTATTTGATTTTCGATCTCTAGAGCACGAATAATCCAAAATCAATCATTTAGATGATAATTAATTAAGTATAATATACCTAAATTTTAATTTATAAACGACCACAAAATCATTATTAACTCATTAGCTCTAGCTAGAGTACCTTTCCTAACGACATCAGTTACAAAGAAGTTACTTAAATACTATATTTTTTTAATAATGCATCTTCCAAGTGACATAATGCAAAACGCAGAATTTGATGTAATTTATAGCCATTGAATACCAAAACACAATCATAAAACAACGCTTAGACATAATGACTGCCGTACTAATGATCCAGCAATAATCAAAGACAAAAGCTACAACATTTTTACCGCCATTTTTGACAGGGAGTCCTAAAATGACCCTCCAAAGTGATTGCTCATCTCTGCCGGGGCATAAACAATACCTCCGACGGATTTTAATAGCCCTTTAAATGTCAATGCTTGGCACGCCGAGATAAGTCACGGTCCGCCGGGCTTACATACTGTCACGCTTGTACAGACTTTTGACAGATGTTGGTTTTTATCACAAAGGACATAAGGTTGCTGAATTTACAAAATTTTCATGAAATGGTAGAGCAATAACAGACAAGTTGAAACGACTAAAATCACGGTTAAACAAAGAAACACCTAGATATTATTAAACCGACAGGCTGGATAGGTTAGATGTTTATCCTACAATAGTTAACCAGTGTATTTCATTACACAAGGCTACATTATACTTTGCGTAAGTTAACTTAATAGTCAGATAGACGTACGAATCAGCGCCACTGTTTTTTGGTGGATATTCCAAAGACTCGCACTAAGCGTTTTGCTTCAAATTTTAGCATCCGTACCGCTAGAGAGTGTAACTCTTTGCCTGAGTTTGTGTTTCCCGATAGGTACAATCTGGGGGCCTTCAAGTCGCGAGTGAAACGGTTTCTATCTTCTAAGCAAACGCGTTTCATCATAGATCACATCATCCCTTACCATCAGGCATAAGCGGGCAAGCGCTTGTCTATCTATCATAAAAAAATACTACAAAGACCTTAGAGATCGCTTAACAGACACAAAAAGCTACACTCCTATGAATTCAAAACTGAAACTGAAAAAACTAACTTGAATACAAAAGCAACAAGAAATGCAATCACTGATCGAAAGTCAACCTACCAAAAGCTACCTCGGCGTCAAACAAATATGTCGTTTGTTTGTTAACCAAAAAGCCATTAAACTATTTTCTCAGGCCCCATAATTAACAGTCACCTGAAGTAGCTAAGCAACAATAAATTAAACATAATCTCAATCTATTACAGAACAAACTTTACAATCTCCGCATCCGACCATAGAAACTATTAAAATAACAACGTCTCTTTTTACCAACGCGTGGCCTATATATGTGTCTCAACATCTCTTTAATCTTCTGAATAACAAATCAAGCTCATAAAACACTTAAAACAATAAAAGGATGTTAATCCTAACCACTAAAATAATAGGAACTATATCAAAAAGAATTTCCTCGCCACGAAAGCAGGGTGGCTCGTCCAAATTAAAACGTTGATGTGGATTTTTGGCGTAACAGTAGGTTTTGAGGCAGTAACTGGGCTGTATTTTATGGCAATTATGATGATAGTCTCGGGAACATTACTTTTCGGGAGTATTAGAAGTAGTAAGGATTAGTAAGATGATAAAGATAAATTATGGATTATATGTATTTCATCTTTCTTTTATGATTATGATCAGATAAAATTGAATGAATGTATTAATATTATCAACCTTTTTTAAGATTACTATTAATCAAAAAAACTGGCCAAGTGCGAGTCGAACTCACGCACGAAGGGTTCCGTACCAAAAAACGGCATAAAAATCACGTTGGTTGTATGGGAGCCCCCCTTAAATATTTATTTTATTCTGTTTTTAGTATTTGTTGTTGTAGCGGCAACAGAAGTACATCATCTGTGAAAATTTCAACTGTCTAGCTATCACGGTTCATGAGATACAGCCTGGTGACAGACAGACAGACAGACGGACAGCGGAGTCTTAGTAATAGGGTCCCGTTTTTACCCTTTGGGTACGGAACCCTAAAAATGGAAATGAGGTAAAACATTCAGTATGCCTTTTTAAAGTTATTAGTAACAGACTGCATGTGAAATTCAAGAAAAAACGAGGGATTATGTGTTTTTTCTTTTAACATATTAATTAACTCTCCATAAGTGTACTAACTTATTTTTTACACCATTTGAGATTAAAGAAAACCAAATCAAACAGCTCATTTATTTATTTGCAAATTGATAATGACTTAAATTACTAATTTGCATTATCATTTCATTCATGAAAATGCCAGGAAAACACAAACATTATAGTATTGTTTGTATGTATGGTCTAAGCAGGAAAATCAGTGTTTCTTTTTAATTCACTTCAAGTTACTGGTTGTTTGTAAAGTACTGTGTCTCCGACGTTCTTTTCAACCGGCTGTTTTTTTAAGTCCGTGAGAGATGATAATTTAAATTAATTACGTTTGGTTTAATAGGCCGAGGGCGGGTTGCTACCATTTAGGGGCTAAGGGAGTAAAAGAAGGACTTTTATTTTATTTCTTATTTTTGTAAACATTACTTCTTACTTACATCAATACTTCATTCTAAATTAAGCATGATATATTATGAGGAATTTGTTAACGAGACAAAAAAAAGCAGAAAATGTTAAATTGTGTGGTTTTTTCAGGAGATGTCCAGCGTTTTTTTATCGTTTTTACTCATTCTGAATCTATGCCATATGTCACTACACCTCCGATTTACTGCATTTTGCTTGTGTAACAGACAAATTCCAGTAAATTGGAGGGTAATAGACCGACAGAAGAACAAAACCAGCTCTATTAACAATCAATCTGTAAAAAAATACTACCTATGCTTCTCCAAAGCAGGATACAAAATCATCCAAAATTTATTTCACCTCGATTGAAACATTCTACATAATATCACAAGCATTTTCGCGATATGGCTATTTCTAATAATGGCTTCCCAAAAGAAATATGCCGAATGAGTAACACACCCGCTTGTTTTGCCGGCTAATGAGCGGCGCTTTTGATCCACAGGGCTGTCACCCGACGGTCGGTGAACCATCAATCAGACTGGTTTTTTTGTAGATTCGCCTACAACGATGCCTTTTTTATAACATCTTTATCATAGTACCGACTATTGAGCAGGTTCAATACCTACGAGTAAAAAATAGAAAAAAAAGTTTTTCTTTTGTTTTATACATGAAAATTACTCAATGTTTAAGTGACCTATAAAATAATACAACTTCAGTGTTGATTTTCTTTATCGGTAATAAGATCATCACGTCTTAAAATTACGTTGAATTAAAACAACTAAAAACTGACTGAGTTCATCACTGCCACCCCTTCTTTCGAGTAATCAGAATTTAATGGAATTCAAATCTCATCACGAACTAACCGAAACAACTTCACAATGAAAAAATGCTGTTAAAATCATTACCAATTCGTTAAACGCGCATACACGTAAAAAAACACATTATATAATTGTTTTTTTGTAAAAAGATCGTTGACAAAAATGAAATCACTGAATAAATACCTCGCTACCAACCTATTTAATTGCACATAAACTTATATGGAAAGCTCATTGAGTGTAACTTTTCCAATTCGACGTTATTTATTTTGTAGATAACGGTGCTGCTCATGCAAATTTTAATAAGACAATTATCTACAAACGTTTATTGTCCTGAAGAAATAAAAAATCATACTACAGTCACACTCTGAAAATATTCAAAGTATTTGATAACCTATTAAGGATTGATTGATGTATTTTGTTTTGAGTACACAACTAAACTTTACTTTGAGTTACAGCACAAACTTCATAACACTGAAATGAAGTAGGTACAGCAAAATGAACCAAATACTTACGTTAGTTCCCAGTAATAACCAACTGATATGATCAGAAACAAATTCCCAAGCTAAGAAATCGTATTACAAACTTCAACAATATGACTTAATAAAATATATGTGCATATCACATACCTTGGTCACTTACCAAGTTATTTCTGCAGTTTAGTTCAAAAGAACAAACAACTTACACCGTTAGAGCATTAGAAATAAGACACAATTTCGGACGCGATAATTTGTGCGACTCCACATAAAAGTTTGTCAAGTTACTACAAGCGATGCCAATTTTCTGTTACTTGGCAACCCTGAGCGGGGTTGTGCCCACTCGGTCATATTACGATTCGAATTCAATATTCCGCGAAACACGATACCAATTTAACCCTTACCGGTTTATGAATACGGTTTATTATGGTTCAACGATGTGTTATTATTTTGTAAAGTGGTTCGAGGCGTGTATCTATTTGTGTTGGTGGCATTATGGACTTCTATTATTGTTACGTTTGATGTAATGGTCCCTAGAAGGGCTTTAATGTGACTTGACAGAGAATAAACTGCTCGGTGTTTCTAGATTACATTTTTTTTAATAAAGTCTAATTAATGCTCAAATTACTGTGAATTCGTAAAATAGTAAATGTGTCATGATTTACATAATGCAATATTACTCGTCTGTCCGACATACAAGTTTAGTAATAGAAACACTTTGTCCATTTAATTAGTAAAGTGTTCGAAATTCCATTCCTTTTTATTATATGTATTATTTACCTCATAACTGTATTTATATTGATTAAAAAGTTAATGTAAGTACTTATTGATACGAAAAAAGCTCGGAAGGTTTAAAAAATTCAAGACACGGCTATCAATCTCAAATAAGATTACAATATGAAATGAATTGCAGGTGTTTCATAAATTAATGTCAATAATTATATTAGGGTTGTATTTTTTTTCGAAATCTTGCTTTTTTTAGACAACCGCGTTTTTCTGCAAATAATTTCGCATGGTATGAAATATTCACATGACTAAGATAAAATTATTATTGCATCTATAGTAAGTGCAATATGAACAAACATACTTATCTGATTTACTGTCCATAGTTTGTTCCCTGGTTAACCCTCAACTGCTAGTTAACCTTCATTATAACGGCTAGTTAACCAAGCTCAGTAAACCGACTAATTACTGTTTATCTCGTACAAGTTAACTAGACAATAACTGTTGGTAGTTTTCAACATTGGTAAGCAAATTTTATGGCGCTATAGTTAATCAGTATTTGTTGGTTTAAAAATTATAATATTTATCCTACTAATATTATAAATGTGAAAGTTTGTGGGTTTGGATGTTCTGATGTTTGTTCCTCAATCACGCAAAAACTACTGAACCGATTTGGTTAAAATTTGGCACACAGATAGAAGATGTAGCCTGGATTAAAACATAGGATACTTTCTATCCCGATATTCCCACGGGAACGGGAACCACGCGGGTGAAACCGCGGGCGGCCGCTAGTAGCTTATAATTATAAATAACGTAGATGTTAAGAGAATTATAAACTTTCGTATCAAATAACCCAATAATTTAGCTTTTATTATAACAAATGAAAGTCAAAATAAGTAACTGTTCAAGTAAAATGTCGCTTATATAAGCAAAGACTTGTTGTATTCAATATTGTATTAAGCGATACTTTATTCAGATTTTAGATGGACATCACACTGCTACGCATCAGGCGACGTCACGCAGATGTACAGTTCAGATGTAAAATAGCGTACACCGTTTAATAACCAAACTCGTCCACTTTATGATCACACAGACCCTCTCTAAAACATCAGAAAGCTCATCAGAAGCAATCAAAAAGACATTTGAACTATTCAAAACAATCGGGACCCACACAGAGATTGTGTGTGTCACATGCATAATCACCAGATGCACTAATGTGTGTGCACTCTGTGGACTAAACGCTAAACATAGCAATGATTCTGCGTAAAAACGATCTAAGTTGTCTTTGGCAAAGAGTAATTATCAGAAGCGACAATGTTCAGGGGGTTACTCCCAAGAAGCTTACACTGAGAAAAACGGGCTACTTAAAATTGGCAAATTTGTAATGCACTGGCAGCCAGATACGTATAATGTGCTTTTCACATGAAATAAATAAGAGCCATACTTATAATGAGCCGACACCATGTCCAGTAAGTATGCGGCATAATGCCCTGTAAAGACAATGTAAACGAGTTACTTGTAATGAGGCCGAATCCTTAATACGTAAGCCGCATCATGAAATTACTGTGCCCGCACTGTTAACGTTTACGTATGCGGTTTAATGATGCCGCATATGTATTAACGGAGCAGCATACGTAATTTACTTAACCCGCAACAGGAAATATATATGCGCTATACGTACGAAGTTATACAGCTGCATTATTTCAGTATCCAGGCTCTTTACAACAGTAACTGGTTGCCAAATCATTGTACTGACTCCGTCTCATTAAGTAATAGTCCGGGTTACGTACATAATGTACGAGCAGGGTCGGAGATATGCCGATACATTTTACGTACACGGGATAATTAATAATGTCTCCGCCTACATAAACATTTACGTATCCTGGCTCATTTTACGAACTCCGTTTACTTACTGGCAGTGTTCGGTACATAGAATCTTTATGACGTCAGCCGCATCATGAAATTACTGTGGCGCACTCTTTACAGTTACGTATGCGGCTTAATGATTCTGCACGGAGCAGCATACGTAATTTACTTTACCCGTAACATGAAATATGTATGCGCTATACGTACGAAGTTATACAGTCGCATTATTTCAGTATCCAGGCTCTTTATAACAGTAACTGGTTGCCAAATCATTGTACTGACTCTGTCTCATTAAGTAATGGTCCCGGTTACGTACATAATGTACAAGCAGGGTCGGAGATATGCCGATACATTTTACGTACACGGGATAATTAATAATGTTTCCGTCTACATCATCAGTTTTTACGTATCCTGGCTCATTTTACGTACTCCGTTTACTTACCGACTGTGTTTGGTACGTAGAATCTTTATAACGTCAGCCGCATCATTAAATTACTGTGGCGCATTCTTTACAGTTACGTATGCGGCTTAATGATTCTGCACGGAGCAGCATACGTAATTTACTTAACCCGTAACATGAAATATGTATGCGCTATACGTACGAATAGTTATACAGCTGCATTATTTCAGTATCCAGGCTCTTTATAACAGTAACTGGTTGCCAAATCATTGTACTGTCCCTGTCACATTAAGTAATGGTCCCGGTTACGTACATAATGTACGAGCAGGGTCGGAGGTATGCCGATACATTTTACGTACACGGGATAATTAATAATGTCTCCGTCTACATCATCAGTTTTTATGTATCCTGGCTCATTTTACGAACTCCGTTTACTTACCGACTGTGTTTGGTACGTAGAATCTTTATGACGTCAGCCGCATCATTAAATTACTGTAGCGCATTCTTTACAGTTACGTATGCGGCTAAATGATTCTGCACGGAGCAGCATACGTAATTTACTTAACCCGTAACATAAAATATGTATGCGCCATACGTACGAATAGTTATACAGCTGCATTATTTCAGTATCCAGGCTCTTTATAACAGTAACTGGTTGCCAAATCATTGTACTGTCCCTGTCACATTAAGTAATGGTCCCGGTTACGTACATAATGTACGAGCAGGGTCGGAGGTATACCGATACATTTTACGTACACGGGATAATTAATAATGTCTCCGTCTACATCATCAGTTTTTACGTATCCTGGCTCATTTTACGAACTCCGTTTACTTACCGACTGTGTTTGGTACGTAGAATCTTTATGACGTCAGCCGCATCATTAAATTACTGTGGCGCATTCTTTACAGTTACGTATTCGGCTTAATGATTCTGCACGGAGCAGTATACGTAATTTACTTAACCCGTAACATAAAATATGTATGCGCCATACGTACGAATAGTTATACAGCTGCAATATTTCAGTATCCAGGCTCTTTATAACAGTAACTGGTTGCCAAATCATTATACTGTCTCTGTCACATTAAGTAATGGTCCCGGTTACGTACATAATGCACGAGCAGGGTCGGAGATATGCCGATACATTTTACGTACACGGGATAATTAATAATGTCTCCGTCTACATCATCAGTTTTTACGTATCCTGGCTCATTTTACGAACTCCGTTTACTTACCGACTGTGTTTGGTACGTAGAATCTTTATGACGTCAGCCGCATCATTAAATTACTGTGGCGCATTCTTTACAGTTACGTATGCGGCTTAAAGGATCATTCCCACAGCTCCGGCGCGTCACCGGCGCGTCACCGGCCCGTCCGTCAACGTCAAAAATATGTGTGAACAAGCAGTTCAGATCACCGGCGCCGGCACGTCACCGGCGCGTCGCCGGCTCGTTTCAGTCAAGTCAACGTCGCTTCACCGGCAAGGCAAGCAGGGCTGCCACTTTTTTGTTTTAATAAAGTATAGGTTGCTATAATAGGTAGAAAAAAGTACATTGTGGTATGGAAATATAGAATTATTTATTTATTCCAACTTTAAAAACCTACTGTTTAAGTATTGTTTTTTGGAAATATTTTGGTAACTTTACTAGACTTAATTTACTTATTCCACTTAGTTCAAGTAAAGGTAAATATTATTTTCTCGAATTATAATAGAAATACAACAACGTATGCGAATGTCGGATTTTCGGGTAAACAAATGAATGCCGGAACACAAGTGAAGGCATGAAAACATTGTCTACAGAAATTGTTGTATTATTATTAAAATTCGAAAAATAGTACCTTTGCTTGAACTTAGTGGTAAAGGTGAATTAAGTCTAACAAAGTTACCAAAATACTACCAAAAACAATACTTAAACAGTAGGTTCTTAAAGTTGAAATAAATAAATAAATACTTTATTTCTACACCACAATGTACTTTTTTCTACCTATTATAACAACCAATAATTTATTATAATAAATAAGTGGCAACCCTGTTTGCCATGCCGGGGACGCGCCGGTGACGTGACGGCCGGCGACGCGCCGGTGACGTGACGGCCGGTGACGCGCCGGTGACGTGACGGCCGGCACGTCACCGGCGCGGCGCGTTGCCGGCGAGGCACCGGCAAGACAAACAGGGCTGCTACTTTTTGTTTTAATAAATTATTGATTACTATAATCGGTACAGAAAAAGTATAATTTATTTATTTCAGCCTTGAAAAACATTTTTTATAACTTTTGTTCATATTTCGGTAACTTTGTGAGACCTTATTCATCAGTTCCACTAAATATTGGTAAGGGTACAATTTTTCGAATTTTAATAAAAATACAACGTGTGTGGATTTCGGGTAAACAAATGAATCTCAGAAAAACAAGTGAAGGTCAACAATTTCTTTTTGCGAAATTGTTGTTTTAAGTTGTCATTTGTCAATCTTAAAACAGCAATATATCTCGAAAAATACTCATCCTAAAGTGGTGGTGTAAATTTAGCCTATAAAATTTACCAAAATATTAAGAAAAGTGTAAATAAAATGTTTTTAAAGTTGAAATAAATAAATAATACTTTATTTCCAAACCACAATGTACTTTTTTTTCTACCTATTATAACAACCAATACTTTATTGAATCAAATAAGTGGCAACCCTGTTTACCTTGCCGGCGACGCGCCGGTGACGTAACGGCCGGCGACGCGCCGGTGACGTGACGGCCGGCGCGTCACCGGCACGGCGCGTCACCGGCGACTCAACGGCAAGGCAAACAGGGTTGCTACTTTTTGTTTTTATAAATTATTAATTGCTATAATCGGTATAGATAAATACACTGTGGTATGGAAATAGAGTATTATTTATTTATCTCAACTTTGAAAAACATTTACTTTTATTACTTTTGGTAATATTTTGGTAAATTTATTAGACTTAATTTACACCACCAGTCTAGGATGAGTATTTTTCGAGATATTGCTATTTTAAGATACCATACAATTCCTATCTCAAATAGAAATTGTTGACCTTCAATTAATTTTACGTCATTCATTTGTTTACCCAAAATCCACACACATTGTTGTATTTTCATTTAAATTCGAAAAATGTTACCCTTACTAGAACCGCTGTTCGTCTAGCTAGGCAGTTGACGCAACGACTAAAGGTGTAAGGGTTGGCACTCTGTGATTTGCCTTTTTGAATATCAAAAATTAATAAGAAAAATAAGATTGGTACTTCAAAATTCAAGTTATATTCTTTGAAAAAAAAATTGACATTTTTTTCTAAAAGGTAAGAATATTTTTTTTAAATTTGTCTCTTTTTCTTCTTTTTATGCTCTTCAAATAAAGAATAGAAAAACATGTGACTTAGTTTTTGCTCCTTTTCTTTTTGTTTATGGGCCGATTTCGATGAAGCTCGCTTTTTGATATAACTTTGACACGAAAATAACAACGCAATGTTGAATACATTAAAAAATTCAAAATGGCGGCAAACTTTTTTGCTTGTGGGCTGATTTCGATGAAACTCGGTTTTTGCTACTATTTTGACAAGAAAACAGCAACGCACTCTTAAAAATGTAAAAAATTCAAGATGGCGGCTAACTTTTTTGCTTACGGGTCGATTTCGATGAAACTCGGTTTTTGGTACTATTTTGACAAGAAAACAGCAACGCAGTGTTAAAAATGTAAAAAATTAAAATGGCGGCCAAATTTTTTGTTTGCGGGCCGATTTCGATGAATCTCGGTTTTTGGTACTATTTTGCCAAGAAAACAGCAACGCAATGTTAAAAATACAAAAATATCTAAGATGGCGGCCAACTTTTTTGTTTGCAGGGCGATTTCGATGAAACACGGTTTTTGACACTATTTTGACAAGAAAACAGCAACGCAAAGTTACAAATGTAAAAATTCAAGATGGCGGCCAACTTTGGCTTGTGGGCTGATTTCGATGAAACTTTATTTTTGGTACTATTTTGACAAGAAAACAGCAACGCTATATTAAAAACATAAAATATGCAAGATGGCGGCCAACTTTTTGCTTGTGGGCCGATTTTTATGAAACTCGGTTTTTTGGCCCGTTTTGGCCAGAAAACGGCATCACCGAGTTTCATCGAAATCAGCTCACAAGCAAAAAAGTTGGCCGCTATCTTGAATTTTCACATTTTTAACTTTGCATTGCTGTTTTCTGATCAAAATAGTGTCAAAAACCGAGTTTCATTAAATCGCCCCGCGAGCAAAAAAGTTTGCCGCCATCTTAGATATTTTTATATTTTTAACATTGCGTTGCTGTCGTCTTGTCAAAATAGTACAAAAAACCGAGTTTTATCGAAATAGGCCCATCAACAAAGGAGTTGGCCACCATCTTGAATTTATTCCATTTTTAACTTTGCGTAGCTGTTCTCTTGTCAAAATACTAGCAAACACCGAGTTTCATTGAAATCAGCCCACAAGCAAAAAAGTTGGCTGCCATCTTGAACTTTGACATTTTTAACATTGCATTGCCGTTTTCTTGTAAAAAAAGTACAAATACCGAGTTTCATCGAAATCGGCCCACAAATAAAGGAGTTGGCCACTATCTTGAATTTTAACCTTTTTAACTTTGCGTAGCTGTTCTCATGTCAAAATAATACCAAAAACCAAGTTTCATCAAAATCGGCCCACAAGCAAAAAAGTTGGCCGCCATCTTGAATTTTTTTACATTTTTAACATTGCGTTGCTGTTTTCTTGTCAAAATAGTACTAAAAACCGAATTTCATCGAAATCGGCCCACAAACAAAAAAGTTGGCCGCCATCTTGATTTTTTTAGATTTTTAACACTGCGTTGTTGTTTTCTAGTCAAAATAGTACCCAAAACCAAGTTTCATTGAAATCGGCCCACAAACAATAAAGTAGGCCGCCATCTAGAAATATTTACATTTTTAACAGTGCATTGCCGTTTTCTTGTCAGAATAGTACCAAAAACAGAGTTTCATCGAAATTGGCCCGCAAACAGAGAAGTTGGCTGCCATCTTTATTTTTTTACTTTTTAATATTGCGTTTCTGTTTTCTTGTCAAAATAGGACCAAAAACCGAGTTTCATCGAAATCGGCCTGCAAACAAAAAAGTTGGCCGCCATCTTGAATTTTTTACTTTTTTTACATTGCGTCGCTGTTCTCATGTCAAAATAGTACCAAAAACCAAATTTCATCTAAATCGGCCCACAAGCAAAAAAGTTGGCCGCCATCTTGAATTTTTTTACATTTTTAACATTGCGTTGTTATTGCCTTGTTAAAATAACACCATATACCAAGTTTCATCGAAATCGACCAAAAAACAAAAAAGTTGGCCGCCATCTTGGATTTTTTTATATTTTTAACATTGCGTTGTTATTGCCTTGTTAAAATAACACCATAAACTAAGTTTCATCTAAATCGTCCGAAAAACAAAAAAGTTGGCCGCCATCTTGGATTTTTTATATTTTTTACGTAGCTTTTTTGCGTAGCTGTTTTATTGTCACAATTTTGTTAAAAACCGAGTTTCATCGAAATCGGCCTACAAACAAAAAAGTTGACTGCCATTATTGATTTTTCAATATTTTCAACATTGCGTTGCTATTTTCTCGTTAAATTAGTTCCAAAAACCGTGTTTTATGGTAATCGGCCCACAAACAAAAAAGTTGCCCGCCACCTTCGATTTTTTTTTATCATTGCATGTTGTTTTCTTGCCAAAATAGTTCCAAAAACCGAGTTTCATTTTAATCGGCCCTTAGGCGACGGCTACACGTCGTGGTAAATATCGTGATCCAACGTCATAGAGCAAATTTTAACCATGGAAAGTAAAATATTGAATATTCCATACAAATTACTTTCAATGGTTAAAATTTACTTTATGGCGTTGGATCACGGTAAATACCACGCGTCTAGCCGGCGCCATAAACAAATTGGCCGCCATCTTAGATTATATGTTCTTAGCATAAACTTAATATAGCGAAAAATTTTCTAAGTCTATGGTTCTTAGTAGGTAAGGTAACTCGACGTATAGATATCCCGAAACATTTTTAATAGTCGCATTAGTTAAAAGATACCCTGGAACCGGAAAAAAAACAGCCACTATGCGTATCGGAATAACCGCATGCATTATACTGCAGCCCTATTACGTAAATAAGTAAGCGGGCTCATTATAATGAACCGCGCTATTTATAAATAGCGCGGTTACTTACGTCGTCGTACTGCGCATTTAACGTATTTGGGGTTGCCATCACATTAAATTATGTTGTTTGGTGGTCATTAGCTACTTTATAAGTTTATTTAGCGTATTTTTGTTTGCTCTGTTTTTACAACCAAGTGGGCAACCACTTTAGTTGACTAAAAATATAAGCGAAACTAAATAATTCTGTTAGATGCAAATTGCTACCATCTGGCTACTTTCTAACGTTACAATTTTGTATTTTAGTTAGTTAGTATTGGAATGTAAGAATCGAACGAAGATACAGGGGCCGGGCGAAGTGCGAACCCTCGCAGAAAAATTCTCCAGGAACAAATTTTCAAAATTTTTTGGCAACTGTACCTACTTTTTTGTTCAGTCATCTTTTATATTCAGTTAAATGGTTTTCTGTCCCGCACTTGACTTAATCTTTGAAATTTTTCCTTGGATAAGTAATTTGGGAATTTTTCCTTTGCAGTACATTTTTGTCGTCATATAAGAGCGCGTTTATTCTTTGTTTTTATTTTACTTGACGCATCCATCCGGAAAGCGTGGCGTGTCTAGTTTTGCCTTCGAATAGAATTTAAAAATTATGTACAATACTAAGTTTTATTGTAATGATGAATGAATAAAACCGGTTTTATATATATATTTTTGAGGTGCTTCGGTATTTCGAAAAATTTTATCTGGTCACACTGACCCCCGCGCAACGCAACGCAAGCACAAGCAGGCAGAGAGAGTGCGAGTGAGTGACATGACGCAGCGGCGGCGCGTGCCCGGTGCCTATTACGTTACGAAGTTATGGAAGAAATTAAGGATATTGAGGAAGATATTAAGTGAAATACAAAGATATTAAAAGTGAAATACTTCCATTTCTTGAAGGTAAGCCAATTGCTCGTCAGTAAAGTTCAAAACGTTTATTGCACTTTTCATGTTGTAGGTACAAAAGTTAAATACTAGTTTTCTTAAATTAGTAAGGCTAGTTTTATAGAAAACTTGTAGAATGCTTGTCAAGCCAAAGATTTAAATCGTTAGATAAGCCCTTACCATAGTAACAGCTCACCGAAATGTGTCAACATTCAAATGAGTGAATTTTCACATACAAACGTGTTTGACGTAATTATTGTTGGTTTTATTGAAAAATCTGAATAATACTAATTACAAATAAGTCCATTGCTTGTTGGATAAAGTTGTAAACCTGAACGGACAGCATTTTTTCTTAAACCAGGGGGTTAAATCTGCTAATTTTATCGTAAAATCGTGTTTCAATGTTGTTCGAATGGTAATGCTTTTTGACACAGTTCTTGTTTCTTAAACCCAAAAACACCATGTGTTTCGGTTTTGGGTATAAGAAACAAGAACTGTGTCAAAAAGCATTACCATTCAAACAACATTGAACCACGATTTCGACGTTAACATAATGCATTAGCAGAATTGACCCCCATCTTTTTTATTGCCGATCTTTTAAATTCCATTTTCGCAATTCCAAAAACATTCATAAACATGCTCTAACTGTCGATGAGCTCTAAAGTTTGTTTCTTAGACTACTCCATTATTTAATACCTACCTAATTAAAGTATAAAACATGAGATTATGAACATATAGACAACTATAAGTTTTAAACATGTAGGCAATTACAAGTAGGTAGGTACATGACAAGTTTTGTATACAACATTATTTTATTTGTATTTTTCAGTCAACCATATAACCACAATCCTACTCAAAACGCTTTAAGTACGGGACACTAATGTCGGTGATAATGCAAAAATCTCTACAGATTGTTACTGCAGCTAATAACAATGTAAGTTACTCATATGACATTACTCAGTTTGATAACAAAACGTATTAAAAAAATTGTCGAATTGTAGCGACCATTTTATATGTTTCTGTTCAATAGAGATTTTAATTTGACGCCTGATGGGCAATTTTTATTTTATTTGAAAACCAACAGCGTTACCATTTATTTTTACTACAAATTCCAACCATTAAAGCAAGGCCAATTACAGATTTTCCATAAAATTACCTTACTTAGTAAATTCCAAACAAGAAATTAATACAATAATGCAATGATAAGACAACAGTCGCAAAGTTATTAGTCAATACTCTATACTTAATTAACTTAAAAAAAAGAAAATCACTTGTTATACTTATACTAGGTATAACATTCACTTCATTTCTAATTCAGATTCATCTTAAAATTTCAATAGATTCCTATTAGATTAAACAAATAAACACATTTTTATTTATTATTTTAAGTATTTATTAAAAAAATGTCAAGATGGGCAATAATTAAAAAAATTGTCAGTCACTGATAGTAAAAAGCTTACAATATTGTAGAATTGTAATGTAATACAATTCTGACAGGCGGCCTCATCCCTTTCAATCTCTGCAAAGTGGTAAGCAAATAATAATTACTAGTCAAATTCGAGTCGGGCTCGCACCACGAGGTACCGGTTATGTATATGTTGATACAAACATTCTTTATTCAACAAACAATTCTATCTGATAAAACTAGAAATTGACAATTTTCAGATTTTCCTTTACATTTGCTGACGACCTTGCTTCTTGCTATTTTTAGGGTTCCGTAGCCTAATGGCAAAAAACGGAACCCTTATAGTTTCGTCATGTCTGTCTGTCTGTCTGTCCGTATGTCACAGCCACTTTATTCCGAAACTATTAGGATTACACAAGTGAAACTTTGTAGGTAGATGTATTCTGTAAACCGCTTTAAGGTTTTCACATAAAAATAAAAAATAAAAAAAGTTTAAGGGTGGGCTCCTCATACATGAAACTGTAACTGAAAATTTTTTTTTCATCAAACCTATACGTGCGGGGTATCTATACAACGTGTTAATGAAAAAGCGCAAAACCTCTTAGGTGGTGATTGTGCTCATGAATATGAACAACTTTTACTATGGAGCCAACCTTGAAATCGCGAAAAAAAAAACAGCTGTTTCATACATTCTGGTCGAGTAGGTACTGACACCTTGTATGAAAAAGCTGATTTTTTTTTCGCGATTTCAAGGTTGGCTCCATAGTAAAAGTTGTTCATATTCATGAGCACAATCACCACCTAAGAGGTTTTGCGCTTTTTCATTAACACGTTGTAGATAGGTCTTTAAAAATGACATTGAGTTTACTAAGACTATTTTTTCTCAAAGTTAACCGTTTGAAAGATATACACTGCCAAAGTGGTAAAATGATTGTCGCCCCCCCCCCCCCCCCTTTAACTTTTAAAATAACAGAGTGAAAAATCTAAAAAAAATATATGCTGTAGATCGTAATAAATACTTTCAACGAAAATTGGTTGGAACGAGATATAGTGATAATTTTTAGAGATATATCACATTTTCCAAAACCGCAAATATAACATTGTCATTCATACAAACACTATTAAAAACAAAGTTATTTTTGCATACGGAAAATTATAGTGGTATTCAATATGGTATTGTATACGGTAACTACGGAACCCTACTGCGCGTGGCCCGACACGCACTTGGCCGGTTTTTTTTATAAGTGGCTATATATCTTTAGAATGCATTCACTTCGAGGTTTGAATTTTACACCCCAAAAGAGACTGCAACCCCTACATTCTTTGATATTCTCCATACTACTTATATTACCTGTCAATTTAGTATCCAAGGGTGTGTTTCATAAAAAAATATTAGTTCAATATTATGACCAGTAATAAAAGTTAGTTAGCCCCAGGTTAGAAAAACAGACTGTAATAAATATTTATTTGTTCGTTGTGCGTCACTTCTGCCGTAGCGGGTGGCCCGCACCAGTGGGTGAGTGTGCCAGTAGCGTGCTGTACTACAGCCCAGTGTGTGTCTAGCTAGCCCCGTCCAGCCCCATGCCGCCGCACACGCGCTCGTACTACGCACACCCCGAGCAGTTCCTGCCGCAGCGGGTGGCCCGCGCCCGGCCGCCGCACCAGTGGGTGAGTGTGCCAGTAGCGTGCTGTACTACAGCGCAGTGTCTAGCTAGCCCCGTCCAGCCCCATGCCGCCGCACACGTGCGCGAACTACGCGCACCCCGAGCAGTTCCTGCCGCAGCGGGTGGCCCACGCCCGGCCGCCGCACCAGTGGGTGAGTGTGCCAGTAGCGTGCTGTACTACAGCGTAGTGTCTCGCGAGCCCCGCCCAGCCCCATGCCGCCGCACACGCGCGCGTACTACGCGCACCTCGAGCAGTTCCTGCCGCAGCGGGTGGCCCGCGCCCGGCCGCCGCACCAGTGGGTGAGTGTGCCAGTAGCGTGCTGTACTACAGCCCAGTGTCTAGCTAGCCCCGTCCAGCCCCATGCCGCCGCACACGCGCGCGTACTACGCGCACCCCGAGCAGTTCCTGCCGCAGCGGGTGGCCCACGCCCGGCCGCCGCACCAGTGGGTGAGTGTGCCAGTAGCGTGCTGTACTACAGCGTAGTGTCTCGCGAGCCCCGCCCAGCCCCATGCCGCCGCACACGCGCGCGTACTACGCGCTCCTCGAGCAGTTCCTGCCGCAGCGGGTGGCCCGCGCCCGGCCGCCGCACCAGTGGGTGAGTGTGCCAGTAGCGTGCTGTACTACAGCCCAGTGTCTAGCAAGCCCCGCCCAGCCCCATGCCGCCGCACACGCGCGCGTACTACGCGCACCCCGAGCAGTTTCTGCCGCAGCGGGTGGCCCGCGCCCGGCTGCAGCACCAGTGGGTGAGTGTGCCAGTAGCGTGCTGTACTACAGCCCAGTGTCTAGCGAACCCCGCCCAGCCCCATGCCGCCGCACACGCGCGCGTACTACGCGCACCCCGAGCAGTTCCTGCCGCAGCGATTACTCTACGGCTCCACCTGCGTCTTAACGCATAGCTTAAAGCGTTAATCTAGACGTGACGCAGATGTAGCCAAGACTTAACTTTCTCTTCTCTTTTCTTCTAACGTCTTTAATTTACAAACGTCATTACAAATGTCATTAAATGTTAAGTGATAATTCACTAGAAATTAACATTAGCGGCGTTAAAACCTAATGTAGCCAATACGCATTTTTATCGCTTTAATTAAAGCGTAGTTGGACATTATAAAAACTGTCTAAGGCATGTTCATACAAAAGTCTTGTTTTTAGTGTTCCTACTTTTATATGCTGTTTGTTTTCCTTGAATATAAAATAAAATAAAATTATCACTAACGTGAACGATAACGCAGGTGGAGCAGTAGCATTAGTGTTATCAAAAAGTTTATGAAACTGAAAAATGACAACTAATAAAATTATTTTATGAGTCTAATAAAATTAGCTAATAAAATCAGTAACTTTTATGAAACACGCCCCAGGTTAGAAAAACAGACTGTAATAAATATTATTATTAGTTAAAAAATACATTTACAGTTCATTGTGCGTCACTTTGATGTTTGACAGCTCGACTGATGTCATCTCACTTTGCCCTTGATGCCCTTCCTTTTGTTAACATATCCCACCATACACATATAAATTACAGGTATTGACTATGAAAAATCAAGCACATTACTGTGGCTAAAAAACAATGTCGATCCATGGAAATCTGTTGAGGAAAATTGACACTGCAGATCACCGCCTAAACCGCATCCAATGTGGAAAAGGTGATATAGCGGATTACTTCAAAGATTTACCAGCCTTAAAACAATCACAAGGCTATACCTTGGTAAGCATATATACTGCAGCTTTATTTTTTTACTTAGTCTTTGTGGTCTTTCTATAAAAACGTACGCAATGACATAGAAATGACAAAAGTTTGTTTATTTCTTTTAAGACAAATATCAGAATTTTGATTGCCATGTAAAATTCATAATGTTAGTTTCCGTTTCTGCCACGATTCTTCTCTTTTCGCACAGACTCTACACTCTTGTAATACCAAAAGTAACACTCGCGCGCTGCCGACATTGCAGAACTAGCTATTGTGCACGCACTAAAAGAGACAAGCTATTTTAGTGCTCGCTTAACAACCCAATAAGCTCTGTGGTTGCGATCCGGACCTTTCTCTCCAGTGGAAATAACTAAGCGTACATTTATTGTATTTATTCTTTTTTTCAGCTAATGAATGATTTCAGTCGTCTGTATCCGGGAAAGGAAAACAAATTATTTTGCCCTATCACCATCAAATATGAAGAAATTATAAAATATGCTTCATTAAAATTACGAAAAATTAGAGACGAAGACACGAGAACAAAAATAGCAAATATAATTGCACTGATTGACGGTAAGAAGTTTTTCTCAAATATTCGTTCTTACTATAAAACCATCATAAAATTAAGTCTAAAAAATTAACCGAAACTTTTTTCTTGGATACAGAAGATGAACCAGAGACACATCTAGCAAGGTTGCTTTGATATTGCTGGCCTATGTCATCAACATTCCACCTGCACCGAATATAAAAGGAAAGCCAGCGTGGAAGCTACCTAGAGCAGAGGTATGCGACTGCTATATATCCAAAAGTTTGTTTATTTCTTATAAGACAAGTGTCTGAACTTCGATTGCCATGTAAAATTCATAATGTTAGTTCGTTGTGCGTCACTTTGACGTTTGACAGCTCGACTGCTGTCATCTCATTCTGCCCTTGATGCGCTTCCTCTTGTTAACTCATCCCACCATAAACATTTATATGTGGTTTACGTGTGTATTACAGGGATTGTCTATGAAGAAACATTACTCTGGCTGAAAAATGAAAAATCATGGAAATCTGGAAACCATGGAAATCTGTTGAAGAAAAGTAGGCGGAAACTGCCTAAACCGCATCCAGTGTGGAAAAAGTGATATAGTGGATTACTTCAAGGATTTCCCAGCCTTGAAACAATCACAAGGCAATACCTTGGTAAGCATATACCGCAGTCCGCAGCTTTATTTTTTACATAATCTTTGTGGTTTTTCTATAAAAACGTACGCAATGACATATAAATGACAAAAGTTACTTATTCTTTTTTCAGCTAATGAACGATTTCAGTCGTTTGTATCTAGGAATGGAAAACAAATTATGTTCCTCTTATGCTTCATCAAAATTGCGAAAAAATAGAGACACGAGAACAAAAATAGCAAATATAATTGCACTGTTTGACGGTAAGAATATTTTCTCAAATATTAGTTCTTATTATTAAACCTTCATAAAAATAAGTTTTAAAAAATTAACCGAAACTTTTTTTCTTTGAATACAGAAGATAAACCGAGACATCCTGCAATATTGCTTTGAAGTTGCTGGCTTATGTCATCAACATTTCACTTTCACGGAATGCGACGGCTATATATCGCAAGCTGCTTTTGAATCCGACGTATCCAACAAGATCATTCAAAGAAAGCATAATGTTTCACGGGTACGCCAATTTGACGACCATGTTATTCTAGAATAGTATGATTAATTAAGCTTGTTGTGGTTTTTTTGTAACTAAGTATGTCTCAATTTTTGCGATTGAAAATAAATAATATGAATCTTTTATGTCTATTTCCTTTTAAACATGTTAAGCTATAAAACTTGTACAGGGTTTGAGAACGGAATTTCTTCTGTTAATAACCTTGTAAAAGTTAAAAAATAAAAAATGTTGTATCATGGCTGTGTACACTAAATGTATATGTATCGTGAAGTATGATTTTATCTAAATTACCAATTATTATATGCTTTTCACTTACAGGTCTGGACTTTGGTGCTATATCGGTGCAGCTGTTAAGTTTGCTATAAAATTATTTTGCATAATAATAATAATAATAATAGCCGCTCTAATATCGTACAAGTTCAACAAAAGTAGATAAAGCTTGACCAGAGTTTAAAAAAACCCTGCAATAAGGACGCGACCTTTGTGATTTATTTATACGTAACTATTGCCAGTAAAAGAAATTAAATGTGAAAAATGCCGCATGCGGGTTTTTAAAACATCTGGTCAGCTTTAAAATGATACATCATTCTTTATCGTACCCGCACCAATATTTATAAGTAGATATCTATGTAATCAGTGCAGGTTATACTACAAAGAAGCATAATGTTGTATAAAACTTATTAACTGTTATAGTAGAGGTATGAACGGGAAGTCGAAGCGTGGGCAGACCGCCATTCCTAAGATGTCAGGGCCTACCTCAACCAGATACGCCGCAACAAGGACGACATAGAAAAACCATGGGAGAAGCATATCTCCAGCAGTGGACAAATATATATGCTGAGAAGACAAATAGAAGGTATGATACTAGTGTGGGACAATAAGGCACCATACCATTCACCATACGTATGTACATAGATGGACGGCTATTAGACATACTTGATTTTTAGGGTTCCGTGCCTCAAAAAAAGGAAAAACGGAAACTTAAAAATCAAGTGTGTCTAATTAGACTCACGCCCGAGTACATGCGATACTGCTGCGGGTATAAGGCATGATGCACTATTGCACTACGTGCTACGTATTGCACACTATGCCTTACGATAATTGCACCTGTATTTTCCTTATGTTGGCATGGTACAGTCAGTGTCATTTATATACATATATACAGCCATTGAGTCAAAATATGTAAACACCAACCTTATTATCAGTGACATAGAGGTGTGTAGATATTTTTGAGCTCTTGTTAACGTATATATATATTTATGACGCTGGCCGTACATACATAGGTGTTCAGATAATAATTTTGAATATTAACCAATCAAAGTCAATTAAATTTTGTAGACATGGTCTAGAAAGTAATACCTAGGTCTGTGGTTTAATACAGTTTCGTAAAAATGTATAGTTTAAATATTACAGGGGGTTTTCATATTTTCATTAAAAACTCCCTGCAATATTTAAACTATACATTTTTACGAAAATGTAATAAACTATAGACCTAGATATTAGTTTCTCGATCGTGTCTACAAAATTTCATTGACTTTGGTTAATATTCATACTAATTATCTGAACACCTTTGTATGTACCATGCCAGCATAAGGAAAATACAGGTGCGAGTATCGTAAGGCATGGTGTGCCATACGAAACACGTATGGTGCACCATGTCTTACTATACCCGCAGCAGTATCGTACGTACGCTGGCGTGTTACATAAGTATGGTTCACCGTGCTTTACTGTTCCCGCACCAGTATCGTACGTATGCTGCCGTAGTATATACGCACGGTTCATCATGCCTTACTGTACCGGCAACGGTACCTTACCTCTACTACGACAGTTAATACGTCGGGCACATCATGCTTTACTGTGCCTGCCACAGTATCCTACCTATGCCGCCATGGTGCACACGTATGGCGCACCATGATTGACTGTGTCCGCCATAGTATCGTAAGTATGCCGCCGTGGTGCAAACGTATGGCTCACCATGCTTGACTGTGCCCGCTACAGTATCATACGTATGCCACCATGGTGCACACGTATGGTGCACCATGATTTACTGTGCCCGCCACAGTATCGTACGTATGCCACCGCGGTGCACACGTATGACTCACCATTATTTACTGTGCCCGCTACAGTATCGTACGGTTGTCGCCGTGGTACACACGTACGGCTCACCGTGCTTTACTGTGTCTGCCACAGTATCGTACGTATGCCGCCGCGGTGCACACGTATGGCTCACCCTTATTTACTATGCCCGCTACAGTATCATACGTATGCCGTCGCGGTACACACGTACGGCTCACCGGGCTTTACTGTGTCTGCCACAGTATCGTACGTATGCCGCCGCGGTGCACACGTATGGCTCACCATTATTTACTGTGCCGGCTACAGTATCGTACATATGCCGTCGCGGTACACACGTACGGCTCACCGTGCTTTACTGTGTCTGCCACAGTATCGTACGTATGCCACCGCGGTGCACACGTATGGCTCACCATTATTTACTGTGCCCGCTACAGTATCATACGTATGCCGTCGCGGTACACACGTACGGCTCACCGTGCTTTACTGTGTCTGCCACAGTATCGTACGTATGCCACCGCGGTGTACACGTATGGCTCGCCATTATTTACTGTGCCGGCTACAGTATCGTACATATGCCGTCGCGGTACACACGTACGGCTCACCGTGCTTTACTGTGTCTGCCACAGTATCGTACGTATGCCACCGCGGTGCACACGTATGACTCACCATTATTTACTGTGCCCGCTACAGTATCATACGTGTGCCGTCGCGGTACACACGTACGGCTCACCGTGCTTTACTGTGTCTGCCACAGTATCGTACGTATGCCGCCGCGGTGCACACGTATGGCTCACCATTATTTACTGTGCCCGCTACAGTATCGCTCATATGCCGTCGCGGTACACACGTACGGCTCACCGTGCTTTACTGTGTCTGCCACAGTATCGTACGTATGCCGCCGCGGTGCACACGTATGGCTCACCATTATTTACTGTGCCCGCTACAGTATCGTACGTATGTCGCCGTGGTACACACGTACGGCTCATCGTGCTTTACTGAGCCCGCTACAGTATCGTACGTATGCCGCCGCGGTGCACACGTATGGCTCACCATTATTTACTGTGCCCGCTACAGTATCGAACGTATGCCGCCGTGGTACACACGTACGGCTCACCGTGCTTTACTGTGTCTGCCACAGTATTGTACGTATGCCGCCGCGGTGCACACGTATAGCTCACCATTATTTACTGTGCCCGCTACAGTAACGTACGTAAGCCGCAGTCGTAGTTTCAGGAGTATTCAGTGCGACTTGCGCACTACGTATGTACGTAGCCGGATGTCGGGCTACGTACGTACGTACAAAAATCGACCACTCGTAAATTACGTAACCCGCTCCATGATGATCGTCAGTATGCCGACTACGTATGACTGACTACTTACGCGTAATGTAGCGGGTTACACACGTCATTGTGGTCGATTTTTATCCTTATTTTACGTAGTGCGGCAGAGGAAATTTTTCTCAGTGTATACCCACAATGGAGATTGCACGCCTAGTATCATAGTGAAGATTGAAAAAGACTATTTCACTATGACACTGGCCGTGCAATCTCCATTGGAGGGAGGTATAAGCTTCTTGGTTACTCCCGATGCAATCGAGAATATCGAGATCGAGTTGGAATCGAGTAAACGTCAAAACGGTTCTACGGAAACTATGAAAACCGTTGTCAATGTACCAAAATAATAGATTTTTGATGGTTATTCGATCCTGATGTGAACTTGATCCCGTCAATTCCCGTCGAGAATAAGGGGACTGGATAAAATAATTTGATGACATTTAAATTACACTTTCACTAATAAAACTCTAATTTTAAAAAGTGGACAACGAATGTTCTTTGTTCTAAGTTGAAGGTATAGTGCTGAAGAAGGCCCAAATCTTAACTGGCTGCTAAAAACTAAACTTAACATCCAACGAAAGAGATATTAGACTCGTACTACTTACAAAGTTCCGACATCGTATTAGGAGCTTCTGATTGATTTGCAAAAATTTATTTATTTAAGTACTTTTAATAATGTAAATTTTAAATTCATACGCATATTTAAATTATTAAATTAATATTTATTGACTGTAAAGCTTATTACATTTTGAATATCTCCTGCATTCTAAACTAGGTATTAAACCTGTACCTATGTCAGGATGCACTCGCTCCTCATAAAGTGACCTATTTACACTGTAACCAGTGCAGACATAATAACAGTACTTAAAATAGAAAAACCTAAATAAATTATAACCTAATAAAATCTACGTTCGCACTTCCTATTCGAGCGTTTTCTAGAAGACGCAGGGAACGAAAAAAGATAGAAGTGTCGCATCTGTACACTCTCAAGTTTTAATCTGTGCCATGCGCAGGAGTGGCACCGTCCAGCCGCGGGGGAGTACAAAAAGCTCGCAGCGCACTTAACGGATGACATATGGTGAGAATGACTTAATACAGGATGCTTCTGTTTTCATTGACAACATCCGAAATATTTGTGCGAGTTTCCTTAAACGGGATTACGCCGTGATTTGTGTGAACAATAATAATGTTTCAGAAAGTAATATTCTTATAAAACAAATACTTTAAAAATAGCTACTTTGAGACGAGAAAGGTGAAACGTTTGATTAGTGTGTTTGGATGACTCGTTACGTCATACAAAAAAGTGATACTTTTATTCAGTTCATTTAAGTCTTATTTTAAATCATTAATGTTTTTGAGATAGTGTACTCTTACTTAAATGTAAGAGTAAGAAACTGAATATAAAAATACATTAAAAGTAACTTCATTGTGTCAAAGCTCAATTATTGAGAGTAGCACCTAGAGAAATGTTCCAATTATTTCTAAAAATCAAGAGCAAAGAAACGCAACGTCAGCTTAAAATAAGCGTCATTAAAATCGGCCATTAATTAATCAAAACGTTACGCCGGACACATTGCCAAATTAGTACAATTGTAAGGGGTTTACTGGCAACCCTCTCAAATCAGCTTAAAATCGAAGCAATTATCAGGCGAAACCCCGCAATTCGGAATCACCATGTATAACCGAATCCCAACAGACTGCACAGCTCAATAGAACAACAGCCGTTGGCCGTTTAATAGGACAATGAATTTTATTGCCTGAGCAATAAAGTTGGCTGTCGGGTGCGGTTTTAAAGTTAGAAATGAGAAGTGGCTCGTCAATTAGTGTCTCGTTTAGAGCATGGAGATCGGGAAATAAAATAACTTCGGGTGGCCGCCACAGAGATGCCAATTAATTGAGGCGGTATAAAAATTGATTCCTAAAGAAAAAGTAACTACAAGAAGTTACAAGTAACTCCAAGTTACTAGATGTTAAGTTTTGAGGGCCGGCTAAAAACGATTGATGTTCTTTAAAATAACGGTGAGAAACTGCAAAAAATTATGAATATCGATGAAGGTCCACTGGTCCAACGGTCTAATAGGTTGGAATTTATGAATCAAATTTTCTCGAAATAAGGTAAAATCGACAATGATCATTTTTCCCTTGTACCCTGAAGGCTTAAGGTTATTGAATTGTTAACAATTATTGTTAGTTATTAAAACTTATAGATTGACCTCAATTTCTTTAATAACTAATACGGATATATCCCTCAGGTCTTCCTATTTCGATCTCGGTATCAAGAGTTTTGACTCTTGAATTAACTTTGACTCTTGAATTAACTAAAGCTCTCCAATTATTTTTAGAAATTCCACACTATAAGTAACTTAACTTCGAGTAATTATCTATGGAAAAAATCCTTTCGCTTTCGGTGGTAGATGGCGCTGTACAATATTACCATACAAAGTTACTCTATCGAATTTTTTTCGCATATTTTTCTCGATTCTACGGGTACTGATATAAACTTCCCAAATCTGGTTTCTTAGTCGCAATATACTTTCTTTTTTCTTAACTCAATCGCAAGTTTGTCGGGCCTCGTAAAAACAACTGACGAAACAAAACGGCGCGGATGGAGCGCTCGTATTAATAGATCAATATTTGTGTTCGCAACTTGAAACCGAACTCAATACCGAAGTATAGTACTCAATACCACGTACGTTTGATATGCCCTTAGTATTGACAGATCAAACCATACACACAAGTACCACAACATATAAATATTATATGACACCATTGTGTGTTCTAGAGAGAACTAAGAAGCATCTTTATGGCCCTATTCAAAAACTCTACCGTCATATTTTTTTATTTTTTTAATCGTTTTGCTATTGAAGCCAATCTAGCCCGAGGGGCAAGACGGGATCTACGATGGAGCCAGCTTACCCAGGAGGTGCATATTCATATTCACCCTAGCTTAGAAAATAGTCAGGCTAAAATGTACTTGGAAATACAGACGCGAGAAGAGAGCTCCACTCCTTGGCTGTGCGCATTATAAAATATGTTGAGTAGCGCTTGGTGCGACAGTCATTTGTTTTTCTACGGAATCAACTACTTCAGCACTGATTTTAACCCGGTTTGATATGAGATTTCGAGTACGAATTGTCTATGTGTGCGTAAACAGAAAACTATGATTTGTCTAGAACGGCCCTTCTGTCTTCTACTTTATATTTTACGTGTATATTAATATGCTTCTATTATTGACTGTTCAAATGACATTCAGCCGTAAATACACAGAAGTTTTTGCTGTGTTTTATGACAATTATTTGCGTAAACGCATCCCAGTTAGCTTTCATTTTGAAATGTCACGCACGGCACCTAAAAGACGGTTAAATAAGTAATTATTTACTAGACTTTATATACATATAGTAGTTAGACTACATAGGTAAGTAAGTATACAACAGAAAATCAATAAAGTATTAAATAGCGTAAAGGTAAGTACTTATCTACCGATTACCTACATCAAATAAAAAAAACCGGCCAAGTGCGAGTCGGACTCGCGCACGAAGAGTTTCGTACCAAAAAACAGCAAAAAAATCACGTTTGTTGTATGGGAGCCCCCCTTAAATATTTATTTTATTCTGTTTTTAGCATTTGTAGTTATAGCAGCAATAGAAATACACGACCTATGAAAATTTCAACTGTCTACCTGCAGTCATTATCAATATCGAGCAAAAAACGGCAAAAAAATCACGTTTGTTGTATGGGAGCCCCCCTTGAATATTTATTTTATTCTGTTTTTAGTATTTGTTGTTATAGCGGCAACAAAAATACATCATCCGTGAAAATTTCAACTGTCTAGCTATCATGGTTCATGAGATACACAGACAGACAGACAGACGGACGGACAGCGGAGGCTTAGTAATAGGGTCCTGTTTTTACCCTTTGGGTACGGAACCCTAAAAACAAAGTAAATAAGGAAATGTAAAAAATGAAAATGAAACCAGTTAAAGTGTACCTACACTGCCGTCGTATCAGAGAACACAGTAACTTTGAAAAAGTCGTTTCGAGAAAAACGCGCGAAAAGTTTTTTGGAAACTATGTTCGATTGTGACAAATTTATGAAAGTTAGCAAACTAACTAGAATGTAGAGTGATTAAAAATAACGTTGCGCAAAAATGTGTATTTTTATTTTTTATGTATCTTTATGATATTTCGTGTTAAATGCATAACTGTGTTCTTGTTGGTAAAAAGAAATAAGAAAAATTAGTTGTACTAGACTAAATGACAGTAACTGACATAGTTACTGTGTACTAGCTAAGATTTACTAAATACTGTGATTAAGTTAAGTAAAGAAGCTGCTAAATTCTTTACTTCATCACAGTAACTGTTAATATACTGTTTTTTAATCTAATTTACTTAACAAAATTTAGTTGACTGTGAATCTAGTAAGTCAAGTTGCTGTATTTTAAGTTAAAACGATAAAAGCTAGCGATGGTTGGTCTAATCCAGTATTTTACAATACTGTGTTATAGACTAAACTTTGCAAGTTTTTGTACTAAAAAGGATATAATTTTCTTTAGTAAAATGAATTGAAAAAACATGAATATGGTCCAGGTAAATAAAACAAATAATTACTAATTATATTTTACTAGTAAAACGGCTAAACTAAACAAATCAGTCTCAAATCAAATGCCTTTCTAGGCTTTTACATTAAATAATAATCTTCTAAAAGTCTTATACAATACAAATAAATATACTAGAAAAAACAAAATCTCAAAATTAAAAAATTCTAAAAGTCTTTTTAATCACTATTTGGAAAAAGTTGTCCCTACAAAAAAATAAAAAATTTGCAAACTTCTAACAAATTATAATAATATCTAGTTAAAACTTTTACTTATTAAAAACATGAGATCAATCAACCATAATATTTTAAAATAATTATAAAAACAGTAACTTAAGGCTCCGGCGAACGGTGAGCTTCCCATACAAACGTAATACCAAAATGATTTTCAATTTGAGCACAATTTACTATTCTTGTGATATTATTTGGAAAAATAAAGTATTTGTCTAGGTTTCTATTAAATAAAAATTCCAAAATACTAACCCAATTCAAAATAAATGCCAATTACATTTATACATACAAAATTGTAAATCGCATACATTTTTATTTGTATTTGTATTTATATTATGTTTAGTATTTTGGATTTTTTATTTAATAGAAACCTAGACAAATACTGTCTTAATATGAATAACATCACAAGAGGTAATTATGCGCAAATTGCATATCATTTTGGTATTACGTTTGTATGGGAAGCTCACCGTTCGCCGAAGCCTTAAGGAATATGTTTGTAAATAACGCAAAATCTCTTATTTGGTAGCTCAACCTTTTTTACTTTACGACCTTTTAAAACCGATATTGTTCGTACAAACTAACATTACTTTTTTACGTGATGGTATTAAAATTATTTAGTTTTATGCCCCCCTAGCATGACCACCGTCCTTCGGCTGGAGTGAGCTATCACTCAAGAGATCTTGCTATATTAACATATTAAATAAGGCTTTCGAAAAACAACAAATAAATGTTTACATAAACTCAATAAAAGATCAAATACAAAATTATATAAAATTTCACATTATTATGTAATCCTATTCACAGCCATCTTCAATTTCTGTACACAGATCCAGAGCCATATCATTTGTGGGTAATTCTCTCCAAAATATAAGGCGACTAGAAGGCATGAGTGGTCCCAATTTACCAATAATAGCATTTTTTCGTTGTGTGGTAATTCCTCGCGGGGAAGATTTTAAAACAGGACATGGAATACCATTTTTTTCACACTTCGATTCCAAAAACTCAAATTTAGTATAATTTTCTTCTTGAAATGACTTTTTAATATATAAGCTGTAAGAATTTCGTTTGACTTGTACTTCTACCAATTCACGCAAATAAATTCTAGGACATAGTTTCTTGAGGCTTTGAGCAGATGAATGGTCTTAAATGAAATTAGCGAAATCGCTAACATTTTGTTTACTTACGATGTTTTGCCACGTGCTCGTTGAATAACTTGCGCAAACGCAAAGCCAGCACGATGTCCGTACGCCGACTGACTCGTCTCGTCACCGTCACTTCCAAATCACACACGCCCCTCACCGCCCACCTACCCCGCACGTCCCTTATACTTAGTTAAAACCCAGTAAATATTGTTTCCGCGCTCGAAAGGTCTAGGTAAAAAAAAAGTAAGTAGTTAAATACTGTTATTTTGTTAAGGAACTTAAATAATCGATTACCAGCATAATTCTCTTATAACACAGTATCTTAGATACTGTATTGTTGCTAGGTGATATATTATAATCTTGAAATCTTGAGCTAATCTATAACACAGTATTTAGAAAAAATGCTGTGTTTTATACTAGCAAGAGCGTTTTACTGTGTGTGTATTTCTTACGGTATTTATTGTTTGTTACCATTATCACAGTAACCTCTTACTTACTGTTTTCAAATTATGTAATACCTACATGCTGTGTTTTGTTTTAATAATTGGTGTTAGTTCGTAAAAGTTACTGTGTTTTTAGTAACCGTATCTCTGGAACCATAAGTGCTAAAAATAAAACAAAAATTTTGCCGAGTAGAGCTCTTGCTCATTATTACAGTAATACAATAAAAGTGAAAACACAGTAAGTAAAGATACTGTGTTCTCTGATACGACGGCAGTACAGCTTGACCATAAAGAGTTGACAAAAATTGAGGGCGCCACTTTCTATGTAAACACGTCAAAATCACGAATAAATTGGCAACACTTACTAAATTTTGTACTGAAAAATTTTAGTTCCATTTTATTTAATTTCAACTCTTTATGGTCAAACTGTATGTCTGTCCTTATTTCAGAAAAAAGGAATTACTTTAATAAGATTTGCTTCAAAAGCAGAAATTATGTAGTTCAAGAAACCACCTATATTTTGTGTTGATTCTGCAAAAACCTGCAGAAGTGTCATTGATGAAAATTTCTGATAATTTAAAAGCATATTTATGTCTTACACAAAAAAAACACAATACTAGTCTATAACTTAAATACCTTAATTTTTTCATTAAACACTTTCTAGTCAGAATTTTAATTGACTGACAAAAACTCCCTTCCCTTTTGACACACACACACTGTCATTAAAATTAGATGGTCCCAAGTCGCTCGATAATTAATTTGGCTCAACCTTCGTCGCCCTAACGATGTATGGTGATAGCCACGTGTGCCAACGGGCCCAAATGGGAAGTCAATTATCCTAGAAATGTCGTTAACAACACAAACAAAAAATACAACAAAAACTACACACAAAAAAGGTTTGCCACTGCTTCTGTTTGAACTTTTATAAACTATTTAGTAAATCGTTAAGAGGTTTTTTTTGGCAACACATTGAGTGTTGAATAACTTATTATAACGCTATATGTTATAATACGCTAAGTATATTTTGTTTTTAGGGTTCCGTAGCCAAAATGGCAAAAAACGGAACCCTTATAGATTCGTCATGTCTGTCTGTCCGTCCGTATGTCACAGCCATTTTTTTCCGAAAGTATTAGGATTACACAAGTGAAACTTAGTAGGTAGATGTATTCTATGAACCGCTTTAAGTTTTTCACATAAAAATAAAAAAAAATAAAAGATTAAGGGGGGGGCTCCCCATACATTAAACTGAAACTGAAATTTTTTTTTTTCGGCATACCAATACGTGTGGGGTGTCTATAGATAGGTCTTTAAAAATTACATTGAGGTTCCTAAGACTATTTTTTCTCAAAGTCAACCGTTTGAAAGATATACACTGGTAAAATGAGTGTCCCACCCCCTTTAACCTTTAAAATATAGGGTGAAAAATCGAAAAAAAATATATGCTGTAGATCGTAATAAATACTTTCAACGAAAATTAGTTTGAACGAGATATAGTGATAATTTTTAGAGATATATCACATTTTCCAAAACCGCAAATATAACTTTGTCACTCATACAAACACTTTGAAAAACAAAGTTATTTTTGCATACGAAAAATGATAGTGGTATTCAATATGGTATTGTATACGGTAACTACGGAACCCTACTGCGCGTGGCCCGACACGCACCTGGCCGGTTTTTTTAAATTAAGCCTCCGACTCTTTTTGATTTAAAATCCTTTGGGTGTGTTAAAGTCATAAGTAAATTAATAATTAAGAAATAACTTTATCGCTCACAGTAAATATGAAAAAAAGCAGATAAAAATGCCGTAAGGAAATAACATAATGATTAGTTTCCATCTATTACAATTTCAGAAATGAATATCAATTTTCTGTAAGTTTTAAAATCCATTTTAGCCAAAAGTGGCCGCTTGGAGCAAAAATGGATTTTAAAACTTACAGAAAGAATGATAACTGTTGAAGAGCTATTCAAAAAATAATTAGTACATGAGCTTTTTTAAATATTGACTTGGTTTACGAGTATTAAAAATAAATGTATTGGCGGCGCTAGTAGTACTATAACAGCAGCTTATTAAGTAATAGCTTTTACTTTCTCCGTCAATTGGTAATGCGCCTGGCGGCCATGATTTTAACCTCAAAAACGAAAAACAATTGTAAATTTTTTATATACCTATCTAGACCCTATATCTTATTGAAAATAATAATTCAATAATTAATTTATTAGATTACCAATTAAAATTTTCTTGTTTCATGACATTTTTAGTTGCGGATCACGTCGACGTGGATGTTAATGTGACAAGGTTCCAGCGCATTACCAATTGACGGGGATAATAGTGTGTTAATGTGTTAATTAATTAATAATTAATAACTTTATTGCTCACAAAAAATATGAAAAACAGATAAATAGGCCAAGAGGAAAATAATGATTAATTTCCATCTATCACAATTTTAGAAATTTAATTAATGCCTTTAACAATCATTCGTTTATTTTCTTGTCATTAAACCTTGGGTACTCTGAATTAAGTAATGCTATGAAAGCCTCATTCATTAACATTGACTATTTCAAGTCGTAATTTATATTTTCAAAGGTTACTCAGAAAACCGTAAAAGTAATTTGTCCGTCCTAAGACAAATTACAGCAATTCGTGAAGTGGAATCCTAATCTCGCCGTGACGACGACGTGACGTAACCGACACGCGTCCGCCGCGGCACGCTTTAGTTTTAATTAGTGCCGCCATGTGTGACGTCTCACGCGGCACGATGTACCACCTTGGTGATAGTATAATTATCCCACTATACGGTTAAGTGTAGTGAAAGTTACAAAAGAAAAGCGGAAAATGGATTTCCCGCCCAAAAAGTATACAAAATCACAAAAAAAAAATTAAGTAGAACAACCCTTAAAACTTTTGACAGCGTCTCAAAGGTAAATTTGGTTCGTAGAAAATATAAAATAGTTTAAAAGAATGCTCGAAAAAGTCTAAATAATGCCTAATGTTTGATGACATACTTATCAATTCTCTAGATTCTTGTATATGTTCTTGTTTGTTGTTTGTTTTTAAAAATGCCCCCTAAAATTACTCCTGTTAAATCATAGCTATTAAGTTAAGTGATTGATTTTAAGAAGCTTATAGGAACGTCAAATACGCTGTTAAACTTTCACTGTCTTATTCAGAGTGCGTTCGTTAAACTAGGGCCAAAGTTCACATGGCGTTAGACTGCGGACTAACGCCATTTTAGCGCAAATCGTATTCAGAGTGATAGTTTAACGTTTAGTCCCACCGTTTAAGGATTAAAAGGTGCATTGTGATTGGTTTACAAACATTAAGGTTTTGTTAGAACAGTCTTGCACCCCAGTTTTGTGAAACATCTCTGAATAAGACAGAGAATTTAGTTCATTTCATATTGACAAAAAGTTCTTTAGAAAGTATTGGGTTACCTAATTACTTTTCATGGTAATAATACACTGTCTTGTAACTTGTCCTAAGATTCACCAAAATGAATAATAGTAAAAGCTACTTATGGGTTACCCTAAAACGTTTAATTTCGTCGCCTGTTTCTCGGAACATCGGGGACAACAAACGCTCACTAATGATGCGTCGACCCAGTAATCATTTGTTATCTTAGGCACCATTTTATTTCAGGAAACTGAAAAAATGTTACTTCGTATTATGTGATGAGGATTATTCAGCCGTTTGTCAGTACGATTCTCTATGTAATATCACTGTCAATCATCGATTCACTGAGTTTCTGACCAATATCTTATACTGCAGCAATGAATTGATTATTCGTATAATAGCAATTCGTGTCTATACTGCGTAGAGTGTTGAGTCCTAGTTTTGTTACTTACATCGCAATGAGAAGTTAATTTAGAATTAAAACTTATTATTATTCGAGTTTTCACTGTACGTAATATTTTTTTCATCCAACAAGAAACGGCATGTTCTAAAAAAATGTAAATAAAAACAATCTTTTGCATAAAAAGTCGCGCAGCATTTTATTTTAGGAAATTGAAAAAAAATTACTTCGTATTATGTGATGAGGATTATTCAGCCGTTTGCCAGTCCGATTCTCTATGTAATATCACTGTCAATCATCGATTCACTGAGTTTCTGACAATATAAAAGTTCCGATGTTAAGTCCTAGTTTTACCACTTACATCGCAATGAGAAGTTAATCTAAAGAATTAAAACTTATTATTCGATAGTTTTCGCTTTAGTGTAAATGTTTTTTCATCCAACAAGACACGGCATGTTCTAATAAATCAATAAAGGCAAATAAACACGATCTTTCACGCAGGTTCCATCGTACGTGACGTTATTTGGTCCAACCGTAAATAGACTTTCGCCATTCATGTCCTTCCTTTCTATACTTATTTCATGTGTGCGTGCCGTTATTATGACTGTCAATAAACAGGGAGTCCATTCCACTTATTCTTACTTGTCTTATTTATTAGCAGTATGTTTTAGTAGGAATAAAAAATACCTACATATTAGAAATATTTCATTTTTCTTCACTTCAAGTTCCAAAAACCATCGCGTTGTCCTACCACAGGGTAAAAAACCGGCTAAGTGCGAGTCGGACTCGCCCTCTGAGGGTTCCATACTTTGTTGGTACTTAAATAAAGACTATATTGTTTATGATTTAATTACAAATGTATAGTTTTGAGATTTTTCCCTGTATTTGTAGTATAAGACGATATTACTTGCTAAATTTCATAGTTCTAGGTCAACGGGAAGTACTCTATGAATTTTGATTCCCTTGAAAGTGCCGAAATATGTTTTTTGCGGCATAAACGGGCCGTTTCTTTTTTTTACGTAAACTTAGAAGTTTAATTCTTTAACAGCTTCAAGGGACCGTAGACTTGAGTATATGGTTTTAATTTCAACTTGATTAGGTCTTCAAAGGGTCTTGACAGACAGACAGACGGACCACAAAGTAACCTTATAAGGGTTCCGTTTTTCTTTTGAGGTACGGAACCCTAAAAAGACGGTGCTAACCAAACGACACCCTGCTGAACTCGTAGCAATCCGCTATCACAGTGTAAAAAAGTGGCCTTACTGTTCATTGGCTACAAAGTTGAGATAAAAAACCAAATTCTCACCTGTGTTTCTGTGACATTAAGGAGTTTCGCCATATCTGCCCTCTCGCCTGAAGACAGGTACTTCTTTACTTCGAACAGTTTCTCCAGCTCGAAGATCTGCCGGCCGGTGAAGGTGGTCCTGGCTTTTTTCCTCCTGCCGACTCCTTGGTCTTCGCCTTCTTCGCTGGTGAGGGATCCTTCTCCTCCGAGAGGTGACCTTACGTCGTCTGTTGACTTCTTTCGTTTTATCAGCTTCGATGGATCTGAAAAAAATTTAAAGTTTAAAAAAAAATACTAGATTTAGCCTCGAAATATTTTGTTGTTTTGTTAAACGGTGTTGAGTGAACAAATACTTAAAAAACCGATGAATGTGCTATGTGTATGTAATCTTCTTGTTCAGTTGATTATTGTCCCAAATTAATTAAAAAAAAATTGTCCGCGTAGCAGTTATTTTCCCGAGGTAGGTAAGTTCAGCAATGATGGTAATGGTAGGTTGCATGTCCCTCTCCAATTTCTAATCTATCTCTAAGTATACTAAAATTAATGATATTCGATTCTACGGTTTAGGCGTGAATATTTAAGGGGCTTATATAACTAGCGCCACCAACACATTTATTGCTCGTAAACCAAGTAAATATTTAAAGAAGGAAACAATAATGCCCTCTTAAATTGTTTCTAATATATATTTTTTATAACTCTTTAATATTTTTCATTCTTTGTACTACATAGTTTTAAAATGCATTTGAAAGGACAGTGGCCACTTTTGGTTTTTAAATTAATTTTTAAACTTACAGAAAGAATGAAAACTGTTGAAGTGTTATTCAAAAAATATTAGAGACAATTTAAGAAGGCATTATTGTTTCCATTTTTTAAATATTGACCTGGTTTACGTATAATAAAAATAAATGAAATCAGTAAGTAACTATAATAAAAAGTAAATTTGTCTGTCAGCATCTTTCTTCGTATGACAAACATACAAAGAAAGATGCTGACAGACAAATGTACTTTTTATTATAGTACTTACGGATTTAGTGAGCTAAGCCCGAATTTGTCTCATCTCCACCATTACTGATTCCTCAATCAATAATTTTCATATTTTTTCCTCTAAACCTATTATGCAGATACTAGAATATCACAGTAAAGAATTACTATTTAATCGATTCCATAACGGAGGCATCTAGTTTTTAACAACCCATAACTTTCCCACCATAAAAAAATTGCCAATATGGCGACCAATTAAAGAAACAAACACAGAAACAGTTAAAATAACCCGTCATCCGTTAATTACGGAGGAACCACTAAATCAAACGGACAGACAGACGGATAGATCTTAAGTGTCTATTGTGAATCCGTCAAATGTTAGAAGAAAACTACTAGTCATTATATGAGAGTTAAATTAGACCGTAGCAAAATTAAAACCTAGCTTCGTTCGTTCAATAAAACTCAATATTGACAGAATAAAACTAAAACTAGTGACGTTATAGACTTATAGTTACGCTAAGGTAAGCGAAGATATTTCTTAAAGGTACAAACAATCTTATTTGTTAGGCTCTCTACCATGTCACCCTGTCACCCAAACAAATTTTGCAAGGTAGAGTGATTAATTAGAAAGCGCAAAAATCTAAGAATTGCAGATGTGTAATCACGGCAATATTTTATAAAAAAAACCTGAAAACAAAAACAGCTTCAAAATTAAATACCTCTAAAAAGCAAGAAATAATATTCAATTAATTAGTTACGCATATCATAATAATAAAATACGTCTATTGAAGTCGGGTGGGGCTGGAAGACAACTTCTTTTTTTATATTTCTAAAAGCCCCACCCGACTTCATTAGAAGTATTTTATTATAATGATATGCGTAACTAATTAATTGAATATTATTTCTTGCTTTTTAGAGGTATTTAATTTTGAAGCTGTTTTTGTTTTCAGGTTTTTTGAAGGAGGTTTTACTTTTAAAAAGCTCTTTTATTTTCAACTTTTTAGTGGTAGGTAGGATGTAAACAAGCGTGTAGATATTTTTTAACTTTATAATATAATATTTTCAAAAGACAATGCCATAACTCAATCTCCAAGTTTACGATGTTTGTTTTTGAGGAGTTCCGTCGTGTCTTAATAGTCCAAGTCTAGTTCAGAACGTTGCATCGCAGACCATGGTTTGATTTGTTTTGGATTGTCATTAACCTCCCAAAATCTAAATTACTTTACATATACTAAAAATAATAAAAAATAAAAATAACTTTATTACTCAATATCAATTTAACATAGTAATGAGACACCCCAGAGAGTAATACAATACTCGTGTTGGGGTTGGCTCGCTCTTCCCAAGACAACACATAAATATTGAGTATGTACCTATACTAGGAGGTATACATAGTAAAATAAGAACAATTATATTTAACAAAGCGTAATATTCCAAGTATGTGTGTGTGTGTGTGTGTGTGCGTGCGCTTGTGTGTGTGTGTGTGTGTGTGTGTGAGAGTGAGTGAGTGTGTGTGTGTGTGCACAAGTTTGATGGTAGGTGAGTATTTTAATGTATTTGATTGAGCCCTCAAGAATAATTAAATTATTTCATTCAAAAGGTTTTCGGTATTATCATAATCTAAAGAAAGAAGCCAGTTTTTCAAGATCCTTTTACATTTAAATGTTGTTTTATCATAAATTTTTAATTTCTCATTTGCTGCGTTATATAATTTGGATGAACGGGTAGTATATTGACGCTCTGCGAAGACTGTCCGCACACGGCGACGAGGAGCTACATTGTGAATTCGTCTTTTGTTCATATTGATTGGATCAAATATAAGATTTTTATGTTTGTCAAGTATGATCATTAGGACATATAGTTTTCTTATTGATAAGAGGCCGCAGAGCTTATATAGTTAAGACTACTATACTATACTATTTGACTTTAAGGAGTTCCATTTTGCATCTTCGAAGTTCAAAGTTCAATACCGATGAAATTAATATGCGACCACCCTTGAAGTATACCCTTTCAAACAAAAAAAGAATCATCTAAATCGGTTCATAAACAAAGATGTTATGTCCGAAATTCCGAAAAAACTTGCAAGCTAAATAATTGATATTTTTCAGGATTATGAAAAAACTACTGGCCAGATCTCTGTAAAAATTTCACGGGACCACACACAAACTATTTTCTTTAAGATAAAAAAAGAATTTTTAAAATCGTTTGACAACTGACGAAGTTATGTTAAAACATACATAAAAAAAAACCGACGACTTGAGAACCTCCTCCTTTTTTTGAAGTCGGTTAAAAATATAAATAAATGAGGATTTATAACAATTAATTTGATTGACTAAATGATAAATCGTTATGACCCTGTATTATTTTAGCAAATTTTTATCAAAAGATGTAAAAAAAATGTTTTCGCATCCATTATAATGGACTTCCCCAAGGTAAAGCCTAATTCCATTTTAAGTGTTATGTAATCTGTGTTACATTCAACCGGTGATAGTAAACACAATAAGCATTGATTCTTTCACTAATGTTGTTTATGTTTCACAAAGCATAAACATTTATCGATTATTCAATAAACTAGTTCCATAATTGCTATCGATTTGACATTAATCGTTATTAAAATCAGCATTAAATTTAACTAATGAATTTTGAAATATGAATGAACAACGATGAACGGGCTAACCCACATAACCATCTCCTCGCCAAGACACCAAGCCAAGTATTTTAATTGCACGCGATGGACTAAAGGGCCAAATTAATTGCAATCGCATATAATTATAAACACTGACTGATATACTAGGTGTTTACAAAGTTGAAATTTATCTAACAACCCGTTGGCTCCGAGAGAGCGATAAAATTAGGCAGAAATAGGTGCTAATAGGCAGAAAGCTATATAATTTATTAGTCTTCAGAGACCTTTGAAGTTCTATCGAAGCGTTTGCCTTGAATATTTAGCTTGTTTTAGGTTCTATTTAACTATTTTTATCTATTTTTTTCTTCTTTATTTATTTAAGAGCTTTGATCGACTATTCGAACATACCTTCTCCATCTTACCCTAATCATAATAACTTATTCAACTTAAAACTAAGAATAATAAAGTTGATAATAACTTTAGCAGCTTCCGACAACGGTTCAGCTAACATGTTTTTTTATGAGTGTGATGAAATCTTATTTCTGTTACTTATGTTCCTATCCTATTAGAAATTGACAAATGACAATCAGGTTAAAAAATATATAAATAAAAATACTTAAAATAAAAACCAAGAGTAAACTAAAACAACTATGAGCACTTGCAACAATTACTTAGTGTGTATATTATAATAATCCACAAAATGTTTTCGTGTGAAAACCTTCTTAAGTTTAAAAAAAATGCGCGTTTAATGATAAAAACTTACAGTCAAGCCTTTGGAAAACAGTCCCCAGAACTAAGACAAAATAGACAAGTTTTTTGTCTAAATTAACTCATCCGAGAATCAAACCCGGGACCTCAGAGATTGTGACACCGTGAAAACCGGTGCGTAAACCACTCGGCCACGAAGGTCGTCTTGGAGTTATAATAAATAGGAATAAAATAATTCTAACTGTTACCAGAAAATTAATGGTGTCAGTTTGTAAATTTATTAAATGGATTTAGTTACAAATTACATGTCGTTCGCTTCTAATGACTTATCTTTACATAAATCACGGGCAAAAGTGCTAATTTTAGTACTTAAAATTAATACAAATTAACAAGTGTATTTATTAAAACCATGAGATAGTATTAATTGAAAGAAATATAATTATTTTTTGTCATGACTTTCTTTATATCTTAACTCAAATTTATTAAATATTATAAAGAAGATATTTAAGTCACATAACTTATCAATAGAATCTACGTACGTACATACGTAAGTACATAATTAAAAACTACATAATTTGGCATAGAAAGTATGCTTCAATCAAAACCTGATCATACATACCTGTTTAAGAGGTTCACTTTCATACGTTGATGTTATATATAAATTACATTTATTATCATCTTAAGTTATAATTGATGGGCACGGAAGCTATTGAACTATTAAATATTAATTAATTACGTACGTATGTACGTTCTTTTTATGAAGCGGATTTTCTGTTAAGGGTGTAGACGCGCATCACGTTCCATTTTTAAATTTTAAATACAAATGATCAAAACAACTCTGCGCGAGCCGTAATGAGAGCATACTTTGAAAATTCCTACTAAATTATTAAATAGATATCAGTATATACAAAACGCACAATACATTAGACAAATACCTCATTATTCCTAAGAAAAAAAAAATACTTTTGAATCTGTAAATACCATTAAAAAAACATGCCAAAGTGTACCGATTTGAGCATTTTTAGGGTTCCGTACCCAAAGGGTAAAAACGGGACCTTATTACTAAGCCTCCGCTGTCCGTCTGTCTGTCTGTCTGTCTGTCACCAGGCTGTATCTCATGAACCGTGATAGCTAGATAGTTGGAATTTTCACAGATGATGTATTTCTGTTGCTGCTATAACAACAAATACTGAAAACAGAATAAAATAAATATTTAAGGGGGGCTCCCATACAACAAACGTATTTTTTTTGCCGTTTTTTGCTTGATATCGATAACGACTACAGGTAGACAGTTGAAATTTTCACAGATCGTGTATTTCTATTGCTGCTATAACATCATATGCTAAAAACAGAATTAAATAAATATTTAAGGGAGGCTCCCATACAACAAACGTGATTTTTTGCTGTTTTTTTGGTACGGAACCCTTCGTGCGCGAGTCCGACTCGCACTTTCCCTGTTTTTTAATATTTAATTTCTCTGTGATTAAAATCATTTTTTAAAATTTTCTCTCTATAGGGCACTGCTCGACAATACAAACAATAAGTCAAAAAAATAGGAGTCGTATTCTTATTTGTTACAGCTGAAATGTTTGTGAAAAATACCTCTGACGAGCAAATTTGAACAGATCGTCTTCGTTTTAAAATACCTGATAATTTATTATGTTTTTCTCTCTATACGGCACTAATTTAAGAATTTTGCTTCCTAAAACTAAAGTTTACATCAATAGTAATGCTTTCAATCTTTAGATAACTTCTTTGGAAAAACGCTAATTTCTTTTAAATGCGAATACTAATATTTATTGAATGAGTAGTATTTAACCGAGCGATAATAAATTCATATTCAAAGTTCAAGGTATCAAAAATACTTAATTCATATACCTAGCGTGCTGAAATACTCAGTGGATGACAGATGACTTAGGGCGACTACAAAACATTTTGAAAATATAATTGTCATTTGTTAAGTTATTTTTAGCATGGAATATTAACACTTTTGCTACATAATTTACCGCTGTTCGGTTTAATTTATAAAAGTATGCGATTAACAGTCGCCAGTATATTTTTCAGGTTAATAATATCCTAACCTAAAGCAATCAATCATTTAGCAAATTCTTTACCAAAACAATATAGAACAGCCAATAGAATTACTTTTCGTGATAAAATAGATTGCTCATTACGTCAACAACAAAAGTCGATCAATTAACAAGTTAGTATTAAGTTTAGCGTGTTAACTTTTTTGGAGAATGTTTCAAACTGTGAAATATCTCCCAAAAAAGTTGAGTTCTCATAAAAGTTCTAATGTGGTGAACGACTTTTATTGCAGCCAACTTTCGCCATGGTTGCCACATAGCGAAAAATTTTCTAAGTCTATGGGTTGCCACATAACTTTATATTATTATGTAAATACTGCAATTAAATTACCACTTAAGTGACAACATTCTCATCCGTCGCACCATAAACGGGAAGGAAATATTAAAACCACATTACCGAACACTAAAACAACATCCACCACCCAGAAAAGCTATTCAACCTCTTTTAAAAGAAGTTGACCATAAACTTTTTACACAATCCTCTTTACTACACCACATTTCCGTCAAACCATCGACAAGAGCAGGTGTCTCTCCTCTTTTGCACTATGAATACGCGCATACACATTTAACCCCCCTCCGGCTGTTTGTATAACCGACATAAGTCTTTTTTGATACCTCGGTTGCCACTTAATAGTTTCTGTCGGTCATTTTATCGACATTTTTAACGATTCTCTCGCATCGGGATTGCCTCGATGGACTGATGGTATTTTTAAAAGCTGTAAATTTTAATTATTTTTCTTGCACTTGGTGTTTCATTAGTCTATCTACGCCATAAAGTTTGTGGCAAGAGATACCAGCTTGATGTAATTGACTTTTCTGATTCGGAGAGAACTATTTCGCAAATTTTATTGATTAATTTCTTTGTAATAAACGTTTCAACGTTTTATCTAGTTAGGCAATTTGCTTTTCATTATATTTATAGTCATTTCTTTATTTACCAACCTTCTAAAACGAATACAACAAAAAAAAACAAAGTTACAAATAGATACCTACCTAATATAAACAAGTATCACTGCATTGAACAAAATGCAATATTATTTGGAATATTAACACTTTTGCTACGTCCAATTATTTACTACTACACAGTGTTATTTAGAGAGTCAACAAAATCTTGATTAGTCATTTCACGAAATCACCAACACTGGTACTTATACAAATATGTACCTCCCACCGGATCGTAAACCGGTTGAAATAATGTTCTAAATGTGAATAATTTAATAGAAAGATATCTGACTTGCATTGCACTACTTAGTTACAAATTGTGTCATTGTCGATATAACGCAAATGTACCTATGTTGCTCTGATTCAGACTAGGTTATTGCGTCGGAAGTGATTATTGACTGATATAATTATAAATTTTGAAACATCAACACTTTTTTTAGTGACAACTTTTCATAAGTTTTTAGAGAGGTTCTTCATAAGCAGTGAAATAGTGTTAACTTTGCAAGCAAGAATTTAGTGATTTGATAAAACATTTTCTCGTTAAACCCTAAGCTGAAATAAAATGTTAAATACTATTCCTTTTATAAAAAGTCAGTAGCCAGTTGATAAATGTTTCTACGGAAAGATACCACAGACCTCTATTCTAGAGTTTACAAACCACATGTTTAGTTCGGTGGTCGGTCAGTGACTGTCCAAAGAATTATAGTGACACTTTTTCTTCCCATAAGCAAAAGTGACAAAGTAAAATTTCAACTACTCCCCATTAAAATTTCATCGACCACTCTCTCTGTCTCCTGTATGTTTATTATTACCACCGTTTATAAAACTGACAGTAAGATAAAAGCACTTTGGTCCCTGGTGGGATGGAGTAAGTACGGAAGGCATTAAAACCAAAGTCTCAGATGAATCCGTTGGTATTTTAGCAATTTGACAGTAAATTAAGGTCACACATCGGTTTTTGGATCTAAACATTGTAACTAAATATTTTTTACTTTAGTGTTTGCGCACACTTTTCGGTAAAATAAAACACTTTTGCGTAGCGGCATGCGTACTCTATTTCAAACTTTATAATCGCATAGACATAGGTATGCGACACTAATAAAATCTATATTAAGTGTCGACTCTGAAGCTAGACACATAAAAACAAATCCTTGTCAGTACCAATATCGCCTTTCTGTCCATTGTCTCAAAGAGTTATTCGAATATAGCCGTAAGCTGATCGGGCGGTACAGTAGTGTCGAAATAGCGTCTTTATTATATTAAGACTCTCACCTAATTATAACAAAGTCTTTATTAGTGTCGCATACCCTACAAATACTAAACAATTCCTAATCGCTACCAATTGCCTGTCTATCTAACATTGTCTCAAGGGTTATCCGACTATAGCCATAAGCTAATCGGGCGGTACAGTAGTGTCGAAATAGTGTCTTTATTATATTAAGACTCTCACCTAATTATAACAAAGTCTTTATTAGTGTCGCATACCCAGAAGCTAGACACATAAAAAACAATTCCTAATCGCTACCAATTGCCTGTCTGTCTAACATCGTCTCAAAGGGTTATCCGAATATAGCCATAAGCTAATCGGTAGTTTATTTTGTGTCGTTATTGCCCTACGATGACCGACGCAATAAGACAACGGTGCAGAAACGGCACATTTGATCCGACAGCTCGAACTTTAATTACTGTTTCTTATTCAGGGGTGCAGTGCATTACCTCAATAGAATTTCAGAAATTCACATTATTAATGTTTTAAACGATACATTTTTTTACCAACAACCCTGCGCCTGTTATGCCTAGTATTTGTATACTTAATAATTTCCAACAACAAGACAAAAACTGGGAACTTTACGTTATAGAAAGCAAAGAATACTTTATTTAGGTAGCAGGTACAACGTTTAAGTAATTTTGGTATACAAGTGGTTTCAATTTACCTACAAAAAGAAAAAATATACTAAATCGGCATTTTATCATTTTAACTTAAAATTCAGCCAGTTTGAGTAAGAAAATATAATAAAAAATCTACTTTCCGCGCGCTGTACTGTAATCAAAAATACACATTTTCGACCAACAGTCAATCGATTTTTTTATATTTTTATATTTGTGTAAAGAAATGATATTAAGAACCATTTTCACTTGATTTGTTCATCCTCCGTAGTCTAACTAAACAAGGGCTGCCATCCGACAAATTATCGCTTCGGAGTACAAACACAATCTCACATAGGGTTGTCTCATGATTTAGGTATTAAATGTTGAAATTAAATTCTGATGATTGATGTTGATTATACGTGAGAAATGTCACAACACAGGTTATTACAGCACCTAAGATGATGGTAATACTGATGATTGAGCCAAGAATATTGATTAGTTTAGATTGATTGTCACAGAATGAAAGTTCAGATAATATTTCCGAAACTATGATGAAAGAAAATAATCAGCTGTTTCATAGACAATTTCTATCGAACTTTGCGTAAATTTTTTTGCTGGTCTTTTTTGCAATTTCAGGATTGCTTCTATACAAAAAGTTGTTTGTAAGTATAAGCCCTTTAAAATGTTAGATTATTTAAAGGTTGTCGTGTTATTTCATTTACACATTGTATAAAAATAAGTGGTCTCAGTTTCATTTTTTGAAAAGGATGATTTACTTTGATGAAAATTTAAAGTATATACTATAGACATAATGTGCAAACTCATTAATCGTTGATATTAATATGAACCATAAAACCCATGAGATACACCGCTGACCGCACTTTGTGAGTCTTATGATGTGGTGCAAATACTAACCAATAGGGCTGCCACTAGTTACTAATTTAATGGTATACAAATTACTGCGTTTATAATGTTTTTATTTGGTCAAAAATGCAATACATACTTAGTATAACTTTTGTTTTTATTAAATTTATTTATTGAAAAAGTCAATTATTGGATAAGTAATGTAAAAAAAACTACTTCCAAAGAGGAGCAGACTCGGTTGATGCAATTAATATTTAAAAAAAAATTGTAATAAAATACAAGTAGTTATAATTAAAATTCAACATGTCAGTCATTTCGTGATTATTTACAGTTAACTAGCAACGTAGGTAATATAATCTACTTATTTTATAACATAATACAAATTGACCTACTGGATGCTGAATAAGTAACTGTCTTAGTATACCTATTTTCTATTGTGTCAAACTCATACAGCAGAAGACAATTTTATAAATTAATCACGTCCTACAAAATTTAACCCAATTCGTAGACATTTACACTCAGCAATGTTAATAATAGTGACATTAATTCGAACTTAGATTGTAATATCAGACACAATAATCTATTTAATTTGATATAAACACAATAACATTTCGTGAAACACTTAACAAAGTCAATAAATTACTTTTTAAACGACATTACACATGGCGTTTTAATAACTAGACTTAAACAAATGATGACAGCTGATTTAATTGCTTCCTATCAATTAATAACTGCACCTGACAGTGCACTTTATGTTTCAGGCCTCGTGACACCCCTAAATTACGCTAGATCATTCATCAGCCCATAATATACGCGTTCCATTTTCGATTGACGCAATAAACCGACACTGCGTACAGTATTAATCCTTATAAATTTATTTCTAAAAATAAATTGGCAACCCTGGAGGCGATGGATGCCACAGCTGCATCGGCCAATAGCTTATTGCTTGGACGTTCCACGTTCAAATTACATCTAGCAAAGTAACTTATGCAGTTGTATGATTCGTTTTACGTCTTTATTTCGAGTAGTTTAAGATTGAGAGTCATTTGTTTTAGATTATTTGGACTGTATTTCTGTATGTTGGTTTGTTCGCTCGATTAAAACGCACCGATCTAGATGCAAGAGCAATGGAAGATTAGAATAGCAGTATGGCCAGTTTTATTGGCAGTTTTGAGAATGCTCGGAATATCTTTCTCGATTGACAAATCGCTTGGTCGGAGTGCAAAGCGAAAGGTTAATTCGATCCTTTTGAAATGAGCGGGGATAAAGTTGTTCGATGTAATTAAGTGGCGATTAACAGATAGGTTCGCTGTATAATGTGATTTTATTATGGATGTTGTATTAATGTAAAAAGTTATTCGTCGACAGGTCTAGCGAAACTTGGAGAAATCACTTTATAAATTTAGCGGATTGACGTGCGAGAAGCATTTTTCTGCATAACGGGATAGTGCTTACCCTTCATCATAAAGGCCGAAAGTGGAAAAGCACTACACCCGGAATCCTCACCACTAAGGAACTGACTATCTTACCTCTAACTGCCGGAACACATCATTTTTTTAAATTGATGCTATACCGTCAGACTTAGGTAAGATGGTGGTAGCTAGCCGTGCGGACTTGAAATAAGCCCTACCACCAACCAAAAAGCTTGGCAAAGTTAACAATTTGATAACGAGTATAAAAATAAGCGTCCGCGTATACGCATCGCCTCGCATCGCAATAACTAAGCAAAGAATACTAAACGGATTTTAGTATTCTTTGAACCCATATGTCATAATAGGTTCATCGTATAGATTTCGATGTTTGGTGTAGGCACGATGCGAGTGGACTCTGCTTTGCAAAAATGTTTATCTTTTCACACCTAAGCATAAACAGGCTATTTATTATCAATCAATTTGATTCAATAAAGAAAATCAGAAACAGGTTTCAATTAAAATGCAAATATTTCTACAGATTTTTCATAAACTAAAACCCAAACATCAAATCCATTAAGATTATTGTTACAACTTGCCTCCCATGGGTATTAAAACGTTCTAATTGACTATCATTTACTCGTTCATTTATAGCCGGAACGCTTAAAATTCTCCGAATAAGTCATTTGTTAAGTCCGTGTGTGGTATCGGTTAATAAAAACGGTTTGTTTTTGTCGAAGACTGAGACAGTGTGTCTCCTGCATTTGCCATGTGTGCTTAACGGGTTTGTAATAAAAACAATAAGGATTGAATATCAAAGAAAACATTTTTACAATGAAACGAGTGATGCTAAAAAAAAGTCTTAACTTTTTCACTTTGGCAATCATGTTAGTACTCAATTCGCGAGTTTGGCAAGGAAAGACATTTTTTTAAGAGATTGTCCTTACGGACAATTTTTCTTGAAATATAATATCGAACAAAGAAACAAATAGTTGATTTTATCAATTATAGTTACGTTAAGGAGGTATTTTATACGAGTCGACTTGACAGGCAACTTGGCAGGCAACTTTGGTCGACTATCGCTTTTTATAGACAACCGAACCGCTTGTAAAATCGAATCGACACCTCATTGAAATAAGGTTTGCGATTAGATTTACAAGCGATTGTTGATAAAAATCTCTAATTGACTAAAGTCGCCTGCCAAGTCACTCCATGTAAATACCCCATAATACTGGTTAACGACTCCATAATTGTGCAGTGAAATTGCACCGTTACATTGACACAAAACTAAATGGAGATCAAGGTATTGTTAGAAAAGCTTACTAAATAAAAGCTATTTAGGTACTAACCTTTGCAAATCTTGTCTTCGTCCGTCGAACTCCAACCAGACTCCCTAGATTTCGGCACAGAAAGGTTCAACGGCTGATCTTCACCTTTCAACCCGTATTGCACTTTGTCCAATTCACTTTCACTAGTTCTCACACCCCTCTGCAACAATTGTTCTTGCAACTTATTCTTATGTACACTTAAATTTAACTTCCGGTCCGTCACATCAGTCTGAACTTGTATACTCTTCTCGCTCGAGTAAGGCTTCCTTATATCGAAGTTTCTTTTAACATTAATTAACTGACTCACATTCCTTTTTGGCTCCTCATTCTTCCCTCTTAAACCTAATATGTACTCTATACTATGCGGCGTCGGCATTTTCGGTGGTTTCCCATAAACGTGTGGATGCCAAGAAGGTTCGTAGCTCTCTACTTTCAAATCATCCTTACTACCTTCATCGTTAGGTCGTATATCTTCTGTCGTTTCAATGGGATCGTTTGTTTCGTGAGATTCTTTTTCTTCTTCAATTTCGTCTGTTATCACCAGTTCTTCTTCTTTATCGTCATCGACGTTGATTTTTTCTTCAGGGCTTTTATCTGTATAAGGGTAGTCGATATTATAATTGTTTTGGAACCCATTATGTACTTCGATCAGTCTACTATCAGCTTGCTCTATCAAATTCGGAGTGACATAGCTAGAGACTACTGTTTGCATTTCTTCAGCGTTTTCTTTGTATGTGTTTTCCTGTTCCGAGTTCATGTGTGTGCTCATAGATTACGGGAATAGTGTGGCATGTTTGTTTTTATGATTGAATTAGCGTTTAATGGCCACTTGGGATTGGGGTCGTTTGATGTCGAACTCTCCCTTTGAAGTGACTCGTTTCAGGCGTTTCCTGCAACAAACAGAAGGACGATTTGAGGCTTATTGAGTGAGTGCCGGTGTAGTCGACTATATGTGTTCGACCGACGAAGTTAATTGACTGTGCTCTGTGATATTTTGCTGGCAATTGAAGTTTCAGCAAACGTGAATGTTCTTAAATTAGAATTGCTGAGCGAAGTAATTTAAGAATAGTATTCAGTATATAAAATACTTCATCAACAATTAGTAGGTTCATCAACAATTAGTAGGTCAAAAGTGGACGGCGTGCGTGAAGGTATATGTATAGGTATAATTAAAGAATGTAAGCAATTATGTTTAGGTAGATTCACAATGTTATTTTTATAAGTTCATAGAGAAGAGAATAGTTGTGTTTTTATAAAGAAACACAAGTTTGTAAGTAGTTAATACCTACGTAAGTAGATAAGTAATTTCAAAATTAACCTGGCGACTTTTAATAAAAATAAATAAACAATGAAAATGTAGAGACTATTTATTATATATAATTTAGAGATTATTTATTCATTTTAATGTAGAGACGTCGTCGTTACGATTGTGAGTTGAATTTAAATATTACTTAACAACATGATTTCACCTACACATGATTTACTTATAACAATACTTATACAAACCTACCTACGCTAATAATAAATGGTTATCAACGTCTACATGTACTATGATAGCTAGAATGCAAGGAAAGTTGATAAATTCTGTGTATTTTGTAATAAAAAAACTATAAATTTCCCTGTTGACAAAAATCAAATTATTTCAAATTAAAAGTTAAATCTACTCCATTATTATTTCTCTAATAATCGCGATTCTCACAGCAAAAAACCAGCCCCCCTAGCCAAAGTAACATTTGCAAATTTTTGCTATCGCTTCGCTTCGAAACATGTATGGGTTTGACGTTTTAAAATTCGATTGTTAACGAAACCTTAGGTCAATCCCATACATGTTTCGAAAGCGAAGCAATAGCGAAGATATGCGAATGTTACTTTGGCTAGGCCCTCAGGGCCTGCAGTCTCTACATTAGATAGCGATTGTATCGTTAAATACCGATCGATAATTTTAGCGAAAAAAATCGCTTGCCGTATCGATTTCATTGCAGTCTCGACATACAGGGGCCCAATCGCGATATAATTTTTAAAGGCAAAACCAAAATGAAATCGTGCCTTTTTAGTTTATTTTAGAGAAAAATACTATCTTTAGTTTTGTTAACATTGTTGAAAGCTATGTCTAGGGAACTAAGAATACCAACCTTAGACAATTTAAATAAGAATCCTAAAGTTAAACCAAAGATTTTTAGGTAAAAATTAGGTCCTTAAATATGAAATTGACGTTTTGTATGGAGAATTTTTAACAAATTGCGTTTTCCATACTAGCACTTTCATTATAACAAAACTTTTACGTACAAATGTTTGAAAATTAAGCTGTCTTAGGCAACATACATGTAAGTTGAGCGAAAAAATAAGTTTAAACTAAGTTACAACGGATAAAGTGGTAATTTTCGATAACAAAAAAAGGAGTCACTTTCAAGATATTTCTTTTAATGCTAAGAAAACAAAACGTTTATAAACTTTTATTATGCTGATAATTGACGGCTATAGATAGTCATAATTTGATGTACATAATATACAGCAATATTTTAAATCACAGAAGTTATGAGGTTTTCTGTGTGTGACAAAAAAACATCAATTTCATAGGTTAGGTCCCAATATAGGTAACCTAAACGACAACGTAAACGGTTTTGTCATCCTTAGGTACTAATATTATAAATGCGAAACTCCGTTTGTTTGTTGCGCCTTCACGTCATAACTACTAAACCGATCATCATGAAACTTTGCATACACAGGGGTACAGAGAAGGACATAGAGAACCTTTCATTCAGAAAAAGTACTGTTCCCGTGGGATAGCAAAAAACTTTCCGGGCAGACCAAGTCGCGGGCGATCGCTAGTTCAAAATAAGCGCGATGGGCCCCTGGATAATTATCAACTCAGAACATCGTTTACTCTCCCCTCACTCATCCACAATCACGTCCATCATAATAATAACGCACCCCGTAAAAGTACAGTCATGCACAAAATCCCCCGCAGTCGTGCCGTATCTGTCCGACCGCCCCCCTCCCTGCCTCCCCCCACCAAAACAACCGTCATCCGCGCACCAAACTGATTGATTTTTATTGGGAATATTTTAGGGTTGACACTTATAAATATTCTAAGATCACACCAATTATTTAATCCGTAACTAAACCAAATTAAGTACTATGGTGACTAAATGACCATCAGCCATTTTTAATGTTCCCACAGCTGGGGTACAGGCCTTCCTTATGAGTGGATGAGGAGGATGGGCCATCACCACGCGGGCCCAATGCGGCTTGGTGGGTGTTAACTAGCTGGCTAAAAATCTAGCTGGGACCAACTGCTTAACGTGCCTTTCGAAGCACCGAGGAGCTCACGATAATATGTTTTGTCACTCATCCCATGACCGACCCTTGCGAAAGTTGCTTAACCTCCGCAATCGCTAGGCTATGTGCTAAACCACTGCGTACAAGCTCTTCAGAGCATTTAGGTGACTAAATAACGGATAGAAATACATGAAAAAGAAATAAAAATAAATATCCATTGCTGAAAGCAAGCAAACATTTAAACATAACAATGCTATACCCACTGAATAAGCATACAAAAAACCAAAGTAATTAAGATATTTAATTGTAGTAGGCATACAAATTAATAATTAATATCTCTCTGATTATGAGTCACTAAGTGTGGGATTCACAAATCCTATAACAGATTAAAAAAAGATGAAGTCATTATCATAGCAAAAAAAAATAAGTAAGTTGAATAAATAATGAAAAAATATTAGAAAAAATTGACTCACCCGTAGCAACTCAGACGGGATGTCTAGTTGCTACGGGTGAGTCGATTTTTTCTAATATTTATTCATCTTAATATAAAAATAGCATTGTGAATGCAAAAATCTAAAAGTTTAAAAATAAGTAAGTTGTAAAAAGTTTATATGATGTTGATTAGCTGAAAAACATAAACCACGGAACCTTCAAAATATGCCTTCACATAAATTACCAAAACACAAATACTGATTATTATCAATACAAACTTATCATCATAAATTATTAATAACTAGCCCAATTGATAAATGTATCAATATAAACATAATTAATTACCTAAATCGGCGATAAGAAACATAATCTTTATTGATCTATTTTCCACACTGTTAACGATAGTGACAACCCTAGATAGTCTGAGTTGAAACAAAGAATAACACGCAATTATGTACACGCCATCTCTACCATCATTCTAACCTTCTATCCTACATAAAATACTAATCTTACTATGTTATGTGAAAGTTTGTGTGTTTAGATGTTTGTTTGGATATTATTTGTTACTCAGTCAGTCACGCAAAAACGGCTGAACGGGTTTGGATCAAAGGCACACAGATAGTTTAGGCTAGTCCGGATTAACACAAAGAATTTTTTTATCCTGGTAGTACTTACTTATACCTATCTATTCTGCGATCCTGGTTAAAATTTCCTTAGAAACTTTTCTAATGTCCAGGCGGACGAAGTTGCAGGCAGCTACTTTTATTTGTTATTCTGTGCTAAGTATAGGAAAAACATTGACAACATAATAAGAAAGAGCTTCAGAGTAATTATATGGAATAGAGGATTCTTATCAGAATCGTATAAAACTAGCGAAATAAATTAAAAAATGGATGGCTGGCTTAAGTGTCTTTTTTTTTCAATTTTAGCCATAAAGTAGATTGCTGCCATAACAATAGTTTTACTTTTCTGTAGTATAATAATAATATCAGGAAGCTTGGACTTGGACCTTACTTAAAACACAATGTATCAAAGTGTATATTATTCAAAAACTTAAAAGTAAAGTTTTTAAAAAGTTAAAGTAAGTAAGAAATCGCATTTATTGAGCGTTATTTGCTGAACTGCAATACCGACCTAGAATAACAATTTATTTTCTAAACATTGCAGTTAATAATCCAATTAAATAGTCAATTAATTAATAATGTTATTTCTATAATATGTAGATCAGTAATGACGTCAATCGTAAACACAAAATAAGCATTTTCGCAGGAATTCTTACAGATTACCTAATCGTAAAATATACCTGATCGCTTTTATCTAATTGGTATTTAAATTAATTGATAATTTATTTGTATTATAGATAGCTTTGATAAGATTTTTAGGGATGTTTTTATTGCTATATTTCTGTCTAGTAAGATACCAATTAGTTCTAATTGAACCAGATTTTTTTCAATCGCAAGTATTTTTCCTATAAAAGTCTACGAAAAAACTCTTTGCTCTAAAATATAAGATATACAGTATAAAAAGTTGACTCTTATCTCAAGACGTGTTATTTTGGTTTTTTTTGGAGCTTAGTTTACAGAAGCATTAAATAGAGATTTTTTGAATCTTTAAAAATTACATATTTATATTTTACCTACACCACAAATTGACGTGTGCTTTTGGGCTTTAAGGTATAGCCACCTAATGAAGGTATGTACATTCTAAAAGGGATGTATTTAATAGCACTTTAAATTTGATGAAAACAGCTATAAAATTGTATATCAGCACTTTAAAATAAGAGGACTTGTCCGGTTTCCCTATGACAAGTACGGGTAAGCGCCCCCGGACCCTCAGCCTCCGCTGCTGCAACCTCTCAACCCCCCCGCAGCAACGGTGTCCTTTTTGTACCCTGATCCGTCCCATTTTACACACTCCTATACCCACCTCACATCCCTATCCTAATCCTGTTCCTTCCCCTCCGCTAAGCTAAGGTCTGCCGTGCCGATGGCTGCATGGCTAGGGGCGTGCCTAGTCATAAGCGTGCCACCCTGGAAATTGGTGCCCTCCAGGCGTAAATAGCCTTACCACACACGCGGGGCTCTGTGTGGTGGACAGTTGTCTTTCCCTAGCTAATCGTGGGAACAAAATGGTTTCAAATTTTTTTAATAAACCTGGCTGCGGCGATAGAGCTCGCCACTCATCACGCGTAACTTGTTTCTCTCGGGGCGAAAAGCGGGCATCGGAGACCCGTTTTGCTACGCTGAATGTATGTGGAGCGATGGAGGAGAAAATGGATGAGGTGTGTTTGATTATGGAAGAAAAGAAGTTGGATGTTTTATGCGTGAACGAGACGAAAAGAAAGGGCAAAGGAGTCTCAGAACATGGCCCGTTTAAAGTTCTGTGGTCGGGCGTTGCCGAAAATGAGCACGCGAGTATGGGCGTGGGACTCCTGCTGTCGGAAAGGATGATAGAATGCATGACTGAGTATGAGTGTGTTAGTCCCAGACTTCTCTGGGTTAGACTCAAAGTAGGATTACTTCGGATACGCGTCATTGGCGTGTATGCTCCCGATATATCCAAGTCAGCAACGGAAAAGGAGGATTTCTGGAAAAGTGTGGAAGACATCTTGAATGAATGCAAAGATAATGAAAGGATAGTTATGCTTGGAGATTTTAACGGATGGGTAGGTGTGAGAAGAGAGGGATGTGAGGGAGTTTTAGGAATATATGGAGACAAAAGAGTAAATGATAATGGCAGGAGTTTGATTGAGGTATGTTTAGAAAAGAATCTTGTGGTAACGAACACCATGTTTGACCACAAGGAAATTCATATGTACACTTGGCAGAGAGGGGAAAAGAAGAGTATGATCGATTTTGTGATTGTTGATGAAAGACTGAAGGGCAGAGTTGTAGACACCAGGGTCTTTAGGGGTAGTAACATTGGAACAGACCACTTTCTTGTAGTGTCTCGGGTTAGTGGTCTGTTCAAAAGTTGGCGTCATCGTCCCACAGTGTCAACAACAGAGCTGACTAGAGTAAAAGTTGAGAACCTGGATGAAGTGGAAGTGCAAAAGACATATTTGTGCAAATTGAAAGAACGATTGGGAAATGTGGCTGAAGTGAAAGATGGCAAGCTTGAGGAAGTTTGGGAAAAGTTTAAAAAAGGTGTGACTGAAACAGCTGAGGAAATATGTGGAGTGAGTAAAAGGAAGAATGCTCCCCCAATAAACTGGTGGGATAGTGAGGTAAGACAGATAGTGAATGAAAAAAAAAAAGTATGGCAGGATCTGCTGGCCATCAAAGCCAGTAAAAGAGTGAATGCAAGTGTTACAGAAGATGATGTTGATACAGTTGCAAGGGAGTTTAAAAGGATTAAGAAAGTAGTGAAAGAAAAAGTAGACGAAAAAAAGAGAAAGATGAAAGAAAAGTGTGACTTCAAACTCTGTGATAACTTTCGAGACAATATAAAATTGTTTTGGAAACAAGTGAAAACGTCTCGAAGTGGATCACATAAGTCTAAAATGAATGTGATAAGAGATGAAAAAGGTGTACTACAGGAGTGGATGAAATATTTTGAGAGTTTGTTTGAGGCGGATGGCTCTATGCTAGAAGCCTCGGATAAAAGGGTGGAAGACGAGGAAGAGACAGAAATGGATGAAAGAGATATATATATGGATGAGATTATTAGTGCAATGAAGAGCATGAAAAAAGGGAAAGCAGCAGGATATGACAGAATTACTGTTGAAATGCTGAGAGGTGGGAAAGAGCTGGTTGCGTCCTGGCTGTGCCTGATCTTTAATAAATGTTGGAACAGTGGCAAAGTGCCGGAAGATTGGCGTAAAGCCGTGGTCGTGCCGCTGTACAAAGGGAAAGGGTCACGGCAGGATGCTAAAAACTACCGCGGGATCAGTCTTCTCAGCATTGTCAGTAAATTGTATGCAAAGGTACTGATTGAAAGAGTGATGCAAAAAACTGATCAGAGTATTTGGGATGTGCAAGCGGGATTCAGAAAGGGAATGGGATGCACGGATCAGGTCTTCTCCTTGAGGTGCTTAACCGAAAAACACCTGGCTAAGCACAAAAAGGTTTACTGTGCCTTTGTGGACCTGGAGAAGGCCTACGATCGAGTTGACAGGAATGAGCTATGGAAGGTGTTGTCCGAATACGGATTGGAGAGCAGACTGATTCATGCACTGAAATCTCTCTATGAGGATTCCCGTGCATGCGTCAGGATTGACGGCGTATACACTGATTGGTTTGGCATCTCTAGGGGTGTCAGACAGGGATGTGTTGCGTCACCATGGCTCTTTAATCTGTTTTTGGACAGTTGTATGAAAGGTCTGAAAGAACGTGACTGTGGGGTTGTGATGAATGGGACTCAAATCAAGTGCCTTCTCTACGCTGACGACCAAGTTATACTTGCGTCTTCTGCGCAAGAGTTGCAGGAAATGATGTCGGTTATGAATGAAGATTTTGTGAGAAAAGGGATGAAAGTGAATGTAACTAAGACTAAAGTGATGGTGTTTGAGAGAGATGAAGAAATGACTGACTGTACGGTAATGTTAGGTAGCGAAAAAGTGGAACAAGTCCGTGAGTTTGTATACTTGGGGAGTTTGTTCACAAGGGACGGAAAGAGTGAGGAGACATAGAAAGACGAGTGAAGAAAGGAAATTCGGTGAGTGGTGCTATACACTCGGTTATGAGTAGCCAAACCGTTTCTGCAAAGGCGCGAATGGCTATTCATAACGGAGTGCTGGTACCGACACTGATGTATGGAAGTGAATCTTGGGTATGGCAGAAGAAGAATGAAAGCAGAATAAATGCGGTAGAGATGCGATCGTTGAGGAAAATATGCGGAGTAAAACTGAGTGATAGAGTGAGCAATGAGGTGATTCGCAAAAGGTGTGGTCTGAAAGATGATATAGTGACAAGAATTGAGAAAGGAATGCTCCAGTGGTTTGGTCACTTAGAGAGGATGAATGAAAGGCGAATCACGAAAGAGATATACTGTGCGAATGTGGAAGGAACGATTGCACGAGGGCGTCCCAGAAAAACCTACGCGGACCAAATAGAGGTTATTATAAAAAAGGCTGGTGTACGCAGTGACAAAAACCGCAGGGCATGTATGAAAAGATTGATGGATATGAATGAAGCGAAAGAAGTGTGCAAGGATCGTAGCAGGTGGCGATCCATAGTCTCTGCCTACCCCCATGGGAAACAGGCGTGAGTGTATGTATGTATGTAAAATAATGATAGACCTATAATTTAATCTTACCACTACAAAAATAATGGTTTGCACTATAACAATTTTGTCAGCACTTTAAAATAAAAATAGATCTATATTTAATATTATCACTACAAAAACAATTGTTTGCACTATAACTGTGTCCCAACTCCGAAATCATTTAATTTCTGTCAAACCATGTCAGACTAATGAGATGGCAAGTCTCATCAAGTCGGTTCTAGCGTTGTTGGTCGCAATGGAACCTAACCTCCTCCTCAGCTCCTCTCGCTGTGCCCACTCGTCGTTGCACTGTCGTCTGTTTACCAGTACTAAAGTTATAAAATTAATTTGTATTTTGGAAAGTATTCATTTTAAAGCTAAACAATTAAATTGTATAGTGCGAAGTATAAATTTTAAAGCTTACCATATTTATAGTGGAAACCATTATTTTTAAAGTTCATTCAATAAATTTTGAAGCTAAACATTTTAAAGTGTGTTTCATTATTTTTAAAGTGCATTTATATATTCCCCATTCTAAAACATTTAGACCTTTTTTTTATAAACTGAAGACTACAACATAAAAACTTTTCTAAAAGTCGTTTGTCAACAAGTTAACTATAAAATAATTAACATTATCAAAGGATCTGAACATTATAATTAAGGAAATGCTCACGTTAACACGATCTCAAAAAATGTTCGAAAAAACCTGTTCTTTTGAAATAATTTATTAAAGAACCAAATTAGTTTCTCGCTTGAATGAAATTCGTTGGACTTTATCTTAAACGCTTAAGGTCGATTATCGTTCAATTATTTCTTCATCGATGGCATTAATTTATTGGGATTCCATATCAAAGGGCCCACACACGTTGACTTCCGTAACTTTGAAGGGTCCCGTACATCGTAATCGATTAATATCATAATCTTGAGTCTAGTTAGTGATTCGTTTAATTCTGGCAAGCAGGATGGACCGGTCAAATTGGATTTCCTTGTCCGGTTAGTGGGTCTTTTGAAAACTGGGAGTTTGTCAATATATTTTCGGTCGAATATCATTTGAAAGTAAAACACATGGAAATTTTATTTCCTGCTAAACCAATACACGTAGGATAACTAAGCCAAATATTTAGGAACATATAATAAAGCGATCTAATGAGCAGAACAAATGGTATCAGTTAATGAAAAACCTCTGATGAAGAAATCACATCAATACGATGTCTTAATTTTTTTCGAAATAAAAAGAAAAATTAACGATGTCCCTTTTTAGGATTCCGTAGCCTAAATGGCAAAAAACGGAACCGTTATAGATTCGTCATGTCTGTCTGTCTGTCCGTCCGTATGTCACAGACACTTTATTCCGAAAATATCAGGATTACACAGTTGAAACTTGGTAGGTAAGGTAGATGTATTCTGTTAACCGCTTAACGAATTTAACACAAAAATAAAAAAATAAAAGATTAAGGGGGGGTTCCCCATACATGGAACTGAAACTGAAAAAAATTTTTTTCTTCAAACCAATACGTGTGGGATGTCTATAGAGGTTCCTAAGACGATTTTTTTTCAAAGTCAACCGTTTGAAAGATAAACACTGCCAAAGTGGTAAAATGTGTGTCCCCCCCCCCTCTAACTTTTGAAAAAAGAAAGTGCAAAATCTGAAAAAAAAAATGCTGTTAGATCTTAACAAACACTTGCAAAGAAAATTGGTTTGAACGAGATATAATAATTAGTTTTTGAGATATAGCACATTTTCCAAAACCGCAAATATAACTTTGTCATTCATACCAACACTGTGAAAAACAAAGTTATTTTTGCAGACGAACAATAATAGTGGTATGAAATATCGTATGGTATAAGGTAACTACGGAACCCTACGGCACGTGGTCCGACACGCATTTGGCCGGTTTTTTTAAACTATAAAATTTATGCCACACATTATCGAGTGAGATCAATTCTCAATTTATTCGCATTTTACCAACATCAGGCATGTAATGTATTAAAATAATTGTTTTAGCTTTATAGCTGTTAATAAGTACTTATTATTCACAAAAGTAACAGTCCCTTAGAAGTACTATTATTCACAAAGGTAACAAAAATAACAGAATGTCTAGTAAAAATGAAAGTACTAAAAGGCAATGTTATCGTTTATTGGCAATCTCTTCCTTCATTCTCTATTACTGATACCATCGTGTTTTATTAGTAACCGGACATGATTAACTATAAATAATCATAGCTAATAATTTTATAAATAATACAAATTATAACGATAAGATAGAGCCAGAGGTCTCCAAACTACGGCCCGCGGGCCAGCTCCGGCACGCGAGCATCAACAATGCGGCCCGCGAAAGCAGGCCGGATCGTACCAACAATCAAGGGCGTCGCCAGCCCATGGCCCAGGGGGGGGGAGAAGCAAGTTAATATTAAAGAGGATGAGAATGATATGAATTTTAGGTACAGTCAACAGCACCTATATAGTGAATTTTTTCAAGTTTTGAGATGGGGCAGGATTTATCGGAAAAGCAAGTCAATTGCACGGCCCTAGGACTTTGGTTATTTGCAGTTGGCTACATTTTTTAATCTCTAGGGGGGGGCAGCGCCCCCCCCCCCCCTGCCCACCCCTGGTGACTCCCTTGCCAACAATACTGTAATTTACAGTATGTTGGTATGATGAGCTAGCTAGATCCTGGCCCTTGGGACTTCGTGGAGAAGTTAAGTCTGGCCCTTAAGCTAAAAAGTTTGGAGACCCATGAGATAGACCATCAAAATCGGATGGACTATATTTAAAAACTCTATTCAATGACTTAAACAATAATGATATATCTGAAAAATCTAAAGTCGTTAAATGGAATTGAAATTGAGTATCAATGAATCTTCATAAAACCTCTACACTTTATATTTAAAAAATGTAAACTAGGTAGATAATACAAGGTTATATAGACTGTACACATGCACATTTTTTTTTAACTTACGAACTTACAAAAAGTTTACGAAGTTGCAATATTATGGATGAAGGAAGCCCTCCTACAAATAACTTTTTAACTTTTTATGACATTCATTTGTCATTTTATACAGCAATTTAACTGACTAATTTATACTTCGTCTCAACATAAAAATTAACTCACTAATTTATAGGTCATTCCATTTATTACATACTTACAGTCAGTGGCACGAATCATGAAATCGGGTGGGGATTGCGCGAAACGCGTATTTTGGGTATGCGTTGCGGTAAGGGGCGCGGGCGGCGGGAGAGGGGCGCGCGCTATTGGTCGCTCACAAGAGCAGATGCGCGAACTTATCCCCACTCCGTCGAAAAATTGTCATGATTCGTGCCACTGACTGTACCTGTACGTAAAAAACCAATTTAAGACACTAGACCACAAATCAGACAGTCTGAAAACCAGCCTACTTATTATCTCATTTTCAAAATCTATCGTAATCGCTTTCATTTGGCAGATGGATGTGAAACATTGCTGCATTTCTTTGGTAAGTTTTTATTCGTGCCAAAAAGAAGCATCATTGTATCACAGTCATCCTAAAAGCGATTGCGATAGATGTTGAAATTAGACAATTAGCCCCCTGTTCAGTCAGATGGTATGTAAAATGGCCTCATTCACATTTGTTGACATTTCTATAAATTAGTTACTTGTTTAAACAGAAAATTAGTCATAAATTACTTATTTTTTGCATTGATTTCGTCACTGCATTATTCATACTTTATTCGCTAACTTACTACTGTAAAACTTAAGTAAGTATCTTTACTTCATAGGTAAATTATTTTAATCACAAATATCTTGGTAATTACATTTTTTCAGTTGGTTTGGTAGGTACTATACTTACACACAAAAGCAATTTTAAGAGCTATAAATACTAATGCAGTTATATTCCAACTGTCAAATACTTATGTTATAAAGTTGTGTGAATTATACTTAATAATATAATCGTTTACTAAACGATACACCTGCCATACGTACGATAGTAAACAAACTTGCAGTACCTACAAATCGTAACAATGCTTACACTAAACAATTAGCATGATATTGATAAAGATTTCTTTCCCACAGGAAAACAAATGACTCCAAAGCGACGGCACTTAATCGCAATTCGCAAGCGCATACAATTTCAACACATCATCAAAAAACGATCGAACTCGTGATCCGACCCGACGGACGATCGCCTAAAGGTCTTTGCACATTTCGCAACTCGACGCCGCGCCGACTTTACTCCGATTAGACTCACATTGACGCCTGTACTCGCCGCGAAACCGTACCAGCGCCGTAGTTACGCCATAGTTCCGCTATGAGTTGTCTTCTATTGACGACGATATGAGGATCACAATCTACGTAGCGGTTTCGCGTGTGTCAATGGTCGGAGCCAATCGGGTTGAATCGCGCGTGAAAATCTATGCTCTAATGGCTCTAATGCAGGCTATTCGCATTTGTTACGCTTGTTGAACTCATGGCTACAGGCGTCAAAATTTAAGCTTTGTATCGTTTTCCACGATGGAGTTTTCAAAATACAACCCCCCCCTACTCTCGATTGGACTTCACATCAGGATTGAATAACGTCAGAAATCTGTTATTTTGTAACATTGAAAACGGATTCCATGGTTTCAATAGTACCGTTTTGAAGTTTCTCCATCGCGTTGGGAGCAACCCCCGTGTAACGAATTGTCTATTCGTCGTAGACCAATTAAATGTTGAAAATTCAATTCTAACTATCACGATATCTGTAGAATAGAGGTCACATTTCATTACTGAGGTCTGAGAGTCGATGTGGAGTTGATTCGGCGTCGAGTAAGTGTAATGTGCGTAGTCCTTTACCTACTCACATTACACAACACAGCTTTCACAAACCATTATCGATAATAATCGAGTGACGGCAATCGATTAGTATAAATACATCTAAACAATTACACACGGCTCGATAGCGTATCGATTTATTAGTGAAATCAATAATGTTTTGTTTTTGTTGAAAAACAGAACGAACATATTTTCTCATCACTATTTTTTTTATTTTAATAAGTCTTTTTTGTGATTTGTGATAGTCAGACGTTTGTTGTACCCATTTCATAGATTTTCTCTAAATAAAAATAAAATCATTTTTTACGGTTACAGGTACCTAAATTAATGTTTTCAGCTTTTAGTCTTCAGCTATTATTGATTCAGGTTTGTCTAGAAACCAAAAAAACCTAGAAAAACATTAAGGCCTGATTATCTCATCGCCAGATAAAATTTAACCGATGGAATAAATTATATCCTTTTATACCTATATACTATACCGTCATGTTTTATGAAATAGATATATAATATGTAGTACTTACATAATAATATATTCTTTGGATAAGTTTTATCTTGCAAATGTAAAATCGGCCCTCAAAAGGCTCTCCGTGAGCTGTAGACCTCGCGAAAAAATAAAATAAAATGTCGCCATGAAGTTTTCAAAGCACACAGTAGGTACGTGAGTATTGCAGCTAGATGGTGCTTCTAATTTTGATCATTTTTCAAAATGGGTGAGTGTTTTTTTTATAAATTTGGAAAAATTGGCTTGACTGAACAGTTATATATAATTATCGAACCTACTCACAAAATTTCACCAGCATCTGTTGAGAAATGCGACTTGTAGAGGAGATCAAACAACCGGAAAGCTGGAATGAAATATGGTTCTTTACATATCTCCGTCATTTTCACAAATTTCGAAAAACTGTCTCGACAATTTTTTTTTATATATTTATCGAACCTGCTCACAAAATTTCACCGAGATCGGTTGAGAAATGCGACCTGTAGAGAAGAACAGCCAGCGCTGGAAATACGGACTGAAATTTGATTTTTTTTACATTATCTCCGCCATTTAGAAAAAAAATGAAAAACTGGCCTGACATAAGAAATCTATACAATTTTCAAACCTGCTTACAAAATTTTACGAGAATCGGTTGAGAAATGCTACCTGTAGAGGAAAACAGACAGCCCTGGAAAGCCGCACTGAAATATGTATTTTTAACATTTCTCCGTCATTTTGAAAAATTTCCAAAAACTGGCGTGACAAAAAAAACTATATTATTTTCGAACCGGCTCACAAAATTTCACGAGAATCGGTTGAGAAATGCGACCTGTAGAGGAGAACATCCAGCGTCAGAAAGCCGGACTGAAATACATTTTTCTTACATATCTCCGCCGTTACGAAAAATTTAGAAAAACTGTCTCAACTTGAAAAAATTTATATGATTTTCAAACCTGCCCAAAAAATTTCACGAAATTCGGTTAAGAGATGCGACCTGTAGAGGAGAAAAGACAGAGCCGGAAAGCTGGATTGCTATAGGTTTTTTTTACATATCCCCGCCATTTCGAAAAGAATCGAAAAAGTGGCGTGACAAAAAAAATCTATATCATTTTCAAACCTGCTCACAAAATTTCACGAGAATCGCTTGAGAAATGCGACCTGTAGAGGAGAACAGACAGCGCTGGAAAGCCGAAAAACCTGTATTTTTTAAATATCTCCGCCATTTTGAAAAATTAAAAAAATCTGGCTCGACAAAAAAATTCCATATAATTTTCGAACCTGCTCACAAATTTTCACGAGAATCGGTTGAGAAATGCGACCTGTAGAAGAGAACATACAGACATACGAAATAATTTTTGCCCAAGCTGAAGCAGAGACGCTTCGCTCGCACTTCGTGCTCGCTCGGTCAAAAACTCGTCAAAATCCGTAAAAGTGTTTTGTTCCAGAGTCCATTTGTTACATAATAATTCATTGTAATGTAACATTGTTAGACTATGATAATAAAAAAGAAAAACATATTTCGTCAGGTAAACCATATTTTTACCAACATGCATAAGAATCAGTTACTACAATAGCTCCTTGAGTAAACATATTATTATGAAGTTCTCTTTATTTATACAATCCTTCACCTATCTATGTATGTTTTTCGCACATAACATGGAGCAAATAAAAGACTTGACGTTCTTTCAGAAATATAAGCAGATCTCTTTTGCATCAGATAAGAATAAATAATGTTATTACCCTTCAAAATCATAACAATAGCTATCAATTAGATTCTATCAGATTAATTAAGATCAGTTTGTACCCGTTTCACAGTCTATAATTACGTAGTAACAAAAAATACTAGTATTTTGTTGTATAGCCTGTACTAACCAAGAACTGTGAAGCCGTGCGCATAATATTATGAAAAAGGTCGTTCGAATAAAATTAGTACGACCTTTTTACTATGGGAGCGCGCGATCTCGCACCCAGTGTGCGCACTTATCTCCCGTACACACTTTCAAATAAAAATAAACAATCCAAGGATTGCAGTGATAATAAGAGTTCAGTTTAGTGAAATTCAAAAGGTCATTTATGTTAGAAGGTTGGGATGTCCGTACGAAAACGCATCCAAAGTGCGCACGACCTGAAACTGACCGAAAATTCGAAAAAAAATATTGTCAAATAAGTTGATAAGAGTACACTTTATAAAGATGAGTATCAACTCATCAATACTATCAGTCTATCAAGACTACACTTACTACAGTATTATAAACCGCTCTCAACTAAGAAGAGCATCTCAAGTATGATCTCAAGACAACTCTCAACGTTGAGAGCAAGAAGCTTATACCTCCCTCCAATGGAGATTGCACGGCCATATGTCATAGTGAAGATTGAAAAAGGGTCCTTTAGTGACGTGACGGCTTATTTCTACCTCTTTCTTTAGTGTTACAGTACGTGTTCGTTGTTCGTCGTTCGTTCGTTCGTGAGAAACGAAAACGTATTGTAAAGCGAAAAGAAAGAGATAGCAATACGCCGTCACGTCACTAAAGGACCTTTTTTCAATCTTCGCTATGACATATGGCCGTGCAATCTCCATTGGGAGTATAAGCTTCTTGGTTGAGAGCGATTTATAAATACGACTGAAAAAAAATTTCGAATTCGAGTAAAAGTAAGACTTCACCTTGAATTTTCCACGTCTTTTGCTGTAATGTTTTTATCATTGCGTCGTGTAATGCTAGTAAAATGTTTTTCTTTCTTTCTGTACACCGAAGTTTCACAAAACTTATTTTAGTCTGTTCTATTCATAATGAAAACAATCTTTTGACTCTTTTTAATAAACAAAGTGAATACATTTGTAGCAAATTTGATTTTCCTTTGGTTTTTAAGTGATTTAGGGAACTTTTAACCAGGATAAGAAGTAACTTATGTCCTTTTTTAACCGACTTCAAAAATTTGAAAAGGAGAAGGTTATCTATTCGTCGCGTATTTTTTTTTATATGTATGTACACCGATTATTTGAAGACGGCTGAACCGATTGAAATGATTCAAACGTTATAACATGAGGTTTCTTCCCAAATTGGTCCCATTTTTTGAAATTTTGTAATCGGTTCAGTAGTTTTCAAGTAATCTTGAAAATACTGTCGTTTTCGTTACCATTTTATATGAATTCAGGCGGATTTTTTTTTTGTTTATGAACCGATTTAGATGATTCTTCTTTTGTTTGAAAGAAGACACCTTAAGGATGATAGCATATTAATTTCATTGGTATTGGACTTTGGATTTTAAAGATACACGAGGGAACTTCTCACAATCAAATAGGAACTGTAAAGTGATTGAAATATTGGCAGGTTTATGACAATCAAAAAAAAGTTAAGAACCTATTTATTGTGAAGGACGTTCTGGACTAGGGTTGAACTGCGAAGGCCCAACGGAACTCTTGTGGAAATTAAGTTACTCGGGGTATACCATTGAAAAATGTGAAACATTATAACGTTTTATTTTATAAAATCATCGCTTACATACCTACCACAAAAAAGTTTAATATAAAAAAGTTTTTTAACAAAAACACAACCTCCTTCAAAAACCTTAAAAAACAGCTCTATAAAAAGCAAGAAATAATGTTCAAATCGATTAATTAAAACACGTCTGTTGAAGTCGGGTGGGGCTTATAAAATATAAACAATACAATATGTAAAAAAAAAAAATTACTTCCAGCTCCACCTGACTTCAATAGACGTGTTTTGATTAATCGATTTGAACATTATTTCTTGCTTATTATAGAGCTGTTTTTTAAGGTTTTTGAAGGAAATTGTGCTTTTTTTAAAAAGCTTTTTATCCATGTTATAAACTATATGTGTGCCAATTTTATCTAAATCCGTCCAGCCGTTCTTAAGTTATAAATGGTGTAAGTAAATAACCCGACTTTGTCTTATTTATTTTTCCTTTTAAGATATTAGAACTCCTTACTTAAGTAAGTACAATGTCCACAAATGCATTACATTTGCGGACATCATAATCATCAATTAAATGTATGCGTTGCTTTTAGACATCTTTGAAAATAAATAGAAGAAACAATGTAAATGTAATTGTTTTTATAATATAATTGGTTGCTATAAAATTCCTGTTTAATAATTACAACAGCTATTATTTTATTAACGACATCATTTAAGTATAAAATTGGAGTACCTCGTACTTATGTACCCTTGTGTAGGCTCGGTGGTGCAGTGGCATAGCGCCTGGCCCAGCGATTAAGGAGGCTAAGCAATTTACGCAAGTGTCGGTCATGGGATGGGTTACCAAAAAAATATTATCTCGAGTTCCTTCGTGCTTTGGAAGGCACGTTAAGTTATTGATCTCGGCTGCATTTGCAGTCGTTAATACCATCGTATCGGGCCCACGTGGTGGGTTATGGCCCATCCTCTTTATCCACCCATAAGGGAGGCATGTGCCTCAGCAGGGAGTGTTAAGAAAATAGCTGATGATCATGTATCCCACGCGTCCACTCATGTAAAAAAACAGGGGTACGTACTACGTGCTTTTAAGTTTTAAGTATTAAACATAATTATGGCAAAGTCTGAGGCTAATTTTAAAAGATTTTAAAAAAATTAAAAAAGAACCCTTTTCCAAACATTCTCGAGTGAAGTTGCTGCGGATCACTGTCTAACCTTACTAATATTATAAATGCGAAAGTCCGTTTGTTTGTTTGTTTATTTGTTTGTTTGTTACGCCTTCACGTCTTAACTAATGACTCGATCATCATGAAATTTTACATACATGTTTTCAGGAGCAGAGAAGGACATAGGGTACCTTTCGTCCCGAAAAAAGTGTAGTTCCCGAGAAATAACAAAAAAACTTTCCACGCAGACGAAGTCACGGGCGGTTGCTAGTTGTCAATATCGCATTATAACCACCCGCGTTAAGTTAGAGACGGACGTAAACACAGTATTATAATGTTTAAATTTACTTATACCAACTTGTTTATAAAATTGATTAGAAGTAAATAATAAGATCTGGTTTTGTTTCATGAAATCAAACCTACTTCCTTATCTTTACTAATATTATAAATGCGAAAGTCTGTTTGTTTGTTTGTTTATTGAATTGTTACGCCTTCACGTCTTAATTACTGAACCGATCATTATGAAATTTTACGTACACGTTGTCAGGGGTACAGAAAAGGACATAGGGTACTGTCGAGTCCATTAATATGTTGGCACGTTTTACAGGATATTTACTTTTATTACAAAGGTAGAAAGATTGACGAACTGTCAAAAGTGCCAACATATTAATGAACTCGGCCGTACCTTTTATCCCGAAAAAGGTATTGTTCCCGAGGGATAGCAAAAAAACTTTCCACGCAGACGAAGTCGCGGGCGGCCGCTAGTTTTATTATAAAGGTACTTAGATTACGAAATAATTTATATCCTATATACCTAAATAATTCATTAAATCTATTCATTTTATAAGTGTTGAATTGTCTCATTATCTCGTCAAGAAATAAGACTTGTACCTACCGAACCGAGTACCGAAACCGAGAAACCGAGTTAAGATTTATTTATAATTATTTTACTTGCACTGAGTAATAAACACATTAATGGCATAGGCATACTACTTTAGAAAAAACATTGTTATAAATTTCTGTTTGGATAAAAATATTGTATTTGTTTTGAATTCAGACGTAAGGGAAAGTAAATGAAAAGTTTCCGATTAAGTTTTACAAAATGGAAGAGAAATTCAAAGCTCTGTTAGATTAGCATATGAAACTTACATAAATATAAGTTATATAAACATCGCACCGACATAAAATAGATTTACAGATTACTGTCTCGGAATTTCCAAATGATAAACTGAAAATCTTATCTGAGATAAGCTTCATTAATAAAAGCTGTTAAAAGAAAGATTATTCAAAAAATTTCATGCACTCATCTCTTTTGATAGATCAGAATTGTACTTATCAATCAATTTTATTATCTTTAATCTTTTAAACAAACAAAATTATTGAAAACACTCAAATCAGCAATTAAGTAATCAATCACTACGGACGCTCCTAAATTTGGACAGATTAAGGTGTTATCAAAAATATCACTTGGCGAACAAACACCAAGTTTACGTAATCAGCGATACGATCTAAATTAGAAACCATCGCCATTAATTAACAACCAAATTAATTAAAACCACTTACCTAAACTAGTCTTATATCCGGCAAACACAGATTACATAAAACATCACTGAGTCACTTAGCCAAAGATCCACAAACAGTTCTCGATAAAAAAATTAAAAATCCTTTTTTAAAAGCTTTGATTTGAATAAAGAACAATTGTGTCAATTAAGCCAGTTCCGAACGAGTGTCAACACATTGTGGCGGGAATTGAACGAAACGTTTGCGTGAATCGGAACGTGTGAGAGGTGATGTGACGTTGTACAGGCGGCTCGGTGGCCTAACTAGATGTGTGGGTGCGACGTACGCGCGACGGCATCGGTGTGCAAGGGAGACAGCTAGCGAGCTGTTAACGCGGCGATCCTCACAGTTAGACTAACTCACATCCAAATCGCTTAATTTTATGAGTTGTTGCCTTCTCCACCCCCTCGATGGGGCAGGCAGATGTGACTTTGTAGTGGCGACTGCGTTAAAATAGGAATCAAGATTGTTTATCTTGATTCCTATTTTTAAGTTGTGATATAATATTTAAGAGAGTTGCTGTATTTTGTTGTTACTATGAGGCTCATTTTGACTAACTCGTCAACACCCGAAAAACGAGACATAATAGATTTTCTATTGTTGTCCGGTCGCTGGAGACCGCTCGATTTAATTGCATCGAGAAATTTGTGATGAAATGAAAATTATATGAAATAAAATTAAAGCTCATTATGAAAATGAAATTTAAATGAAATAAAATTAAAGCTGATTGATGAACAAAAGGTTTGTTTGTTTACATAATAATAATAACAGTAACTTACAAAATAGTTGTGGTTTATCAAAAATATCCGAAAGCTCAAGATGCTTGGTTGATCGCGATTAGGTGACACGAACAACATTTTAACTGCCGATACCATAATTTCGGTAAAACAGTTGAGGTAAGATAAACGGTGATCGTGCATGCGACTAAAATCATTGCCCTGTGTTTAAAACATTAAAAACAATAATGAAAAAATAAAATTAATTTTATAAATACCTTATGTTGGCAAAACAATGACCTAATTCGAAATGTATTTACATTAGCTGTTATAAGGATTGGATAATATATTTTTTTCCACTTACCACCGTCACTGAACTGATAATTTTCGAATTACATGCTATACTCAATAACTGGGAAATAATAAATAATAAATCTTGCCAAGTAATGCACACAATAGACCAACAATCATTTATTATCACCGATTGGGAATAATCATAATCTAGAACAATACGCGATAAAAAAGTAATTTAAAAAACTTATTTTAACATTTACAATTGATTAAGCAATACGATAACGATTTGACTACGAGGCGTTTTCGTGCAAAATACATGATACATTTGTTGGAATCTTCCATAATAACTGTTTTGATAATTATTATGATCACTGTAAATTATAGAGAACAGCATTAGGGTCATTATTTGAAAAGCGTTCTCCGCGCAATTTTTGTGGCGAAATTTCACTTTGAGTTATTCGAATAAATAAAATTAGTATATTAAAGAATCCAAGAAATAAATAAATAGTATACTCGAAACATGTTAATCGGTACATAAATCATTGAGATATTAAATTTTGAAAATTTGAAAGCCACGAAAGTTACGATGCACTTCACAAACATTACGAAACGATTTACTACAAATGATTATATACAATGATTATACAGCCAGTGAGGGCACTGAAAACCTAATATTGAAAGCTTCGTACCTTTACTTGGTTTATAAGTAAAAGAAACGATGTTTTAGTGCAATGTCGTGACTAAGTAAATATCACCACCCTCTCTCCTTTTCTGTGTGAGAATAGGTTAGTATATGTATATGTAACAAGAATATTCAAACTAGCAGACAGGATTCTTATCAATTTGAGAAGAAACTTAAATTTCATAGCATGGTCTGTAATTTTCGTGGACGAATTGCCACGAAAATTATGCCACGCAAATTACGATAATTTACTTTTTTTAAATTTCAAAGTTTTGTTATGGACAAATTATGAAAGTAAATACTTATATATAATCTCGAGGACCTATCCTATTCTAAAATATATAGCAAAAATCGATACCGTATGCATACATCTATTATAATATGTCCATGAAAGTTGTTTGATTAAGGGCATCAAACATTTATTGGAGAGTTACGGACCGATATTTGTTTTTCAGCATAGCAATGAACAATATGTGTATCATCAAGTGCTAGTATGATCATCAGAGCAGCAGCGCGGCTATTAAAACTAGTTATAAGGCGATAAGCTTTATATTTATGATTTTTTTTGCTGCGCGCTCGAAAAATTGCCAAATCGTGTGACAGAGAGAAAATGCCCTGCAACTTTTTTTTTATTCACGATAAAAATTTAGTTTTTAGCACTATTAAACAAGAGTTAAATACAATTATTTTGATGTATAATACATACATATTACTTAAAAGACAAAGAAGTTATTAAAGGTCGTCCTAAGTGCGAATAGAGTGTGACACCCGAAGAACAGCGTTTTTACACCCGATTTCGATCTTTGAAAATTATTTTAAATTTTATTTTAATAAATACCACGCATTTTTTATTAAAATTGAATAGAACTGTAAATGAAGGATCACTAAGTTTTTTTCTTAAAGCTATATTTACAATAGGTTAGGAATAACAAGCGTGTGACCGCCAAAAAAAGGACCTCGGAGAACTACCCATTATTGAATATTTTATCTTTTTATTTATTGCCTTTATAAGTAATTGGTATATTTTATACTACTTGAGTATATATCGATTAAGAGAGTTGACTATTAAAATTACTAGATATTCAATTAAGTTAAGAGGCTTTATAAATATATATTTTTACTGATATTTTTAAATGCAGATGAATAAATGATGGCCTTTTTCCGATTTGTATAGATCGATAAGAAATGATACATAAATAGTCATAGTTTATATTACAGATTTCTAATTATGACGATCAGGAAAAGTTTTCCAAGTTTCATAATCGATTTTGTTTTTTGTACTTAAGATAATAGTTTTCTTTATCAGTTGAGAATTGCCTTGAGAAACAAAATAGCTATATCAAAATACCATGACATATAAGAATAGACTGGGGCCCTATTTTTGAATCACTCGTCTGCCGTCGAGCGCTCGTTTTCTACTGATTTTCGTTCGACAAATCAACTCAAATGTATGAGATGTCGAACGAAAATCAATAGAAAAGAGTTCTCGACGCCAGTCGAGTGATTCAAAAATAGGGCCCCTGGTCTCGCAACCCCCGCAACAAGGTCACACCGTGCGAACCATTTAGCGCCGGTACAGTAGCAATAACTCAGCGCAGGAAATCACGTCATCGCTCTATTACAGAGCAGCGCACACATGCACAATCCGGTGTAGCAATTGAGGAGAGAGCGCGCGACTAAATAAAGTGCGACTTTTTCAGTCCATAAGGGTGGGTTTGGGTACTCACTTAGGTTCGCGAACCTCCGCGCTCCACGAACTTGGAACAGTTAGCCGTAGCTAATATATTATCATTTTTCTTTGGCTATAGTGTGTACGGGTCTCTTACGCATTCGCACACGTACACACTATGGCGCACTGTTGCAGCACTGGTTAAAAAAAATTTTGGTGCAGGTTCGCGGAGCGCGGAGGTTTGCGAAATGACTTATTTGTAGGTCTGTCTGTACTTAAATTTTAGTGGGCCTAATATGTTTATTCATTTATTAGCGTACGATAATAATGTAAATCAATGGAGCCCCATGCAGTGAATGAAGCTGATAAATTAATGGCTTCTGCCTTAAAATCGGGTATCATCAAGAGCTTTTCCGCTCAAATAAAGCCTCCTATCCGAACAGGAGAAGTACGAATCCGAAAAAAATTGCTAAATAGGAATGTTTTTTGACAGCTAAACAAAAGTTACGTCAGCCCGCGATTTCATACGCGTAGACATTCAAAAAATCCATAGTGATCTTTTGACCAGGATAAAAAGTAGCCTTTGTTTTAATCCAGGTTTTTATTTAAACTAACCTGTGTTCTACATTTCATCCAAATCCGTTCAGCCGTTGTGTGATTAAGTAACAAACATACAAACTTGCACACCTATATTATAAATGTGGTAATATGGTTTAAAAGTATGTTTGTTTGTTTGTATTTACGCTTTAACCGATTATCATGAAATTTTGCATACACGTTGTCAGGGGTACTGAAAATGACATTAGGATGCATTTCATACAGACAAAAAAATACTATTCCCGAGGGATAGAAAAATAACTGTCCACGCAGACAAAGCCGGAGGCAGCGGCTAGTTTAGGTACGATAATAGGATTATGCAACCGTCGCACCCTTATTTAGCGTGCGAGCATCACTCCTAATTGTGTGCGTCGCCGTCACATCGCATTGTTATTACAACGTATCCATTTGAAATATTAACGATACACGTTATATTAAGCTGTGTAGCTACAGTCGTAATTAAGCCGAGCTCATACGACTGATGCGCGCACTCTGTTTCGTCGGTCGGCCTTTAATTAGTTTGCAGTATTTATAAGGTTTGAATGTATTTTGGCAAGTATTTTAGCTTTATTATGGTCTTTAACAACAAAAAAGGCATCATCAACAATAAAACCAAGACTATGATAAATTATAGGAACTGAAAATGTGTAACGATCACAATTTATCCGGTAGGTACTTATACTTCACTCAAGTTATTAAAGTAAATACTACTATACTAATTTACAGATTCACAATACAATTTGTTTCAATGAATTCTTGAAATTAGTAAAACATTCGGATTGATACTGCAATACTGTTAAACAATAAATGTTACCATCATTCAAAATTTCATTCAAGCAATCTGAGAAGAAATTACTTACTTAAAATCAAATTCTAAGTGTATTAATTACTTTTTAAAATCATATTATAGAATGAGACAATATAAAATTAAATCCTATTAAAATTAGCTCCTTTGAACTTCGTGTTAACAATTATCGTCTACGACGTAGCAACGCTACGATGCTACGAGATACTACGAAGGGCTTCGTTTAGTCACAAATTGAAATTACTTTTATTGTGACAAGAGTTCAAATACTTTTTTTAGTTTATAAATCTCTTACTAAATAACCGAATTAATTAACTATCATTAATTAATTACTATTATTATTTAATACATTTTGATATATTCGTGTTTAATTTTTGTATGAAACAGCTGTTTTTTTTTTGCAATTTCAGAGTTGGTCCCATAGTAAAAGTTGTCCAGTTTGATGGTCCCTTTCTACCATATTCGGTGTAAGGGGTTATTTTGTAACATGTTTATTTCATATTAGTGGTTATTTTTTGTGTTTTTCGTACATTATATTTACTTATCGACGTAGCTTGGGACTAAATGATTGGTGTTACTTCGCAGATGTTTATTTTTTTTAAATATAGCCTATTTAAATAAAAACAGATTATAAAGCGTTTATACGTCCTCCAAGGTTACAAAATAAAACGTGTACGAACATCCAGATATGTTTAAATGGCTTTTTTATCGTCCAGTTAAGTCCGTTCTGGTAGTTAAGTTGGCGTGACGGACATTAAGTGTGTTAACTTAATAGTTTTCGAGTTATTTATGCTTTTTTGTATGGGATTGATAATGTTGTGTGTTTGAACTATAAGGAGGAAGGTACTTATAAAATTTTTTGGAGATCTTTCTCTACCCTTTTAAAATTTTATACCCTTGATTTTAAGTTTTTAATTAGTTATTGTGGACTTTTGAATACAAATTTCAGCTCAAAGTTACAATGGGGAATGTCTGAAAAAAAAACAAATGGTTGAATATTTTTTTATTTGTGAATAAGCTCCCTTATTATTAGAAAAGTTTCAGAATTTTCGGGTGCGTGAGAAAATGTTAAAAATGTTAAAAAACTAAAATTAAATTAATTTCGTCTTCGGAAATGTACGGAAGTATAACGCGGAATGGAGATTATTTCCTAATCAATCACATTAAAAAGTCTTTTTCACATTTCTCCATATAGTCCGTGAGCCCGCGACAGTATTGCCTACGTCATATGACATCACGATGAAATGCATGGCACACGGTCGGAAAAGTTGTGCTGAGCGAGGATCAGAAGATAATGGCAAATAAAATTGGCCGGAAGCTTAAAAAAATCTTCCACTTCCGGTCAAAATTTCAAGATTATGTTTACGTTATGTGACATCAGTAAGAGACCTGTGTCATCATTTAGTTTTCAATCGTAATCGTTACCAAGCATTCAGCAACTAAAGTAACAGAATAATAACCCTGCAATTTATTCATAAGGACAATATGTCAAACAATCTCGCAACTGAGTCATCTCGACTGACGCTTCTCGCATTTCAAACTGTTAGTGCGTTTCTCATGATTTAACACTTGAAGTAGTTTATATGACTAGAGGCAATGACTAGAGGCATCAAATAAACTAACTGAGTTCAGCGCTAGTTTTATATTACTATGATTTTTATTGTTTTTTTTATATTTTAGGCATTATATATTTATATATTATTCACAATGCTATGTTTATATATCAAGATAATTAATATTAGAACAATACTAGAAACAATCGACTCACCCGTAGCATCTTAATACTATGACTTGTTTTTATTGAAATTGCAATAAATTGATATTGAAAAAACAGAAGCTTTTTCTTATAAAGGGGATAAATCTGTTCACTCCAAGTATTTCAACTTAACTACTAAGAAGTTTGTTGATTTTCTCGAAAATAAAAAAAACTATCTTTAGTAGAAATAAACAGGTATTTTTTTAAAGTTCAATTTTAAGTTCCGAGTAAACTTATATCTATTCCTGTGGTTTCGACAACAATTCAGAATATGATTACGCCTTTACTTACATCATACAACCGAAAAACCACGACTTTGCATAGTCAAATAATTAAATTTCTGTAAAAAGTTAAGTGATTAAATTAATAATTTATATCCAAAAACATAACAAAGGCGGACATTCCAGAAGGTCAAGCAAGACTATCAAATATCTTTACCAAGAGGTCCATTAACTGTTTTTTTGACAACTTAGAGTGGGCGATTAAAAAGCTGTAGTTTAAAAAAACACAAAAAAGCTCGTGTCCTGAAGATGTCTGTATTCTGTATCACGTGTGGTGTAACCCTATTTTTTGTCGGCCACTCAACGATCGTCAATAAAATTAAATGATTCGGTGTTGTCAACTTGAATTTTAATAAAACACGAATATTTTCATTTTTGCTGAAACTATCTGAATAAATAAATCCCATATAGTAAAATACCTAGATTAAACATCATAATTTTCGTTATGTATGTTTAAAGTAAACAGGTAGTAAACATACCTGCATTGTAAAAATATATTTTGAATTTATTTGGCTCCAATTCGAGATACATTTACAAAAAAAAACTAAAATAAAATTCAATTATATTATTTTAAACCTTGTGAAATAATTAGCAGAGTCCCGATCTTTAAAAAATCGTAATAATTTTATATTTTCTCACACATTTATCTCTTCCTGTGTCTTTTCATATTTTTGGTACTTCAAATCCAAACATAACATCTAATTATACTAACAGGCAGCAATTAACGAAAAATACAAAAAAGCCTATAATTCAGCAAAGTCACTTCACATGGTAACACCACAATGTCATCAAACCTATCGCTCAGTAAAAAAATACGATTCGACTAAGCAACGTACGCATTAAGGTTCAAAATTGAATAAGTCAATTAAATTAATGGTTCATTTTTATTTGTGGGGGATAAATCGAACCCAGGTAGCCAGGCTATAAAAATTAGTAGGCCCTTTGATTGACACGGGAAGGAGTCCACGGGAATTTAAAAAGTAGAAAATAATGACTTAATTTTAGAACAACAATGTTTAGATGGAGGAAGGCATTAGTTATATATAACAATGACATGATACACTTAAGCTAGGGTTTCCTAGGATGACGGTACCGTCATATTACGGCCGTAAAATAGCGGCGTTGAATGTTGTCTATGTAAACAATACGGCGACACCCGTAACGTCAGAAACCGCGTTGTATTGTTTGCATAGACAACGTTCCACGCCGCTAAAGGACGGCCGTAATTTGACGGCACTGTCATCTTACGGAACCCTAGCTTAACGGCCGATTTCAGTATCTTATCCTCAGTAAAGCAAGGGTTTCCTAGAATAGCGGTGCCATCATATCACGGCCGTAATATAGCGGCGTTGAAGGTTGTCTATGTAAACAATATGGCGACAACGTAACGTCAGAAACCGCGCCGTATTGTTTACATAGACAACGTTCTACACCGCTGAATTACGCCGTAATATGACGGCAGGAAACCCTAGCTTAAGAGATAGGCTTACTAAAGATTTGTTGCCTCAAAATTTCTGTTAAGGCGGTTGTATTGTACGACCGAAAGCGGCGCCGTAGTGAATTTTATTTTTGTAATTCTAATAAGTACATAACTATTATAAAACTTTACGTGGAATTTTTAGGGCCCAAAGTCTAGTATTTTTGCACGGTATCGTTACATTCCCTCGTAGTTACTGCTAGAAGTAGATAGCAAAACTGCTAAAAGTGGCCGTTTTTGACACATTTGCTATCTACTTCTACAAATGACTACGAGGGATATAGTGATACATTCCTTCTAAAATAAAAATACTAGACAATGGGCCCTAAAAATTCCACATAAAGTTTTAAAATCATTTTCAATTATCAACTTATTAAATAAAAACCTCGGGCGCTACTTTCGGTGGTAGAATGAACCACCTTAAATGACGGGAAATAACAACAGTTTACTTAGTAAAGCTAGGGTTTCCTAGGATGACGGTGCCGTCATACTACGGCCGTAATTTAGCGGTGTAGAACGTTTTCTATGTAAAGAATACGGCGCGGTTTCCTAGAGAGCGGTGCTGGACAGCGACCTCAAAAAGCGGTGCCGCCATTTTTATGACGGCCGTCATGACGGTGTAGGTTACAGTTCGAAAACGTTTTTTTTTGCGAGATAGCGGTAACAAAATGAATTCCTTCTGAAGCAACGAAGACGACGAAAGAACAATGCCCACTGTCCATACATTTGAAAACCTGTTAATGAGTTAGCTTGTATAAATCCTCTTGATAGCAAAATGTGATCGTTATTTATAACTGTTTAAGGGTCTGAAGTCAGATTTTTTATTAAATCCCACAGAAGTCTAAAAATAATACTTTAAGGTTTGAGGTTAGAAATATCTTCTCGACGTTTTTAGCGTTACGACGTCATAGCTAAACATTTTTAGCTACTATTTTTGTTTGAATTAATTATCAACAACACATTAATCATTAATGAAGCGATGACGAGCGTAAGTCAAAGAAAAAACAAAATCTAAACAACAACAATTTATAAAACGCACAGAACACAACGAACAACAACCACAAACAACAGAGATAGATAGAGCTGACACTGAACACTCTGACAGTGAGGACTCCTGTCCAGTCTGGTCAACAACACGTTCCGTTTTAGGTAGCATCTTTAGTAGAGTTGGTTGTTTAGTCAATTTATCATTATCATCAATTTATCAATAATTACTTATTATGTTAGGTATGCGGTAATGGTAGGTACTTAACGCTATTTAAAACTAATATTAGATAATATATAGGCAAACATGCATCACAATATATCACATTAAACAAAAATAAAAAGTGTAACAGAACGTTTTGAGCGGCCGGATGCCATCAGGGTGCGTTCAAAAACCCTAACTTGGTTACTACCGTAGCGTTGGGTGCGTTCAAGCACCTTAATTTGGTTCTAACTTAGGAAAAGAAAACACAATATTATATTTTTCCCTGGGCTTGTAGAGAAACATAGATAGCGTGGTTTGATTTATTGATTTTTGGGCTATTTTTGCCAATAGGATTTATTTCTATACATTCTCAAAAAAAGTTAGGTCTATAATGAGCATTATTCTTTTAATAGAATTCGTCCGTTATCATGAAGTCCTTTATAATATAAAAAGTAAAGAATTTAGGAAAACCCAATTTAAACAAAATTTATGGCGGGAAATTGGCGAAATTTTAAATAAATCAGGTATATGTAAACAATTCACTGAATAGGTATTTGTAATCAATTATTTGTATTAAAAATTCCAGTAAATACCTAAAATAAGCTAGGTAGGTACATATTTTGAGAATAAAAAATAAAGATTTTTTATTCTCAAAAGATCTACCTATAGTTTATTATAGGTATTAAATATTGGTACCTACCTTTGAACTACCTTTCGTTATTAATTAATTTACTAAATATGTTGTGACATAATTGAATATTTATTTCCTTATTTAATGCAATTCAAATGTGTACGTATACATTTATTTTGACATTTTTATTATCTTTTGTCATTCTTATTAAAAATTCAGATACCTACCTAGTTCGATTTTTAAAAAAATACGGCCGTAACGCTGTTGTACGGTGTTGTTACTTTCCACGTGTCATCACCGTTAAAACGGCCGTAAAATTACGGCCGCTGAGTGACGTTTACGTCCGTAAAATTACGACCGCTATGTGACGGCACCGCTTTCTTAGGAAACCCTAGCTTAAGATCCATTGTAGGCCTATCTATTACTGAAGATAGATTATTGAAATCGGCCGTTAGTATTTAATGTCATTTCTATTATTCTTTACAAAAAAAATTTGCGACAACTAAACCATATTTACTTATATTTTATCTCATAAAATCTCTTTTTTTATCAGAATCCTAAATATTTAATCGGATTAAAAGACAAAAAAAATGCAATTTAAATTTATTCTCAAAAGCGATATTTGTTACTACATTTTCACCTAAACCGAAAAACCAATTTTGGTTAATTTCAGGGCAAAATCTAGTGTTTTTATGCCTATACGGAACTTCATCATTTTTCCAACTCAGCCTTAACACAGCCATTAGAAGTAACTATTGCATCTCGATGTGAAGTGGGAGCATAAAGTATTTTATTGTTATGGCCACACCATTAACTCCCATTTATATCGATATTTCTGTATTAATACCGAATACCTTTTCCAATACATAAAAGCTTATTTATTCACATTAATAACGTATTTAATTCCTTCAATACACTTCCTTACGGAATGGGCGGAAAATTCTTTCTAGAATGGTAATAATGCTACAGTAAGAAATTTAATTTGAAGTAGGGTATTTAAAACGTAATCTCTTTCTTTTCGTCAACAATTTTATCGAAATACTAGCTTCCGCCCGCGGCTTCGTCCGCGTGTATATTCGAGAAAATACTTAGGGATCCTTAAACCAGATGAAAACTATGATATAATTTCATCAAAATCCGATAGGCCCTAATGTTTGATTTTGATTTTGAGTTTGATTTTCAGAAAATACGAAAAAGGAGATGTCCCAGCGTTGCCCCAGTTTCATTTTATTTAAATACTTTCATAATTAAGTTTTCTTAGTCAAGAACTGTTTTATATTTAGAAAAACAATTACAAAAACATTAAGTGGTTTTCTGAAGTAAAAATGTAAGTAAATAGTACTCTAGACTAATGATAAAAAATGTAATTTAAAAGCTTTTTAACTTAAAAATCCAATTTTTTAATGCAGAAAATAATTATCAATCTGATTCTAGAGTAAAATACCTACTCTGGCATACTACTTTGATTAAGACGCGACAGACTTTCATTTTTTGAGAATGGTGGGGCAAATGACATAGGCGCGATGGGGCATGTCTTTTGTTTGCTAATTTGTTTCAGTTTGCAATCATAAGGCTGAGTGTTATTTGAAAATGAATGACTTTGCATTTAAAATTTCATCCCCTTTTCTCTCCTTCAGGGGGTGGAATTATCAAAAGCACTGAGATAAATATTAGTTTTCAATCGTCAGCTTATCACAAAGTTTGAAGATTCTGACTACGAAACTGACGGAATTTCATACAAACTTTCATCCCCTATTTTACCCCCTTAGGGGTGGAATTTTCCAAAATTCTTTCTTAGCAGACGTCTACGTCCTAATGACTATAAGTGTGTCAAATTTCATCTCGATCCGTTTAGTAGTTTGAGCTGTGCGTTGATAGATCAGTCAGTCTCTAGCCTTTTAAATATACAGATTTGTAAGAAAATAAAAATGTCAAAGTGTTAGATGATAACTTAACTCGAATAATAATGATGAATGACCGACAGAGCTTAATCGATAAGCGACCCATCAATATACCGCAGAGCTGTCAACTATCGCTAAGTAATCGCCACTATCTGTATCGATTTAGCCCACCACTATCCGATTCACAATTCCGAAGCTATAAATTTAATGAAGTTGACTTGCCAGTATTGTAATGCTGACATTACTTCTTTTGTTTTTGAACTTCTCCAACACTAACCTTTTTGTAGTGTAATGTATATCGATGTGCAGAAACTATCGTTGTGTTTTCGTAGTATAGTACAGTTTTCACAGTCGTTTTAACATCACTTAACCTGTAGGTTAATGAAGCAGTCAGCAGGTATAATTGATACGATCTTTAATACACTGCTCGTTTATGGCACATATTTTAACTCGAAAACTTTTAAACTTGGTCGTTCATGGAAATGTTAAGTTTTGGTTAGGTTAGAAAGAAAAAGGCAATTTTATTAAGGTAGTTATACCACCGAAAGTGGCGCCTTCAGAGATTTTTATTTAATAAGTTATTAATAGAAGATGATTGTAATAAAACTTTACGCGGTGGATATTTTGGGCCCATGGTCTATTATTTTAGAAGGTATCACTTTATTCCCTCGCAGTCATTCGTAGAAGTAGATAGCAAAATGTGTCAAAAACAGCCACTTTTAGCAGTTTTGCTATATACTTCTAGCAGAGACTAAGAGGGAATGTAAAGATACCGTTAAAAAATACTAGACTATGGGCCCTAAAAATTCCACGACAAGTTTTATTCAAATTGTCTATTAGGATTACTTACTAAAATTACGATATTAAATAAACTTCACCGCGGCGCCACTTTCAGTCATACGCCTTTTAAGTCACTTTTGTTTAGCTACAAGCTAATTTTAGACAGGAAATTTTTGTTTGCTGCCTTTTGTTTTATTTAAAAAGTAAGTAAGTATTAAATTGTTGGGCCCTAACAATAAATTACATTTCAGTCTTTCAAATAAGTATATCTCACTATTGTCTTTTTTATGAATTAATTTCTACTCAATGATTCAAATTCCATCACAATCAGTTTTAAAGCCTATCATCATTACCTTAATAATCTTGATCCATCTGATTTTATATTATGTAAATCATAACAAATAAACAAAAGTTAATTTTTATTTTTTTGAATTATGTACATTCCTTGAATATCGCATTGATAAATTATGAGATTATTTTTTTAATTAGCATCATACGATTATTGATAATAAAGTCATTATGCATGTTAAAATATAATTTTTGATAATATTAATAAGAAAGTAGGTACGTTGTTTATTATTCAATATTCGGTACGACACCATATCGTTTTTTCATTTATCAATATTAATTATTTTAAGATTAATTAACATTAAAATATTAGTTGCTAAGAAGTCAAGTAGTGGGACTAACTATATACCTATAAGATACTTAACTATAAAATTTTATACTGGACTGAACCTTGAGTGCAAAATATTTATTACACATCATTGACATATAGACATACTTAATCTCTTTATGAATATTTTAGCTGTTTTAGATAACTATCAATATTTCCATGACGTTGAGAAACAACACTAATAATAAAGTTTTACTGTGATAAGAAGACAATTCAATTATTTATGTAATCTAAATGTCATAATTTATTAAAATAAATAATAAACCTACCGATGTAACTAAATCGTAAAGATAAGACCAATGAACGAATATCTTGGGTGTTTCTTTAATCAAGAGCTAGCTACCGCCCGCGACTTCGTCTTTGTGTACAGTTATTTTTCTATTCCTCGGGAACAGTACTTCTTTCTGGATGAAAGGCCTATATACAGTACACTATAAGGGGTACAGAAAAGGATATAGGTACCCTATGTCCTTTTCTGTACCCCTGACAACGTATACCTACTTAATGCCATGTTGATCAGTAGAGTAGTCAGGACGTGAAAGTGTAACAAACAAACAAACACACTTTCACACGTACAATATTAGTTTATTATTTTATTAGTAATATTAGTTTAGTACGCAAGGATAATAAGGAATTACAAATAAACAAAGACTCCTGCCAATCTAATCAACAAAAGCGTTACATTATCAAAAAATAAATAATTTATAGCGGCTATTTTCATTTATGCTCTCAATGAATTTTCTAAATATTTAATTCACGCATTCTTTTATCACAGTTATCAAAAATCACTTGAACCAAAGATTAAAGCATTGAAAGCCAATAAATAAAACAAGTTAATTCACAAAAGGCATTTAAACAATCAGCGGAAAAACTTTTTAGAGATAAACTAAACGCAAAAAGTACGAGACAAAGAATACAAAAGGGGTTAAAATACGTCCACCCAGCCCAATTAATTAGGGACAATTAGACCCTCTTCGCAACAAAAGGTAGAAAAAGTATTCTCATTAATTAAAGGTAAAGAGGGCGAAACGATTTTCTCCCCTTTGTTTTGAAGCTATTTTGAGGATAGGGGTAGCTACACGAAAATTAAAAGACAGAAATGCCGTTTGGAACAAGTCGCGGTTTTCCATGCACGCACACATAGACATAACGTACAGAAAATGTCAGGCCTAACCAGGCTATATTCAATACCTAATTTAGCAGTCACCAATGATTACCTAGTTCCTACCCTACCCTAGCACAATAAGAAAAGTGTTTTCGAATATAAAGACTCCTATTTTTGAAATCTTCGGCTGGCGTCGAGCGCTCTTTTCACGGTGTAACACTCGAACAGCATAAACTTGGCGTAAACTAGGTGACAATATGTAATAACACTTAGTGACAGTTTTGGCCACCGGGTCAGATTTGTAACGAGCTATTCAAAATCAGTAGAAAAGAATGCTCAACGCAACGCTCAAACAGGGTTTCTGAGCAGCGCTTCTGCCTAGTAGATCAACTGAATTTAAATTTGGTGCTAGCTCTGCGGATGTTTTCGGTTATAGGGATGACGAAATGAGAATAATTTGCATTAGGATTTTTTTTTATCAACATTGCAAAAATCAATTGGATGGAGCTTTTACAAAAGTTTTAGTAAGTAACTACCTAAGTATTTTTTTTGTAGTTACGTTAATAATAAGAAAAACTTTTATTTATTTTTGTCTTTTGTTTATGTGTCAATTCATTATTTTATATATATTTCATATATACCTACTTACTATTTTATCAAAGTAAACAACATTTTCGACGGAAAGTAAATTGTCACTCACCGCCGATATTTCATCACCAAAATGTTCACTTGATTAATGTAACACACTTAAATCGCTAGTAATGGATAAGATAAGTAGTACATTATAAGTGATTTTAATGAATATTTACCGTTTAATCTCGTGCAGCTTTCATCAAACTGATATAGTATCATTGATATGTAACACGAAATAAAAAAACGCATGTCAACCTACTCCGTAAGTACAATTTGATAAAATAAGTTCTGCGAACATATACCAATAGCAACTTTTGGATTCTAGAAGAAATATCTATACGCTGATATTCCGATGTTTTTTCAGTAACAATCCCTGATGCCTAAATTTTAAAGCCAAAACACCACTGAGTCATAAATCAAACAAACTGTAACATTAAGTTTTTATAGTTAGAAACTGTTTTCATGATTCTAAATGACCCAAAAATCACAAGGAGCGCCGTTTTGCATTACTAGTGTTAGCTTAATCTAAAACATGACAACGCGCCCATATAAAAAATACACGTATCTTTCAGCACTTTAATCGAACATAGATTAAAAGAGTCCATTAAATAAGTAGCTATCAATTACCGTGTTCGTACTGATAATGTAACACCTCGATAACGAATTGGGCAGTGCTAAACAAGCCGTCAGAATGTGCGCGTGTCGACAGAAAAAGTCGTTTTTAATAGACGATATTCTACAGGACTCCACTAAATATAAACCATACAAGAACCTGAGCTTTGAGCCTACCGCACCTTTGATATGCAACGCGAAAGCCGAACCCCCGAAAACGGTACCAGAGAAAGCACGAGTCAATACAACAGACGATAAAATAACAAAATTCAATGTAATAACTGAAGTTCAAAGGGAAATTCAACAAAACAAATTGAATTTAGAGCAAAGAAGGAATACATACCCTATATACCCGACGCCGATGAAAGCAAACTTGCCATGGTCACCATATAAAACAAAGGACCCAGTAGCGTACCCTATGGAACACCGGCCTCCGTTTAGCTACTACAGCGAGCCAATGCTTAACTCAGAACACATATTGAGAAATCATCTTGCTTCAAACAGATTTGTGTCCCATCCTTTCACGATACGACAGCCTTATGGGTTCGATAGAGGTGAGAAACTTTGCCAAAGGCCTTTTAAATATTTTTTAATTAAATCAATTTAAAGCTTTACTCAACTTACTAATGTGAATGTTAATGTCATGGTAAATTCCGTAATTTGTGAGTAGACGCACTTTATCTGTTTTATAGCTGTAATTGAATAGAGATATAACGATTACAGGTATGAGTCAATATACGAATTTTATTAGGCGAAGCGTAAACAAAATTGCTGATAAAAAAGCACTTAACAATCTATACAGATATCACTTTCAAGCAAAAAGTTTTGTAGATAAAGTATAATCCTTAGTAATGCGAACATTTTGATATCTAATCGACGATAACTTAGTAACACTAAGCAAATAGGAAAAAACGGCAATTTGATTTCAACTGCCAAAAAAAATATTGGTCAAATCATGTAAGTATTTTGGAGGAAAACTGCCTTAGGAAATGTCTCCGTATTAATTAGACATGATGAAAACATATGCAAAAACAGTAGTAATAAATATAGTACCTAATATACTTCAGAATAAACATTGAAATCAACAGCAAGTTCAGTCACAAAATAAAAAGTAGCAAAGTATCAAAATCTGAGCCGTAACCACAAGTCTTAATTTAATAGTAACTTTGGATTCTAAGGAGAGATATGTAGGTGGTAGTTTGTATGACATTTTTATCAGTAACTTGGTATTAAATTAATCAATACTTAACTATAATTATTACTAGAATCAGCAGATAATGTTCCTACCGAGGAAAACAATCAGAAAAGATAAGGACAAACCCAATGATCGGATTAATCGAAAAAATTAAAAAATCTTCGTTATAAGTGTATCTTCAATTTTAAATAATTGGGTAAGTAGATATTACCTACTTGTTATCATGGAGATATTTTTTTTACATAATCACGTGAGTCACATTTTTATGTGTCCTTCAAAAACTTAATTCTTCCAACGAAAACCTACTTAACTCTTCAAGGAAAGAAAATATCAAACTACATAGATGGAAAATCTATAAAGCTTTCTGAGACAAGAAATACTTGCTACGCGTTCACTTCATCGCTGCCGCTACCTCTCGGCCCGCTTCATCATTCCGCACCCCCTGTGTCGCCCTCCCGGGCGCGGTATGAAGAAGCGGGCCGGGATGTAGCGGCAATAATGAAGTGAACGCGTAGTACTTATTTATAACTTATAAAGCTCAAAGCAAGAACTTCATTTTCATAAGTTCCTAACCTAGATACTTAAAGTATTCAAAAGAGATATTTTCTGGAAAATATTTTTACACTGTAGTTCATTGTCGCATTAATTCTAATAATACTTAGATTATTACTTAGTTATATGAAAATATAATCATCATAGACTTATTTTTATATATCATGCATGACTTTGTGAAATTGGGAAAACAAAGAAAATCATGTTATCACTTGTATTGCTTATGTTTATCATAATGTTCTTATGATTTTGCGATTATTAAAAGGATTATTTACCTTCATTTCCATATCGTACGTACATGCATACAAAATTCGAATAATATGATAACATTAAGCGTTGTATCTACTTAAATTAAGGCATTATTAATTTATCAGCATTTAATTATAATTAGGTAGATTATAAAACTAGCTAAGAAGATAATTAAAAAAATTGTTAATTCCATAAAGCTATGGTTGATTTTCTATTTTAAAGTTTCCAAATTAAAATTTTCTTAATTCCATAAAGCTACTCGTAGGGTTGATTTTATATTTAATAGTTTCCAAATTCTTTAGATTATTTCGTTCGTCGAATCACAGAACAGATAATAGGTAAAGTGAAAAGTGAAAAGCTGTAGGTACAGAAATTAACAGGTAGTCCTAATGCATACCTAACCTATGCCTTATTTTTAACTTCCCTAAATAACATAATCTAGCGTAGATGACGTTGTTTACATTATTTTCAGCGTTATTTAGACGAATATTATTTTAGAAGTCAGCCTGCCTAGCATGACCGGTTTATAATTTATATCGCGTGATATAGCGTTTTATCACGTTTAACTGTCAAAAAGACAGGAATTTGACAGTTGAGTGTCGATAAAATGCTATATCACGCGATATAAATCGGTCATGCTAGGCAGGCTGGGCTATTTAGCTGTAAATTGTGATTGTCGCTATAAATAAGTATTTTTTATCTTTAAATTTTATTTTAATACTGTAGCTAGGTATTAACATTATCAATTAACTGAAGGTAATCCTCATGGTACTTATTTACATTACAACTTAATTATCAATAATGTCACTATTATCGGTGTAATCCGAAAACTAATGTAACTATTAACAAAAAACTATTCATTTTATCTATTGCTTGAAACAGGTTGTAGATTATTATATTTATAAGCTGTATTGTTCATTACCCAAGATATAATCTACATTGTTATAATCAGAGTGTATTGCGTAAACCAATACATTTTAAAGTACCTACATACCTACCTACCTACCTACATTTCAATGTCTAAAATAGTCCTTGAACGCAGCGAAAATTTTTCATGTCTATGGTCTAGTCTGTTTCTTTGTCATTAGTGTTTTTGTTGTATGGATTGGCAAAGCAACACTCGACTACTTTTGTATGGAAAAACCAAGTGTTGCTGGTAAACATAATTTTAGTTCCATTTCAAGACTTTTTTTGCTAAGCTTTCTGTAACTAACTTTTGCGTTCCTAAACGTACGTGGCATTGCAATGTAACGCATTACGATTGGGTACAGCTCTAGTACCTACAATAAAAAAACCGGTCAAGAGCGAGTCGGACTCGCACACCGAGGGTTTCCGTACCATCATAATAAATACACTGCAAAGCTGTAGAATAATAAAATTATTATTGCAGTATTAGGTCAGCACCATCTCTTGGCCTATAGTGGAACTATTTTTTTTCGTAGTCCAGCGCCATCTCTTGACTGATAGTGGAACTAATTTAAGTTTTCTTAGGTATGAGATAAGGGGGGGTGGGGTATTAACGGTATTTTTTTACATTTTTCATCATAAGTCGAAAACTATGCGGCCAAAAAAAAACAATATTTTTTTTAAATGTGCAAACAGTGCCCTTTCATATGATACCCCACATTCCCTAGTCGCCCCACTTAAAATTTCTAAGATCCCTTTTCAGTCCCTGTTGTAAAAAAAATATTATTTTTTAATTTCTTTCTTATTTGCAAAATAGTTGGGCAAACGTCATCTTAAACTATTCCAAATTTCAAGTTGATACCATGAATAGTTCTCGAGATATCCAGCTGTGACAGACAGACTGAGTCACACCATAAGGGTTCCTTTTTTACCATTTTGGTACGGAACCCTAATAAAGTGTCTTTTTTCACTTTTAGGCTCATTGACAAGAGGAGAGTTTATAAGTGTTAAAATCGAGTTTTTTCCAGTTCCCGCGTCTTGCTGCGGGCCGTGGTGGAGTCTGGGCGGGCGGCGGAAGGGCGGGCAGGTCCGCTTCAGCGCGGCGCAGACTGGTGCGCTTGAGCGGAGGTTCAGTGCCAGCAAGTACCTGAGCCCAGATGAGAGGAGAGCTCTCGCTGCTACACTCAGATTGAGTGACAGACAGGTAGGCTGTACACAGGTTGGTCAAAAGTTCTGTTACTGAGTTTCTTTATCGATTACTGGCCATTAAAACAAATGAAAAGAAAAAATAAAAATGACATATTATTGACAGTTTTATAAGCTATAATTCCATACCACACGTATTTCATATTTTGTTTATTTCACCATGGAATGGGGGTTGAAGGAGAATCGTGTCGCTGTAATTGCTCTGCACAAATGTGGGCAGCCACCGAATATGATTTTCAAGTTGCTACAAAAGTTGAAAATCAACAAGCAATTTATTTATCGCACTATCCATAGGTACAGTAATACCTTGACCGTCGATGACCGAAAAAGATCAGGAAGACCACGCACCGTTCGGACACCAGCTGTGATCAAGGCAGTGAAGGCGAGAATCACGAGAAATCCCGTCCGGAAGCAAAAGTTATTGGCAATACAGATGACTGTGAAGAGAAGTTCCCTTAAAAAAATTATCAATGATGACCTTGGGCTTCACGCTTACCGTAGACGAAAGGGCCATCTGCTAAACGCACGATTGAAGGCTATGAGGTTAGCACGAAGTCGCGCTCTACTAAAGCAGTACGCACAAAACGGCCATCGAAAAATCTTGTTTACTGATGAAAAAATCTTCACAGTCGAAGAAAATTTTAACCGTCAAAATGATAGAGTATACGCTAAGAATAGTAAAGAAGCCAGCATGATTGCTCCGAGGGTCCAACGAGGTCACCACCCCTCATCAGTGATGATTTGGCTGGGGGTGTCCTATTCAGGGCTAAGTAAGGTTCATTTCTGTGAAAAAGGTGTGAAAACTGGCGCTAGAGTCTATCAAGATACCGTTCTGGAACCTGTTGTCAAACCCTTAAGCCACACTTTATTTCAAAACCAGCCATGGGTCTTCCAGCAGGACTCTGCCCCTGCGCACAAAGCAAAATCTACACAAGCATGGTTTCGGGCTAACAAAATTGATTTTATCGCGCAGGAAGAATGGCCATCCTCCAGCCCAGACTTAAATCCTCTGGATTATGCCATATGGCAACTTATTGAGGAGAAAGCATGTGCTAAGCCCCACATGAATCTCGACTCTCTTAAGCGCGCTATTCTCAAGGCAGTCGCAGAATTGGATATGGTGGTAGTTCGTGCTGCCATCGATGACTGGCCTCGTCGTCTAAAGGCGTGTATTCATGCCAGAGGCGGTCATTTCGAATAATTTTAATACATGATAATCTTAAATATTTGTGCTTTCATTTGGTATATAATTCATTGTAGGATTATTTGTAAATTTAGTATTATTCATGTTTTCCATAGTTACAGAACTTAGTAACCAACTAGGTATATATAACAATAATTTGTATAGTCTTAGGTAGAGTAGTTATGACTTTATTGCTGCTTTTGACGGGTGTTGGGGTGATCACCAATATTATGTACCTACCTTAGTGGGTAAGTAATAAAAGTTGTCAGTAAAATTGGTGACGCAGAATATGATAGTTCATATTCTGCGTCACCAATTTTACTGACAACTTTTTATCTCTAAAGTAGGCAGTTACCTAATAGAATGTTGCGTTTTATAAATAAGTACCTAAGTTTTTACTGACCATCACAGATAACTGAAATACTATAAGTAATGTTTTATAGTGGTATTTTATAGACTTAATCAAAGAGTAAAGGACCTAATGTTGTCCCTTGGGGAACTCTATAGGACAGGATATTTTCCGGACTAAAAGCTTAAATTCGGGAATCAATAGATATTTATTAAACTAATACTAACAGATAGTGTTAGTTTACACCTATTGATTCACGAAGTTAAGCTTCTAGTCCGGAAACCCAGAGTTCCCCAAGGGAGAACATTAGGTCCTTTACTCTTTAATAACTTCTCTCTCTCAATAATTTTGTATGAAGCATGTCTGAAGCTTTATCTTATCTAGGTACTACTTTTGTAACACTTTTCCTTAGCATAATTATCATAGATCATTCTTTCACGAAGCTGGAAATAGAATAGAGTATTTTAGTTTTGACTTTAGTCAGCATCGGAGCTAGTCATGAGCGCCCCTGGCAGGATTTGAATTTGCACCCCAAGACTTATTTTCTAGAAAGGTAAACTTATTTTCTAGCTGTGGGTCGCAAAGTGCGCCCCCCTTAGGGTTGCCCCTTTGGCAGCCACCCCCCTTACCAGCCCCAAGCTACGACGCTGATTTTAGTACTTCTGTAGTGGACAGCCAATTCCTTAACGATGTCTTTTTTAACAAAATTATAATTGTTACCAGGTAAAAACATGGTTTCAAAATCGCCGCGCCAAGTGGCGTAGGACTGCCCCCGACTCCGCAGACCCTGGGAGTCCCCTGACAGACGATGGATCTGATGAAGACGTACAGATAGCTGATGACGAGTGACAGGAACTAATAGGAAGAAACATAAGCCTCTTACCATACTGCGATGCCACCGAAATTAGAAATACTTAATTGAGAAAAAATATAATTTTAGATGTTATCTGTTTCATTTATTTTTGACTAGATTCCGCTCGCGACTTCGTCCGGACATTCGGAAAATCACGACTACCTTGCATGAGCCGTACCTAACGTTTCGCCACTGCGATTGCGGTACTGTAGTACAGTCGTCTGCATTGATTGCCACGACAAAGGAGTTCGTATCTACATTACTTCATTGATATGAACTACACGCTGACAAATAAAGTACTTACTTTGTCATACGAAATACAAATCTTGTTTTTCTGTATACTGTATTGCATCACTCTAAACGCTCATTGGTGCGACATAGTACTAAAGTAATTGAACTACTTCTCAAGGCGAACGGCCGTACATATTACTTTCCAAGAACCTCTAAAAAATACTGTGGTGGACGGATAATAGAAACACCAGTCGATTTTCATATAAACTAGGCAACTTTGAAGGCATTCTCCGGCAGGGCTTTGATCGAGGTGTGATCTAATGATAGCTGACCAGGAAGTGAATGGAGGAGATCCATTAAATTCAGGTCGCTTACACACCCAACTGATCTGATATTCTGATCAGCATTCTAGAGCTTTAAAAATGATCAGAGAATCTCAGGATTTCCAGACATTTGAGTGCTGATTAAGCCGGGTTTTTTAAACACATCCATATGGGTTTGACATAGCAATTTGGGTCTTCTGGATTGCCATCATCAGAAAGTTACCTCATTCTAATTATCCGTCCACCACTTAAATGGTTAAGCATTTCGAAATCTAATCATAGGCACAGAATACATAATAGTACAAGTACAGAAGATCCACTCCGTAAAGTCATTTATTTAAATAGCGACTCTATTCCATACACCATAAAGTGCAATTCAGGTTGCACGCCGCTCCCTTGGCTACAGTTATATCACAGAATACATGTTATATTCACCTAGAAGTTGCCTCTCTTTCTATCGCGTAGCTCTTTTCTCCTCTAACGACTTCAGGGTTTCTTCTTTTATACCGGGTGTAACAAGACCCTCAACGAAGCCGAGGTCTACGTATTCTGCCCATCATCAGGACCATTTCTGTTCAAAATTATTGCTGGGAAACGATTTTAATTTTTGGTGTAAAAAAAGCATTGCATACATTACCACGCAATGTACCGCGTACAATAGACCGCGCCTGCGAGTGTATGCTACACAGCTGCGTGCGGCCGAGTTTAAAGGCCACGTTTATGTGCGTGCTCATGAGATACATTAAGAGATGACGTTTTGAAGCCATTGTTTGTTACGAAATACAAAAAAATTGGATAATTTTTCTTTGGACAAAAATAAGGAAATAACGAATAAAATAAGATTTCATAAAAAAATAAACATTTTTTTTTTACTTTGACCTTCAATAACTTCGTAGCTATTGGTTTCCCAGGTATAGTCTAAAAGACAAAAATGATCCTGATGATGGGCGGAATGCGTGGACTTCAGCTTCGTTGAGGGTCTTGTTACACCCGTTATAATAATTAAATAACAGGTAGTTAATTTATTACAAGTTATGAGTTTATGAAATAATGTGTACTTAAATATGTTTCAAAATAACCTAGGATAGGTACAGTCAATGCCACATCAGACTATACATGCTGACTTTGAGGCAATTTGCTTTCATACGAAATGAAATTGTATTCATAATTAACTTTATTTCAAAAGTAGATAATTATGTATAGTACTTACCTAATCTATAATATTATTTCAATAAATAGTTGGGTGAATATTGTTTAGCAAATAAGACAAGTAAGTACCTACCTAAGAATAAATGGATAACTACTAAATACTAAGTACCTACCTTTGCTTAGTACCCCCTTGAACACTATGTTCCTAAGCCCCGTGACTGAAACCGAAATTTCAAATATAATCCGTGGGCTTCCCAATAAATACAGCTGTGGAGTAGATGAAATACCACCTGCCCTAATAAAACTATGTAGCATTGAACTGACCCCGATATTAACATTCCTTATAAACCAATCCTTCTTAGAAGGCATCTTTCCTGAAAAATTAAAAATAGCAAAAGTAATACCTATTCTAAAAAACGGAGGTAAATCAGATGATCCAAGTAACTACCGGCCGATTGCCCTACTTTCTACAATATCCAAAATCTTTGAAAAAGCCATGGTTACCAGAATAAATAGTTATTTGGAAAAATACAACTTGCTAGACAACAACCAATACGGCTTCCGAAAACACAGAACTACAACACAAGCTGTTTACAAGTATATACAAGAAGCTTTAAATTATATAAGGAACCAAAGTTATGCTGTGGGCCTCCTATTAGACATGTCGAAGGCATATGATAGGGTATCTCATTCCATACTACTTTCAAAACTCTCCAGTCTAGGCATCCGAGGTCAAGCTTACGAGTGGCTCAAATCTCACCTCAACAACAGAAAACAATTAGTACAAATAGAACATTTCGATGAAGAAAGTGGTGACCTGCGTAGCATAGATTCAGAAATAACAACTACCAACTGGTCTATACCTCAAGGAAGTGTCGTCGGATGCATCCTTTTCATAATTTACATTAATGACCTTCCCAAAATTTGTAATCAACTTTGTGTATTATTTGCTGATGACATATCCGTATTATTCGAATGTCCTAAAAACAAACCAAATTTAGAGAACATAGACCAAACCCTTAGAAACATAAACTCTTGGCTCCAAAAACATAATCTAGAAACAAATTGCAATAAATCCAAACTAATACAATTCAGACCCTATCAAAAAAGTCCACTAAACCTCAATAAAATATCGAATACACTAAATATTAAAGAAGTAACAGAATTTAACTTGTTAGGTCTAACAATAGACACAAACCTTAACTGGAAAAGTCATGTTGCTAAAATAAAAAACAAACTCTCTAAATTTGTTTACGGCCTTAGTGTAATTAAATTAAATACAAATACAAAATGTGCATTATCCGCATACTATGCGTATGCATACGCGTGGCTTAAATACGGAATCGTAATGTGGGGCCATAGTACCGATGTTAAGGATCTATTTATAATACAAAAGAAATGCCTCCGCATTATTGTAAACATTCGGCAAAGAGTGAGTTGTAGACCGTATTTTATTAAACACAACATATTAACTTTAACATCAATATATATTTTAGAAACAGCAACATTTGTCCATAAAAATAAAATCCTTTATGAAAAAGTTAAAAGTGAGCGAAGGAAAAACAAACTCATACTACCAGAACCAAAATTAGAATTATTTAAAAGCAGCCCTTATTATAAATCCATACAAATATTTAATAAACTACCCCCATCTATGACAGAAACAACAGACTCAAAATTATTTACCAACAAATTAAAGTCATTATTATTACAAAAATGTTATTATACAATAGAAGAATTTTTTTGTGATAAGTTAAAATAGATTTAAGAAATTCATTTAGTACAACTATATTAAAATTTGTAGTTCCTACTAGTCTTAAGTATTAACAATATTTTGTAAAATTAAGGAAAAAAATATTGAATTATAATTAAGTAAGTAAAATTTACTAAAATTGCCATACCCTTGCCGGGTGCATGTATAGCTATTATAAGTCTTATCTTGTAAGTGTGTTACATGTATGCAATAAATAAATATAAATAAATAAGATGAATAAATAATGAAAAATATTAGAAAAAATCGGCTCACCCGTAGCAACTTAGACGGGATGATGCTACGGGTGAGCCGATTTTTTCTAATATTTTTCATTATTTATTCATCTTAATATAAAAGTAGCATTGTGAATGCAAAAATCTAAAAGTTTATAAATAAATAAATAAATAGTAGACAAGCAATTCTTACGTTTCGATGTCGTTTGGAACTTTTGGAAGTGTGAAAAACACGTGAGGTTCGGATCCTTTTTATTAGTATTAAGGCAGCCCATTGGCCATTGCGATGTAATATGCCTTCATTTTGGTTATAATAATAATATATCACAAACGTGCGAACGAACGACGCGGCAATACGTGAACGCGGCTCGAGTGAGTGACTATCGAAATCGAACTGCTAACGTGCGACCCAGCCGGCACGCGATAGCCCTCTGAAATTAGTCCGTCCGGACGGACCCGCTAGCTACTTGTAGCTTCGTACCTAAAGCGCGGAGTGCGCCTAAGCCTGTCATAGGTCAACTTACTATCTTATATTAATAACTAGCTTCTGCCCGCGACTTCGTCCGCGTGGATGTTAGAGAAAATCCTAAGAGAACCTTCAACCAGGATCTGACCAGTCATTTTTACGTTTCCCGTTCCGGTTCCGGTTCCCGTTCCCGTTCTGTTCCCGTTCGTTCCCGTCCCTTTCCTGTCCCGTTCCCGTACCCCTTCCGTTGCCATTCCCGTTCCCGTACCGTTACTGTCCCGTTCTCGTTCCCGTTCCGTTCTCGTCCCGTTCCGTTCCCGTTTCATTCCCGTTCCATTCCCATTCCATTCCCGTTCCCGTCCCGTACCCCTTCCCGTTCCCATTCCGTCCCGTCCCGTTCCGTTCCCGTCCCGTACCCCTTCCGTTCCGATTTCCGTTCCCGTCCCGTTCCCGTTCCCGTTCGTATCCCGTTCCGTTCCCGTATCGCTCCCGTTCCGTTCCCGTTCCTTCCCCCTCCGTTCCCGTCCCGTTCCCGTGACGTTCCTTTCCCGTTCCCGTTCCGTTCCTGTTTCGTTCCCGTTTCGTTCCCGTTTCCTTCCCGATACGTTCCCGTTCCGTTACGTCCCATACCGTTCCCGATTCGTTCCCGTTCGCGTCCCGTTCCCATACCGTACTCCTTCCGTTCCTTTTTCCGGTACCGTTCCCGTCCCGTTCCTGTCCCTTTCTCTTTCCCATTCCATTCCCGTTCCGTTCCCGTTTCGTACCCATTCCGTTCCCGTTCCCATTCCGTTCCCGTTTCATTCGCGATCCCTTCCCGTTCCGTCTCCGTTCCGTTCCGTTCCGTCCCGTTCCGTTCCCGTCCCGTTCTCGTCCTGTTCCCGTTCCCGTTCCTGTTCCCGTTCCTGTTCCCGTGCCCGTGCCCGTGCCCTTGCCCGTTCCCGTTCCCGTTCCCGTTCCCTGGATGTGCATGTCCAGGTCCAGGTCCATGATGTGTCATGTCCACCGTGTTGGACTTCAAAATAAATGTCATTTTCGCAATCACCATCCCATGAAACCTCAAGAACGACATCCACATCGATTTTCATGTTTACTTACCCCATTTCCACTTTCCACCCTAAGGGATGATTTTCAAAATAACAAAATATGTGTTTGCCTATTTATTTTAAGACATGCTCCTACGAATTTAAAAGTTGTAATGTCTATTTTATATTCTTTTTCCATACATTTGAACCTCATTTTCACCCCTTTAGGGGTTAAATCATGTCCACCGTGTTGGAGCTCTAAATAAATCTCATTTTCGCAATCACCATCCCATAAAATCTCAAGAACGACATCCATATTGATTTTTATGTTTACTCACCCCATTTACCCCCTAAGGGGTTGATTTTCAAAATCACAAAATATATGTTTGCCTATTTATTTTTAGATGTGCTCCTACGAAGTTCAAAGTTGTAATGTCTATTTTATATTATATTTTCATACAAAATTGGAACCCCATTTATTTATTTATTTATATGTATATAGGGGTTAAATCATGTCCACCGTGTCAGACTTCAAAATAAATCTCATTTTCGCAATCACCATCCCATAAAACCTCAAGAACGACATCCACATCGATTTTTAATGTTTACTCACCCCTATTTACGCCCTAAGGGGTTGATTTTCAAAATCATAAAATATATGTTTGTTTATTTATTTTTAGACGTGCTCCTACGAAGTTTAAAGTTGTAATGTCCATTTAATATTTTTTTCCATACAAAATTTGAACCCCATTTTCACCCCCTGAGGGATTAAAACATGTCCACCGTGTTAGAGTTCAAAATAAATGTCATTTTTGCAATCGTCATCCCAGAAAACCCCAATAACGACATCCATGTCTATTTTTAGGTTTACTCACCCCATCCACCCCTAAGGGGTTGGTTTTTAAAATCACAAAATATATGTATGCTTATTTATTTTTAGACGTGCTCCTTCGAAGTTTAAAGTTGTAATGTCCATTTAATATTATTTTTCCATACAAAATTTGAACCACATTTTCACCCCCTGAGGGATTAAATCATGTCCACCGTGTTAGAGTTCAAAATAAATGTCATTTTTGCAATCGTCATCCCAGAAAACCCCAATAACGACATCCATGTCTATTTTTAGGGTTTTTTACCCCTTTTCACCCCCATTTCATCCCCGTAGGGGTTGAAATACTAACAATAACAATATACGTTGCGTTAGATTCCCATCCATAAGCCTAAATTATATATTTAGCAATTTTTACTTAGAAAATAAAGGATTTTCTTCAATTCACAACTTCATCCCCCTTTTGACCCCTTCGGGGGTAGAATTTTGAAAAACGCCGAGACCCGTATTTATTAATTTTCAATCGTCAGCCTAAACACAAAATTTGATGATCCTAGCTTCAAAACTGAGGGACTTTCATACAAACTTTCATCCCTTATTTCATCCACTTAGGGATAGAATTTTCAAAAATCCTTCCTTAGTGGATGCCTACACTGTATAAGATATCTGTGTGCAAAATTTCAAGTTTCTAGGTCCAGCGGTTTGGGCTGTGCGTTGATAGATCAGTCATTCAGTTTACGATTTTATATATAAAGATTTATAACCTGTCGAACAAGATAACTGAATAAAACTAACAAATAAAATTTTAAAAATAGTTTTATTAATAGAAACCATTGTTCAAGGGAAAACCTCAAAAACAAAACAAACTTTTAACACCATATAAATTGGACAGTAAAAACATAATAGATAAGTTATTTTATTTACAACATAATAATACAAATACTGGACAAATATTATTTACTATTTGTTCAATATTTATTTTATTTACAACTTAATTTATTAGCCCTTAGAAGTATAAAAGAATCGAGAGAAAGTCGATCTACACTTGAGAGCAATAAAATCGACTCGATTAAGTTTATTTCCACCTTTTTCAGCACATAATCAATTGACGCAAAGAAATAAAATTGGTACTTACCATTTTAAAATTGATGTAAATAAATATCTCAACTATTTATAGTCGGAAAGAACGTAAAAGCTTTCTTTGCTCTCAAGTGTAGTATAATTCAACTGGAAATTTTCCAAATTAATTTTGGCTTTTTTTTTTCCCTGTTAAGAAATAAGAAAGGAAAAATTCTTAAAGACTACACATTTAAACTGTTTAGTCCGATAAATGTATGTGACAGCACATGTAGAAAACAGTGTATTTCTAAGATGAATAAGAATTATCAAGAGATAAAATACATATTTGCGCCTTGTACACAAATAACAGCAATGTTTTGCGTATAGACAATTGCAGAGCAAGTGCCCATGTCGCTATTGTTAACGTCATAATCATGTTTCAATTTATGTTTTGGCTTTGGGTTTAAGAAACAAAACTGTGTCAAAAAGCATTACAACTCAAACACAATCGAATCACGATTACGACGTTAACAATAGCAGACTTGGGTTTGTTATTCCGCAGGCAGATAACTGTAGACTTATAATTATGATGAAGCTATTCAAAGACGTTTACGTTTGAGATTAAATAGGTTTAATTTCACATGCTTTTGAAAATTTTACCGGCATCTATTACCATGAAGACCGGAATACGGATTTGCAAGGCAGACATTTTCTGTCTATAACATTACAGTAAAATGTGGCAAATTTGGATACCCGAATACGGGTAGTATTAGCCACTTTATGTACACATAAGGCTTCTGTGATAGAAGAAAAGTAGTTTTTCTTTGCAAAGTAATGAGACCGCGAACTCTTAAGTGAAAATAAGATGGCAACTTTATACCTATACCACAGAATAGATATAAGTACTACCGTACAGAAAGGAAACTCTCCGCCCCGCCCCACAATCAATTACCTCACCCCACTGGCGCCCATCCGTAGGCCAGTCCGTAGGCTCATTCAATAGCACGCACACAGTTGCGCGTGTGCAAAAACGTCACTGTGTATTGTCTGTGTAATAGGAGTTGAAACGCGACGCTTGTATGGAGTGCCCGGGGTGTGCCTATACATAGTAGGTACTATCTTTTCAGCAATTGGTCAACTAAGTAATTACCCAACTTTAATTCAGTCAAACTTACACCCGTTTAATCTAAAATCATGGTCATAATATAAAAAATCTTATTAAAAAATATAAAATTCAATGGGGCTTTTAGTTTCGAATTGACTTAAATTGAACACTTAATACAAAATAACAATTAATTTCGCTTTTCTAATTAATTTACAATAATTTCAGGCCACATTTTTAATAATAAACAATTTTAATATGTCAACGTTCGTTCACCCTTTGACTGCCAAGACATGTGACTGACAAACATGTCTGACTGAAATAGTAGTAACCGTGTTACTACAGTGCGAGGCCCGTATCTTGAAATTTTTTCGATGGAGTGGGGATAAGTTCGCGCATGTGCTCTTGTGAGCGACCAATGGCGCGCGCCCATCTCCTGCCGCCCGCGCCCCTCACCGCTACGTATACCCAAAATACGCGTTTCGCCCAATCCCCACCCGATTTCAAGTTATATGCCTCGTACTGTACTGTACTAAACGTGAATAATATTCACATCTATATGACAATTTGCAATTGCAAAGTTATGTGCACCATTAATTTACTTTCATAACATTAAAGTCCTTATTAATAAACAAAAAATAAGTTAAAATATTGCTTATCAATATAACTCTTTATATTCGATATCTCAAAGCCTTATATTCCTAAGCAAACTTTCTGATTCAACTAGGTGTAAACTTCTCTGTTTATTAATAAGGGGGTATGAGTTTAAGTTTAACCTAAAGGGCTTGTGTAAACACCAATTTTAATAATAACATGTGCGTATAACATACAATTTGATACGTTTACAAGATTAAACACATACTAAAATAGACATCTAGTTACATAATAATTCTTATTATCATCGGCGACGTTAAACCTATGTATTAAGTATTGAAAATAACTACTATTATGTCATATTTACAGTTGTGTTTAGCTATGAGATGTCTTTTAAGAGGATTATAATTGCTGGTTTTGGATTAACTCCTTCATCCATATATGGCAGTGAGCATACTGTCAGGAAATGTATAATGTTTAATTGTTTATGCCTCAAAGTAAAATAAAAAGTCAACATAGATTAAGATGTAGTTTACTTAGAGCAACTGAGCAAACAGCAACTGAAGTAACTTAGAGTAACTTTCAATAATTTTCAATACTTAGAGGCTTAAGAGCACAGAATAATAATAGTACAAGTACAGAAGCAGCACTCGGCAAAGTCATTTAAATAAATAGCGACTTTTGCTCTGACACAATAAAGTGCAATTCAGGTCACGCAGTTCACCTAGTAGTTGCCTCTCTTTCTATCGCGTGCTCTTAGCTTGTCTGTCGACGCAACGTTAGGGTTGTCTTCTTTTAAATTAACTGCGTAGCATATATCATAATGTGAAAAACGACATTTGTTTATTGGTTTTTGATTTTGACATCCGTAGTCCGTACACGGCACAGTAATGTCGATTCGATATTGTTACTATTATAAATACCAGCGGTAGGTGCTTATCGCGCGACCTTGAGCGAGTGAAAGAGGCCTGCTTGAGGTAACTTGCAAAAATAAAGTTACTATTCGCTCAGTTGCTCTTAGTGGAATACCTACTTCGTTTTCAGAATGTAAAAAAACACTAAGAAAGAAGAAAAAAATTATGACAAATGATACCATAAATCTTTAGGCCATTTGTCCACTGCTGCCATAACCGCATACGAGATTGTTTTATAGATGTTGCAATGGACAGGTGGCCATAATAATGTATGTATTGCTACTTCAACGCCGTCATTACGGTTTCGGCGGCGGGAAAACGGCCTTAACCCATGGAACATCTTACCTGACAGTATGCATTTTTACTGTAAAATCTTTCGTTTTCCAACTTATTCAGCTTTCCTTAAGGTACCTCTAGCACGCCACGCCTTGAGCAAATTGTATGAGAAGTACAATTGAAAGAAATGCACCTGGGAAGCGAGTAACACGTATGCATACCACAGCAATCCATAGGGGTAACCCTGGAAAGTAAAAAACACAAAATTATTAAACTGTAAAATACTAATTGTATGGCAGTTTTAATAATTTGTAGCTCTACCATTGATGCAAACTGTTTCCAATGCCATAATCTTTCGGATGTACTGCTCACAGTCATCATATCAGCCACACGACACCCACTGCTGGGTATAGGCCTCCCCTAAGGATCTCCACAACGATCGGTCCTGCGCTGCCTGCATCCACTGGCTTTCCGCGACCTCCACCAGATCGTCGGTCCACCTTGTCGGGGGCCTACCCACGGAGCGTCGTCCGGTGCGCGGTCGCCATTCCAGAACCTTTCTGCCCCAACGGCCATCGGTTCTTCTCGCTATGTGTCCCGCCCATTGCCACTTCAGCTGAGCAATCCTTCGAGCGATGTCGGTTACTTTAGTTCTCCTGCGGATCTCCTCGTTTCTGATTTGATCACGTAGGGAAACGCCGAGCATGGCTCTCTCCATTGCACGCTGAGTGACCTTGAGCCTCCTTATGAGACCCATAGTTAGCGGCCACGTTTCACTGCCGTAGGTCATCACTGGCAACACACACTGTTCATAGACTTTCGTCTTGAGACACTGAGGTAAGTCGGACGCGAAGATTTTTCGAAGCTTCCCGAATGCTGCCCACCCGAGTTGGATTCGACGAGAGATCTCTTTCTCGAAGTTGGACCTACCTAACTGGACTGCCTGTCCTAGGTATACGTAATGGTCAACAACTTCAAGTGTAGTGTTCCCAACATGAACTGGAGAGGGTACAACATGGGCATTTAACATAATTTTCGTCTTATCCATGTTCATCCTAAGACCCACTCTTTGGGAAGCACTACGGAGATCTTCGAGCATTGTGTTCAGGTCTTCCATGGTCTCAGCCATAAGGACTATATCATCGGCAAAACGAAGGTGTGTTAGGTACTGGCCATTAATGTTGATGCCGAGTCCTTTCCAGTCCAAGAGCTTAAAGATGTCCTCCAACGCAGCTGTGAACAGTTTCGGAGAAATAACGTCTCCCTGTCTCACACCACGCTGCAGTTGGATAGGATTTGTGTTCTGGTTCTGTACTCGGATCGTCATGGTGGCATTTTGGTATAAGTACCTCAACACCTCGATATACCTATAGTCCACTTGGCACCTTTGGAGAGACTGCAGCACCGCCCAGGTTTCAATCGAATCAAAGGCTTTCTCATAGTCCACGAACGCCAAGCAAAGTGGCTCATTTTACTCCTCAGTCTTCTGTATAACCTGCCGCAGCGTATGGATGTGGTCTATGGTGCTAAAGCCTTTTCGGAACCCGGCTTGTTCGGGAGGTTGGAAGTCGTCGAACTTGCGAGCGAGACGATTCGTAAGGACTCTCGAAAACAACTTATAGACATGACTCAGAAGCGAGATGGGTCTATAGTTCTTTAAGAGGGACTTGTCACCCTTTTTAAAGAACAAGATCACCTCACTTATGTTCCATGTCTTTGGCGTTCTGCCCTGGACGATGACGGAATTAAAGAGCCTCTGGAGGACTTTGAGTATCGGCTTACCGCCCGCTCTCAGAAGTTCTGTAGTGATTCCATCGTCACCCGCCGCCTTGTTGTTTTTCAGCTGTTTGAGAGCCATACTAATCTCGCACAGGCTGACGTCCGGGATATCTTCGGTATAGTGTCGGGTAAGCTTGGCTCTGGGGTCTTTAGCCTTGCTTTCAACAGGTGTCTGCGTGGAATATAACTGCCCATAGAAGCTCTCGATCTCCCTCAGGATTTCAGGCTTTGATGAAATGATGCGTCCGTCGTCAGTTTTCAGCTTCGTCATCTGGCTTTGCCCAATAGACAGATCTCTCGCGAACACTTTGGAGCCTTTATTCCGCTCGATGGCCTCTTTAATACGATTCGTATTAAATTGGCGAAGGTCGCTCGTCAAAGACTTAGATATCTGTCTATTAAGCTGCCGATAACGATTAGCATCCACTGAACTCTGGAGCCTCATTTCACGTCTCTGATCCATGAGTAGGAGTGTGTGGTCGGAGAGTTTCTTTATCTTGGGACGGCGGGTCTTAAAGAGCTTGGACCCTACCGTACGGACAGCATCCACCACCATGTTGTTTAGATCGTCCACATCTATGCTGTTCTCAAGGGCTTCGAAGCGGTTTTGGAGTTCGAGTTGAAAGCTCTCGGGGTTTTGAATATGGGCCGGCAATGGTCGAATTGTTGATTTTATCAGTCGAGATCTTTCCAGCTTTGGGTTGATATTCAATGTGCCACGTACCAATCGGTGATCGCTCCCCGTCTTAACAGCGTTGATCACAGTGACATCATTGAATATTTGCTTTTTCGTCGACATGATAAAATCTATCTCATTTCTGACTTTACCGTCCGGACTGACCCAGGTCCACTTCCGGCATTCCGGCTTTCTGAAAAAGGAGTTCATCATAAAGAGGTTCTCCTTCTCCATAAAGTCAGCCAGCATCTGGCCTCTGTCATTCCGTTGCCCAACTCCAAATTGCCCCACTCTCAGCTCATCACCGCATCGTTTCCCCAACTTAGCATTGAAGTCCCCCATCACAACAGTGTAGTGGGTTTTGAAGCTATGCATGGCTTTAGAGATCTCCTCATACATAGCCTCCACTTCGTCATCTTGGTGTGTCGAGGTCGGTGCGTAAACCTGTATAACATTCAGCGAACACCGTTTGGATATTCTGAGTATAAGGTACGCCACCCTGGTCGACACACTTCTACTTTTAGTCACGTTGTTGACAAGGGACTTGTGGACGATGAACCCGATACCACCTTGGGACTGTTGGTCGCCCTCCCGGTAGTAAAGCAAGTTACCGGAGTTGAGGATTATCGAGTCCTCTCCCGCTCTTCGGACTTCAGATAAGCCGATAATGTCCCAGTGTACCTTGCTGATAACTTCTTCCAACTCGGTTAACTTCGCGTCGGTCCTTAGTGTGCGCGTGTTATAGGTTGCCAGGTGCAGTAGTCGTCGTTTTTGGTAGCCGAGCCGCACCCGGGGATTCTTAGCACCCCCTGCCCCGCCGTTACCGTAGCCGCTACCGTAGCTAGGAATAGCGGGGCTGCCGGGGACTGGGGGCCAATTTTTTGATCCATTATGCATGAGGGGGGGGGTTTGCCATAATCGCCACGCTTGGCAGGCGGGTTGGCGATCGCAGTAGGCCAAGGTTTTTTGGAGACGCTGCTGCCCGTCTCTTTAAGGCTATGCTCCCTTAGTCGCCTTTTACGACACCCACGGGATGATAGGGGGTAGTGCTATTCTAGGCCGGCACATACACGGTATACGGACTGCTCACAGTCAATGCGAGTAAAAGAGAGAAAATTATATTTTACGTTAGCGAAAACAGTTTGCATCAACTCATGGTATTATTATTATTATTTAGAAGGGGGGACGCCAGCGAAGCCAGACGGGTGGTCAGTCACCCTGGTCAGAACCATAATCACCCATTTCCCCAAATCCCCTGACAGCTGAGAGCAGGGGGAGGCAGGTTATCATTTACCCCACCGGCGTCAGACCCTCGAACCAACTCATGGTAAGGCCACTGGTTATTAATTATTAACCAAGGTAGTCAGTCAAAATATATTTATTCAAAAAACTAAAAAATTAAGCGCTTTTGATTCATCTATATTTTCCTACCACCTGTTCCATACTTTTTAGCTGACAAAAAGAACAGTTACAAGAAACTTATCCTACTATATAATAATATTATAAATGTGAAAGTTTGTGGGTTTGGATGTTTGTTCCTCAATCACGCAAAAACTACTGAACGGATTTACTTGAAATTTGACACACAGATAGTAGATACCCTAGATTAAAACACAGAATACTTTTTATCCCGATATTCCCATGGGAACGGGAACCACGCGGGTGAAACCGCGTGCGGCCGCTAGTCAGAAATATTGTTAACTAGAGGCTACCCGCGGTTTCACCCATATCGGGATAAAAAGTATCCTATGTTTTGATCCAGGCTATCTACTATCTGTGTGCCAAATTTCAACCAAATCCATTCAGTAGTTTTTGCGTGATTGAGGAACAAACATCCAAGCATCCAAACCCACAAACTTTCTCATTTATAATATTAGTAGGATGAAGAATCTAGCTAGGGCATTATGAAAATGATCAGGTCAGGAGTCTACCTGAATTTTTTTTCCATGATTTCAAAAGGGACACAACACTATTTATGCTGCATTTAGCTAGCTCTCAACCAATATTGTATTGTCGTCGGAGTAAATATAAAATTTTAACAATTCTGAATTAGTTTTTTACCTTATCTCCATAAATACAGAAAAAAAAATTCAGTGCTGACATTGACAGAATCATTGGAAAAATGTAACAATGACTAAGAATACCTACAGATAGTTGGTTTATCTCACAAATGGATGTCAGCTTTGAATGTTGTTAGGTGTGCACATGCACATTATTTTAGTGTACGTAAAATAAGAGTGTGCATGTGCACACCTAACGACAATCATAGCCGAACCACATAACAACATCCGTACTTTAAAAAGGGTTCACACTTACTTGCCACAGCTCAATTTCAACTTCCGAGCTGTCATCTTCATCTTCATTCATTGACAAGTACCTCCACACATCTGGGCAGTAGTACAGAATGCAGTATAACAATGGACCAAAGCCAAGTATACCGATGCCGTACATGTAATGTCTTAGATGCTTTATGTTGTTCCGTTTGATCGCAGCCAGGCCAAGAAATGAGAGGAGCAGTGAAAGGCACCAAATGTATTCCCACCAAAGAGGCTGAAAGTAAAAAAAAATCATATTTATAATCAAAGGAGTTAAGACATTTGAGCAGAAAAATATTTGATTATTATTTACTGTATTTTAACTGCAATAATTGGTTTAAATCATTCAAAAATAATATAAATTACAACTTGTAGGTATTTGACAGTGTTTTGCTAACTTAAATTTAACCCGTCAAGCCAGACAAAATGAGACACAAAGATTTTCATATGTTGTGCGGCTTCATTAGGCTGTTGTGCGTTTATTAAGTTGTCAAAGCCCAAGCGGCCTGATCGAGCCCTGCAACAATGGAAAATCTATTGTGTCTCATTTTCCAGGGCTTGAGTCAATAAATCAAGAAGTAAATGGGCTGTTGAAGATCAAAACTTATCTCACCTGTGGTATTTGCAACTCTTCAATTTCAAGAATAAATATATCAAGTTTGTCCAGAATATCTGCTGATAATTTAGCCAGCATCACAAGGAAAAGGATGTGGTGAAAGAAAACACAGTACTTCAGCCGCGATTTGTTCAGTGCACTGAAAGTAAACAATGTTTGTAGGTAAATAAATAATGACGTGTTCTTTTTTTGAAACGTGGCAGTGATATCACTGAGTAGTCAGTGCAAATTAAAACAATTTTATTGATATCGGAGCAAACCGTACTACATTTTTTCAAACAAACGGCGCGAAATCTAATTCACCATCGATCGCTTTTGGCTAAAAATAATTTGACGGAACTTGATGAAATAAATGTCGCCTGTCACGTTACCGCAGCCTCATAAATTTCCCTAGCATTCTGTACGCGCAAATACACATTTAAATAATCTAAAATATACCTTAATTGATATTGAACAGCTATTTTCTCTCTGTGCTCGAAGTCAGCACCGTTCGTCCCAGTCACCATAACACCACGAGAAGCCATTTTATAAATTAATTTATCCAACGAAACACTTTAAATCTTGTCTACTTTGGTTACGAATCACACAAAACACATCATTCACATAAAAACTGAATAAAATTGTAATTTTCAGTCACTCCATTTCTGAAATCCCATCTGCCAAATCGAAAGAGCGAACGAAATGACAGATGACAAAACTGCCAACGTTTCAAGGTTTTTTACAAAACGTTTCGATTTACGCATAATATAAAATGTCAGACTTTTATTTTTCACTGCTGATTTTGGGCTTTATTTTTTTGGGATTTTCGTTAACTTCGAAAAAAGTTTTGCCTCTCAGCAAACTCCGGAAATTTATGTGGAGACCCCATAATATTCATAATAAATATTTTTGTAAGCCTTCATATTTACGGAAGACACACATCGTTCGTGTTCAAGCTTTGTTCAAGTAGGTACCTATAAAAAGTTTAACGTCGGTGTAAATAAAAATATCGTAAAAAGGAATGTATTTTAATTTATTCTTATATTAACTTTATAATTCGCATACACGATACACTTGATTAAATAAACTGTAAACTCGGCCAAAATGATTATCTAAAAATATTTCTATTCCTAATTCACTGTTAAATGTTGCGGCTGCACTGCACTACATATTCACCCATGATCGGCACAATTTATCGTACATTGATGCTTTTAAAGATACCTCTTTGACGCATTTGTTAGGCTGCGTTCCGAATCACGCTTACAGCACTGTGAGCGCGCTAACGCGCGGTCCAAATCATGCTTACAACGCTCACGTAAGTTGAAGTGACGTCACAGATGACGTCATCGCATGTGCTAACGACGCTCAGCGTATTCTACCAAAGCACTGTGAGCGTTGTCGGTGTAGCTGTCAAACTTCCTTGTCAAAGTTCATTCTTGTTATAATTTGTGGTTATTATTTGTGATTTTTAGAAAAGACGGCTGAATTTATTGATCTGCAAGTGTTTTGCGAAGCTACGGACGAAATACTTATAATAAATTGATGTTGAGAGAGCTAGCAGTGATAATAAGTATTTTGAATTTTTGATGGTTTATAAATTGGTAAGTAATTTGCGAAGCTACGAACGAAATACTTATAATAAATTGATGTTGAGAGAGCTAGCAGTGATAATAAGTATTTTGAATTTTTGATGGTTTATAAATTGGTAAGTAAATAACTGGTCAGAGGGAAGGAACTTGACTCATATTCATTATTGCCTTTGTATTTACTTATCCCATAAAATTAATATTTACTTTATCGAGATAACACCTTTTGGAGGTTACCTTGTTAAAAACAATCCAACGTTAGCGGTGTGAGCGCTCTCACGAGCGGTCCGAATCAATAGTATCGTGAGCGTGCTGACAGCGTGCTAATGATTTGGACCGGTGTACAATGACGTCACACGCTGTGAGCACTGTTGGCGTGATTCGGAATGCGGCCTTAGAAAACCGGCAACGGCGGGCTGACTGACTGACGAATGCGGCCAACCGGCGCGGCGGCGGGCTGATTATCTAAATAGAAACTATTTAGCGACCGGTTTCATTTGACATACATTGCTACTTTTCTTCGGTATATTTTTTCTTACCCCAAAATGAAGTAGCAATGTATCTCATTCATCTGTCAAATGAGACCGGTCGTTAGGCGGTTTCTAATTAGATAATCAGCCTACCGGTACCCGCAATCTCCTCAATGACGTTACCTTGAGGAGCAGCGGGTCTACCGGCTAAAAATAATGAAGTTAATGTTAACTGTAATGCTAGAAACATACTATTGTGTTGTGTTGTGTCGCGACGGATCGGCGGTGGGGGTTTTGTTGCAATCGCAGACGAGCGATCCGCGCCACAACAGATGCCGACACAACACAACACAACACAATAGTGTGTTTCTAGTCATACTAAATGTATGAAACCGATACGCGACAGATCGCGTCACGCACGACACAACACAATAGTATGTTTCTAGCGTAATTAATGACAGATGGATGACATGTGATACATTGCTACTTTTTTTTGTAAGTTTTTATTTGTGGCAAAACGAAGTAGCAATGACATCTGTCAAATTACAGTTAACATTAACTTCATTGTTATTAGCCGGTAGACCCGTAGATTTTGATTTTGATTTGATAGGCCGCGTTCCGAATCACGCTGACAGCACTGTTAGCCAGCACTAGCCAGTGTTAGCGCGAATCCGACCAAATTTAATGGTCACAAAATATTACACAAACTATTTGTATACCTACAGCATTTATATGGATTCGTTCGTGCTGTTGGCGTGATTTGGAACTAGGCCATACTCGAAATTCTACGTTCATCAAACCTACTAAGTAGGTACCTTGCTACTTGCTACTACTCAAACACAACTCTCAAGCTCAATCAAACTCGATGACGTCCGTCGTCGGTCTGGTGGTACGGGGGTTTGGAAGAATATGTCTACATCTTTATGCTTCTTCATGTTTGAAACAGTTCACTATTAGAAGAACACAACTCGATTGGCGGCGCCACAATCGATTGACAATGAATTTTTAATGGTTATCTTATAATAAATTATTTGACATTGATTCAACTTTTGATATCAACTCGAACCCGTAACCACAGCAGAATATACCTATCCGTAACACCAAACCAACGAAGCATAGGCGGGCGAACAAAGGATAAAATAAAAATACTCGCCGAGCATTACCTAGGTACGTGTAGTGTAGGCAACGATATTCCCACTAATGATCGAAGAGTGTAGGTAATACTAGGTAAGTACCTATTTCTAAGTAGGTACTTTGGAGTTTCCTCGCGTTGGATGCGATGCAAATATTTGCCGAAATATCCATGGTTTGTGGAATAGTGAGGATCTGCGTGAGGCGGTACGTCATCGCCCCATGCCCTCCTGTCTCTCCATTCTTGGACCAGTGGACGCACTGCCTCCACTGTTCTTTCGCCAGCCTTAGGAGTCTCCAGCTGTCGTCGCCACTCGACCATTAGCTCCTCCTCCACTCTCCTCCTCACCGCCGTCACCTTCTCAGGGGCCAGACGGTCCTCTCGTCTGCGGGACTCCCTTGTCTCAAGGTACACCCTCTTGAGCACTTGAGCCTTTAACTCCAATGGTAGTGTGCCCATCAACGCACAGGCCGCCGTAAAGGAAACCGTCTTATACCCGCGGATCATTCGGGTGGCGATCACACGCTGCGGCCTCCTTAGCAACCTGCGGTTCTCCCGATTGTGGGAGTCCACCCACCCCGGAGCCCCGTAGAAGGCCATGCTCCTGACAACTCCCGCAAACAATCTTCGGCAACTTGCATTTGGGCCTCCGACATTTGGGAGGAGCCATCCCAAGGCCGCTGCGGCCTTAAGTAGGTATGTTCCTACGAATGCTCGACGATACTATATCGTGGATAAAATTCTAGTTTAACTAGTCTATAGGTACTCCAGCAGTCACTGATAGGTAGGATGAAATAAAGAATGCCCACTGGCTGAGCATTACTTACGTTACCTACGTAAGTGTAAGTATCGTCGAGCATTCGCAGGAACATACCAACGTAGAAATAGGTACTGGATAAAAATTTCTAATCTAGCTAGGTCTATACTCCAGCCACTGATAGGTAATGAAATAAAGAATGCTCATTCGCTGAGCATTACCTACGTGTAGTGTAAGTATCGTCGAGCATTCGCAGGAACATACCAACGTAGAAATAGGTACTGGATATATTGTTCTAATCTAGCTAGTCTATACTCCAGCCACTGATAGGTAATGAAATAAAGAATGTTCATTCGCCGAGCATTACCTACGTGTAGTGTAAGTATCGTCGAGCATTCGCAGGAACATGCCAACGTAGAAATAGGTACTGGATAAAATGTTCTAGTCTAGCTAGTCTATACTCCAGTCACTGATACATAGAATGAAATAAAGAATGCTCATTTTGCCGAGAATTACCTAGGATAGAGGTGCCGTCATATTACGGCCGTAATATAGCGGCGTAGAATGTTGTCTATGTAAACAATATTGGGCGACACCGTAACGTCAGAAACTGCGCCGTATTGTTTACATAGACAGCGTTCGGCGGCTTCGGCGCCGCTAAATTACGGTCGTAATATGACGGCACCGTCATCTTAGGAAACCCTAGCTTAAGTATCGTCGAGCATTCGCAGGAACATACCTACCTACGTAGAAATAGCATTTAGATGATGAAAGTCATTTTATATAGTCCAACACCTTTCTTTTAACAAAAATAGTTAAGTACCTACCTACTAGACAGCCACATACTAACATTTTTGTTTTCACTAATTTTCAATGAAGCTATTTTACCTTTTCAAATCAATTTTCTCGATCAAAGCAAAACATTAATTAAGTATTGCAAAGTTCTTCGAGTTTTCGTTATTTGTAGGATGTTGAGAATATTGGTAAAATAAAGTACTTATATAAAGTACTACTAGTGGCTCCGTGAGCTGTAGACCTCGCGTTAAAAAGTAACTAAAATTGGATGTTGTTTAAAAAATAATCTTAAAGATATCGCCACCCCTTTTTCCCACACTGTTCACGAGCTTTTCAAAGCACTAGGTACGTGCTGTTTGGTATTATTTGGTAGGTATATTCGCAGCTAGATGGCGCTTCTAATATTAAACATTTTTCGAAATGGTGATTCTTGGTAAATTAAGAAAAACTGTCTAAACTAAAAAAATCTATATAATTATCGAACATGCTCACAAAATTTGACGAGAATCGGTTGAGAAATGCGACCTGAAGAGGAGAACATCCAGCGCCAGAAAGCCGCACTGAAATACATTTTTCTTACATATCTCCGCCAATTACGAAAAATTTAGAAAAACTGTCTTAACTTAAAAAAATCTATATGATTTTACAAACCTGGCCACAAAATTTCACGAAATTCGGTTGAGAAATGCGAACTGTAGAGGAAAAAAGACAGAGCCGGAAAGCTGGACTGCAACAGGTTTTTTTTACATATCTCCGCCATTTTGAAAAAAATCGCAAAACTGGCGTGACAAAAATTTTTTATGTAATTTTCAAACCCGCTCACAAAATTGACGAGAATCGGTTGAGAAATGCGACGGAGAACATCCAGCGCCAGAAAGCCGGACTGAAATACATTTTTTCTTACATATCTCCGCCATTACGAAAAGTTTAGAAAAACTGTTTTAACTTAAAAAAATCTATATGATTTTACAAATCTGGCCACAAAATTTCACGAAATTTGGTTCAGAAATGCGAACTGTAGAGGAGAAAAGACAGAGCCGGAAAGCTGGACTGCAACAGGTTTTTTTACATATCTCCGCCATTTTGAAAAAAATCGAAAAAGTGGCGTGACAAAAAAATTCTATATAATTTTCAAACCTGCTCACAAAATTTCACGAGAATCGGTTGAGAAATGCGACCTGTAGAGGAGAACAGACAGCGCTGGAAAGCCGTAAAACCTGTTTTTTTTTACATATCTCCGCCATTTTGAAAAATTAAAAAAATCTGGCTCGACAAAAAAAATCTATATAATTTTAGAACCTGCTCACAAATTTTCACGAGAATCGGTTGAGAAATGCGACCTGTAGAAGAGAACATACAGACATACGAAAGAATTTTTGCCCAAGCTGAAGCAGAGACGCTTCGCTCGCACTTCGTGCTCGCTTGGTCAAAAAGAAGCAGATGTACCGACTTCGCAGGTTCGAGAAATATATACTACTAGCGGCCGCCCGCGACTTCGTCTGCGTGGAATGTTTTTTGCTATCCTTCGGGAAAAAGACTTTTTTCGTAATGAAAGGTATATCTTTCTCTGTACCCCTGACAACGTGTATGCAAAATTTCATGATGATAGGTTCAGTAGTTAAGACGACACGTGAAGGCGTAACAAACAAACAAACAAACGGACTTTCGCATTTATAATATTAGTAAGGATTACCTACCTACTTACTTACTTATTTCGATTCAATCACAGTCTCTCAAAAACTTTGTTCTAAAGTCGAGAGTTTTGAGTTGGTAAGTATCTCCCATAAGCTATTTTCAGCACGAACATATTACTCACAAAGAATACACCAAAACATTATAATAAAACCCGCAGGCGTAGCCAAGCCAATTTTTCGGGGGAGGATCGAGCCTGTTTTTGGAGCAGGGACAGAAAAAAGGATTTTACTAAGTAGGCACCTTTGTCTTTATTTCAGGGGGTTTGAACCCCCAAATCCCCCTCGCCTACGCCCATTTAAACCCCTATTCCAGATTGGTCCTTCGAGCCGGATTAGGTATACGTCAAATCTTTCGATGATGAATGACAAGTCTCCTACCAGTGCTCATAATCTTAGAAAGGCCTTCAAAATATCCACATAAGTAATATTCCATGACATCACTTCCCATAGGTTTAATTTATCGGTAGGTATACGTGAAACAAACGATAACGATTTTAATTGTTCACCTATGATTGTTTTATAAACACGGGGCTTTATTGAACGCACTGTAATCGGTATTTTGGTATTCTAAGCTAGTAGTTGACATAGCGCGGTTATAAATTAAAGGGCATTAGTAGAGAACCTTTATTGTTTGTGCGGCATTCGACAATATGAAGTGTGTCTACGTAGTTGCTCTATTTGCCTTTGTGGCTTTACAGGTAGGAAGTTAATGTGCTGTGAATATCTATTAATTAAGTACCTACTTAATTTTCTGTCTTTTTTAACACTTAACTCAGTGGAACAAATCGTGCACTCTCGTGAATGGATTATGGTTTGCTAAATGACGTGGCTGGCTAGCATAAAAATAATAGCAAAAAGAAAATTTTGGCGCCGATAAAATTAAATCAGTGAAATAACGTTATGAAAAAAGGTCCATATATCCGATCCGAAAATCGATAACGAACTTCGCCTCCCAAGATATTTGGATTTGATATTAAAATTTTCCTTCTTAGATTTCCCTATTGACTATTGACATGAGTTTCCACCGTTTCCACTCATGTCAATCATGTCAATAGCAACATCTTTCTATTGCGAAGTTCGTTAGTGCTGGCTAGGGGGATAGCCCTGCTTATATTGTAGTCCGACATGAATCAGACCTTTTCCAAAGACCGCCTTTTTTACACAACTGCCCATAGTGTATTGTCACAGAATATACATATAATAAGTAGTAGGTATTGTATTGTGTTTGTTTACCTATCGGTTCGCCTCCCCGATTACCTGCGGGGAGGGAAGGGCGTAAAAACGTTTTTCCTCAGCATAAAAAAAAGGTTTGAGTCTGTCTTCTAAGTCTATGGATAATAATAATAATTTTAGGACCCCAGGCGACGCGGCTACACGCATGGTAAATACTGTGATCCATCGCCTTAGAGTAAATTTTAACCATGGAAAGTAATTTGTGTGGAATATTCAATATTACCATGCGTGTAGCCATCGTCGCCTTACACGGGTGGGCGATCCACTAGACCCTAGACCACAGAGACGGTTAAATTTCTCTGGCTAGGGATAATATTCTCCTTCTTTCTTGATAAATCCAAAGTGGTTATCTACATCAGGTGTGCCACGCTGCTCCCGTGCCTGAAGAGGAGAAGAAAGTGGAAGTAGCTGCACCAGAGGTTGTCTCTGAGTCCGTACTACCAGCCGCTGTCGCCGGTGCCGAGGTAAACACAAATCTCAATACAAACTAGAATAAATTCAGAATATAGATTGTGTTTAATGCGAGTAGAGTAACGTAGGGCCGATTGGAGATCCTTGGGGGAGGCCTAACACAGAAGTGGGTGACCGAATGGAGATCCTTGGGGGAGACATATCACATAGGTATGCCCAGAAGAGTGCGTCCTGCGAAATTTTAATCCTTTGTTTCTTTGGTATTACTTAAGAAAACAGCTATTCCACACAAAAGCGCTTTTTTTATCAGAGTTGGTCCCATAGTAAAAGTTGCTAGTAATCATGAGTGGAACCGTACGTCCCACTGAGATTAAAATTTCACGGCTGTGATGAAAGTATAGTTACAGAATAACTTTCTCTATCCGTAAAATGAAATTAAAAACTGGGTAGGTACTAAGTAGGTGCGATAAAACTCGTACTGATGAGTCGAGCTTGGTCTTCACCATTGAGGTCATCCGATTTGTGTATGCTCGTCTAATGCTGGCAGTACCTACATAGGTATTCGCCAAGCATCGGCACAATAGGGAATATGCATTAGTCACCGATTTTCATAAAATTGAGCTTGATCGCTGCGGACACTTGTAAAAACATGATGAAACAGAAATAAAAAATAAAAAAATGAATTATTTTAGTTTAATCAGTCGATGAAATCAGGGTAAAATAACGTTATTTTTTTTTCATTTTCGGATATAATGCACTTAACAGTCAGATAGAATATCCAATAAGAAATAATATTTTGTATGACACATATGTACTAAAACGCAAAATTTAAGGAGATAATTGAAGATTCTTGGCTAACTCCATATTAAACGCTCCTGAAACACACCTGAAACGTGCTAAGTGACGTCACAATTTGTATAGAGCGTTTTCGGCGGGAGCTGATACGTGCTAACTTCAAGTAACTATATTACGAGAAAAAAACGCATGAGAAAAGTTTCAATATTACAGTTGATTTTCTCACGTATTATACTATTGATTTTGATTAAAAAAATTTTTGATGCATATTCCCTATTTGTCGTACGTTGCCGGTTTTGTAACAAATGCTTCAAAGAGGTTCTTTCAAAAGCATCAACCGATAAATTGTGCCGATGCTTGACGAATATGTAGTGCAGCCATAACATTTTCCGCAGCTGCATGCTTCGGAGAATATATTTCAGATTTAGCCGCTATGGTCGCATTTTTAGTTTCTTTTTCAAAATGACAATTAAAATTCCAGACTCCATCCGAAAAAGTAGCATCAGCCGCGCCCGTGGCGGCTTCAGAAGCCGCAACTGTTGCGGCAGAAGAGAAGAAAGCATAGGTGATCAGTGACTGAAGCGTTATGTGATAGATCTCCGAGCCAACTGTGTACGGCTTTATTTACCTTGTATGTAACCATAACCAACCATATGAAGGGACTTTTAGTTCTCATAGCAAAGTGATTAAAAATATTTTTGATTATGTTTTTCTTTTATTTGTACTCTTGTTATTGAGACATTTTACGCATTTTACCTGAATTTTCACCATCGAACATTATTAAAACTCCTATTCCGGTTCCTAAAAAAATAACAGTGGCGAAGGGTTCATTTATACATATCGATTCCTATCAGCTTACCTTTTAGAAATCACACTAAAAAAACTGTTGCATTTCATAAGTACTAGGTACTTACATTTTGTAAATTTTAAGATTATGGTGAGAAATAAAGGTTATTATTATTATTACTCCACCGATCCACTATGCAGATCATAACATTTTTGTAGAACGACTTACCTTATCTTTGCTTACCTTATTCATAACTTCACCACTGACACCAATTCCCTATGATACCTGTACATACTTAAGTCTGAAATTCTATGAAAGACACCAGATTTTTGACTTTTTTGAAGGCATATCCCATTTTCCACTTGTTTGGTTCCTACTTTCTCCCGCCACCTAACTACGCGAACTTACGAAATAAAAAAGTTAAAATATCTCGGAAAAGGTTTATTAGTCAACAGTGTATAATATAGCAAGTTCAGTTGGTCGTAAAGAACAGTATGTCCCTAACGCTGCCCCTGGATGGCAGGTCGAGCGGCGAGAGGGCGACCGCGCCCGCGCTGTTCACGCGGCAGCGGGGCGCCGCCTCACCCCCGATGAATAGAGTCACCTGCCGACAATACAGGGCGATTAATCTAAGCGCAGTTCGCACAGAGTATTCTACTTTCGACTTCGACTTTATATCTTTTAACAATCAATTTGGTCTGCACTGTAGTGCGGACACAATTAGTGGTACGCATAATCAAGGATAAATGGTACGTTTGTTTTAAACTTGAGATAAGATTGTCTAATATATCTCAGTTATTGATGTGAAAGTGATACTGTAACTGTAACATGTGCTTTCATATAATAGTAAAATAAATTTATTAACTTTTAATATTATAACACTGCTACAAGTATTTTCTTATGCAACTACGTTAGTTCATATTTATATGCATACGCCGGAGTCATAAAATCCACGCGTACGAAGTCGCGGGCATCAGCTAGTAAATAATAGAAAAATTGAGAAATAGGTATACATACAAGGTGTTTGGTAAAAGCCTTATAAAGCCGAATAGGGTAGATAGGGACCATCAAACTGAACAACTTTTACTGTGGGACCTACTCTGAAATCGCGAAAAAAAAATCAGCTGTTTCATACATTTTGAAATTTTCGTTATAAATTTTTGTATGAAACAGCTGATTTTTTTTTCGCGACTTCAGAGTTGGTTCCATAGTAAAAGTTGTTCAGTTGGATGGTCCCTATCTACCCTATTCGGCTTTATAAGGCTTTTACCAAAAACTTGGATAATTGAGATAAGAATTCAATCCAAACACCCATTGTCGTAGGAAAGGGGGCGTGTGAGCCAGGCCCACCCCAGAACAGTCTGATGCCCACCCTGATATATTTTCCTATTGCCCTTCAAAACACTAACCCCCCCCCCCCCCCTAACTTTGCCTTGCGATGTGGACTGGGAACCATACGAACAACTCGTAACAAGTGACAAGGTACCTGTGGTGGGGCCGTGTGTCTGCTGTTTTCGTTGGACAGTGGGACAGATCTCGGTTCCCTTGCGCAATCTTTACGGCGACGTTTGTTGCTGGAACGGCGACTGTCCTGTCGCCGTCTGCCCGTGGTTGTAGACTCTGTAGGTGGGAAGTCTCTAAATTATGATTGTATACCTTCGTCTACCTACGTTGGGAGCCAATCAATTAATGTGATGGAAAACAACCTCATTTTTACCGACTTCAAAAGGAGGGAGGTACTCAATGGGGAGGAAAAGCGCAATTTTATCCCGATAGGTGGCGTCTGGTCTTTGGTACCCGGCCGCCTCAAAGAAAGTGTCAAAACATATGGGAATCTCTTGGAGTATTGCACTTTTTAATTTTATACTGAGAAAATGCCGCATTGTTATGCATGTAACTTGTAAAATATTGGAGTTCATCGATTTCCCAGTAACAAAAAAAATAGTGGACAAAAAAATATCAAAAAAAATATGCTTTTCCCTCGATTTTCTCCTTTGCTGAGTCTGAGAAACATTATAAATCAAAAGGAATGTTTCATGAATTTGATGAAGCTTCGCCAAAATAAAACAACATTTGAATTATAACAGCTTTGTTCTTTAATATTTCAACCTCAGCAGTTTCTAACATATTTATAACTTGGATGAATTTGATAGTTGATGAAATAAGCCCAATATTGGGGCCAAACAGAGAATTAATAGAATTTTATATGCCAGAGTCATTCAAGAAACTTAGAATAATAAAATAAATAAGATAAAACGGTTCGTGTAATTTTGGATGGTACAGAAATTTCAGTACAGAAACCTGAAATTACTATTGCACAGAAGGCATCATCAGGCAACTATAAACACGGAAATTCACACTCATTTGCTTTGTTAAAATTTAAATCATATGCTTCTAATCTGAAATAAAAAGATTACTTGTAAATCTTACACGAAATTTTTAAGAAATGTAATGCTTGTTAGCAATTTTTTGTAAGTTGCTATAAACTTTCTTGCCGGATGTTTTGGCTTTTCTTTTCCGTAATTCTTCTTTTATATGAGCTAAAGTTAGCATAGAATACATTGTTTGTCCGCAAAACCGAAAAAAATACAATCTAAGAAAGTAAAATCACGTAATACACAGTCAAGACAATATAAGCTCAAACTGACAATTGTTCCAAAGACTGAGCGCCATCTGTAATTCACTTTGCCTTCGCCTCCCCATTCGACCCGTTTTTGTTTTTTTTTGTTTTTTGTATGTACACCGATTACTCAAAGACGGCTAAACCGATTGAAATGATTCAAACGTTATTAGATCCGGTTTGTTTTCAAGTTGGTCCCATTTTTTAAAATTTTGAAATCGGTTCAGTACTTTTCAGGAAAACCTGAAAATACTGTCGTTTTCGTTACCATTTTGTGAACTTATACGGATGATCGACCATATCTTCTTTGTTTATGTACCGATTTAGATGATTATTTTTTTGTTTGAAAGAGGATACTTTAGAGATGTCATTGTTATTGGACATTGGATATCAAAGATACGCAAGGGAACTCCTCAAAATCAAATAGGAACTATATAGTGATTATGTTATAGTCAAACCCCGAAGTCCAGGTGCTCCTAGGTTTGCCTAGTCAAACCTCAGGTTTGACAAGAAGGCTTAGTCAAAGTCCAAAACTAATAGCGTGTTTCGGGCTTTGACTAACGCAATTATAGCCAAACTTAGGAGAGACTAACTTGGACAGTCAAACACCGAAACGCCATTTGATTGAATCGGGGTTCGACCAGTCAGACTTAATTAGGTTTAGTATTATTACTTAAATTAGGTACAGAATATGTTTTTTTTTTGTATTTAAAAGTATGAAAAACACATTCTTTAGAGTGAAAATGTAACTAAATTAACAGTATTCCTGTGAAACAAAGATTTCTGTTGTCTGTTAAAAAAAAACCACGAAATTTAAGACGACCGCTCCGCTGCGCTTCGCGATCGTCTTAAATTTCTAACCTAAACGTGACCTACAGGAGTAAGGCAACTTTGACTAAGATTAACCTAAATATGTTTGAGAAACAGCATTCACTTCCGATGTTTTTAGTCAAAGCTGCCTTAGGGGGCGTCCATTAATTACGTGAGGCATTTAGGGGGGGAGGGGGTCGAGAATAATCTCACCCAATCTCACGTGGGGGAGAGGGGGGTCTCGGCAAATATCACGTATTTTTTTTTTCTGCAGGAACAGTATCGCGAAGAAACTAGGTTAAATAAAGTTAAACATTTTTCATACCAAAATATGGCTAAATCCTAAAAATAATGTTTATTTAAATAAATGCAAAGCAAGCAAGCACAGAATAACGTAATAACACTAAAATTATACGTTGTGAAAAATCTCACGTGAGATTTATAGGGAGGGGGAGAGGGTCGACCCAAATCTCACGACATCTCACCAAGGGGGGAGGGGGGGTCGAAAAATCGCCAAAATCACCTCACGTAATTTATGGACGCCCCCTTACTCCTGTAGGTCACGTTTAGGTTAAAAATTTAAGACGATCGCGAAGCGCAGCGAAGCGATCGTCTTAAATTTCATGGTTATTTTTTTTTAACAGACAACAGAAATCTTTATTTCACAGGAAGATTGTTAATTTAGTTACATATTCACTCTAAAGAATGTATTTTTACATATTTACATACAAATTAACACATTCTGACCCTAATTTAAGTCTGACTGGTCAAACCCCGATTTGATCGTATTGAGTTTCGGGGTTTGACTATCCAAGTTGGTCTCTCCTAGGTTTGGCCATAAATTCGTTAGTCAAAGCCCGAAATACGCTTTAGTTTTGTACTTTGACTAAGCCTTCTTGTCAAACCTGAGGTTTGACTAGGCAAACCTAGGAGCGCCTGGACTTCGGGGTTTGACTATAACAATTACACTAAAAAGAATAAAATAAAAAATTGTTTAAAAACAAAAAAAAGCGACATCAAAAAACCTGAAAATAAAAACAAAAACAGCTTCAAAATTAAATACCTCTAAAAAGCAAGAAATAATTTTCTAATCACTAGATACCTACGCATATCACTGTAATAAAACACGTCTATTGAAGTCGGGTGGGGCTCTTAGAATAAAAAAAGAAGTTATCCTCCAGCCCCACCCGACTTCAATAGACGTGTTTTATTACAGTGATATGCGTAGATTGCGTAGGTATCTAGTGATTAGAAAATTATTTCTTGCTTTTTAGAGGTATTTAATTTTGAAGCTGTTTTTGTTTTTATTTTCAGGTTTTTTGAAGTCGCTTTTTTTGTTTTTAAACAATTTTAGATGCATTATACAATTTTGACGTCTCTGAAATATTTTGAATTCTTGTTATGGCGTCAGACTTAGGAAAGACGGTGGCAGCTAGCCAGGTGAAATAAGTCCTACCACCAACCAAACTAGAAGGAGGGTACATTTTGCACTCGGTTTGGTAACCAAACCGAAACTGGGAATCGAACCCGGGACTCCTGCGTCTTAGAGGTGTGAGTGAACCACTAGACTACAGTGGCGGTTAAATTATAAATTAGAAGAAGTATTTATTTAGTAGGTATTTAATTAAAAGTAGGTATTTGTTTAGTATATTTGTGCTGAAGTGGCAGTAGGCCAGCGAGAAGAACCGATGGCCGTTGGTTGGGGCAGAAAGGTTCTGGAATGGCGACCGCGCACCGGACGACGCTCCGTGGGTAGGCCCCCGACAAGGTGGACCGACGATCTGGTGAAGGTCGCGGGAAGCCAGTGGATGCAGGCAGCGCGGGACCGATCGTCGTGGAGATCCTTGGGGGAGGCCTATACCCAACAGTGGGGGTCGTGCGGCTGATATGATGATGATGATTTATATTAGTACCTTCGTCGTTTTCCCTGGGCATTGGCGGCGGCAGCGGCTGAGGCGAGGGCGCGGCGCGGCCGATCGCCGACTTGCGGCTCTCTATCAGTCGGACTAAGCACTCCAACGCTGTCTGCTTGTTCTAATAAACAAGTATTAACATTATGTTAAACTTAGTAGTTATTTCAAATAGTCTCAAGTGAGCACGTTACCGCTTTCTGAGTTAATTTTAGAGGAGCTCGGTGGCGCAGTGGTTTAGCGCCTGGCCCAGCGATTGCGGAAGTTAAGCAAAGTTCGCAAGGGTCGGTCATGGGATGGGTGACCAAAAGTTTATTATCTCGAGCTCCTCCGTGCTTCGGAAGGCACGTTAAGCCGTTGGTCCCGGCTGCATTTGCAGTCGTTAACACCCACCAATCCGCATTGGGCCCGCGTGGTGGGTTATGGCCCATCCTCCTTACCACCCATAAGGAAGGCCTGTGCCCCAGCAGTGGGGACATCAAAAAATGGCTGATGGAGGAGTTAATTTTAAGCCAACTGTATACCTAATTATTAACGTTACGACAGCCTATCTATGGCAACCTGCGACAGATAACTTTCATAATTAATGTAGGTAATTATTTAATATCAGTTTTTGTGGAATGTGAAGGTTATTATTACTGCGCTTGTAAATTTTAAGTGAATATGTATTATGTTTCTCATCTCAATTTTAAAGCGCCTTCAAAAATCTATTACTGTGAAGAAAAAAAGGAAGACAAATAAAAGTAAAATTAATAAAAAAAAGTATTTAGACATTAATTCTGTACCTTCAGTGAAAAGAGGTATAACTCTAAAAACATGATTTTTGGGAAATTGACTTTAAAGTTTTAAAAAATCCTACTCTTCATCTGAGATAGATAAAATAAAATTAGTGCTTGTAGACTGTAGATAGGTATGCTAGCTTTGTTTTCTTGTATAATTTACAGATAAAAGTATTACAGATTTTTCAGTATTCAAGAAAATGTTCAGTTATATCACTTGGCACATTTATTTATTTTGTGTATATTGATATAATAATACTTCTATCATTTTACACCAGGCATATCTGCTTTTGTGTAAAATGATACCTTACCTTAACTTTTTGTGTCAACTTTTTTAATTTTAGGTTTTTTTTCAAGTTGTCGAAGAAACATTGTTAAACAACCTCTTAATATTAGTAATTAGAGTTTTGTTCTGTTAAATCGTTTAAAAAATTCGAATTATATCAATTTACACAACTATTTTGAAAAAAAATCTATGTGTAAATTGTTTCAACTCTTATCACTAACGATATAACTACTATATTTACTATGTTAATAGTAATATAATTCGTGAAAAATAGATAAAATATTAAAAAGACACCAGCAAATTAGACTAATCATCTTCATATCAGCCGCACGACACCCACCGCTGAGTATAAGCCTCCCTCAAGGATCTCCACAATAATCGATCCTGTGCTACCTGCAACTAGCGGCTTGCCGCGACTTTCACCAGATCGTTGGTCCACCTTGTCAGGAACCTATACCAATGGAGCGTCGTCCGGTGCGCGGTCGCCGTTCCAGAACCTTTCAATCCCAACAGCCATCGGTTCTTCTCGCTATGTGTCCCGCCCACTGCCACTTCAGCTGAGCAATTCTTCAAACGATGTCGGTTACATTAGTTCTCTTACGTATGTACTCAAGTTTTGGTTCGATTACGTAGGGAAAGGCCGAGCATGGTTCTCTTATGAAATCCATAGTTTCACTGTTTCACGTTTCACTGCCGTAAGTCATCACTGGCATCACACATTGGTCATAGACTTTAGTCTTGAGACATTGAGGTAAGTTAGACGGAAAGAGTTTTTCAAAACTACCCAAATGCTGCCTATCCAAGTTGGATTCGACGAAAGATCTCTTTCTTGAAGTTCGACTTACTTAACTGGACTGCCTGTTCTTCCTAGTTATACGTAATGAACTACAACTTCGAGTGTAGTATTCCCAACATGAACTAGAGCTTGTACAACATGGGCAATCGACTAATTTTTCGTCTTATCCATGTTCATTCTAAGACCTAATCTTTGGGAAGCACTACGAAGATCTACGAGCATTGTGTTAGTATTCAGTTTAGTTCAAACTAGATACTTTTAATACTCTTTTTTCGTTTGTCACGCCAAATTGTTTAACGTAGGAACTAGACTCTACCACCAAAAAAATAATACAGAAAGATCAATAATAACAAAGTTATAAATTATACACAATGCTTAGTAAATGTACTTTTTGAAATCGCTCGATTATTACCTAAGTACGCTATCGCGTTCATAGGTACCTCGTATAATCACAGGTTTGAGTAGAACTAAAAGTCAACTTTTGAGAAAATATCATCATTGTATTTATTTTATTGTATTGCTCTTCCTTTCTCTGTTTAGAGCTCGTTTATGTGGATCCAGTTCCAAGATTGGGTGATACTTTCTACTTGCCCTGAGCTACAATTTCGCCCAAAAATAATAATTCACTGGATTCAAATTCATAAAGTTAATATTCCGTAGGTATATTAACTTTATGTTCAAATTAGAGCTTGACGACAATGGCCACTCATTCGTACCGATAGACCCTGGTAAATTGTTAAGTATTATGTAATCATTGTCATTACCTGAAGGTGCAGACTAGGTACTGATGGAAAATACAGTTTTTGTTGTCAAAACAAGCAGGTTTCTGAAATGGTTTTGACACACATCCACACTCTGCGGCAGGTTGTATAGAACACCGAATAGTAAAAACTGCCACTTCGCTTGACTTTCCTGGTCCAATCAAAGCTTTTAATTCGATCGAGACCTGGGTGGTGCTGCAGTCTTTTCAGAGGTGCCAAATGGACTAGATGTACCTATATCGAGGTGCTGAGGTATCTACTTATACAAAAATGCCACCATATCGGACTGATTACAGAACCGGAGCACAAATCTCATCTAACTTTAGCATTCGGGAAGTTTGTTGAACATCTTTGCGTTGAACCTGCCTCAGTCTTAGGACGACCGACGTCTTTGGCCAGTGTATGTAGTCAGTGAGAGTCATGACTTATGTTATGACAATGAAACGTGGTTCATTTCTTTACGTGATCGAATCAGCAAAGAGGAGTTTCCCTAAGGAAACTAAGGTAATCGTTATAGCTCAAAGGATAGCTCAGCTGTAGTGGCAGTAGGTGGGAAACATTGTGAGAAGAACCGATGATGGCCATTGAGATGGAAAGGTTCTAGAATAGTTACCACGCACCGGGATGACGCTTCTTTTACTTCCGACTAACGATTTGGTGAAAGTCGCGGGAAGCTGCTGTGTGCGGGCAGTGCAGCGCATGACCTATCGTTGTGGATAGGGTTGCCAGGTCGTCTAACCTAAAAGCCGGACAGACCAGCCAGTTTGGCCGGACATTTGGGTGAAAAAGCCGGACACCCTAAATTATAAAGATTTTTTTCTGAATAATAATAATAAAACATTTTTTTTACGTATAACTAGCCTTTTTGAACATTTACCATAAAACTTATTCTTTATTAACGTATGTTTTTACGCAACATTACGTTAACAATCGAGGAGTTAACGCCACTGACTGAACTGACCACGTGCGTGAGTGAGTGGTAAATGTAAAAAGCCTAACAAAAGCCGGACAGGCCGGACACCGTTTAATTTGGCCAAACTCTCAATCAAAAAGCCTACCTATGTCCGGCTTTAGCCGGACGCCTGGCAACCCTAGTTGTGGAGATCCTTGAGAAAGCCTAAACTCAGCAATGGGTGTCATGAAGTTGTGTACCATTGATATTAGCAGCACGACACCCACTGTCGATGAAGAAGATGCTAACTACTGAAATCGAATACTAATTAATTTCTTGTATAAATACAACGTACAACAGTGTGTTAGTGTATATTGATACAATTCATTTTGTGCATCGAATCAATCTCACTCTTATTTTAAGCAACATAGGTCAGATATTGTCCAATCAATAACAATTTAGATCATTATAAATTAAATGGCACAATCCATTATGCTTTGTGTAAAGTGATACAATTTACGTTTCGCTTCATATTATTCGTGTCGCGAACGCTCGAGTGTCGTAACCATAGCTCAGGAACGTCGTTGTAACACTGAGGCAAACAACACAACACAATGTCGTGTCCATGCAGGCGCGGGGGAAGGGTACGAGAGAGAGGAGGGAGATTAAGAGGTTGCGGGGGAATTTTTAGGCAGTTATATCAATTTACACAAATAATAATCAAACGTTTTACTTCTTGTATTCTTGTATTTTTTGATATAAGTCAATTATATCATTTAACACCTTTCCCAAGTTTATGTGATTATTGATATAATTGAAATTATATCGATAAACACGAAGTAAAAATTCATTATTTCTTAATTTTCAGTGCTATAAGTCGAGTTGAATCAATGTGCACAAACTAGCATACTGTGAAATTATATGTGTGTATTGATATAATTCTAGATAAATCACTACGCACAATTCAAGTCACTTGTTATTGAATTGTGTATAAAGTATTAAATCGAGTTATATTTATTGACACAATTTTTTTAAAAGAATAGTCTCGGTACACTTTGTTTTAAGTAAAGATATATTAATTTACACAAATTTTTCCTAAAAAAACACAAAAAATAAGCACTTATATCACTATGCACAAAACTTATTTCTGTAAATATAAGTCATATAAATACGCCAATTAGACACAAAAAAAGCTAATTTTTCAATGATTTGAATAGTGAAATAAAATCAAAATCGATACAACTCGAGTTAGATCAGTTTTCACTGAAGGTACAGAATTATGAAATGCTGATCAGTTTTAGTGAATTTCATTCATCAAACAAATAATTAGAATCGTAAAATGTAGTATTTCATTGTTCAAAAGTGATTTTGTACTTATGAAAACATTTTTAGGTTATGTTGATCAAGTTGAAAAAAACATGGTAAGGTGCATGCGGCTAATCCCGAAGATCGGGTAATTCGGATAATCACTTATTACTACTAAACGCGGCAGATTTTATTGCTCTGGCAACATTTACCTAGACGTCATCTTAATCCGCTCCCCCACCCGCACCACCCGGGTCGCTTTGAGAGCGAATAAGTGTGTCGAATTCAAAATTTCCGAGAACGAGTGCTATTTCCCGCATTTTTGGATTTTCAGAATTACCCGAACATCTGTAATTAAGAAGCTTGGTAAGTTATTTAACTAATTGTTTTTTAGCTTGATAGATTTTCGTTTTATTGCACTACTTAGTTGGTTTAGAATACTGTAGCTCAAGGTTTTATTATTTTTCGGATTTAGCCGTCTAGGGCAAATCCGAACTAAATCAGAGTTCGGGTTTACCCGGTGTTGGTTTTCTATAGGAATTGTCAGTGGTTCTCAATATTTATGTTTTTTTTATTGAATTATGTTGATTTGTTTTAAATAGTATTTTTTACTTCAGCTACATTTTGACATCTCTGAAAGTTCGATTTTATAAATATTAACAAAGAATTCTCTGCACTATTTTTTTAATATTTTGATGCTTGTATAACTAGTTTTGGTACTAATTAGGTACAAACGACCATTGAACGAAAAGTGACACAACTTCTTTGAAACCATAGGCTAAGTAAGTACAAGGTAAAATATTTGTTTAATTTTTAATCTTTTTAAAAGTGGAATATTATGTTTCTTTTTATTGTGAATAAAACTTTATTACTGGCAGTTTTTCCTTTCATTTCAGATACTTGTTTTTATTCATACAAATGGTAGGTACCTATGCCACATTATGTATCTACTAAAAGTTTGAGATCCGTTGATTAGTTGTCGGGTAATTCCGAAATTTAATGAGCACTTATCCATGTTTAGGCTCTTCTCGTGCCATTACCGATAAATCTGTTTTAGGAAGGTAAATCTGAACGAAAATGGAATATACACCTTATGTTAAAAATGAATAAAACCCACTTTTCAGTGTCCTTCGGAATTACCCCTACATACTTCGTAATTGCACCCGAAGTAACTAAAAGTAATTAAATTTTTGACAAGTTTTTTTTACCAATTCCGAAGATAAATGCAAAAATCCTTGAAATAGTCATTTAGGCTGTACATTAAAGTACACGAAGTGACCCGCGTTTGTAGCATTAACCCTACCATTCTGATAAGGTTACTGAAAATACAAACATCCCATCAACTCATCAAAAATCCATTCGTAAATACCCGAATGCACCTTACCTACCTTTATTTTAAAGGCAAAGTCTTCCCTTAGCCCTATTAAAATAGCTAGGTACTGAATTAAAGCATCATTAAGCAAGAGTATTGTAACTGTAAGGTCTATGGTTGATTTAGGAGAGTTACAATACACTTAGCGAAGACATCTTACTGCAGTCACAGCCGTGACACACTCTGTACATGAGAGTTCGAGCGCCAGCGACCTTGAGCCAGAGCATGGAAGCGCTAGGGTTGATACCGAATTTAGACTTGTAACAAAGGAGATAACATAGTATGTTAGGAAATATAAACTTGTGCAAGGACATGTTAATGAAAGATAGGTTTGATTTATAATAACTTTTTGTAATCTTTAAATTATATTAGGTAGGTTACATACATCATAAATTGCAACTCTTATACTATATTTTCTGTTATTTATAATAAATTTATTAATCTTTAACATGTTAATGAAAGATTTGATTTGTATTTTTTTTTTATTTATTGTCAATTTTACCGACTTGCGAGTTTACGAGTTTAATCGTCTGAAATCCTTGTTTTCAGATCTTTTTTTATAATTAAAGTAAGGTAAAAGGAAGGGTAAGGGCATGACTAATATTTCGTATATTTTAACTTTTAAAATACGAAGATACTTTTATCAGGATTTTGTTTTTGGTTGTTGTCACAACAACAAACACAACAATAATGCCCGCCGCCGGGCATGATTATCTAACAATTTAATAATGTTGCGTCGCGTGGCGTAGTCAGTCCGTGAGAAATGCGGTACAATGCGGATTGCGATGGGCCAAGCGAGCGGCGATCGACAGTAGAACCCTTGGCCGGGCAAGTCGGCGACTAACCGCTGCACTCCCCGCGCGCCGCGCGCTGCCCCCGCACGCCTCCAGACACGCACACATAGCCGCGAGCGATTTTACGAGCATACATGCGCAAGTGTCGTTTCTTTTCGCGTTAGAGTATATATTCTGTGCTGCAGTGGAGAGCAAAGTGCAAGCAGTGGCTGTGATGGGTTATATTATAACTTTAGAAAAGAGTTAGACAATAAGTTTGGTGTTACTACACTCTCATTTAACTCTGTTGTAGAACGAATAACAGTACTAAAGTTGATATATAACCTTAAGATATATAAGCAACTTCACTAAAGCAAATATATAGCAATAAGAATTAGAGGGATTCAGTGGACACCCTTTAACAGCTTGAACCGCTATAGGACTCAACAAGCTTTAGTGTTTTAAGAGTACAAGCAGCCACTGCCTCTAAGACGGTTTAAATTCGTTATTTAGGTACAGCTTTAATACTACCTATAGACTTATTTCATAACTCATCTCTATGACCTTTGGCGACAATCGAATCCATTATAAATCTGAAGTATCACTCTAAGCTTTAAGATTACCTGCAATCAACACTTATATGTTAGTTGGGCCTTTTTGTGTCGAAAATGTCAGAGCTATTATAAGTGCTTGCTTACCCTTATTTCCTCTAGCAGTGGGTCAAATACTGTAGGATCTGACGAGTCTTTTAGAGATTCCCAAGTCTTGAACAGCTTGCGGTCGGAGAGTCTAACGTTGCTTTCGAGTTCTCGAACTTCTGTATGTGAAACATAGCATTGACAGTGGGTCTCACTTCGCGGCTGACTCAATCGAACCAGCTCTCGGAGGATGTCATGTGTCGGTTGAGAGCGAAGCGCTTCGGAGGTGCTTGTAATAATAGGCACGCAGCGCTGTGCAATTTGAAATTGTACTTTATTGCCGTGCAGCAAGATTAGCTTATTACATCGAAATGTATTACTTATTATTTGATTGTTCCCGCGCGGATGGGCTTCTGTACCTTTTGTACCTACTAATAGTAGGTATCTACAATAATTTGTATATTCTGTTCTGTGGTAATAATAGCCCTTCAACTACTGCTTATGAGTTATGAGTTTATGACTCACTCAGACATAAATTTAGGTATTAAGCTAATGTGAATTCAGCACTTGATACAAACAAACTTCACGACATAAACCTAACTCATTCGCATATTATTGTGATAAAACCCTGACGAGTTCTTATTCGTAGGTACCTACCGCGAAGGTTCCTGACCAAAAAATAACTGACTATGAAGAAAATAAACTCTAGGTATCCAGGTGTGCTTAAAAATCCATTAGTGCCATTGTAACACATGCCAGGTAGACATTAAATCCAGGAGCTGACCCTCAGCAACGAGAAATACGATGTATGATACTGAACTGAATGCGTTACGAGCACGACACCTTTACGAGTTAAGTCCGTATGCATTACCGGTTTCCCTCAAGGTGTTCAAGTGCGCCACGAGGTGTTTCTTGAACGCGCGCACAGCCCTGCGCTGCGCACGCGTCCGGTTCACCACGTCGCGCGCGTTGCGAGCCTCGGCTGCTAATGAGGCTACTTCGCGGGCTTCCTGCTCCAAACGACGTTCTAGTTCACTGAGAATATGTAGAATATATAGAAGTGAGTATAGCATAGGTATTCTATTCTGTGGTATAGCCACAGTTTTATGGTAAAGCTGTGGTAATACTGTACAACATTTCGCTACAAAATATAGGAATATGTTAGTTAATGTTGCATAACATTAGTCTTCTTCTTCTTATCATATGAGGATTAGTGCTGGCCTTTAATCTAAGGTGCTGGCCACCTCTGGTGTTAAAGTTTATCAAGCTGCCTGTAATGCATCTGACTTGGCTTAACGACTGTTATCAGATGACAACAATCGGGACCGATGGTCGTGCCCTCCGAAGCACGGAAGCGCTCAGTTGTAATGCCACTTAACGGTAACCCATCCGACACCTGGCTGGACCGAGTGCTGCTTAACAAACGTGATCGAGTACGATCAGTCTGTCAAGCTCCACCATGAGCGCGGTAAAGCTGTGGTATAGCATCAAAGACTAACGCTACTTCGCACTACTTCGTATGAATATAAAGGAATGATGGTACCTAGGTATAAGTAGCAAGTAGCGTTTACACAACGCACGCAGGAGTAAGTATTCGACATCAAAATCCGGTCAGAAATATTTTTTGCACTTTTCTTATTGGAAATGGTATATAAGGTTATCTTATAACTGTTTTAATGATTTTAGGTTAAATAAACACCAATTAACAAAAAAAAAATTTTTTTTAATTTACAATCATAAATCTGCAATTACTTGCGGATCCACTTCTCAAAATAATTCTATTGTTTCTGGTAATTATTGAAATAAATAAAATTTTATTCAAAACCTGAAATAAAGTCATTTTTTTTTTGTCGAATACTCCTGTGTGCAACGTCGCGGGCGTTAATCTCGGCCGCGTTAACAACGGCTTCATTGCTAACTTAAAAAACTATCACAATCGCTTTCAAGACAGTCTGTCACAGTAGTGCCTTGTAATGCCACAGCAATGGACGTAGCATTCCTGCAAAATTGAAAGCCTTTGCAATAGATTTTGAGTTAGACAATTAGGTGGCCTCAGACCAAAATTTGATCTGAGTAGGTGGCAGCTAATGTACTTACTTGTATTGTAGGTAGGTTTTGTATTGTTTTTTCTATTAAGTATGTTCTGTGGCCTGACTATTACATAAGCGAGTGCACCTTGTGTAGGTTCTCGATTCGTTCGGAGCGAAGCGAGGGAGGGCACTTCCCGAAACACAACTTTACTCCTTGCCGAAACAATACTTACGGTGGTAACTAAAGGCATGCTAAAGGCAGTAAAGGAAAAACGTAAGAAATTACCTCGGATATTCGCCTGTGATTTCAGAATAGGACTGTATGTTTCTGACTATCTCCACCAGATGATGCAGCTGTTCACAGAACTCTGGGAGCTGCTCAGGGGTGAGGTATTGACCTCCGTACCTTGGCAAGAGTGAAGCATTTTAAAGTAAGAACTTCAGCTATCATGCTAGAGGGCTAAATTTAAAATAAAAAAATGATTTCTCTGATTGATTAAGGAAGAGGTACCTCCTACCTGCGCATTCAGTCTATGAATCTAACCGATCTAACGTGTTTGTAAATTTCTATCATCATCATCATATCAGCTGCTCGACACCCACTGCTGGGCATAGGCCTTCCCCAAGGAACTCCACGACGATTGGTCCTGCTTCATCCGCATGCAGCGGGTTCCCGCGACCTTCACCCTCACGTCGGTCCACTTTTTCGGTGGCCTACCCACGGAGCGTTGTCCGGTGCGCGGTCGCCATTCCAGAACCGCCCCGCCCCAACGTCCATCGGTTCTTCACGCTATGTGTCCCACCCATTGCCACTTCAGCTGAGCAATCCTTCGAGCGTCGTCGGTTACTTTAGTTCTCCCACGGATCTCCTCATTTCTACACATTGTACCTAGATACATTTCTAACCTTAGGTCAATGTTGGCAGCGAACTGGTCGTCATCCATCGGTGCACTGAAGGTACTGGTAGACGTCATCGTAGGAGCTTCAAGATCCTCCTCCTCATTCGCAGTGCTGCAGCCAGTGCTTTCACTATAATTTAAAAAATCTTCGCATTTCCCTTCCCTCTATCTACTTATTACTTTTCAAAATAATAACTACTTATAGTAGGTATAGTGCGCTTGATCAGCATAAGAAGTATTAAGTAGTTGACCATTTTACATAATAATCAGCGTTTCTTTCATATACTATATATACTAGCCCGAAGGGGCTTCAGGAATCAGAATGACAGCCTCGAAAGGTATGTCAAATCTTTCCTCATCCTGAGATCCCCTGGCAACCAAATTTAATGACAAGAATTCTAATTCTACTTAATTCTAAAATAATGTGAAAAGTATGGATGTTTATTTTGTTACTCAATCACTCAAAACGGAAATGAAATGAAACGGATTATGATGTGAATGTGACATACCTACAGATACAATGCCATAACCCGGATTAAAACAGGATAGGTATCCTTTATCTGTATAGGGATATTTTATCCCGGCCAAAGGATCCCTAGAGATTTTCGGAATGTCCACGCTGACGAAGCCTTGGGTGGAAGCTTATTATATATTACTTCTATTATCCGCCTTCTGTGGTCTAGTGGTCCCACCCGTGTAAGACGTAGGGGACCCAGGTTCGATTTCCAGGAGGGGGGGTCCATCACACAGCTTCCTTGGCTGGCGACATTGGCAGCGAAGGGGTAAGTGCCGGGGTTTTTTAGTGGGTATTCCCTCCTCCCGAGATCCCACCGAACCTCTTGGTTGGGTGGGATCACGGGAGGCAGTCGTGGAGGGAGCCGCAACGTTGAATGTTGCGGTCCCCTCCTGGCGAGTCCCACATGCCCCCCTCTCGCTCACCTGCGGGAGGGGAAGCGCGTAAATGCGTTTTTCCTAGGGGGGGTCCATTCGTACTCGGTTTGGTTGCTGGTAGGGCTTATTTCAAGTCCGCCTAGCTAGCTACCACCATCTTACCCAAGTCTGACGCCATAACAACAATTTGAAAATTGACGTGTTCCGGCAGTTAGAAGTAAGCTAGCCAGTAACTTTCAGTGATGAGAATTCCAGGTCCAGGTGTAGTGCGCGATTATCGGCCTTATCGTCACTTATCATTAGGTGAGGTAAAGGCCAAGCACTACCTATCCCATTGTGCAAAAAAAAACAAAAAACCGACTTCAAAAAACCTACCTCTAAAAAGCAAGAAATAATATTCGTAATAATAAAAACACGTCTATTGAAGTCGGGTGGGGCTGGAGTACAGATTCCTTTTTTTTTATTCTAAAAGCCCCACCCGACTTCAATAGACATGTTTTTATTATTACGAATATTATTTCTTGCTTTTTAGAGGTAGGTTTTTTGAAGTCGGTTTTTTGTTTTTTTTAAACAATTTTTAATTTTTAGTGTAGGTACCTTGTAGGAAGGTATATTATTTAGATAGTAAAATCGGCTCAGCCAATCGCGAGATAATTGCGAAGAAACATACATACATACAGGTCAAACTGAGAACCTCCTTTTTTAAGTCGGTTAAAGAACTACACAGATATCCCTCTTCCAACAAAAAAATAATTATCTTATTCAGTTCATAAACAAAGAAGTAATACGACCATTATCATCGAGGTAATTCACACAAAATCATACTATTTTCGTGCTTTTTCCAAGATTACTTGAAAAGTACTGAACCGATTTCCAAATTTTAAAAAATGGGACCAACTTGGGAGCAAGCCTGATCTAATAACGTTTGAATTATTTCAATCGGTTCAGCCGTCTTCGAGTAATCGGTGTACATACAAAAAACAAAAAAAAACGGGTCGAATTGAGTACCTCCCTCCTTTTGAAGTCGGTAATAAAAGTAGTTTATAATGGTTCTTTCACACTCACACAGTGGATATAAAAGACAAGTTCTTGTCCAGAGTGGAGTATCGGTGCTCGCCGCGCAGTTTGCCGAGCAGACGACTCAGGAGCCGGGACTGGCGCCCGCCCTCCATGCCACGACAGCGACGCTCAGGGAATCTCACTGGATAATAGCTATACAAAAAAAATTATAAAAATAAAAAAACCCGCCTGCATAAAAAGACAAGTCCACTGAAAAGATGGAAACAAGATTAAATATTAAAGGCAACATAATAACATGCAGTCGGAGGCATGCATTAAGTGACGTTATGAATGATTTGAATTGTATGCCTCCGACTGTGTTATTAAGTTGCCTTTAATATTTAATCTTGTTTCCATCTTTTCAGTGGACTTGTCTTTTTATGCAGGCGGGTTTTTTTATTTTTATAATTTATTTTTTTATTTATATCTTTTTAGTTATTATATATTACGGTCATGATATACCGTACAGCCGCCATGTTGTTTTTTTTATAACGCCACCTTCTTAAGAACACTTGGGCTGACGAGACAAATCTAACGATATCTTAATTACAGAAATCTATTCAGCCGTTTGAAAGACATGAGGTAGGTAATAAAGAATATTACATACAAACATACTTACATACAAGATACGCGCGAAAAACATAACCCTTTCTTTGCAGTCGGGTAATTATTGATGAACTTTGAGGTGTTATGGTTTAGTCCATGAGAATGTTCGTGGCACGCGAGGTCGTAAAACGCGTCAGTGACGTCAGTCATTTAGGGTTGCGTGTGCCATTGAAAAGAGTCCGACCGAGCCCGCCCATAAGGTCTATAAGGCCCTCCGCTGCCTTGAGCGGGACACGCGCGCGGGGCGACATAGATTAGAGCTTACTCATGCACTGCGCAAGCATCTGTCCGTCAAAAACCAGCAATCTATATTCCCGCGCCGTGTACCCGCGGCGGGATCCCGCTTAAGGCAGCGGACGGCCTAAGTGCAAAGGAACGCGCAATATAAGTAGGTAGCTATTTCGTTCGCACATTTTACGACCTAGCGTGCCACGAACGCTCTCATAGACTATAAAACTGAAACATTCTATCTCGGTTCGGTCCTTGAAATGAAGTAAAATTTGATAGAAGTGCTGGTCTCTCAACATTATGCTAGTCAACGAAAGATGAGATAAGACTGAAATAATGGCACCACTTTCCCTGTTAATGGAAACTGACCCCTAAAATAGGCGGAAACATACTATTGTCGTGTTGTGTCGCGACAGAAGAGTATTATCGACACAACACACTGTAATAATGTGTTTCTAGCCTCTATGTATGAAACCGATAAGCTTCTACCTGTCGCGAGTCTTGACACAACACACAACACAACCATAGTACAACACGACAGAATACTTAGTACATAGGTAGGAAGAGGAACACAATATGTTTCCGCCTTAAGGCGCAAAATTAGTTCCTTTTCCAACAGTCTCATCTTTCGTTGACCAGACTCTTAAATAATACTGTCTGTCCCACTAGTCCCATTGACCCAGTCCCATGATGGGACAGGTGGGATGATTATGTCAAAGGTATTAGTTCCTTTTCCAACAGTCTCATCTTTCGTTGACCAGACTCTTAAATAATACTGTCTGTCCCACTAGTCCCATTGACCCAGTCCCATGATGGGACAGGTGGGATGATTATGTCAAAGGTAGTGTACCTTCTAGAAAAAAGTCTACTCACCCATAGCACCTCAGACAGACGGGACTCGAACCCTTCTGGTCTCTCAATGTGTAAATATCAGAGTTACATGCAAAGATTTAAATGTTACTTACATGTAGGTACGACTTACTTGCCTGGTAATGTGAAAAGTGTGAATTCTTTAGATGGTGCCGTTTTTTCCTTAGATGCACGAAATCCCATTTTTGTGTTAATTTGCGTGTTTATTCTTCATGATTTTAAAGTTGGTGACCAATTTTATTTTGATTTAACTTAGCTTCTGTATTTCGACATATTGATTGCCAAAGATAATGTAAATCTTTGATATGTAAATTATACTCTCTTGTTCTCTGTGCTTTTGATGCATGGAGATTGCACGCCTAGTATCATAGTGAAGATTGAAAAAAGACTCTTTAGTGACGTCACGGCGTATTGCTATCTCTTTCTTTTCGTTTTACAATACGTTTTCGTTTCTCACGAACTTAGAGTAAGACGGGCTTCTACAGAAAGAGAAGCCATACGAAGCGTTCCCCTCTGCCGAAGTACAAGCCCAAATGGGCATACGCATTAGTAAAACCAGTTGCGCCCGGATTTCTTTCTAGACCGAGTCCAGTCGCGCATGTGAACGCTGCTCTGTTTAAAATGTCGATTTGATGAGGTTTTTGCTGTTAAAAGAGGTCTCGAACATCAAGTATACAAAAAGATGGTGTTACATTTCACATGAAAGTAAATTTGTATCATATTATTGCTATTTGTTTACATTAAAACATTAAATTCGTATATTTTATTCTTGATTAGTTGTCAGATTTGTTCAGTGACATCGGGTCTGCTAGTCCATGGCTCGTCCGTACAAATTTCAGATCTGTCGCTAGATAAATCCGAGTTCTCACCGATGGACAACTTAGTGATGTTACCGTTAAATAATGTTTGTCGATAAAGTGTTGGTCAATCTGGCCCTGATTCTGCGTCAAATTAATTTGCGTGATTTTTGGCATGATTTGCGCTGCACTGGTGTGAGCGAGACAGATATCGCGAAATAAATGTCGTAATAGTAGATTATACAACAAGTGAATAAAAAGGGAATTTAGTTCGAGGGACTAACGGCCGTTTGCACTAAACTTAAGAATCGCCTAGTTTTTTCCAAAGTACAACTCGAGCAAGATAATTAGGCGCATGATAGCTGCATGACAGCTAAGTTCATGACACCGTTTTAATTTGGTCGAGTTATAGTTAGGAAAGACTTATGCGATTCTTAAGTTTAGTGCAAATAGCCGTAAGTATTATACAAAGAACCGAGATGAGTTTTTTTTTCACGAGTTGTGTACTCTACTTTTTACCATTGAAATCATATCTCTTTCAATATACCACCTCGAATGAGGTACCTATCATATTATGATAAGTCAGGCCATTTTTGAGACATTGAATGTACAGTTTCTTAGAAAAATAATGATATATTTTACTATATTGACGACATTATCAAAATCAGTTTGCTATTATTTATTCAACGGTCGGTCAAAATTCAAATTGTTGGGTGGCAGTACTGTCATGGAGCGATGTTCAGTGTCAGCATCCTGAGCCCAACGTCCCTGGGTACACATTAGTCACAACCCAATCACCTACACTCTCGAGCTTTTTGATAAAGCTCAAGCGTATAAAAATGACCTCTTTGTTGTTATTCACCCCATCGTAAAATGATTGAGTTTGTAACCTTTATTCCTTTTTCCGTATCGATATTGCTGCATCGACAGTTGAGCCCAGTCCTTTATGTCTAAAACGTGTCATATTTTGATGTGTGACTCATCCGTACACAATTTTTTGCTGTTTTGTTTTATTTTTTATGTGTGAGTGTCGTCATTACAGTGTTGTTTTTGTATGTGGGTATGCGGAACTGCACTTGTGTGCATTTTCCTCCCCCGCAAAAAATGCCAGAATAATTTGAATAGAGTTTAATCGCTAAGGCTTCTCCCTTCGTGAAAAACGAAGCCTTTGTTGCTCGAAGCTCACGAACAACGAACAGGTATTGTAACACTAAAGAAAGAGGTTGCAATAAGCCGTCACTTCACTCAAGGACATTTTTTCTATCTTCACTATGACACTGACCGTGCAATCTCCATTGGAGGGAGGTATAAGCTTCTTATTTTGATGTCATACTTTTTTTCTTTTTTCAAAGAGAGTTTAATGAGTGTATAACAATATTGAAGTCTAGGAGATATAGCATTTCATGTCAGTGAGATATAGATACAGCTTCGAGCAACAAAGGCTTCGTTTTTCACTAAGGGAGAAGCCTTAGCGATTAAACTCTATTCAAATTATTCTGGCATTTTTTGTATGCGGAAATGCACACAAGTGCAGTTCCGCATACCCACATACAAAAACAACACTGTAATGACGACACTCACACATAAAAAATAAAACAAAACAGCAAAAAATTGTGTACGGATGAGTCACACATCAAAATATGACACGTTTTTGACATAAAGGGCTGGGCTCAACTGTCGATGCAGCAATATCGATACGGAAAAAGGAATAAAGGTTACAAACTCAATCATTTTACGATGGGGTGAATAACAACAAAGAGGTCATTTTTATACGCTTGAGCTTTATACAAAAAGCTCGAGAGTGTAGGTGATTGGGTTGTGACTTATGTGTACCCAGGGACGTTGGGCTCAGGATGCTGACACTGAACATCGCTCCATGACAGTACTGCCACCCAACAATTTGAATTTTGACCGACCGTTGAATAAAAAAATAGCAAACTGATTTTGATAATGTCGTCAATATAGTAAAATATATCATTATTTTTCTAAGAAACTGTACATTCAATGTCTCAAAAATGGCCTGATTTATCATAGTATGATAGGTACCTCATTCGAGGTGGTATATTGAAAGAGATATGATTTCAATGGTAAAAAGTAGAGTACACAACTCGTGAAAAAAAAACTCATCTCGGTTCTTTGTATAATACTTACGGCTATTTGCACTAAACTTGAGAATCGCATAAGTCTTTCCTAACTATAACTCGACCAAATTAAAACGGTGTCATGAACTTAGCTGTCATGCAGCTATCATGCGCCTAATTATCTTGCTCGAGTTGTACTTTGGAAAAAACTAGGCGATTCTTAAGTTTAGTGCAAACGGCCGTTAGTCCCTCGAACTAAATTCCCTTTTTATTCACTTGTTGTATAATCTACTATTTCGACATTTATTTCGCGATATCTGTCTCGCTCACACCAGTGCAGAGCAAATCATGCAAAAATCTCGCAAATTAATTTGACGCAGAATCAGGGCCAGATTGACCAACACTTTATCGACAAAAATTATTTAACGGTAACATCACTAAGTTGTCCATCGGCGAGAACTCGGATTTATCTAGCGACAGATCTGAAATTTGTACGGAAGAGCCATGGACTAGCAGACCCGCACCCTGATTATCTAAAAAGAAACTATTTAGCGACCGGTTGCATTCGTCATACATTGCCACTTTTCTTTGGTATGTTTTTTTTTTACCCAAAAAGAAGTAGCAATGGATCACGATCATCTGTGAACTGCAACCAGTCGCTAGGTGGTTTTTAATTAGATAATCAGCCCGCCGATGTCACTGAACAAATCTGACAACTAATCAAGAATAAAATATACGAATTTAATGTTTTAATGTAAACAAATAGCAATAATATGATACAAATTTACTTTCATGTGAAATGTAACACCATCTTTTTTTATACCTGATGTTCGAGACCTCTTTTAACAGCAAAAACCTCATCGAATCGACATTTTAAACAGAGCAGCGTTCACATGCGCGACTGGACTCGGTCTAGAAAGAAATCCGGGCGCAACTGGTTTTACTAATGCGTATGCCCATTTGGGCTTGTACTTCGGCAGAGGGGAACGCTTCGTATGGCTTCTCTTTCTGTAGAAGCCCGTCTTACTCTAAGAGATACAGCATACTTCGTGGATGATCAATATTATTCAATGCAAATATGTTACATAGCCAATGCACAAACGTAGAGATTACATTTTCTTTACTGTGTACTGTCTGTGTAAAGGTCTACTCAAACCTGAGCGGTATCCGCTACCGGTGCCGTAGCGATATCCCAATGGGTACGCGGTATGTATCGCGTACCCACGACAGCTGCGAAAATGCCATACCAAATACCCGGCGGGATATCGCTCGGGTACACCGCTACCCACGGCGGTAGCGGATACAGCTGATTCAAATAAGACCTTTACTTTGATTTTTGTGTTGCATTGCATGCAATATCAATAATCTAAGCATGCACAGTGCTCAACTACACGATTAGGCTCTATTTTTTTTTAATCATTCGTTTGATATTCTTCGTAAAATGTCACTCCAAAACCGGTGACCAAAGACAACTGGCCGCCGACAACTTGTCGGCGACCGACGTTCGGCGCTTGTTCATATAAATGCAAAAATTTTATATTCATTTTCTATAAATGCCTACGACGGGTTACCAGATTTTTTTTCTGTATACGGTTATAAGCTTCTTGACCCAAGAAGCTTATACTCCCAATGGAGATTGCACGGCCATATGTCATAGTGAAGATTGAAAAAAGGTCCTTTATGACGTGACGGCGTATTGCTATCTCTTTCTTTTCGTTTTACAATACGTTTTCGTTTCTCACGAACGAACGAACGACGAACAACGAACACATATTGTAACACTAAAGAAAGAGGTAGCAATAAGCCGTCACGTCACGGACCTTTTTTCAATCTTCACTATGACATATGGCCTGGCTCTTCTTTCCTTAATTGAGGTGGAGTTTTGAGTTCATATTTTTTTTGTGTAAAGAACTCATCATTTGGATCGCGAATACGAAATATTATGTTACGGAAACGAATAGAACGCGAGAAATAAATTTCTAAAAATTTAGATTTTCTAGGTTAAAAATGTCTAATCTTAGACCAGTGTCGTTATTTTTGACGTTTAATGTCGGCGCTAGGTTGGTAGCACTGCTAAGGCTGATGTGTGGGTCTCCAGCTTCCTCATAGGCTATAGAGAAATTCTAAGCTTGCCATATTTTAAAGCATAATAGCAGCAGTCAAACTTCCAGACAAAATAATAGCAGCCACCATAAGTTCGTTACCATGAGTTGTTTTATGTGTGTGAGCTGACGACACGTGTCTGCAGCTTACACATCCCGTTAAGGCAAACCAGTGAGGTTACGGTTTTAGACTATAGTAAAAAATTTAGAGCCTAATTGCAGCAATAAGATCCAAAAAAACTAACCATCACACTCAAATACTGTTGTAACTACGAGCATAAAACTGTGTGCGAGCTGGAGACACGTGTCACTGGCTTGCACATCTGTATTTTCGTAATTACTTAAGCTACGATTATGTTATATACCTCGAAATTCTCAGCCGAATTGGAGCATTAGGCTCCAAATTTATCAAAGCTTTAACTCGAAAAGTTTTTGAGCTACGAGCCGATATCTATGTGTAAGCTCGTGACACGTGTCTCTGGCTGACACATGCTGAATTGCTGTAACTGTATATGTTAGAGTTTCGTTTTAAAGATCAAATAATACGTTATAATTGCAGCACACACGAGGCATAATTTCAAATCTCTGGGCCTCTTAGTTTTAAAATTATAAGCCAAAAACCGTTTTCCCGCCAAAAAATTCAAAATAATGGCTCGGAAGCGCCTAATCGCTCCGTTGCCGTTCCGTGCGCTACACTATTGCAATCGAATTTGAACCTAAGAGCTAGTATTATTTTGGTTCATTTTAATTTACGCTCTCGATCGTTTTAATTTATGTACTGAGAATTTTAGTCTAGGAGGTAGAAGCCGTCTGATATAACTGGTTACCTAATTTTAAAGAAAAACAAAGTCTATTTATTTAGAAATATTTATATCGCTATGCTTAGTTATTATAAATTTTTTTACACTAATCTCACTTACATTAAAACTTTGAACATTTGTTTGTCTGTCTCTATGTTTGTTACTCTTGCACACCGAAATTTGGCATACAGACAGATATAAATATGGCCTGGACTGGAATCGGGATTAACACAATCAAAAAATAAAAATAATCCTATAAACAGTTATAAACAAAATCACGCCATCTGTTCGCGCACCAAGGAATTATTATTATAGCCGTGTATATATATCAGTGTGCGCGCGCTCTGTTTTATCATTATATTATAGCCCGCTATATTTACATAGCGCACATAGCGCGCTATGTAAGTAGACGCTATGGCGCTATGAATATCGCGCGTGGCAACAAGTAGCATCGTTGGCCGGACGGGTGCGCGGGCATTCATCGCGTGCGCGCTGTTGCTACCGGACGCGTTACGCGCGTTTGTCTCGCAGCACGCTAGGTATGAGTATAATATCGCGCGCGACCTTATATTGTGTTAATTCGATTAGGACTTTTACGACACAACGAAGTCAATTAGTAAGTATTATGTAAAAGCTATTTAGCTAAGCAAAGTTAGTGAACGCGAGATATGGTAAAACAACCGTATTTCAAACGTCAATAAGGTCAAAATCTCTTGCACCTGTTTTTTTTTTAACTAGAAAACCTTGTCTAGTGATCACAAGTTAGAAAAATGAGTGCAAGCGATTTTCGACCTTATTGACATTTATCAAAATCACGGTTTTTAATGAAAGATCAAAGTTAGTAAACGAGAATGCGACAAAAAATCAACCAAATTTTAAACGCCAATAAGGTCGAAAATCGCTTGCACCTGTTTTTTCTTACTAGAAAACATTGTCTAGTGATCACAAGTTAAAAAAATGAGTGCAAGCGATTTTCGACCTTATTGACATTTATCAAAATCACTGTTTTTAATGAAAGATCAAAGTAAGTTAATGAGAATACGCCAAAAAAACCAACCGAATTTCAAATGTCAATAAGGTCGAAAATAGCTTGCACCTGTTTTTCTTAACGATAATTTAAAGACGTGAAATACACCTAATTTTATCGACAAAAACACCCACATGTTAGGGTCTATCCCCACTCCTGTTGGAATGGCCGCCATTTTAAATTTGACTTTTTATTTTAGTATGCCAAATTTCGGCGTGAAAGAGTAACAAACATACAGACAGACAGACAGACAAAATTTGTATAATACCTAACTAAGCATAGCGATATAAACATTCCTAAATAAATAGACTTTGATTTTCTTTAAAATTAGGTAACCTGAGGGCCTAGCCAAAGTAACATTCGCTAATCTTCGTTATCGCTTCGCTTTCGAAACATGTATGGGATTGACATAAGGTTTCGTTAACAATCGAATTTTAAAACGTCAAATCCATACATGTTTCGAAGCGAAGCTATAGCGAAAATTTGCAAATGTTACTTTGGCTAGGGGGGCGTTATATCAGACGGCTTCTACCTCCTAGACTAAAATTCTCAGTACATAAATTAAAACGATCGAGAGCGTAAATTAAAATGAACCAAAATAATACTAGCTCTTAGGTTCAAATTCGATTGCAATAGTGTAGCGCACGGAACGGCAACGGCACGATTAGGCGCTTCCGAGCCATTATTTTGAATTTTTTGGCGGGAAAACGGTTTTTGGCTTATAATTTTAAAACTAAGAGGCCCAGAGATTTGAAATTATGCCTCGTGTGTGCTGCAATTATAACGTATTATTTGATCTTTAAAACGAAACTCTAACATATACAGTTACAGCAATTCAGCATGTGTCAGCCAGAGACACGTGTCACCAGCTTACACATAGATATCGGCTCGTAGCTCAAAAACTTTTCGAGTTAAAGCTTTGATAAATTTGGAGCCTAATGCTCCAGTTCGGCTGAGAATTTTGAGGTATATAACATAATCGTAGCTTAAGTAATTACGAAAATACAGATGTGCAAGCCAGTGACACGTGTCTCCAGCTCGCACACAGTTTTATGCTCGTAGTTACAACAGTATTTGAGTGTGATGGTTAGTTTTTTTGGATCTTATTGCTGCAATTAGGCTCTAAATTTTTGACTATAGTCTAAAACCGTAACCTCACTGGTTTGCCTTAACGGGATGTGTAAGCTGCAGACACGTGTCGCCAGCTCGCACACATAAAACAACTCATGGTAACGAACTTATGGTGGCTGCTATTATTTTGTCTGGAAGTTTGATTGCTGCTATTATGCTTTAAAATATGGCAAGCTTAGAATTTCTCTATAGCCTATGAGGAAGCTGGAGACCCACACATCTAAGGCTGCGGTCCGTATGGCGAAAATATCGATATTATCGCGAATACACATAAATGCAGAAGGTACAAAAAAATTGTTGCGATGGTGACCAAAGACCGCAGGTCACGTGATAGGTGCGAGGAGCGTAGCGACGAGCATGTTAGGTGTACATGAACCCAGCGCGCAAGCCGAGCGAGCGAAGCGAGCGTGCCGCGGCAGCGGCCGGCGAAGCGCCAGAAACGACTTTTTTACGTGCGAAAATTTTTACGTATGTCCCCTCCCCTCTCCCCACCTCTTTTTAGCCTAAAAATTTCCATATTTTTGGTTTTGAGGTTATGTTTACACAAAAATTTATTTCTCGAAAACTACGCATCACCGGCAGATGGGGATTGGAGGAGGGAGTTGTTTCCCTTCCGCCCCCCCTTCCCCTCTTTTAATTGCCGAAAAAAACAGTAATTTGGTTGTTATCATTACTTTTTTGTGCGAAATTAAAAATTCATTTTAAAAAAAAGTATGCATTTCCTGACTCCCAAATTTTAAGGGGGGGTTAAGGGGGACTCCCCCTCCCCCCTACCACCCCTCCCACCCTTAAGGCCAGTATACTCGAGCGTCGTAGGTATTTAGCGCTACCTCCCTCCCTCCGGAGCGAGCCGCGCGAACGCATATTCAAATGAACTCTCTGACTGCTCTGACCCCGCGGACCAAACCACAGAATAGATATTTACTACGTACAGAAAGGACACTCCCCGCCCGCGATTTCATGTACCGAATCGAGTGCTCTGTCAACTCTCATGCACAGCGTGAACGCGTGATATTTATTTTGATATTTCGAACTAAATAATGGTTTCTTTTTGTTTATGTATTGTTATCAATAATTTTATAAGTCAATAAATAAGTATGGGTACCTACCTACTAGGTAAAAAACACATTTATCAACACAATAAAATTAAGGTAGCTAGGTAGTTAATACGAAGTAAATAATTATGTTTGTTTTTTGTTTATTCGAATATTATAGTTCGAATAGGTACTTGTTGTATGGTCTGTGAGTTCGAATGAACTACTTCTATAATAGTGTGTTAAATGTGAATAAACAATGAATTCATTGAGTAAACTTGTCATTTGAGTGGTAATTCAGCTGTCCGTATAATATATTCTACAAAACCTACCTACCTAAAAATATTTGAGCACTCACAAGCTTTTTTTTCGTGTAACAGTTTTTTTATTTTAACTTTCTTTTATAATTTTCCGATTAAAAGGGACCCCCAAAAAACGAGTAATCATGTTAGGGTCAATTCATGCTGGAACCGAATCGAAGCGCATCGAATTTTATCAAACAATTCACTCTTATTATCAATAACGTAACGCTCAAATTTCTTCGGAGATAAAAAATTCGCGCGCATTCGGCGGTGAACTCGAGCGTCTCTTCTCGAACCAACGCGTCGATCGAGATCGTTGTCGTCCGTCCGTCAGTCATATCAGTGACACCAGGGGCCCTATTTTTGAATCGCTCGGCTGGCGTCGAGCGCTCGTTTCTACTGATTTTCGTTCGACATCCCATACATTTGAGTTCATTTGCCGAACGAAAATCAGTAGAAACGAGCGCTCGACGCCATCCGAGCGATTTAAAAATAGGGTCCCAGTGTTGCCAGAATGTTATTTTTTATACATTTTACGTTACTTTTGACCCTCTCATGTTACACGACTTAAATAAAATAGTAGATTGTACAACAAGTGCATAAAACGCACCATTTTTGTTCTTAAATTTTAGTGACAAATCATATAATTTTGGAAAGTGCTCATCAAGACCTTTCATTTGATAACCATATTCAAAAATTGAATAAAAAATTTTTTCCTTATTTTTTAGTGACAAATTATATAATTTTCGAATGTGCTCATCAAGGCCTTTCATTTGATACCCATATTCAATAATTAAAAAACAAATTGTTTTTCTTAAATTTTAGTGACAAATTACATAATTTTGGAATGTGCTCATCAAAGCCTTTCATTTGATGCCCATATTTAAAAAAAATAAAAAAAAGTTTTTTTTATTTTATTAATTAAAAAAAGTATTATTAAATGGATTTTGTATAAAAATAAAGAAAAAAAAACAAGTTTATTTAACGAAGTTAAATTGCATGTGAGGCTGTTTACCTGACGACCTTGAACTTAGCAGGGGTGTCGAACTCATTTTTCTAACTAAAGGGCCATTTATAAAAAAAAAATTTCAATAATTTTTTTTTACAAAATTTTTCTTCTTCAACTTCCGATATAAGTAAAAGAAATAATTGCAAAATCTAAGTCAATCATTTTATTTTAAATTAGGTATACGATTACTTTTCTGATGTTCAAAACGTAGCGAGGAAACGTGCGCAAATGCGCGCGCATTCGCGCGACTCATGCGCTGTATAGCTAAAATGATTTTAATATGATAGGTACGTCAATTCAAGCTGGCTCCGAATCGAAGCGAATCGATCGGAGCCAAATTGAATTGGGGTCAATTCAATTCAGCTTTTTCCGGATGTTTGAAACCCTAAAAATCACAATTATTGGACATTGGACATTATTATCTTTTAAATTCTCAATACTAACTCGGTAACTAAACAAAAAGTCATTAAAATTAATTACGTGTTTGCTTGTACTCAGTTGCTGTATCCAAATACCTATAAGTACCTACTCTATGCATTTACAACTTTAACTAAATTAATAATTTACACTAAATAAAATTTTACACTTAGATTACCTACTGCGTTTCAAAGTCTTATACTCTTTGAATATCTAAAAGATTCTCAATCGAAGGGCGCGAAAGGGGCAACACAGCGCGGCAGCAAAAACGACACAGGTCCTACTCTGACGACGCCTCGCAGGCTACTAAACCAAGACGCGCCGAGCGTTTTATTATATATTAATGTTTAAATAAATATAAAGTCACTTTTAGAAAAAGTAACCGTAAAATATTCTTCTATATTGAATTACCTTTTTTTCTATATATTATTTGTGCGTAAGAGATTAATAGTCTTTAAGTATTATTCAAAAAACATTGAAAATTTTCAATGTCTTTGCATATTTTTATAGTCGAGTGAAGATACGAAAATCGTGTTTTTAACCGTAAAATAATCAAGTTCATTTATGAAACTCCAACATATATTTTTATCTGCTCAAAATAAATAATGTTTGATTGTTTAAAATTGAATCAAAAAAAGGGCGATTTCGAGTATACTGCTCTTAAATTCCACGTCAACTAATGGAAAGTCGTACCTATGGTGTACTATTATGTATTCTGTGCCTATGGCCTTGCAATCTCCATTGGAGGGAGGTATAAGCTTCTTGGTATACGGCCTAAGACTGTTTTCACATTATCCGATACGATATCGGTATCGGCCGACGATACGATATCGGAGGTAAGTAAAATGTATGAAATTCACATTGTCCGGCCCGATATCGGATTTCGGAGCCACATATTTCATACATTTTACTTCCTCCTTTATCGTATCGTTGTCCGATACCGATATCGTATCGGATAATGTGAAAACAGTCTAACACTGAAATATTTAGTACTATGCGAGCCAAATAATAAAACGAATAAATAGTACTGTCAAAACGGCTATATTTGTTTGCGTTTCGCTTCCACTTCAGAGCGTAGGATGCAATGATTTTAGAATTTTAAAAATGTGCAAGAAAAGGTACAAAGACCAAGATTGCCGTTTAAGGTGGTTCGAGCTCAAAGTCGTACCTATGGCCTTGCAATCTCCATTGGAGGGAGGTATAAGCTTCTTGGTATACGGCCTAAGACTGTTTTCACATTATCCGATACGATATCGGTATCGGCCGCCGATACGATATCGGAGGTAAGTAAAATGTATGAAATTCACATTGTCCGGCCCGATATCGGAGCCACATATTTCATACATTTTACTTCCTCCTTTATCGTATCGTTGTCCGATACCAATATCGTATCGGATAATGTGAAAACAGTCTAACACTGAAATATTTAGTACTATGCGAGCCAAATAATAAAATGAATAAAAAGTACTGTCAAAACGGCTATATTTGTTTGCGTTTCGCTTCCACTTCAGAGCGTAGGATGCAATGATTTTAGAATTTTAAAAATGTGCAAGAAAAGGAACAAAGACCAAGATTGCCGTTTAAGGTGGTTCGAGCTCAGTTCAGTAGCGCCACCAATGGAAATAAATCAATTACGTTTTATCAAGGGCTTAGATTAAAAGTTTTGATAATTTTGCGCAAATACTGAGCTCATCGAACCACCATAATAGTACTATTCTTATTTGGCTTGCATAGTACAATATAACCACATATAGCTACAAGTCTCTTAAGGGATAGTAACGTACAACAATAAAAATCAAACTTGTAGTAATTAAAATGTATTGTAATGTAATTCATATAAAAATACAGTTCAATATACATAATCGCATCATGCCAGCGAAGTAATACAAAATGTTATTTTTAATAAAAAACACTAACTGCAAAATATCCGAATGCTTGAGATAATATTTTAAGTACACATACAACATTGTAACAGGCACATGTCAGTCAGAGGTAAAAAATACAACATCATTTTAAAGATTTAGAAAGTCTACGCCATCAGACTTATTAAAGCTCCTAAACATTATTATAGAGATAAATACTAAAGTACCTTAAACAACATTATAAAGTACAACATTATTCTCAATTAAAAAGAGAATTTAAAACCAATTGTGGCATATCTATATCTAATAGAGAGTTTGGCTAGCAAAGTTACCGCAAGCTAAAATACAAGGTTAAAATAAAATAATCTCCTATTCAGGAAGTAAATAATACCTAGTGACCACGATACATTCAGTAAATAAATTGCCTTCTGCGAGGAATAAAGTACACTTATGTAGAGCTAAGAAAATGCTTGAGACCAGACAGTCCAAAAACTACCTACGTCCGAAATACAGCTACTAGCATTCAACAAAGGCACGACGAATATGACCGAGACTAACCTAATATTATGAACTGGCTCCTACCATGAGCTATTAATGTTATAAGAAAGTACACAAGGTGTTTTGGGAATAGGGGTTAAAGTTGTATGAAGTGTAAAACTTTTACTTAAGGCGCTAAGCCCTGTCCTTTAATTTGAATTGAATATTGTGATTTGAATAAAGTCTTAAGAAACTAGTCTGGAATGAGAATTGTTCATTATTGGAAATACGTAAACACCCCAACATAAAATTAAACTTAAAATAAAACACTTGTTTTATTGAATGTACTTTGATAAAGGTGCCGAAACATTAGGAAAAATCGAATACCAAAGTACATTCAATAAAACTGCGCTAATATCCCTTAAATGTGTTTTATCAAACTGATTAGAAAACACCTTTTTGTGACTGTTAAAAGCTCATGGTAAATTCCCTGGTCCCAGCCAATCTTAACAGACACTGAAGCAAATCCAAGTCCAGTCTTACCAGAGCCCCGAAGAGAAACCGCCCGGAGGCACACGGACGCGTTTCGGAGGCTCTACCTTAGCTGGTTCATGGGCTTGAGGGGCTGGTTTGGTAGGGCTGTCAACCTTTGGCTCGGTTGTGGATTTTGGCTCTGGTGGAGTTTGGGGCTCGGCAGCTTGCTGCTGGGGCTGAGTCGCTTGACCATTCTGTGAAGCCTCTTCAATGCCGTTGGTTTGTTTCTGCATCTTCAGCTCGGCGGCAGCTTGTTGTGCTGGAAATATAAAAGTGTTGACGCCAATCAATAATATATTCACAGTAGCACAGAATATACATAACAATACTAAACGTACAGGAGTCCATATGCGCGACTGCGCGAGGACAATCAAATAATAAGCTACTCTCACTGCACGGCAATAAAGTACAATTTCAAATTGCACAGCACTATGTGCCTATTATTGTATGCACGTTCTCTTTCTGCCGCGTTATTTGCGTAGCTCTGTCTCAACCGACACACGACATCCCTCGTGCGCTGGCTAGACTGAGTGAGCCGTGAGCAGAAGGCTCATATAAATGTTTAAGCGCGGAGTGAACCCTCCCTGACAGTAGTGATACAGTTTCATACATAGCTATTACAGAATAAAAACGATAATTTACAGCTAAAATAGAACTAATCCGGTGCCGCCAATTCTATTTCAGAAGGCCTATCTGTGCAGACAATTGACATTTTACGATAGTCCGTGGCATGACATGATCACTATTACTTCATCATATCAGCCGCACTACACCTACTGGGGTATAGGCTTCCTGCGACCTTCACCAGATCGTCAGTTCACCTTGTCTACCCGCGGAGCGTCATCCGGTGCGCGGTCGCCATTTCAGAACCTTTTCGACCCAACGGCCATCCGTTCTTCTCGCTATGTGTCCAGTCCACTGCCACTTCAGCTGAGCAATCCCTCGAGCGATGTCGATTATTTTAGTTCCCCTATGGATCTCCTCGTTTCTGATTCGATCACGTAGGGAAACGCCGAGCATGTTTTGCGATACACCTACTTAATTTTAATACATACCAGCAATAACAGAGGGGGCGGCGCGGCGGCCGCGTTGTGGCTCGGCCTCCCCGCCGAAGATGTCGGTGTGCCCGCCGCCTGGAGGGCGCAGCACCCTGCTTGACACCCGGGTGTTATCATTAAGGCCAACGTTGAATTGTGTCGAAGTCATTTTGAATCTGAAACAATGAGTAATGAAGTTTAATATAAAGCAATGGGATCGTCTTATCCTAATAGAACGCGACTACGCGATCATCGCGTCGCGATGACAAGAAATATCGAAGATAGACCTGGCCCCATCCCCATGTCATATCTCAGTGTGACGTTTCGCTTTTTCTTCCCCTTAATAAGGGATAGTCCTTATAGAACGCGACTACAGGATCATCGCGCGAGTAAGCGACGCGACGCGACCATCGCGTGTTCGCACGATGACAAGAAATATGTGCTAATACAACGCGAACGATCATCGCGTGAATTAACGACGCGACCATAGCGTACCAATGACGACGCGACGCGATTATCGCTTGAATGCCAACGAGGACACCTATGACATCAGTATATTTGATCGCGGATTCGTATGACTAAAATTCGCGCAAGTTCGCGAGTAGTCCCGTTCTATAAGGACTATCCCTTACTAAGGGGAAGAAGAAGGGAAACCTCACACTGAGATATGACATGGAGCTAGGTCTATCTTCGATCATACCTAGTCCTCTCATTCTGTAGCGGAATACGTCGCAGTGTGTAAATCTCCTCAGTTCTAGACCGGTATTTCACAACGAGCGGAACAGACCCCGTAGAGCTAAACTGCATTCAAGCATTCCCTCAAACATAGAGAAGCAGTAAGCACGAGGTCGTACTCTGAGCTCTTATAGCAACATCAAAGTGATGTTGTGATAGAGACAAGAGCCATACATCGCGTGTAGCGCCATCTCAATCACAACATCATGATCTCATGGTCGACCAAAAACAGTCGTAATAAGCTCGTTCCGTTTTCTGTTTTGTTTCTCCTTTACATTAACCACTTTCTGCTCTTTTAGTGAAAGGTCAAACTTGTTTCAACTTTAATCGAGCCCTTTCTTTTCCTTTCCACACAAAAAAAAAACATTCCACCTGGAGAAGAGATATAAAATGGCTAGGGAATTGTAAAGTAACCCTTAAAAAAACACTCAAGGTTCATACTGCGTATGCCACATGTTTCTTTTTCAAGATTAACATCTGTTGACCACATAATAACCGGAATATTGTAGCGAATAACAAGTGCTAAGAACACGGTCTGGATGAAGAATCCTCGTAAACTTAAGGGCAGTATATTGCAAATTAACTTATTTTTGATTCAGTTTTAAACAATCAAGCATTATTTATTTTGAGCAGATAAAAATATATGTTGTAGTTTCATAATCGAACTTGATCATTTTACGGTTAAAAACACGATTTTCGTATTTTCACTCGACTATAAAAATGTGCAAAGACCATTAATATTTTCATTGTTTTTTGAATAATACTTAAAGATCTCTTACGCACAAATAATATATAGAAAAAAAGGTAATGACATATAGCAGAATATTTTACGGTTACTTTTTCAAAAAGTGACTTTATGTTTATTTAAAAATTAATATATAATAAAACGCACGACGAATCTTGGTTTAGTCGCCTGCGAGGCGTCGTCGGCGTAGGACCTGTGTCGTTTTTGCTGCCGCGCTGTGTTCCCCCTCTCGCGTCTAGTCGATTGAGAATCTTTTAGATACTCGAAGAGTAGTATAAGACTTGGAAACGCAGTAGGTAATCTAAGTGTAAAATTTTATTTAGTGTAAATTACCAATTTAGTTTAATTTGTAAATGCATAGAGTAGGTAGGTAGGTATTTGGATACAGCAACCAAGTACAAGCTAACGCGTAATTAATTTTGATGACTTTTAAGAAATAAATACTTATCTATAAATAAAATATATAAAAAAAATATACCTATCGTATAATTTATAAAATGGTTGACTTTGCAATGATTTTACTTATATCGGAAGATGAAGAAGAAAACTAAGTACAGTCAGCAGCATATCAAGCTATAAGTACAAAACTGTCAAAAATCTATAATGAATTTTGAACCTTAAACTGTTCGACTTAAAGTTTAAAAATGATTGAAGTAATTTGACACATTGTGGAAGCCCAGCATGCCGTAGACTGTACCGTAAGGCTGCGTTCAGACGATAACGCACGACCCAACCTCAACCCAAACTCAGCTCAAACTCAACTCAAACTCAACTCACCCGCAGCCTACTCCTTGAAATACATCACTTACAATTTTGAATCTTATGACACATTAATAAGCTCTTTTTTATTTTGTCGATGCAACTGCAGCCTCCCCGCGCTCTACCCGAACTCAACTCAAACTCAACCCGTACACAACCCAAACTCAAATCAAACTCAAACCGAACTCAAACAGAACTCACTTCAAACTCACCTGGACATTACACAGGACCTTATTAAAGTGTCAAAAGACTCAAAATTGTAAGCGATGTATTTCATGGTGGGCTGTGGTTGAGGTGAGTTTGAGTTGAGTTTGAGTTGAGTTCGGGTTGAGGTCGGGTCGTGTGTTATCGTTTGAACGCAGCCTAAAAGTATGCTTCCGCACAGCTATGCGGTTGCGACAATTTTCCGTTCACTTCAAATTGAGCCTTTTGGTCATAACATTACGGTTCAACTTGGAGCGCACTGTTGCTTGCTGCCGAGATCGGCGCAAGCGTTAGTCGTCTTATTTACTTTGAAATTCGGTTGTTTTTTTCCCATATTTTTGTTCACAAACTTTGTTGTTTCATTAAAAACAGTTATTTTGATAAATGTCAATATGGTCGAAAATCACTTGCACCTGTTTTTTTTTTACTAGTAATCACTACAAATTTTAGCGAACTTCACTTTTTCCCCGACATTATTTGTTCTTCTGGCTATTGCCTAATATGCCCCAGCAGTTGAAACATGAATAGGCTGGTGATAATGAGGTTGCTTTTAGCCTGGGTGCATTAATCTACTTAAGGGTACACATAAATCACCTGGGTGAATCTGTCTGCTGAAGGGAGAAAAATAATTATGTACGTTGGCCGGTGAGGATGCACGGCTCAAAATCAAGTGTCAACCAATCACGACTTTACCTACGAGTCGACGGTGTGATACTTCCCAGCAACGCCACCATGGAGTAGAGATTTCTAAATACCCTCAAATGAAAGACCATAAAATGTACCTAATTGTACCTTAACTCAAAAAATTGTACCTCTGATAGTTTCAGAGAAAAACGCACTTGATTGTGGCATTGCCAGGAAGTATACTTCCTGGCAACGCGACGCTGTACCAGATTCCAATTGGTCTCATAGTAATGGCCAAAAATTGTACTTCATTTGTACCTCATTCAATAATTAAAATATGCAGTTTCGATATAAAAAAACTTTTACTTGATTTGCAATACATGCAATGCACGTTGTTATTGATATAAACTGATGTTTATTATGCATTATGCAGTAGTAGGACCTCAGAGGCAACCGCCTCTGTGCTCTAGTGGTTCGCCCACCCGTGTAAGATGCAGACGTCCCGGGTTCAATTCTCAGGAGGGTACAATTTGTACTCGGTTTGGTTGATGGTAGGGCTTAATTTGGTGCCATTCATTTGGTACTATTAAGTACAATTAATTATGTACCATATAGTACAATTTATTAGGTACTATGTAGTACAATTTATTTTGTATCATATAGTACAATTAGAAGGTAGTTTAGGTACTATTTAGTACAATATATTTTGTACCATAGATTAAAATTTATTAGGTACTACTTTGTACAATAAATTTGGCACCATATAGTACAATTTATGAGGTACTATTAGGCACATTTTATTTGGTACCGTATAGTACAATTTTATAGGTACTATATAAAAGCATTCATTTGGTACATATTATCTGGTAACATATTATAGTACAATTAATAAAGTACTAATTACAAACTAATTAGTACAATCAATTTAGTATTATTTAGTACAATTTATTAGGTACTATTTAATAAAATTAATTATGTACTATACAGTACAATTTATTTGGTACCATAATAATACAATTAATTTAGTACTACTTAGTGCCATTCATTTGGTACTATACAGTACAGTTTATTAGGTACTATTTATTACAATTTATTTGGTACCATATAGTACAATTAGTAGATACCATTTAGTACAATTAATTAGATACTATTTAGTACTATTAATTTTGTACCATAGAGTACAATTGTAAGAAACAAGTACAAAAGCTAAACTAACTTGCATCTACATATCGACGGCGAAGTGCCAATATCTCCTAGTCCTAACAATGATGCCTTTGAATTCAACACCTAAAGGAAGTTAATTTCTCAAAAAAGTCTCAGTTAGGAGCGATTGGTACTTCCCCGTTGAAATCTCATAAAATTTTATTCTTTTCCTCTCTTTTTGTATTAGTTTGATTGTTACTTTATAGGTTTTTCTTATTATGATTTTATAATAGTATTTAGTCATCATTATCATATCAGTTGCACCACACCCACTGCTGGGTATAGGCCTCCCTCATGGGTCTTCATAACGATCGGTCCTGCTTGGCCCGCATCCAGCGGCGCACCGCGACCTTCACCAGATCGTCGGTCCACCTTGTCGGGGGCCTACCCTCGGAGCTAGGGCATGGATACCGGTATACCGGTATACCGAAATACCGGTATACCGGTAATTTTTTTCGGTATTTTGATACCGGTATTTGAGAGTAAAATACCGGTATTTCGGTATTTCGAAAAAAGCTATATATTTTTGCAAAAATCACCACTAAATCAACTACGCAAAACAGTGCATGCATATAGCTAGTCTCTAGATGGTATTTAATGATATTCCTTTTAGTTGTTCGTTTAATGTTTTCATCATCATCATATCAGCCGCACGACGACCACTGCTGATCTCATTCAAGGATCTCCGCCTCCCTCAAGGATCTCCAAGACGATTGGTTCTGCACTGCCCGCATCCAAAGGTTTCCCGCGACCTTCACCAGATCGTCGATCCACCTTGTCAGGGAACGTCGTCCGGTGCGCGGTCACCACTCCAGAACCCTCCCGCCCCAACGGCCATCGGTTCTTCTCGTTATGTGTCCCGCCCACTGCCACTTCAGCTGAGCAAACCTTCGAGCGATGTCGGTTACTTTAGTTCTCCTACGGATCTCCTCATTTCTTATTCGATCACGTAGGGAAATGCGGAGCATGGCTCTCTCCAATGCATGCTGGGACCTGGGTGACCTTGAGACCTACTCCTTATGAGACCCATAGTTAACGACCACGTTTCACTGCCGTAAACATTTTTTTTAATATAGATAAAGTATCGTTATATATAGACTTTTGTCTCAAGACACTGAGGTAAGTCGTAAGTCAGACGCGAAGATTTTTCGAAGCATCCAGAATGCTGCCCATCCGAGTAGGATTCGACGAGAAATCTCTTTCTTGAAGTTGGACTTGCCTAACTGGACTACCTGTCCTAGGTATACGTAATTGTCAACAACTTCAAGTGTAGTGTTCCCAACATGAACTGGAGCGGGCATAACATGGGCAATCGACATGATTTTCATCTTATCCATGTTCATCCTGAGACCCACTCTTTAACTACGGAGATCTTCGAGCATTGTATTCAGGTCTTCCAAGGTCACAGCCATAAGAACTATATCATCGGCAAAACGAAAGTATGTTAGGTACAGTATAGGTACTGTACCTAACACACCTTCGTTTTGCCGATGATATAGTTAGTAACTGCTGGCCATTAATATTGATACCTAGTCCGTTCCAGACTATGAGTTTAAAGATGTCCTCCAACGCAGCTGTGAACAGTTTCGTTTTTCTGTGACAAATAACGTCTCCCTGTCTCACACCTCGCTGAAGTGGTCTAGAACTCTAGACAATGGTGCTAAAGCCTTTTCGAAACCCGGCTTGTTCGGGAGGTTGGAAGTCGTCAAACTTGCGAGCGTGACGACTCGTAAGGACATGGCTCAGAAGTGAGACGGGTCTGTAGTTCTTTAAGAGGGGCTTATTCCCATTTTTAAAGGACAAAATAAAAAAGTTTAATCTAATGTTTTACTTGAGTTATATTGCGCCAGAAAACACGATCTAGCTACTGAATCTACTACCAGTTCACAAATTAGGAGGCCTCGCAGAGAAAACTGGCGGAAGAATACTCAGAGAGGTTATGTCGAACTCCCTTTTGATCCCTATCTACAAAACGTAATATTGTTATCTTAGCTAGATCCTTATTTATGTTGAGAGTGCCTTAAGGCATTGAGTCCGCCAATTGTATTTACTTATGCAATAAAGTTTAAATTAATAAAATAAATAAATAATGAAAAATATTAGAAAAAATCGGCTCACCCGTAGCAACTTAGACGGGATTCGAACCCGCACCCTTAGGATTCCGGCCCAATGCACTACCAATTATGCTACCAAGCTGCTGAGGGATGTGGCGAAATTTTCTAATACTTTCCACGCTTCCGCTGAAGATCAGCGCCATCTCACCAATGTGAAGAGAACTACTTCGACATTCGGTTGTAGCACCTTTGCAAGTGCCAGACAATCAATTAAGGTGAAACAGTACAATTTTAAACTTTTAGATTTTTGCATTCACAATGCTATTTTTATATTAAGATGAATAAATAATGAAAAATATTAGAAAAAATCGGCTCACCCGTAGCAACTTAGACGGGATTCGAACCCGCACCCTTAGGATTCCGGCCCAATGCACTACCAATTATGCTACCAAGCCGCTGAGGGATGTGGTTCGAATCCCGTCTAAGTTGCTACGGGTGAGCCGATTTTTTCTAATATTTTTCATTATTTATTCATCTTAATATAAAAATAGCATTGTGAATGCAAAAATCTAAAAGTTTAAAATTGTACTGTTTCACCTTAATTGATTGTCTGGCACTTGCAAAGGTGCTACAACCGAATGTCGAAGTAGTTCTCTTCACATTGGTGAGATGGCGCTGATCTTCAGCGGAAGCGTGGAAAGTATTAGAAAATTTCGCCACATCCCTCAGCGGCTTGGTAGCATAATTGGTAGTGCATTGGGCCGGAATCCTAAGGGTGCGGGTTCGAATCCCGTCTAAGTTGCTACGGGTGAGCCGATTTTTTCTAATATTTTTCATTATTTATTCATCTTAATATAAAAATAGCATTGTGAACGCAAAAATCTAAAAGTTTAATAAAATAAATAATCCTGCAGTGTGTGATTTGGGATGGGATTTTAGTTGATGAATTATAGGGTCCCAAGCTGGTGGTACTCTCTAACTATCTTCTCTATGGAAATTTTGATATTTGTTGATTTCAATAATAATTGAATCAAAAAAATTGTTTTATATTTGTTTTATTGTAAGCTTGAGAAGTGAATATAATTGAATCAAATAACGTAATTTCTTTAGTATTCATAATTACCTAGGTATTACTTTAATAACTCATTTTGTGGTTTCTAGGCAGTTGGTAAATAGTTTGAGTGTTTCTGCCATAAAGTATAGCGTAGAAAATTGCTTTAATCACTCTCCACAAACAAGACTTACTAATCGTTCTTAGAATCATTTAAAAAGTACGTAACTAACAGTTTTTAAAAAAATACCGAAAAAATACCGAAATACCGGTATACCGGTAATTGAAATTTCAATACCGGTATCAATACCGGTATGAAAATCATTCCGGTATTCCATGCCCTACTCGGAGCGTCGTCCGGTACGCGGTCGCTATTCCAATCTTTCCGCCCCAACTGCCTTTGGTTCGTCTCGCTAATTTGTCCCGCCCACTGCCACTTCAGCTAAACAATCTTTCGAGCGATATCGGTTACTTTAGTTCTCCTACGCATATACTCATTTCTGGTTCGATCACGCAGGGAAATGCCGACCATGGCTCTCCATTGCACACTGGGTGAGAGCCTTCTTATGAGACCTGTAGTTAGCGACCACGTTTTACTGCGATAAGTCAACAATGGCAACACACACACACAACTTAGACTTTAGTCTTGAGATAAGACACCGAGGTAAGTTGGATTCGAAGATCGAAGAGAAGAAGGAATCAATGTGCCAAATTTGGAGTCTCTAAACCCAGCGGTTTGGGCTGTGCGTTGATATGTCAGTCACCAATCAGTATCTTCTTTTATAATATTTAGATGTATTTAATGGTATGTATTAATGTATTTTGTATGCATGTGAATATCATTTTTCTTTGTTTGTTCCACATTCGTGTTTATTGGTTTGCTGTTGGTTGACTTATAGATAATGCTCTTAGCATTAAGTCCGCCATTTCTACCTTACTTTATGTATTTGTACAAAAAAAATTATGAATAGATAAATAGTACCTAATAAATTGTACTATATGGTACCAAATAAATTGTACTTATCAATACCAAATTAATAGTAATAAATAGTACCTAATAAAAAATTAATTGTACTAAATAGTACCTACTAATTGTACGATATTGTACAAAATAAATTGTACTATATAGTACCTAATAAATTGTACTATATGGTACAAAATTAATTATACTTATTAGTATCAAATGAATGGCACCAAATAGTACCTAAAATGTACTACTAATTTCCAAATAAATTGTACAAATTGTACCTATAAAATTGTACTATATGGTACCGAATAAATTGTACTTAATAGTACCAAATGAATGTCACTAATTTGTACCAAATTAATTGTAAGTAATTGTAGGTAAGATGGTGGTAGCTATTCAGGCGGCCTTGACTTAAGCCCTACCACCAACCAAACCGAGTACAAATTGTACCTCCCTGAGAATCGAACCCGAGACCCCTGCGTCTTACACGGGTGGGCAAACCACTAGACTACAGAGGCGGTTGCCTCTATGGTCTTACTACTGCATAATGCATAATAATTCCTTAGCCAAACATCAATTTATATCAATAACAACGTGCATTGCATGTATTGCAGATCAAATCATGTAAGAGTATTTTTTTATTATTTTTGTCGAAACTCTGCCTGTTTTAATAATTGAATGAGGTACAAATTAAGTACAATTTCTGGCCATTACTATGAGATCAATTGGAATCTGGTACAGCGTGGCGTCGCCAAGAAGTATACTTCCCAACGTCCGTTGCATGTATTGCAGGTCAAATAAGAGTAGATTTAAAAATGTTTTTTATCGAAACTCTGCATGTTTCATTTATTGAATGGGGTACAAATTAAGTACAATTTCTGGCCATTACCACAGAATACATAATAGTACAAGTACAGAAGATCCACTCCGCAAAGTCAATTATTTAAATAGCGACTCTATTCCATACACAATAAAGTGCGATTCAGGTTGCACACCGCTCCCTTGGCTACAGTTATATTCACCTAGAAGTTGCCTCTCTTTCTATCGCGTAGCTCTTATTTCCTCTAACGAATTCAGGGTTTCACTTTCTTCTTTTATATAATAATTAAATAACAGGTAGTTAATTTATTACAAGTTATGAGGTTGTAAAATATGTTTCAAAATAACCTAGGATAAGTACAGTCAACGCCACATCAGACATGCTGACTTTGAGTCAATTTGCTTTCATACGAAATGAAATTGTATTCATAATTAACTTTATTTCGAAAGTAGGTAAGTCTACCTACCTAATCTATAAATTATTTATTTCAGTAAATAGTTGGGTGAATATTGTTTAAAAATAAGACAAGTAAGTACCTACCTAAGAATAAATGGATACTAAATACTAATACGTTTCGATGTCGTTTCGAACTTTTGGAAGTGTGAAAAACACGTGAGGTTCGGATCCTTTTTATTAGTATTAAGGCAGCCCATTACGATGTCATATGCCTTCATTTTGGTTATAATAATATTATTATAGAGTGACTATCGAAATCGAACTGCTAACGTGCGACCCAGCCGGCACGCGATAGCCCTCTGAAATTAGTCCGTCCGGACGGACCCGCTGGCTACTTGTAGCTTCGTACCTAAAGCGCGGAGTGGACCTAGCCTGCCATTACTATAAGATCAATTGGAATCTTGTACAGTGTCACGTTGCCAGGAAGTATACTTCCTGGAAACGCCACAATCAAGTGATTTTTTCACTGAAACTATCAGAGGTACAATTTTTTGAGTTAGGGTACAATTAGGTACATTTTATGGTCTTTCATTTGAGGTTATCTAAAAATCTCTACGCCATGGTGGTGTTGCTGGGAAATATAACACAATAAGAGTGAATTTGCTTTGCATCAAACAATTCGATGCGCTTCGATTCGGTTGCAGCATGAATTGACCCTAATATTTGATTACTCGTTTTTGGAGGTCCCTTTTCATCGGCAAATTATTAAAAAAAAAGTTAAAATAAAATATCGGTTACACAAAAAAAGCTTGTTGTGAGTGCTCAAATATGTTTAGGTACTTATTTGTAGATAATTATATTGGCAGTTGAGTTGACACTCCACTAACGAATTTACTCAATGAATTCATTGTTTATTCACATTCAAGTAGTTAATTCAAACTCAGAGACCATACAACAAGTACCTATTCGAACTATAATATTCGAATAAACAAAAATAATTATTTAATTCGAATTAACTACCTAGCTACCTATAATTTTATTGTGTGTGTTAAATGTATTTTTTACCTAGTAAGTACCCATACCCATCATACTTATTTATTGATTTACAACATTATTGATAACAATACATAAACATAAAAAACATAATTATTTAGTTCGAATTATCAAAATAAATATCGCGCGTTCACGCAGTGCATGAGAGTTGACAGAGCACTAGATTCGGCACATGAAATCGCGGGCGGGGAGTGTCCTTTCTGCACGTAGTAAATATCTATATTCTGTGGCTTGGTCTGCGGGGTCAGAGAACACAGAGAGTTCATTTGAAAATGCGTTCGCCCGGCTCGCTCCGCGGGGAGGGAGGTAGCGCTAAATGCCTACGACGCTCGACTATACTGGCCTTAAGTGCCCAAATTATAACAAATTCGATCATAAAACCCCCAACTAATAATCAGTCAGTGTTCTGTGACGAAGCTAAGAGTGGACAATATAATGTATTATTAATAACAACTGAAGGGCAACCCTGAGAGTGATATCGATATCTCGATATTTATGGCATGCAAATATAATAAAGGATATTCATTAAAGGTTGACTGCTCGGAATGCAAACAAAGATATAGGTACCAGATGACCGTTGATAAGTAGACTTTAATTTATTGAATATTAAAAAAACTAGCTTCCACCCGCGACTTCGTTCGTGTGGACATTCAGAAATCTCTAGGGAACTTTTAACTGAGATAAAAAGTATCCTTTGTTTTAATAACAAGCCAAATTTCATCAAAAACCGTTCAGCCGTTTTTGCGTGATTGAGTGACAAACATCAATGGTTTGGACTTGTGTACTAGGTACTATGTGCTTTTGGTCGAACATAAGTATGGTCAAAGAAAGAGTGACAAGACAGCATAGTATTTCAGAACGAAAGTGTATTAATTAACATAAAGATAGTTAGGTATTAGAGAACAATGAAAAGTCATTTAGTTCATTGACATACATATTGCTATCTGAGAATATGTAGTTAAATGACAACAAAAATTACAATCGCGTTGCTTCGCTTCTTACCTTGCGCATTCTTATAAAGATTTTTTTAAATTGAAATGAGATCTTTATAGAATTTATTTATATAGCAGACTAATTTAGTGGGTACCTACCTATCTAAAAGTCCATTTAAGTTCGCTACGTGAACGTTTATAAGAATAGCAGACAAAATTTCAAATGGTGTTTCGAAACAATTGTATTTTTAACCAGCGTTGCATTTTAGTTGCATACCTATAGCTCTGATCTGTCTGTCTGTACTTGTCGGCTGTGTGGTTAGTCAAGCAGAAATATATCATTGGAAATAACCGAGAACTTCAGATGAAAGTTAACTATAATGAATGACTAATCAAGAAAATTGTTACAATAAATACAATTAAGTAGGTAGTAGGTAGGTACCTACTTACCCTTATAAGTGCCTAACAACAAGAATATTGATTTGATAGACACAAGTGAAATCTCTTCTATTTGTATTGTACCCAACAACATAGGCGAGACGATGGAATTGACGTATCATAAAGTCACAAAAGATAGATCGGGGTCAGAGATTTTGGGGCAACACGGTTAAATTAGGTTTTAATTCGTCTGTGTCACGCTTTATCATAAATTACCTTTAAAGCCTAGCTCTGCTAACAAAGGCCGTCTCTGTCACACGTTAGGTTCACGAGAAAGACGGAAACATCACGATTAGACACAATGTACCGTTTTCAGTCAAGTAATTTTCGGTAGGTAACAGTTATGATTGACGTATTCTATCTAATCCTATTTCACACAACCTGAATAGTATAATCCATTAGTCAATAAAAAACGATCGCTATGAGACCGTAAGTAAATAATTAGTCAGGGTTCTTTTTAGACTAAGTCAGACCGAAACTAATTGAAGAAAGTCTAGTCTCAGATTTTAATTAACTTTCAACTGTTTTGCTTTCATTCAACTCCTAAATTGTCAAAATAAAATGAGAAAATAAAATTACCTACTTGCAACATTATTGAGAAATGTGCTCTTTTGTATAATGTATAATTTAATGAACGGATGTAAGAGTATGTTTTTTCAAACTACTTATATTTGAAATTATTAAAAGGAAAGAGAACAATACATTGTGTAATTTCACATAATAATGAGGATATTGTTTATTAAGTCAAGGAAAATTCATCTGCACCTGAAATAATTAGCCAGCTGTGTTTATTTTTGACTGTACTTGTTTTGAGTTTAATTTATACAGAAAATTATTGTTTTACAATACACAATGTGTATTATGGGAAAACCCAAGGCAAGTAGATAATTAAAACTTTTATGGTTCGATTGGGAAATTATTTAAAACGGGGGGCGTAGCGTAGCATGACGAAAGGGGTTTTGTTTTTGAATAACAAAAATACAACTACCAAAATATCTATTTAGAAAACCAGAATAAAGTTTCATAGCCACAGAACACTTTCATATCCTTTTGAGGCCTTCTTATGGATAAACAAGAACATCTGTGCCAAAAACCCGTTTTCCCATAGCTATAAATGGAATTTCAAGTTTCGGACAATGCAAACCAGTGTTGAGTGGACAAAAACCACGGGCAATTAAAAATGAAATTTTGATTCCTGACGCAGACAAATCTTTTGTTTATCTGTCAAAAATGTCATTCTGATGAAGACATTTGCCAGGTTCGTCATGTTATGCCTGCTGGGTGGCCTGGGCTGGGCCCTGGGCCCCTGGCCTACTCAAATCAGCGGTATCCGCTACCGCCGCGGGTAACGGTAATACCCGAGCGATATTTGGTATGGCATTTTCGCAGCTGTCGCGGTACGCGATACGTACCGCGTACCCATTGGGATATCGCTACCGGCACCGGTAACGGATACCGCTCAGGTTTGAGTAGGCCTTAATAAACGTGACAAATTGTCACCTGCCATTGCGTCAACCAATATGAAAATAGAACAAACTGCTCATAGCTACACCGCAATGTAAACCAAATTGTCACGACAATTTACTAATTATTGTCACGTTATTAAATAGGGCCCTGGGTGAGACTTATTGTTGCCAAAGGGATTCAGGAGATACTTAAACAAGGTACAGAATAGATATTTTAGTACTACCAGAGGCCGTATTACAAGCTCTTAAATCCTGCCAGGTTTATAAATTGCTGTAGTGACATCTCTTTCTCGTCGTATAGCAAATAAAAGAGATAGATTGATAGCCAGTCAGAAAACTGCCTGGAAATAAGAGGTCATAAAGCGCGAGTCTGAAGCGCTCGGCGTCCTCTGAGAGGACAAATTTCATACATCAGAAATGTAAGACCTACATACGCGATAGACAGAGAGGCAACTACTAAGTGAATGTTTTGGAGCGAAGGGAGCGCTGTGCGACCTGAATTGTACTTTACTGTGTCGGAGCAAGAGTCGCAATTTATTTAAACGATTTTGCGAAGTGCAACTTCTGTACGTACTATTATCTATTCTGTGGTACTACGAAACAAGATATCAGCTGTTTCATTGATGAGATGACCGATTGTGTATTATGGTACCTATGTTGGTTTTGGTTGGCAATTATTATTCTAGATGTTTATTTAAATAAGAAGGAATATAAAATCACAAGATTTTTTTTCTGTAGTAAGTAGGTTACATTTTGCGAATCCGATTTGAATTGAGATTGAATGCTAAAGTTATTATTACTAAGCTGAAACGGGCAATTACAGTACACACTGATAATTGTAAGCCCATAAATCTTAATAACGGACATACAATTTTTACTTGAGCCTTCCGATGTTTACCCAGTTATTCCGAGGCTCAAAATAACGAGTTGTCGAATGCACGTCATGTCATAGAGACTTGCCGTTAAATATTTATTTGATTGATGGCGCCAACGAAGTTTTAGTTCGCTGGATGGCGCGCACAAAGTGTAATAAAGGAAATTACTGGATGTGGTTTATGGTAGTATATCGCTAGACGAATAAATAAGGCCATCTGATTTCTAGACAGACGCAGACATGACTAGAATAGTACACTCGATGTCAGAAAAATCGCACCTTTTCGAAAATAAGTTTAGACTTGGCCACCTACTATTGCTAGCTACTAGCTAACGTTTTATTTTGTAAATGTTGATATCTATTGAAAGTACATTTAATGAGCTTTCGATTAATAATTGTTTGATTTTATTAACATAACAGTTACCATAAAGCGCCGCCATAAAAGTGAAATAAAAGGGGTCAAGTCAGGGAATGCGGGTAAATTCGCTATCGAGATGCTGGAGAAAACACACTTCAACAGTTCCAAGTAAAAAAAGGAATACCCAAGACGGTTACTATTGCCCATGAAGTTGCTCAAATATTGCAAAAAATGAAGCAATGTAATGTTGCTAGGAAACTGAATCTCAGTAATTGATTCCGTTCGACGAGTATTCCAACGGTTTCTAGAGACTATTGGCTATGGCCGAAGGGGAAGAAGCATATAACAATACTTACTATTAAATTAGATAGGATTAAATTAACTTTGAAGACATTTTTGACAAGTTGCGATTTTTCTGACGCCGAGTGTAGAATAGCAGGCAGGCGGCAACATATGAGGGGCCCGACAATTTTTTTTTGTTTCTATATCGATATGACAATTTTGTAGCTACGTCGCGTCGGGAATTTTTCAACGTTGACAAAACCATTGAGCTCGTCATGCTAGTAGAAGCTAGGATAGTTACTAAAATTTATATAAGTACGACGCAAGAATTGCTAGAAGTGAAAGGAAAGCGTAGGTAGACTGAGATTTCATCAGCATTTCATAGTGCTTAAGCTGTAGGATTCAAGGAGCGTTTTGAATTTTATTATGTGGTACATATTATTTTTGTTACACGTCCGTCTGTCGAACCAAGGAAAATTATCAGAGGGCAATGAAATGTGTGACTCGGAAACGATAACAGTATCTGCATTTCATGCGATATCTTGGTTGGAGAAACGACTTCTCGGTAATTGATTTGTTTATTTATACTTACTACACTTTTTTAATTTTAGTAATAAGGAAGTGAGTGTTACGTTGGTTAAAAATTAAATAAAGCGGCCATGCCAGTGTATTTTATCCTTGGACTTGTCCAAGATTTAATTGCATTCAGCATAAGCAAGCATTTCCAAAAGTCTTATTGATAACAATGGAAAGTCTAATTAATATTAATGTTATTGTTCAAACATCATACCATAGTGACGCAGAATTAAGCACACATTGTCCTGGGTCAATAATATCATAGCATTATTTTACATACAACGGCGATCGGTACTACATACATTATAGGCTCGATATGATTCATATAACTGTGTATTTATTGTCATTTCAGATTGGAAGGAATTATTCTGTTGGTAAATAAAAACTGGACCCCAAAATCCGGAAATCTGTCACTGCCAAGGAGATTGTGCCCCTAAACATCTAATAGAGTAATCATCTAATTATAATAATGAATATGTACAAGTAAAACGCCCATAAATAAAAATACTTTGTTCAAACCGCACGTAAAATTGAGGTGAATATTAAATTCTACACAGGTATCAAAATTTACTATTTGTGACCTTCCTTCCTATAAAAAATAAAATGCTACAGATGGATAAAATAAAGGGTAGATAGAGCTGTGCAAAATATGGCTTATCTGACGCTTACGTCATACATACATATCAGTAAAATAAGGATGATATCAGTTTTATAACAAACCAATTGGGTTACTTGAGGTCGATGCTTCGAAAATGACTTTGATTAATATTCTTTTAAATGAAAATGTTTTAAAAAAAAGGAAATTGGGAAAACTCGTGAACCTACATCGTGAAATCGTGATACGAAGCAATTACCTTGGAAGCATGAGTACAAACAACCCCATTCTCAGTATTTTATAATACAGAATTTATAAACATGTCGGACGGACTGGAAATTTAATATGGAAAATGGGTGTTTAAAGGGTAAAAGATGGGTAATATTACACCGAGGCAAGGGAGGGTTAGTTTAAAAAAATGCGCTTAATACTCATTGTGGATGGGTTTTTGATGGTTAGCGTCTATGGAAGCAGATTTAAATCTTTGTATGGAAGCAGTTTCTGTGCAGAATAGATGCGTCAGCATCATTGTAGTCTGTAAAGAATAGATTTAATTGGCAATTGCTTAAAACTATTTTCTGCACATAAGAATATTGTTGTTTCGGCACAGAATACATAATAGTACAAGTACAGAAGATCCACTCCGCAAAGTCATTTAAATAAATAACGATTCTATTCCAAACCCAAAAAAGTGCAATTCAGGTTGCACGCCGCTCTCTTGCCTACAGTTATATTCACCTAGAAGTTGCCTCTCATTCTATCGCGTAGCTTTTATCTTTTCTAACGACTTCAGGGTTTCTTCTTTTAAATAATAATTAAATAACTGGTAGTTAATTTATTACAAGTTATGTGTTTGTGACATAATGTGTAGTTAAATACGTTTAAAAAAAAACATAGTCTAGGTACAGTCAACGCCACATCAGACTATACATGCTGGCTTTAAAGCAATTGGCTTTATTACGAAATGAAATTGTAATTATAATTAATTTTATTTCGAAAGTAGGTAGGTAAGTAAGTACCTACCTAATCAATAAATTATTATTTCAATAAATAGTTGGGCGAAGATTGTTTAGCAATAAGAATAAACGGATACTAGTTACTAACTAGGTACCTAGTAGACAAGCACTTTACGTTTTGATGTCGTTTGGAACTTTTGGAAGAGTCAAAAACGTGAGGTTCGGATCCTTTTTATTCGTATTAAGGCATACTATCGAAATCGAACTGCTAATGTGCGACCCAGCCGGCACGCGGTAGCCCTCTGAAATTAGTCCGTCCGGACGGACCCGCTACCTACTTGTAGCTTTGTACCTAAAGCGCGGAGTGCGCCTAGCCTGGTTTCGGGGCTTTTCAGAATTTCCTAAGGGGCTTGTGCATTTTTTTATTATGTGTTAAGGTTACAACTGACAAGCGTTTCCCTATGGCGTCTTCTGGCAGACTGACTCCTCCGTGCGTGTGTGACCAATAAAATGGGCAGCAGCTCTTTCCGATGAAAACGGCTATTATTTAATATGTGTTAAGAGTGACAGACAACATGGCGTCTTCTGGCAGACTGACACCTCCGTGTGTGACCAATAAATGGGCAGCAGCGCTTTCCGATGAAAACGGCTATCTTATCATCAACGCTTTCTGATGAAACCAGCTATTAAGAATGTATTAAAAGTGACAACTGACTGACAAGCCTATGGCGTCTTTTGGCAGACTAACACCTCCGTGCGTGACCAATAACAATAAAATGAGCAGCATCTTTCCGATGAAAACGGTCTAACCTAACATTGTGCGGTGTTCAACCCATTTTGTCAAGCATTGTATTGGGATTATAGCAATATCATCGTACGGGAGAGGCCTTCATCCTGCAGTGATCTTTCATGGGCTTAATCGTGCTGATGATAAAGTGTCAAGCTTTACCCTCCCTACTCTTTGCAGTATCCAATCCATATAGGTAGGCCGTGGCACGTAAGTTTAGCGGAAAAAAAAATTGGAGTAGGTACCTACGAATGTTTGCAGTAGCCCTGCACCACGTCTCCCGCCAATGAGACCCCAAAAATTACTTCTGCGCACAAAATGGCAGCGCTAAAGCTACATGCCGAGACTCGTATTTTACCACAAACAGATGACTCAGCAAGACATTTATAGTAGCAAATATGCTTTGATAATAATAATGAATTTATAAGGATGCCGTACGTCCGCCGTTTTACAGTTACTAAGTTCAGGAAGTACATTTATTTCCTGCAGTCTACTGGCTAACAATAGAATGATGTATAACACAACTGGAACATGAGTCATTTGATAGGTTAAGATTAGGGCCCGTCATTTATTTGGGATCTGTAAGACATTATTCTTTGACTCATCATTTCTCGTTACTTTTGTGAGTAATACAAAGTGTATGGATAAGATATTTGCGAAAATAAAACTTCATGATTCAGTAAATTTGTACCTTGACTAATGCTGTACCTAGTTAACGGTTGAATGCTTTTTCGTTTCGGTATGCAAAAATTACACATTGCAAAGTAATAACAGTTAAAAGTGGTCTTAGCAAATTTCGATTTTCTGAACAAGTGTGTCTATGCACCTTTATTGAACTGATCTTGTGTAGTATAGTCAAATTAGATCGAATTTGCAGAATGATTGGAAGTAATTCGTGTAGTTGTATTTTTTTATGGAATCATTAGAAGACATGAATATAAATTTCCTCCAAGTTAGCACCATTCCTGTCCTGCCTCCTACTCAAATGGCTAACATTCTATTCGTTTGAACGCTACGCTTACTATTAAAACTTTAAAATAAGCAGTAAACTATAAAATTACGTGCCGTAAGCTTGACAATTCCATACAATACATCAAAGTCTGTGATTTACATAAGTTTGCAACATGTGATTTACTCATCTATTGCTCATATATTTAAGCTTTAAAAGTAGGTAAGCGTAGCGTTCAAACGAATAGAAAGTTGGCTATTTGATTTGAGTAAGGGGGCTGATATGTACGGAACATCGTCTAATGTTAGGTATAGGTATTAACATTAGTGTCCCAATTATTTTTTAAATATAATTCCTACAATTACAGTTTCTTTCCAGGTTTTGTTACAATTTTAATCACTTATCATTGCATACCTAGCTTGCTTAAATCAGATAAAAAGTTACCGAGGTAATTGGCAAAATCTAAACCTAGAAACAAGGAAAGAAACTGTTATTGTAGGTAGTATTAGTGTAGGTAGGTATTATATTTAAAAAATATTGGGACTTCAATGTTAATTCCTAACATTAAACTATGTTCTGTACATAACAGGAATGGTGCAAACTCAGAGGAAACTTATATTCATGTCTTCTAATGATTCCATAAAAAATGACAACTGCACGAATTACTTCCAATCTTTTTGCTAATTTGACTATACTATGTGCGGCTCAGCAGTCAACTGCACATTGTGAATAAAATTAGTGACAAATAAAATTGGTCTTATTTTGATTGTAATATTATAAGGAAGGGCGGGGCTATTCCGTCCGAAAAATAACACTCAAAAAAGAACACGTCTGTATTTTTTCTTAAATAATAGCTACGGAAAATTTGACAATTACATCAAAGCAAGCCGTTATTTCTAATTCTATTCATCATATTTGGAACGTGAAAAACGATTGCAGTAGCTAAAAAAATAGCTAAATTCTAATAGGAGTCGACTTTGGACAAGATAGCCCCGCGCGGGGTTATTTCGTCAGGAGTTTAATAGAACGTCATCTGTGGAGCAATTCTCGTTTTACTCAGAGCTAGACAATGCTGATGACGCTGCCTATTAGAATTTGTATTTAGTTACTCAGACATAAGGTTCATTTTCGAGAAAAATCATTCTAAATTTTTGGAGGGGCTATTCCGTCTCGCGTCCATACAAGATAGTGATGGGCTTACTATATCGATAAATTTTTTTTGAGATATCGATAACTTTTTGTCTGGAATCAATTTGAATAAAAAAAGTTAAGGGGCTTCTTGACGCTACCGCTACCGCCATCGACGCTAGCGCCCTCATCACTTAAAAAATAATTACTTGATGTAAACATAATTTATCCAAAATCTATTTTGGGTGAACTGAAGTTTAGGTACTTACACTTATTTTAAGCATACCATATTATTAATAAATATTTCACTGTAGTTACAGATAGCAAAACTGCTAAAAGTTTAGACGTTTAGGCGTAAAAAACATAGGTTCACGCGTTTTCGGTTAAATATACTATAGTTATTAGTTAAATATACTCATAACAAAACACAAATATTTTATGTCAGTTGCTCAACATTTATGCTTATGTCGATAAGAAAGCCAATCATAGCACGTCACTAGCTTTTTGCAAATTCATACAAAATCGACGGGGCTATTTCGTCTTAAAAATTGACAACATAGCCCCGCCAAAATATTTTTTGAGGTTATGATATCGGACTTAATAACACTGTTTATTTAAAGCGTAGGATAAAATAAATAGTTTAGAAAAAATCTCCAACATTCAAAGTTATTACTTACCTTGGGCAGATTTCACAACAATCACTTTTAACACGTAAAACGAAATAAAATTTGCGGAGCGTCGTCTATGTTGTGTCCATTTAAAATGGCGACTTTAGAAGAATAGCTGTCATTCCAAAACCATGCATCCTACAGCGACATCTGTTAGCTTATCGCGAAGTAATTTAAATTTTATACCTGCCGAAAGATGTCGTTACTAGAAAACTATTAAACTGTAGGCTACAAAGTCTTCTGATAAAATAGCCCCGCCGACAAAATAGCCCCGCCCTTCCTTAGAAGATGTAGGTAATTATCTACCTACTCATCTTTATTTAACTAAATGTTTATGTATTATTTTAAGTATTACATACCTAGTATAGATAGGTCTCACCGATTGATTTATCAGATAATGCATGAGCAATAAATTTAATCATTTACAATTCATCTTTGTTTACTTTTAACCCTAATAAGCCTACAATACGATGGATGGAATATACAGGGTGGATTTATTAAGTGAACCTGAAGGGAATGCACTCACTCATCGGCCTTGCGTCTAAAGCACAGCCGTGACACACTCTGTACGTGAGAGTTCGAGCGCCAGCGACCTTGAGCCAGAGCGTGTAAGCGCTAGGGTTGATACCGAAATGGAATATAGACTTGTGGCAAAGGAAATTACATAGTAGGTATGTTAGGAAATAAACTTGTGCAAGGACATGTTAATGAAAGATAGGTTTGATTTATAATAGTTTTTGTAATCTTTTAATTATATTAGGTAAGTACACATCATAAATTGCAACCCTTATACTTTATTTTCTGTTATTTATCATATAATCATTTTTTTAATCTCTTAACGTTAATGAAGGAAAGGTTTGATTTATAATCACTTTTATTAGGGTTCCGTACCCAAAGGGTAAAAAACGGGATCCTATTACTAAGACTCCGCTGTCTGTCTGTCACCAGGCTGTATCTCATGAACCGTGTTAGCTGGACAGTTGAAATTTTAACAGATGATGGCACAGGTGCCTTGGCACTTAAAAGAGGGAGCCCACCCTTAAATCTCTGTTAAACTAATTTGTTACAGAAATAAACATTTTTCATTTTCATTTTTCATTTCTGTTGCCGATAAAACAACAAATACTAAAAACAGAATAAAATAAATATTTAAGGGGGGCTCCCATACAAGAAAAGTCCTTTTTTTTTTTTTGCCGTTTTTTGGTACGGAACCCTTTGTGCGCGAGTCCGGCTCGCACTTGGCCGGTTTTTTTTATTTATTGTCAATTTTACCTACTTGCGAGATTACGAGGTTTAATCGTCTGAAATCCTTATTTTGAGAGCTTTTTGTTATAATTAAAGTCAGGTTAAAGGAACGGTAAGGGCATGACTAATATTTCGTATATTTTAACTTATAAAATGGTCGATAAATATTTATTTTATTAAAATTCAAAATATGGTAAAGTTGCAATAGTAGGTCCCATCAACTATGGCAACTTTGACATATTTTTGTTATTTTAAAATAAGATATAAAATCGCTTACTCTATAGGTACTTACTTTTCTGGATCACTGGGCAATACGAAGAAACTTTTATCAGGATTTTGTTTTTGGTTGTTGCCACAGCCATAAACACAACAATAACGCCCGCCGCCGGGCATGATTAATTATCTAACAATTAAATAATGTAAATTAAACGAGTAGTCGCGTGCGAAATGCGGTACAATACAGATTGCGGTGGGACAAGCGAGCGGCGAGCGAAAGTAGAAAGAACCCTTGCCCGAGTAAGTCGGCGACTAACGGCTGCACTGCCCGCGCGCCGCGCGCAGCCCCCGCGCGCCTCCAGACACGCACACATAGCCGCGAGCGATTTTACGAGCATACATGCGCGAGTGTCGTTTCTTTTCGCGTTAGAGTATATATTCTGTGTCTAAAGCGAGAACTTGCTAAATGTTTTTTCGAATCAAACTAAATTAATTGAATTTTGGACCTAAATTGATTTTATCTTTTTTTTCCGTCTACTTATGATCATCAATAACTATAAGTGGAAACTTGTAAATGGCCTTCTGTATCTACGGGTAATTTTGCGACCCCTTTACAAAATCAAATAATAGTTCAAGGAAGTAATAAAAAAAAAATTGGTGAGATAATTATAAATTATTTCTTTTTAAATTCAGTTTTCAATCACTTTTTATATCCTAAAAATCTAGGCGCGCACGCTCACCGTCACGAACGGGACACGAGCGGGGGAAGGCGAGTGGCGGGAGGGGGGCTCGCGCGGGTCGACCGTGTGACGCGCAAACGGTGACAACAATTTCAATTTGTGTAGGGAAAAGTTTGGGGTAAAAATGTAAAAAAAAATAATTTTGTTTTACTTCATAAATTGATTGTACTGCTGTTATAGAATGACCTGACAAAGTATGAAAAGGGGTCCAAAATTGACCCTGTATATATATTATAAATTTATTAGTAATATAGCTGTAAGTTTCCTGTAAAATTATAAAATAAAAATAAATAAAATAAAATAAATAAAGGAGACAGGATTTTCTCAAAGAAGAAACTCCTTTATTTTTTAAAAGAAACAAAAGTACATTAAAGGATTTTTTTAAATATGCTTGCAAATCATAAGAATCAATTCGTTCTCACAAACATCCTATTCAGAGTTTCAGTATTCAGAAACAGAAATAAAATAGGTTTAAGTAGGATATGGTATGGTACCTATAAAATATAAGGTACCTACCTAGCTACGGAATCCTACTCTACTGCGCGTAGCCCGACACGCACTTGGCCGGTTTATCTTATTTATGTTATAAAAACACGAAGAGTCGAGGACGGACATAAACAACAGTTTAAAAATAATGGTCATTCGCCAAAATAGATAGATAAATTTTAAGAAGTGGGTCAAAGAACTTTGAGGTTCACGATTTCGCAAACGGCCGTTAAATAGTATGTAGGTACGGTACGCACGACAGCACGGTAAGTTAAACAGTTGAACTAGGTACGCAAAAACAGGCTTCAACTACGTACGGCATCGGCATAAACGCTGTCTCAAGGTCGACATGGATAATCTGGCGTGCAGTTCTGTCTTTCCCCTCCCCCCCCCCCCCCTACTGCTTCCCGCACTACCTAACACGCAGGGCCTACGGGACCGTGATATCACGCACCATGTGGTCCTGACGAATTTAACTGACCAGCTGGTTGTAGACTGTACACTACTGAAACAATCTAAAGCCTAAAATAGAGTCACATCAACCTTTGATTTCTCACTAGCGGCCGCCCGCGGTTTCACCCGTGTGGTTCCCGTTCCCGTGCGAATATCGGGATAAAAAGTATCCTATGTTTTAATCTAGGCTATCAACTATCTGTGTGCCAAATTTCAACCAAATCCGTTCAGTAGTCTTTGCGTGATTGAGGAACAAACATCTAAACCCACAAACTTTCACATTTATAATGTTAGTAGGATACTAAAATAAACTATATTAAACGGCCCTTAAATGGCGTTTTGAAACCATTCAAATTATTGCTGTGGCTGAGACTCACTCAAGTAATTATGTTGTTTTGTTACTTACCAAACTAATACTCAAACTGATTCACAAGAAACATTGATATAAACAAAGAAAGACATTGAATCTCCAACAGTATTACTTTAACCGAATGAAACTTAATATGTCCTATCTATATACGGGCTTGGCTAACCATCGTCAGAAATAAGCACATTTATGACCACAGAACGAGGAAACCGTCTCTATAATGGTCAATATACTTGCAAATATGGTAGGCAATTGAGATTCATTGCTAAAGTATCTTGCTTTGCAAGTTGTATGCAATTGGATTGTAAATTGTATTGCAGAAAAACTAGTTTATTTTTTAAACTGATTTTAAAGTAAAGGTTCTTTGAAAGTTAAGCAATAATTACAATACTATTTTTATATGAATAACAGAACAGCTGATGAATAATATTAAATTATCCCAGTTGTTTTCTTTCATATAAATAAAAAATGACTTTTTGTAAAATTAGCTAGCAGCCAAACTATAACATAATTGTAAGAATATGACATTGTTTATTGTAAACAAAATACAGGCCTCCCCACAAATCTTGAGTGGTTAAATTTAATGTGCAGAAGTACACTCTTAGAATTTTGATCAGATCAGTTGGGGGTGTAGGTATAGCAATCTAGATCTCCCATTCACTCCATTATTTATTATTATTTAGAAGAGGGGGACACCAGCGAAGCCGGACGGGTGATCAGTCACCTTGATTGGAACCATTTCACCCAAATATTCACTCCCATACATATCCATCAGATCACAGCTCGGTCAATCCCTGGCGGAGATCTAAGGCTTTAAAGTTACCTCGTTTGTATGAATACCAACTGGCGTCCTTAATTATGTGGCCGCCACTGTTCTATAATACTAGCATATATTCTGTATTTAATATTTAAAGTTTATGTTACGTTATGTACTTTTATCGATCACGCAGGGAAACGCAGAGCATGGCTCTCTCCATTGCACAGGAGAACTGAAGTAACCGACATACTGACACCGCAGGAGAACTAAAGTAACCGACATTGCTCGAAGGATTGCTTAGCTGAAGTGGCAATGGGCGGGATACATAGCGAGAAGAACCGATGGCTGTTGGGGCGGAAAGGTTCTGGAATGGCGCCCGCGCACCGGACGACGCTCCGTGGGTAGGCCCCCGGCAAGGTGGACCGACGATCTGGGGGGTGATTTTGTAATTTTGTTGCAATCAACTCTGACAGAAATCGCAGTTACATTGCTGCTTTAGGTAGAACCAATGTGAAAACTATCTTAACTAAAGCAGCAATACAACTGCGCTTTCAATCGATTTCAATCGAGAATTGTTAGCAACAGCTTTACGTAATCAAGGTACCGGTGATGGTTGCGGGAAGCCAGTGGATGCAGGCAGGGCAGGACCGATCGTCGTGGAGATCCTTAGGGGAGGCCTATACCCTGCAAAGGGTGTCATGCGGCTGATATGATGATGTACTTTTAAAACAATGGTAGATAAACATTTGTTCGACATTCATCTGATATTCAACATGATAAATGACAAGGTTTACTATTATCATTAATCCAACATTGAAGATGTGAAATGAATATTTAATTTTGGCAACAGTTGCAGGAGCACGAGCAGCATAAAGAAGATGAACAGGTGATGAACAGCCTAGAGTTAGAAACTGGATACAGAACGGAAGAATTCAGAAAAGGCTTAGCCTTGCTGAAGATCAGTATCCTGGCTATTGTAACAGTCATTGAATGAGGAAAGGAACATAAAAATGTGTTGTTGATAAAATTAGTCACCTCTGCTAATAGAATGTTGAATAACAAAGATAACAAGTCATCATCAGTAGGAAAATATATTTTTTTAAGTCTGACATACTTATCAATTTTAGGTAAGTTTTAGTATACTGCTTGTAAGGTTATACTTATCTCACAAATTGCAGTTTTGATGTAAAATAATAAGACAGGTGCAACAAGGAAAATTGTAAATAGGTAACAGATTAAACTGGCGATTTGAGTGGACTAAAGGAAAAAAAGAGGGCATCATCGGCATCACATTCTAACCAGTAAATATATGTAATTTCAGAGGCATAACTGTAAAAATCGGACACAAGTGCGGTCAGACCATTCATGCGGCAATGCAATCGAGAATTCTAACGGTGCCTTTGCCTTCCATTGTCTACACGCCACCGAATTCATCACGTGGAATAATCCGGAAAATTCCGGATTAAAGCGTTTTTATGCAAATATGTGGCGAGATATTAACACGCCCATGTCCCACAAACCAGAACCTCTCGTCCTACGGCATCTGGGCGCATTGACCTTTATAAAATATTGAAAAATAACGGCTTGCCTTGCATTGAAACTCGACATTTTGACAACGGTTAAGTGTATTAAATTAGACATAAAGATACTCACCAAAACTGTTCTATGACTGATTTTATTGTGCAGGAGAGGATCACAATACACTAATTAAACTACTATTTTCAATTTCGCAAGTAAAAAGATTACTCACCACCACTGTGCTTCCTTGCTTGCTTTCTTTTTGAACGATTGCGCGAGAATGAGATAGATAGACCAAGATTTTCTTTTTTTTTAGTTCAAACTGTATTGCCAGCTTAAAATCCCATAATTCTACCATTCAAGCAAAACAATCAAGAAGCTTATACCTAGATTGCACGGCCAGTGTCATAGTGAAGATAGAAAAAATGTCCTTGAGTGCCGTTACGGCTTATTGCAACTTCTTTCTTTATGTTTACAATACGTGTTCGTTGTTCGTTCGTTCGTTCGTGAGAAACGAAAACGTATTGTAAAACGAAAAGAAAGAGATAGCAATAAGCCGTGACGTCACTAAAGAGTCTTTTTTCAATCTTCACTACGATACTAGGCGTGCAATCTCCATTATGGGTATAAGCTTCTTGAAAACAATGCTTGACAAACCGTAAACGAGACGTAGATATTTTTGTTCGTCAAGCCGTTTTATTTGATCGTCTATAATGTAGTCCCTAGACGATCATGCGGCATGACCATGCGTTTACGTGAATTGTCATGCTGCATGATCGTCTAGGGACCACAATATGGTATTGCGTGCATATCAATCATAGCTTGCAGGATGAAAAATAAAAGGAATTATCAATCAGCTGCCGGCACGTAGTTTGCATGTCATTCGTGTCGTCTGATTTTCATTGATCCAGTAAAAACGATCCAGTAGAGCATAGTTCCAAGGGCAGTTCTCAAAAAACTTACAGATACCTACTTTCAAAATTATTATATTTATTATTATTATTATTTATTATTAAAAAGTTAGGTACACAATTTTACAATTTGCCTCGCAAAACCTAACAGCAGGTTTGTCTGCGAGTACATACATTACTTAATCTGACATGGTTTGATAGAAATTAAATGATTTCGGAGTTAGGACACAGTTATAATGCAAACCATTATTTTTGTAGTGATAATATTAATTATAGATCTATTATTATTTTAAAGTGCAAACCATTATTTTTGTAGTGATAAGATTAAATTACAGGTTATAGCTGTTTTCATCTAATTTAAAGTCCTAATAAATAAATACGTCCCAAAAACATCACATACATTGCTCTGATCCCAAAGTAAGAAGCTAAAGCAGTTTTTTTATCACCTAAACACCACCATGTTACAATAAATACTAAAAACCGAGCTTGCTCGGTTCACCCAGGTACTTAAACATTTAAGTAACATAAACTCTTACTTAAGGTAAAGGTAACACAAAGTAATTTGTTTTAGGAGTTAAACAGGTAATGTTTTTAAGGTAAATTGTTAAAGTATTTTTAGTATTTAATGTTATGAGATCATCAGGCAGATTGTTTAAGAAGACCTATAGTTGTTTAATAGTAATAAGTATTTATGTTTTACACTGGCTGGTAGAATTTTACATACTTTAGATAATTCGTAGTAGTTATTTTATGTCTATTTTTTGTTTTATTGTTGACTAATAATTTAAGAAAGCGGATTTGTAGAGATTCTAATTTTTTTATGTGTGTTGGATAAGTTAAACCATAACTACCGAGATCGTATGACATCTCTGTAATCTGTATCCACTAAGGCCTTGTATAAGCATTTTAAAATATTTAATGATATTTTATTGTTTAAGATGATAGAATTTACCCAATAAAATTTGCATTTTATTACACATGTGGTCAATGTGTACAGTCCATGAGATTCATCAACAATTACTCCTAAGTATGTTGCATGAGGAACTATGTCAATTGGTTTACAGTGACATGTTATGCTAGTGTTTTTATGGATGCAGTCGTGGCTATGAGTGACAATTTTAACATTTACATTTAGATTCCTGTTATTACTGTGAGGTGACCTTATTATTCACATTTGTTTGTGTCTTTAATTGATTTATTACAATACCATTGTCACGACACCATCTGACTATATTATTTACACCCTGTTGTACAAGTTTACAAATCTCGCTCAAGTCGGTACCGGCTCTAAATGCATAGATCGTCTGCGAATATGTATGTGGAACAGTGTTGTACTGTACCACATTCGGCAAGCTGTTGTTATGCATCAGGAAGCAGATAGGACTACTTCCTGATCCTTGCGGCACGCCATACAGCACCGTCTTGGGCGAGCTTTGGCAGCCACCCACCTTGACACAATAAGTCCGTTCGGAAAGGTACTCACGGAACCATGGGCTTAATGGGGTATGGACACCGCACTCTTCGATGGCTTTAATCAAGGTGTCATGTTCCAAAACGTCAAAAGCCCTTTTAAAGTCAAAGAACTGCACTGAAACGACTATTTTTAAATTATGCAAAATATTCGTTATTTGTGTTTGTGAATTTACTTATTATTGTGATTTTGGAATAAAAAATGCATTCATTCATCTACGGCAAAGAAATAATTCAAAACTTTGAATATCAAGAGCTTAGAGCATTGAACCAATATCAAGAGCAGCTAAACAATATAGAGACTACAGACTTTTTTAGTGAATGACGGTTGTATTAAAATACTTCACCAAAATATCACTGGATTAATAAATAAGATAAACTTGCTCATTAGCCATATTGACCAATTAAACCGAAAGGAAAACCCCCAGAAGTCATCTGCATAACAGAACATTTCATACAGAGCGGTCACGAAGATCTATTAAATGTACCTAACTTCACACTAGCAGCTTTAAAATAACAGACGATAACATAACAGTATCAGATCCTTTATTAATAGCGAACTATTTTAATGACTTTTTATAGACCAGATTAAATAATCACCTTGTACTAATAAAAATATTACAAGCAATAACAGCAACTCGATGTTCATGTCTCCGGTGACTTGTGAATCATTAATAAAAAATTCTAAATCCTTAAAAAATACACTAGAGTATACGATATGATAAAATATGCACAAAGATAATAAAACATGTAGTCGAAATTATATGCCCTCATTTAGCTTACATAATAAATTTGTGCATAACAGAAGGTAAATTCCCTGAAGCACTAAAATTAACAATAATTTTACATAAAAATAATGACAAAGAAAACATAAAACAAGTGCGAGTCGGACTCGCGCACGAAGGGTTCCGTACCAAAAAAAAGGAAAAAAATCACGTTTGTTGTATGGGAGCCCCCCTTAAATATTAATTTTATTCAGTTTTTAGTAATTGTTGTTATAGCGGCAACAGAAATACATCATCTGTTAACATTTCAACTGTCTAGCTATTACGGTTCATGAGATACAGCCTGGTGACAGACAGACAGACAGACAGATGGACAGCGGAGGCTTAGTAATAGGGTCCCGTTTTTACCCTTTGGGTACGGAACCCTAAAAACCACCGTCCAATTGCTTTTATTTCTATTTTTTCAAAAATCTTGGAAAAGGTTATTTACATGCAGATGTACCATCGGCAACAGCGTCGCTCAACCAGTTTGCAACAAAATTCGTGTGCGCGCGTATCGCCCCTGCACCAACTAAACGTATGTGACAGCGGGCGCGGCGTGCAAGCGATTTTAACCTTAGCAGTGGTTAAGCGACGCTGTTGCCCATGGTACCATGACAAATATTATGTTTTCTTGAAAAATATAATATCCGCTCAGGCGATGGCACCGCGCGATAAATATTTGTCATGAAAAAAAAGGATTTCGAAAAAATAAAACTCTAAATATGGCCATCCCTGAACTACTAAAGTCTATAATAACTGCAATGGATAAAAACACTCCAATATGCACCATATTTACTGATATGACAAAAGCATTTGATTATGTAAATCATAAAAATCTATTAAATAAATTAAACTGTTATGGAATCAGAGGAAATATTCTTAAATTGATCGAGTCATACTTACTAATCGCGAACAGATAACCAAAATAAGTAGGATCTGTCCAATAAAACGTATGGAATCAAAATATATGTCCTATACCAGACGGGTAAAATGTGGTGTCCCGCAAGGTAGTGTGCTTGGACCCTTATTATTTTTAATTTATATTAATGACATGCCAACAAATGTTCGTAATCCTATGATACTCTTTGCTGACGATAGCACCGCTATAGTAAAATCTAATGACTGTAATAATTATGAAAATGATATTAATAGTACTTTAGAAGACATAATTAATTGGCTTAATAATAATAACTTAAAATTAGTCTATCTAAAACTAAAATCATGCATTTTACGCAAAATCCTAATAAAGTTGACAACTTGAATACTAATTATCAAAACCAAAGCATAGAACGGAAGGACGTAACAAAATTCTTAGGACTACTTTAGATGACTAGCAGCCGCCCGCGACTTCGTCTGCGTGGAAAGATTTTTTGTTATCCCTCGGGAACTATACTTTTTTCGAGATGAAAGGTACCCTATGTTCTTCTTTGTACCCCTGACAACGTGTATGCAAAATTTCATGATGATCCGTTCAGTAGTTAAGACGTGAAGGAGTAACAAACAAACAAACAAACAAACGGAATTTCGCATTTATAATATTAGTAAGGATAAATCCGCTTATCATGGATTAGTAGGATCGGTATTGAGGTTCGGTGTAATTTTCTGGGGAAACTGTAGTGAGCGCGAATAGTGCACAGAAACTATGCATTAGGGCAATTTGCGGCCTGGGTACGAAGGATACCTAGTTGTGAACCGTTTTTCAAATCACTGAAAATATTAACACTGCCTTGCTTGTATATTTTGGAAATAGCGTTATTTGTTAAAAATAATGAAAATTTATGTACAAGTTTTCGTAGGTGTAGGAACACCACCACAGAATACATAATAGTACAAGTACAGAAGATCCACTCCGCAAAGTCATTTGAATAAATAACGACTCTATTCCATACCCAATATAGTGCAATTCAGGTTGCACGCCGCTCTCTTGCCTACAGTTATATTCACCTAGAAGTTGCCTCTCTTTCTATCGCGTAGCTCTTATCTCTTCTAACGACTTCAGGGTTTCTTCTTTTAAATAATAATTAAATAACTGGTAGTTAATTTATTACAAGTTATGTGTTTGTGGAATAATGTGTAGTTAAATACGTTTAAAAAAAACATAGGCTAGGTACAGTCAACGCCACATCAGACTATACATGCTGGCTTTAAAGCAATTGGCTTTATTACGAAATGAAATTGTAATTATAATTAATTTTATTTCGAAAGTAGGTAGGTAAGTAAGTCTAAGTACCTACCTAATATATAAATTATTATTTCAATAAATAGTTGGGCAAAGATTGTTTAGCAAATAAGACAAGTAAATACCTAAGAATAAACGGATACTAGTTACTAACTAGGTGCCTAGCTGTAGACAAGCACTTCTTACGTTTTGATGTCGTTTGGAACTTTTGGAAGAGTGAAAAACGTGAGGCTCGGATCCTTTTTATTCGTATTAAGGCATACTATCGAAATCGAACTGCTAATGTGCGACCCAGCCAGCACGCGGTAGCCCTCTGAAATTAGTCCGTCCGGACGGACCCGCTACCTACTTGTAGCTTTGTACCTAAAGCGCGGAGTGCGCCTAGCCTGACACCACACGCGCACAATATGCTAATAAATTAAGAATACCATCCTGTAAAACAGCACTTTTCAAAAAGGGAGTACTACACTTAGCACCTCGTATTTATAATAAGATTCCAAGACCACTAAAGCAATTACCAGTGACATTATTAAAAAAAAAATTGAAACAAATATTTATTGAGAAATGCTATTATTCTATACAGGATTTTCTTTGTGACAATTTACTGATAAAAGCACAATTCTATATTTTAATTTGATTTGTAAATAGCTTAATTCATTAACAACATTTTTTTTGACATTAGATAACATTAGTTTTAACTTTTGACAGTACATAAAATAACATTTAAATTTCTGACATTATATAATTTTAATTTCTGACATTAAATAATATCAAACTAAATAACTGTTCTGACATTATATAAACTTTAATTAATTAATTAATTTGCTGTCTTTCTATTTGACAATGTTAAATCCTTATATTATTGTTTTGCATACCCATTATGGGTAAAATACACTCGACGTCAGAAAAATCGCACCTCTTCGAAAGTAAGTTTCGACTTGGCCACCTGCTATTGCTAGCTAACGTTCTATTATTCACTTTCCGAGCAACATGTAATTGCCTCATTTTTTTGCAATATTTGAGCAACTTCATGGGCAATAGTATCCACCTTGGATATTCCATTTTTTTATTGAATTGTTAAAGTGTGTTTTCTCCATCATTTTTATAGCGAATTTACCCGCATTTACTGAATTGACCCCTTTTATTTCCTTTTTGTGGCGGCGCAAGCAATAACGCTTTAAGCGATTAATTATGGTAACTGTTATGTTAATTAAATGAAACAAATATTAATTGAAAGCTCATTAAATGTACTTTCTTCAATAGATAATAACATTTACACAATAGAACGTTAGCTAGCAATAGCAGGTGGCCAAGTCTAAACTTACTTTCGAAGAGGTGCGATTTTTCTGAAGCCGAGTGTATGACGAACTGAATATTGTACCTCTTGTGACCTTTTATGTACTCATATTAATTATGCAAAAATAAATTAATTGAATTGAATTGATTAATGCCACATCACGACTGCGAATACAGTTTATAGAAGTGTGAAATTTATAGAAGTGAAAATGAAAAAAATAGATATTACTACTTTTTACACGACTTAAAAATAAAAAAATATTAAAAAACACGACTGCCCTGCCAAAAACGAACTAAAAATTTAACAACAAGTGTCATTGCAGTCGGGGGACCTCTTTGATCAAAAATTGTTCCATAATAAGAATAAGGTCCCCTGATTGCAATGAAACTTGTTGTTTTTAGTTCGTTTTTGGCAGGGCAGTCGTGTTTTTAATATTTTTTTAATTTATTTATTTTTTGCTACTTAAGCAGTGTAATGTAAACTTTATTTTCTTTCTTTATTAAACAAGAAAAACCGGTCAAGTGCAAGTCGGACTCACGCATGAAGGGTTCCGTACCAAAAAACGGCAAAAACGGTTTGTTGTATAGGAGCAGCGAACTAAAATCTATGGAAGCGTAATTGAAGGTTTTGGCAAAAACCGCAAAATTTTTTTTGATCATTTTATACTATAGATAGAAAAAAAATCATAGCATCGTCAAAGTTAAAGATAAGAATTTGAGTTTTATTTATGTTATTAGTGTATGAGGCATAAATAAAATTGTATATCATTTTAGACTTAAATATTTCACATTGCTGCAAAATATTTAAAAGAACACTTTACAGTTGTGACGTTGTTGTATCAATTTTCAGCGGTGTTATTATCTTCATGGTAAATCAGACAATCATTGACCTAAAAAATTTGCAGACAATACATTTGTGTCTTTGATTTTTACGTCAAGCACGAAAGTGTCTATACACACTATGCCGAAGTTACGCGGCCGAAGTTCGGCGGAAGCGATTTTATTATGAAAAAAACGCGGCGTAATTTCGGCCTAATGTGTCGTGAGTAATTCAAATAGCATTGCAGGCGTAATATTGCCAAATTTCGGTACATAATTTCGGCATAGTGTGTCTATTCACTAACAGTCACGAAGAAACAATAGCTGTTTTCTGTGAGCTGTTTAGTACACTTAAATTAAAAATCCTAACAATGAGGGTTTTTCCAAAGGACTAGAAAATGTAGGATCAATAGATGGCGTTGATAAATTAAGCACTGTCAACTGAGGTGCGTTCAGAATCTACGCTCCGAGTGCAACCAAAGTTGTGTCAACCGAACGTCACGCTCTAATGTTTGATACATACGCCCGCCGTTAGAGCGATTGGTAGCACTCGGAGCGTAGGTTCTGAACGCGCCTCAGTTGACAGTGCTTTATTTATCAACGCCATCTATCGATCCTATAGTTTTTAGTCCTTTGGAAAAACCCTCATTGTTATGATTTATTTGTTCTGGCAACTTTCTAACGGCTACCTACAACGAGGTTAACCAAGGAGTGAGCGCTGTACAGAAATTCTCACTATTCGTTTAAAAATATTCAACTTTATCTTCTTATTCATTGAGTTGAAATTCTATCGACGACATTGACTGAAGGTACTATTGTGAGAAACTATCTGAAGAGAGGGTATCTCGCTCGCACAATAGGGAACATGCATAAGTTACCTATATTGATAAATTTGAGCTTGATCGCTGCGGATGCGGACACTTATAAAAACATGATGGGTGGAATTTTAGTTTTAACACACAGGCGAAAATAACGATTTTTTTCATTTTCGGATATAATGCACTTAACAGTCGGATAGAATATCGAATAGGAAATGCTCATTGTAAAGGACCCCCGACAAGGTCAAATATTTTACTCAAACCTTAGTTCTTATAAATAAATAATAATAATAAATGTGAAATCCTTTTTGAAATAATCTTACATCAAAAATTTACAACTAGTTTAATCATTGATAATATAGGAAAAAGAAATAAAAATAATAATTATAATATAATATAAATGTATATAAATATAATATAATTTAAATGATAATTATTATTATATAATATTAATATACTCACTTCCTCACTTCATGGCTTGGAAATATGGAAGGCTATGACTAAATCATAGATGTAGCAAATCCCTTCTTGGACTAAATCCATGGTCTGGCAACACTGGGTCTGGATCATAGATAAGATAGAGGAATGTAAAAAAACCAAAAACGTCCATCCATCCATCCTGCGCCGAATTGTTTAGTTTAGATCTTTAGATTTAGATTTTTTCGAAAATAGTGATTTAATTGCAATTATCATGGAAACAGCAGGTGAAGAAAATTCAAGCACAAGTACGGAAAACGCAGCTCCCGAAAATAATGTGGAAGTAAGTTCCTAACCTAAATATTAAAACAGTTTTATTAATAGATTGCTATCGAATGTCTGTAAACAATCTTGTACAAATTACGTTAGTCCTGCGTTCGGTTCTACTACAACTATGATCCGAAATTATTCTGTTTTAAGATTATCATAGTTGAGAACTTCGAATGCTATTGTAGCCATAAAACAATTTGAAACAGGTAGAAATGTTAACCTGAAACTTAAGTACCTATTTGATTTGGCCATAAGCCAAAATTCAAAATGTTTTTGATATTTCTGTTCGAAGCACGTTTCAATGCTTTGTTCTTTTAAGGTTGAGGAAAAAAAAAACAACTCAATTCTAAAATGAATCAAAATTTTCATAAACCATTGTTATGGTTGCTATGGTTTTATCATAGTCTTGGATACATCTTATTTATCTGGTGCTAAACTAGTTAGGTTACAAACATAATACTTAACTATCTTTCTAAAGCTAAGCTGTTAACTACATTACATTAAACTGAAAATGGTGAATAGATAGTGGCTTAATGTACTCTTGATAAAAGCAATAGGATGGTATTTTGTAAAGTTATTTGTCTTTCTTTATCCAACTTAACACCTTGTTTTAATCAACGTGCCATTTTTCTAAAGAAATATTTAATGAGGTCATAAACGTGCCATCAAATAATTTTGACTTTGTAACAATTGGGAAAATAATAATAATAAAATATGTACTATCAACTTAAAACTCTATATTTACTACCAAAAATAGGTACATTTCACAATATTTCAATTATACGCATAATTATTTATTAATTAATAATTTTTCGTAGTGCATAATAAATTTTGTGATTGGTGACGTGCCCAAAATATTGTGTTGCATGCCATTAATGGCACACGTGCCATTGGTTCGCTATCCCTGCCTAATAATAATAATTACAGTGGTACTCTTGTAGATACTCTAATCCAGGGATGGCGAACCAATGGCACGCGACACAATATTTTGGGCACGTCACCGATCACAAAATTCATTAGGTACGCTACGATTTGATGGTTAATGGCACCTCTATGACCTCATTAAACATTAGCATTTTGAAAAATGGCACGTTGATACATAAAGGTTCGCCATCCCTGCTCTAATCTAAAGTCTGTATTCTAAGTAACGGGGAAAAATTACTATATTGGGACTGGGATGTGCTGTGCTCCATACAATATCCCCATCCTGTCCAGTCCACGCCTTGTCCCGTCTGTGTTCTCGTCGCATATATTTTGTTTCTATACTTTTAAATGTGTTGCATTTCCCGTCCCTGTCCCGTTCCATCTGGGAAAAAACATGTTACATATAAGCAACCTTGAATTAGTGCTTGGCATCAATTTCTAGTGTTGCCATAGTGACAAATGTTACCCACCTTCTGCAAATAGTTTATTTTGTCACTTTTGACATTGCATTCAACTATCCTTCTAGGATTTATCATTCTATGAGTAATACCTTTCGCATATTTCATTATTATAGTAAAATTATCTTGGAAGTACATCTTTAGACTAAAATAGTTGAGAGACATCATTATTATGTTTCCCTCAAAGAAAAATTGTGTTTTTCAAGTCAATAAAATTTTAAACTTATTTCTAGGAAAAAACTCCACCACCACCACCACAGGAAGCTCCAAAAAAGTCCAAGAAAGTAGACCGTCTTCGGAAAGATGACAAAAACGTTGAACAGTTCATGAAATCATTGAATTCTCTTCCTAACGTTGATGAAAAGTTCTCTGCTGTGTGTAAGAAGTATTCTCAGACGGCAGATGAGAATAAAAAGCTCCAGTTTTATATCAAACAGTCGGACAAACGCTATGCGTTGCTGTTGAAAGAGAAAGAGCAGCTCCAACATGAGTTCAACAAAACAATTCTTGTTAAATCTAAATTGGAAAATCTTTGTAGAGAATTACAGAAGCAAAACAAAGCCATTAAGGTGAGAATAACATATTTTGAATAAATTAATTCAATCAAACATATTCTGTGTTATTACAAAAGATTTTTAAACACTGTTTATCTTAGACACCTGTCACAGAATAGATATAAGTACTACTATACAGAAAGGACACTCCGCCCCACCCCAAAATCCGTGTTTGTATGTCAAATCGTATGCCCGTTTAATCATGTTTGTCAACTGTCAACTTATTTTGATATTCAAAGGAATATGTTGTAACTTGTTAAACCTGCATGGTCAATGCGAACAGCCTGTAGTTCTGAATTCATATATTGACTTTGTCACTCGCTACCTTTTTCCTCTGTCAAATGGTCACATTAAACCACTGCGAAATAATATAAATATATTATTAAATCCCATATACAGGGTGGCCCAAACGGTGACACTAAAAATTTTTTTTTTGATTCCTCACATCTAGTTGTACCCGGAAATACCCTATGTATGTTCAGCGATTTTTTGTAGTTTTCGAGCTATGATTTTTTTTTTAAATTTTGAGATTTTTTTACTTGACAGACTAAAATATTTTTTTTACCGGAAATTATACATCTTTTTTTTATTTTTTTTTTGTTACATAGACCTCATGACTTGTTCTTTAACACATAAAATACCCAGCTTCCTATCATCAAAATAAGTTCCAAAAATATTGACCGACAATAAAAAATTGAGGTAAAAGCAAGTCATAGTTAAAATTTCAACTTTGAATTAAAAATTAAAAAAAAGGTTCCATGACTTTTTAGTAATTTTAAAAACTTAACAAGACCCTAAGCTTTAATTCTAATTAAAAAAAAGTGGTGCTTAATAGGCTTTTTTTAGCCGAAATCTGCCTTCAAATGTACAAAGGTAATTTATTTTAAAAGCACTCATTGTTATTATCTAAGGTTAATTAGGTTTGATATAACATAATAATTGACATTTAGTATAGTTTATAAATTTAGAGTTCTAAATTAGTTTAGTGGTAGTTAGTATGTTGTCACTTCAACAGCACAAGTTGGTCTTTGTACAAAGAAAATGGTCTTTACCTCCAACCGGTTTATCTTTAGCGACATCATAAATAACAATAGTTCTGGCAGACACTAGAATCACAAACAATAGACTTCCCGCGCGCCGAACAAAAGAAGGGGGACCAACACAGCGTCGTCTATAAGCACGTCCTCTCTTTCTCATCTAGGCCGTCTTGCTCTATCTATCTTGCTGTCTTGCTCTATCTATCTTGCTATCTTGCTCTATTCATCTCATGTCGGTCGCATTCCTCCCTCCTTCACCTCAGTTGTTCACAGCTTTCGCTCGTGTTACTACTACTCCTGGTTTTGTTTTCAATTCTGATACAACTACTCTCGCTTGCTAACTGGACTCTGATTCTTCCTGTGACTGATTTACCTGTGCTTGTGTTTCGGACTTTGATTACCTACCTTGTGATTTGGACCTTTGTGCTGCAACATGAGCTATTCTTTGCGTGAATACGCAGAGATGCACTATTTTTACGGTGTTGCCCAAGGAAATGCTAGTTTGGCAGCAAGGCTTTATCGAGAGCAATTGGAACGGCGAGGAGAACAACGGGAGCATTACCCGAATTACAGAGTATTTCAAAATACTCACCATACATTTATGGAGGGACGAATTCCTGGACGTTCATCTCAGGAAGGAATACCCAGAATGGATCCAGATATTATGGATCAAGTCGTGGAACAAGTGGAAAGGGATTCATCGACTAGCACCAGAGCAATCGCAAGAAGGACTGGTGTACCACGAACCTCAGTTATGAGGATACTGAAGTCAGGTGGGTTAATTTCATCTTGTCTTTAAACCTCATAATTACGCACCCATTAGCTCGCCCACTATGCCCACGTGCTATTTTTTTTAGCTGTAATTATTGTGACTTAAAAAAAATAGCACGCACGTGCTTTATGAGCGACTTTTTGTAGCACGTGGTCTTTTTAAGTATTGAACTCTGACTGAATGTGTATTTGGCAACAAAATAATCACTCGCTAGTGGGCGAGAAAGCGTGGTACATACCAGTGATTATCACTAGCCTACTATTTGGTGAAACTGAAAAAAGACTATCTTACCTATGCTTTGAATTTACAATTTCGGTGTTTTTTTTTTTCAGAGGGATACCACGCTTTTCATATCCAACGCGTGCAACAATTGCAACCTGCAGATTATCCAAGACGAGTGACTTTCTGTGAAACAATGCTTCAAAAAACTCAAGACGATCCTGATTTCTTCGACAAAATTTTGTGGACAGACGAATCACGCTTTGAAAGAACCGGAGTTTTCAATATTCATAATTATCACAGTTGGGCCATTGAAAACCCACACAAGGCAAGACCATCCAATTTTCAAACAAGGTTTAGTGTAAATTTGTGGTCAGGAATTGTCAATGGGGAATTTATAGGACCATTTGAATTGCCGGCTAGGTTGAACGGAGCGCAATATTTGGATTTTCTACGAAATAGCTTGAACGGTTTATTAGAGGATGTGAATCTACTAACAAGAAGAAGAATGATATTTCAAAACGATGGTGCTCCGTGCCACTATGCTAGAGAAGTACGAGAGCACCTTAACCAGACTTTTCCGAGACGGTGGATTGGGCGTGGCGGCCCGATTCCTTGGCCTGCGCGTTCACCAGACTTAAACCCCATAGATTTTTTTCTGTGGGGCTATTACAAAGAGATGGTTTACGCAAACGAAACAAACACTGAAGCAGAGCTGCGTCAAAAACTAAGAGAAGCAGAAATAAAAATCAAAGAAAATACTAATGCTTTCCGAAATTTAAAACAAAATTTTTTAAGGCGATGTAGGTTGTGCATTGAAGCGGGAGGGAGACATTTTGAAAACTTATTGTGAAATAAATTTAATTGTTGAATTTGTAGTAATTGTTTTATTTAATATGATTTATCCTTAAAATAACCAAAATAACTATAACTAAATGACATCGATGTTACCGCTTCGTAATAACATACTTTTAAAGGTTGTTTTTAATTCTTTATTCAATAAACAGTACCATTTTAAACTTTATTTTGGTAAGAATCATTTTGTGAATGACAAAATAGCCAATAAAAAATCTTAGAAAATTTCACCTTTGTGCATTTGAAGGCAGATTTCGGCTAAAAAAACCTTATTAAGCACATTTTTTTTTAAATTAGAATTAAAGCTTAGGGTCTTGTGAAGTTTTTAAAATTACTCAGAAGTCATGGAACCTTTTTTTTAATTTTTAATTCAAAGTTGAAAATTTAACTATGATTTGATTTTACGTCAATTTTTCACTGTCGGTCAATATTTTTGTAACTTATTTTGATGACAGGAAGCTGGGTATTTTATGTGTTAAAGTTCAAGTCATGAGGTCTATGTAACAAAAAAATAATTCAAAAAAAGATGTATAATTTCCGAAAGAAAAATATTTTAGTCTGTCAAGTCAAAAATTCTCAAAATTTAAAAAAATAATTCATAGCTCGAAAACTACAAAAAATCGCTGAACATACATAGGGTATTTCCGGGTACAACGAGATGTGAGGAAACAAAAAAAAAATTTTTAGCGTCACCGTTTGGGCCACCCTGTATAAACAAATGGTTTTTTAGTCGTGTTGTCAACTGTCAACTTATTTTGATATTCAAAGCAATGTGTCGTAACTTTATTTACCAGAAAGTTGTGAGTAAGTATGAATTGAACACCGCTCATACAGTAACTGCATGGTAGCCCTAGACTTACACTCACATAATATTGATGTAAAAGGGACAGCATCATGTTTAAACAGTAATAACACAAATATTTTGTATCATAATAGTTTTAAAACAGAAAATTGTCCTTGCATACATGATTAACGCAGTATTCATTAACAGGTTATTAGCTTATAACTTGAAATTCAATACTGATATATACAGTACACTCTGTATATTTCTTTTAGGAGGAATCACTCCTCAAGATACGTGAAGAAGAAGAGCGTCGTAAAGAAACACAGGCCAAGTTCCAGAACACCTTATCAGAGATCACCACACTACTGCACCAGAACAATGAAAAAAATGCCAAGCTGAGAGATGACAACATCAACATGACGGAAAAGTTCAAGAGTGTTGTCCAGCAGTATCAGTTAAGGGAACAACAGGTAATTGGGGTTGGGGTTTAGACTTCAATTCTTCACATTAAAGCACGATTCACACATTATGAACATTGATCCACACCTGTCAATGTCAGTGTTGCGACCATAGACATATAGAAAAATTTTCGCTGCACTCAAGAAGACCAACAAAGCGTGGAAAAGAGAAGTTGACATCATACGGACACGGTCTATGTAAAAAAGAGACAAAGGATCAAATGACATGTGCCAACATTTTTTACAGTAAGAGCCCCTAGTGTCCCGCCTAGCAAATGAGCAATCACAGTTTGTTTAAAATATTTGTTAATCTTAATTAGAATTTAAAATAAAGGTATCGTGGAGCCATGGTGTCTTGTGCTCTAAGTAATTGTGATGTGACAAAAAGAAATAATCCAAGTAATCACACTTTTCACAGGTAAATAAGATATTGCCACACATTTCTCTAAAACCAAATTTCTGTACATTTATTGGTTTGTCGACGAAAAAAACAGTATGGAACATAGTTTATTAATTTCCTTTGCCATATATAGTCATCCTTACTAATATTATAAATGCGAAAGTCTGTTTGTTTGTTTGTTTATTTGTTTGTTACGCCTTCACGTCTTAACTACTGAACCGATTATCATGAAATTTTGCATACATGTTGTCAGGGGTACAGAAAAGGACATAAGGTATACCTTTCATCCCGAAAAAAGTATTGTTCCCGAGGGATAGCAAAAAACATTCCACGCAGACGAAGTCGCGGGCGGCCGCTAGTATTTTATGAATCTAAGTCATATTTTACGTATCTCATATAAAATGTATGCATTCGTTTTCGGATCACCTATTTATTGACATTGTTGTTCTTTGACATTCTATTTCTATGGATGCGACAGTGCATTCAGTGTCAGTGAATGCATGTTCATAGAAAATATATGAAAGAATAATTATCACTGTGGCGGTACTGCGCCCTAGGACGTCGCCAAGTAGGTGCTCTTGACTGTACCTGTTATTTATATTTTTCTCATCCCCCTTAATGATAACTTTTTTTAATGCGATTGTTATCCCGCCATTTAGTGGAACTCGCGATGTACTTCATTGGTCAACGCCATACATGACTCACACTAAGTACTTGTCACTGAACCAGCCTGACCTTCTATCAGTCACTATTAATATTAAGACCTTCTATCAATCACTAAAGTGACCTTTAATGAAAGGTCACTTTAGTGACTGATAGTTTATTACTAATGGTAAAACTTGTTTTTAAACTTTTAAAGGTTAAATTAGGTGGGCGGTTTATTTGTAAACATTGTTGTTGGCTGAATTATAAATAGATTATTTACTTGCAACAACATATCAACATACGTAACAAAATCATGATACACAACATTTTGTACTTTGCAGGTTGACAAAATGGCCAAACAAATGTCTTTAGAGTCACAACTGGCAGATGCTAAGTTACAAAAAGCAAGTTTAGAACATCAGGCTGACAAAGAACGCATAATGGCAGAAATGGAGCAAATGAAAGTCAGTGTTGCTCAGTACCGAACCAAGATCATGGAGCTGCAAGGCACGGAGACTGCGCTTAGAGGCCAACTCGCAGTTTACACCGACAAGTATGACGAGTTCCAGAATGCTTTGGTGAAGAGCAACCAAGTATTTGGAGGTTTCAAAGAACAGATGGAAATGGTAAGAGGAATAAAGTGTGAATTTAGCTTTCTGTACTACATTTCATTCCCATTGTACTTTATGCATCATTTCCTTGTGTCATTAATGGTGCAGATGACATTAATGAGTTTCGTATGATCTTAACTTATTTTATAAGATTTCTAATAATTATTATTCCAAAAATAAAATAAAGAGATTGTAAATCAGCCCTTGTAGGATAAGCATAACAACTGCAACTCAGTATGAATTTTATTAATATCTGACTGTCAAAAACAATGGACTTGATATAAAAACTGCTTATAACATAGTTAGAAGTCATCCCTTATTAGCACTGGCATTTAATTTTACGTCATCATAAAACGAGGGAACTTTGAAGCCTTGGTTTCCTGCCAGGGATATTCTTCTTCTTCTTATCGAATGAGGATTAGTGGCCACCTCTGGTGTTAGAGTTTATCAAGCCGCCTGTAAGCAGGGAATGATAACGTTATTTTTTAATATAACGTTAGTTCTTACTTTTTTTACCGTTAATTTTAACATTAACGTTATGACAATAAATAACGTTAATTTAGATAACGTAACATTGAAATTAACGTTATTTCAGTAAATAACGTTAATTTTAACGTTATTTCTTACTTTTTTTACCGTTAAACTTTAAAATTAACGTTATTCCAATTTTTTACGTTATTTTTTTAGCGATAATTTTAACGGTACTATTATACCAGTAAATTTAACGCTATATTTAACGCTAATTTTACCGGTAAAAGATTTTTAACGTTATTTTTACCGGTAAATTTACCGATAAAATGTTTTAACGGTATTTTTAACGTTATTTTTTTTTAACGGTATTTCAATCCCTGCCTGTAAGGCCTCTAACTTGGCTTAACGACTGTTATCAGATGACAACAGCCGGGACCGACGGTTTAACGTGCCCTCCGAAGCACGGAAGCGCTCAGTTGAAAATGCCACTTTGCGGTCACCCATCCGACACCTGACCGGACCGAGCGTTGCTTAACAAACGTGATCGAGTACGATCAGTCTGTCAAGTTCCGCCATGAGCGCTACGCCAGGGATATACCGTGCTGTGATCTGATGATGGTTATTTAATTTAGGGAATGAATGGAGGAGATTCAGATGATTCAGATCACACCCAAATGATCTGACCAGCATTCTAAAGGTTTGGGGACATGTTTAAAAAAACCGCGAAAATACCATGAAAATGTATGGAAATCTTGAAACTGAGAGCTCTGCCCCTTCTATCTTTTAGAATGCTGATCCGCCCCTGGACCGCCCAACTCAAAGCTTTAGCCAGAGCGATAGCTAGACTATATCCATCCTTGTCATATCATAACACGATGACAAGGACGGACTTTTACTCTGGCTTTGGTTGATGACGTCAGTGCACTGTCCGTCCTTGTCATCGTGCTATGATATGACAAGGATGGATATAGTCTAGCTATCGCTCTGGCTAAAGCTTTGAGTTGGGCGGTAGGGCCCCAGATCAGTTGGGTGTGTATAGCGATCTGAATCTCCTCCATTCACTCCCTGGATAGCCATCATCAGATCACAGCACGGTACATCCCTTGCAGAAAACCAAGGCTTCAAAGTTACCTCGTTTGTATGAAAATCACACCTGTACCCTAGACAAAGTTGATGAGTTTATAAAATCTTTATTTCTAAGGTCCAATCCTATTTCAGATGTCCAAAAAGATAAAGAAGCTAGAGAAAGAGTCGCTATCATGGAAGAAACGTTGGGAGACGTCTCAGACTGCTCTGTTGGACATGTGCGGCGAGAGGCAGGCCAGCGAGGAGCGCGCCGCCGCCGCGGCCAGGCAGCTGCACCACATGCAGAGCTTGTGTCGGACGCTGCAGGTATGTAGGGTGTCGGACATGTGCGGCGAGAGGCAGGCCAGCGAGGAGCGCGCCGCCGCCGCGGCCAGGCAGCTGCACCACATGCAGAGCTTGTGTCGGACGCTGCAGGTATGTAGGGTGTCGGACATGTGCGGCGAGAGGCAGGCCAGCGAGGAGCGCGCCGCCGCCGCGGCCAGGCAGCTGCACCACATGCAGAGCTTGTGTCGGACGCTGCAGGTATGTAGGGTGTCGGACATGTGCGGCGAGAGGCAGGCCAGCGAGGAGCGCGCCGCCGCCGCGGCCAGGCAGCTGCACCACATGCAGAGCTTGTGTCGGACGCTGCAGGTATGTAGGGTGTCGGACATGTGCGGCGAGAGGCAGGCCAGCGAGGAGCGCGCCGCCGCCGCGGCCAGGCAGCTGCACCACATGCAGAGCTTGTGTCGGACGCTGCAGGTATGTAGGGTGTCGGACATGTGCGGCGAGAGGCAGGCCAGCGAGGAGCGCGCCGCCGCCGCGGCCAGGCAGCTGCACCACATGCAGAGCTTGTGTCGGACGCTGCAGGTATGTAGGGTGTCGGACATGTGCGGCGAGAGGCAGGCCAGCGAGGAGCGCGCCGCCGCCGCGGCCAGGCAGCTGCACCACATGCAGAGCTTGTGTCGGACGCTGCAGGTATGTAGGGTGTCGGACATGTGCGGCGAGAGGCAGGCCAGCGAGGAGCGCGCCGCCGCCGCGGCCAGGCAGCTGCACCACATGCAGAGCTTGTGTCGGACGCTGCAGGTATGTAGGGTGTCGGACATGTGCGGCGAGAGGCAGGCCAGCGAGGAGCGCGCCGCCGCCGCGGCCAGGCAGCTGCACCACATGCAGAGCTTGTGTCGGACGCTGCAGGTATGTAGGGTGTCGGACATGTGCGGCGAGAGGCAGGCCAGCGAGGAGCGCGCCGCCGCCGCGGCCAGGCAGCTGCACCACATGCAGAGCTTGTGTCGGACGCTGCAGGTATGTAGGGTGTCGGACATGTGCGGCGAGAGGCAGGCCAGCGAGGAGCGCGCCGCCGCCGCGGCCAGGCAGCTGCACCACATGCAGAGCTTGTGTCGGACGCTGCAGGTATGTAGGGTGTCGGACATGTGCGGCGAGAGGCAGGCCAGCGAGGAGCGCGCCGCCGCCGCGGCCAGGCAGCTGCACCACATGCAGAGCTTGTGTCGGACGCTGCAGGTATGTAGGGTGTCGGACATGTGCGGCGAGAGGCAGGCCAGCGAGGAGCGCGCCGCCGCCGCGGCCAGGCAGCTGCACCACATGCAGAGCTTGTGTCGGACGCTGCAGGTATGTAGGGTGTCGGACATGTGCGGCGAGAGGCAGGCCAGCGAGGAGCGCGCCGCCGCCGCGGCCAGGCAGCTGCACCACATGCAGAGCTTGTGTCGGACGCTGCAGGTATGTAGGGTGTCGGACATGTGCGGCGAGAGGCAGGCCAGCGAGGAGCGCGCCGCCGCCGCGGCCAGGCAGCTGCACCACATGCAGAGCTTGTGTCGGACGCTGCAGGTATGTGAAGTGTCAAAGTCAAATAAGCTTTATTCAAATAAACTTATTATTAAGTACTTTTGAATCCTCTATATTTTCCTACCACCCGTTCCAGACTTTTTTAGCTGACAAGAAGAACGGGCGCAAGAAACTTATCAGCTGTAACAGCCATAAGTAACGATATTTACAAACTTTAATATACCGTTACCAGATAATTACAAAGGAATGAAGGGTGTTTCTTTAGGGTTCCGTACCCAAAGGGTAAAAATAAATAAATTAAAAAAATATTAAAAACACGACTGCCCTGCCAAAACGAACTAAAAAGTTAAACAACAAGTGTCATTGCAGTCGGGGCACCTTATCATGGAACAATTTTTGATCAAAGAGGTCCCCCGACTGCAATGACACTTGTTGTTTAACTTTTTAGTTCGTTTTGGCAGGGCAGTCGTGTTTTTAATATTTTTTTAATTTATTTATTTTTATTTCACACATTTTAGTGACATATTATATAGTTTTGGAATGTGCTCATCAAGGCCTTTCATTTGATGCCCATATTGTAATAATAGAAGAAAAAAATTTTTTTTTTCATATTTAAAAATGGCGTCGTACAGTCGCCATATTGATTTTTTCTAAAAAAAATATAACCAGTGTCACTTGGGATGTTGTAAGGATTCTAACGATACCCTATTTATCCAAATTAGTTCAGGCATTCAGAAGTTATGGTGGAATAAAGAAACTCACATACCCACAAACATACATGAATCCTGAACACATAACACTCTTTTTGCTTTGGGCAGTCGTGTAAAAATGGGACCCTATTGTACCATCAGCATATGGTACAGTGAGACGAGCAATGTATTACTTAAAATTTTATGAAAAAAACACCTGTAGCATATGATTATTTGATTAATTTTTATGAGCTCTCAGGAAGTATTTTTAAAGAAAAACTAAAGAAAGGATTACATAAGTAATCACTTTTTGACTTCTCCAGTCATTACGTTACGATCATTTACAGTAAAAATATGACTGCTTTATAAGCACTAACAGTCCTAAAATTTCCTATTTCTATTTCCTACACACGTTGTGCACTTTGTAATTGTACTTTATTGCTGTGCAGCGAGAGTAGCTTATTATTTTATTGTTTCTGCGCGGATGGGCTTCTGTACAGTACTATTATTATTCTGTGGCAGTGCGTTCGCGTATTCAAGAATCGTTTGAGTATTGTTCTTGAATAGGAGTATTACAAAGTGACACTGTTTCCAGGGTGAGCGCACAGTGCTCCTGAGCACGCTGAAGGAGAACAACATCGAGCGGCCGCCGCTGCCGCCGCCCGCGCCCGCGCCCGCGCCGCCGCCCGCGCACACGCCCGCCTCCAACGCCAAGGTAATAAGGCTCATAATTAGTGATGCAACGAATACTACTTTAACGAATACGAATACGAATATCAGTCCTACTATTCGGCGAATACGAATAATTCAACAAGGTAATGATCATGAATAATACACAGTATTCTTTTTTTATTAAGATATTTAATAATTGAAATTAACTCCTGAAAATTTTTGTTCAGAAAGCACAACATTTGTAACTTCTTAGGCACTTTATGCTATGAAGCAAACACGTAATAATTGACAACTTGAAAACTCGACTTCGTTCATTCATTCAATGTTAGGGTAATCCCCGTCAAAAGATACAAACAGTATAGTGCGTATTAGGTGCATTCGGACACACGGTGCACATGATTTGCATTCAGTTATAATATAAATAGTTTGTTTTAATTTTCGTGATGATATTCGGCGAATACGAATATTCGGTAAATATCTACTATTCGGCGAATACGAATATTCGTATTCGTATTCGTTGCATCACTACTCATAATACATCGGCTGCTCTAACCAAAAAGAAAGTAATTAACGACAAAGTTATTTTACAGGAAGAGCATATTACCAAAAACATTCGTTTTAAATATAATACAACAGTAATTCAAGTATATTTTTAATTAATTCTATGAAAGCAATGTTTTAAGAAATCAATTAGGCATTTTGTAACAATAAAATAATTTCAGTTTCTTTTTAAATTTCAGAAAAGTGTCAGTAATTACTAGTAAAATAATAAGTAAATTACAAATAAATTTATTCACAGAGCAATGACAAAGTAAATGACATTTTTTTTTACATTAAAAACAAATAACTTTCCATGATTAAAGTATATACTGTGGTGATTGACGGCTTAGCAATTGGTCTGCTGGAATGCACCCAATGACAGTGGGCGCATTCCAACAGACTAACGTTTATCACACAACACATTGACAACAATTAAATAAAGTATAAAGTAACTGAGTAACTTCTATGACTGTTGTTTGCTTTGTTTTTGCGTTGTTACCGAGTAACCACGCAAAAACAAAGCAAACCACAATCTTATACTTTCTTTTTGAATTGTAACAGTTAGTTACTGTACTTTTACTTTGTGTTGTTTGAAAATTTGTATAGTTACTGTTTTCATGACCTCACTTAACTTTAAAACCAAATGAGTAAAAAAAGATAAAAATAACGTTCGATTCGTCACTGCATTTCTGATTCAATCTTATAAAGCTTAATTTTACAGTTAAAGTCCTTTACTTTCTTTTTGATTAGCGCAGCCGACATTGACAAATAATCCTTTAGTACAGCGGTTCCCGTATTCATTTGGCTACCTTTTGGTTCGCTGTTTTTGGGCGGAACCCTAGCTCAAGTAAGAAGTAAACTAACCGTAACACTGTTTTTTTACGTGTAATCACACAATACTGAGGCTTTTTGGCTTAGTGTTCGTATCTTGTAAGTATAGTTTGACATTAAAAGTAGGACTTTTTAAGATAAAACTATTTTGAACAATAATATATATTTACTTAACTCTTGAATTTTCGCGGAACTCCTGAAAGCCTCTTTACGGAAGTCCAGGGAAATTCGAAGAATACCATTCGGGAACCGCTGCTTTAGTACAATCAACTAAAATGTGTGAAAGGCAAATATAGCCAAATATTTAGAATATTTTCTTTTGTTGTTCCTATTTTTGATTGCTGTGCAATATTCGTTCTGAAATACTCCTACGTTCTTACGTCGTTTACTATATATTATCGTCGTTTATTATATATTGTAAAAAAAAACAACTGCGTGTCTACTAACTACTACATTAAAGTGTTTTATTAACGTATTAAAATGTTCAAACAAAACGCGGTTTTAAATAATATTCCAAATCATTTATAGGTCGATGCGATGGCAGCGAATTGCGTACAACTAAGGCAGAGTTTAGCACACCTACAAAGTCAATTAAATACGCTAACAACCCAAAAGAAAGAGGAACAACAACCCCCTAAACCAGAAAAACAGAAGAAATCTAAATCAAAGAAGAACAAAGGTGACAAACAAGGACAGAAAGTTGAAGAAAAATCGGAAACTAGAGAGGAAAGTGATGAATCAAATGTAGTTAAAGAAGTTACGGAAAATGAACCTAATACAGATGATGCTACAGTTTCAAATGAAGATATTCAAGCAGATAAAGTAGACGACAAAACGTTAGAGAACTTAATACAGGCGATAAATAGTGCTAATATCAATCTTTGTGACCTTGAAGTCGTAGACGATGAAAATGAAGATGATATTGTAGATAAAATCATAGAAATTAACGATGTGGAATCCAATCAAGAAGAAAATGCTATTGGTAATGTAACGGTAAATAATGAAACAGAGTTTAAGTTAAACGAAGTGCAAGCCACAAATATTGTTGAAATGATAAAAAATGATGTAGATGCAAAGTTAATTGAAGTGAATACTATTGTTGAAGCCGATTTAAATGTAACACAAGAAATTAGTTCTAATGACGAAATCTCACATATCCCAGAAGTGAAATCAATTTCTGAAAATGGTGCATGAGATTATTCAAATGTCAATTTCTTAATGTAAATAATGTTTGACTTTAATTTTTTCTAAATTAGTTTAGTTAGAAGTTTGATTTATGCATTTTCTAGTATTTTGTTGGTCTCAACTTTTTTCTCTTTTGTGTGTTTTTACGTTAATCTCTTTTCATACAGAATCTTTCAAATCAAAGTGCCTAATTAATTCATTTTCTAGTCAGATGTTAGTATTTTTTTAAGTATTGGACGGCGTATTTTGTTAGAAAAATAAATAAAAATATTGTCTTCGTGTCAATTTAAACTTTGTTATTGTGTTTTGAAGAATCCAACTTTCAACTTGAAATGAGATTGTACAAGATTATGTCAGCCTTGTTAGTACAGTTTTAATTTGTATTTTAAAATATATACTGATTTAAAACAAAATACGCCTATAATTGAGTATGTACAACCGTAGGTGATAGCGCAAATCGTTTAAGTTTTTTCTGAAGTGTAGCTAAATAGTGTGCTGAAAGAGAACCGTCATGGCATTTGTGCTTGATTACCGTATTTGTCATGTTGACGGCACTGTCACGTCATTTAGTGTGACTATCTCAATGACGAAGGAATAATATGGACCTGACATACCTACGAAAAAAGCCTGCATACCTACTTCATTGTTCTCCATTCAAACGCAACTAAACATGGCGGCTTAGCTTAGTGTACGTACACCTTACGTAAACAGCATAGAGTCGAAATTGTAACATGTAAACGCAACATAATATGGCGGACACGGCACGCGCCTGACGTCACGAATCCTTTGTTATTGCAGTTTGTGCCTCTTCCATAGGTTTCCTTTTTCTGAGACTATCTTGACTTGATAGATATCAAAATATAACAGTCGCTTTATAATGACGTAACAGTGCCGTCAACATGACAAAAAAGGTAACCAAGCACAAATAGTGTTGCCAGACCGTGGGCAATTGCCCACACCATGGGAAATTTTAGGATTTTTTTAAAAAAAGGGCGGAAAGGCCTTGGAACCCGTAAAATATGGGCAATTTTGGAAATCACGGAACTCACTAACTTACTACTTACTAACTTAGTTTGGATATCCATTGACGTTTCTTCCTATAGAGCCATCGAGGAATCAAGCCCAGCACCTCCGTTAAATATTTCACAGATAAAAACAGTTTTACTGGTGTAGATCGACTGAGCTACCAAAGTCGCCCTAATGCCCGGGATACACGAGGCTAGTTTTTCAAGCTAGGATAGCAAGCTAGTGTCAGTAAGCTCGCAAGCTAGTGCTTCTGGCTTCGTGTAGACAAAACTAGCTTTATTTCTAAGCTAGTAAGCTAAGCCAGAAGTACTAGCTTGCTAACTTACTGACACTAGCTTGCTATCCTAGCTTGAAAAACTAGCCTCGTGTATCCCGGGCATAAATGTTTCGGCCGACCATAGTCGCCCAGACGTTTGAGTGGCTAAAGAGCGAAAGCTTTAGAAAAAATAAAATTGTTCTAGATACAAAGGGTGTCAAGGTACAACGATTTCCCTACACGTCGTTGTTTTAACGATTATGGGCGATTTTGTGTCGGGACGGACAATTTTAACAACCTGCGTGAGCAAAAGTTTTGATCGGGTCTGGCAACACTGAAATGTCAAATCCCATAACGGAACTCTTTCCGCACAGACTAAAGTCGCATTACTAATCTCCCAGCAAAAATGTAAACAAAGGTGTTGCCAGAGCAAAACAACACAAAAAGAAATAGTATATTGCTAAGTCAAGAGATAAACACACTTACATGGTTTTTCATCACAAACCTAACAAAAATAGTTTAGATAAATATTCTGAATCATGAGTTTTGCGTCAAAAAGAGTAATATAATTTAATATTTCATAATAACAGTTTTATAGTAGAAAACATTTTATGACGCTGTGCACACATCAACTGCAAACCATACACATCAACCTTTGCTCTTTTTATAAGTCCATCAGCCATTTTTGATGTCCCCACTGCTGGGGCACAGGCCTTCCTTATGGGTGGTAAGGAGGATGGGCCATAACCCACCACGCGGGCCCAATGCGGATTGGTGGGTGTTAACGACTGCAAATGCAGCCGGGACCAACGGCTTAACGTGCCTTCCGAAGCACGGAGGAGCTCGAGATAATAAACTTTTGGTCACCCATCCCATGACCGACCCTTGCGAACGTTGCTTAACTTCCGCAATCGCTGGGCCAGGCGCTAAACCACTGCGCCACCGAGCTCCTCACTCTCTCCTCTTTTTATAAAATTTCATATAAATTAGTATTACGAGTTTTAGCTGTAGTAGTAACATTTGTCTTTTGGTATTGGGGGGGAACAGGCGGTGATGCTACGTATTTTGATAGTTTACATACAGGCAATATCTAAGTAAAGTTTTCTTATCAGTTCGTTTCAAGAACTTTTAACATCAAAAATTATGATAGGTTATAAAGATAAAATTTCTAATTACCATCCTACTTTAAATTAACCCTGGATGACATTATATTTATAATAACTCAAAATATAATATACAAATTAAAAAGTTTTAAAAGTGACCAAAGGTTTTCAATATCTGAAAATGTCACTATCAGGGTCAGTTTGTCAATTTGACAGTGACGTTTCTTCGTTTACTTTTTTGTTGGGAGATTAGTAATGCGACTTTAATGTGGTGCTTTTCCTGATTTCTTCTCTTGATATTTCGTCAAATTATGGTCAAATTATATGAGTGATGGTACAAATCTTATTTGGTTTAAATTTTTTAGTTGGCTACACTACACTATACCTGTTATTACAATCTGCCAGTATTTAATTTTTCATGATTGAAAAAACATGTTTGTATGATACCTATTTCTGTATTTTTTTTGTTATTTTTTAAGGAGTCGAATATACTATGAACTGAAATCTTCCAAAGGTTGATCAAGTAATATAAAATTATGACTTTGTATTCTTGCGAATGGCTTAGGCTTTTTTTTTATTACTAACATTTTCAGTGCTCTTATACTATAAGTTTGTCTTTTGTAGAATAAACATGACTTCTGATTTTTCTTAAATAAAGTTAGATTTTATAACCGAAACAACTGTATTTTACTGCTACATTTTTTAATAAGTAGTATTTTCTAATAGTAGTCCGACTTTTCATATAGATACAGTAACCGGCAAACATTAAAATAGGGCGAGGATTGCGCAGACCGCGTATAGGGTGGGGATTGCGCAGAACGCGTATTTTAGGAATGCGTATGCGTGTTAAGATGAAAAGATCTTGCCACCCCGGGTGACAGTTTTAGACGGGACTCCTGGGAATAATGGGTAGCGGTGCGGTACGCGGGCGGTGGGAGAGGGGCGCGCGCTATTGGTCGCTCGCAATGAGGGCTACCGTTTTTTAGTTCACCAGTTGGCGCCACAGTCGCGAGAGGTTTGTTTACTACTACGGCCCCTACGGCCTTACGGGTGTGAAAGTAAACAAATCTTAGATAATACTAATTTATTAAAAATATCCAGCATGCCGCAATGTTGTCCGTCCCGTTTTGTTCTGAAAAAGCACTGACGCTCATTGACCCGTAATTCATATTTGCCTTTTTGAATCTCGTATTGCAAAATAATCGCAACATTTTATTTATTTTAGAAATAAATGCGCGTACCTCACACAAAGTATGACATTTGACGTTTCGAAGACCTCACGCAACACCAGCGCCTCTAGCGGCGAATTCATACGCGTTAACCCTCATTGCACATGCGCGAACTTATACACACTCCGTCGAAAGAGCGTCCGTCAAGATGTTTGCCGGAATCTGTACCTACTATTTTCAGCTGATTCGCCCTATACTTGCATATTGTTTAATAGACAATTCATGTAAAATTATTTTCATTTTACAGTGTGGGATAGGTCCTTACTATGTACTAGGTGCTTCCCGTGCTAGAGGGCAACTTGCCCTGGCGCAGTGCTGGATTAACCCTTAAACAAATTAAGCAATTGCTTAGGGCATCACGCCTGAAAAAAAAACGAAAAACAAAAATAGTGGATGAAACTGACAAAAAATTTCGCTGCGCGGCCGTTTTTAGGGTTCCGTAGCCAAAATGGCAAAAAACGGAACCCTTATAGATTCGTCATGTCTGTCTGTCTGTCCGTCCGTATGTCACAGCCATTTTATTCCGAAAGTATTAGGATTACACAGTTGAAACTTAGAAGGTAGATGTATTCTGTTAACCGCTTAACGATTTTAACACAAAAAATAAAAAAAAAGATTAAGGGGGGCTCCCCATACATGGAACTGAAACTGATTTTTTTTTCCTTCATACCAATACGTGCGGGGTATCTATAGATAGGTCTTTAAAAATGACATTGAGGTTCCTAAGACATTTTTTTCTAAAAGTCAACCGTTTGAAAGATAAATACTGCCAAAGTGGTCCTCAAATCACAAATTGAGCTTCTGGCTCTGGGCATAGACCGTCTTGACACTTTATCTCGCCGGAAAGTCCTTCTGCTCCATGGTGTGAAGGAAGAGAAGGAAGAAAATGTCCTCAAGAAAACCCTCGATGTGCTATGCAACCAAATGAAATTGGCTGGTATGGCTTCGGAGGATTTTGAATCGTGTCATCGGCTTGGTACAAAGAAAAAAGAATCCTCACGTCCCATATTAGTTCGTTTCACTACTATGCAGCGTCGTATGATGGTTTGGAACAAGAAAACTACACTTAAGGGATCTGAAATAACTGTCTCCGAGTTCCTTACTAAGGCTAGGCAAGAACTGTTTGTAGCAGCTCGTAAACACTTTGGGAAGAAAAAATGCTGGACAACTGAAGGAAATGTCATCATTCTACTGGCGGACGGTTCCCGTAAGAAGATCTTCTGCAACACTGAGCTGCAGAATCTCATCACTCTACATCCCAATCAGCAAACTGACTCGTCCTCCCGTGGGAAAGTGAAATAAGTTTCTGTTCGAGTTACCTCTTAATTTAGTCGGGTTACTATCATTTGCTTGTGAGGTAAACTATCTTTTTTTATTATGTAAGAACCCACAACTACTTAATTAATTATATTTTTCAAAATTCTGAATCGAATTCAAATTATGTACCCTTATATTATTTTACTTAATGTGAAATGTCAATGTCAAACTGTCAGTGTGCTGTCAATTTAGTTTTTTTTTTTCTTTCCGGCACTGGCATTCTGTGCATGTTAAGGATTGCGTTTTGTTCGTTTTTTTTTTCTCTCTTGTTTCTATTTTGCGCGTTTCGAACATATGAATTTATTGTTCCGCTATGTGTCTCTTATTATTGTGTAACGTGTTAATGATGTAAGTAAATCGACTTTGATGGAGTTAACTTTCGGTCAACTTCGGCACGTGGAGAGTTTATTTAAAGTAGCTCTAATTTGTGAATATTATTTATTTATAATTTATTTATTTATTTAGTTTTATTTTACTTATTATACATACATATCTATTATTTATGATCTTGAATGATGAATTCTTTTCTTGCTCCTCTGATGAATATGAAAGTGCTGAAGATAATGACTCATCTGTTTCAGACTCAGAACCTTTGGAACTCAAGCTGTCTGGGTTGTTTGGCAAAAATCCTAATTTCCTATCCCTAGTGCATATCAACGCGCAAAGTATTCCTGCTCACAACACTGATCTTTTAACCTCATTCGGCAACGGCGTAGTTGACTGCATCCTCGTTTCTGAAACCTGGCTAAAGCCATCTCTTCCTTCCACATGTTGTTCTCTTCCAGGTTATAAGTTGTTCCGCAATGATCGCACAGGTTTAGGTGGTGGTGGTGTAGGTATTTATCTGCGCAGCCACATCCCTTCTCGAGTGGTCACTTGCTCTCCTTCACTCTACTCGGGCTCTCTGGAGTACATTTTCTTAGAAATAATTATTCACCATAAAAAGATTCTACTCGGGGCTTTGTATAGCCCCAACGATAAAATTAACTATTTCAATGACCTGGAGAACACTCTTGAAAACCTTGTACCTGATTTCGACCACGTTATTCTTATGGGCGACTTTAACACCTGTATTTTAAAAAATGACGTCAGAGCTAATAAGCTCATATCTCTTCTCTCGTCCCTTAATCTTCACGTTCTACCTTTATCATCTCCCACACATTACTTCCCAAATAGTGAGCCGTCTCTTCTAGACCTCATCATTGTCTCCAATCCCGACCTTGTCGGATCTCATGGGCAAATGACTGCTCCATTTTCTTATCATGACCTGATTTTCCTTACACACAAAGTACGTCCACCTAAAGTCAAACCCAAAGTGCGTCTTTTGCGCAACTTCCGGCATATGGTTCTTGAGCGCTTGAGAGCCGACGTGAGAGGTATAGACTGGTCTCCAGTACTGACATCGGACAACATCGATACTATGGTCGATTACTTTACTTCGATGCTAATTAAGATTTTTGATGTTCACGCACCTGTACGTCCTGTAAGGGTCAAACATCTACCGGCTCCTTGGTTGACACCTACGATTAAAAAAGTAATGAACAAACGCGACAAAGCTAAAAGCCGGCAGAAAAGTTCACCTTCTCCAGATAACTTGTCAACTTACAAAAAGCTTCGGAACCTTTGCAATAGGATGTGTCGAGACGCTAAACGAAAATATATCCACTCACAAATTGAAACTTTAGACCAAAAACAAATTTGGGGTTTCCTGAGGTCTCTGGGTGTGGGCAAGTCTGTAGACTCCAGCCCGAGTTCCGTGGATATTAACTCTCTCAACCAACATTTCTCATCACCTCCTCTCATTCTGGACACGGCCTCTAAGTCAGCCGCTCTCACTTCTCTGTCTAGACACGACCCTCTTATCCACCCCTCTTTCACATTCAGTGCAGTTTCTGAGGTAGAAGTTACGAAGAGTATCAAGTCTATTTCCACTAAGGCTATTGGTAGCGATGGTCTTAGTCTGGAGATGATTCTTCCTGTACTGGAGGACATTGTGCCAGTCATCACACACATTATTAACTTCTCACTGCAACACAATGTCTTTCCCGCATCGTGGAAGAAAGCCCACATCATACCCCTTCCTAAAACTTCAAATCCATCCTCTCTGTCAGAGTATCGTCCTATTTCTATTCTCCCGATCCTTTCCAAGGTCCTTGAATCTATCGTCCACAGCCAATTATACACTTTTTTCTCCTCTAATGATCTGTTATGTCCCTACCAATCCGGTTTCCGCCCCTCCCACAGCACGGTTGGTGCACTGTTGAATATCACAGAGGACATTCGCAGTGCGATGGATAACACCAAACTTTCAGCCATGGTTCTGCTGGACTTCAGTAGTGCATTCAACTGTGTCGACTTTGATCTCCTCCTTGGTACTCTTCGTTCCTTTAACGTCTCATCTACTGTTATTGAATGGTTCAAATCCTACCTTTTTGATCGTTTCCAATCCGTAGTCTATAATGATACTTCTTCCGAATGGTCACGTTTGTCAGCTGGTGTGCCGCAAGGCGGCGTCCTCTCTCCTCTACTGTTTTCAATCTTCATCAACAATATATCCAAAGTTATTTCTTCTCCTTTCCACCTCTATGCTGATGACCTTCAAATTTATAGACACTTTTCCATTTCTGAGGTTTCAGAAGCTATTGATTATCTGAATCGGGATCTGGCATCTATACAGGACTGAGCGTCATCGTTTGGTCTTATTGTGAACCCAAGCAAATGCCAAGCTATGATTGTGGGTAGTAGCCGTCTAAGAATCAAACTCGATTGGGAATCTGTTCCTCCTCTTATTTATAATAACTTGTCCATCCCATTTACTGACAAAATTTAAAACCTTGGTCTTATTATGGACAGTACCTTATCTTGGTCCCCACATATAAATCAAATTAGCAAACGCATCCACTATTCATCTCACTCTCTCAAGCGTCTCCAATATTTCCTCCCTTTTAAAACCAAAATTATGCTAGCGCAATCACTTCTCCTTCCCCTTCTCGACTACGCCGATGTTTGCTACCTGTGTCGCGACGATCGCGAGCCTATACATATAGTGTGGAACCGCCCTAAGTAGACACTATGGTATGCTCATTATGGTCTGTGGTCTATGGTTGTTGTAACATAGCCTGGATTTGTAGTAAAGTGATCGCCGCCATTTTATATGGCGTCGGCAGTCAACAATGGACAACGCGGTGTTTTCACGTTGAGGGCGGCGTCAAGCTGGTGCAACAATATGAGAGCTAAGTGCCTTGGTTTGATTCCTTAATATGTAATTGTCGCGAGACTAGTTGAGCTAAGTATACCCAGCTATTTGTACAACCATATAATGATGGTGAGGGTCACGGAGAATGCGGGCTTCGACGCTTGGGCTGCCGACCGACGCCATGGCCTGGTTTGTATAGCGGCGCCGCTTCTACTTAGCATGCTATGTGATAAGAATACGATCGTTGGCCATATGATATAAGATGTTGGGCACTCAAAGCTCTACGTAGAGTGTACGAGGGAATTGGCTTCCCCTCGGGGGGGGACGACAGGACGTAGGAGTCCTGACGTCCCCCTCGCGGGACACTATAAGACGCTGTCCTGCTAGCCCCCCTGATAGCCCTCTGGCGGGTCACTGTACTGTTCGAGGGAATTGGCTTCCCCTCGGGGAGGGACGACAGGACGTAGAAGTCCTGACGTCCCCCTCGCGGGACACTATAAGACGCTGTCCTGCTAGCCCCCCTGATAGCCCTCTGGCGGGTCACTGTACTGTTCGAGGGAATTGGCTTCCCCTCGGGGGGGACGACAGGACGTAGAAGTCCTGACGTCCCCCTCGCGGGACACTTCAAGACGCTGTCCTGCTAGCCCCCCTGATAGCCCCCTGGCGGGTCACTTCAAGTCGCTGACCCGCACTCCGCCCAGGGGTCCATAGTAGACACCCTCGTTTCGTTCGTAATCACGGAGAGTCAGACGGATTTAGCGTATGATTGTGTTGTTATATATAATCTTAGCTCAAACAGATTCGGTGATGGTAAGGCACGGCGAACTGATCACTCGTCGTGTCGTGCTATTGACTGAACATCCGCGTGTCTATGTAATACTAAGGCACTTAAGTGATTCCAGTTAGAATCAACCAAAACCTATTTCTACAGATGGTGTAAGCGAAGCAGTTGAGATCCGCGTACGTTGGAGCCTGGCGTCAATCGGGCGTGTGACGGAAAGGGCTACGTGTCCACGCGGAATTACGTCTCTCCAGATTAAGGTACGAGCCATAAACGTTACGCAATATTCTCATCATGATGTCGTGGTACCGACCCGATTCAGTTCCCCCCAATTCACATTTATGCACGGTAATCGCCACGACAACCTGGATGCGACCGAGGAACAGCTGAACAAGCTGGAACGTCTACAGAATCTAGCTATCCGTTTCATATTCGGGTTACGCAAGTATGATCGTGTTTCTTCGTTCCGCTGTCAACTTAAATGGCTTCCCATACGCCTTCGCCGTGATATGCACATCCTTTCTGCCCTTTTTAAAATCCTTAAGGACCCTAAATCTCCTAACTACCTTGTCTCCCGTTTCCAGATGCTTCCACCTCCTACCCGCTCCAGGCGGCCCTGTATTACTACTGTACTTGAGCTGCCTAGAAGTAACACACACTTCTTTCACAACTCCTTTTCTGTCAAAGCTGTCAAACTGTGGAACAGACTTCCGACAGACATTCAAGATTGCTCTAACTTTATGTCATTCAAATCCAAGGTTAAATCACACTTTTTAGCACAATTGTATGATTCATGAGATCAAGAGATATTAACAGCTTCTCTTTTTATAAGTATTATATGTATTTATATATATTTTATATGTATTTATTATTTATGTATATATGTACTTTATATTATTATTTGCTTTCATATTATTATAGTATTTTTAAAAAAGTTTATTCTTTTCTGTTATTCATTTATTCCAATAATTTTGCACTTTGTGTCACCTGCTGAGTTATAAATTCTCCAACAAGTTCTAGGTTGGCTGGAAGAGATCTCTTCTAGAGATAAGCCCACCTTTGCTCACATTTTTTGTAACTTGTGTGTATAACTGTGTTTTTAGTGCAATAAAGAGTATATATAAAATGTGTGTCCCCCCCTCTTAACTTTTGAAATCTGTTGGATTATTTCAAATCTGTCAAAATGCCGCACGCATGCGTGATGCGTTGTTTACGTCCATCGGAATTGACAACGGAAGGAAAATAAATTTAGATAATAATTGAAATCTAAATACTTACGCGTGATATGTTACACAATTTTGCTATAATTGTATTCCTCGAATTATTGGTGCACAGATGAAAGGCACAAGACAGTTTTCTTGTGGTTTTTTCTTAAAAAATATAGAATTGATTGAAACCGTGTTCAAACCAACACTAAGAGCAAAGAGTGAGGCTCACTCATTTGAATGTTGACACATTTCGGTGAGCTTTTACTATGTTAGGGCACAGATAATATAATACTATACTAGTAGTTAGGGGCACATCTAAAGATCTAGATCTATGATAGATCTTAATAAAAACTTTCAACGTAAATTGGTTTGAACGAGATATAGAAATTAGTTTTCGAGATATATCATATTTTCCAAAACTGCAAATATAACTTTGTCATTCATACCAACACTGTGAAAAACAAAGTTATTTTTACAGACGAAAAATGATAGTGGTATTAAATATAGTATGGTATAAGGTAACTACGGAACCCTACGGCGCGTGGCCCGACACGCACTTGGCCGGTTTTTTTTTTAACTATAGACGCATTTTTCTGAAAAAATAGGAATTTTGTGCATATCCTATACAGGCATCCTCCCTTACGTAGATGGTAATCTTATAGGGGGCCCGCAGGCGTGGATTGCTTAGGGCATCAAGTAGTCTTAATCCGGCACTGCCCTGGCGAAAAAGTTGCATTTTAATTTTGGCCAACCGCGATATGTTGCATTTATTGAAAATCAAGATCCACTTCAGTAGGCAATTCGATTTCGCTTGTTTTTCTGGCCACGCTGAATTGCGTTAACTGCATCAGTTATCTAACTGCCAAATTCAGGTATCTGAGTCTGACAAAAGAAATGGCCTAATTCGCCTTTTTTGTTAACTCACACAAGCCAAATCTAGGTATTGCATTATTGAAACTGAAGTAAAATCCAATGTAAGTTAATACTTGCGTCTGCCGGAGGGCTTCAAAGTGCAATTTGAATTCCCGATATCGGTCAGTAACTCCGTAATGACGACCTCCGTGGTCGAGTGGTTCGCACGCCGGTTTTCAAGGCGTCACCATCTCTTGAGGTCCCGGGTTCGATCCCCGGCTGGGTCAATGTAGAAAATGAACTTTTCAATATTGTCTCAGGTCTAGGTGTGTGACATACCACCGTTGTTTCTGATTTCCATAACACAAGTGCTATAGCTACTTACTTTGGGATTGGAGCAATGTATGTGATGTTGTCAAATATTTATTTATTTTTAAACTTTTAGATTTTTTATGCATTCACAAAGCTATTTTTATATTAAGATGATTAATAATTGAAAGATATTAGAAAAAATCGACTCACCCGTAGCAACTCATTCATATTTATTTATTTTATTTATTTCTAACTTTTTATATTTTCCAAAAAAATATTAAATGTTCAAAATTTGTTCGCCGACAAAGCAATTTCATTGCATTTGATAGTTGCGCGTAGTGTGAGATCTGTAGATTTTTGAACTAATATTTTTTTTTGTTCTCGGAAAATCGGCCAAATGTGTTCTAAAAAAAAAATTGCAACCAATAGTGATCTTGTCCGATGTTCCACGAACCGTTTCATAAACCGTTGGTTAATGCAACTTTGTCACGTTATTGCCAATTTATTATTTGCGTGACGAGAACGAATATTGACAAATCCACAGCTTCGACAAACTATTGGAGATTTCATAGACTGTATTACAAATAATTAGGGCCCGTTGAGGGCCCGGATTAATATGTAAATACATATTTCTCTGTGGAGCTCGGTGGCGCAGTGGTTTAGCGCCTGGCCCAGCGATTGCGGAAGTTAAGCAACGTTCGCAAGGGTCGGTCATGGGATGGGTGACCAAAAATTTATTATCCCGAGCTCCTCCGTGCTTCGGAAGGCACGTTAAGCCGTTGGTCCCGGCTGCATTTGCAGTCGTTAACACCCACCAATCCGCACTGGGCCCGCGTGGTGGGTTATGGCCCGTCCTCCTTACCACCCATAAGGAAGGCCTGTGCCCCAGCAGTGGGGACATCAAAAAAGGCTGATGGACTGGACATATTTCTAATTAAAATGGTTTCCGTTCTTAATAATATTTTCTACATAAATTATGATATTTATATCGAGAAAATTCAATTTTTATTTTCCTACATTTTCATAAATTTTAAATACAAATCTATTAAAAAAAACAAACTTTACAAATTTAGATAATGTTCCAATCACATCCTGAGATGTTGAAAGATCATTCTTACAAATACAAAGCATTATTTCATCCAAACAGACATGTAAATTTTAATTTATTATCAGTATAAAATCACGTGTTTCTTCCTATTAGACTGCTATTCATTAATACTTGAATAGCAGTCTATTCAAGTAATAATGAAACAGAAGCTGAGTAAAATTGTTTTTTTTTAGTTTTCGCAATAAACTGTCGTATTTTTTACAATATGGCGATTGTACCTATTGTTTCAGCCACACGTTTTGAAAAGACAGAATCTTTGTTGTTCGTTACAAAAATAGACTAGTTTCATCAAACAAACCAAAATTGTGTAGTGTAAAGGGCATTTGACTAAATAAACTTAAAATGATAAGTACATTAGTTAAAAATTATATGATAACAAAAAAGATTATATGACTGTAGCTGTTAAAGAATAACCACGAAAATTAGGCGTTTCCCTCAGTGAAACGAATGTAATACCACAGAGTTCTAAGTAATACCGGAAAGATTTATTTAGTAACCAGTCGTGTTGAACAGAACCATCGTGCAAATGATGTTTGTTGCATCGGATTACTGACGATATCGTAACTGTTCAATTGAGTTGAAAACTAGGTAATATGAATGAAATAGTGTAAGCAAATTGGAATAGATTGAGGCAGGTAACCTATTGTTAAAATTATAGGATCAGGCATACATAATTAAAAGCACTAAGTCAATGTTTAACAAGGATATATTTAAGTTACCAAAAGCAATACTCGCATTGTTAAGAAAACAACATCTTTGACCTTATTAATCACTATAATATTCTATTAACCAATACTAAGCGAGATTTAACCAGAAAACATCATTAATCTTATTAATCACTATATTTTACCGTAACTTTTATAATCACTAACATTCTAAATTGTGTAACTAATAAAACGACACATTAGACTGCATTATTTATATTGAAAAATTATTAATAACCAATTTTACATTAATTGCCAATAAACAACTCATAAAACATTAATCATCACGAATAAACAATTCAACTTTACTTTTGTAATCACTACTATTTTAAATTATTTGTATTACGAATGAAATAACACACTGGTCCTTATTATTCATTCTAACGAACATTGGATTAAATGCCAATAAAATAACCCATTCAAATCAAACAAATTAATCATCACATCATAACAAAGGGTTCTGAACAGACTAACATCTTAGACGTTATACTCCTTTGATCAAAAATAACACTGGTATTCAATACTTATCTTATTATTCGGCGAGGCACAAAATCAGACTCACCCGTTACACCATTTGATTTCCCTTTTAAGCATTCGTTATTGGCGGGAATTGACACTTCTTTCCCGCCATTACTGTTCATAGTCAATGTCATATCTTTTTACTGTTAATCATTAATTTTCAAGAAAGTATGCAAAACACAATTTTAAAATGGACAATAAGAATTATTTAAATTGTATCACGCTAATAAATGTGCCCAATTACATGTATAAATTTAACAAATTAACTTTTCTGTAAAGCCAAATACACTTCCGTCAATTCACATACTTTTTATCAGCTAACTAAGAATTTTATGATTTACTAATTAACATTTTTACGATTAATTTAACTCATAAAAAATATTTAACTCATAATAAAACTTAGAATTATTTAATAACATCGTTATGATAACTTTACTATCAATTGTTACCCAACCGGAACACTCGATATTTAATAGTTCGTCCATCCTGACACATTTGCGTCCCCGCAAATCACGTGGCTTCTGTAGGATACATCTGTAATAAGAAAACATTTTGTATTCCAAGTTATCAATGATCCAATTTCCATTGTGATAATTTACCTATTTTCCATCGTCTGATCCGACGGCCCTATTTAATTTATTTTTAAATCTAAAAATCTCTACTAGTAGTCCAATATTATTTTGATATTATTTATCAATTTACAACGAACAGTTAACCTTTAATATTTAGAGAATTTAAATAATTCGGACTACCACACATAGTTTGCCCATTAAAGTTCATTAAAAAAAAACATGGTATAATTTACTTAAACCCTTAGTTTCTGATAAACTTTATTAAGATCCCCGTTACATGCCACCCAGGTGGTCCTTAACAAAATAAATCTCTTTTTCCATCATCAGGTTAGACAACGTTTAACAAGATAAACCTTTTCTTCATCGTCAGTTTAGACGACCTTTAACAAAATAAACCTTTTTTTTTTCATCGTCAGGTTAGACGACACTTAACATAATTGACCTTTTTTTTCATCGTCAGGTTAGACGGCCCTTAACAAAATAAACCTTTTTTTCATCGTCAGGTTAGACGGCCCTTAACAAAGTAACCTTTTTTTCATCGTCAGGTTAGACGGCCCTTATCGATTAACTCCTTTTTATTTCATCGTCTGGAGTGACGGCCCTTAATGATTAGCTCCTTTTTTTCATCGTCTGGAGTGACGGCCCTTATTGATTATCTCCTTTATTTCATCGTCTGGAGTGACGGCCCTTATTGATTAGCTCCTTTTTTTCATCGTCTGGAGTGACGGCCTTTATTGATTTGATTAGTTTCCTTTTTTTCATCGTCTGGAGTGACGGCCCTTATTGATTAGCTTCCTTTTTTTCATCGTCTGGAGTGACGGCCCTTAAAAAATATAAATACTGTTCGCATTACTGTAAAAGCCATTCTTTTATTTTTACAATATTAATTGCAAAAACATTATCCCTCCAACAAATCTATAAGTTATCTGTGCTATCAACTTGAGTCACTAATCTCACTATCACTTGCCTCATGCATTAGTTCATTAAACTTCAAAGCAACTACTTATACACTTATACTCATTGGGTCCCTTATTGAATACTATCATATATAAAATCACAATATGTTTACGACTTTCATACCATCCTACCACCAATTTAACTTTTCTAGCTGACAGGAAACTAATTTTTAGCCTCTGCAAAGATTAGAAGTTCACTTATTTACATAATATACCTACTCGTAATTATTATTATTACCAATTGTATTGAAATACAGAATTGCAACATATTTATAACATAATACTATATAGTCAAATGAAAACAACCATTGCGGTCTTTTTAAATAATCTTGTAATAGCTTTGCTTCTGAGCATATTTTACCATGTATTTTAAATCTATGCCAAAGCAGCTCAACTATGTTGTGGAATTTCATCAACGAAAGGCAATGCCTTTCGACATAACATAGTTTTTGATGTCTAAATCTTGGAGCAGCAACCTCATTTTATTTCCCGTATTAAAACAATGGGTATCACCTTATCAAGCGATCCATATAACTTACAACCTTAAACTAAACTCCTTTACATATCAACATATTAATTTTCCCTAAACCATTCTCTCAGATAATCCTGCAACCAAAGGTGTACTGTGCGTTCTGTTATATAGCTTACAGTACAAACAGCTTAAACATCCCTTTTGAAATACAAATATATTCTCAATATTAGCTGCTGAGCCTTACAACAGTACTCAGCGCAACCAGTATATTAAACATATTTTATTTAATATTATTCAATAGTACACTACGCTATGAAAGTAATGAAAGCAAAAGCAAGCAAAGAATAGCCTTCTTGATAAGACAAATATGTGGATTGGATATCATTGTCGTCGTGGATAATTACATTTTTTTAATAGGCACATTATAGATTTCGTATTCTCAACAACCTCAAATTAAGTCTGCATTCAAATTAATATGCATAAGTATATTCGGTAATGTAAGAAAATATTCTCTTTTTCTTCGATTGATAATTTATGTTGGGCAAATGTAAAACTTAAAAAGGAGTACTGATTTCGTCGTTAGAACAATTTTATTATCAATATCACCCTTGCCATCAGAAAAAAATGAAACTGAGTCTTATATAGAATATAAATCATTGGGGAATATTCCAATAATTAATTGAAAATCATAAAATATTTTCTTTTCCCTTTATTTTACTTGGTACAAGTAATTATAATATTCTTATAATATGCACTACGTACAGGTAAAATAGATATTGGCCTAAAAGTTGGGATCACTTTTATCTCCTGCTTCAAACAAAGGAACCAATTTTATTTACTACGTATTTTCCCACTGGGCCAAGAAAAGTACATTCCTTAGTGTTAAATACTATTACATCAATATTAATGATTAAAAATATTGGTAGGAATGACCCCGTGAACATCGATTATATTAACATTGCTTTTATTATTTTTAAATCTAAATACCTCAACACCTATGGACATCCGATTCAAGGAGGTCAACAAGACAACAACGCTGTGAAGAAGTCCACCAAATCACTCCACATCCTCAACATCAGAATCTTATTCTAAGAGAGAATGAGTAGATTCTACCCTTTGTTTTCCCAGTTTGTTGACTAAAAATTTTCACAAACAAGTTCTAATTTTCATTTCAAATATACTTGAACTTTGCTAGAATACATACATGTCTAAATGTTTTTGATTAGATTCTTCAACATATTCAAAGCAATCAGGATCACAGTAAGTAGGTTTTTTTTTCTTAAAAAAAACGCATTTATAACTCATAATTAGTATATAAATTAAGTTAAATATTAACTACTAAAAATTTGTCCAAAGCATTGTATCCACTAATTATTATCTTTAGCTCTAGTTGTTATTTGTTTGTAGATCTTCCACAAAACAAATAATAAATAAAATTTATTTCTACTTCTACGATTGATGATCAGTTGCGGCTAAATCACTTAATTACTTTGTATCATTTTGTTTGGACCACTCCAAATAAAATATGGTAATAGAGGTTATTGAGTTTCCTAGTAGGGATTAGTGCAATTCCAAGTTATATAGTTATTGGCCATTTACTACCCATCGCGTTTTAAAACTGACATGATTGATTATGTTTTATACTTGATGAACATACTGTTAAAGTATGGGTTATCCATTGTTAAGTTTATATTTTTCAATTATTTTAAAGGAACAAACTTGATAGATTCAAGACATATTTTCGTAATGTTGCATACTGTTTGTTCATCGTAACATGTTGGCCAATATAACATATACCTAGCTACCTGCCTATATCGACGACTTTTAGCCACTTTTCTATCAAAATGAAATCATTCTATTCCTTTCTAAAACTTGCCCCGTAATGGACTCAAACGCCGGATGTTTCCCAGGCAGGAGTGTCCACGTATACACTAGACATTAATAATTATTTATTCAAGTTACACACTAAACAAACTTGCATTAACTCAACATCAACATCAACTCAACAACAACATCAACTTAACATCAACATCAACTAAACATCAACATCAACTCAACATCAACATCAACTCAACATCAACTCCCCTCAACATCAACATCAACTCAACATCAACTCCCCTCAACATAAACATCAACTCAACATCAACATCAACTCAAGATCAACATCAACTGAACATCAACATCAACTCAACATCAACATCAACTCAACATCAACATCCACTCAACATCAACATCAACTCAACATCAACATCAACTCAACATCAACATCAACTCAACATCAACATCAACTCAAAATCAACATCAACTCAACATCAACTAAACATCAACATCAACTAAACATCAACATCAACTCAACATCAACTCAACTCAACATCAACATCAACTCAACATCAACATCAACTCAACATCAACATCAACTCAACATCAACATCAACTCAACATCAACATCAACTCAACATCAACATCAACTCAACATCAACTCAACATCAACGCAACATCAACTTAACATCAATTCAACAGTTTTTGCAAAGCGTCAGTAATATTAATTAACCTTTCATCGAAATTATTAAACACAACATAAGATATTAAATATTTAAATTAAAAACGACATCTGAATAATACAAAGGAAAGAGTCATCCCAACACGTGTATTTATATTACTCTCTGGGGCTGTCTCAAGGAAATTCTGTAACTGAATTATTGAGGAATATTTTTTTTATTATAATTTTTTTTAACGGATCTCTTCTCTTCGGATTATGTTAATACCGAATACTGAAAAACCTTCCTTCTAATTTGACAAAGCTAGCCTCTAATGTCTCGAGCGGTAATTAAAAAAAAAATATAAATTTAATCATATTTTAAATAAGCTCTATCTAAAATTATTTTCTACCTGTAGCAAACTTAGACTACAGGGAAATATTAAGACTTCAATTTAACCCTAACATTCAGGGAACTTCCAACGACACTACAACACCTACATCACATTACCTATGCACTGCATTTGATCAATGTATGCCTATTATAACAATAATCGGAACGGACTTGCCTTGTGTTTTGCTTGCGTGCCAATAACACCCTGCTTTCGTCGGAGCTGGAATCTTGCGAGAACCTCTCTTGGACTTCACGGACGCACTTCACAATCGCTTCTCTTCTGGTTCACAAGGATTCTCGGCTTGACCTCGTTGGCACCTTGTCTTCGGACATACTTGGTTATCACCACTTCTGAAATTGTTAAAATTATAGGATCAGGCATACATAATTAAAAGCACTAAGTCAATGTTTAACAAGGATATATTTAAGTTACCAAAAGCAATACTCGCATTGTTAAGAAAACAACATCTTTGACCTTATTAATCACTATAATATTCTATTAACCAATACTAAGCGAGATTTAACCAGAAAACATCATTAATCTTATTAATCACTATATTTTACCGTAACTTTTATAATCACTAACATTCTAAATTGTGTAACTAATAAAACGACACATTAGACTGCATTATTTATATTGAAAAATTATTAATAACCAATTTTACATTAATTGCCAATAAACAACTCATAAAACATTAATCATCACGAATAAACAATTCAACTTTACTTTTGTAATCACTACTATTTTAAATTATTTGTATTACGAATGAAATAACACACTGGTCCTTATTATTCATTCTAACGAACATTGGATTAAATGCCAATAAAATAACCCATTCAAATGAAACAAATTAATCATCACATCATAACAAAGGGTTCTGAACAGACTAACATCTTAGACGTTATACTCCTTTGATCAAAAATAACACTGGTATTCAATACTTATCTTATTATTCGGCGAGGCACAAAATCAGACTCACCCGTTACACCATTTGATTTCCCTTTTAAGCATTCGTTATTGGCGGGAATTGACACTTCTTTCCCGCCATTACTGTTCATAGTCAATGTCATATCTTTTTACTGTTAATCATTAATTTTCAAGAAAGTATGCAAAACACAATTTTAAAATGGACAATAAGAATTATTTAAATTGTATCACGCTAATAAATGTGCCCAATTACATGTATAAATTTAACAAATTAACTTTTCTGTAAAGCCAAATACACTTCCGTCAATTCACATACTTTTTATCAGCTAACTAAGAATTTTATGATTTACTAATTAACATTTTTACGATTAATTTAACTCATAAAAAATATTTAACTCATAATAAAACTTAGAATTATTTAATAACATCGTTATGATAACTTTACTATCAATTGTTACCCAACCGGAACACTCGATATTTAATAACCTATTAATTTTGACGTTAACTACGACCACTATTACGTAGGGTCACCTGTCCAACAATGAAACACCAAAAGTTCTGAGTCTCATATTTCTCTCATTTTTGAAGATATGAATTCCGATTTTTTATATGGACATGTCTACTTGATTGGGTATAATATGGCATTAATAGTTTTGTTAATAAATAGATACATAACCAATAAGAAGACTTTTAAAAGAAAATGGGAATTGTTTCATTGTGTCCACCTAGGTGTACACAATGAAACACCCAGTGTCCAACAATGAAACACTGATAATAATTTGGACTTTTTCATATTTAGTGGAACAAGTAAATGATGAAATCTGTTGAATTACAATCGAAAATGGTTCCTTCAGGGTATTGCACAATTATTCAGACTTTAAAAATACCTCTAGGTTTGTCTCAGGTAAAATTATTTAGTGACTTAAAGATTAATTAGTCTATTTTTTTTTAAATCGTAGTTAGGTACCTTTTATAGTTAATAACGACTTAAAATCAACAATTACTCATAATAGGCATTAATATCTTAAGTAAAATTATACATTCTCAAAGATTAATGAGTCTGAAAATCTCAAATATTAAGTGATAGTAGTGGAAATACTGTTTCATTGTGTCCACCCTTGATCTGTGTCATTGTTGGACACCTGGGGTATTTTACAATAACATCAAAAAATAACCTACCAAAATCGAACAATTTATTAGGCAATCTAGTCCACGCGAATCTATGATACATGTACAAAGCAACGTTATACTGAGAAAAACGGAATTCACTGCAGTGTTTAACTGAGAAATCAAATTAAACTAAAAAAAATGTTACTTTTTGTCAAAAAATCCAAAATAGCTCCGTAGACATGTCGTTTCAAAAGTGGCGCGCACGCTAACTGGGGAGGAGCGGGGGGTGTATGAGGTTGTCTAGACTAGGTATACTGCACTACCTGGCAACGTCGTATTTGGAAAATATGGCTCTGTTTCATTGTTGGACAGGTGACCCTACCTTTAGGTAGTTAATGTTTACGTAGGAAGACTCAGGGACGTATTTACCTTAGGGTCTAGAGGGCCATGGCCTGGGGCGCTAGGCTATGAGGGGCGGCTCAGGCTTAGCCTTATTTTTTTTTATTTATTTATTATTTGAACACTCAAATAAACTTATGTGTAATACATAGTCCCACAAAACTGTTTATACAGTTTGACTGCAGGATCGGTGTGTCTCGAGCTTAAACATTAAGTTCTTAACGAGTAATTTCATATAAATTCTACTTATCTTAATTTAAAACAGATTTTACCGCACAATCGTAGGTTGTGAACATGGGCGTAGCCACGGTGGGGCAGGGTGGGGCGCTTGCCCCACCCTGGCTCTGACCTGTGAGGTACCTACCTAATCTTACCTAAGTAAGAAAATATAAAAATGACGCGGAATTAATGAGATAGGCCCGTAGCAATACAAAATATGCATGGAAACTGCATAGAAAAAATATTATCAGGGTAAGACCGCGGGTATAGTTTGCTAGTTACTTATTATTTTAGACTGCTGCCCCACCCTGAGCCCATGGCTGGCTACGCTCATGGTTGTGAAACAGGTAGGTACTTCTAAATTATTACAACTCATTAGTCTACGTAGCCTCTAATGTATCAAAGAAATGCTGCTGTAACATTTTTTTAAATTTTTGTTTATTTGGTTCCCGTCGTATTTCGTGGGGCAAACTATTCAGTAAGTATGGTAATCTTTTTTTAAGGTCCTATCTCCATAGTACTAACACTAGGAACCTTTTTCCCGCCGACACAGATCGGGTTCCATGATTGTGATCGATCAATGAAAGGTTATGTTCCTGAGTGTTATGATTATTTAAGGCCAGGAGGTATTTATGTTTAAAGCTAATTGGTAGTATTTTAAACAATTTAAAGTAATCTCCCTTGCATTTAGCTTTAGTTTTTTTACTGACAAGTAGTTTAATTAATCTAATTTGCAAAGCTTCTTATTTTTCTAAATATGTTTTGAATGTTAGACCATAAATATCAAGAGCATAACCCAGAATCGAATCAATAAGTGCAAAGTATAAACATTTCAGCGTGGTAATAGGGAATATGCATAAGTCACCGATTTTCACAAAATTGAGCTTGATCGCTGCGGACACTTGTAAAAACATGATGGAATAGAAAGAAAAATGAAAAAAAAATGATTATTTTCGTTTTATCACACGATGATATCAGGGGAAAATAACGATTATTTTTTTTCATTTTCGTATATAATGCACTTTACAGTCAGATAGAATATCGAAAAAGAAATAATATTTCGTATGACACATATGTACTTAAACGCAAAATTTAGGGAGATAATTGAAGATTATTGGCTAACTCCATATTAAACGCGCCCGAAACACACCGAAACGTGATGTGTGACGTCACCGTTTTGTATGGAGCGTTTTCGGCGGGAGATGATGCGTGCTAACTTCAAGTAACTATATCACGAGAAAAAAACGCAAGAGAAAAGTTTCAATATTACAGTTGATTTTCTCACGCATTATACTATTGATTTTGATTAAAAAAAAAATTGATGCATATTCCCTATTGGAACTCTAAAACTCAAGTGATAAAATTTACCCAAAAGTATTCTTAACTTACTACATATGTAATCGATATGGTGGGACCACGAAAAATTTACATCTACTTTAACACCTAGGTATGTTACACAATTAACTTTTTCAATAGGTAGGCATTGACAGTTGGATTGATTGTTGTGAAGACATTCAAAGCTGTGAGTCTTCGAGCAACAAAAGGCTTCGTTCTGTGAGTATACATTTTTGGCGGCGAGCTGTCAGTGTACATATAAGGCGAATGTATAACAATAAGTTTAGTTTTGTCGGTGTTTAAGACAATTCCATTATCATGGGACCACCTAACAACCGCATCTATGTCGAGCTGAATTAAGCGACATGTCTCCTCGAGTTCGGTACCAGCGCGTAAAGTACATAGATCAGAGGTTCCCAACCTTTTTTTGTCTACTGCCCACTTTAAGAATAAATTATTTTTTAACGCCCCCCCTTTTTAAACATACTTAAAAACCGCTAAGTACTTATAACTGATTATTGAAACGCAAAGTTATAGTATTCGGACAGAGTATCTTTTATTGAAAATAAAACAAACATAATCAATTCTTATATAAAAACTAATGTGAAGTTTGAATCTGATGCTGTTCAATAATGCCCCCTTTTTTCTGGGTCTCTTACCGCCCCCCTTTAGGCCTGCAGCGCCCACAAGGGGGCGTTATCGCCCACGTTGGGAAAGACTGACATAGATCGTCCGCGAACATGTAGTCCGAGCAGTGTTGTATGACATTACATAGGCTATTAACATGCATGAGGTAGCAGGTTGGCCCACAGCAGGAGCTGGGGCGCCACCGATATAGGGCGCCTTTCATAATTAATTACACCCATCTTTTATCTAAATGAAAAAAACAGCCAACATGGCTAGATTTTTAGTCGGTTTTGCCTGGCATATATTAAAAAGATTAAAAAGATTTTAGGCCATTAAAAAGATTTAAACCAATATTTAGTATAAGTAAATATTTAAATTATTTTGCTATGCACAAATTGGTTAACAAAACCGTTAACGACTTAAAATCTCGCCGTGTGGCTTTTTTTTTCTATAGACAGGCATTTAAAAAAAAACAGGCGTTTCCTATGCCTAGTTCCAAATCACGCCAACAGCACTGTTAGCGTATAATCCATTAAATTAAGAAGGTACTCAAATACCCTATTTGTGGAATATTTTGTGACTATTTAATTTGGTCGGATACGCGCTAACAGCGCTGTGAGCGTGATTCGGAACGCGGGGCTAGGCGGATGCCTGCCTAGGAAACGCCTGTTTTTTTTTTAAATGGCAGGCATCCTCCCTTACGTAGATGGCGACTTTAGGGGCGCGAATTTTAAAATACGTCCCTGGGAAGACTGATGACGAAGGAAGGGAGAAATGAAGAATCACTAAATGTATAGCAATAATTGGATACTTACATAAAACATACAATTAACTCACGCAAAGAGACTGACATTTCGAACAAAATAACTTTGGCCACTTTGTCCGAAATTACAATTTTTTTATTTATTATTTTTCACTAACACTTCGGACACTTTTATAGTTATGGAGCTTTTTTGTCTGTTTGTTTGTGACGTCAAAATTTCATTTTTGAAATAAAAATGTTTAAATTTTATGATTATGATGCTTAATATTCCACATTCTAAAACTATAAACCAGCTTTATAAAAATATCGTTTTATTTAGGAATGATTCATTAAAAAGAATTAGTGAGCGTGTACACTAGTATTTTTTACCTGTTGAGTGAGTGGCAGGAAAAATTCACTAAGTATACAATGGAGTAAAGCTAGGGTTTTCTAAGATTACAGTGCGGTCATATTACGGCCGTCATTTAGCGACGTAGAACGCTGTCTATGTAAACAATATGGCGCGGAAACCGCATAGACAGCGTTCTACGTCGCTAAATGACGGCCGTAATATGACGGCACCGTCATCCTAGGAAACCGTAGCTTAAGTGCATTTAAACACTTATAAATAACAGTTTTCTATTTTTGTACTTAGTGAGTTTTACTTGTCACCCCACGCTTTACGTGCCGGACTACAGCTGGGCCACAAAAAAAAGTTGGAAATCTGACTTTTTGACTATGCCATGATGAAGTCGATAATTTGTCGGAATTTGTCGCCAAAAACCAGAATTTTTCGGTCTTGCGTTTAGGAGATACATGTGGCTCAGCTGTAGAGACGTCTTTACAGCTGGGCCACACAGATCTCGAAAACGGAAGGTCGTAGCGAAAATCTGATTACTCGTATGTGTAGCCGGTAATTTGTCGGGTTTTGTCGCCAAAAACCAGAGTTTGTCGGTCTTGTGTTTAGGGGATACGTGTGGCTCAGCTGTAGAGACGTCTCTACAGCTGGGCCACACAGATCTCGAAAACGGAAGGTCGTAGCGAAAATCTGATTACTCGTATGTGTAGCCGGTAGTTTGTCGGATTTTGTCACCAAGGACCAGATTTTGTCGATCTTGCGTTTAGGAGATATGTGAGGATACGCTGTGGAGACTTTTCTACCTGGGTCTTGAGAAAGGAAGTTCATAGCGAAAATCTGATAACTCGAGTGTGTAGCCGTTAGTTTGTCGGAATTTGTCACCAAGAATCAGATTTTATCGATCTTGCGTTTAGGAGATATGTGAGGATACGCTTACGACCTTTCGTTCTCGAGATCCAGGTAAAAAGGTCTCCACAGCGCATCCTCACATATCTCCTAAACGCAAGATCGACAAAATTTGATTCTTGGTGACAAATTCCGACAAACTAACGGCTACACACTCGAGTTATCAAATTTTCGCTATGACCTTCCTTTCTCAAGATCCAGGTAGAAAAGTCTCCACAGCGTATCCTCACATATCTCCTAAACGCAAGACCGACAAACTCTGGTTTTTGGCGACAAAATCCGACAAATTACCGGCTACACATACGAGTAATCAGATTTTCGCTACGACCTTTCGTTTTCGAGATCTGTGTGGCCCAGCTGTAGAGACGTCTCTACAGCTGAGCCACACGTATCTCCTAAACGCAAGACCGACAAATTCTGGTTTTTGGCGACAAATTCCGACAAATTATCGACTTCATCATGGCATAGTCAAAAAGTCAGATTTCCAACTTTTTTTTTGTGGCCCAGCTGTAGTCCGGCACGTCCACGCTTTTCAACGGCTATCGGTTCTTCTCGCTATTGAGCTTCGCTTCACGCGTTTCGGCGTCTCACTTTCAAAGTCTTATAAATTGTTTGTTTGATTGAATTTGAGCCCGAGATCACTTTGATTCAACATTATTTTTATTATATTTTTTAATTATTGCATATTATTGTCCAAGTTTATTGCAACTTAAATAATAAAGCGCTTCCATCCGTGCCGATGCGGTCCACCACACCTCTACTGATGCGAATTTTCTATCCTATTATATTTTTAACTTGCTTAATAGCTCTTAGTTGGGCGTGCTAACATCTCTTGACTAATCGGAAGGCCTTTAAAAGAAATGCCGAAATGTTTTACCAGTTTCCTCCTTTCTTTACATCTTTGCTGCAAAAATTAACAAAAAGAAGCGAATTGTGCGAATGGAACCGAAACGAATGTTAAATTATTCCTTACAGATTAAAATATGCCCTTTTTTGTTGAGTTTATTAGCAGCTTAGGTATACAACGTGTTACAAAAATACCCCTAATACCGAATATGGTAGATAGGGTCTATCAAACTGAACAACTTTTACTATGGGACCAACTCTGAAATCGTGAAAAAAATGAGCTGTTTTATACATTTTGATATTTTCGTTATTAAGTAATTTTTGTATGAAACAGCTGAAATTTTTTTCGCGATTATATTAACGGCAATGGGGGTATTCTTTGTTACACGTTGTATAACATATAAGTAGTAAAGTATTGAGTATCACTTATTAACCCTTAGGGGTATCCGATTGGGAGTAGGGTTACCAGATGGTATACCTATAAAATCCTGACAAAAAGCCTGATTTCTACTTAAAATTTTCGACATTATGCCAAGTTTTAGTTGTAATTCCTGCAAATGTTTATACGTACGTACCTAGTTGATTGTTATAAAAAAAGATGCATCAAAAGTTTTAGTTTTACTTACCTTACCTACTTAATATGAATAGGTAACAAAAAAAACTTGACATTTTCTAAAGGGACAAAAAATCCTGACGTCTGGTAACCTTACTTGGGAGAGAACTGCCTAAGTATGGACTGTAATGGGCTCATAAGATGATGAATTATGACTTAAGAAAGATAGCCTTTAGTACCTAGAATGGTTAATCAACAATACTATTGCCCGTTTATCAAAACTTACAAGTTCTTACAAATTTTACAAGATCATGTAAATTACGTTTTTTTCCAATACGGAGACACTGTGAAAATTGTAAGATGGAATGGAGAGTCGCCGGACACCCTCAGAAATAATCAGGATTTTGCTTTTTGACGTTTTTTACAAGTCGTAAGTTAAAAATATTTTTGATTAACGAAATCACTTTTGAAACGAAATTTGCTAAATAAACTATCACACTTGTAGTGTTTAATTTAACGTGTTTTGATTAACGCATTTGAGGAATAATGTTTTTTTTATAAGGAAATTTGCTTTTATAAGTACAAGACTTGTAAGTTTTGATAAACAGGGCACCTCAATCCCAGCAATGCAGCCAGTTGAACCATTTGTTTGTCAAAACGTAACCTTTTTGTTTATTATGTAAATCATTATGTAAAGTTTAATCATCCGGGAAAGTTGCAAAGTTCAATTGGCGACTACTGTGCTATACAATGTCTGACTACTAGGAGCCTATTGGGCACTGTGGGGTGTCTAAAGTGTACTATTGCATCACTTAACAGGCGTTTTCTGTGCGTTTTTACGTCGATCGCCTTGCCGCCGAGGTGAGACTGGAAAAAAACACTGAAAACTAGTTCATTTAAATAAAACAAAAACCAACCGAAAGTTCGTACAATGCGATTAAATTAACTATGTAAAACAGAAATGACCAAATTCAGAGTGCTGGCGGTACAAAACAATGTAATTATTATTTAAACTGTGAAATTTACTCTCTGCCATACATTTCGAGTGAAGTTGCCGCTTTTGTTGTACACATAGCTAAATTAATCGGATATTATTCTTGGTTATTTTTATTAAGTACAAGATTATATCTATTATTATAGGAATTATACCCCAATGCAATAGATAAGCTAATACAAACATACTTACACCTAAAAGTAAATAAAATAGAATAGATCAATGATTGTAAAACTGTAATAATACGGGATGGCAGGGTCTTTTGTGTGTTATATAATAGGTATTAGTTTAATAATATGCAACAACGGCTAAATCGAGACCACTCTAAATAGCTCTACAGAGCTATAAAATTAAAGCTTGTAATACGAATACTTATGAAAATATACTTCTGAAAATTAAACAATAAAAAGTGTAAAAAATTATAATATACGTCACTCACGCACGTACATATATTTTATACTTTAATATGATGATATCATCATACCTCCTTCCCCGTTTCATCTTAGGACTACCAGGCGCAGGGCGGCTTTTCATCCCTATGTTGTTGACATTCCACATACCCGCACGAAACGCTTCGATTCCAACTTTTTAATTCGAACAGCTAAGATGTGGAATAATCTCCCTGCGTCTGTATTCCCCGAACAATACAACTTGGGCGTCTTTAAAGCCAGAGTAAATAGGCATTTACTGACTGTGCGTGCTCCATCTTAGTCCTCCTTGTCACTTCCCATCAGGTGAAAGTGAGGTCAAACGCATAAAAAAAAAATTAAAGTTTAAAATATACATTAAATATCAATATTAATAAAATAAGGAAGTAAGGTTAAAATCTATTCAGTTTATTATGTAAAATTAGACGTAAAAAGTCTGTCTGTCTGTTTCTAAAAACCTAGGTTTCTACAGTCTGACCACGTAACACCTGTTTTGAAAAGAAAAGTACGTGAGTTAAGTAAATATAAGATTTGTACTGGTTGAAAACCCACTTTAATAAAATACTCCAAATTAAATGAGACATTTTTCAGTGCACAAAATACAAGGTGTTTGGTAAAAGCCTTATAAAGCCGAATATGGTAGATAGGGACCATTAAACTGAACAACTTTTACTATGGAACCAACTCTGTAATCGCGAAAAAAAAATCTGCTGTTTCATACAAAAAATAATAACGAAAATATCAAAATGTATGAAACAACTGATTTTTTTTTCGTGATTTCAGAGTTGGTCCCGTAGTAAAAGTTGTTCAGTTTGATGGTCCCTATCTACCATATTCGGCTTTATAAGGCTTTTACCAAACACCTTGTATATATTGTGGTATTTTATTACAATGTATTTTTTAAACTAAAAATGCAAAGCTTTACGATTGAATTACTGGCTAGCTACCACCATCTAAACTTAGTCTGACGCCATTACAACAATTAAAAAAATGTGTTCCGGCAGTTAGAAGAAAGATAGCCAGTTCCTCAGTGATGAGGATTCCGGGTGTAGTGCGCTTCCTTACCTTCGGCGTTATCGTCACTTAACATCAGGTGAGGTGAAGGCCAAGGGCCAAGCACTATCAGGTTTGCATAAAAAATATGATGTTTCAGTGGATTAAAAAAATAATTAGATAAAACAAGATAAAAAATAATGTTAAGTACAAAGTCACAGAACCATACGATAAAAATATTATAAGTAGGGTAAAAACCTGAAACTGAGAAATTCAAGAACAAGTTAAAAAGAAGGTCAGCCGAAACATTAAGAATTTCTTACATGGACGAAAGCTGAATATGAAACAGATACGGTAACTTAGATAAAAAAACAGACTGTGATCGGCGTGTAGGACAAAAATGGTACTTATGATCAAATTATGAAAGTGACTTGTGACAGAAATACTTTGCAAACCCTAAAATGGTGCCATTGATTTATGAAGCATGCAAATTGCAATGCAAATTACATAAATCAAAATACTTGGGAAAACATAATGAATAACATATCGCATTTATTATGTATCATACAATCTTTTCTTTTTAGACCCCTGTAAAAACTTAATTAACCTGTCAAATTATCGATGTCAATAGGCATATCTAATACTTTTTGTGGCATATCTGATAGTTCACGCAACGCACAAACTGTAACATTGAAGGGTCAAGGTGAGCGCCTGCGACACTTTCCCTCAAGCCTCGATTACATACGCCGATTTAGCTTCCTTACTGGGGATCCAATTTCAGATTGGAAACGATGCCCCGAATTGGATCCTAGTTGGGGAATTTAAGGGTTGCCTCCCTAGCCAAGGCTATATAGGTAAGGCAAATGAAACTTTGAACATGCAGCCAAGTCTTCAGTCATATTTTTTTCTTTAGTTTGCATTTCTGCGGGTCTATTACTACGGGCACGTAATTTGGCAAAACAAAGATGAGACAAAAGATGCGTAGCAGCTACAAACACTAAACTCGGTGCATCTTTTGTCTCATCTTTGTTTTGCCAAGTTATATGCCGGTACCTATATCACATTATAAGTAGCCCCTAGATGATCAAGAATGGCTTGTCAATAATTTACATTGCATTACCACCACCACTACCATTTGAGTGCGTACCAAAAATTCAAGATGGGGGCCAACATTTTGTTTTTGGCCTGATTTGGATGAAACTCGGTTTTTGGTACTATTTTGGCAAGAAAATAACAACTCAATTTTTCAAATAATAAAAATCCAAGATGGCGGCCATCTTTTTTGTTTGTGGGCTGATTTCGATGAAACTCAGTTTTTGCTACTATTTTGACAAGAAAATAACACAATTTTTCAAATACTAAAAATCCAAGATGGCGACCATCTTTTTTGTTTGTGGGCCGATTTCGATGAAACTCAGTTTTCGCTACTATGTTGACAAGAAAATAACAATACAATTTTTTAAATACAAAAAATCCAAGATGGCAGCCAAATTTTTTGTTTATGGGCCGATTTCAAAGAAACTCGGTTTTGTTACTACTTTGACGAAAAAATAACAACGAAATGTTGAAAATAATAATAAATTCAATATACCAGCCAACTCTTTTTATTTGGGCCGATTTCTCAATTTTTTGATTTCGATGATGATGATTATTGTTACTATTTAAGTAGTTAGTACCAAAACCCAAGTTTTATTAAAATCGGACCACGAACAAAAAAATAGGCCACCATCTTGGATTTTTAATATTTTTAACATTGCCTTGTTATTTTCTTGCCAAAATAGGACCAAAAACCGAGTTTTATCAAAATCGGCCCAAAAACAAAAAAGTTGACCGCCATCTTTGATTTTTAGTATTTAAAAAATTGTGTTGTTATTTTCATTTTAAAATAGTACCAAAAACCGAGTTTCATCGAAATCGGCCCATAAAAAAAAATGTTGGCCGCCATCTTGGATTTCTTAATATTTTCAATATTGCGTTGTTATTTTCCTGACAAAATAGGACCAAAAACCGAGTTTTATCGAAATCGGCCCAAAAACAAAAAAGTTGACCGCCATCTTAGATTTTTAGTATTTGAAAAATTGCGTTGTTATTTTCTTGTTAAAATAGTACAAAAACCGAATTTCATCGAAATCGGCCCACAAACAATAAAGTTGACCGCCATCTTTTTTATTACAGAGTTCTAGTGGCCTTTTTCCGTCCGGCTTCATCATCCATTTCCTATCAGAGTACTCAACAAAACCTACCTTTACATTTCCGTTAATAGTGAAAACTCATTGTTTAATCTATGTACAATAATGTTATTGTCAAGTACTGGTGACAACCCTAATCAGTGAAATCATGTCCTAATTGGGGCATAGTGTGATCACTACATCCAATTTGGGTTCCTAGATTTGATCCCCAGTAAGGAAGCTAAATCGGCGTATGTAATCGAGGCTTCATTTAGATCTAACCATAGAGCAGAGAAGGTTCGCACAAGGAACGCGTTTTTAATGCGTCACCGAGCAAAAAGGTTTGTTTTTATAAGGGCAATGTTCTTCGCTCTTACCTATTTATTTTGCATGATTTTAGACCACAATAGGGAAGATGCATAAGTCACCGATTTTGATAAATTTGAGCTTGATCGCTTCGGACACGTATAAAAACATGATGGAACAGGAAAATAAAATAAAAATGTATAATTTTAGTTTTATTACACGATGGAATCAGGGAAAAATAACGGGAATTTTCACTTTAGAATATAATGAACCTTACAGTCAGATAGAATATCGAATAAGGAACAATTTTTTGTACAACACATATGTACTTAAACGCAAAATTTAGGGAGATAATTGAAAATAATCGAAAATTCTTGGCTAACTCCATCCATAGTAAACGCGCGCCTGAAACGTGATATGTGACGTCATATATCATGTCCCTTTTGTATGGAGCGTTTTCGGCGATTGCTGCTGCGTGCTAACTTCAAGTAACTATTTCACGAAAAAAACGCAAGAAAAAAGTTTTAATATTACAGTTGATTTTCTCTCGCATTATACTTTTGATTTTGATAAAAAAAAATTGATGCATATTCCCTATTCTGACCCCAGCTTGTTTTTCGGCTTATGGAGAGTTACTTACAAAAAGGAGTGAAATCCCACCAATAACATTTTCATGTTTCCAAGACTACCATATGGCTCGCACTGTCAAAAAGTTATCAGACCTCATTTAGAGCCAAGCTTCTAACTCTACGCACCCTACTAACTCTACAAGCCCTAACTTCAAAATCTACACCTTAGCACAGAATACATAATAGTACCTTAGTCAAAATGTGGCTTGGCTATTTCGCTACATTGTACATTAGTTTTCTGATAAAAAATAGCAGTTCTTGTAGTAACGAAATGGAAAAGCCACATATTTTGACTATGGTGTAGAGTTTTTGAAATTAAGGCTTAGAGATTTAGGGCGCGCAGAGTTAGAAGCTTGACTCTAAGTGAGGACTGATAACTTTTTGAGAGGGCGAGCCATATGGTAGTCTTGGAAACATTTACATGAAAATGTTTTTGATGGGATTTATTTATTTACAGAAATCCTTTGACAAATATCGCAAATGCAGCGAACAAAAGTCCGTGGTCAGTCAATACTGACCAGTGGCCAATGCCCTAAGATAGTCCACAGTACCTACCTATCACAAAATTTGTCTGCCTGTCGTATCCTGTATTCGAAAATAGGACCGTATTTTTGACATTGAAAATGTCTTTTCGTTCGCTCCAGTATAGGCTCCGATTTCACGAAAAACTGCGATTCCCTTATTTCTCAGAGGGTTGTGAAGATATGATATTCAAAAAACCGGCCAAGTGCGAGTCGGACTCGCGCACGAAGGGTTCCGTACCAAAAATGGCAAAAAAAAACACGTTTGTTGTATGGGAGCCCCCTTAAATATTTATTTTATTCTATTTTTAGTATTTGTTGTTATAGCGGCTACAAAAATACATCATCTGCGAAAATTTCAACTATCTAGCTATCATGGTTCATGAGATACAGCCTGGTGACAGACAGACAGACAGACGGACAGACAGACAGACGGACAGCGGAGTCTTAGTAATAGGGTTCCATTTTTACCCTTTGGGTACGGAACCCTAAAAAGATGCATATTTACAAGAGCTGCAAGGTGCAAAAACAATTATTCGAAAAAATAAAAAACGAATAAAATTATGTCTGAAATAGTGGAAAAAAAACATTTTTTTTTCCGATTTTTTAATTTTGGCGCTCGATATTTTGGAAACGAAGAATGATATCAAAATTTTGAGAAAAATTCCTCTGAACTATTTAGTCAGCTACAATTTGAGCCTAAAACAAAGACAATTGGGTTAAGGGTTTGCCCTGTAGCTTAACCTTTAACATTCAAAATGTTTTTTTGATCGCTTCAGTATAGCCCCCATTTTTGCCCAGAGTGCGACATATCGCCTTGGTGTCGTAAGTTTTAGGGCTACGTGAATATTTGAAGCCTCAAAAGACGCGTATAAAAGAGGGCTACAATATGTAGCATGTCAGCGTAATTTCGGGAAGCGCGCTCCTTAGATGCGTGTCGCTTCGCTGAGTTGCTATGGAGGTTGAAGCCCGAGGCGAAGCCGAGGGCTTCAAAACAAATCTTAGAATTAATTATATATTTTAAGTTATAGTAGTACTACCTTACAATAAAATAGTAATGTTTAAACAAAGAAATATTTTTATATGAATTTCATACTCACGAATCACAAAAAAGTAGATCCAAAATTGTTCATGACGTTGCTGTGAATTCAAAGTATTGTAAGTACTAATTCAAACAAAGGAATGTACATATTTTTTTATAAAATTCAATAAATTCATTTTCAATGTACCAGAAGGTCGTGAAAGGCACGAGATCTGTGTTTTTTTTTTATTGTGCGAGGAACTTCTTGCCAAAAGCTACTACCAATGTAGCAGTAAAATATACTAAGAAAATAAGCAAAGTAAGTAGTCAACCGTAGTTTCCAACTTCGCGATAAATTGTGCGATTGTCACGAGAAGGCCCAATTAACTATGTCATTTTTATTTCAACACAATCTCCAGTATTGTCCAACTAAACCAGATAATAACTGAGATGGCAAGTCACGACCATCGAGCATTTGTATTTTTGATTCATTTTATCGATTACGTGACTACAAGTTTTTCGAAAAAGAATCGGACGCATCGATGCACTTTCGAATTTTCCTTCTTCCTGATGTAATACTATTTAATTTTTCAGATTAAACTATGAATTTATTGTTTTTTATGTCGTGTAAAAATTACTCAACGATTTATTTTAAAAATACCTTTTCATTTCTTGTGTCTACCTTAGTGAATGCGTTGATGTCTTTTCTATGACTTTATTGATATCGAGTCCATTCTAATGCCATCGGATTAGGCCACAGAACAAAGAAAAAATATTTCTTTGAATACTTACTTTTACTTCTCTATTCTGTAGATTAGGCAGCTTTTCCAAGTGATGTGCTAGCTAAGCTGTGAGCGAAGTCAAAGCTAAGCTACGAAACTTTTCGATAAGATTAAATGCTAACGACCGAATACTCAAAGGCATCTTGGCTAAAATCTTAAGTTAAGGTCTCCTTAACTTTATGGAAGCTGTCAGTTTCATAGATTTTTTGTCAAATCTGACAACTTTTTTGAGTTTAAGGTGGCCTTAACTTTAAGATTCGTTTGAGTATTTGGCCATAAGTGGTGTAGCGTACAGTGGAGCGGGAAAAATGTAGCAGTCGATGCGTGCTACCAAGGACGAGCTATGGATATGAGCTGTCGTATCTGTAGCTCCAATTATTGTTTTTTGTTTCGTGTAAAAATTACTCAAAATATTTATTAAAATTAATTCTTTCTTTCTATTTAACTGGAGTTAACGCGTTGATGTCTTTACTATGACTTTATTGATATCGAGTCCATTGCCATCAGAATAGGCAGCTTTTCCAAGGGATGTGCTAGCTATATGTTGTGAGCGAGTCAAAGCTGTAGCACAGAATAAATAAATAATAGCTGTGAGCGAATTCAAAGCTAAGCTACGAAACTACCTAACCTAGTTTTGACTAAATTAAAAGTAGCAATAGCGTGTAGCGGAGCGGGAAAAATGTAACGGCTGATGCGTGCTAAGGACTGGAGCTACGGATAGGTATATGCTAAAGCTAGGGTGTCTTAGGATGACGGTGCAGTCATATTACGGCCGTAATTTAGTGGCGTAGAACGTTGTCTATGTAAACAATACGGTGCGGTTTCTTACGTAACGGTGTCGTTTACATACACAACATTCAACGCCGCTATATTACGGCCGTAATAAGACGGCACCGCTATCCTAGGCAACCCTAGCTTAAGTCATACGTAGCTCCAATCTTTAGCACGCAACCTTCCATATTAAAAATATACTTTTTTAACTTTTTTTGAATGCGTTTCCACCAATGCTACGTGGATAAATTAATCAGTAGGTACTTATTGGTGGATATCATACAAATCTTTAGCTACACATAGCTTAATACATCTCTGGAACACACTTGGGTTAGGGTTTCCTAGGATAGCGGTGCCGACATATTACGGTCGTAATATAGCGGCGTTGAATGTTGTCTATGTAAACAATATGGCGACAACGTAACATTAGAAACCGCGCCGTATTGTTTACATAGACAACGTTCTACGCCGCTAAATGACGGCCGTAATATGACGTCACCGTCATCCTAGGAAACCCTGGCTTTATTGTTGGAGGTGTCAGCTGTTAGAAAACTAGCTTCAGTTATTGTGATGTGCTAAACTTTCATACTATTACGATTTTAAGAACTTTTTATGCATGAGAAGTCAATTAAACAACTACTCTTCTCGCTTGGTCAAAATCACAAATAAAATTACCTACTTATATAAAATGGTAAAACGCAAATCATTAAAAAATTAAGTAGATTGGGAGAAAGGTAGGGCATACAAGTGACAGTAAAGTACTTGACATACTTAATTTTTGTCAAATGACTACGAACTAATTATATGATTTAGATAAGATATATAGGCAAAACTTAATAACTTTTGTAAGGTTAAACCACGGCCTAGCTAGTGTAGGTTACATTGTTCTTTTATTTGGTAAATGTCATTATCTAAGTACTTATACACGGACATTACGAATGTTTTGGGGATAGAGTTAAGCAGCCTCATTAATTTTGTTTTGATCTCTATTTTTAAAATTTTATCCCTTTTTTATGGTTCCGTACCAAAACGGTAAAAAGGAACCCTTATGGTGTGACTCAGTCTGTCTGTCACAGCTGGATATATCGAGAACTACTAATGGTATCAACTTGTAATTTGCAATAGTTTTAGATGACGCTTGCCCAACTATTTTGCAAATAAATATTTTTTTTACAACAGGGACTGAAAAGAGGTCTTAAAAATTTTAGGTGGGGCGACTAGGGCATGTGTATCATATGAAAGAGCGCTATTTGCACATTTTAAATCATTTTTTCTTTTTTTAGGCAGCACAGTTTTCGACTTTTGATGAAAAATGTAAAAAAATACCGTTTCCCCCCTATCTCCAATTTTGCAAAGAGAAAAATCTGAAATAATTCATGTGATAGTAGTTTATGTTCGTGAAGATTACAGGAAATAACACAATGTCTCAATTTAACACACTTTTTTAAGAGGGCTCCACACTCGCGCCGCGAACCGCGGCCGCGAATCGCGGGCGCGGTTCGCGCATGAAAACGGCGCGAAAAACATAGCCCTCCAGATTCGCGCTCCGCGGTTCGCACATGAAAACGGCGCGAATACCCTTCTCGCAACCTTTCGCATTTGCGTTCGCGGATTTGACCGAAATGAACGAGTTTACTTTTGCTGCTAATTTGACGCTGTGTGCTTTAGCGTGTTACAATCATGCGTTAATAAAATCCAAAAAACAAATAAAGAAGAAAAGGAGAAGAAGACGATGGTGGATGACACAAATCCATCGGAACAGAACCAGGCTGGGGCACAGGCCTTCCTTATGGGTGGGAGGATGGGCCATAACCCATCGCGCGGGCCCAATGCGGATTGATGGGTGTTAACGACTGCGAATTCAGCCGGGACCAACGGCTTGACGTGCCTTCCGAGTCATGGAGGAGCTCGAGATAATAAATTTTTGGTCACCCATCCCATGACCGACCCATGCGTGAAATTAGAAGTTTTCCAATGACATAAAACAACCACGCTAAGAGAAAGATTACATGATCAATCTGAGATCAGTCCATTTCATCAGTCTGTATAGACTTTGAACTTTTTCAGACTGAATACGTACCAGACTGATGGAATAGATTGAACATTCAATCTCCCTCTAATAGATGGAAAAGAACCGAAAGATAAGACACTAAAAAGAACCTAATTAAATTGACACTTAAAAGAACCTAATTAAATTTGGCGGGTTTTTTTTTTCGTTTAATTTTATTCTGTAACTTCTGAAGTTGAGCAGAACGGCAACATCGCATGTGGTCAAGCACATAGTATAAAATTATTTTAAAAATTATTTATTATTTGTTTTTCCTATATTATCTATGTTTAAACTAGTTGTAAATTGTGATGTAAGATTATTTCAATAAAGTTTTATATTTATTATTATTATTTATTTATTAGAACATAAGGTTTGAGTCAAATTATTTGAACTTTTCGGGGGTCCTTTAGTACGTAGAGCATTTTGATCTAAGCCTCCTCTAGCAATAAATCTTACACCATTGGAAAGGTATTTAAATTTGAAACACTTTGTTGTACTACTATAAACGTCAACTGTGAGTACTTTGAGAGTTATAACGCTCTAAACTTGACCAATTTTTTTAACATTAATGACCTAAAACTCCGAAAATACTTACAATTAATAGAAAGTATGTTAACAGCAAATATTTGTCATGTAAAAACTTTTCTTATGATATATCATTCATTTCTATAGGTGTGGTAGATCAACTCCCATAGACAATAAACCACTTTTATACTTTAATAACCTTTTACTCCAAAAGTATTAACAATTGATATAAAGTATATTAAAAGCAAATATTTGTCTTTAAAAGACCTTTCTAATGATATATCATTTATTGCTAGAGGGCGTGTTAATCAACTCCCTGCTGAAGAAAATCAACAAAAAAGATGACATCTTTGACAGCCATTTTTTCCTGGTTAACAATGATATTTTTCTTATTGTTTAATATACAAAGCATTTCAATAAAAGAACTACATTATTTTCATATTTAAAACCTCACACGATTACTATGAAAAAAAATATCGACCTCTTAAAATTGAAATATTCCCATACATTTAGTATGGAGACTGGCCGACGACATGACCACGAACTGACAGTAACAGACGTTGCCAAACTTATGTTCACGGCTTGCAATTAAAGAAGGCTATGATAGAGCCATAGCCGTCGGCCAGTCTCCATACTAAATGTATGGGAATATTTCAATTTTAAGAGGTTGATATTTTTTTCATAGTAATCGTGTGAGGTTTTAAATATGAAAATAATGTAGTTCTTTTATTGAAATGCTTTGTATATTAAACAATAAGAAAAATATCAATGTTAACCAGGAAAAAATGGCTGTCAAAGATGTCATCTTTTTTTGTTGATTTTCTTCAGCTGGGAATTGATTAACACGCCCTCTAGCAATAAATGATATATCATTAGAAAGGTCTTTTAAAGACAAATATTTGCTGTCAATATACTTTATATCAATTGTTAATACTTTTGGAGTTAAAGGTTATTAAAGTATAAAAGTGGTTTAGTGTCTATGGGAGTTGATCTACTACACCTATGGAAATGAGTGATATATCATAATAACGATTTTTATATGACAAATAAAACTCGGACTTTGCATTTTTGCTTGTTTTCTATAATGATGAAATTTTGATACACTTGTAAGTTTCTATCGGTCGATTTTTCTGCCTTTCACTTCGATTGTGAGGAAGTCAAACAACAATAAAGTAAAAAATCAAAAATTGAAAGAAAAAAACATTTTTTTTTTAAATTTTGGTGACAAATTATATCATTTTGGAATGTGCTCATCAAGGCCTTTCATTTGATACCCATATTCAAAAATCGGAAAAAAAATTTTTTTCTTAAATTTTAGTGACAAATTATGTAATTTTGGAATGTGCTAATCAAGGCCTATCATTTGATACCCATATTCAAAAATTAAAAAAAAGTTTTTTTTTTCTTAAATTTTAGTGACAAATTATGTAATTTCGGAATGTGCTAATCAAAGCCTTTCATTTGATACCCATATTCAAAAATTGAAAAAAAAAAAATCTTAAATTTAGTGACAAATTATGTAATTTTGGAATGTGCTAATCAAGGCCTTTCATTTGATACCCATATTCAAAAATAGAAAAAAAAAAAATTTTTCTTAAATTTTAGTGACACATTATATTATTTTGGAATGTGCTCATCAAGGCGTTTCATTTGATACCCATATTCAAAAATCGAAAAAAAAAATTTTTTTTTCTTAAATTTTAGTAACAAATTATATAATTTTAGAATGTGCTCATCAAGGCCTTTCATTTGATACCCATATTCAAAAATCGAAAAAATAATTTTTTTTCTTAAATTTTTTGTCACAAATTATATAATTTTGGAATGTGCTCATCAAGGCCTTTCATTTGATACCCATATTCAAAAATTGAAAAAAGATTTTTTTTTTATTGAAAAAATAGATTATATAAAGTAAATTTTATTCATAAAATGTTGACCACGAGGTCAATCGCACATGACGCATCAGAAAAGATTCTGATATAAAAACTCTTTGCTAAGATTTAAAAAAAGTACCGTTCGTTTAAGACGACGCATCTTGATAAACCGTGCGTTTTACTTTACATTACCGCACAAGTTCGTAATGAGATACAATAAGATATTGAAATTGGCGTAATAAGAGACCCTTTACGAGCAAATATGTTATAAAATAACTAAACGAACGACAAACAGTGGATTACAAAAATACTTAAAACTGGCGACTACATGTGGGTGACAAATAATCTAAATGGATGACTAAAATACTGAGTGGGCAACTATTATACCAAGTAGGTAATTATATAACTGATTTTAGGTCGCTGTATACGGGAAGGGGACGGGGCCCGGACGTGGCGTGCACGGGACGGGAAAAACCCCGTCGGCGGCACGTCAGTCGCCGCCCCGTTCCTGTCCCGTTCCCGTAACATATGAATTGAAATTCCGTTCGCTCTTAGTGATGTGTAATGCAATCTTGGTGGGTTTTGGATTTTAACACTAATGACATTTTGATATCCAATAATGTTCTGTGATGCGTGCATTGTGTTGTAATACAATATTCCCCTATTAAAAACATTTTATTTTAATATTATTAAAATGCTATGAAATAATGATAAAAAATTAAACATGGCCTGCAAGAATGCGACCCCTATCACTAAGTAGCAGATACATTTATCTACATATCTAGCCCTATTTCGTTTGTGTACGCCATAGGTAAAACGTTCGAACAAAATGCCCATTGATGGCTTACAGCCTGGGCCCTTTGATAGCGTGACAATTTGGTTTACATTGCGGGGTGGCTATGAGTAATTTGTTCTTTTTTCTAATCGGTTGACGCAATGGATATAAAATTGTCATGGCAGGTGACAAATTGTCACGTTTATTAAATAAGCACCTAGATTAAAATACAGTGTGTTTTTTTGAACATTGATCAAACTTTGTGGAGCGGCTTAGATCATCAAACTGAAGAACTTTGTCTATGGGACCAACTTCATCAGATCAATAAAATATTCAGCTGTTCCATAGAACACATCAATAACTACTCGACCAAAATGTATGGAACAGCTGTTTTTTTTTTGCTCTGATGAAGTTGGTCCCATAGACAAAGTTCTTCAGTTTGATGATCTAAGCCGGACCACAAAGTTTGATCAATGTTCAAAAAAACACATTATATATTACATATGTAGATCTCATTTTATTTCGGTCAAAGGTTCCTTAGGGATTTTTAAACATCCACAATAAATTGTTGCAAATGACCCGTACGTATGGGAGGTGATTCGCAATCACAATTTTAGCAAATATCTTGCTTGTTTTAATTGGTTCATTATACATATACAGAGTCCTAGCAGAGCGTCCGCTTGTCACTGCGTCTCGCACACAACTGCGAACATGCCGCGGATGTGGATGCTTTCGCGAGGTTCGCGTTTGCGCTTCGCAAGCCCTTTGTCGCGGACCAAAAACCGCCACCGGACGGGGAACGCCGCGAAGCGCGAACGCGAAGCCGCGAAGCGCGACGCGAAGCCGCGAACCCCTCCACACTCGCGGTTCGCGGCCTTCGCGGGCTTTCGCGGCGCGAGTGTGGAGCCCTCTTTTAACCGCCACCGGACGGGGAACGCCGCGAAGCGCGAAGCCGCGAAACCCTCCACACTCGCGCTTCGCGGCCTTCGCGGGCTTTCGCGGCGCGAGTGTGGAGCCCTCTTTAGAAATTCGAAAAACAAATAAAAAATTCATTAGTCCTACTATCAGTCAACAGATGGCGCTGATTTAAAAATTTAATTAGTTCCGTTGTTCAGTTTCATCAATCTACCATCATATTCTACATTAGGGGTTATTTTGTAACACGAGGAAAACATTTCAAAGTAGTAGGTACACAGCCTAGCTTTTTTTAAGTTGGAGCTAATAGAGTTTCGTAGTAATCGTTATTTAATTTTGTATTGATCTTTTACCAACTGACGATCGTGAGCGACTGCCTATCAGCAAAGACGTTTTTTTAAATAAATAGTTCTAAACAAAACAAATGAACGATTAACCTAAACGCGTTTTCATGAAAAAGGAATGCAAAATTTTCCACAAAAAGCAGATTACCTACTTTTTGCTCTTTTTTAATGAATACAAAATCTACTGGGAAAGCTAATATGTTTCGCATTGCTAAATCACGAATGGATCTTTGTTTTTTTTTCCAAAATAAATGTGCGAGAATCCAATTTTTAGTGCCTATTTCTCCTTGTTTTTGCATCTTTTTATTGAGTTACAGAAAGTCGGAATCGAATGCCTATTTGGTTTTTACTGCGATACTTTCTATAATTGTTGCCTGAAAAACTAAAGGCAGGTAGGTTCTAGAGAGTCACTTCAATTCGTAATTATGTGGAAAGATCTGGGACCCGAATGCCTTAATTTTGTCATTTACCGTTTTTTTTGCTTAGCTTTGGAAAAAAATGTTGCCAAGTTTCATCATATTAGCCGCACGACACCCAGTGCTGGGTATAGGTCTCCCCAAGGATCTCCACGACGATCGGTCCTGCGCTGCCCGCATCCAGTGGCTTCCCGCGACCTTCACCCTCATCACGTCGGTCCCCCTTGTCGGGGGCCTACCCACGGAGCATCGGTCGTCCGGTGCGCGGTCGCCATTCCAGTACGTTTCCGCCCCAAGCAACGGCCATATTATCGGTTCTTGTCGCTATGGTCCAGCCCACTGCCACTTCAGCTGAGCCAAGTTTAGGATGCCAATTTTTGAAAAACGTTATTCTGATTGCAATAATCATCATAACATCCCGTTAATAGTTCATTGCAGGAACACGTTGCCGTAATCTTTATTAGTCAGCAGAGTTTTTAGAGTTCCGTACCCAAAGGGAAAAAACGGGACCCTATTACTAAGACTCTGCCTGTCTGTCTGTCTGGCTGTCTGTCACCAGGCTGTATCTCATGAGCCGTCATAGCTAGACAGTTGAAATTTTTACAGATGATGTATTTCTGTTGCCGCTATAACAACAAAAATACGGAAAGCTGAATAATATAAGTTTGTACACGAGTCTGACTCGCACTTGGCCGGTTTTTTTATAAGCTTTGGAAAATTGTTGCCAGTTTCTGATGGCAAATTTTCGGAAAATGTAAACGTTTAAGGTTGGTTATAATTATGGTTTCTGGACTGCAATAATCACCATAACATCCCGTTATAGTTTATTGCAGGACCATGTTGCTGTAATCTCCACGCAGGCAGCCAGCAAGTTTTTTTTTTATGTAACAGCTCCCGCTTTTTGACAGGACCTTTTTTTGCCATTTTTCTTTAGCTTTTCTTTATGTCTTTACTAGCTTCCGCCCGCGACTTCATCCGCGTGGACATTCGGGAATACACAAAATTTGAAGATTCTGGCTACGAAACTGACGGATTTTCATACAAATTTTCATAACCTATTTTGCCCCTTTACGGGATAAATTTTCCAAAATTCTTTCTTAGCGGACGGCTACGTCCTAATGACTATTAGTGTGTCAAATTTCAGGTCGAACCATTCAGTAGTTTGAGCAGTGCGTTGATAGATCAGTCAGTCTCTTAAGCTAGGGTTTCCTAGGATGACGGTGCCGTCATATTACGGCCGTAATTTAGCGGCGTAGAACGTCTATGTAAACAATACGGCGCGGTTGCTGACGTTACGGTGTCGCCATATTGTTTACATAGACAATATTCAAAGCCGCTATATTACGGCCGTAATATGACGGCACCGCTATCCTAGGAAACCCTAGCTTTAGCCTTTTATATCTACAGATACTCTTACTCTTTTTTATATTAAAATTTTACAATGACCTACAGTCAGCAGGGCTGGAAATCGTAGTGTTAAGTAATTCATCTGAAAATTAAGTCATCATCAAATTTAACAATGCTTTAACAACTAACGAAACGTCAATGGTTTTGTTGCAGTGTATTTCGACCGAAGACGGCCGGCTTAATTTAAGATTAATAAAAAAAACTAAAAACTATGGATCCAGATCAGCCGCCATCGCCATGGTCTATTGACCCTGTCAGATTTACTAACTAGTTTGTAATTAAGACAACTTTATAAAGAACTTGAAGAATCTGTGATATCTATTTACGTCTTAAATAATCATAATGTAACAGTTTATTTTTACATACTTGCTATACACAAGTATATTATTAATTTACTGGATTGTGTTATATTATTATAACTTGCTTGCGGCTTTGTATACCTTATGGTATACAAAGCCGCAAGCAATCATTGTGGATATTTAATGCATTTAACAAGAGATGGAAAAAATCCCAGATGTTTTTTAAACAGGGGGCTACCTACTCCCGAATGCAAACCGTTTTTAACTAAAATAACAGCTTTTTAACTTTTATTCGATCGTGATCTGAACTTCATCTTGTTAATTCCCTTTGAGAGTAGGGGGGCAGGTTTGAATTGCAACTGCGTACTGAATGTTTATTTTTTCATTAATTTAAGTGTATGAGGAAAAGATGCAAAATTTATTTAAAGTACATCTAGGAAACTTAAACTAAATGTTAAATTTTATAGTATCCTATTAAATCAAGTGATACAGGCAAGCGCTTTGGTTGCTAGAGCTGATAATAGTTTGTTATTAAAAAAAAGCAAAAAGTTACGTAAATTCTTCATAAGGCCATGACCAAGAACATTGCATTATTAATATTATACTCGCGAGTAGATTTCACATAAAACATGACGTAGGTACAAATTGATTTCCGACGTCTATTCATAATTTATAATAAAAATAATTATGAGTTAGTTTCAGTTGCTGTACCATGTTTAATTTTGAAACATTTTATTGAATTGCATTTTAAGCAACTCTATAACTTTCCTCGTCAAAATCGTGTCAAAAGATATCCGTATAAGAAAGAATAACAATAAAATATTCGGTATAGACTTGAATATGAATTAAAACAGTAGCAATATGATCTTTTCATGATCGGTTATATAATTTTTACAACAATGACTTCAGAATTCAATAAGCGACTAAGCGGTAGAAAAGTGCAGTGGATTCATATAGAGATGAGAATACGAGATGGTAAGTTATTAAAGATTTCTGTAATTTAAAAATGTGTTTTGCTTTTAATTTGCAACTAAACATTCGAATCAAAGTTATTTGTAACTGAAATTAAATGTCTTCAAGAATAAACGATACTTTCAGTTTAGTTGAGTTTAGATTTACGTTAAAATTCCGACGGTGAGAAAATTGTGCTTACAGTAAATTTTGTGTGGTAAATGGTAATTTAGGTACAATTACTTTAAAAAAAATATTAGTCATCAATTTTACAATTGAAAAATTTGAGTTATCTTACACTATTTAACTATAAAAGTACCTACTACATTATTGACAAAGCGAGCGTGTAGCGCAAGCGAAGAGTCTCCGTCTCAGCTTGGGCAAAAATGCTTTGTATGTCCGGATGTCCGGCTACAGGTCGTATCATGTAATGTGAGCAGGTTCGATAATTTTAAATATCGTCGGTCTAGATGTGACACCTCATAGGTTTGCAGATTGACCAACTTTACAGGAGAGCCAAAAACGTGCATCTTTTTGCATTAAATTTAGACCGACGATATACAGATCTTTTTCGTTTCAGTTTAAAAAAATAATCAGAACATAAAAATATTATTTCAGCTGTTTTGAAAAATGTCACAAACGCGATATCTAACAGCTAATCTTTTTTCGATTTATGATTATTGAATTTTGTATTGAATTAACATAAAATAGACTCCTATTTTCATACTTTTCTTTGCTCATTATCTTCCAAGTTTCTACCCTGCTATTATTTCAACGACAAAACAGCTGAAGACCATCGTGAATCATCCAAATTGAATAGAATTCATTCATCCAAAATCGTGATCTGATTCAGAGCAGCTCTATACAATGCCGGGGTGTCCCGTCACTGCATACTTCGTTTATTCACTATAAATACAAGTAGCGTTTGTCCGTCTGTACATTACCACACAAACGAGCCAAGGGGCATATCCCCAGCGACCTAAACCAAAATCAATTAAATTCTTGTGAAAGTTCTGGAAGGTTAGGTTATAGTGATTTAGTGCTTAAATAGTGACGTTAGCTTTTTTACAAATATTTTTTTAAATAATTTTTTTCAAGTGTTTTTTAATTAATAACTGTGATTTCAGTTCGGCTGGAAAATGAAGACCTTTAGGACAGTACTGTTGTGCATTGGTAAGTTTAAAATATATAATTACTTAAATAAAAAAATAAGTAACAAAATCATTAAAAAAAATATTTTTAAGAATTTAGATTTTTCGCATCGTTGATTGAAACATTTTAAATAAGTAAATATTTTTTTTAGGTATTTTTAAAATTTTATCCAACCTATTACCTACTAAGACAAAATAGTTTTGTGCTGTTAGAAAATTCTCAGAGAAAGATTTCGCAGCTAATTAGTTTTCAATCAGTACCTACTTATACAATAGTTCAATTAATTTCGTCCTACAAAAATTCCACTTTTTTATAAAACCTTAAATGTAGAGTTAGTTAATATGAAATAGTCTAAGTTTCAAATGAAAAAAAAAGTGTATTTAATATATTTTTACAGACTATAAAAATATCGTATTTAATAAAAATATCGTGTCCATTTATCTCCTTTTGCATCTAAAACGTAAATACTTAAAAAGAGCGAATTTTGGAAAACGATCTGTGAAGTAAGTATCCCCGTTATTTAGTAATGAACCCTAAAACTACATTAGTAATATTACTAAAAGAAAAATTCAATTTAAATTTTGTTTCTTTTTTTAGCATCAGTTAAATAATACACAGTTCGCAGTTACGTTTATTTCATAAAAACTTTTCATGAAAACTTCTCTGATTACGCTCGCGGCACACCCTCACCTAATTTTCGACCGATATCCGTATCTGACTTTTTTAATGCATTTCGTCGTAACTACAGCAGTACGCGTAAGTCACACTTGAAATAAAAAGCTGCGAAGCTGCAAATAATAAAAGTTAACTTAACGTAGTCGAACCTTAAACTTGCAACGCTCGTTGACAATTTTCAAACCAGCCTAGTTTAAAATAAAAAAAAAGTAATGAATGAAAATATCGCAAATAAGGTCAATGATATCCCCCGGAAGAGGCCTGTGTAAAATATCCTTTGAAACTGACGTTTTTTACGGAGAATTTATTACAAATTACATTTCACATTTTCCCGGCATTTTTAAACATAAAAACTTTTATGTACAAATGTTTGAACATTAAGCTAACTTAGACTACATAAATTAGGCGAAAAAAATAAGTTTAGACTAAGTTTCAATGGTTAAAGTGGTCATTTTCACTAATAAAAAATTAGTCACTTTCATATATATTTTAATGGTATATATATTTTAATGCTAAGAAAACAAAATAAATAGACTTTAATTATGCTGATAGTTGACGGCTATGATCATAATTTGATGTAATATCCAGCAACTAATTAATATTTCAAATCACTGAAGTTATGAGTTTCTCTCTGTATGAGAAAAAACACCAATTTCATACGTAAGGACCCAATAAAATTTCATCGTTAGGGGCTGTCTCCACGAGCGAGAGAATCGCCGCCGATTTTATCGTCGTGCCATGTATTTCTATACACTCTCTGCGTGTCTGTCTACACACGGCGATATATCGTCGCGATTCTCTCGCTCGTGGAGACAGCCCCTTATGTGTATTAATGTATTGTTTGCGTTTACAAATATCACGGTCGTAAAACGAATAATTATCGCATCGCATGTTTGTTATATCGATTGAGTCATCAATACTACGTCGATCACGCGGAGATGCGTAACATAAAAATAACGTAATTACATGCTTAATTCGGAAGTGCACTTTTTGTTCCTTCTTTCCTCACGCAATGAATGTTAATTTCTCTATCGTTAGATAATAACAAATGTTATGTTAATACTGTTATCAGTCTGTGCATTGTTTAAAACAAATGCGTTATCGACAAGTTCAGACACGGGCAATAGAGAAATCGTTTTTCTTAATTATTTTGTTCAGACATCTATTTCCCATTTTAAATTAATTAATTAAATAGCTTCATGTACCCACTTGTTTCTTTTAATTATTTTATTTAATTAATTAAATCCCACGCAGCCGCATGAGGCCTCACAACAATGGAATGTCTTTTGTGTCTCATTTTCCGGTACCTGAAGGGTTAAAATAAGTTTTGAAATAAAACTCATGCTAAATTTTCATTAAGTACTAAACAAGAATTGTATAAAAATGATAGGGTTACGGTCATACATAAGCAGTCGTTAAATCCTCAAAAAAAAAATTTTTAGGGTTCCGTACCTAAAAATAAAAAAACGGAACCCTTACAGGATCACTTGGTTGTCCGTCTGTCTGTCTGTCTGTCCGTCCGTCTGTCTGTCAAGACCCTTTATTTTAACATTGCACACAAATACAGACCACATAGTAAACAGGAAAACACAATTAATAGAACAATAGCACACAAAAGGCGGCCTTATTTCTAAATAGGTATCTCTTATATATGTGAATCTGATCTATGAATTTTGAAGGTCCTGTTACTTTTGTCTCCAGGCACCCTAGCCATCGTAAGAGCAGCCCCTGCCGGTGGTCGAGACAGCTCAGCACAACCAACCGAGTACGAATACGACTACGAAAGCTCAGCACAACAAGCCCAAGATCCCCAGGAGTCAGCTAGCCATTATGACGCGTACATTTCTGACGTACAAGCTGCGGCTAGCGGAGACCCACCAAAGAAGGGTTTCAGTAGAGGCAGTGGTCTTAGAACTATAGCTGTTGGTTCAGCGAATCAAGCGAAAACAGCGCTTGGTAACCAAGCAGCTGCAGGGTACCAAGCAGCTTATATGGCTAAGAATACCCTTGCTCAATCAGCGGCTCAGGCTAGTGCTACAGCCCAAGCAGCGCTTGCTGGCAAACAGGTCATCCTGTCAGGGTTGGAGCAGCAAGTGAGGGACGCGAAGGTCGGGCTTCAAGGAGAGGAGATGCAGCTGCAACAGGCTAAGAGAGCCGCCCAGTCTGCTGCCCAGGCAGCCCAACAAGCTATGCACCAGGTATTTATGACACTTTCTTGATTTTTTTAATATGTATGTAAGTATCGTTACGTCTATCTATACAGTTTAAAACTTTGTCACTTTAAAAGCTATGATTTTTTTGAAGATCAGAAATCAATGACAAATTACAACTACAACAATGACAAAGTGTAACAGAATTACTAGCTAAACCAAAATATGATAGATAGGGACCATTAAACTGATCAACTTTTACTCTGGGACCAACTTTAAATCGAGAAAAATCTACTCATACAAAAATTAATAAAGAAAATATGAAAATGTACGAAACAGCTGACTTTTTTCGCGATTTCAGAGTTGGTGACATAGTAAAAGTTGTTCAGTTTGATGGTTGGATTGGTTTTTAGACGTGACTGTACAATTTAAGTGTAGAAACTTAAAAAAGAAGGTGGATCTAATTCTTGTTGAGTTCTTATATGTTTTTGAAGACGATACAATTTATTACTTGCCAAGTTTTATTGAAAAAGAAAATTGTTCTGTAAGTTTCACAAGTTCAAAGTTACGCCTGTAAGAAGATCTCTGATATCTCTACTCTACAGATATTTCAACATAATGCGTCGTAACTAACATGAAAATAAATTTCGATTTTGTATTAGCTCATTTCGCCAAAAAAGGAAAACATACAAATCAGATAAGAAATGACCCATTCAGAGTTAATGAAATTGATCGAAAGTCATTCTTATTGCCATGACCTTAAAACATCGAGAAATGATCTACTTATAAGTCTATAAAAAGCGAATTTCTTAACGTACGTATAAAAGTTAATTATTTAACAACAATAAAGCAAGTCATACGCAAGGCTGATAGTAAAAAGAGTGACAATGAACTCATTTAGATAAGTTGCATATTCAAAAGAAACTTCAAACTTTTTGCTGCAAAACCTCTATCTTTAAAACATTTAAATTGCAACGTTTGCGTTACGTAAACGTCCCAGTTGGGAGTGGATGATGAAAATTTACAAAGCAAACAAAAATGGGTGGAGAGATATTGGTTGGAAATAATTATTTTCGTAATTAGGCCATCAGCTGCCGATGTCGGTGAGGCGAGAAATCATTTCGATTTGTTGCTTCGACACTTTTTTGTCGTCGTGACGATACTGAAAGCATGGTCATGAAATAGTCTCATTGTATTTCCTGAAATTATTATTTTCATGAAGAGAAACTATTGAACCTTTTATTTTGTACAATTGAAAAGAAAAGAAGGGAAAAGAAAGGCACAAAATGCAGACAAAAACATCGCTTATTGTTAACATTCAATGTTTATAATTTACAAAATAATAAATGGTAAAGACGAAACTTTCTCAAAAAGTTATAATATTTCTTTTTATAACATTTTTTGTTAAGTTTGTGATCTAATAAAAGCTGAATTCTCTCATTCCTTTAAACATTTTCTTATAAACTAATATTTTCAACATTCCTTAAAGTTTTTTTCTATGATTGAAAAAGATGAGATGAATTAAAGTTCTTGGTTTGTAGGTTCCGTTTTTTGTGACATATTGTTTTAAAAAGGTTACTTACACATAACTTTTATGAGGATGCGGTGCGGGGATGCGAGATTTTCGTTACGTAAATACTTAATACTTATTTGAAAAAGTAATTAACATTAGGTAACGTAGGTAACGGTTAAACGCTATCGTTACAGGCGAAGATATCGATGTAAGTTACTAAACAACTGAGTTACTTTGATTTGTAAATAAATGCAATAGTAATCCCAATAACATTGACGACAAAGTTGTGTCAACAATACTAGCGCAATAATTTGATAAAAGGTGAGAAAAAAAACAAGCACGTTTTCCATTATACGTTGGTTAAACTCAGTTAGACACGGTCCGAAATACTAATTTGGACCTAATCGATTTTCTTGGCACATTACCAAACACTCAATTTCAGCAAAAGCTAACCAATCAACCGGTATATCTTTGCCTTTAGCACTTGCAAAATTTAACATCTTTCATAAAATCATAGACATAGAAACATTTTCGCTGCGCTCAAGAAGACCAACAAAGCGTGGAAAAGAGAAGTTAACATCATACGGACATGGTCTATGTAAAAAAGAGACAAAGGATCAAGTGACATGTGCCAACATTTTTTACAGTAAGAGCCCCTAGCGTCCCGCCTGGCAAATGAGCAATCATAGTTTGTTTCAAATATTTGTTAATGTAAATTAAGAAATTTAAAATAAATGTATCGTGGAGCCATGGTGTCTTGTGCTCTAAGTGATTGAAGATGACAAAAAGAAACAATCCGAGTAATCACACTTTTCACAGGTAAATAAGATATTGCTACACATTTCTCTAAAACCGAATTCCGCTACATTTATTCGTTTATCGACGAAGAAAACAGTATGGAACATAGTTTATTAATTCCCTTTGCCATTATACAGTCATATTTTATGAATCTAAGTCATTTTTTACGTATCTCATATAAAATGTATACGTTCGTTTTCGGATCACCTGTTTATTGACATTGTTGTTCTTTGACATTCTATTTCTATGCATAAAATAGTTTCAGATCGTAGTGCATCAAACGCAATCATTGCAGAACCTAACGTAACAAAACTTTTTTATTTACTTATGTTACGACGTTATAATATTATTATTGTTGTCTAAAATTACGCCGTTATTATAGAAAAATGACAAAACGACAGTTGTAATTTATACAAAAGCAGTAGTAATAGTTGGCTGAATAAAGTGATATAATTTTAAGTAAGGATCTATTACGATTTGGTTAACCATTCGTAGATAACCTTTTGATTCTTTTTCTTTGCCGTAGCTTTTAGATCTTCTATTAAAGATTTGCAAATTGTATAGTAACGTTTTCCACGTTTACAAGTGCTTGTAGACAGGCACGTATCCAAGGGGGGGGATAGTTGGGATTTATCCCCCCCCCGAAATCCAGAACACACAGTACAGGACTAAATCGTATCCAAGGGGGGGGATAGTTGGGATTTATCCCCCCCCGAAATCCAGAACACACAGTACAGGACTAAATTCAAATTTAGCGGGCGAGGCACTCTCAGGTTTGCGGGATGCAGTTGTCCCCCCCCCGAACTAAAAGTCTGGATACGTGCCTGCTTGTAGAAGTTGTAGACAGGTACCTAATCATTCATGTAGGTAATCATGCGATATAATTTGTGATCATAATTGAAATTGTTTACTTTGCTTTCCACCTTTGAATGCATATAAATGCATACCGAAACGCATATCGGTTAACGAATATTTTTAATTGATACTCACCTATAATAAAGCAAATAAAATGTTTATTTGGAACTAAGTGTACCTATAGCTAGGTGTTACAATACAATAATGAAGTGCATGACTTAGTTACAATTTAGGTGTAGCAATTTTTTGACAGTAGACTATCCTACTATTAATTAACCAATATGAATAAAAATATATATATCTTTGGGCAGATCCTAATATTATTAAGACCAATTTCTCTTTCACCATAATCATAATTAGAAAAATAATGTTGAAATAGCTGTTTCAATACGTTGCAAACTCGAGAATCCTGAAAACAAAAATTAAAAGTAACACGAAAAAAGGATTTTTTTAGTACATAGAGAGTGTATTAAATTCAAGTTCAATATCTCGTGATTTGACATTTGATCTCGTAATACAATACGCTTCAGTTATAGGAATCGCTTTTCCTTTCCACAGCTTGTGGTTATGGTTACCATACAATATAATACGGCATCAAATACTATGAAACTTAAAACACTCGTAAGCAATTTCTTGTAGCCATTGTAATTTTTATTAAAAAAAGTGAAACATACCTTTTGACAGCATACAATATTTCTTTTATTTTTGTCAAAATTTTGCTTTCATAAAAATAAGTGAGAGTTAGTAATAAACTTCTTAATTAATTATGAGTAACCATGAATCCGTTGGTCTCTTCAAATTCAAACCTTATATTACCTAGGTTTCTTGCTTTCCATATACCATGTATAGATATTTATTCGGCATAATCAATAGTGTAATCTAGGAACGAACATTACTCAGTTCTGAGTACCTAATTATTTCTGTGTCTTCTTCTTCCGTGCCTTTTCCCATTACGATTTGGGGTCGGGTCTCTTCGTTTTAAGGCGCCAAGATAGTCTGTCCTGGGTTGTATATTTATCTAACTGGGCCCGTTCCATATCTTTTGCAACGGTTGTCCACCACGTAGACTATGGGCGGCCTCTGCCTTTTCTCTTATCTGGGATTGCTAAAGCTTTTCTGACAATGTTGTCTTCATCCCGCCTCATCACATGTCCATACCACCACCGCAAGCAACTTTCAGTCATTTTGTCCACCTAATTTTATTTCTAAGTGTAGTTTAGTATAAGTTCATCTCAATCTCTAATCACAGGTGAACGTGATCCAAGCAGCTCTCAATGCTGCGCAAGCAACATCTGAAAACGCCAACGAAGCAGCCTCCCAGGCTGCTGGAGAGCTAGGTGCTCAGACCGCCATGGTTGGTGCTGCTAGGCAACGGCTGCATACCCTTCAAGAACAGCTCAAGGGAGTCAGGATCGACTTCGAGGCCACGCAAGCCGCGGCCAGGAAGGCGCAGGTATGATATTTTTTTGAAGTAAAGGGCTGAAAGGCTTTGTTATACGGCTAAAGTCTATTCTGAGAGTAACCATCTGGAGAAGCAGATCTCTTTGATGCTTACTTATGTTTTTTACGCGACATCACATCTAGTTAAAATACGCTTTAGTTATTGCATTTGAATATAGCGAGGCATCACCAACACGCCATACCTACATACTATTGGGTACTTGGTACTTATGTCTATTCCAGACAATTTTATATACTTTCTTGTTTTTCTTAAACAGGAAGCAATCAACGCGGGGAAGGCGTACTTAATAGAAGATATTACTATATCTCTACTGTTCTAAAGACTGTAGCATTCCAAGATTATACAAACTTTAAATTGATATGCATGGCTGTATTTTTGATTCCTTTTCCCTGAACGACCTGTGTCGTTTGTGTACATAGGTAGGTTATAGAAGCTTCTCTTTAGGTTTGATTCTCTCAAGGAACTTGTAAAAAGCTAATTTTTTTTGGCTATCGTCTCTTAAATCAACAGCTTTTCTTAAAGTTCTTCTATCTCACAATGACCGTTTTGCTAAGGCGGGTACATGTACACTGTTTAAGTGTGTGTCTGCACGCTCTAGTATTACGCACACTTAAATAATGTGCATGTGGACGCAACAACATTCATAGCAAAACTGTCTTCGTTAGATAACAACAACAGTCTTAAATATTAATCTTAATATAAAAAAATAGCATTGTGAATGCCAAATCAAAATATTCTAAAACAACAACAGTTGTTTGTTGTGTAATAGTTACTATAGTTGTTTTCATACTCTTATCTTTGATTAACAGGGTGCTGCTCAAGCGGCACAAGCCAACGCAGCTGAGGCAGCGGCGAAGGCAGCCGCGGCTGGTCTCGGCCAGAAACATGACGCCTCCCACGAAGGTACAGCTTACGAGGAGTACAAAGTGGTACCACCGCAAGAACAGCAGCACCACCAACAACAGCAAAACCACCACCCCCAACAAGAATATTACACCATTCAGTCGGACTACCACCACTAGTAGCAATAAGGTTTTAGGCGAAACGTTCTAATGAAAACTTACCTTTTTAGTTTAATCAACAAAGATGGCCGAAACGCTTTTAAAAAGCTTCCCGCCAAAATGAAATTGACAGTAAAAGAACGTTTATAAAGAATGTTTTAAACTTATCTTGTTGAAGTAAACCAGAAAAATAAGTCGTAGAACGAATAGTTTTGGTTATTGTTAGAATAGGACTTCAGCTTTTCAAAAACCTTTTGTTTCTGTACAATATTTATTTCAATAACTTTGAAGCCTATTCTAGTTATAGCCATATTTAAGATTTTTTAAGTGTAAATATTTTTTTGTTAATCTAGATAATTTTTATAGCAACAGAATTTGTTATAGTTGTATTTTTCTAATGCTTTTTTATACTTTTCTATCCGTTATTTATTCAGTAATAATACGAATGCTTACAATTTTGTATAAGTATAACTTAAGTTTGTTATATTGCAAAAATGAAAGCATATTTAATAGTTTACCACAGTAAGTAGTAAAATTACTAACAAAAAACTTATACAAAATTAAGTGCGATGTCGTTTACAGTGTGATAACAAAAAACAGAAGTGTGATGGAAAATAAAAATGTTTTGTTAATGTTTGCCTATTTCAATGTAACGTTGAAAACTCTGACTTTTTTCTGACTTTGACTCTCTTCATACTCTACAGACTTTTGTATTACGAACTCATTATCTTAAATTTTCTTCATTACACCGAACTTGACTTTAGTTTTCGACTCTACTTGACATCTCACTTAGTTCTACTATGACTTGACTAACCCTGTCCTAAATGTAGCTTATAGCTAAAATACGCAACATTACCTACTGTAGTAACACAGTTTATGCAAACGACAAAAATATCCGTAGCCGTAGTGGTCGTAGCGAAGAATCGTAGCCACATAAACTAATAGTCCTCATTCCTGAGGTATTATTCCTCGAAGCGCATTTAAACTGTTTCACGATACGCACTTAAATAGGTGCGCTGTCATGTCACGGTAGAGTAAATAAAAGAGTATAGTATTATATTATCTGTGATAAAAGAAAGGTTCCACAGTAGTAACACTATATTTATTATATAGTGTTGAGAGCAACATGTACTGATGGATGTTTCTTTTAGACTGAATTGCAGAGAGTAAACCAGCCCCCCTAGCCAAAGTAACATTTGCAAATTTTCGCTATCGCTTCGCTTCGAAACATGTATGGATTTGACGTTTTAAAATTCGATTGTTAGCGAAACCTTATGTCAATCCCATACATGTTTCGAAAGCGAAGCGATAACGAAGATTAGCGAATGTTACTTTGGCTAGGCCCTCTGGTCCCATGGCAGCGAACATATTATTTTTGAATTATTAGTTTTCAAAACAGAATAAACATTTGACATAGTTTCGAATTTCCCAAAAATAAGTTTATACTCTCTGAGAAGGAGGTCGCCCGGCCACGTTGTAACATTAGCGCTGTAGCGCTATCAAAAGAAATTACCTATTTAGGTGCACATCGAGGAATAGTTTAGGTGCGCTTCATTAAGTGCGCTTCGAAGAATACCTCGTATTCCTACACACGTCCCTCCCGCGATACCTACTAGTTCACATGGCTACGATACACCACTGCGACCACTACGGCTACGGATATTTTTCCTGTTGACATAAATTGTGTCGCTACACTACACTTAGTCTTAGCACTTTTAGGAAGATAACAAACCAAATTAGTAGTTTGGGATCGAACTAGTAGATATCTGACTATAGACTAGAAAAAGTGTTAGAGAAATTTATGTTCTAACATACACTACACAACGGTCATTCTCGTGTTTAATGGTGGGATCTAGTATCCGGGAATCATCAAATAAAGGCAAAACATTTTGTACTATTGGGCTTTAGTTATCACTTAAATGTTTTTAAACTAGGTATATGAATAAAATAGACAGGCCTACCTCTAATACACGCACGAAATTTTAATGATTTGGTTCCGGCAGTGGGGCGGTTCCACTCATGATTACTAGCAACATTTACTAGGGGCCAACTCTGATATTATTGCGAAAGAAAATCAGCTGTTCCATACAAAAGCGCAATACCTACTCGACCTTAACGTATGGAAAAGCTGTATCAGAGTTATGATGGCCCCATAGTAAAAGTTGCTTGTAATCATGAGTGGAACCACCCCACTGCAGGAACCATATGATTAAAATTTCACGCTGTATAGGTAATAAGTATCATAATTTAGGTACACATGTCAATATTTTTGAATAAACTAAATTTAATGACAGTATTTTTCAGAAAGAACAAAGTATAGGCAGTAGGCACTAGGCTAGGTATGCTATGTGTGCATCGTTTAACAGCATAACTGTTACACCACTGCTTATTCATAATACTGTCTAACGAGCTCGTATTGATTCCCCGGCTGACTGCAGGAATATGAACAGTAAACAGTCGTTTTGTATGCCTTTTTTTGCTATTTGACCTCGGAACGCTTTGCTTTTTTGCATTTTCCATTAAAGAAGTACCACGAGTTTACTTCAATTTGATAAATCTCATATGATATTTTTTTAAGATACATTAAAGATGTATCTATCTACCTACCTACTCAAAAATAACCTGACCATAGAATTTAGAGTCTTACAGTTTCAAATAAGTCGATTGATTATAACAAGAAAAGAGACGCAGCACGATTCTGTTCTATCAATCATATTTTGTGAGAGGTACTATCAGAGATAGACCTAACTAAATAGATTTATCTAATTTGAAAAATTATTATCTTGCTCGAAGGACCAAACTTCTCAATGGTCTCATTCTAGTCCCAAATTAGCACTTTCAACATGTAAATATTTTTCACTTTCCTTTCAATTTGTAAATACATACTTAGGTACTTATTTTATTTTCACTGCCCCCTGTTAAAAAGCCTCCTCTGTTAGTTAAGCTATTTCCTCGCATTAAAAGCGAATCTAAACCGATTCGTTAAGCGAGTTCTTTCAATTATTTCAGAAGTGTCCGGCAAAAGGCAGCGTCCGAAGCCGAAGCAAAATGCAAAACTAACTTCCGAACAACTAAAGAACGAAGACGTAGAATTTTACCAAGATAGCGCTCCCGATAGAACTGCCCCTGAACCTCTTATATTCACTCTAGATCCTAACGCAAAACCAGTGTCTTTGAAGTCGGAAAATCCTGTAGAGGTTCGGGTTCTAGAGCATTCGTCCAATCCTAAACAAAAACAACGTACACAGACCGCTAAGACCCAGGAGAATCGAGCAGCTTCTTCTAATGTAGAAAATAAGAAGGCAAATACCTACGACAGAGCATTTCCAGAGGAATTTGTAGACTTCTTTCAACAACAAGAACAGAGTTCTTGGGAACCAAAGATTAGTAGTTGGTGGTAGGTATTATTTTTATAAAATTATATTAAATTTCCAAGATCCTTGTTGTAGACAGAACAAAAATTATAGCTGATCGCCCATGGCAATTTAAAACACTTTAAATTGCCATGGGCAATCCAGTACTTTAGATAGGTAGCTCCTATTACGTTTTGTTTATCCTACTTACTAATTATATAACTAAATTATGATAAAAGATAGCAGGTAGATTTATCTTCGAGCATCTTTCGAGTATGAATAAAGTCTATGTAGGTACCTTCGTATATGACAGGGGATGAGAATATGAAACATTTTAGTACTAAGAAATACTTAGGTAAGTAGGTACTTACTTAATGAAAAAAAAACTAAAGATTAGCGGTAGTGCGGTCAGTATGGCTTCTAAATGGTCGTACGTAGTCACCATAAAAGTACATAATATTTTGAATTCATGTGACAATTCGAAAACACAGTTTTGTTAATATTCTTTGCAGAAGTGGTCCAAGCGGCACCCCCTAAAAAAGCACATCAACAAGCGGAAGAAGAAGAAGAAGAAGACGACGAAGAGCAAGAAGAAGACTGCTGTGATGAAGATGAAGAAGAAAAATAAAATTATTAAACGTTTATAAAAGAGTTAATGCCATTATTTTTTAGGTTTATTATACAATCGTTAAGATTTTTTTTATTAAAGCGAAGTTTTCATTTGTTTCTTATTTTACAAAGTTTCGTATTTTATTCCTTGTAGCTTGCGTTATAAACGCAAATCGTAATGTAAAGATTGTTTCTGGGTATGCAGACATTGCAGAAAATCCCAAAACCAAAAAATCAAATAACAAACAACTCAAAGAGCCATTATTTCTATAAATATGCAGCTGAAGTAAATTATGAAATATACTTATATGCTTTAAAATAATGACGTATAATAAGGCAAGATATACGTTGTGTTGTGTTATTAGTTTTTACAGTAACTATGAATAACATGTAACGGAACGGTCACGTCACGTGTCACTCAGCGGAGGGTGTCAGTCAGGTGCATTTAAATGAAAGTTCAGTTGAAAATTCTTTCCGCATACCATGGAAGTAATAGTCGAAGATATATGATCATATATAAAGCAAAAAGGTCCAAATTCCGAACATTTAAATTTATATTGAGGTTATGTAGGTCAAGACATCGGTGAAGGTGCAAACAAATTATCGGACGCGGCTTACTGCCGCGGCTGATCTGAGGTGTGCAAACTATCGGATGTAGTAGGTCGCGGACGTATCCGATAGTTTGCACTTTGCACACCTCAGATCGCGGCAGTAAGCCGCGTCCGATAATTTGTTTGCACCTTGAGCGCGCTCACGAGCGTTCGGCACCCTGATTATCTAAAAATAAACTATTTAGCGACCGGTTGCATTTGACATCCATTGCTACTTTTCTTTGGTATGTTTTTTTTTTACCCCAAAGAAAAGTAGCAATGTATTACGTTCATCTGTGTACTGCGACCGGTCGCTAGGCGGTTTCTAATTAGATAATCAGCCCGCCGAATCATTGATAGTCCCAACTGTCATAAGCGCGATTATCTGAATCGGTACGCTTGTTATCGTGATCAACGCTGAAAGTGATTTTAGCCTGAATCGGAATGCACCACAGATGAGAACTCAGAACTAGCGATGGGCCAACTCGGTTTATTTCCAACTCGAGTCAACCCGTTTCAAAATTCGCGTAACTCGGTTTCAACTCGAGTTAGCCAACCCGAGTTGGCTCGCGGGTCAACCCGCTACGACCCGCGAGACAACTCGGAAATTCGCGTAACTCGGTTTCAATTCAACTCGAGTTAGCCGAACCGAGTTGGCTAGCGGGTCGTAGCGGGTTGACCCGTTAGCCAACTCGGGTCGGCTAACTCGAGTTGAATTGAAACTGAGTTACGCGAATTTCCGTAGCTATAAACGGTACCTTGATTACGTAAAGCTGTTGCTAACAATTCTCGATTGAAATCGATTGAAAGCGCGGTTGCATTGCTGCTTTAGTTAAGATAGTTGTCACATTGGTTCTTACTAAAGCAGCGATGTAACTGCGATTTCTGTCAGAGTTGATTGCAACAAAGTTACATAATTACCCCCCGGGTCAGACGGAGTTGCGTAATCGGTTCGGAACCGACAACAGGTGGTCAGCAACTGTAGAGACCTTTACCTTTTTGTTCATAGATTAGATACTAGCTAAGTAGGTTAGGTTGTTTTAATTTGTTTATGACGATATTGTGATTTTGTTTGGAATTTGGGTAGGTAAGGTTAGGTAAATACTACCCAAACCGTTGATTTCTTTTTCTGACTGGATGACATTGTCTCAAAGTTAAATACTACACAAAACACACACTCAACACAATTACGAAGTAAAAAGAGCTTATAAAAACCGAACTTTAATATTTGTCTATCCAAACATTAAAAGAAACAAAACAAGTAAACAGTAAAATACAAAAATTCGCCGGTAGTAAGAAAACAGAACTTCGGGTGTTACGGGTAAACTCGGATTAGATCGGCCAACTCCGCCGCCGGGCCGGGCTGAGCATGGCGGCGGCGGCGGAAGCGAAGGTACACAATTCGAGTTCTTAACGGGCTGACTCGAGTTCTTAACGGGCTGACTCGAGTTGACCCGATACAACTGCAACTCGAGTCAACCCGGGTCGGAACTCGAGTTGGCCCATCACTACCTGTCATTCTGTCAAATCTTTTTACAGACGTCACGTCAAGAAGGCGGAAGGCGTGTTTCTGCTTACTTTTTTGTCTAGGATTTAGTTAAAATGCCTGAAATTAAGAAGAAAAAGCACGTGTCGAAGAAGAATAAGAAAGACTGGCGTAAACATTGTGATATTGGTGATGTGGAGGATTTTTTAGAGGATCAACGATTGGATGAAAGATTAGGGTGAGGTTATGTTTTCATTTGCTGGCGACTTATTTACTACGTTAAAAAAATACAAAAAATGAGAAATTGTACACTGAAGCACTGCTTGGAAAATACAGAGGCAAAGCAGCTAGCTGTAAAGCTTATTTAACATGATCTATGCTTAGTTCGAGACTGGGTAAAGTAAGAGGTTAGGACTGATACTTTCCATAATAGCAAATTTTTGACGAGTGTTTAGAGATAATTTAGGTCTATCCCCACATCTCCGAGCCGTGGCCGGGCCGTAGCTCAACGTATCGGGCGACCGACTATAAAATTTTAAGCCAAAACCTTTTTGCAATATGTCAAGTGTGTTGATGATACAGAATCTTAGCACGACCAACGTAACTTGGGCCCCTGACACGTCCCGGCCCGGCCACGCCCCAGACAAGTGGGGACAGACCTTAAATTCAACATGAAATTTATGAATATGTAGTTAAGTGCCACAATAACTTGTATTGCAGAAAATTTGAAACTAAAGCAGACAGCGAGTTATTTGTGATAGATACACAAGGCGAAGACAAAGTTACTGAAGATGCTAAGCCCGACGGAATTGTTAAACCTCGCTCAGCCAAGGAGAGGAAGCGGCAGCAAATGGCTGAAACACCTAAGTGTTATGAGGTTCTTTTGCCAACTTCCAAGGTATTTAATATTGATTAAAGTCTTATATTAGATATTAATTTATTAATCTGATACATTATTTTATAATTAACATAACAATTATAAAACTAATAAAACTAATAAAAACTTCTAAGACTTCCGTGTGTACAGTTCATTAAAAATAAACAGATAACACTTTACGGATTACAGCACGTATAAACCATCGGAATTAACCAATATACACGCTATAATCTGTAAAAAGTGTTTTATTTCTAATAATGACACTTAATAATAAGTAAGACCACAGAATAGATAATAGTACAAGTATAGAAACTTGCAACTGCACTTTGCCATATCTTTTAGATAAATAGCGACTCTTGCTCAGTTACAATAAAGTGCAATTCAGGTCGCACAGCGCTCCTTTCCCTACATTATATTCAGCTAGTAGTTGCCTCTCTTTCTATCGCGTAGCCCTTATCTTTTTTGTCATATATGACAGGAGTGGCCAACTTGTCCAAGGCTGTGATCTACTTTAAAATTTCTTGGCCTATTGAGATCGACTTAAAGCATTTTATTTTTGAGGTATTTTTTACTACAAAACCGCCGCACCCGCCTCCCGCACCGTTCTGTTGCTACTTGCTTTGCTACCACAAGCAAAGCAGTTTTTGTTATGTCTCTTGTGATCGACTGCACTGTCTCAAGAGATCGACTGGTCAATCGCGATCGGCTTGTTGGCCAGCCCTGATATATGATATTGGTCCTTACTGAGGATGAGCACTACATACTCACACGCGGAGTGACATAGCCCTGGTAAGACATTCTATAATTTTTCAGGTGCAAGATCCAAATGCAAAGCGTAACTGTGTGAATCCAGTTGGTTCAAAACTGACAGCTTTGAGCAAAATAACTGACAGAAAACGGTCAAAGAAAGGAGTTTATGATAAAAAAGTTGAAGTGGCAAGAAAGAACAGGAAGATTGCTCTGGATAAGAAGAGGAAAGCTAAACAGATCAGAAACACATTTGATTCAGATTTATGGGGCAAGAACAGTAAGTAATTACAGTAACAAACATTTTTGTACCATGATTTGATTTGTAGAAAAATAGTTAACAAGATGTTGCATATATTTATTTAACAAGTATAACATGTATATTTTTTGTTTGTTACAATGTTTAATGAAGTTACAATTGTCTTGAATTGTAACTTATGGAAACATCAATTTACTTTATTCTATTTTAAAGAAATAGTCTAAGAAAATAAGATGTTATGAAATTATAAGGTTATTTGTAAAACACCAACAAACTCACTGGAGTTACTAACATCATGAAAAAACATTTGTTCAACGAGTTTTCTGAAAACAGACAAAAAAAACAACTTTTCATAATAAATAAACTAGATCAGCTGTTGACCACTTCTATGGAAAATGTATTTCTTTTTTGTTTTAAGTTGTAAAACAAAATGTTGATGTTTATGATGTTAGTAATCTACTCCTGTGTGGTTGTTAGAATTGTTGGTGTCTTACAAATATCCCTGCATAACAACCATCAATAAATTTCAGCTCTAGAAGCTAAAGGCATCCCATCAACTCTCTGCGATGAGTTCATATCACCAGAAGCACAGTTGCACAATGTCTTACATGGTAGACGCCTCAGGCCCAAGCCAGCGCCACCCAAGACGGTTGTAACCAGAGCCGCAGTGGAACCTCCACATCCAGGCATCAGTTACAATCCTAGCTATGAAGTAAGTATGGTTTTTAAATCAAGATTTTTAGGGGTTGTTACTATATTTCTATTTACTATAGTTCTTCTATCTCTTGAAGTTCGTTTTGCTATGAATGTTGTTAGGCGTGCACATGCACATGATTTTAGTGTGCGTAATACCTGAGCGTGCAGACGCACACTAAAACAATGTGCATGTGCACGCCTAACAACATTCATAGCAAAACTAACTTTGTGAGATAGAAGAACTATAACACGTCTTGTTTAAACTTTTAGATTTTTGCATTCACAATGCTATTTTTATATTAAGATGAATAAATAATGAAAAATATTAGAAAAAATCGGCTCACCCGTAGCAACTTAGACGGGACACGTCTTGTTTACCCAGTACCTAGTAAATTTCAAAGAGTCTTTAAAAAAGGCAACAAAATTACTTTCAGTCTAATTTTGATTGTTTTCTTCAAAGTAATTGACCCTTTTTAGCTTTATCAATCACTTTAAAAGAAAAAACATGCTTAATGCTATCCCAGTAATTTACAGTGACTTGGTACTTACTGCAGATATATTTTTTTATTTTATTCTTCTTATAAACTAAGTAATATTAAAATGTGTTACTCAGGAACATCAAGAGCTACTCCAAGAAGTGGTTCAGTTTGAACAAAAGATGATGAAACGAGAGGAGCACCTGCACCGCGTCACCACCGGCATGTTTAGCAAAGTTACTCTACAGCAAAGAGAGGTATATTACTTGTAAAAATATTTGGTTACTTTAACAAGTCCCAGTTAACTTAATATTAACAAATTCTCATAAACAAAAATGCTAAAGTTCTTGCATTAAAGAAATCTAAAACAATTATGGTGTCTATACTATTGATGTCATGGTTTACTATTTATATTAAACAAGCATACAGCAGAACTAAATTGACAGGATTAAACTAAATTTAAGTTTCCATCCTTTTCTTTCTGTATCGAAAAGACAAAAACAGAATGCTAAAATTAAATCTAGTCTTGTCACTTGCAACAAATTGATCATGGGCGTATCTAAAGATATTTTCCAAGCGCCTAGTTCCATAGCTAGTTATCAGGTATAGAGGGTATGTGTATAGGTGGTATGTGTATAGGGGGTATGTGTATAGGGGGTATGTGTATAGGGGGTATCAATGCTATCATATACAATCTTCGGCGGAGAGATACCCCGAGAGAATTGTTTAAAGAAATAAATATTTTAACTTTGGCAGGCTAATACATGAATGAAAATTTAGTTTATGTAAGGAAACACTATGATTCATTTGCTAAGAACAGCAATAATCACCAGTTTAATACAAGAAATAAAGATAAACTTGCCGTTCCAAGATTTAGGCTTGCAAAAACTAGAGGTCAGTGGCGAAGGGTCCATACAAGCCGATTCCCATCGGCTTACCTTTTAGAAATTCCACCCCACTGATCCACTATGCAGATCACAGCATTTTTGTACAGCGGCTTACCTTCACCATAATTTCACCCCTCGCCACTGAGAGGTTTATTTATGGGGAAAGGCATATAATAATAATAATAATAGAGCTTTATTTTTCCATATAATTTACATTTCAAATGTGACAAGTGTTAGTACTTAAATAAACGTAATGTTTTAATTTGTTAGTATTTTTATTTTTTTATGCAAATTAATAATTATATGGATCCCTTCTGGGTGAAAGCCTCCTCCATCCCTTGCCAATTTTTCCTGTCTTGGGCAACCTTCATCCAGTTTGGCCCAGCGGTTTCTATTATGTCATCAGCCCACCGTTTATATGGTCTGCCTCTGTTTCTTTTTCCTTCGGGCCCCAACCATTTTGTTACCTCCAGCGTCCATCTCTTATCTTTGTATCTGGAGATGTGACCTGCCCAGTTCCACTTCAGACGTAGAGCATTCTGAAGGGCGTCTGTCAGTTTAGTTCTTCTTATCTGGGGAAAGGCATAGCCTTTAATAATAAACTTCCACAACAAGTGACCTTGCATGAATTTAAAAACCATGTTAAAAAGGCGCTCATGGGTAAAGGTAATTTTATAAAGTAGATGGTTATCTCAAAGATGAGAATGCGTGGAAATTGTTGAGGGAGGTTTCTAACCTATATGCTCTGCTCTATGGTACATTCGGAATTCAAGTGAGTTTGATTATGTCAATCTGCCTGCACATCTGTAGTTTGACGTATTCATTGTAAAGCCGTGGTATCGAAAGGTTGTCATAGAGTTATATTAGGAAAACTATCTGTTGAAGTGTGAAATTATAGTATAAAGTGTGAGAATGCTTAATAAACGCCTGTATAAACGTCTCCTGGTCTCATTGCCACAACCCTTCAGGTTATGGGCCATGGGATGAGAAAGTAAATGAATCATCATTTAAAATGAAATGTTTTTGATATCCAAGTGTATTTTGATATTTCTTGTGGTTTAGTCTGATGTTTAGTTAGTTAGGTCTTTGGTTTGGATTATTGTATGTGTCGTCTGAGTTAGGTTAAAGTTAGGTTCCTGGGTTGGGTTAAAGGTTAATGTTACTTGGTAGGACTTAAGAAGTCTATAAGTTTGGCAGGTGATTCGAAATTTATCCTGATGGTGTACTGGTAGGTAGAAAACTGTTTTAGTCAGTATGGTCAGCATGTGCAGCAGATTGAGGGGGTGTGTTGAGGGAGGTTTCTAACCTATATGCTCTGCTCTATGGTACATTCGGAATTCAAGTGAGTTTGATTATGTCAATCTGCCTGCACATCTGTAGTTTGACGTATTCATTGTAAAGCCGTGGTATCGAAAGGTTGTCATAGAGTTATATTAGGAAAACTATCTGTTGAAGTGTGAAATTATAGTATAAAGTGTGAGAATGCTTAATAAACGCCTGTATAAAAGTCTCCTGGTCTCATTGCCACAACCCTTCAGAAATGATGTAACACATTAAACTTGCTACTATAAGTTCTTCGTTGCCAATAATACTGTCACCCTGTTGTAATTATCTTGTTACGATATATTTAAGTTTGCTGTTACAGCTGATAAGTTTCTTGCGCCCGTTCTTCTTGTCAGTTAAAAAAGTCTGGAACGGGTGGTAGGAAAATATAGACGATTAAATTGGGATGCAAACTGAGGAACTAATGGCGCCACAAACGCTTGTACCAAAATCGTTTTATTGGTTGTTTCAAATATCAAATGTCATTTCTGACATATTCTAACCAATCAAAAGTACTGTCTTAGGAACAAGCGTACGCAGCGACATCTACAATTAGCTTTGCGTTGCCATCCCCATTAAGTGTAATTGAATAAAGCTATTTTTGACTTTGATTTTGACTTTGATCAAATTATCAACTTTTTTTCTGGGATGGGCACGGCTTACCCGGCCCCCCCTCTTCCCCCTTACTAAGCCAATGGAACTGATACTTATAACATAAGTCAGGCTGTAATCTAAACAAATCTTAATACATACAGACTCAGTGGCGAGAAGAGATGAGCGTAGGCCTACCGCAGCCCCACGACCCGGCCAAGGAGCCCGAGCCCGAGTCGGACGGCGAGTACAAGGCCGTCAACCCGCCCGTCAAGAACAAGAAGAAGGACCACAAAGCCAGAAGGAAACAAAAGGAACAGTTAGTCGAGAAAGAGCGCTTGAAGCGGCTCAAAGTCGACAAGAAGAAGATCACTGATCTTTATAAGTAAGTTGATAGTCTCTATTACTTTAAAAATGTATCCTTACCATTTTGGGTAAAAAAGCACATGATTTGAGAATCTTCTGTAAAAAAAATCCATTTTTGTTTTCTATTGTTTGCGCAACCTGCTACACGGCTGCCATCCACATCCCAGCTAAGGTGACCTTAATAGTTTACAGCTGTGTAGATGGCGCTTTACAACCAAAGATCCAAGTTGTATCTATTGCCAATCAAGGTCACCTTGGCTGGGCAGCTGTGTAGCAGGCACTGAAATCTTCACAGAAAATCTTAAACTATTTACAAAAGACTGGGTTTAGACTTAACCATATCTATCTAAACTTTACTCGTATTATTGTTCAGTCGTTGGCATATAATTGCGTTTTTTTTTACCATTACTTTCTCTATAAGTGACATACTTATAGAGAAAGTTGAAGAAGAAGAAGAAGAAGATGGTATTTCAATTGAATTCTCATTATTAATCCATAAAAAAGCTAGCTAGTAGCTAGCACTAGGAATAGATCCTAAGGTATATAAAAAAACAGGGTGGCCACTTTCTTGAAAACCGGGAAAAGTCAGGGAATTTCGCTAGTCATGGAAAAGTCAGGGAATTGTCAGGGAAGTTTAATGGAGGTCAGGGAATAAAAAAAATCTCTGTAGGGTGGATAAAACTGACTAAAAATCGCGCTGCGCGGCCATTGTGTTTACTATGAACAAGCAAGATTACAAGATTAGTGGATGAAACTGACTAAAAATCGCGCTGCGCGGCCGGTTTTTTTAACTATAAACAAGCAAGATTGCAAGGTTACTGGATGAAACTGATTAAAAATCGTGCTGCGCGGACATTTTAATTACTATAAACAAGCAAAATTACAAGATTAGTGGATGAAGCTGACTAAAAATCGAGCTGCGCGGCCGTTTTTTGGCTATAAACAGGCAAGATTAAAACCTGGATGTAACTGACTAAAAATGGCATAGCCGTTTTTTTCACCATAAACAAGCAAGATTAGTGGATGAAACTGACTAAAAATCGCGCTGCGCGGCCATTTTGTTTTGCTATAAAAGGCAAGGTTACTGGATAAAACTGACTAAAAATCGCGCTGCGCGGCCATTGTTTTTACTATTCACAAGCAAGATTACAAGATTAGTGGATGAAACCGACTAAAAATCGCGCTGCGCGGCCGGTTTTTTTTACTATAAAAAAGCAAGATTGCAAGGTTACTGGATGAAACTGATTAAAAATCGTGCTGCGCGGCCATTTTAATTACTATAAACAGGCAAGATTACAACCTGGATGAAACTGTCTAAAAATCGCGCATGTCTAAGTGTACAGACTTGAGCATTTTTTAGTACTGTGATAATTTTTTTTTGTTATCTCTATATAGTGCACTGCTGAAATAAATTTTATTATAAATGCAAATAATTCTACAAAAACTCAAAAATGTATTCCAATTATATATTTTATGTTTATAACATTTAAGATTATGGTCAGGGAAAAACTTGAAAAAACGCCTGGAAAACCGGGAAAAGTGAGGGAATTTTGGTTGTAGTAAATAGTGGTCACCCTGAAAAAATTTTGATGATGATGATTAATGGAATTTAATTATACAGAAAGGCATGTGAAACATTTATTTCAGTTTATTTTCCATCTCCTCAGACTCCGCAAGCTCCAATCCACAATATCAACCACAGACAAGAGGCAAGCAGAAGAGCGATCCAAGCGCGCCGAGAAGCGAGCGACCGCCGCTGAAACAGCGCTGCCATCGCTCAACGCTCACAAGACACCCAAGAAGGAACCTGAGTTCGTTGACCCTAAACAGCTGACTGGGGACTTGCGCCATATCAATTCTAAAGGTAATTATTACTAACGGCTGCGGTGAAGCAGTGCTGCCAGCGCTTAACGCTTACAGACCACCAGAGCAGGAACTTGAGTTCGTTGACCCCCGACAGCTGACTGGGGACTTGCGCCATATCAATTTTAAAGGTAATTATCACCAGCGGCCGCCGCTGAAACAGCGCTGCCAGCGCTCAACGCTCACAAAACACCCAAGAAAGAACCTGAGTTCGTTGACCCTAAACAGCTGACTGGGGACTTGCGCCATATCAATTTTAAAGGTAACTATTACTAGCGCTAACGCTTACAATTACAAGACACCCAAGAAGAAACCTGAGTGAGTTTTTGGCGCCATTTTGTCTTGTTCAGTTTGGTGTCTATTTTAATTATTTGCAAATTGACTCATAGTGGATATTGTGTCTTAAAATTGGTGCAGTTTTGTGGTACAAGTGTCTACGCAACTGAACAATATGTGGGATGATTGAAATAGACGCGATCTTGGTTGTGTGAAGCTGAGACTTTTATTGTAGTGGTGGCTACCTCGGCAGAACTTATCGTGAACAACTGTCTTGATATACTTGGTGCCAAATGCTCCAAGAAGCATTGGAATGCGATGCACCCGCATTCTAATGTACCTGAACTGAAACAAAACAGCTACCACTGAAATATTCAATACTTGACACTGGCAAAAATTACTTCCAAGAGGAGAGTAGATTGCCATACTAAAATAAGAAGAAGAAATCTGAGTTCGTTGACCCTAACCAGCTGACTGGGGACTTGCGCCAAAGGTAAAATTATTACTAGCGACCGCCGCTGAAAAAAAATACAGCAATATATTACTGGACGCGAAAATGTGATCGGGAGTCCGATCCGAGCAGGGGCCCTACCGGCTAACTTTTCGAACTTCGGCGGGTCTGCCGAGCTTCAACTTAAACAGATAAATCGAAGTAAGGAATTTCGTATTGTTGTTGTTTGGAACATATTGATGTTCGTGTGACATGGCATCTTGAATTGGGGTTCCCCATTTTAGCCTGAATGGGACTCTATTTATCTGTTTCAACTTGAAGCTCGGCAGACTTGCTGAAGTCGATGCGTTAGCCGGTATGCCAGATCGGTGAAATCGCGCGAGTAAGAGACATAGTTAAATCCATAATTTTTCCATATTTTTTCTATTAAAACATTTAAATCCACACGTTAGAACAGGGGGTCAAGTCTGCTAATGTTTTGGTCAAAATCGTAGTTCAATGGTGTTCTAATGGTAGTGCTTTTTGACACAGTTCTTGTTTTTTAAACCCAAAATCAAGACACAATATGTTTCCGTTTTGTATTTAAGAAACAAAATGTGTTTCAGTTTTTTGAGTTTATGAAACAAGAACTGTGTCAAAAAGCATTACCATTCAAACACCATTGAACTACGATTTTGACGAAAACATTAGCAGACTTGACCCCCAGGTTGTTTCGCATCTGTTTCGCTTGTCGTACAACTATCAATTCTAAATGTAACTTGTACGTGCTACAGGCGTACATGTTACGTTTCAAAACGTGACTATTCATTCCCTTTTGTGATACATATCCACATCATGGGGTCAAGTCTGCTAATGTTTTCGCCAAAATCATGTTTCAATGGTGTTTGAATGATATTGGACCGTCGGCCAACCAGGGTCATTTTCGATGTATCGCATATTAGCACCAGACCAAATTCTCAAGATAGCCATTAGCTTGGTGTTATCAAATATCATCATCTGGGTTGCGAAGTAGGAAACTTCTGAGAGATATGCCACCGTGAACATGGTCACCCATCGCTAAAAAAATATCGATCGCATATTTATACAGGGTAATTTTGCGACCCCTTTACAAAATCAAATAATAGTTCAAGGAAGTAATAAAAAAAAATTAGGTGAGATAATTATAAATTATTTCTTTTTAAATTCACAGCTTTCAACCACTTTTTATATCCTAAAAATCTAGGCGCGCACGCTCACCGTCACGAACGGGACGCGAGCGGGGGAAGTGGCGGGAGGGGGGCTCGCGCGGGCCGACCTTGCGACGCGCAAACGGTGACAACAATTTCAATTTGTGTAGGGAAAAGTTTGGGGTAAAAATGTAAAAAAAATATTTTTGTTTTACTTCATAAATTGATTGTACTGCTGTTATAGAATGACCTGACAATGTTTGAAAAGGGGTCCAAAAATGACCCTGTATAAATGGTGAACAGGGTCGTGGGTGACATCATTACCTGAACAATTTTTAATGTTTTCATATCGATCGAATAAGGAACAAGGATCACAAGAGCATATATATGAAATGTACTTACCTGCCCTGACCTCCTAAACGCTTCCTGAAAGCGACGCAAGACTGTGGTTTTATATACGCCTGGGACCTGCCTCACCCCCTAATTGTAATGAGGATCAGTAACAGGTTTGAATCCTATAGTTTTATTGATATAATATAAACACATATTGATAGCTATGAAACCTAGTGAAAGAATTTTTGAAATCCGTTTAGAAATGGTTGAATTAAAAGGGTTTAAAGGAAATGCCAAGCTCAATGCAATATGTGCTTTATCACGTACGACATAAGGTTTGCGTCCGTCGCAATGACGTCATAGGGACCCCCAAAAAATCTGTGTTTTACCTCTTATAACTTCTTAAGTTTAAGAGATATCGTAAATATTCACTTCTCAAGCTTACGCGCTCACTAGACATGAAATAAAAGACTTTTTAACGGATACTAGCGCGGTTTTATTGAGAGTACTTTGGTAATTAGTTTGTATTTGGTTTGATTTTTGATTTTTCCCGACGTTTCGGCACCTTTGCAGCTGCCGTGGTCACGGGGGACTGTTCTCACGAAGTGCTATGCTCTATGGTGCATTCGAATTTCAAGTTAGATTTGTTATGTCAATCTGCTTGGACATGCGCAGCACTCTGTAGTTTGACACACTTCTTGTGGATCCGTCGAGATGTATAGACATTAATTCAGAAACTACGTAAAGTATAAATTATGTTATAACAGTGCTGTAACTTGTGAACCGGCTCAATATATATATACACAAAAGTCTCCTGGTCTCATTAACATATGCCTTTAGTCCCCCGTGACCACGGCAGCTGCAAAGGTGCCGAAACGTCGGGAAAAATCAAAAATCAAACCAAATACAAACTAATTACCAAAGTACTCTCAATAAAACCGCGCTAGTATCCGTTAAAAAGTCTTTTATTTCAGATATCGTAAATTTTTTTTCACAGTTAATCATGTAGTGGCATTAGCTTTCTTATTAGCAACTAAAAAAAATCGTTACTGATCCTCATTACATGCCAAATGCCAATATGTAGTCGATTATTTTTTGGAAAAAAGTCTGTACCCTGGCCACGCGCATGCTTCCTGAAAACTAACCAAGCTGATGTCTAACATGTTTGTAATGATGCCACCTACGACCCTGTTTAACATTTATATCAATATTCGATCGATTATTTTTTGCGATTGGAGATCATTGTATGGGAGGCCATATGTTCAGGGTGGCATATCTTCCAGAAGCTTCCTACTTCGCAACCCAGACTACAATATTAGATAACACCAAACTAATGGCTATCTTATCAATGTGGTCTGGTCCCAATATGCGCTAGATTGAAAATGAGCTCCTGGGCCGACGGTCCAAATCCTTTTTGACACAGTTCTCGTTTCTTAAACCCAAAATCGAGACACAATTATGTTATCGTTTTGGGTTTAAGAAACACAATGTATTTCGGTTTTGGGTTTAAAAAACAACAACTGTGTCAAAAACCATTCAAACACCATTGAATCACGATTTCGACGTTAACACTAGCAGAATTGACCCCCTGCTCTGAAACCGATTTTCATACCTTATTCTTATAGTATTAACGTTATTTTCCCAGCGAACCTCCTCCGTGATCGCTACGAGTCCCTCCAGCGTAGAGGCGCGTTGGCAGCCGCCAAACTCATGATGAAGAAGAAGAAGAGAGTCAAGAGCTACTTCAAACCGGGACATAAGGTGACGGAGCAAGACGTGGAACGGTTCCTCAAGAGGAACGCAGGCAAGAAATGACCTTATTTATAGATGTGTAAGGTTTAATGTTGCATATAAATATATGGTGAAGTTATATTTTTGTGTCTTTGATTTCGTAGCATTCTTTTTATATGTTTTTAACCGATTTGAGGGCTCTGCTTTTAATGAAAGTTTAGGATATTTTGTTTCATTACTTCACAAGCTCTAGATAGCACTATCACTACATACACTCGACGTCAGAAAAACCGCACCTCTTCGGCACTAAGTTTAGACTTGGCCATCTGCTATTGCTAGCTAACGTTTTATTGTGTAAATGTTGATATCTATTGAAAGTACATTTAATGAGCTTTCTTTTAATAAGTGTTGGTCCGCCGGCGGATTCCACGGCGTTCTGTAAAGATTTTGACTTTTGACTGTCGGCGCCCACAAGCAGAAAATTTGGCACCTGCCGGGCCCCCAATGGCCTCTTATATATTACTGGCTTATTTAACATAACAGTTACCATAATTAAACTATTAAAGCGTTATTGCTAGCGCCACCACAAAAGGGAAATAAAAGGGGTCAATTCAGGAAATGCGGGTAAATTCGCTATCGAGATGATGGAGAAAACACACTTCAACAGTTCAATTAAAAAAACGAATACCCAAGATGGATACTATTGCCCATGAAGTTATTCAAATATTGCAATAAAATTAGGCAAAGTAATCTGCTCGGAAACTCAATCTCAGTAATTGATTCCGTTCGACGAGTATTCCCACGGTTTCTAAAGACTGTTGGCTATGTCCGAAGGGGAAGAAGTATATAATAACACTTATCATTAAATTATATGGGATTAAATTAACTTTGAAGAAAAGGTGCGGTTTTTCTGACGCCGAGTGTAGTATAAAACAAAGTCTCTTTCTCTGTCCCTATATCCCTATGTATGCTTAAATCTTTAAAACTACGCAACGGATTTTGATGCGGTTTTTTTAATAGAAGAGTGTTTCAAGAGGAAGATTTATATGTAGCAGTCCCGTCTGAACTGCTACGGGTGAGTCGTAGTCGTTTTTTCTAGTATTTTTTCTATTAAATTAAATGTCTTAACAACACAATTTGTAAAAAAATATCTCAGGTAAGTTAACTGGTATCTGACCGGAACATGCGGAACTGGATTTTAGTTAAATCTTGCCGGTTAAGAAATTATAATGTGATTGAGTAGATTATGAGTTCCAAATGTAATGAGGATCAATAACAGGTTTGAATCCTATAGTTTTATTGATATAATATAAAAACATATTCATAGCTATGAAACTTAGTGAAAGATTTTTTGAAATCCGTTTAGAAATGGTTGAGTTAAAAAGGTTTTGAAAGAAATGCCAAGCTCAATGCAATGTGCTTTATCACGTACGACATAAGGTTCGCGTACATCTCGATGACATCATAAGGACACCCTAAAATAAGTGTTTTAGCACGAATTAGCTCGTATATCTTCTCAGGTTTAAGAGATATAGTAAAAATTTCTTCACAATTAATCATGTGGTGGCATAAGTTTCTGATAAGCCACTAACCAAAAATCGTTACTGATCCTCATTATAACTGATTCTTATTCAGTTTTGAAAAAGAAGTTGATGAAAAAATAAGAAGTAAATATAGGTATTTTTTAGTTTTTATTGTAAAAATCTTAACATAATTATATTACATCTAAATGTAGTCTACTTACAAAATATATTACAGCATAATTGTGGCAGTTTATAATATAACAGTACATAAATCTAGAAGTAAAATTACTGTAGGTAACTCAGTAGGTTTCAGGGTAATTTTTCCTTAAAAATAGGAAAATAATACAAAAAAAATATCTATTTAACTCTAATAGTAGATCTCTAATACATTTTCAATAACAAAACGTAATAAGTTAAGTAAATTGTATACTTTATGACCAAATGCACATGAATGCTTTTTCACAGGTACATAATTTTATGAGATTATGTTTTTAACTTTTGTATTTTTACTAAACAGTTTAAAACAATAGTCACGTTACATTGGTCTAAAAGCGATCATCAGTATTCTCAAAATTATCAACATTGAAAATTGTGATGATCTTATTTTAAAATCAAACACCAAATAAAAACAGCTATCTACAAGGATCACAATAAAATTTTGCTATATTTCTATTTAGGAATTGTTCATTGCTATATAAGTTTAAAATTATTGTCAACAAAATATAATTTTGTAGTTAAATCAGTGCAGTGTTTATGTACAGCGTCAAACAATTCCTAATTAAGAATAAAAAACCAATTACTTCTAATAAGGAATGGTTGAATTTCAGCCCCATCTTGCCGCGATAGTGTAAAGTGATCTTAACAATTCTAGTGCTCTTGTATCAGCTGTCCCTTTCAAGTCAGGCTCATGGGCGCTCATTCTTGCTTCAGCTCTCGGACTATCGACATATTGTGCGGTAGTTGGTTGAGGCTCTGCTGTAGTCCTGATAAAGAATTTCTTAGTCCCTCGCCGGATTGGTTGTACTGTTCTACTAGGTAAAGTTGTTATTTCGACCGCAGCTTCCGTTGTGGTCCGTACAGTTTCTGTTGTAGACCGTACCGTTTCAGTTGTTGAAGGATTTGATAAAGAATTAATAGCGCTAGCTTCGAAATTCAAGCTTTTTCCTCTCCTTTCGCTGTGACGGGGTCTTTCCTCTTGTTTCTCTTCGTATCTTTCAGTTTGTCTGTACTCCGTCGATTTTACAGTTTCATAATCTGGTGTTGTTGTTGGAATTTCGTTCAGTTGTTCTTCTTCCTTTGCAATTTCTTCCATGTCTTTTTGTGAAACAGCCATTAGCGCTTCTAGTAAAGCTTTCTTTGATGCCTCAGCTGTAGTGTTATGGTCGTCATCGCATGTTTGAACTAACAAAAGTATCAATCTCTTAACTGTTTTAGATTTAGTTTTCTTCATAACATTCATGAGCTTCTCAGTAGTGGTTGAATTCATTATTTCTTTAGCCTTTTCGACTACAGTATCAGTGATGGCGCTCAAATCTTGTGAAGGTTCTGTTGAGGTATGATCTTTCAAAAGTCTTGCAAACCGTTCATCATTAAAGTTTTCTCGAGAAGCGATACCTATATCAATTGCAGTTGACGATACAGATTGTTCGGTTGTAGCGGTATATTCCGTTGTAGGTGCAACAGTTGTACTGGCAGCCCAGGAAATTGTTTGTTTTTCAATTTCTTCGGGACCTGAAGGGCTCAGACCGTCATTAAGTGTGATGGGATCAATGACGGTACTGTGCCAAGCTTCGAAAGTACCAGGCCATTGGAATTGATTCGTAGTTTTATCACTGTCGGGCGAGGTAAAGATACTGCTGGATATTGGAGACAGGGTAGTTCCCTCTGTTTCTTCGAATTTGAAGGTAGTGGTTGACTGAGAGGTGGTTTGAACGGTAGTAGTTTCGCTATCAGGTAACGTCGGTGCTTCAAGGTCTTCAGATGGTTTCCTTATGGTTGTATTTAAATTGTCTAATTGCAATTGTTTCCCTTGTCGCAGGCTGTTGCCTTGAGGGCCGATAAACGATTGACTGTGCGCTCTTTGAAGCTCCTCTTCGTTTTCTAATTCAATGCTGTCAGTTTCAGTGAAATATACCGGAGTAGTTTCAGGAATGAAAGTTGTCCTTATTTTTTTACTCTCAAATATATTGACTGGAGTTCCTAATGTAGATGTAACAGTCGGTTCCGAGGCATCGACACCCCATGCAGTAGGTAAATTAGTTGCTTCTACGTAATCGCTTAATGGTTGAGAGTTTGTTTGATTTGCTTCTGCACCGTAAGGGGAATCATTAAAAGAGTGTGTATTATTTTGGAAACCGCCATATTTAGGTAGAGCATAGCTGCTTTCTGTTGTGGACACAAGTTTATTGCTAAAGACATCGTTGGATAGCGTATTAACTTTAACTGCGACAGTATTTGTATATGGTAGTGGTGTTGTTACAACTATCGGCGTGGATGGAGAAGTATAAGATGCAGATATTCTCGCACAACATCTAAAAGGACTTCTTGGTGTGACACTTGAGTATGCTGCGGAAACAGCCTCAGTAGTGCGTGGTCTTGGAGTAGTTGTGGTTGTTTCTTCAGTAATTGATGAGTACTCGGTAGCTATATTTAAAGCTTTTGCATCTCTTAAAGAAGCCAATGAAGGTCTGGATTTAATGTCATCAGAAAATCCTAGTATTTCTTCATCTTCCTCATTTACTGTCGTTGTAGGCTCCGTGTTAGCATATTCATCAGTGGATACTGTGTCGGTTAAAGATGGGTGTGTAGGTCTTATGTCTGATAGTACTTTCCTAAATTGTACTGGGTCTTGCAGATATGCCGAAAGAGCATGAGTAAAGACTTGGGCGAGTTCTCTTATTTGTGGTGAAGTAGCAAGCGGATTTTGACTTTGCTGTACGCTTAGGTCATCTACAAGTTCGTTATAAGTTCCATTGGCATCAAGTTTAAGGTCTTCCAGTAGTTCACTGTGATCGGAACCCTGTCCAAACAGACTGCTGTACTTATTAATAGTGTGACGACTGAAAAGTCCCGGCAACCCATCGTCTATTGGTTCGTATTCATCGAAAGCTGCCGTGGTGGATTCGGTATCCTCAGTTTCTGATGTTGCGCTTGTAGAAAGGTTATCCAATGCCGTGGCATAATAAATAGCTAAACTGTGGAGAGTCTTAGGGGTCAGAGACGGCGGTACAATAAGACCTGGTCTATTTGGGAGGTCGCCGTAATACTTCTCTGTAGGAGTTGGTTCAGTGATTGGTGTTGATCCCAATGTACCTAAATTTAGTTTTCGGATCAATCTCTCTCTTCTTTCTTGGTAAGGCTCTGTGGTTACTTGAATCGCTTGATTTGTGTAAGTTTCTAATCTATCGGAAGACGCAGTTTCCGTAGCAAACGAGTACAGGCTCCTTGTGGTTTGAGGAATTTTCGTTGCCGTTTCAAATGAATCCTTAGTATCAATAGTCACTTTGTTTGCTTGGTTTTCCTTTGTCTCATATTTGTCACTTCTGTCAGTAGCATGAGAGATTGTTTCGGTAGATGTTACAAAAGTTTTATTTTTCTCTTTTTCAAGGAAATCTTTTAGTAGAGAAACTCCAGGTCTCGTGTAAGGATCGCGCCGGGGGTGAGCAGGTGTCGTATATGGTTTGGAGTAGGGCACTAGAGTTGAGCGTTTGGTAGTTGATTCTTCCGGTTTATATTGAATTTGTTCCAAATGCTTATCGCGGAAATCATACAAAGTGGTTAGGTTGGGATTGCTCTTAACCTTTTGAGGTCTAGGCGGAAGATTTGGCGTGTATACGGGGTATGGTCTGAAGGTCTTGCTGTTGTAATCTTGCAAAAATTGTCGGTTGTTTTTGTTAGCTGCAAACGATGCACTCTCTGCGGCAACTTGCATTTCCCTTATGCTATTGTAGTCTATGGCAGGGGCAGCCGTCGTCGGTCTGTAGACAGGGCTTTCAGAGTAAGTTGGTAACGTGGACTTAACAGGACCGTTGCCGAAATTGTTGGCTATGAGTTGCACTAGATTTTTTCTTCTCTTTTCAAAAGCTGTTGTCGCAATAGTTCTTTGTGTGGGACTGTAGTTAGAAGTTTCGAAAAGAGATTGGAAGCTCCTTGCTGTCGCTTTGGTGATCGGTTGAGAGTTTCCTTGCAGCCTTTGTCTGTGCCTGAGGAATCTCTCAGTCGTGCTGGGTACGTTGACGGAGCTTCTTCTAGATTCTGCTCGGATGTTAGTGTCTGTGTTGATTTGTTGAAGGTCAGGGTTCTTGGTCAAGGTCTGTGTGACTTTCTGCGTTTTCTTTTGTTCGTTGGAGTAGTATTCCGCGCTGGACTCGTATAGCGCAGGGGCCGAGGCGCAGTCCACCTTGAACCACCAGTCACAGATGAGGTGCGACTGGCTGAAGATGGTACCATTTGGACACAGGAACGAGATCTTGCGTGATGTGTCGCAGATGTGGAATACCTGAAAGAATAAATAAATAAATATTTGACAACATCACATACATTGCTCCGATTCTAAAGTAGCTAAAGCACTTGTGTTATGGAAATTAGATACAACGGTGGTATCACAAACACCCAGACCTGTGGGCCTACCGCCCAAGTAGCGTCGACTTCGCCGTCGGCTTCATTTGACAGATGGTTGTAATACATTGCTTCGTTTCTTTGGTAAGTCTTTATTTGTACCAAAAAAAGTAGCAATGTATCACATCCATCTGTCAAATGAAGCCGACGGCGAAGTCGACGACACTTGGGCGGTAGGGCCCCTGAGTCAATATAGAAAAGTTCATTTTCTACATTGACCCAGCCGGGGATAGCACCCGGGACCTCAGAGATGGCGACATCTTGGAAACCGGCGTGCAAACCACTCGACCACGGAGGTCGTCGAAGAATATTTAATATGAGTTATCGTTTGCTTCTTAGAGTTAATATAGACACCAAAAATATTCGACACAAGTCATTTTTAACGTCCCCACTGAGTCTGCTGGGCCACAGGCCTTCCTTATGGAGGGATGAGGAGGTAAGGCCATAACCCACTACGCAGGCCCAATGCGGATTGGTGGGTGTTACTGACGTGACGACTGAAAATGCAGCCGGGACCAACCTTTGAAGCACGGAGGAACTCAAGATAATAACCAAAATTTACTAGTTGTAATAAGGTCAGTTGGTAATTTGTTTATAAACTGATTGAGGGACTATTTCTCAAATTGTTCTTGATCTTGACAATAAAATCTATTAGATTTCAACGTGCCGGACTACAGCTGGGCCACAAAAAAAAGTTGGAAATCTGACTTTTTGACTATACCATGATGAAGACGATAGTTTGTCGGAATTTGTTGCCAAAAACCAGAATTTGTCGGGCTTGCGTTTAGGAGATACGTGTGGCGCAGCTGTAGAGACGTCTCTACAGCTGAGCCACACAGATCTCGAAAACGGAAGGTCGTAGCGAAAATCTGATTACTCGTGTGTGCAGCCGCTAATTAGTCGGATTTTGTCGCCAAAAACCAGAGTTTGTCGGTCTTGCGAGATCTGTGGCTCAGCTGTAGAGACGTCTCTACAGCTGAGCCACAGATCTCGCAAACGGAAGGTCGTAGCGAAAATCTGATTACTCGTATGTGTAGCCGGTAGTTTGTCGGATTTTGTCACCAAGAACCAGATTTTGTCGGTCTTGCGCTTAGGAGATATGTGAGGATACGCTGTGGAGACTTTTCTACCTGGATCTTGAGAAAGGAAGGTTGGGTAGGCATGTCGATTCATGAAAAAAATAATCGATTTTGGATCGATTCGAATCGAACGCAGAAGAATCGATCTTCGATTAAATCGACCGTCGTGGAATCGATTTTCGATTAATCGATTTTTTTAACATACCTAGTAAAGACGATAATAAGTAATAATAATATCAGTACCTAGCGATAGCTTTACACTATTGGTAGGTCCAGCAACAAAACGAAAGTTAAAAATATTAGTTATTACTTACAATAGGACAATTATTTTATGGTGCACATAGCTGCACTTAAAAACCAGTGTATATTTTTGATCTTTATTTGAACTGCAACTTTAACATTAGTTATTTTTAAGTTCAAATCGATTGGATAAGTCTGACGTGCTGCTTGCTGTCCATTATAATATGATATGCTAAATAATATGATATGTGCTAAACAACAAAATAATATGCTAAACAGAAAGAAAATCTGCCTTTATAGCATTATAATATAATATGCTACCTTAATTAGCAACACTGATATTCAATCTTTTTTTAATTCTCCTCTCATAGGGCAGACAAAGGAATTTAAATCCGTACAGCCGATTATTTTATGTATTGTTGTCCTCTTTGGTTTGAAAACCGGTAAACCTCACCAATTTTTAGATCTTTAACATTAAAGATGTGAATCGGTTCGATTCCGGAGATTCTTGGATCGATTCACTGAATCGATTCAGTGTTTCAGATCGATTCAAAAAATCGATATTAGGACCTTCAAAAATCGATTCTTCGATTAATCGATTTAAAATCGACATGCCTAGGTTGGAGCGAAAATCTGATAACTCGAGTGTGTAGCCGTTAGTTTGTCGAAATTTGTCACCAAAAATCAGAGTTTGTCGATCTTGCGTTTAGGAGATATGTGAGGATGCGCTGTGGAGACCTTTTTACCTGGATCTCGAGAACGAAAGGTCGTAAGCGTATTAGAAGCTATTCGCAATTTTGTTTGGCTCACGGCGTAACCTACTGCGGTGTTTCGCAGCGGAGGTATGCTACAGGCGTAAATAGGTACCTATTTTTGTTATAAGTTTAAGAAATGTACCTGGCAGTCAGTCTCCAAGTCGGCGTAGTAACCTGTCGGCACATTCTTGCAGTTGAACCCTGTATTTGGAATGCTCGGGTACGCCGGGAAGTCCACGCCGGCTTTACCGATTACACCTGTAAGGGAGAATAAACAGAACAAATTAGGAAATTGATTAATCTAAACATCTTTATCGACACTAAGCTCAAGATGTAAGAATTTGGGTTCTGGGATTATTAAGTGTAGGAAGTGTCAGAATGTTTTACCAGGTTGTTCGTTAAGTATACAGTTATTGCTGCGAGAGATAAGGACAATGGATTAGTAAGTATACCTTCATGTTCACACCAAGGTCAACTGGCTATCAGCAAAGATGAGTCGCTTTTGGCCCTCCATGTAGAACTAGAAATATTGCTGCACCCATCCAAGCTACAAGAAGAATTTAGTAGGGTAAGAATACCTTGATGTTCTACCACGTCAAGGTTGGGCTGGCTGTCAGCGGGTATAAGCCGTTTGACCAGCGCTCGGCCCTCAGTGTAATGCTCGAAGTCTGCTGCGCCCATCGTCAGCAATCGCTTCTATGCTACAAGGACTATTAAGTAGGGGTGGGGTGAGTTTACCTTGATGTTCTACCACGTCAAGGTCGGGCTGGCTGTCAGCGGGTATAAGCCGTTTGACCAGCGCTCGGCCCTCAGTGTAATGCTCGAAGTCTGCTGCGCCCATCGTCAGCAATCGCTTCTATGCTACAAGGACTATTAAGTAGGGGTGGGGTGAGTTTACCTTGATATTCTACCACGTCAAGGTCGGGCTGGCTGTCAGCGGGTATAAGCCGTTTGACCAGCGCTCGGCCCTCAGTGTAATGCTCGAAGTCTGCTGCGCCCATCGTCAGCAATCGCTTCTATGCTACAAGGACTATTAAGTAGGGGTGGGGTGAGTTTACCTTGATGTTCTACCACGTCAAGGTCGGGCTGGCTGTCAGCGGGTATAAGCCGTTTGATCAGCGCTCGGCCCTCAGTGTAATGCTCGAAGTCTGCTGCGCCCATCGTCAGCAATCGCTTCTATGCTACAAGGACTATTAAGTAGGGGTGGGGTGAGTTTACCTTGATGTTCTACCACGTCAAGGTCGGGCTGGCTGTCAGCGGGTATAAGCCGTTTGACGAGCGCTCGGCCCTCAGTGTAGTGCTCGAAGCCTGCGGCTCCCATCGCTTGAGCGATCGCTTGTATGCTCTCTGCGCTCGGCGCGGGGAGGTATAGCTCGGAACGTGACGTGTCCTGAAAAATTTAACAAGAAGTTAAAGAACCGGTAAATTAAAACATGTACTTAGATAAGTACCTAACTAAAGCATCATTTAAAAATATACAGTATGAAAAATGTGGGAGTGTGTTATTGTAAGATATGTAGAACGGTGTTTGTCTGTACTAGCTCCTGTAAGCTTTAATTTATTGATGTGTCAATTTAATTCTTAAATTCAACTTTAATTAAATACCTAGCAAAAAATAACAATAAAAAGGGGGGTTAAAACTGACCTTTCGACGTTGCGCTTGTCGCCGTGTCCCATCACATGTGCCTGAAAAAATTAATAATAATAATAAATTAAGTGAAAGCTAACTTTAATTAAAAAAATCGTAAGTAATATGTCTCAAGTTTTTTTCATATAAAATCTGGGGCTATCTAATCAGCGACTGAACATTATTATTGTTGTAAATTGTGTGTCTTAGTTGAAAGATTATTTGATGACAAGAACACGCTGAATTTTAAATTGCTGACGAATTGCTAAATTCACATTATGGTAAAGTTGCAAATTCTCTTATAGTGTCGGTTAAATTACAGGTGACATCACCCTACTTCACCAATTATTTTTTTCAGTTTTATACCGTACGGTAATGGCCCCATATCCTTTCCTTAAACGCTTTGTCTTGTCTCCGTTCAATCGATGTTCATTGATCAGTTTTTTATATATGAAATAGATCATCATCTAGCTTTGCATAACTAAAGCTGTTATGAATGATAGGAACATAACAATAGTGTGCGGTACCTGCTCATGCTTTCTATTCGATCTTATTGTCTGATATAACGAGCTTAAATTGTTGAATGGATCGATTAGCCTATGAAAAGATTTGAAATTAGTTGGGCATTTCGAGCTTTTGTTAAAAGTATGTGGGTGGATGAAGTTTGTTATTAATTGTTACATTGTCGGTATTATATTCAATTTCACTTGAATCAAATATCAACTGGTTCATATTGTAATTGACTGTGCACAATAATTAATGTATTTATTCATTAAAAAGTTACATAACAATTGAAAGCTTCATACCTATGCTACTAAAATGTGCCTTTAAAAATTTGCAGTGAGACGCCCGGCAAACTAGAAAAGCGTAAGGTACCTAATACTTTACACATTTACATTGCCTCGAATGATTAAATCCCTTGCCTAGGATGTAGTCAGGGACGTATTTCGGATTTCTGCGCCCTGGGCGAATACGATTTTGCCGCCCCTATCAGGGTTGCTAACTATTCCTGCCTGTCTAGTAAACACGGCCGCAGCGCGACTTATAGTCAGATTTATCCATAAATCCTGTAATCTTATCTGTCTCTTGTAAAAAAAAACGGCCGCGCAGCGCGATTTTTAGTCAGTTTCATCCACCAATCTTGTACTCTTGCCTATCTCTCGCAAAAAACAGCCGCGCAGCGCGATTTTTAGTCTGATTCATCCTATAATCTTGTACCCTTGCCTGTCTATAGTAAAAAAATCGCGATTTTTTGGCGATTTTTGGTCAGTTTTTTTCACTAATTTGAGGATTTATATGCAAAACTCTAAAATGCCTGTTACAGCTTTGCGTCGCCGGACGCAATTTTTTCGCGTGCGGCGCGTGGTAGCTAATTCCACGCGGACAAAGTCGCGGGCGGAAGGCTATTAAGTATTAATATTTCTCGAGACCATTGGACCGCCCTCCGGGACCGGCCGCCCCGGGCGATCGCCCGAATGACCCTATGGAGAATACGTCGCTGGATGTAGTATGAGATGAATAATAATAATGAATATGACGCATACACAATTATACACCTTGCTCGACCATAATGGGTAGCAGTGTTTTCAAAGAAAAGAAAAACTAGAAAGACAATTTTATTCTTCTAATTCCAAACAAATATTCCAGTTACAAAAACCTCTTTTTTTGTGATAGCTTGCCGGCTATCACGCTTGATGGTAGGTAGGCGATGATACTATCTACGATGAAACGAGCTTGCCTAAAATAGAAGATAGCTATTCACTTACCTCGTCTGGAGAGTGAATTACCTATGATTGTTACGACTGATTTGGTGTGTGCTAACCACACCCCGTTACTTAGGCCTTAAGGCAATGTAAATGTGTTAAGGATTACTAAGTCCTAGGTTATCAAATCTTAAATAAGTATTTTAGTAGGCCGGTTAGTGCAAATAATGATACATTTTTTCATGTAACATTATTTGCACTGACCGAACAAGTAACATTAGCATTCAATGACCAATGGAATACATTACAGGATAGAATGCTTGGTTCCATTCCACTTATTCTTTTGTCAAATAACCTGTCCTGTCCTTATTATTAGTTTAATTTTAAAACCTGTTTATTTCTTTACCATATACGAATAACAACCGCCCCTTGTGGTGCAATTTCTTGTGTTCATTCCATAAATGCATATTTTTTTTTCATATTTATTTAATTGCAAGTCACAAGTTGGAATGGGTGTTACAAAATTGGTAGGTATGTACAAGTGACGCCCTGCTAGGGCACAGCAAACATGAGGGGCAACTATCGCCTCTTACTTATAAAATTAATTTTCTAGCTAAACTTAACTAACAGTGAAAACCTTACTACTATTGTAAAAAAGTACTTTGATATTATTGCACCTATAAATATATAATATAAATTATTACTTGTCACATTAGACTTAGAAGTTTGAAAAAAAAAGAGAGCTAATTAACATTCATCATTATATTGTTCTAAGTATAATCATTATATTATTTCATATTATTGTATTATTATATATATTATTTTAAACCATATTTTATTTATTTATATTTAAGTTATATTCTGTTGGTGGAGATATCGAAGTGGGTATTACGAATTGGCTTCTTGCATCTTGGCATTGCCAAATAACAATAAAAAATTATGTAAGCCAACACAATAAGCATTAGGGTGTGTCATTTTCTTTAACTTTCGAATATTCACATTTAATACCTCTCAAAAGTTGTCATCTTGAGTGTCATTAAGAACTACGTTCACAATTTTTTTTAGATACCTACTTATGGCTCGCTCAACGACCTTGAAGTTTTAGAAAAATCGCAAAATAGTGTTCGAATTGCAAAGTTATATTTCTTACTTTTACACACATTAATAGTAATTTAATCATATATTAATAATACTAACGTCCTCAATAATGCGATAAAGCGAAAAAAATACTAATTTTGACATTCTGTTGTTTTTAATACCTACTTTTACAAGAGCGTAAAAGTAGGTTTTACCCTCCCGTTTCATACGCCTCAGCTAGTCGCGAGATTTGGTTGAGTTTGATTGACTGGTTCATAAATTATCACGTATTTGCATACAACGCGATTTTTACCACGTTATTAAAATTATAAAAATACTTAATGTCATTTTTATTAAATGAAAATGACTCGAAATAAAGCAAAGTTACGAATTATGGACAGTTTCCTAAAAAGATGAAAGTAACAACTTAGGTACTAACTTATGAAGATGTTTTGTGACATTATGAATGGGTGCGTCCTGAAATGAAGCACTGAAATAATCAAGAACCTCAAGCAAAACGTATCAGTACCGAAGTTGTTCGAGACATTATTAAAATATGGAAAACTCTTTCCTTGATTCTGATGCTCTCATCAATTCCAACTGTTACTGAGCTAAGATTGGCTCAGCTTATATTAACTTACTGCAGTCAATATCGACATTGATTGAAAAACTATGATGGAGAATCAAAAGTCGGTCATATTTTGATAAAATATATAATTTTATCACGAAATCCTTCATGTAAATGAAAGAACTTTGCTGTTTGCCAAAGTGTGAAAAACAAGACTGTTCCTGCTAAATAACTTTCGTTCCTTGTTGATCAGAGGACAATTAGACGTATGGCTATTGGGAACATCGACGCAGAAGCTACTAAAAAGCTTCGGAAGACACGTAAAAGGTCACAGAGACAGCGAAAGTCCATTGCATCACAGACCTCTACCTGTATTCTGTGCCTCTACCACCAAATCGATTTATATAAATCGGCTTGACGGATAATGAGACTGAAACTTTTACTGAAGTTAATATACCAACAAAGGTATCAAATAAAGGTAAGAAGAGATACCTTTAACAGCTTCAGAGAAACTAAATGAAATAATATGTGACCGGTATGGAGTATCTAATGGAGCAAGCGCAGCTATTGCTTCCGTCCCAAAAATTTACTTTGCGTCCGATAATTATTAGTATGATCGACTGGCAAGAGTATTAAGACTCTCGTTTTGACAGAACCTCCGTTATTGCGTTATTTGGAAACCGATGATTTAAAAAATTGTAGATAAAAGAAATGTCCGGAAAGACTTTCCGAAGTTCCATACCACACACAGACTAATCGGTCAAAATATGTGTCAGGTCAAGTTAACAACTGAAGCTGCAGGTTGTGTGAAGCAGCAAGTAGCCAGATAAGGGTTTATTGCTTGTAAGCAAAATTCATGCAAATAAAGGCAAAATTAAATAATAAAAAAAGATTTTAAGTAACGCCATTCTTCTTGAAAATTTCTTAAAAATTAATGTTTTTGAGGTTTTTTTTAATTTTAATTTTATTAATAAAACTTGATGCTTTATCGTATTATTTCCATATTTACATATTTTTTAATGATAATAAGTAAATTGGTACAAAGAAATGTGAAGAAAATTTCACTTGAACAGACTTTGAACTTTATCCTTAAATTATTTTTTTTCAGAAATTCATGTGGCTTGAGCGAGCCAAAAGTATATTAAAGTTCAAAATATTTTGACATTTTCTAGTTTCTATTATTGCCCTGCAACTTTTGAGAGGTATTACGCAAAGAAATAACACACTTTTTTTTTCTCCATACAAAAGTGACACACCCTAATAAGCATTCAGCCACCTAGTTTTCGTGAACTAACGAATTTTAGCAGAATTTTTTTCAGGCAACTTAATTCAGGCAGGTATTTTTTTGTAGGTAGGTACTGTTAAAATCAGCGAACTAAAATTTAGGGAACTGTATTATTGCAGTTTGTATTTTTAAGAGAGAATTTATTAGAAACATATCATGTGTAATCGAATGGTGTAAAAAACTCAAAGAAGGCAAAAATATGCCTCTGTATCTTTTATTATCTCTATAAGCGTTATCACTATAACATTTCATAATAAGCATTAAATATTTTTATGGTCGCCATTATTCAAACAGATCAACCAGTCAATATTTAGCCCCGCCTACTTGGTTGTCATTTTGTGTGGTGCTATTTTTCAGCGGAATGCTTGTTCCATAAATTTTAGGTCGCTAGTCCCTTCTATTGTAGCTTCTGTCTTAATGACATCTTTTCACCATGAGCGTTACTGATTCATGATCGAATTTCACCACACGTCGAGTTTAACGAAGTTCTATTTTTTTTCTGCTAGGTAGGTACTTATCTTTTATGTATGTAAGTATGTAGGTACCTACTAAGCATATACATCTCTGTAGATGACTGTTCATGTGGGAACATCTATTTGTAATTCTAACAAATGCATTGTATTTGTGAATAGCTTGATAGTGAAAGTTATTGAGCGCAGTGATTCATACAAGGTATCATTATTGTTTGATGTGCATAATAGATATCTCGATAAAGATCTCTAGATAGGTAGGTTTGTAATAAATAAGTGAGTAGGTACTTTTTCTAATTCGAGTACCTATCATCCAGTGGGTCTACCGCCCATTCGCCCATATGATCGGTTCAGTAGTTAAGACGTGAAGGCGTAACAAACAAACAAACAAACAAATAAACAAACAAACAAACGGACTTTTGCATTTATAATATTAGTAAGGATAAGTAGAATGTTGCTGCCTTAGACTCATTTTATAAAACGTGAATGACATCCTTTCCTCTTTTTGCAACGATTTTGATGAGCAAACGATATTTGAATAATCTTCAGTTAAAAAAAACGGGTTTCTTACCTATTGTTTACTTAGGTAACTGTGAATCTAAAACTATTCTAATCTGATGTATTATCATCATTTTAATTTGGTCATAACAATTTCTTATATTGTATTACCAAAGTTAAACCAACTTATTATTGTTGGGCTGCAATAAGTACTTTCTTTCATGATAATTAAAATAATAAGACCAAGTCAATCAACGACCTATCAGAGTCATCAGCGCTATTTAGATCAAATCGCTATTAAGGCTCCTATAGCCCTCGAGTGGCGCCCTCATCTTAATTAAATTTATTGCTCGCTTAGTTCATAATGTATCAAAAATTCACATGTAGTACTTATAGATTGAGCTAATGTTCTATAGGTAGTTTACTTACAAACAATAACCTTGATAAAATACCTATATTGTTGCAGTAGTAGTAGGCAAAAGAGCAAAAAGTAGCCACTTTAGGCACTTTTGTTTACTGCTAAAACGAACTATATTTTACTGAGTTTACTGTTTGTAAATAAACTCTAGAACCTCAGCTTCAATCAGTACATGTGAATTTTCGATACATTATGAACTTAGCGAGCAATAAATTTAATTAAGACTAGCGGCCGCCCGCGACTTCGTCTGCGTGGACAGTTTTTTTGCTATCCCTCTGGAACTGTACGTTTTTTCGGGATGAAAGGTACCCTATGTCCTTTTCTGCACCCCTGACAACGTGTCTGCAAAATTTCATGATGATCGGTTCAGTAGTTACGACGTGAAGGCGTAACAAACAAATAAACAAACAAACGGACTTTCGCATTTATAATATTAAGTAAGGATAAGGGCGTCATTTTAAGCCATATTAGGGCCCTAATTATAGAAAAAGCAAGTGATTAGTCACGTTGTTGAATCATCAGTGACCTGCCGACACAGTTTGATAAAGATAACAAATAATTAATGGTTGCACCTAGTTGCGCAAGCGCAGCTTTCTAGCGGTCGTGAGAAGAGCTGATCTGATACGATGAGGCATAATAAAATTGCTGCCTTAGGCTACCACCGATTTTTAGGAAGCTCAAAGGATTTTTGAAAACCTTGGAAGGTTATAAAAGGCTATTGTTATCTATAAACTACCTACGCGATACCTTTAACCTATCCAATAATTTTAAGATGAAGTCTTAGCCTTAAATTGTGCACTACGCCAACTACGCGTTGTATTATTGTTTTTGTCAGACCTGTCATTTAGTAATCCAAGCCCTATAGCCGCTAGAAACCAAATATATTTTTATTATACTTTCTTACCTCACTATGAGTCCTACGTCGATTGTCTAACTAAGGGCTAGTTTCAAATGTACCGGATATATTTCAGAAAACTAACCTGGCCCTTAAATCTTTATTTATTTCCAAATGGGATTGATAAAGCATTATACACAAATATACCTACGAGAACTTTAATTTATTTTTAAACTTCTAAGAATGCGAACTATCAAAATCGAAATACTTAGTAGATAGCTAACACTATTGTATTACGTGTTTATGGTAAATATGAAGTATCACCATTGAGCTCATTGTAATCCCTGTGAAAGATTCCAGCGCCTATCATCAAGTCGGCTAATTGTCGTACACAGTAACGTAACCACTGACATAACTGGCAGTTGCCGCGGTGACGGACCGCCTGACAAATGGCGTTTTATATGCGCCCGCGCCTGCGGTTCATGCGGTGCAGATGAAAGCAGTATGTGAAATATGGGATGAGTTTTAGGTAGATGACGTTTGTATTTTAGTCTGAAAATGTATGGGATTTATGATTGATTGGTTTTTTGAGTCTAGTACATTTTCCTAAAATTACGAGATTTATAAGTACCTAGGTAATTTTTTAGTTTGGTTAGTTGGTTAGTTTGGTTTTTGAAAATAGAAGAATTGTGTGTGTATCTTTTATATCTCTGGTTTTATATATTTGTCAATAATGTCTAGTTAACATATTCAATTATTCAGTGCTGGCACAAATTCAGTGCCAGTATTATAGAAAGTAAATAAAAAGCCGATACTGACTTAACTTTTCTCACTTGAAAACATTTAAAAACACTAATTAAAAAAATATTTTATTTTATTATCGTGATACAATTGCCTGTAACAAATTATTTAATATTTATCTGCACAGTAGTCATGTTTGTTTTGCATTCATCCACTAATTCACTTGAACTCACCTAGCTTAAAGCTATTTTAGCGATTAGTGCCCTCACAGTGGCATCATTATATTAAATTTATTGCTCGCTAAGTACATAATGTATCGAAAATTCATACGTACCGATTGAAGCTAAGGTTCTATTAGTTTATTTACAAACAATAACCTCTGTAAAATATAGTTCGTTTAATAGTAATAGTAGACAAAAGAGCAAAAAGTGGCCACTTCTGGCACAATTGCCAAACACGACGAACTATATTTTATAGAGGTTAGGTAATGTCTGTTAATGAACTATAGAAACTTAGTTTCAATCAGTAGGTACGTGTGAAGATGAGGTTACTAATCGCTATTTAACAGTTAGTTGGTACAAATCTTTGAATGTTACCTTTCTACCGTTTCCATTTAACTGTGTTTGCGGTTCATACAAATGTGCTAGTTATCGACGAACGACCTCGAAATAGGAAGTGATTCGCATCAGGAACTAACACCCATTAAGTCACAGTTACTAATAATAAGATAATATTGTTAAAATGCACATAATCGTGTCATAGCTTTTAAACATATTGAAATTACATTCTCTTATTACAGAAGCGGATGGATTAAGTTTTTCTTTATTTAAGTATATACTACTACCTATTACTGAAATGCAAATTGCAATGTCACTTCCGTTGTCATATAATTTTGATACCTACTTTTTTACTAAAAAAAATTGATAATATTTGAATTCGATGTTTCGTAACCTAATATACTAGCCTGATTAATAAGTATTAAGTAAGTATACTTAAACATAGTGTATCAAAAACCCTGTCAGATCCTGAAAAAAGTGATAGTGTAACGGAAACTGAACAACTTTCTCCATGGAACATAGGTTGAAAAACGAAAAAAAAAGCATACTATGGAAAGGCGAAAAAAATACATATTAGTTTTTCGACTTGCGTTCCTTGGAGAATGTTGTTCAGTTTCAGCATCACCATAACTTTTTTCAGGATCTGACAGAGTTTTTTTTTACACACGATGTATAATTATGTATGAATGTCATATTTTTTGCAATTTTATCGCCTATAACTTTTTCTCACCATTTTTAGTTTAGAACGTGTAAATCGAACCCTGAGCCTAAACATGGCTATGTGCAAAACACTCGACCACAGAGGTCGTCAAACAACAAAATTGCAAATGTTTACATAGATATAACACTTCACTAAGCTAAGTACATGTCATTTGCAGTTTCGAAACTAAAATACACGTCCTTGCATCAAACTACTCAACTTTATAACAAGATGATTAACTATTACGGTATTTCGGACGTGTTTTTTCATCTCTAACGTCAAAAGCGTAAAGGTCAATTTAAATTGAAGTTAGAAAATAATTGGTGTTGACAGTTAGTGCAAAGTTCAAAAACAGAGGCGATACATATCGTGTTTACTATGAAAATAGTATGTATTTGTTGTATGGTGTGATGGGCGATTTGTCATTACAAATTTACAGTCAACTTACGAGTACAGTCTATCAAAATATGCCGCGGTTGAATGTAATGAAATGCCTTCAAGTTTTTACCAATTGCACTTATTCCTAAGAACTGTCAAATCTGCTAGGTGATTGCGTAAAGTCAATCGTTTTCATTTGACAGTTCATATTGTATCATACTATATGTCATCCCATACAAATTGCAGCCGATGGAATACGCTATGAACTGTCAAATGAATACGATTACCTTACGCAATCGCACCCCTGGATCGATCGTCAATATTTTCCGTCGTCACCCATTTTCTTTTCAGCTGACAAGAAGAATAATGAATAAGGTAAAAACTTAAGTATAGTAAGTACGATTATAAACTTGTTTTCGGTGTTCATATTGTAAACTACCTAAAATACAAAATAAAAGAAATTACGAATTTCTTTGTTCTGAAAAAATGGTGCAAGAATATTCCAATGAAGAGATTGATGAAATCGGAATCAAAAGCTATGCTGGTCTCCTCTATACTTATGAATCCAAGCTTCGCTATCTATCGATTGTGTAACCTCAGCCTAACCATAAGTTATCTTCGGTAATTAAGTTACAGGAATGCTGGGTTACTGTATTTCAAAAGCGAAAAGTGTGTTATGTCACAGAATAACTAATAGTACAAGTTTAGTGTTATGTTGGGTAAAAAAAAATACAAATGTAATATAATGATAAACTAACAGATAATTGAACTCCTAAGACGGCTCAACCGATTGAAATGATTTAAACGTTATAACATGAGGTTTGTTCCCAAGTTGGTCCCATTTTTTGAAATTTTGAAATCGGTTCAGTAGTTTTCAAGTAATCTTGAAAAAACTGTCGTTTTCGTTTCCATTTTATATGAATTCAGACGGATTTTCAACCATTACTTTTTTGTTTATGAACCGATTTAGATGATTCTTTTTTTGTTTGAAAGCAGATACCTTAAGGATGATACCATATTAATTTCATTGGTATTGGACTTTGGATTTTGAAGATACATGAGGGAACTCCTCAAAATCAAATAGGAACTGTACAGTGATTGAAATATTGGTAGGTTTATGACAATCAAAAACAAGTTAAGTACCTATTTATTGTCAAGGACGTTCTGGACTAGGGGTTGAACTGCGAATTAAGCCCCAACGGAACTCTTGTGGAAATTGAGTTACTCGGTGTATACCATTGAAAAATGTGAAACATTATAACGTTTTATTTTATAAAATAATCGCTTACATACCTACCCCAGAAAAAAATAAAATAAAAAAGCTTTTTAAAAAAAGCACAACCTCCTTCAAAAACCTCAAAAAACAGCTCTATAAAAAGCAAGAAATAATGTTCAAATCAATTAATCAAAACACGTCTATTGAAGTCGGGTGGGGATTTTAGAATATTAAAAAAATACTTCCAGCTCCACCCGACTTCAATAGACGTGTTTTAATTAATTGATTTGAACATTATTTCTTGCTTTTTATAGAGCTGTTTTTTGAGGTTTTTGAAGGAGGTTGTGCTTCTTTTAAAAAGCTTTTTTTTTAAAACAGATTCTTTCAATTCATAAGCCAAACTTGACTTGTATCTTTACAAACCTGCTACGGCATTAAACATTTCAGAAAAAAAACAAGGTTTGAGAGAAAAAAATATTTTAGAGAGATAAGAAAGGAGACGACCAGGGAAATGGAGAAATTGATAGAACCAGAGTAATGTTAATTAATTGGCAATGAATAGAGTTTTCGATAATCTTTTATTTTATTTTATCATAATTTTATTATGACAATAAATAATTACTTTGCTTATGAATCATTACATCATAGGTACGCATGAGAAAGAAACTACATACCTACTTGTAATTATTTAGTTGAGCTGTCTTACAGTCTAGACTAGACTGTAAATGAATATATTGTATGTTATATTCCATTTAATATAAAGTACAATACATCATTATACTCATGTTATGTGATGTTCTCATAGCTCTGTTTTCAAGATAAGTTCCCAAGAAAAGGGAAATCATTTAGGTAAGTATATTATTATAACCTTAAAAAAAATAAGTCGATACTTTTTCTGTCGACAGTTTTTTTACAAAAAATCTTAGCAAAAACTAATCAATAAGACGATACTTTAGTTTTTTTACAAAAAAAACTTAGCAAAAACGAATAAATAAGACGATACTTTAGTTTTTTATTGTAACCTGATTTGGAGATAAACCTAGTACCTACTATTATAATTTCTGTGGTTTTAGTTAGGGTTAATCACAGACCATGATAAGTGAGAATTAGCTACATTTTATTAAATAATTATTTTTATGTGAATTTTCAGTACATTATGTAATTACTTAAGCTAGCAGAAAAATTAATTAAGATGAGGGCGCCACTTGAGGGCTATAAGAGCCTTAAGGGAGTACACAAATTATAATAGGTGGAAAGTTATTATCAAATCGATTCAAATGTTATTTATCAGTTAGCCAAATTAACGTAGGATGTGCAAAACCATTAATGATTCTGTCTTCTTGTCAGTCTCTTTGTCTGTATGACAGACTAAAATTCTAGGAGGAGGTTATTTACAGAATGCCGTTTTCAAACTACGCAATGGTAAAGTAAAACATAATTTCTCGGCAAATCTATATAATCAAAAGCTCCACTTTAAAATAGGTCTTAACTATTACAAAATAGAGTCGCCACCTTCAGATGGAGGTAATCTATGTGATCAGGGGTCCTGCCGTGTTTCGCAAGTTTTCGATGATTCGTTGGGCAATCTAATGGAATATTTTATGCTCGAATTATCATTTCAACATCATTATAGTGATGCTCTAACGACAATGTGTGAACTTTGCTTTGTGGTTTTTTTTAAGTAAATGGGGAATGTCCGAAAAAAATCAAATTGGCTGAATATTTTTTATAGGTAGAAATAAGCTCCCTTAGTACCTAATAGAAAAAAGTTTCAGAATTTTTGGTTGCGTGAATTAAAAAAAAATACTCTCTTCGACTTCACAAATATACACAGGTTGGTCAAAAGTTCTGTTACTGAGTTTCTTTATCGATTACTGGCCATTAAAACAAATGAAAAGAAAAAATAAAAATGACATATTATTGACAGTTTTATAAGCTATAATTCCATACCACACGTATATCATATTTTGTTTATTTCACCATGGAATGGGGGTTGAAGGAGAATCGTGTCGCTGTAATTGCTCTGCACAAATGTGGGCAGCCACCGAATATGATTTTCAAGTTGCTACAAAAGTTGAAAATCAACAAGCAATTTATTTATCGCACTATCCATAGGTACAGTAATACCTTGACCGTCGATGACCGAAAAAGATCAGGAAGACCACGCACCGTTCGGACACCAGCTGTGATCAAGGCAGTGAAGGCGAGAATCACGAGAAATCCCGTCCGGAAGCAAAGTTATTGGCAATACAGATGACTGTGAAGAGAAGTTCCCTTAAAAAAATTATCAATGATGACCTTGGGCTTCACGCTTACCGTAGACGAAAGGGCCATCTGCTAAACGCACGATTGAAGGCTATGAGGTTAGCACGAAGTCGCGCTCTACTAAAGCGGTACGCACAAAACGGCCATCGAAAAATCTTGTTTACTGATGAAAAAATCTTCACAGTCGAAGAAAATTTTAACCGTCAAAATGATAGAGTATACGCTAAGAATAGTAAAGAAGCCAGCATGATTGCTCCGAGGGTTCAACGAGGTCACCACCCCTCATCAGTGATGATTTGGCTGGGGGTGTCCTATTCAGGGCTAAGTAAGGTTCATTTCTGTGAAAAAGGTGTGAAAACTGGCGCTAGAGTCTATCAAGATACCGTTCTGGAACCTGTTGTCAAACCCTTAAGCCACACTTTATTTCAAAACCAGCCATGGGTCTTCCAGCAGGACTCTGCCCCTGCGCACAAAGCAAAATCTACACAAGCATGGTTTCGGGCTAACAAAATTGATTTTATCGCGCAGGAAGAATGGCCATCCTCCAGCCCAGACTTAAATCCTCTGGATTATGCCATATGGCAACTTATTGAGGAGAAAGCATGTGCTAAGCCCCACATGAATCTCGACTCTCTTAAGCGCGCTATTCTCAAGGCAGTCGCAGAATTGGATATGGTGGTAGTTCGTGCTGCCATCGATGACTGGCCTCGTCGTCTAAAGGCGTGTATTCATGCCAGAGGCGGTCATTTCGAATAATTTTAATACATGATAATCTTAAATATTTGTGCTTTCATTTGGTATATAATTCATTGTAGTATTATTTGTAAATTTAGTATTATTCATGTTTTCCATAGTTACAGAACTTAGTAACCAACTAGGTACAAAAGTAACAGCAGAATGGAAATATACCTTTGCCACCACCTGCCACAACCACAACATGGTAGCACAGTACATATATAAGTTTTTCGAACAGTATAGGAGCTCCATGGAAACGTTCGAATTTGACGGCTGACGTCACTCTAAGAGCTCTAAGCAAAGTTCGCAGTACTTTGGTCAGGGTTGTGACATCGCGTCGCAGTTGTTTCCATAGTATTTGCGCGTATCATTCCACGAGACGGCCGGAAAATGCCAACCCTAGCGATCCGACGGAGTGCAATGACAAAAGGGCCTAAGTGACGTTAGCTCCTCTACTGTTTGAAAAACTTATATATGTACTGTGATGGTAGTTTCAAGTTCAAAGTTCTGACATTTTGACATTTGTCATTGTCAAAATTACAAAACTTTTTATTTTTTTATTCTTGTTGTTGTTGTGGCAGGTATAATGGCAAAGGTATAATCTCCATTTTGCTGTTACTTTTACACATTTGTAAAGTCGAAGAGACTTAAATTTTTTACAATTTTTCTCCGCAACGGAAAATTCTTATACTTTTTTCTATTACTAAGGGAGCTAATTCCTACCTATAAAAAAATATTAAGCCAATTTGTTTTTTTCGGACATTCCCCATTGTAAGATAGGTAGTGGAAAACTGGCAACGAAAATATTTTGTATAGATCGATCGACCTTTGATTACAATTGACAACATTTCAAAATTTTTATCCTGTTTTTTTATTTGTTATTTAGAAATTACTGATAAAAACAAGAGACACGTATTTTTTCTTTTCCAAAATTTTTATTTTAAGTCAACATAATATTCATTTGAAAACTTATTTATTCTATAAGAGCATAAGTGCCGTTTAAAGGATTTCTGGCGGACATTATCCTTTGCCCATATGAATAAAAAAATCATTTTGACGTCAACCTGCCAACCTAACCTATGGACGCTAATGACGTTTGTTTGTTTATCTTTTGCTCGAGGTTGTTTTCCTTTATTGTCGCTATTTTTACCTTATTTTCAACAATAATAAATAAATATATACGTAAAATAGATTCCATAATCTCATGTGTAGTTCCTGCCTGCAAAAATACTGTGATGAATGCCCAAACAAACACTGTTTTACGTGCCAAACCAAAGTCTACACGTTTACAGGTGGTGTGTTGCTTTAAAGTTTTATGGAAATTGAAATTAATGCACTTCAAAACAAACTGTATTTATTAAACAAGTTCAAACGTACACAATATCTTTTTATTTCTAAAAAATAATATGTTTCGCAAAAGAATTCAGCTTCAGTAGTATGATGAAGTCCAGTTTGGTAAGGTTGCGACTGTCTGCTATCAAAAATCCTTCAGAAAACTTGATATTATATTTTGATAGATGTTAAATTTAATCAAAATACTGATTTAAGTTAAAAATATCATGAATACATTCAAAACAAAACGAATAAAAGTGAAAAATATTTTGATTCTTGACACAGACTTTGACATACATTGTAAACTTGACAGCGACAGTTTTTATGATTATTATTTTTTTAAGATAAAATCACACTACTTTTTTATGCAAAGGAGTTAAATTTTGATTATTCCTTTATCTTGATGATACAGTGTTTTTTCCACATATTTCGTTAAATAATTGATCAATAGCCCCGAAAAATTATGTACGGTGTCAGAAACTGAAAAACCTCGAAATGGTTTTCGATTTAAGGTACCTTGTAAAAAATGAAAACATGTCAATTGTAACCAAAGGCTGATAATCGAAATAAAATATTACTGAAAAATAATGATAATTATCAGACAGCCCCTTCGATAAGTATCTACCTACATATGTTATTTATTATCGCTTTTCGAGAAACCTGTTCATGTACAAAATATTATACTTAGGTATTATGTTTTTAATGTGTGAATAATGTAGGAAAGTAATAATAAAGTTACATTAATAAGGTAACCTAATAAAAACAAAATATGAAAATCGGTTTTTTTACCCGTCTGCAAGAGGGTTATGTATTTCGCGCGTATCTTGTTTGTTTGTATGTAATTATTCTTTATTACCTCGTATCTTTCAAACGGCTGAACGGATTTCTATGATTAAGATATCGTTGTCTTGTTAGCCCAAGTGTTCTTAAGAAGGTGCCGTCATAAAAAACTACTACGGCTGTACGGTGCTATTATACGTAGTGGAAAAAAAAGTTTTTAGAATATTGCAATAAGGATTAAGGGTGTCAAATTATATGGATATTATAAGGATTTAAAAAAAGTATACCATGACCCTAATATATAATAACTAAAAAGATATAAGTACTTACATAAAAAAAATATTAAAGAAATTAGACAGTCGACTGAAAAGATGGAAACAAGATTAAATATTAAAGGCAACATAAATAACATGCAGTCGGAGGCATATTGATATAACTCAAATCATTCATAACGTAACTTTCTTTATGCATGCCTCCGACTGCATGTTATCATGTTGCCTTTTATATATTTAATCTTGTTTCCACCTTTTCAGTTGTCTTTTTATGCAGGCGGGTTTTTTTTAATTTTTTTTGTGCATCCTCCTCGTTGAGTTTTTCGGATAAAATACTTAATAAAAATCTCCCCAAGGACACCCAAAAAATAAACTATTAAAGCCGCTTCAAATCCGCTTTCTTATTATTATAAGAAACTGAACTACTTACTTACTTAGGTATATGAAGACTTACTTATTGTAATAATTACGATGAGTAGTACCGTCCTTGTAACCATTGTTGTGCCTGAATCACGCTTCCACCGCATCACAGATCTGGAACAAATAATAATAATAATAATAATAATTTATTGGCAACAAAAATTACAATTTTATATTACATGCTACTTATTAAACTATACATCATTAGTACTATAAAATGACATCTGCACCCAAACTAGTGAAAACTGTATCTCAGGTGCAGCGCTCTAAATTGGAACCATGTTAATGGAATAGTTCAACGCAAAACTATAATAATGAAATTTTGCCAAAATTACAAGTAAGTGTTAAGTGAATCCTCTCATGAAGTAAGGAATCTAATGAGAAACTCACAATAATAATTGAGTCTTCAATCAAACAGAGTTTTATTAAACGGATAGAATACATCAGAAATAATAACTCGTGAATCTCGTGTTGGTCTCAACAACGCAACATCATAAAGATGTCTGACCGACATCTTTATGTCGTATGTATCTTTATGTGTTATATTTACCGACATTGTCGGTAGGACACTGACCACTGACATGAAATTTTTTTTTCTAGAAGTCAATGCGGTAGCACTGATATGATTTTTTTTTCTATTTAACTGGACAGGATGGCTGTATGATTTGACAGCAAAGTTTTTGTGCCTATTTGATTTTGACGTTCAATGAAAATGGTTGCCCCCCTCTGACCAGATTTTAGTACCATGTCCCTCACGCTATGCTCACGCTACTGTACTATGTATTCTGTGACGCTACGTCCTACAGCGCCAAAATGGCGGAAATCAAATAGGCACAAGAACAGTTTGACAGCAGCCAGTCCAGTGGAATATATAGAAGTCAATGCGGTAGGACACAGCCTTCTACGATAGAGAAGGCTGTGGGTAGGAACATCTATCGAGAAAAAAATGTTTTTGATTTTTCCTGAACAATTGACTTTTGTCGATGTAAATATTATTAAATTATCATTAAATCGTTTGTTGTTCATATCGCTAATTCAGTTTCTTTATTATGATTTAAATTATTTCCTTCAGTTGCTTTTCAGAGTCCATATTTTCTACAAGTGAGTAATATTTTTTAGAAATCTCTGCTTTTATCGCGTTATTAAAATAATATATAAATAAATATCTTATTTATTTCCACTTTGAACAAATCAATTTGTCCCGGAAGTCACGTAAACAATATGGACGCGTTTCCCGCCGCCATTGTCATCGACTTAGTTCTGAAATATTTATAAGAATAACCTGTGCATACGTTGTGCAGCTTTCACTGACATTTGAACTCTCTTAAAACGTACTTGTTTGTTGTGAAATGTAGATAACATTGTCTTAAAATAAAATCATTCTCTAGTTAAAGTTAAATTTACTTCCTGGTGATATGAGATTCGGACGTTCTCTTTGTACAGTCAGCAACGAAAGTTGTCTAACACTTAAGAACTTTGTCATACTTAGTAACATTTTGGATTAATGTTTCAAACAGTGAGACACCTGTTAAAAAAGTTGCTACGACAAAGTACCAAAGTGTTAAGCGACTTTCATTGCTGACTGTACGTGAATCCAATCCATTAATCTTTCAATATCAAAGCTTAGTTATTAAGGTATATAATTAAAGAGTTTATTACTAAAAAAAGAAATAAGCATATACACTCCAGTGACATCCTAATAGGAAAACATTGTGTGCAGGGAAGTCTCTATTTTTATACAGAAAACGTAAAGTAAAAAGTTAAAGTAGCCACAAAAAACACATATGTCAAGTTAAAAAGTTTCTCTAGTTGTAAAAAATATTAAATTGCGTAGGTATAAACCTTACAGACGATTGTAAAAAAAAATATTATCAGAAAATCACCAAAAGGGCTTACGTAGATTCATCTTTTGGCGTAGTAAATAATAGCGGAAACGTATTGAATTCTACATCAAAATACACATTAACGTACTGTGAAGTTGCTTCAAATTATTTTACTCAAGAAAGATAATTGTGATAATGTTAATGATGAAAAAACAACAAAAAACATCAAAAATGTTTGAAAAAGTGCAAAAATGAGGTTATTTTCCTTATTCTTTACATGCAATGAAAAAGACAGAGACAAATGTTCCAAAGTAACCGAGCCTTAAGGTTTGCTACTATAATACAGCTGCTAAACTGTTGGCCTCTTGCTACCTGAAGTTATAAGAATGGGATACCTACTTACTTGTTTACGCACATACATTCACGCAATTTCTTTCTGCTAGGTATTGACTCTACTGGTATCGCAAAAACTTTATACATAGGTACTTAGTTCTCTAAACATATCTCTTAGATAAGAGCATTCAAATAATAATTCTAAAGTACTAGAAAAACCGACTCGTCCCCAAATCCTCAGATGAGAACTTCATAACTAAGAAGCGCATTTTATTTGTACTTAGGTTTATAGAACTTTATTCTCATAAAGACATAACATCACTTACATGAGAACATTATAATAACTTAGATAATGTTAAACCAACTTTCTTTCGTAGTTTATTCTTTCAAGTCTCAGTGCCTTTTACATGACCACCCAAAGACTTAATTACGTATTATCGCACTTTCGTCCATACTTTCTTGTCACGAGAAATGCAGATCGCATCTGCAGGCGCTCATCTGTCTGATTGGCTAATTGCCTAGGTCGAACTTAACAAGGGGTTAACTGCTGGTTAGGTACTGCGTTCCTGTTTACATAACAATCGGCCATCTTGACTACTGTGGTACTACTTACTGTGGGCTTTTATGAATGAGAAACTGGCATTTGAAATTGGAATAAAATGAATTTCAATGTCGCGTAGTTTCGCCATCTTGCTTTACGATTTTTCCGTAGGTTGTTGAAGATTTTTTTTATTTATCTGGGAAACAAACAATACCTACAAATTTATCTTACCGCTGTCCCTCCGTGGACATGATGCGGAGGTTAAGCAACTTTCGCAAGAGTCGGATGGGTGACCAAAAATTTATTATATCGAGTTTCTACTTCCTTTGTGCTTCGGATAGCACGTTAAGCCGTTAGCCCTGCATGGCCGCATTTGCAGTCGTTAACACCCACCAATTCCCATTGGGCCTGAGTGGTGGGTTATGGTTAGGGTTGCCAACCCTACTATATAATATAGTATCCTACTATATTGAGGGCTCGCCTACTATATTTTTTGAAAAAAGATATAGTAGGCAAAACTACTATATTTTTTCAATTGAAAAAATTAAACAAAAGCACCAAAAAAATATTACTTACTTATTTTAGTAAATTCATAATATTTTTTGCGATTAAACACTTGTCTTTATGGTTGTTGAATAAATTATGAAAATGTTAGTACTTACTTAGTATGAAAAATGCAACTTCTTTAAAATCCTCCATTCAAAACGGCAACCTACTACCTATATATTTTTGGATTTTTTCGCCATCTACTATATTTTTACACTAAAAATCTTGAAACTACTATATTTGATTCAAAAAAAGTTGGCAACCCTAGTTATGGTCCACCATCCTTATCCATCCACCCATAAGGAAGGCCGAAGCCCCGACAGCGGAGACATTTAAAATGGCCGATATCAAAACTCTTTCTTACATTGTATGTAAGTAGGTATAAGACAGGACAGGACAAACGGTTGCGTCCCCTAGTCCAATCCAGTGGTCAGGTTCAGATATGTTCTACACCTACACTAATGCCTGAAAATAAGTAATTCAAGGAGTTTTGATTTTATGTGCGTCAACAGATCTCCAGTGGAAACACCCACACAGTTTCACAGCTCGTACACGTCCTCGCTCCACTCATCTTCCTAGCACATCTTTGGTGTAAACGCAGCGTTTGGCGTAATTTAAAAAATATGTTGTCTTAATAACCTCTTGTCATGTCACTAATATTATTAGTAAGTACCTACGTTCTTTCGTAATCTTTGTGTGGAAAATCATTTGTTGTATTTTATAATAGAATTTTTCATTAGAGAGTTGGGTGAAGATTGTTTACCAAATAGTATAAACAAACTATAAGCAGCGTAACAATATTTTATAACATATTTGCTCGTAAAGGGTCTCTTATTACACTAATTTCAATATCGTATTGTATCTCATTACGAACTTGTGCGGTAATGTAAAGTAAAACGCACGGTTTCCTTGATAAACTGTGCGTTTTACTTTACATTACCGCACGGTTTATCAAGATGCTCCGTCTAACTTTTTCGTCCATGGTCTAATAGTAGGGGAGCCCAAGAGGGGATTTTGGGATTTACTAAAGCGCGGCAGATAAACATACAGGGAGGAACCTAGTACCCCATTAAATACCTCCACCAAGTATTAGCCCCGTATATGTGGCAGCGCGTCAAGGATAAAGGATCAGATTAGTAAAAAAAATTGATCATCTGAAATTCTCGAGCGCGTCAGATTAAGGTAGGGTAAGTTAGTTATATGCTAAAAAGTGTATATTCCACTAATCTGACAATTTTCGATTGACGATAAGAAGTAGGTGCGTTACAAACTTGTAAAAAAAAACGTCATCTCGACTTTCTCGAGCGTGGCTATTTTATTTTTATTTTGAAGGTAATAATTCAACGTTCACAAAGCTTCGCAATCCAATAGGTCTCTTCGACGCTCGAGTAAATCCCGATTTAGCATCCTGGGCTCCCCTACTATAACGAACAAGCCGCCCCGCCGCCGCCACCGCCGCCGCTGCCGCCGCCGCCGGCGCCGCCTGCACCACTCTGCGGTCTCGTTTCTCCTACCTTCACTCAAGAGAGTGAGATAGAGACAAATAATAATAACTTGACAACATTAAAAGTGCCGACTGGCAACGTAACAGTCAATTTTCTAAATTGTTAAATTTTTTATAACTAGGTACTTTAACAAGTGATTAAAAATTTATTCGTTTAAGAAAGTCCTGGTTTTATTTCCTCGCAAATATGTTATAAAACCAAGTAACATTTCATTGGGGCCTAGGTTGTAAAAAATGCCTTTAGGTTCTATTAAGGACTTCAAAAGGTTAATGCTGTGCCATCTGGTCATATTAAGTACTTGAAAATGATTTTTAAGTCCTAAAACTAATTGTTTATAATTACAACCTTGGAGCTGCTCACAGGAGTTTATATTTACGTTATTTTTACCTGTGTTTCAAGAAGATATAGTCCTAGGATCTTGTAGTTCTCGTAGACTCCTGATTAAGTTCTGGAAAGGCTAGCATTATGCTAAAGTGGGAGCTAAAGATAAAAAAATTAACTTTGATACAACCATAAAGTTATGGAATGTAGAAATCACTTTTAAGTTAATTCTATAACCTACATAAAACCTTTAGACTGTTTTAAAGTTGTCTAGGCAAACAAATTAGGACGGAGTGGTTAAAACCCAAACCAATAAGCTATTTTTATGAGCTGAAGGCATGATTCAAGTCCTACAAGAATATTTTAAAGCTTTAGAGGCATCCTTAAAAACATCAGTTGTCTTGCATAGAGATGGGTAGTGGGAAAAAATTCGAATAAGTACCGGATATGTTCATATTTTATCATTTAAATAATAAGGATAGACTGGTGGAGAGATAAGGTGGAATTATTAAATGAGTTGTCTGTTTTTAAACGATCCTATTCAGCTTCACTGCTTGCTATGTAATGGACGATTGACCATCAATAGGTACTTGTAGTAAGAAAAAAAAAACAAATTCTCCGTATATCCGTACGTATTTAATCACAATTCATAAAGCACTCAGAATTCTACACAAGAAAATCCATGGTTGTCGATAATATAAAGTAGGTAACACAAGTGCGCATGGTACGGAAACGAAACACGAAGCTACGTAGGTATCATCCTCATCAAATTTGCAAAAGAATGCGGAAATATTTATAAAAATCTATGGCTGCATGACTAGTCGTTTCACATGACCACACTAGCCAAATTTTTTCATTACAATTTATCCTATCGCATTTCTTGAGAAAAGTACCTACTCACAATCAAAATCCATGCCAAATGTGCCAATCAAATTAAAATATGGTCTCATCCTTAAAGTAACCTCTTCCAAACCGAAGAAGAAATCATCTAAATCGGTTCATTAATCGATCATCCGTATAAAATATATATGTATATTCATTATTATAGGAACCTAGATTAAAACCATGAAATCAAATGTGATCAACTTGGGAACAAACCTGATGTAATAATGTTCGAATCATTTCAATCGGTTCAGCCGTCTTCGAGTAAACAATGTGTAGGTACATTCTTTAAAAAATATATACCTACCCAACGAATTAGATAACCTCCTCCTTTTATTAAGTCAGTTAAAAAGTCTATTTACTTATAGTTTTATTACTTACGGGTCTCAAAAATTCAAAGTTTTTTAAATTAAATCCTTTTCTATTTACAATTTAACCAGAAAATAATCGGGTTTAGGTACATCCTATACCGAAAGTGGCAACCCGTAAATTTCTCGTATTTTTTCCGGGATTTTTCCAACATTTAGTTTTTTCCGGATAAAATCCCATCCCTATACAAGATCAACCGTCACAGGGTCAAACGCAAGTCCTACAGCCAAAATTTAAAAGCTACTAATTATGCTCAACGGTTGTTTTCGCGACTTGCAAGTCTTGAACTACTCCTAGCGATAACCCTAAAGCTGCGAAAACAACCTTGTAGTTCTAAATAGCTCCGCGAGATTACCTTTAGCTCTTATTTTGGCAAACATTAAGAGTTTCTAGCTGTTACAGTTCTGATAAGGTTAATTTTAATGCTTTCTAGTAATTTCCTAACGTCAGCCATGTTTTTTCACTGACATAAAAAAAATCGGAACAAAAAAGCAATGTATTTTCATTAAATAGGCAAAATTAAATAACGTGTGCTGTACTATTTAAAAAAAATGGTTTTTATATGAATAGACGTTTTATTTTTTCACTTTTTTCACAAATGATCTTATTTTATAATTTTTATTTATTAAAATATCTTTGAAAATTTCATCTTACGAAAGGCCCTTCTCGTATATAGCACTATTATCCTAAAGTGTCACAATAAAGTGCCAGTCGCATTATTTTTATCATTCTTCTGAACTTTAGCAAGCTACTTATTATTTTTTATAAATACAACACTTACTTATCCTGCCATTTTGAAATTTGGTATAATGTCAGCGAATGTCGCCATTATGGCCATTATAAACAGTTTCTGTGTAGACAAATCTTATACAGAAACATTTTAAAACTTGAGAGTCCTGGAATAGCATTTATTCAAGTTCATCAAAAAGGTTTTAAGTTGTCATAGAGTTACATACAAGACTTATTTAGGACCTTAAAGCTGCCCTGCAAGGTTATATTAACGTTAAATTAAGGTTGTGTAGGTTATATTTAGGTTCTGTTTAAACACTTAGAATGGTTCTGGATTTGAGCTATAAGTTCTGCTGCAACTCTCAAAAAGGTTCTGAAACTGGGGCCCTTTTTGCACACAGGAGGTTAATACAAGGTTATTATAACGTTATTGCGCCTTTTAGGACTTACGAACAGATTTTCATACAAAGGTTCTAGAACCTTTTCAAAACCTTTCTAGAACCTAAAATGTTACTTGGGACGTATGACATACGTGCGATTTGATAATTACAGCCTCTGCTTTCTTGTAGCCCTCGCCTACGGCTCGGGCTAGCAATATCGCCTCGGCTGTGATTTTCAACCTACCGCACTTATATCATAATGTACTATTACTACACCGAGTATCGTATCCTATATACTTAGTATAGATGGCGCTATCAATCTCCTTAATCGCGGTAACGTTTCGTATTTCTATGTCTATGTAAACAAAATCTGTGGTAGTTAGTACTGGTAATTATTAGATTAGTAGGTATGAGCCAAGTATGAGCAATGTATAGTAATGTATTGTATGTAATTTTTAGGTCAGTCAGTGAGTAATGCCCAAAACGAACTTTAATGTTAGGGACGCTTTTACTCATTACTAGTTACATTAACCCTGGAACCGTAACCTGGGCCCCAGGGCCTGGGGTACAAATAAAAAAATCGCTGATAACTTATTTGCTTCTCGTTTTGTTACTACTCATTTTCTCCTTTTATTTACTGTATTGTTTTTTGTCTGGCGATTTGCATCTGATAACCATTACCGTAAAGAAATAATATAGGTACTTATTGCTCAAATTGGGCTCAAAATCAATTAGTGCCACAACCTGTTTTTTTTCGAAGCCTTTGTTTTTCCGAGCTCGGTTAGTTCCGCTAAAGTCTACAATTTTGCAAGTGCACCGACGGTTTAAAGAATATTATCAGATGTACCGTCCATGTGTTGCAAAACGCCGCCTGCATTGTATTTTTAACTGCACAATATGGACTAAGATTAGGATACTTTAACTGCGTAAACTGTCTGTAGTTCGCTTTTCTGAATTAAGAGCTATATCTTAAGGCGATTAGATGCCTCAAATGGCGCCCTCATCTTAATTATTGCTCACTAAGTTTATAATGTACCGAAAATTCACACTTACCGATTGACCTATCTCTATATTCTCCCGTTTTTTTCAAAAGTTCTCGAGCGTCTTGTGCTTCATCAACAGGCCTATTTTGTAACTCAAATGACAGCTTAAAATGATCATCACTGATCTAAGTTTTAAGTACATGCTGGGTTTTACCATTGAAAATGGTTATCAGATGCAAATCGCCTAAGACGCATTTTTGCCCATATCTCCAAGGATTTTGGGAGGATCGAGATGGAAATAGTACCAAAAGTTAAGGAATTTATCGAAACACGTGTGAACGTTTGAAATTTGAAAATATACTGGTAACTTTTTTTGAAATTTTTCAAATTTCCAATAATTCCGGGTTTTTTGGGGGGTTTTTGTTTACTAAATTGTAAATATTTCGGAAAAAAAACTGACTTTAGAAAAAATGGAAAAAGGGTCCTAAGGGTATTAGGTTTAGCTACCAAATGGCGAAATTATTTTGAAAATCGGTTAATAATTGTGACCTGTAGGTGGTCCCTTTTGAATTGGAATTCTGGAAAAACGGGTGTTTCTGTACATAAAAATTGATGTAGCTTCTATGATTATTGACCGATCGTCATGGTAATAGTGTTAAAAGATGCAGAAGCAGACGAGAAATGCATTTGTTGGAATTTTGAAAATCGGTTAATACTATTTCGGCTGCGTCAGCGGACGCTTTTATAAAAGCGTAGCTCACAATCGTAAAAATAAATAGGTACTACCTATATAGGTTACTTTAAAAATATAATAGGTTTTTTTTTATTTGATTTGATTTTGGTTTTTCGTAAATTTTTGCATTCATTTTCAATGCTCCGATTCTTGCGGTGACTGCAAAATCTGTGAATTTTTTGGAGAGAGCCATAATATTGATTTTTACTGTAGCAGCAATGTACTTACAGTGTAGCAATAAACTTAAGTCTCTTTATTTGTTAACTTAAATTATATAGGTTATTCAACTTTAATTTTACATGTAGCACTGCCCTTCAAATCTCTTCTCAGCTACCTATCCTAAACCAAAGGTTGTCTGAAAGAGATCGCCTCCAGCGATAAGGCCGCCTTTGCCCAGATTTAAGTTTTAGTTTGTGATTTCTTTTATAATGTGTGTGCAATAGAGTGTTCATCTATCTACCTGTCTATCTATAGGTTCTATAGTTTATTTCCAAACAATAACCTCTGTAAAAACGTGTTAAAATACAGTTCGTTGAGGTAGGTAATAATAGTAGTAGGCAAAAGTGCCAAAACTGGCCACTTTAAGCACTTAAAACGTAAAAATTAGAAGAGTGTACCAATGATTCGCATCAAACTTCTAAAGATACACTACATGCTTATTTATCTTTTGCTACTATCTTCTACACAAAAAATACTTATCTTCTGATTTAAGTAGGTATTTCAAAAGTTTAAAGTAATAATTCAACTTTTATCACCTCATTGACTAATCGTGTAAATGCCATCTAGATAACAATTCCTATAAATACGCACGACAATAAAACTGCGAGTGGGCCATCAACACCCCCCGCCCCACTCGTGAAATATCTCTGCTGTATGGTTATTAATTGGTTGTATGGCTATTAAACTTTAATCTGTAGTTTCAGTGTAGTAATGTTGAGGAATAAATTAAGATTATTCAATACTAACTTCTGTTTATTGCCTTGAGTAGATATCAGATTTAATTATTTATTTTATCAGAAATGTAGATTTTTTTCAAATAATAAATAACAAAGTCAATGTGTTATCTACCAAAATATGGTTTTTAAAATAAACGTAGAAGAAGTAAATATTATTGGTTAAAGAAAGTGTATTTAAAAAAATAACAATCAATACTGATAAGTACAGGATCAATACAATTTTTAACTAAAAAAATCATTGACTTTTATATATTCCACTAGACAGGCTGCTGTCAAACTGTTCTTGTGCCTATTTGATTTCTGCCATTTTGGCGCTGTACGACGTAGCGTGAGCATAGCGTGAGGGACAGGTACTAAAGTCTGGTGTCATCATGGCAACCATTTTCATTGTAGTTACGTCAGATAGTTCTTTAGATCCACGCTAGAGGCGTTTCAAATAGGCACAAGAACTTTGCTGTCAAATCATACAGACAGCCTGTCCAGTTAAATTGAAAAAAATTTTTTCATGTCAGTGAAAAAAATCCTTACTAACTAAAGTTAACATTAATAAGAAAATTCTAGAGTGAAATAAAAACACTTTTTAACGGATACTAGCGTGGTTTTATTGAAAATACTTTGGTAATTAGTTGGTATTTGGTTTGATTTTTGATTTTCCCGACGTTTCGGCACCTTTGCATTGCAGCTGCCGTGGTCACGGGGGACTCCAGAGTATTTGCAAACAAAATTATCTTTGATGCTAGTCTGCAACTATTACCAAGTTGGTTCGTAGTGTAAAAACAATTGAATGCACTAATCAAAAAGCAATAAACCTAAAATCACCGTAAGCGAAGCCGTTGCGAGCGAGCGCGTCGGAAAAACGGCATACGATTGCACCGGCTAGCACATTTTAGGGGTTCTCGAGATCACACACTTTTAACCTGGTTTAAATTAAATTATTAGTGGCGCTAAATGGCGCAATAAATGGCGCAAGTAGTTATTGGCGGCGCTAAATGGCGCAATAAATTATTTTTGCTGATTTGAAACCAAATTAAGAAGTTAAAAGTTCTTGTGCTAAGTATGAAATCCGTAACAAGTTTGGAACTAAAATTTTGAGACTCATCAGAAAAAAGTAACTTTTTACTTTGTCTGACAAACCAGAGGATGGTTACAATTTATACAACTTTTAACCAAACGGTTGTTTTTTGCAAATTTGAAATATCTACAATTTGATTTTAAAAGCTTTTGTTAATTTAGAAATAATTCTTCTATGAGCTCTTTTCTCTTGCATATTTTTTCAGGAATCCTCCCTCCTCACGTCGTATTCCTCATTGCTTTTTTTCCTTCCTGACCTCCTGGATATAGTTTTTTTCTTTACGATTATCAGAAATCTATCTATCTATAGCAACCTTTCGTTCGTTTGTCTTCGGAGATAGTCCTCCTCCAAAGCTTTCCACGATCTTCTATCTTGGGCCACCTGGAGCCAATTGCTACCAGCATGACTCCTTAGGTCATTGACCCACCTTTCAGATGGAAGACCTCTACCTCGCGTAGTTTGTCTTGGCTTCCATTCCAGTAGCTTCCTAGTCCAACTTTCGGTGCTCATGCGACCAATGTGTCCTGCCATCCATTTACGTCGTTGGATTTTTCGACGACATTCGTGTTGCGCCTTAGAATAATAACACCTAGAACGATAATTCCCTACAAAGTGCACTGTCTTTTGACTTGTGAGGCAACTAAAACAGCCATAATGGCGCCGTTTTCAGTTTTTTTTCCATTATTAAATAATTATACCCAATAAGTACAAAACAGTTTAAATTTCCCTACCTTTAGGAGATTAGTTACTATATTATTGGATTTTAGTTACGATTTTACAAAATTCAAAATTCAAAAATTATTTAAGTATTCAATCTAGGCTGTTACAAGCACTTGTGAATGTCATAGAAGCTACGCTTGATTCGTCCAAGAAGCTACGCCATCGGTTCGCAAACCCTAATCGGGAGACCTTGTAACGAGAAGAACCGGCAAGAAACTCGTCAAGGGCTGCTTTTTTCTCCCTGTATATTTCATACAGAGTCGTCAACATTGAAAAATGAGCTCCACATTTAAAGTGAGGTCATTTTCCATCACAATAATTAACAAAAGTTTGCACACAATGGGTAGGTAGGTTGAAATTAAATACTACTAACTAAATACTACTAAGTAATGAGAGTAAATAACTTTCAACTAGTTGAGAAATCACTGTGTCTGCTACTCGAAAGTGCACCTAAGTAGGCAAAATTTACCAAAAAAAACCACATGTTACAAGACATAAAAAATAATTAAAAAAAATGCAATTCTTACAATTCAATATGCGTTAAGATAGGTACTCAGAAGCAGACCCTTTCCACTGGCAGCACCCGTTCACGAGCATGACGCATGGACCAGCCATCGCTTCGCTCAACCATATTTGAGGGAACGTAACGACCCGCCCCACACGACACCACCGCAGAAATGATTAAAGAGAGCATGACATACTTAGGCTACCCATCCTGAGGCACCGAATTGAAAACTATTATCCTAAAGCTTTTCATAGGCCTTTACTTACAGAACTACTGAATATAGAAAGCAAAATGATTGCAATTAAAAAAAAATAGAAATCAAAACAAGGTTTAGTTATTAATTTAAATTTTGAGTAAGAAGTGCCATATCTCTAGTATAATAATGTACTCTATGGTGCCATACATATTGATAATATTAATCAGAAAAATAATATATATAAATATACGACGCCCTTAGTACAAACAGACAGAAGCAGACCCATTCCCACTGGCAGCACCCGTTCACGAGCATGACGCATGAACCAGCCATCCATACTCAACCATATTTGAGGGAACGTAACGACCTGCCTCATATGACACCACCGCAGAAATGTTTAAAGTGAGCATGACATACTAAAGCTACTCGCATTAAGGCGTCGAGTCAAAAGCATACAATAAATTATAAGTAGGTAGGACAGTTCTCTCAATTTTCACAAAGAATAGAAAAATCTACGACCAGGCTGTTTTATCAATTAAATAATCTTTAACGGTATAGTATCCTTTTTTGAGAAGTCAATTTTTTACATGAGTCTTAAAGTTATCAAATGGTAAATTCAAAATATTACTTGGAATTTTATTATAAAACTTTATACCAAGACCTATGAAAGAACCACGAACTTTTTCTAATCTATACTGAGGCATTACAAGTTTGCCTTTGTTTCTGGTGTTTCGATTGTGCCAATCACTATGTTTTGTATATAAGTTAATATTGCGACGCACGAAAAGTATGCAGTTTAATATAAATTGAGATGCTGCTGTCAATATACCAATCTCTTTGAATCTATCCCTAAGAGATGTTCTAGAACTTAGTTGATAAATAGCTCTTATTGCTCGTTTTTGTAAAACAAAAATAGTATTTATATCGGCTGCTATCCCCCACAAAAGAATACAGTATGACATAATGCTATGAAAATAACTGAAATACACTAATCTGGCAGTTTCTAAATCTGTTAACTGTCTAACTTTTCTAATGGCATAGGCAGCAGAGCTGAGCTTGCCCGCCAGAGTTGCTATATGCATATTCCATTGAAGTTTACTGTCAAGAGTAACACCCAAGAAAACTGTTGAATCGAGCAAACCTAATTTCTCATTATTGATTACAATTTCAGTGGGATTCGCCTGTACATTAGGTAAAGCGAATTTAACACATTTAGTTTTCTTAGCATTAAGCTGGAGATTATTTACATTAAACCAAGTAAGAACCTGCGAGAGTGCTTTGTTCACATCGTCAAAATCTGTTTTTTTCCTGTCAACTTTGAATATTAAAGAAGTATCATCCGCGAACAAAACAATATCACAGAACCTTTCTGCAAAAAAGGGAAGATCATTTATATATTTTAAAAATAAGAAAGGGCCCAAAATGGAGCCTTGCGGAACGCCCATTTTTACATGAGAACCTGACGAACCTACTCCATTGATATTAACTGTTTCGAGTCCTGGAACTGAGATACGACAGTATTAATTTTTGGGCATTATTTTTTACACCGTAATGATTAAGCTTCAACAGCAGCGTCCAATGGTCCACGCAGTCAAAAGCTTTGGACAGGTCGCAGAAAATGCCAAGGGCATTTTGAGACCCCTCCCAAGCGTCAAAGACATGCTTCAAAAGCGCAACCCCAGCATCAGTAGTAGAACGACCTTTCGTGAAGCCAAATTGTTTATTGTGCAGAAGTTTATTTACATTAAAATGACCCAATAACTGCTCAAGTATTATTTTTTCAAAAATCTTGCTTAGGACAGGTAATATCGATATTGGTCTGTAATTGCTAGGGTCTTCTTTATCTCCTGATTTAAACAATGGTATTACCTTGCTAAACTTCATAAGATCAGGAAATATTCCTTGATCAATACACTGATTAAAAATGTCAGCAAGATAAGGGGCAATAGTATGCACAATTTTTTTAATAACCTTAACTGATATGCCCCATAAATCAGTGGAGCTTTTCATTTTTAGAGAATTGAAAGCTTTAATTATATCTAAAGCAGTAATACATTTAAAATTAAACAATGTAAAGTTCATAAAGTCTGTTTCTACTTTTATAAATACCTGTCGTAGCCCAATCGCAGAACCGTAACTTCTGAGTACATTTAATAGTCTTGGTTTTAAATGTTTTATCAAACTCATTAGTAACTAAATGAAAGAGGTTCCCGTACAAAACATCAGGATTATCCGAAATCCATGGCATTAAAGAGATTTGTTCATCAATTTTGTTATTAAAATTGTCCAATCCCTTTTTTGTGATAGGTCTGCATTTTACAGTCTTAGGTGTATCTATGACGTTCACAGCATATGAAACTTTCAAACCGTAATGATCAGATGAAATATTACTAAAAACAAATTTGTTTGCCGGATCACATTCTGAAAAAACATTATCTATGCAAGTGGCGGAGTGTTCAGTTACACGTGTGGGTTCTAAAAATTGATTGTGTAAATTAAAACATTTAAATAATGCCAGAAAACGAGTAGTCAAAGAATTGTTCTCAAGAATATCAATATTAAATTCGCCACAAATTACTACTGATTTATTTTTTAACCTTAACTTTTTTAGAACATCATCCATGACAGATTCAAAGATTTCATAGATACCCTTAGGGGGGCGGTATACAGACACAATTATCATGCTATCTAATTCTATACAAGACAACTCCACATGACGCTCTGATGTGAGTTTCACATATCCTTTCTTTCTTTATATTTTATATTATTATTCACAAAAATTACAGAACCGCCACGAATAGTTGTTTGCCTAACCATCGCACTTGCTAGTTGAAAATTATTTAAATTAAATGACATATCACCAGGCTTCAGCCAGTGTTCTGTAATGCAAATTATTTGAATATTATTACATTCAACAAATAATTCTAATTCTAAATCTTTGCCAGACAGACCCTGAATATTTTGACTAATTAAATTTGATTTGATTAGGTAACGTTTGAAGGATATAAATCTGAAAACTAAGCCATTTTGGCTCAGTATTGGTTGCCTCACTTTGCATACGAGGACACTTCTAGGTGTTATTATTCTAAGTGTTGCGCCGAATCCACTCATTGAACTTGTGAATTTGATATTTCATATTCCTCAAAATTCATGAATTAGATTGAAACAGTTTTCTCTTAATAGCTTATGTACTCTACTCTCTATTATTTTCAAAACTTAAAAGAGATCGTTAAGAAAAAACTATAAATTTTCAGAACTTGAAGTCAAAAAGGTCGACATTTTTTATACCGCCTGCTCCAAAAACGACCTTGCGCCTTCCCATAGAGAACTTCTCCGATCCACGCATGTATCACTACCGAACAATGAATAATAGAGTGTCGGCAATCGGCGATTTGTACCAACAAATTGTCGGCTATTGCGGCTGTCCGGTGGTCGGCGTCGTACGTGAGAGAGATTACAAACGATTGTTTACGTGGCACAGAGAGATTCGCCGGGTTATGTGCTGGAACGTATAAAAATGTTGGCTTTATATTGAAATTGGTGGTGTAAATGGTTAATTTCATTTAGTAAAAGCACGTGTTCAGGAAGTGGTCACTTGAGCAAAAAAGCTCCATAAAACTAAACGAACGGCTAGAAAATATTGCCTAAGCGCTAAAAAGTATCGCAAAGCTTCTTCGAAATGCACTTGAAGAACCCAATTCACAATTTTGCCTCAATTTTAGCACTATATTTTTTTTAAATGACGGCGCTAGGGTGCTGTAGAAACGCTCTTAATGTTTATAATAGAATAGACTGTTTCACAATTTATTATCAATGTTATTTTATTACTTTCAGTAAACTTAGTGTGAGTTGCACCAAAATGCTGTCAAAGTTAAATGCTACTTGTCAAACTTTTTAAATTAGGTAAATAATATGTAAAACTCTGAATTCTAAGGTACTAATTTTTATTTGTCAAAGCTATGAAGAGCGGAGCGGTCTAACACAAGTATTTCAATACTTAAATGGTTGCTCCAATAACTGATATTGTTTATGTACCAACCAGCTATCACAATAAATTTATTTTATTTTATTTATTTTTTATTTATTTTACTTGTCAAACTTGTCAAAGGACATCCTGCTGGCTGGTAACCTCTTTTTTTGGCTAACTCGTGCTTAACCGGTACTTTAACAAGGTTGTTATAGTTAGGTGGTGCAACTGAGCCTCGAACCAAACAGTTATGTTTTTAAGTTTGGAAGTGCTTGGAAAACATTGCTAAACAACTGACAATCTAATTCGGAAATTTTCTATTTTCAATTTCAGTTCAGTTGTTTTTTGCTGTAAAAAGTAGAAAAATATAATACTTAGAGTAAAACTTTCAAATGCTTCTAATATTACATTCACTCATCAAAAACTGCACTAATACTGCATTTTAAGGTTAAGCATTTTGAGCACCTTAAGATTAATTATAGGTACTATAAATTGCATGTGAATATAATATTGGAAACATTTGAAAATTGCAAGTTTTACAAGTCATACTTACTCGTTTAAAGATACGAAGGTTAATCATCACAATTTTTACTGTTTTCGAAAACAATATGACAAATAGGTATATAATAAACGTCTCAAGACCATTTAATGAAGTCTTACAATCAAAAACGCATCAAAGAAAATTTGTAAATTCAAAGTGATAATGATGTCCATCAAAAACCTAACATCTACAAAGGTCGTAATAGAATCGTTAAGGTTAAACATTAGCACGTGACTCGCTATTGCAGGCACATAACGTGGTTTTCCAGGAGCTTAGCTTTTACACAATACATATTTTAGCGTGTCCCGAATACAACTTAGAGTACAATATACACTTATTTGTACACATTAATATTTTATTCGCGAAATACTACAAACATATTGCATTTAGGGCTGATTATTCAACGCCTACAAAAATGTTTATCGCTTGATAACGTATTAAACCGCCAAATTGACAGTGTTTGTCATTCGCTTGTCTGTCAAATGTTTTCAATACAATTTATTTTATATGGATAATAATTTAACTGACTAATATCTGTTATCTGCCTGCCTAGCATGACCGATTTATATCGCGTGATATAGCGTTTTATCACGTTTAACTGACAAAAAGACAAAGGAGTTTGACAGTTGAGTGTTGATAAAATGCTATATCACGCGATATAAATCGGTCATGCTAGGCAGGCTGGGGTTTGAAAAATCAGCCCTAAATGAGATAAATTTGCCATGATAACATAGTCCATGGTAAACAATTTTGTCGTTAGTAACGAATGAATGAATGAACATTTATTTGCGAAAGACATGGTTTTACAAGTTGGTAAATTAAAGTTAGGTTGCTTAACATATCTTGCTTTTCAGCATGCAAAAAATCACATAAAGTAGGTAAGTATATAAAATTAAGTCACAATTAATTATTTAAAGAAATTAGTTATTAAATTAGTTAAAAATAGACATTAACTTATAAGGCTAAGCATGTTGGTAAACATTTTGAACGAAGCACCGAATTTATATCATTGTCCTTGAGATAGTCATTTACAGAATATTAATAATAATAGCATTTATCAATCAGCCATGTCATCAGTTTAAATTTAAAACTATTAAATGGATATCGTTTGAATTCATTAGGCAATTTATTGAATATTTTTATAATCATTGGAAAGCAATTTCTAGAATATAATGCTGTTTTTGTACTAGGATAGACCAGTCTGTCTTTATTCTTTGTGTTAAATTTGCAGTGTTCGGACCACTTAGGAAATAAGTATGGGTGTTTTTTGACGAACAAGCAACATTCAAGTATATATAGGCAGTGTATCGTTAAAATATGGAATTTGCGAAAGTAAGGTCTACATGAAGTCCTCGAGTCAACATCGGCTAGTCCGCGTACGCATTGTTTTTGTGAGACAAATAATCTGTTGATTTCGGTGGAGTTTCCCCAAATAATAATGCTGTATCTCAAATTAGATGCCACGTAGCCATGGTAAGCTTGGAGAGCTGTATTAATGTGACTTACTTTTGTCAGACGTCAAAGTGCATAAGCGAATCTATTGATCTTCTTACAGATTTTATCTACGTGAAATTTCCAGGAGCACTGATTGTCAATAGTGATGCCTAAGAAATTTGCGACATTACATTCCTTTATTGTTACGTCTTTGCATTTAATAGTTATGTCATTGATATTTTTTTCCTATTATAAAATGTCATGTAATTTGTTTTTTCTAAATTAACTTTAAGATTATTTGATTCTAACCATAATATAATGTCATTTACTGATTTGTTAATTTTTGTTTCATAGTTGTCTGTCTTATCATCTGTAATTACTACTGATATGTCGTCAGCAAATAAGGTACAATGTTCTCGAGTAGCATTAGGTAAGTCGTTTATGTAGATAAGGAACAACAGGGGTCCAAGGATCGTTCCTTGAGGAATACCTACCTTATTATCTAGTATGTTTGACATAAATGTGCGTTCTTCATTATTTATCAATTGTTTTATTTCCACATATTGCGATCTATCACTTAAATAAGACTTCAACCAATTAAGAGCATTGCCTCGTAAACCATGCAATTCGCATTTATTCAATAGTATGTTGTGTAAAACAAAATCAAATGCCTTACTCATATCAAAGTATATTGCGGTCGTTGGTATACTTTTGTCAACATTTTCTATTACTTTTTTCACTAAATTAAAAGCTGCTAATTGGGTGGATTTTCCTTTTTGGAACGCATTTTGTTCAATTTTTAACAATTTGAATTTATTAAGGTAAGAACTAATTCGTTTATGCAATACTTTCTCGAAAATTTTAGCTATAATAGATATTAAAGCTATTGGCCTATAATTGTTAAGCAGTTCCTTGTTATCTTTTTTATACACAGGTTTTATAACCGATATTTTCAATGCTTCTGGGAAAGTTCCTTCCGCAAACGATAGATTTATTAAGTAACAGAGTAAGGGTGCTAAAATAGCAGCGCATTGTTTTATAATGTTTGTACTTAGATTGTCATAGCCGGTGCTTGTCGTGTTTTTCAGGGATTTTATAATATTCATAATTTCGTCATCACTAGTTGGGTACAAGAATATGCTAGAATTGGTACTATTATTATTATTAATGTCATTTTTATAATTGATTTTAATACCTATGTCATTATTATTATTAATTTTATTACCTATGTCATTACTATTTTTATTAATTATATTACCTATGTCATTACTATTATTATTATTAATATTTTTATCTACGTCATGATTACGAGATTGCGAAGAAGAAGAATCGTTTGTCAAATTGATGAAAAAGTCATTAAATTTATTTGCTATTGTCAAAGGATCTGTTATGGGTGTGCTGTCTACTAAAACTTTATTAATATAATGATTTTTAGGATTATTGTTTTTTATGATATCCCATGTCGCTTTACAAATATTTTTTGAGCTATTTATAATACGCTCGTTATTCTTTTTTTGAGAGTTATTTATGCACTTCTTTAGAATTTTAGAGTATTGATTAAATTTTTTCTTATTGCGGTTAGTTTTATTGGCATAATATTGAAACCGTAATGTTCGTTTAGTTGTACATGATACTCTCAGACCTTTGGTGATCCATCTACGATTAGTATGTCGGTTGCTGCATTTAATTTTTCTCAAAGGAAAGCACAAATTGTAAAAAAGAGTGAGCATCTCATGAAAAAAGCTAAATGCTTTGTTTACGTTTTTTTCTTTGTACACTTCCGACCATAAGAGACCACGTAGGCAATCGTTAAACTTTCGTATATTATCTAACTCAAAGTCTCTTTTGAAAATATATCTGTTCTTTGATGGTATCATCTTTTTACCTACATGAACTTTTACGGTTTGTCCCGTATTGTGGTCTGATAAACCTAAGCTATGTACCGAACCTATTGCGTCCGGTATGTTTGTGATTATTTGATCGAGGCATGAATTCGCACGCGTTGGTTCCTGAATGTGCAACTGAAAGTTAAAACTCTCCACTATTCTTTTATACTCTATGCTTGGCTTTGTAGACTTTAGCAAATCTATATTAAAATCACCCATAATAATAATTTTTTTCTTAGTTTTGCATCGTAATGCTTCCATCAAATTTTGCAAATGTTTTAAGAATTCAAACTGGTTAGTATTTGGTACTTTGTAAATACAGATAACAATACATTTGTATAAGGGAATTTCAATACCACAGACTTCGAATATAAATTCGGTACTTAATTCTTTTATAAATGGAAGTTTCTTAAACTCTAGGTAGTCTCTGCACAGAATACAGACTCCTCCTCGCCTTTTATTAGATCTACAATAACTGTCGGCTATTTGAAATGAGTTTAGTTTCAGATTTGGCTCCTCACCAGACTTTAGAAAAGTTTCACTTAGTCCTATAATATCTATATTAATGCCTTTTTTTTCCAACTCATACAAAGTCAATTCAAATATATCTAACTTACTTAAAATACCTGCTATATTCTGGTGAAATATTATTAAGAAGCTATCGTCACTTTGTAAGTAATTTTTGTCATATGTTTCATTTATTTTACAATTTTTAGTAAGATCAGAATTATTAGTTCTTTCTTTATTAACGAAAAAAGATTTCATTCTTTTTAGTTGTCTTAAAATAAAATGGTATAGTACCTGGTCTTGGCAAGCTCTCACCTAAAGTTTTATTAATATTAATGGAGTCAATTAAATCTGCCAGATCTCTAAATACAGTTCTAAGGCCATATTTGTTAAGTATACCAGTAGTTTTATTAAACATTTTTGAGGAGTATTCTAAATTCCGGTTAGAGTCTAGAATGTAGGTAAATTCGTGTGTACAATTGACATTATACAACTTTGAATTGAAATATTCTAATCTTTCATTAAATAAAGTAGAGATTCCGTTACATTTAAATGTGGGGACACAAATTATGATATTTGTATGTTGTACTTTTGCTAGGGTAGTCATCAAGAAGCTAACAAGTTCATTGTAATCTTTAGTGACTTGAAAATCTGATTCTCCAATAAAGATCACACAATAATCCTGTAAAGTAAAATTTTGTAACTTTTTTTCAATGCCACCGAATAGTTCTTTTATACCACCATTCGGTATAAGATAGTGACAATAATCAAACTTAGTAAGAAACTGTTCAGTAGATTGCAAGATATTGTGGTGTTTAGAACTGGTTATTATACATAGTTGGTCTTTCTTCTCTTTATTTTCTTTTTTCTGTATTTTGTAATCGTTGTCTTCTCTTTTTTTTCTTGCAGTTTTTGTTTGGCGGTAAAGAGCAATTTCCTTCACTTTGGTTCGCCCGTTGTCGTTCAAGGTTTTGAGGTAGCAGCTCTATGTTTGTTGTATTAGGGCTATTGCTATCTTCGTATTGATCACAACATGTATTTGTTTCAGTAGTTTTCTCCGTTTCGTAGCTCAAGGTCTTACTACAGTTGTCTGTGTTTAGTTTGGTTTGTGGTGTCGTCTGTAACGTCTGCTTCTTCCTGGATTTTGTTTGGTGTCGTGCGCTGCCTGATTTTGGGGTATTCGTTATGGGGATCCCAACTCGTTTGTAATTTTCTATAATGACTTTGCACTGCGTTAGCTCAGTCTGTAGTTGATTTTTTTCAATAGTTAAGTTTTCGATCTCTAAGTGGGCTCCGTCTAACTCCATAATTAACTGTTCCATTTGTAATTTTAAATTAGTTAATTCTTCACAATCAGTTGTTCTATCAGGTGCGCTTCTTGTTGTGCTGTCTAAATATGAACTGTCTGCATCATCGTCACTTGTAAGAAGGGTCGTTAAGTTTGAGCACGAAGTGGAACCTTTTTTCCGAAGTGTTATATTATCCATCTTTATATAATTATGTATATATATTTCTGTATGTAGGTATATTATTTCGCAGTTTTGAACTTCTGAATCTATGACTTTTGCCACTACTTCCTAGGCTAATGTGAAGTGGCACTGCAAACTGCAATGCGCCTATTATAAGTAACTTGCTCCTTGAGATTAGTTTAGTTCTGAAAGCACTCGCTAGATGTCACTTATCTATTTATGAAGTTTTCTTGGTAATTGCTTTATGAACAAACTGGATTGTTCCGAAAAAAGTTTTATGCTTCAAAAACAATCTGCTATTTCATAGGATCGAACTCAAGAATCCAGAGATGAAAGTTTCTCTAGTAACGCACGCGTCCATCGAGCTCTTAACACCAGTGACAAAAGTTGTGGTAACTATCGTCGCAAATTTTAAAGTCGATAAAAGTCGTTAGAGAATATGAGTCACAATTAAGAATATTTTTCACTTTTTCACAACATTCACTTTTTTGGAGTTTCTTTTTATCGTTAGAACTCTTTTAAAATTGACACAGTTGATTTTTAAAGATAAACTATGCTTCAGGTAATGTTTATTACTGATTTTTTAGTAACGTTTTTGCACTTTTATTTTTACTTGTTTTCTTCTTTGTTTGAAGATGTTTGTGTTGGATAACGATTACACTTATGCTATTTATGTTCACAATTGATTTTACACAATTTTCTACGTAAAAATATCACTTTTTATATTTTTATTTGGATTTAAAACACGGAGCCTATATTCACTGGTCAGTGGCGCCACCACTCTGACACGGAGCCTATATTCACTGGTCAGTGGCGCCACCACTCAACGCAAAATAATTATATTATGTGAAAGCCTGGAAAACCACGTCATGTACCTACAATAGCGATTCACGTGCTAATGTTTAACCATAAGGTTCATTTCAAAGGGATTCACGGTTGAGTTGCCGCCAACTTAATGCCACAGAGAAGGTTACGGTCAGACAATGCCAGAATTAAAACATACGGATGATGAAACAGACTAATATCCGTTTTGTTTGGTGGCTTCCGAAATGTGTCAGCTTAAACTGTGGCTTAACGATACCTACTTGAAGACTAGCCCGACCTTTGCAAGTCAAGTGGTAAAATATAATAGTGACCTCACCATATAGGTACTTATTTATAGTATATATAAATAAAAAAAAATAAAAATAAAAAAAAATAAAAAAATAAAAATTCCGACCGAAACAGGATTTTTTCAGCCGAAACAAAACCGAACTTTCGGACTTAGTCTCAGTTTCGGCCGAAACCGAAACTTATTTAGACATATTCTGTCTTATTCAGAGATGTTTCACAAAAATGGGCTGCAAGACTGTTCTAACAAAATCTGGTTTTATGCTTAGATCCCAGACAAGCTCGTGTGATTCCGCTTGTGAACCATTCTTAAGCGGTCTAACTAAACGTTAAACTGTCATGTCACTCTGCATACGATTTGCGCTAAAATGGCGTTAGTCCGCAGTCTATCGCCATGTTAACTTAGACTAAACGAACGCACTCTGAATAAGACAGATTATGTTTTAATATTTTATACTGTAATCTAGTACACAGTTACACAAAAAAAACGTTATTTTTAACCGACATCAAAAAAAGGAGGAGGTTATCAAGTCGATGGTTTTATTTTAATTTTTTTTATGAATGTTTTACCATAACCAGGCGATTGTTTTGTTAACTCACATCATCTTCTTTATGCTGATGATACAAAAATATTCAAAATTATTAAATCCGTCAATGATTGTCATGAATTGCAGGACGATCTAATACGATTTCAGGAATACTGTTTTAAAAATCAGCTTTTCTTAAACACAGAAAAATGTTATACTATCTCATTTACCCGTAGGCATCACCCGATTGTACATAATTATAATATATGGGGAGACGCTATAAAAAGGGTTTCCACCATCCGTGATCTTGGTATAACTTTGGACTCCAAACTTCACTTTAATAATCATATCGATAATATCGTTTCACGTGCCTTCAAACTGTTAGGTCTAATAAATCGCTTGGGAAAACCCTTTAAAAAAATAAATACATTGATTGTATTATTCAACAGTTATGTCCGCAGTATTTTAGAGTTCGGAAGTGTTGTTTGGAGTCCACGGTATGCGATTCACATTGACCGTATTGAAAAGGTTCAAAATAAGTTTGTAAAATCATTGAACTACCGCGCTGGAATCATTCACGATGACTACAAAACAAGTGCCACTCGGTTTAATATATCCCCTCTACTTAGAGTAAGACGGGCTTAAACGAAGCCTTTGTTGCTCGAAGCCCCTCTACAGATGAGACGAATCGTCCTTGATTCGTCGTTTCTATATAAAATTGTAAATAGCATAATTGATTGCACTCCTCTTCTAGACAAAATTAACTTTAAGGTTCCACGTCCATCCTCACGTTCCAAAAGTACATTTTACATTCCTCCATCACATACAAATTACACAAAAAATTCATTTTTAAGGCGCTCACTTGATTTTTATAATAATAAATTGACCAATATCGACATTTTTTCCATAAGTTTACCAACTTATAAAAGACTAGTTCACGAGGCGTTATCACATTAAACCTTATAAATGCTGTTACTACACTAATCTAAAATAAAACTAAAACTGTTATTTAAATTAATTTATTATGAAAAATATACAAGTTGTTATGTCAAATTAACTTCCTTATTGTAAGTCATTGTAATATACTAAACATTTCTTTGTTTCTTACGTACTCATTTTTATAAAATCTTGTTTATAACATAATGGTACTGTAGGTCTATTTGTGTGTAAAATTTGTTACTTTAATTGTAAAAGACTGTTTGTTACCTAAATAAATAAATAAAAAAATAAAAAAAAAACTTCACCAGTAGTTAACCGATTTAAATAATTCTGAAAGAACATAGTTCAAGTGTGATCTCATAAAATTTTCACAGAGATCTGGCTACTAATTTTTTTATATTCTTGAATTAATTAGGCCAAAACTGGCCGAAACCGAAACCAAAATCGAAACTTCGGTCAGATACTACTGATTTACTTTTTAAAGCCCTCGGTCAGCAATATTTTTTCAATAAACCAATAAAAAAAAGAAAGGAGGCTTAATATTAAAAAACATAGATTTCTATTAAAATCAAAGAGCACCCACTATAAATTGTCAATATTCCTATAATATATCAAGAATGTTGTTTTTATATTTGAAGGAAATATTTCTTAATTAAATTAATTATTGACCTTTCAGAAAATAACTTTTTATATATTAATACACTAGGTATTTCTACAGTTGGTATAAGTTCATTTATTTTCCTTAATACATATTATTTTAGTCGTAAAAAGGCCTTAAATAAGTAGATAAATATTCATAGTTATTCTATACAGCTTAGCCTTAAACTTTCCTTTCAAGGGCTATATACTGCCCATCGAGATAAATACTGCCTATTTCCTTACTTCCTTAATAATTTCCATTCTTCCTAAGTGAGAGTGGTAGGACGACTAATTCGTAACCAGCTTCGAAAGCCCAGGGTCATAGGTCCCATGTCTGTCGTTGCATCTGGGGTTTCTCGGAACCTATCCTTTAACAGAACATTGGTAGGTGGCTAATTAGGACCCGTTTACTCTATGGCAGGGATGGCGAACCATTATGTATCAACGTAACATTTTTCTAAAGAAATGTTTAATGAAGTCATAGACTTGCTTTCAAATAATTTTGACTTTGTAATTATTGGGAAAATAATAATAATAAATACACATAACTCTTAAATTACGACAAAAAATAGTGACATTTTGCAATCTTTCAATTATAGGTACTCGTAATGTAAATTAACTAATTCCTATTTTTTTCGTAGTGCATAATGAGTTTTGTGATGATAGATGACGCGCCCAAACTATTGCGTCGCGTGGCAATGGCATGAGTGCCATTAATGGCACTAATGCCATTGGTTCACCATTCCTGCTCTATGGTGTGTGTTTAACTTTAAATTGAAATCGTTGGGGTGATAGTCCCTCCGTAAACTTAATTAACGTGGATTAAATCACGTAGGTGAATTAAGTATACTATTCGTAAACATTAATCAACTGGGTCATTAAAATTACTTTCAAAAAACTTGATTGCCAGATGATAAATTACCGCAACGCAGGTTGGAAATAGTGATATCCTTTCCTTACTAATATTATAAATGCGAAAGTCCATTTGTTTGTTTATTTGTTTGTTTGTTACGCCTTCACGTCTTAACTACTGAACCGATCATCATGAAATTTTGCATAGACGTTGCTAGGGTTACAGAAAAGGCCATAGGGTACCTTTCATCCAGAAAAAACGTACAGTTCCCGAGGGATAGCAAAAAAACTGTCCACGCAGACGAAGTCGCGGGGGGCCGCTAGTCAAAATATATAATTGTAGAGGAGTTTTTCGAAAGATTTTCTAAGAAGTTGCAGTTTTATATGTAAACTGCAAAGATGAAAGCAGTAACTATAAGTGCGTGCGTAAGCGCGTGCGTAAGCGAAAGCAGTAAATAAGCGTGTAAGTGTTCCAAAAGGGTTGAATGAAAGCGTTCGATATTACCGTTATCGTTAGGTGAGTGTGCAAGGGTCTTATGATGTGTGATTTTGTGCAACTTAGTAAACTCTGAAAACATTTGGTTAGTGAATTCTGTGCCTTGATCTGTGACTATAGTGAGTGGAAGCCCATGATGAGTTGAGAATGTTAATAAACCCTGAATGATGCTGAGTGCTGTACCATCTCGGAGATGATAAGCTTGAGCGTATTTAGAAAATACGTCAATGAAGGTTAAGTACTTTTCATTTTCAGCTGTGAATAAATCCATATGTACTATTTCAAACGGTTTTGTAGGTGGCGGTACTATATTGAACTCTTGTCTAATAGGATTACGGTCGTATTTAGATTGTCCACATATAGTACAGTCATTTATAAACTTAGTAATGTGCTCCCTCATTTTAGGCCAGTAGTACCTACGTGACAAAGCCAAATAACATTCGTTTATACCTCTATGGTTGGTTTTACCATCGTGGTAATGACGAATAATATCTTGTTGTCGTAAGTACTCCTTGACGTTTTCTAATTCGGTTTTCACAAGTACTAAGCTCATCGCGGAACTTTTAAATTTATCTTGTAAGATCGGTATGATAGTATACATGTCAAGTGGGGGTGTAATTAACAGCGCGGTTTTGACCTTGGGATTCACGTACTCCTTAATAGCGTTTATCAGGTCTTCCTCTAAGTTACCTCGAGATAGTTGTACGGAGGTCCGAGTATGAGATTCGAAAGGCTTTGAAACTGTGGGTCTCTTTTTTATGTCTCCTACGATAGTCAAGTGTATTTGTCGGTGAAATTTGTTAAGGGGTTCGTCTGTTATAGGGATTTCCAATATGGGATTTTCTTGGTTTGTATGAGCAGTTACTGTAGTTGATCCTGTCAATGATGGCTGTCGTTCTGTCGGGTTTGCTACAATGGAGCTGGTTTCCTCGTTACAGATCTCCATACGTGAGAGGGCGTCTGCATTAGTATTATCTTTGCCCTTTTTATAGATTACAGTGAAATCGAATTCGCTTAACTTTAAGCGCCATCGGTTATGCCGGGAATTAGGCTCTTTAAGGTTCATAACCCACTGGAGTGGTTTATGATCAGTTAAGATCTTAAATTTGCGTCCAAAAAGGTAAGGTCTGAAATACTTCGTTGCCCAGACTATGGCAAGAAGCTCCTTTTCTATAGTGGCGTATTTTTGTTCACTTTCATTTAACGTACGTGAAGCGTACGCTATTGGTTTATCTGAGCCCACTGGCCCTTGAGATAAAATAGCTCCAAGTGCCACGTTAGATGCGTCTGTCGTTAATATGAAGTCCCTAGTGAAGTCGGGGTATTGTAACACGGGATCGTTGGTCAGTAAGGTCTTACATTTTTCGAAACATTCTAGGTATTCGGAGTCAAAAGTAATTTTTCTGCCTTTTTTCAAACATACAGTCATCGGTTTAGTAATCTGTGCAAAGTCTGGAATAAATTTTCTGTAGTACCCTATAAGTCCTAAAAATTGCTTTATTTCTTTAGGGGTCTTTGGAATGGGGTAGTTCTGAATTGCTGTAATTTTGTCTGGGTTCGGTTTGATTCCTTCCCTACTAATAATGTGTCCTAAGTAAGCGGTCTCGAGTTTAAGGAACTCTGACTTATCCATCTGGACTTTGAAGTTAGATTCCCTAAGCCTCTGGAATACTTTTTCTAGATTACCGATGTGTTCCTGGAGGGATGTGCTGAATACGACGATATCATCAAGGTAGACGAGACATATGCTATTCTGGAGCCCACGGAGCACGTTATCCATAACCCTTTGGAAGGTTGATGGAGAATTTTTGAGACCCATCGGCATCCTCAAAAACTCATAGTGCCCATGCTCAACATTAAACGCGGTTTTAGCTATGTCGTCGGGGTTCATTTCACACTGATAAAATCCTGATGCCAGGTCTAGAGTGGTAAAATACTGGCATTTCCCTAATTTATCAAGGACGTCTGTGATGTTCGGTATTGGGTACTTATCATCGATAGTTTTGTCATTTAGTTTCCTAAAATCGACATAAACAAAGAAATATCGCCTATGTTCTTCTTTACTTACCTTAGTTTTTTGATAGTACGTATCTACTATTATATATTGTGCTTTTGGTATAATTGTTCTTCATCGGACAGAAAATGAGTGGCATTTGGAATCATACAAACGTAAGTATGTAATGACTTGAGTAAAACTTGCAATTTTCAAAAGCTACTTAAATAAATAAGTAAATAAATAAATAATATTCAAATGCAATTTTTAGTATAATTTATCATAAATGCAGTTTTAGTGCAGTTTTGGTGCATTTAAGATTAGTATAGTTACTTTAAAATAAATAAAATGTAAATCCGTTATTAGCATTAAGCAAAATCTGTAAGATAATCATTGATGTTAATTTTTAAGTGCTGTGGATTTTGTGATAATAAATAAAATAGTTAAATGCGCGTAAATATTAGAAGCATTTGAAAATCGCAAGTTTTACTCAAGTCTATACATATACGTCTATACATATACGGGGGTAAGCTTTAGAGATCGCTAATAAACGATTTGAAAAAGTTTGGATCAAATCATAATGTCAGCCGCAGAGAAAACCGTAAAATATAGACAATACCCAAATAAATCAAATATAGTACTAGCTCGTTAGTCAGCCGGCGCGGACGCAGACACCACGCATGCCCGCCGTCACGACTCTAGTGCTTTCTCTGTCCGAACAAATAGGGCTGACAAATACTATACCGGGTGTAACAAGACCTTCAACGAAGCCGAGGTCTACGTATTCTACTTTTTTCATAAAAAAAACGAAAAAAAAGACTTTGATCTTCAATAACTTCGTAGCTATTGGTTTCCCAGGTATGGTCTAAAAGACAAAAATGATCCTGATGATAGGCGGAATGCGGCTTCGTTGAGGGTCTTGTTACACCCGTTATGATTTATTTTATTTCATTCTCAAACAATAAGTAGAAAATCTGTGATGCTCAAAACGGTTACAACTTCGGTTTCATTCAGAGGCAACAAAAAAACTAATCAAGATTGATAATTAATCTCGATTTGGCTGTAGTCATAAATGAATGAACATTTCTTTCGGACGAAACAAAATACTTACAATGTGACTAAATTGACAATAGATAGTGATCCGCGGCAACTTCACTCGAGATGGTATGGTATAGTTAAAATACGTACCTAAATCCTTTTGTACCGCAAGCGCTTTGATGTTGGTCGCTTCTGTCGTACATTGTTAAATTAATCGCATTGTTTCTTCAAAATTCTAAAATTAAATCAATTGTTTTCAGCTTCATCCATCAAAAGATAAACTAATTATGTGAAGGCACAGGTCATCCGACAGACAATTTATTCTTGACACCCCTACACACTACAGTGAACTATCTGTGTGTCGCATCGCATCGCATCGTTAGCTGCCATGTTGCGCGCATAATTCTTTATTATGTCGCATTACGCGCAACGAGAGTCGATTAAATGATTTCTGAATCGATTTCTCGGTTGGCCGACTCGCGCGCATCCCGACTGCATTAGTGAAAGTGATGTGTGGTGCAAGCGATGGGAGGCAGCGGTGGTTATTCAAGGACTGTTGCGAATTGACAAATATTATTAATGGCTACAAAATAGAGTATCTGATGCTGTAATTACATTAGGTGTAAATTATAGCAAGCTGCTAGGAAATTATAGGAAAATAAAAGCTGTTTGAAGACGTCTGACCAAACGAAATATACTTGGTTTAATTTTTAACTGATATTAAAAAAAAATGATCCCTAGATTTTACTTAAATTACTGCTTATCGTTGAATTCCATTATAGTCCGTGAGCTCACGACAGCATTGCCTATGTCATATGACATCACGATGAAATGCATGGCACACGGTCGGAAAAGTTGTGCTGAGCGAGGATCAGAAGATTATCGCAAATAAAATTGGCCGGAAGCTTGAGAAAATCTTCCACTTCCGGTCAAAATTTTAAGATTATATTTACGTCATGTGGCATCAGTAAGAGACCCGTGTCATTATTTAGTTTTCAATCGTAGAGAGAGTAAACATAAGTCTGTCAGTTCTGAAATGGCCGGAATACCTTAAACTTATTTTTTTTGTTTTTTAGTCATTTCAGAACTGACAGACTTATGTTTACTCTCTATGCGATTGAAAACTAAATGATGACACGGGTCTCTTACTGATGTCACATGACGTAAATATAATCTTAAAATTTTTACCGGAAGTGGAAGATTTTCTCAAGCTTCCGGCCAATTTTATTTGCGATAATCTTCTGATCCTCGCTCAGCACAACTTTTCCGACCGTGTGCCATGCATTTCATCGTGATGTCATATGACGTAGGCAATACTGTCGTGGGCTCACGGACTATTAGGTATGTACCTATATAGGTATGTACGGACGTATCTCTCTACACATGTTTTAAGAGTTATTCTTTAAATGGAATCGATTGTTTCATCTAACAAATCCTAATTCCAATATTAATTATAAAACAATCATTTTAATTAACATTACCAGTTACAGTGCAATATTATATATTACTTATAAGTACGTTCATATCTCTACAAGAGTATTAAGAGTAATTATTCGGATACGAGAGGTCTTTAAATGGAACAAAAATAAATTATTTCATTAATAAAAATCCTTTTTCCAATATAAAAAACAAAAAATATACTTAAAGCAATCATTTTAACATTATCAGTTACAGTGTAATTAATCGCTTAAGTTGATTAATTGCGTCATAACCCGTGATATCACAGCTCACGCAACTCCTCGGGTTGCCGTACGCGGCGGCATGCACGCGCGCATCCTCGCCGTATCGATGTATCGATAATTACCACTCGATTGTCTCGATACTATCTGCTCTTGACAATTACGTCATTGCCGATGCCTGTGATTTATCGATTTGGAGAGATAAAAGTTGACGTAACTCGGTCAATTCCTTCTTTCTACTGTTGTGATTGATAGACGTGTTTCCAAATTGGTGGATGGTTAGAGTCGGTATGGAATTTGAATTATAGCAGATTGATTGAAAATTTATTTGATTGTTGAGCTCTTATAGTATGGTTTGATGAACACCTTACAATGGAGACATTACTGATTCTTATTTTTGAAAGTTTTGTTTGCCTCTAGGTAGTTAAGTACTTTTGATACGTCTTTCACACGTTTTAGAAACGATCCTTTTCCTTATTTTCGCGGAAACATACGTTTTAACCCTACAGTTGCAGAGCACGAACTACTGGATACAATCGCGCTTTCTCCCCAAGCGTGAGGTCGGGTTCATAATGGTAAATAGATCATCTTGCTCCCATAACACGCTGCCTCACGACACAGATACCATCACGAAATTAAAATTGTAACTAAAGAAATCATTATAATATTTAGAGCGAAAAAAAAATATGACGTAGGTTAAGCTTACTTTGGATTGGAATCAAGACGAAAAAAGGTATGTTTGCAAAAAATCAAATTTACGAAGCAATTATTTCTCTTATTAGTCTTATTAATGCTCCCATCACACGTTCACGTCACGTCACGTAAGCAATCATAAAGCAAATATTTTGAATCCAAACTTTGGAAAAAGAAAAAGTTACTTTTAAATTAGAATTCTTTAGAACTTAAAAGATATGACCAAATTGAGGAGAATCAATCGCAACGAACAGCTTTTTTCAAAAATTTTTTTTTTCTGAATTTAAATCTTTCTACTCTAGTATATAGACAGCCACGCTTACACACATAACTCAACGCTGAATACTCAAATGCTTCCCTGAAACTTCAGTACAGAAAATACTATCAATCATTATTGACTGAAAAATTGCAGCGGAACAGCTTCCGATCAAATAAATGATAATGATAGTATACAAAAAACCGATTAGATAGAAAAGTAATTATTAGTAAAACAAAAACATGGTAGCAAGGAAGCGTGCATGTATTAACCGGCGCAATAGTAAAAACTAACCTCGTGGTAATGGTATTATACAGCTAAGGTCATAGTTGATAAGCAGAAGCGTAATCCTATCTTCTTACTAATATTATAAACTAGCGACCGCCTGCGACTTCGTCTGCGTGGGCAGTTTTTTTGCTATCCCTCGGGAACTATAAGTTTTTTCTGGATGAAAGGTACCCTATGTCCTTTTCTGCACCCCTGACAACGTGTATGCAAAATTTCAAGATGATCGGTTCAATAGTTACGACGTGAAGGCGTAACAAACAAACAAACAAACGGACTTTCGAATTTATAATATTAAGTAAGGATGTGAAAGTTTGTGTTTGGAAGTTTGGATGTTTGTTCCTCAATCACGCAAAAACGGCCGAACAGATTTGGATGAAATTTGACACACAGATAGTTTATACTTTGGTTTAAAACATACGATACCTACTTTTTATCCCGGTCAAAGGTTCCCTAGGGATTTTCCGAATGTCCACGCGGACGAAGTCGTGGGCGGAAGCTAGTAATTGTTATAGTTAAGTATTAGCACAGAACTTAGCTTGCAAAAAAAATATTTCCCGCGTAACCTTTGTCCGTGGCTTAAAGGTGTGCTTGACACAGTCGTTTTATTTTACTTTTATTTTGGAAACAAACAATATTTTAATACAATGTATTAAAAACTACAACAAACTACCTACTTGACAAATCAATAAAGTTTCCACCAAATATTACATCCATTTTGAGCAGTTAATAGTAGTTTATGAAACTGACACATAAAGAGGGGTATTAAAACACGAGTGTGTGTTTAAAAACCGAGCCGTAGGCGAGGTTTTTAATAGTATCACACGAGTGTTTTAATACCTAGTTATGTGCAGTTTCATACACTACTTTATCTACACTCATACATTTGGGATTGAACCTACTAAATAAAAGATCAACGTTAGAAAAGAGAGAGAGACTTTGTTTGTATTAGCAAGGTACCTACATTGTAATAAGTCAATTCCTTAGCTGCATCTAAACTAAAATATCGGGCAGAGTAAATTTTTTTTCACATTTTAAAGCAAGACTAAAAAAACCTACAAAATTCAGTAAGTATAACAAAATGTAAAAATTTTAAATAAAACTTTATCGGAAATGCTTGGCGCGCATTCCATTAGAAAAAAAAATTTGATCAGTGCATTTCAACAAACTAATCGCACTAAAGTCATCGATCACCATAGAGTACATTTTAATCATGAAAAATATGTGGGAAAATATCGTTGTTTTTTTTAATGTTACGGCACTGCCTTCTTTTTGGATTTGCCCTGTATCGTAATGAGAAAAAAAGTTATTTTATGATGCAGTTGACTGCATCGTAATGAGTTTATTTTTTAATTTTACCTATCCACGAAAATAAAGTACGTATTTATATTACCTTTTTTTTAATTCATATTTGGAACATTACGTTGTGAGTGTAGATAAAAATATATAATACCTATGATTAAGCACTATAATGTAAATTGTTAAGTTCCTCCCTTAGTTTATTTTGATCCGTCTTTTAGTTCCTCCCCTTTCCCGTTCCTTTTGCACTTTCAATAGGGGCATGCCTCATTGCATTCAATAGCGCATGCCCTATCTTCTCAATAAAATGTCTTTATATGGATGAATGTTGAAGGGAAAAGCGCACTGTTAGGAACAATATTGAAAACGTCTGTATCGCAGAAAGTTGAAAGGGAAAGCGCACGGTTTTGTGGATATTGCTAGCGTCTGACGCAAGTTGAATTGAAAGTTGAAGCGACTCGGTGAAGACGTACCTTAAAGAACAAAGTAACTCCCTATATTATGTGTCACAGCCCAAATACATTGGAAAAAAATGATTTTTTTTAGAAAGTAATCTTTTAACTTATCATGAAAGTATCATCACGAAAATAGTACCTACCTGTTAACAAAATAAAATAAATTTCTTAAAACTCGCTTAAGCTAGGGTTTCCTAGGACGACGGTGCCGTCATATTACGGTCGTAACTTAGCGGCGTAGAACGTTGTCTATGTAAACAATACGGCGCGGTTACTGACGTTACGGTGTCGCCGTATTGTTAACATAGACAACATTCAACGCCGCTATATAACGGCTGTAATATGACGGCACCGCTATCCTAGGAAACCCTAGCTTAACACCCATTCTATAAAAATTTGCTGACACGGTTTTATCATAGTCTTTATGATTTGTTATGCATTTATGTGACTTTCGGGAGGGAAATGTGGCAAGGTCTTCGATCATCTATACCTGAGGATGGAGCACGTCATACAATAACAAAGCTGAAATGTGGCACATGCCGTTTGACAAATCACGCGACACTAAATGTCAAGTTGCATGACAAGTCTTGGGGGACTTTCATAGTGGGCTGCGTTTTGGGGGAGTTAAAAGTGTCCCACAAATGCCATTGTCATGCAATATCCACAGGTGTAGATGATCGAAGGGCAAGGTATTTAATTTGCTATTTCCTCATGAAAATCTTTAAAATAATAAAACTCCGCCTCCACCTCTAAATTAGATCAGTCACGTAGGTAGATAATGAAATGGAAGATATTACAATCAGGTCGCAGATATACCTATCCAACGGTAGATATTGTGCCGTGAGAATTTCTCGTAAACTGTTTAAATGTAGATCTCCGTGTTATGGTACATAAATTCTAAAGTTAAAAGAGTTTATGGGGTTTGCGGTATGTCACCAGAATGGTGTGAGTTTAAACGATTACGATTTTTTTTATTTAGAATTTTAAAGTAACTATTGAATCAAAAAGTTAAATAAAATCATATCGTCGTCGTATATGCAGATCGTAAATGCAGATTGACTAACTTTACAGGAGAGACAAAAAACAACTTCGAGAAAATTGGTTTAAATTGTTATTTAGTTCGCTTATGAATATCTAGATCGCATAAATTTACGCTAACCTTTTGAAAACATAATATATGAAAATACCTACAATAATAAAACAATGCGTTGCATATTTTTTAAACATAAATAAAAAATGCACTCCTGTTATTTTAACTTATAAGTTTGCGAAAATAGCTCTTGTTTTTATATTTTATGTCGATGATTGATAACAAAGAATATTCCGTAGCGATTGTCTGTCTATTAAGTAAAACACAGCTTTTAAATACTAAAATTCTCACTTTTTTAAAAGCATGTATATTGCTTTATGAATTTTTTAAGCGTTTTCCTAAACTAAAAATCACTCATACAAAAGACAATCGAAGTTACAAACACAATATCAGTAGCGATGAGATTATATGTCTTAAAAAATCAAACTACTTACATACAAAAAACAGTTGCATTTTGTTAAAAAAGCATTTTTTCTTGCAGTGAATGTTACACAGAAAATTTTAAAAATACTTAGTTTCCGTGAAGTCGACATGACAATTCACGGATAACTGGCGTACTTTCATTAATTTTAGCATGTTTTCAATTCTTGTACATTATTATTACTACGAGGGATTTACCTGTTCCTCGTCCGCAGTCTTTCACATTTTTTTTTATGGCTTTAAAATTGAAACGTGTATGTTTTCATATGTAATAAATGTAATGTACTGACTATACTCCAAGATTCATACCTAAATAGTTTTAAATAATATCATATTTCATATTTTTTCATTAAACACAAGTTTTTATACACTTGTAAAAATGGTAAAGTATAAAGTATTCATCAAATATAATGAAATTAAATAAGTAATTACTTAAATACACTAAATAGGTGAACGGACTCAAACAAAAAATAACTCGTTAAAACACATGAAAATCCAGTTTTAGCGATACAATTGACCTTCTTTTCACAAAAACGGTTTTTAAAAATACTTAGGTATTTCGATAAAAACAAACTGAGACAAGGTTGTATTGTAACTTATAGAATTTGTATTAATAAATACAAATTACGCGTATAGGTAAATGTTTCGAATCCTATGGTTATTATATCATGCAATGCAACACTAATAATTAATGATGAGTTCTCTTATTTGGTTTGTATTATGTAATGTAGGGAGCAATGACAAGAAAAGATAAAGTGCTTTCTAGATAATAAATTGACAAGAAATTTGCAATATTATAATATAACATTTCAAAATTCAGTAACATTTAAATAATAAATTGAATATTACAGAAACTTTAAATTCCAATGTAAATGCAATAATAAAAAAATCTATAATTACACAAAGTACACACGACCAAAGCCCGACCGACCCGTGGTCACACCGTTTTATCACACCAGTAATGTGACTACGGGGAATTTATCCCGACCCGTGGTCACACCAACACATCCTTGACCAAATTTTCTTCTATAAGGTTTCCGCTGTTTTGACAATTAAAACGGTTTTGGTAGAGAAACGTCTAAATTAAGCAAGTTCCTGAGTAAACAAGCATAGGGTAATGGTTAGGTATACTGTAGGTAGATACTAAGTGCTAATAAAAGCATGAATATAATTTCCTTAATTATCTCTCAAGTAATCGCCAAAAGTGGAACACCATGTTCCACACAATGAAAGGCCACATTTTCACGCTTCGCACCTGATCCAGATCAGGTACATCCTATCGCTCACATTGTTTACGAGGGCTCAGACAAACAGTGTAATGTGGCAATCAAATACCAATTCAATTGGCTCGTTGGAGATTTAATTGTTTGGAGGTGTTTTGGTGAAGAACGGTTTATTACTTGATAGTCACTACAGGAGAATTTTTGAACAGGTCACAAATTTTGTGGTGTGGCTTAAGCCAGGGTTTTATGGACGTAAAAAGACGACCGTCTTTACGGTGGAGTCACGTGGAAAGTTACAACACCGTACAACACCGTTATTGCCGACTTTTTTTTAGAACCGTAACTATCTGAGAAAAAAATGGGCGATCTTGAGACACCGTCATGACAGCCGTCATAAAAATAGCGGCACCGCTTTTTGACGTTACGGTGTCCAGAAACGCACTCTAGGAAACCGCGCCGTATTGTTTACATAGACAACGTTCTACGCCGCTAAATTACGGCCGTAATATGACGGCACCGTGATCCTAGCTTTGGACCGTCAAACTGAACAAGGAACCAACTTAACAGAGCAAAAAAATATTCACCTGTTTGATAGAAAACGTCAATATCTACTTGACCAAAATGTATGGAACACCCCTTTATATACTATATCTATGATGTTACAGCTGATTATTTTTTTGCCCTGATTAAGTTGGTCCAATAGACAAAGTTGTTAAGTTGTAAGTCTAAGCCACACCACAAAGTTTTATTGTTTTCGATTTCACCCTGTAGACCACTTTGGTAGGCACAGCAAAAAATTTGATAAAATACCAGGCAGGTCGTTTCAAATTTCAATTAAATAAAAATAGTGATTTTCAAAACCAGCTCTGTAAAAAGTATGGGACATATCAGCATAAATTTAGCAAAATTTAGTTGTAGACAAGGGTAATTGACTTTCAGTGAATGCAAAACTTTATTATCCATGTAAACATTAATTTTGTTTCAGCTAATTAATTCATTAAATCTCTGTAGACAGTGTAGACTGTTGTTACAGGGTGTATTTGTTATGAGTTGGCAGGTGACTCTTTTTATCGACAATCGCTTGTAAAATCGAATCGCCACCTCATTGAAATAAGGTCTAAATAATCTAATCTAATCGCAAATTAGATTTTACAAGCGATTGTCGATAAAAAAGCGCTATGACTAAAGTCGCCTGCCAAATCACCTACCAAGTCACTCCATGTAAATACCTCATTATCGACCACAAGCAAATGCAAAGTTTTACTCATAAAGAAAAAAATACCTTTGTAGTTACAATCACGCATTACCGTGTATCGAACCCAATGGTTATCGAGATGCGTCCGGCCTTGCTTTCCGTTCTTCGGCCTTTGCGTAACTGGTGTAATATCTCGTTAACTCATTTAGATCTACGATAGCCACCAGAGGTCGCTCTCAGACGAAATTTATTTTTCTGGTGATATGATAATGAGATAATGATGATGAGATGATATATGTTTATTTGTATTACTTAAGTAATAAAAGTAGAAACAAGTTAGTTTCATTATTGAGAAGACTGCAAAAGTTAGTACCTGCCTAATTCTTACACACTGACCGAGCGAGCGCGAATCGTCCCGGTTCAGCTTGGGCAAAAATGTTTTCGTATGTCCAGAAGTCCGATTGATAATCTCCTCTAAAGATCGCATTTTTCAGCCGATTTTCGTGAAAATGATCGGTAAAATTTAGTTATTTTCGGTAAAGTTCGTTAAACATTTAATATTTTAGTTTCGTTTTTTTAAAAGGCGGAGACATGGGGGTTGAAAACGTAAAAATATCTTTTACAACCATTTTGAAACATTACAAAAATGTCACAAAAACTTTTTTGTTACCCTTATTAAGATGCATAACTTCAAGGGGTTTTGTTTATTTTATTTCACCAGGGACAAAAAACAGTCATACTATATAAATTACTATAGCTTAAAATTAAATATAATAATTTTGACTAATTGTAACACCAGCATCAATGCCCACATGTTACTTAAAGATAATCAAGATACAGTACATCATTCGTAAAATTACTTAAAATTACACACATAGAATAAGTAATTAGTGAAATGAATAACAAAATATTTAAGAGCTTCTGAACCGTTCCATGCTATCTGTTGGAAGCAAAATATTAAAAAATTGAAACATTGCATTTCCTAAAGACTAGCAATAGGGAATATGCATAAGTCACCGATTTTGATGAATTTGAGCTTGATCGCTGCGGACACTTATAAAAACATGATGGAACAGGAAAAAAAAATAAAAAAATGTATAATCCTAGTTTTATCACACGATGAAATCAGGGGAAAATAACGATATTTTTTTTTCATTTTCGGATATAATACACTTTACAGTCAGATAGAATATCGATTAAGAAAAATATTTTGTATGACACATATGTACTTAAACGCAAAATTTAGGGAGATAATTGAAGATTATTGGCTAACTCCAAATTAAACGCGCCGAAACACACCTGAAACGTGATGTGTGACGTCACTGTTTTGTATGGAGCGTTTTCGGCGGGTGCTGCTGCGCGCTAACTTCAAGTAACTATATCACGAAAAAAAAAAAGCAAGAGAAAAGTTTTAATATTACAGTTAACTTTCTCACGCATTATACTTTTGATTAAAATTTAAAAAAAAATTGATGCATATTCCCTATTCGTCCTTCGTATGACTAACTGTCGTACGTAACTGACATTTTTGTCAAAATACTTAAATACATGAACTTTATTTTAAAATTAATTTTCAAACGTATTTAACTGATCATCGTTACTAGGTTCTAACAGTTGTTTACAACGGCGATATATAGAGAAACCACGTTTTGAAAATAAATTTGAAATAAATTCATGTATATATATTATTTAAGTCAGTTTTGACAAAAACGTCAAACGACATTTAGTCATGCGAGGGATGAATTGATTACAAAGGACAAGATCTAAACCTAACAAAATCCAACAGATCCATCCTTGCTGGCCTGCTCTTACATAATCCCTTATGTCAAAAACGGAACTCGACACAATCCTCGTAACCTGTCAATATAATGAGTTATTTATTACGAGTCATCAATATTTTTGCGCTAATTATCGCCGGCCCACATAAAGAGAGTCGTAGATAAATCACTCCGTGTGCACTCCAGACTTTATGCGTTCACGTACACGAGCGATACGATTACGTTGTGGTCTGAGTATGAAGATTGAAGCGAGTTCTTGTAAAATAACTTTAGCAGTTTTTCTTTGAATAATATTATTACTTAAAAAAAAAAATTTTACATCACTTATTTATGAAAATGCTGAAAAGTATGAAAAACTTTTTCACTGAAACTTACAGAAACTTTTTTTGTTAAGTTTTTATGAGTAAGAAACTGTTTTTTTATGTTTAAATTAAATAATAAATTGTTTTGCGACGGTTACTGAATTCCATTATAAATATTAAACCGCCACCGGACGGGGAACGCCGCGAAGCGCGAACGCGAAGACGCGAAGCCCATACGCGAAACCGCGAAACCCTCCACACTCGCGCTTCGCGGCCTTCGCGGGGTTTCGCGGCGCGAGTGTGGAGCCCTCTTTAGGGGTTTAAGTATGAAATTGCCGTTTTGTATTGAGATATTTAAAGAATTTGTAATTTCCATACCAACATTGTCTTAATTTTATTTAACAACCATGAACGCTAATGTTTGAACACTTTTAAAGACAAAATGTTTAAACACTTATCTAATTAATGCCACATATTGTGTTAAGTGAAAAAAATAAGTATCGGCTAAGTTACAACGAATTAAGTGGTCATTTTACTGCTAACGAAAAAAGGAGTAACTTTTAAGATACTTTTATTAACGTTCAGGAAATAAAATCATATTTTTTTATTGCTTATACTGGGCCGTTATGATCATTATTCGAAATAACAACAAGTACCTAACTGAAGCATCTTCATCATCATTATAAGATGTGAAAGTCTGTGTGTGAGGAAATATCGGCAATTTAATACTTCAACCCCTATTATTTAAACCTCGTTTGTTGTATTCCATCTATCTCATAACTTAGTCCAAGCAAAAACAATCGATGAATCCGTCTGTTATTATGTCCCTTCTATTTTGAAAGTACTAGCTCTGCGCATCTTTACATAACCGGGACATGACGCGGTCAAAAAATGGCGACCCGCTTCAAATGAGTTACTAGTTAGAACGTGATCTTATTTCACCGTTTTGTTGTATACTTTTGTTAATAATGGGGATAATAATATTCTTGATGTTATTAGTTTGATTGAGGTTGTTTCTGTATCTTTATTGCGGAGAAAGAAAGCGATGATGTCATTGCAATTTATTTTTATCTCTATCTGTACACCGTCTTGCTTTTTATTGCGTTTGTTACAATGGCATACCCATAAAGTTAGTATACTTAGAGGCTTAGAGCAACGCCGGCTTCAAGAAAGCCCGTGTTGCTCTAAGTTTAGAGGCATAGAAGCCCGTGTTGCTCTAAGTTTAGAGGCATAGAAGCCCGTGTTGCTCTAAGCTTAGAGGCATACTTATCTATTTATCATAACTTTTCACGTCGTCGGTAAAGCGAAAGGTGAGGTGACACTTCAAAAAATAGAGACAAATAAGTTATTTGTCTCAAGAAAATTATTGAATATTGTGATATCATTTTTATTGATGTTTTTCGAGTTATATTCCCTTGTCGTGGCCCTTTAACTTTTTTCATAAGTACATTTTCATATATTTCAGTCCTTTTTTTTAGATAGATTTATTTAGATTCTAAAACTAAACATATAATTCATAAAAGTTGTTAGTGATAACTTAAAGCATGTTAGTAAAAAATCAATTGTATCGAATGTGGTAGTGTAAGAAATACCACATACTTTAGTTATATTCACGTCCTCTATTTAGATTTGATTATTATGTAAAGAATTCTTGTCATTTCAAATTCTCGTTTTAAAGCGTTTAATTATACCTTCAATATTATCTATTAGTTCTCCGATCAATCGAAGTTTAATCGTTCGAGTAATGTCAAATCGTTAATCGCTCAAGCTGAAAGTAGATTGTGTACCTATGGTCTTACATCATTTCATTACATTAGATTAATATTCTAGCCTAGTTGACTAGGCTTCCTAATCATGACAGCAGACATGAAAATTATTATAAGTTATTGCAAGCATAATAATTCGAAACTAGTTAAGTACAGTTTACATTTCCAGTTACAACAAGCCTTTAATATAAGTTTACAATTAAAAACATAAGCATACTTACTTTTTAACAAGGGAACATAATTTTCTTAATAATGCTGACTGATTTGTCATATAATTGTTATTGTCAACACTGAAGTCTTTACTTTTATAACGTCATATAGATGTTGTTAAATTTTATAATGTCTGTTTTTAACTATTTAACAGAAATTTGAAAGCCTATTAATATTTTTTCATTGATTTTTGGAAATATAAATATAATTAGCATTATTGCGAACACACCGCTAATACCTATAGACCTCTCACTTTGGCCCTAAGACGGCTTTATGTATTAACCTACCTTACTAAATAGATATGTTTTAACCAACAATAATGCAAGGCAAACTATTGACTGATAGGATCGCATGTTAAACTATGTTTATGACAATTCGCAACCATTAGCTGTCATTACACACGAGCTTTATCAAGATTACTTGCCAGACAGATGGCATCCTTGACACTTGACTAAACCTATTTAGTTGCTCATCCGAAACAATTCACACGAACTCGACATTTAACATACGGATGAACCATTTTTGAAATGTCAAAAAATGTACAAGATGTCTAGGATGTACAACGAGCTTGAACATTACCGGATGATTTATTTAGGATGTATTCGATCGAGGCCAGCACTTTGGAGGGTTCGGTCGGTATGTAAAAAAAAAAACGCTTGACAAAAAAAAGGATTTTACTAAGTTTGTCTTTATTTTCCAGTGGTTTGATTGAACCCTCAAATCCCCCCCGCCCCGTCGCTACGCCCATGAAAGAGTGCACACAAAAAATTATAAGAAGAAAAGCTCAAGAAGACACACAGCTGGATACAAATAAATTATCGATGCCACCTTTTGTGCTACAATAATCTACGTAGAACGTCCAGATGAAGATTGGATCAGTAGTTTAGTGTTAGTGGTAACTTAGTGGCATGACAAGTGATTTGAATGGAGTGTATTTCATGACTTCGAAAGACAAAACTGCGGATAAAACGATCGCAACAGTTGTCACTGCGTCATCAGTTAATATTAATGAGGATGAGAGAAAAATATGAATCGTAGGACGTTAGTACTATTATATATTCTGTGTCGTAGGTACCTACAGTCAAGAGCACCTAGTGAATTTATTCAAATTTTGAGAAGCGGGATTCATCGTAAAAGCAAGTTAAATGCACGGCCTTTGGTTACTTTGCAGTCGGCTACTTTTTTAACCTCTAGGGGGGGCAGCTGCCCCTCCCTGCCCACCCTTGGCGAGGCCCTTGATGATAGTAGGTATATCAACCTTTTTTTCTGGCGCTAGTGTGCAGAATAAGGGGTATTTACAAAGAGCGACTTGGCAGACGACTTAGCAGTCGGCTTATTAGCGCTTTTTATCGACAATCGCTTGTAAAATCTAATCGCAAACCTAATTTCAATGAGGCGGCGATTCGATTTTACAAGCAATTGTCGATAAAAAGCGGTAATTGACTAAAGTCTGCCAAATTGCCTGCCAGTTGACTCGTATAAAGACCACATAAGCCCTTTTAACTCACATGGCAGTACCTTTCAACTTACAAAACGCGTTGCACACATATTCTCAAACCAAAATATCTAAAAAAACATTCCACACAGAATTAGCATATTTGAAACTATTATAGCTAATTATCTTGAAGGGAAAACAATGGCGGCTAACCCCTTGGCCAAGTGTGAGAATGGTAAGGTTTACAAATCTTTTTGTTTATGTGTTTTCGCTTTTAATGAATGTTTTATAAGTGTCAAGGTTAAAACGTTCATGTCGTTTGAATTTGCGCGTTTTTATTTTAAAGTGTCAAATAGTTGTATTTTCTGAGATTATTTGTTTTTAAATAACTGATAGTCGGGTTTAAAGGCTCCAGCACACCGGATGCGTAAGCGTATGCGTAAGCGTGCACGTAGACGTACCATGACGTTGTAATGCCTGAAACTTTATGAGACATGGCACACCGCTTGCGTAACGTACGCGTGCACGTAGACCGATGCGTAACCCTACGCATTGCAGCTCTCATGAGACAACCAGGCTGCGTACTTACGCAGAGCGGAACGCATTGATGACGTTGTACTCAATGGCATTCCCTATTGGACGTCACACCGAACAAATACGAACACGCACGTATCTTTCCTGCGCGTCACTACGCGCGTGACCACGCGCGTAACCACGTGCGTAACCACGCGCGTGTCTACGCATTCAGTTGTTTTGTTCGGGTCCCCCACTTATGAAATTTGCTATTTTTCGTACAAATAGAGAACTTCGTCACTTCTATGAATTTAAACTAGTCATCTATCACATCACTACATACATATTATAAAACAAAGTCCCTCACCGCGTCTGTCTGTCTGTCTATCTGCGCTTCGCGATAAGCTCAAAAACTACTAAACGTATATTCATGCTATTTTCACCAAATGATAGAGTGATTCCTGAGGAAGGTATACTTAGGTGAATTATAAGTTGATCGAGGTTTTACGTATGTAGAAATATGAAGATGTCGGCAAAAATTAAGACGCCTGGAAAGCCTCATCGAAAGCACTGCATAAACTTCTGAGCTCTAACAAAATAAATAATGTATTATGGAATGGGGAATGTCCGAAAATAATCAAAACAAATCAAAGGTCGCATTTGCCAACAAAAAAAAGGACTTGTGACCCGCCCTCGCTTCGCTTCAGTGTAGTGTGGAATTTGACACGATGTATCTATTATACATAATTATAAACCTTCCTCTTGAATCACTCTATCAATTAAAAGAAACCGCATCAAAATCCGTTGCGTAGTTTTAAAGATCTAAGCATACATAGAAACAGACCGCGGGGAGGCGACTTTGTTTTATACTATCTAGTGACATCATATAATGACCATAGACATCTATTAATAGTAAAAAAATCCTTATTACTTATAGTATGGCTGCCGCAGCGTCTGGGTATGTGTCAGGGGGTTACGTGCGTAGCTACGCGCGTGTACACGCGCGTGTCTACGCATCCGATGTGCCCGCTGAGTACGCAAGGGACAGGCTGCGTTGCGTATGCGTATGCGTAAGCGTAGACGTATGCGTAACCCGGTGTGTCAGGGGGTTACGTGCGTAACTACGCGCGTGTACACGCACGCGTAACCACGCGCGTGTCTACGCATCCGGTGTGCCCAGGCCTTTAATGATAGGTACTTACTGTGTTATTTTCGGTTGTTGTAAAAGTGTCATAAGGTCAAAACTCTCAATAGTTTTTTATGCTTGTACCTGAATAATTTTTGTCTATTTTAAACTACACTCTGCGTCAGAAAAACCGCACCTTTTCTTCAAAGTTAATTGAATCCCATATAATTTAATGATAAGTGTTATTGTATACTTCTTCCCCTTCGGACATAGCCAACAGTCTTTAGAATCCGTTGGAATACTCGTCGAACGGAATCAATTACTGAGATTGAGTTTCCGAGCACATTACATTGCCTAATTTGTTTGCAATATTTGAGTAACTTCATGGGCAATAGTATCCATCTTGGGTATTCCTTTTTTTAATTGAACTGTTGAAGTGTGTTTTCTCCATCATCTCGATAGCGAATTTACCCGCATTTCCTGAATTGACCCCTTTAATTTCCCTTTTGTGGTGGCGCTAGCAATAACGCTTTAATCGTTTAATTACGGTAACTGTTATGTTAACTAAATCAAACAATTATCAAAAGAAAGCTCATTAAATGTACTTTCAATAGATATCAACATTTACACAATAAAACGTTAGCTAGCAATAGCAGATGGCCAAGTCTATACTTAGTGTCAAAGAGGTGCGGTTTTTCTGACGTCGAGTGTATTATAGCATGGACGAAAATGTTATGGTTGCAATAAATATATTGAATATATTTTCGTCCATGATTATAGGTATCTTAGCATGACATTTGCGACCTCCGGAACGCAACAAGACGCCGACGTCATAACAGCAACAAGACGCCCAATGCTGGGTATTGGCCTCCCCCAAGGATCTCCACGAGATCTTTTAAATTTTTTCTTAGATTATATCGATAATTTATCGATATAATCTAAGATTTTTAAAAAAAAAAATTACGACTTTGGTGTATAAGGTAAGGAGAAAAGGATAGGTAGCTTTCGCTTTCGCTTTCGCTTCAGGTGCCGAGTTAACTTGATCGGGTTTGTAAGATCTAGTCTTGAATCATCATATTACATGATATCGTTTGTTATAAGCTTTGAAAAATGAATCTACAAACAGTTTAACACTGATTTGAAACCGATCATATGATGTAATGTAGATAAAATCTAACTGTCTGTCCTCTGTTTATTGTTCGGAGATGTTTCAAACAAACGATTAGTAACACTACCTATTTTGGGGGGAAAGTGCGATATGATCCAAATTTGTAATCGATATTTTGATCGATTCTGTTTGTATTTTCTCAATGTAACCGATAGCATCGGTACAATTATACTATTTGGAATTTAATATCTGGTATTGTATAAATTGTTTAACCAAAATGGGATGAAATATGTGAGTTTAACCTTGTAACGATGAAATGTTAATATTTATAAAAGATCAATGTTTGATAAAGCTAGAACGTAAAATAAGAATAGGCTTTTATTCAAGCTTATTTCATATATACTTGGTGGTAAACATAATGGTAAAATAATTTTCGATAACCCGTCAAACATTGAGGAGCTCGATGGCATGGCACAGTGGTTTAGCGCCTGGCCCAATGATTGCGGAGGTTAAACATCTTTCGCAAGGGTCGGTCATGGGATGGGTGACCAAAAAATTAATAACTCGAGCTCCTCCGTGCTTGGGAAGGCACGTTAAGCCGTTGGTCTCGAGTGCATTTGCAGTCGTTAACACCCACCAATCCGCATTGTGCCAGTGCATAAAAAGTGCCAGTGGGGACATTAAAAAAGGGCTGATGGTCAACCCGTCAAACAAACTATTTGTTTACTATACTATACTATACTACTATACTATGTTCCATCTTTGTTCTTAAAGTTTTTTTTTTCAAGAAGAATCATACAACCTACAGTTTCCGTAATATGTGACTTTGATCGGAGGTATTCTTTTTACATAACTATACTATCTAACTATGTAAAGCAGCCCCACCGTCCAGTGGTTTGAGCTATACGATGAAAATCTGTAATTTTCCGAAAAAAAATTTCATGTCAGTGAATTTTCCGAGACATTTTTCAGATCTTCGGAAAATTGGAAAAAATGGAAAACTTTATTTTAAAAGTAGTAAATTAGTTTACAAACATTATGCTTATTCAACAGCCAGCCATAATTTCCCTCGGCCTGGTATCTGGGTACATCGCCGTCACGCGACACTTATGTAACAATTATACAGCCTCCGTGGGAGTCTTCGTCGGGTTTAAGTTATTGGCACACTGGTTTTTGTTAAAGCTGGCTTGAGTTTGAACATAGTTGATCCATATTGATTTTAAGATAGGTCTCGAAAATCTGTTTTCCACTCAAAATAATTTTAAGTGCACTTAATTAAATGAAACCTGTTCATTTTACCAATCTTTGTATACCAAAGTAAGTTTGAGTTTCAGTAGCGTAAAGCAGAGTAGAGTAGCATGACGTACCAACCCTTTTACACTAGTGTGTCGTGAAATGTCGTGAATGGCTACTTACTTAAAGGTATTTAAGTACATCGAACTAAGGATCAGAAAAGGACAGAAGGGTTCTTAGATAAAACGGTCCAATACTGCGACCGTAAAGCTAGGGTTTCCTAGGATAGCGGTACCGTCATATTACGGCCGTAATATAGCGGCGTTGAATGTTGTCTATGTAAACAATACGGCGACACCGTAACGTCAGAAACCGCGCCGTATTGTTTACATAGACAACGTTCTACGCCGCTAAATAACGGCCGTGATATGACGTCACTGTCATCCTAGGAAACCTTAGCTTTAGTCTGGCCCTTAGGCTAAAAAGTTTGGCGACCCATGCTTTATAGATAGACAGACTAATAGACTATGGTGATGATTTATTAGTATTGGATCTCATGTGTTTAATAACTTTGACATTTTAATTAGTTAGTGCTATGCTGCTATACTAATATACTGTTGTTTCGAAGAAATATCCGTTAGTTAACATTTAATTAAAACCTGGCATGTTAATTAAATAATTCATTGTATGTTAATTTTGTTGTAGTTAAATCAATAAAAATAACTACTTAGATAAATAAACAATGCAGTTCCAAGTTTTCATTTTTTCTCTTTTTTAACCGACTTCAAAAAAAGGAGGAGGTTCTCAAGTCGACGGTATTTTTTTTTTTTTTTTTTATGTATGTTTTAACATAGCTTCGTCAGTTGTTACCCGATTTGTACAATTCTTTTTTTAACTCAAAGAACATAGTTCGTGTGTGGTCCCATAATTTTTTTACAGAGATCTGGCCAGTAGTTTTTTCATAATCCTGAAAAATATCAATTATTTAGCTCGCCATCGCACGAGTTTTTATGGAATTTCGGACATAACTTCTTTGTTTATGAACCGATTTAGATGATTCTTTTTTTATTTGAAAGGGTATACTTCAAGAGTGGTCACAATTTAATTTCATTGTTATTGGACTTCGAACTTCGAAGATACATAAAGGAACTCTTCAAAATCAAATAGTATAAGTAAAGTGATTTAGGTTTTGGTAAGTTTATGGCAATCCAAAACAAACCAAATCATGGTTTGCGATGCAACGTTCTGGACTAGACTTGGACTACGATGACACAACGGAACTCCTCAAAAACAAACAGCGTAAATTTGGAAATTGAGTTCTGGGCATTTTACCATTGAAAATATTATAATATAAAGTTAAAAAATATTTACACGCTGCGCTTACATACCTACCACTAAAAAGTTGAAAATAAAAAAGCTTTTTAAAAAAAAGAAAAACCGCCTTCAAAAAACTGAAAACAAAAACAGCTTAAAAATTAAATACCTCTAAAAAGCAAGAAATAATATTCGAATCATTCGTTACACATATCAATATTAATAAAACACGTCTATTGAAGTCGGGTGGGGCTGGAGGACAACTAAATTTTTTTCTTAAAGGTTTTTCTTTTTTTTAAAAAGCTTTTTTTTCTATGAATTTTCGTTGAAATAACGTGCAAAAGTATGATCATTACACGATGTTTTGTAGCTTTCAAGTCTGTTTATGGTGCTACTGCTTTTAATTTGACAGCCCTATTGTCACCTTCCTTAAAGAATCAGTAAAATGTGCATAATTTTATATTTGTGTCACCGTTTCAGCTGAGTGGTGAGGTATTTGGACCACCGACCTGATGTCACTGGGTGAGCCAGTGGAGGTCTAATGAAGCATTGCTAAATGTGGTGTTACTACTGTTCTTTTGTGTTACCTTATAATTAACTAAAGCGATTTATTTGTTTGAATAAAGTCCACATTTTGATTTTATTTCAGTGTATTCTAACATCCACCAGTTATAAAGTTGTTGTTGTTTTGATTCCCATTTGAGTATTTAGTTAGGGACTAGTTACTTTTGTCTAATATATTTTAAGAAAAGTGTATTAATTCAACTGTGTTGCTTTGAATGAGCTTATAATTTTGTGTGTTTCATCATTATCATCATCATCATATGAGCCGCACGACCCCACTGCTGGGTATAGGCCTCTCCCGCAGATCTCCACAACGATCAGTCCTGCGCTGTCCGCATCCAGCGGCGCACCACAACCTTCACCAGATCGTCGGTCCACCTTGTGTGTTTAGTCTACGTAAACTGCATTTTTTATGCTTCCGTACCCAAAGGGTAAAAAACCGGATCCTATTACTAAGACTAAGACTGTCACCAGATTTTCACAGATGATGTATTTCTGTTGCCGCTAAAGCGGTACAAAATTAAATAAATATTTCAGGGGGCTTCAACATTTTGGTCATACAACAAACATGATTTTTTTGACGGAGCCTTTTGTGCGCGAGTCCGCCTCGCACTTGGCTGATTTTTTATCTTATGTAGGTAGGTAAGTACCAGTAGCGAAGGGTCCATACAAGCCGATTCCCATAGGCTTACCTTTTAGAAATCGCATCCCTATCGATCCCCTATGATGCAGATCATACTTAAGCTAGGGTTTCCTAGGATATCGGTGTCGTCATATTACGGCCGTAATATAGCGGCGTTGAATGTTGTCTATGTAAACAATACGGCGCGGTTTCTGACGTTACGGTGTCGCCGTAACATTACAAGACAACGTTCTACGCCGCAAAATGACGGCCGTAATATGACGGCACCGTCATCCTAGGAAACCCTAGCTTTACATAACATTTTTGTAGAACGACTTACCTTCGCCCCATCATTGGGTTCAACCCTCGCTATCAGTACCTATTTATCTTTGTATTAATTGAACTGTCCTAAAATTTACACACATGGATTATTTAATTAATATGCCAAGTTCAAACTAAATGTTAACTAACGGATATTCCTCGAAACCACAGCATAACGTGCAGCACAAACGATTAAATGTCAAAGTTATTAAACACATGAGATAAACCAGTAATGTCAAGGTCTCCAAATAAGGACGTTGCACTTATAAGACCACTGCTCTAAATGCATTAAATAATAATTAAAGTAACTACCAATTGACAGTGTTTTTATGTCGTTTAGTTTTATTGTGAACCAGAGATACGACGGAGAATTGGAATGGCCAAAGCGGCAATGACTCAGCTCAGCAGGATATGGAAAGACAGCAACATCCGAAGAAGAACTAAAGTTCAAGTTGTACGAACTCTGGTTCTGCCCATATTCCTATACGGATCCGAAACTTGGACTATAAAAGCTGCTGACAGGTAGAGAATCGATGCCTTCGAAATGTGGTGCTGGCGCCGTCTTCTCCGAATCCCGTGGACAGCACGAAGTACCAATGAATCTGTCCTGAAACAATTGAAGCTCGAAAATCAAAACCGCCTTTCCTCTATCTGCCTGCAACGAATCCTACGCTATTTTGGCCACATCGCGCGTAGAGATACGATAACATAGAACGGCTCATCGTAACAGGCAAGATAGAAGGAAAAAGACCGAGAGGCAGAAGCCCACAACGTTAGTCAGACCAGGTGTCCAAAAATCTGGATATGCCAGTGAACGTCGCTTTGCATCAAGCCGAGGACCGCAACAGATGGAAACACCTAGTGAGAGACGTCCTTGCACGGAGTCACGATCCTCAACCATGAGGGAACGACTGAGGAGGAGAGTTTTATTGATTGATCATAATGTCGAGGATTAGGGATGGTGACTAATGGATAAAATAACGAAATACTAATAAAAATCGTAAACATATTAAACTTTTAGTGTAGCTTGTATACCTCTTGGTTATTATTTTGACCCTTCAAAGTTGGGCGGACAAGTCCATTTAAAAAGTATAAAATTAATTAAAATAAATAATACCTTTAATTTAGTCCATAAAATTTATAGCAAATTTGTCGAAGACACCATTTTGATAAAAACAATATTTAATATAGCTGCCGAACAAATTTCCTACGCGTTGCATACAAACTAATCAAGCGTGACGTCATAATTGAGTAGCCGTTAGTATGGAGCGTTTTCGGGTGAGTCCAATTTTGTGCATTTCAAACTGTGATATCTCGGGCAGTTTTCATGCTAGCGAAATAATTCTTTTACCAATGTTTCTTTTTTTGAGAGGTAATTTATGTAACATAAACTAAAAAAATAGTCAGTATCATGCCCATTGAAGCAAACAGAAAATGGAAATAAACAAAAATCATCTGTAATAGTACATTATGATATAAGTGCGGTAGGTTGAAAATTACAGCCGAGGCGATATTGCTAGCCCGAGCCCTAGGCGAGGGCTACAAGAAAGCAGAGGCTGTAATTATCAAATCGCACGTATGTCATACGAAGTTTTATAACATATTTGCGAGGAAATAAAACCTGGACTTTCTTAAACGAATAAATTTTTAATCACTTGTTAAAGTACCTAGTTATAAAAAAATTAACAATTTATAAAATGACTGTTACGTTGCCAGTTGGCACTTTTAATGTTGTCAAGTTATTATTATTTGTCTCTATCTCACTCTCTTGAGTGAAGGTAGGAGAAACGAGACCGCAGAGTAGTGCAGGCGGCGCCGGCGGCGGCGGCGGCGGCTCGTTCGTTAGACGAAGCATCTTGATAAACCGTGCGGTAATGTAAAGTAAAACGCACAGTTTATCAAGGAAACCGTGCGTTTTACTTTACATTACCGCACAAGTTCGTAATGAGGTACAATACGATATTGAAATTGGTGTAATAAGAGACCCTTTACGAGCAAATATGTTATAAAGACATATATTTTTTTACACGCGCGCGTTGATGTCTTTTGTTCCGCTATTTGTACTAAGCTAAATGGAAAAAAAATATAAACCCATACAAAATGTATTGGCTGCAGCTGAATTATTATGGAAAGAAAAAAATCGTGTTTGGACCTACGTTCCTTGGAAAATGTTGTTCAGTTCTAGCAACACTCACTTGTTTCAGTATCTTTACATCATTTGGTACCACCTTATACAATGTGTTACAAAATAATACCGAATATGGTAGATAGGGACCATCAAACTGAACAACTTTTACTATGAGACTAACTTTGAAATTACAAAAAAATATCAGCTGTTTTATACAAGAATTAACAACGAAAAGTGTTTTTTTTCGAGGTTTCAGAGTTAGTCCCATAGTAAAACTTATTCAGCTCAATGGTCCCTATCTGAATTCGGCATTAGGGGTTGTTTTGTTACACGTTGTAAATACAAAATCCTAAGGATTTCATTATTTTTATAAATGGTATTTTTAACCAATTTTTACAAAATCTAAATGGAGCTGTTTAGCTGTCATAATGTCATAATTTTTAGATGGAAACATTATTAAATCTAACATGTTGCAATACATAACAAAAATTAAACGACATAAAAGGTCTTGAATGAATTACGCGACATATGAAGGTGTTACCTTACCAGAAATTACTAAATAAAAAAATGCATACTAATAAGTTCCTATAAAAACTTGTCAATAGTAACTAACCTTAGAATAATTACTCCTAAAAGCCGTGTCCGCGTATGCAAAGTGAGGCAACTTATACTGAGCCAAAATGACTCAGTTCTCAGATTTATATCCTTCATACGTTACCTAATGTAACTAAAATCCAATTATATAATAATTGATGTCTTTAAGGTAGGGAAATTGAAACTGTTTTGTACTTATTAGGTATGGTTATGTAATAATGGACAATAAAAATCTGAAAATGGCGCCATTTTGGCTATTTTAGTTGCCTCACTTTTGACAGCGCGCTTTGTAGGGAATTATCGTTCTAGGTGTTATTATTCTAAGTAACTAACTAAATAGAAGGATTTACATTAGATAAGTAGTAGGTAATATTTAATAAAAAAAAACTCGTCATAACAAACAGTAATCCGAAATTGAAAGTATAACGTGTAGTCGATCGCTACCGGTTACGGTTGTATTATTACGGCGAATGTCAAGGTTACTACGTGGTGAAAGTAGAAATATTGTTACACATGCAAAAGAAGATATCTTTAGAGATATAATTGTATAGTCTGGTGCTGTATGTCAGTTTTAACTAATTTATTAACATGCTGTTAAAAATTATTCCATATTATTGCCTATTAATTTAAAAACTGCACAACTGCTCAAAACTTGAGTGCGATTATAAAGTTAATTGAGTGCTTTATCATTATCAAACAACTGACGATCGTTAGAAGAAAAGTTAACTTATGGCACAGAATAGATATTAGTTACCTACCGTTTCTATTCTGTTCTAGTAGAAATAGTAGGTCTCTCTGGGCTTACATTTTATCCATCAGTTTGAAACAGTTGTCGAAACAAAATTAATGGTGGATGTTACCAGTAAAATGTAACACGGCCCGTCCGTTGCAAAACTTCACATGTGAAGGTGGCCTTTAAACGACCTACACGAACACTGCATAGATATTGTCTACATATGAAACAAATATTTAGCGAAGCTAGTAGGTATTTAGAATGAGGTAATCATATTAAATGAAAATAATTTATAATTTTTGAGTTATTGTATTATTTTTGTAATAAAATAAAATAAATGAATTAATGTTTAATTTTTTTTAATGACATTGACGAAATTTAATAAATTCTCACCTAACTCACAATTTGACATTTTATGACATATTGAGTTGAATGAGGATCAGTAACGATTTTTTTTAGTTGCTAATAAGAAAGCTAATGCCACCACATGATTAACTGTGAATTTTTATTTACGATATCTCTTAAACTTGAGAAGTTATAAGAGGTAAAACACGGATTTTTTGGGGGTCCTTATGACGTCATCGTGACGGACGCGAACCTTATGTCGTACGTGATAAAGCACATATTGCATTGAGCTTGGCATTTCCTTTAAACCCTTTTAACTCAACCATTTCTAAACGGATTTCAAAAATTCTTTCACTAGGTTTCATAGATATCAATATGTGTTTATATTATATCAATAAAACTATAGGATTCAAACCTGTTACTGATCCTCATTATAATTTTGTTATTTTGAATAGTTTGATGAATGACTTACTGGTGTGTTGGAATGGAAGTGTACTTTTGTGCACAGTTAGCAAAGTTGTTTATTTGCTGTGATTTCTATACAAATTTCTTAACTACCTTTATCGAAGGACTTATAGCATTCTGTGACAGAAAAACCAACCATGATTCGCTACTTGGTACTTAGTATCCTTACTAATATTATAAATGCGAAAGTTCGTTTGTTTGTTTATTTGTTTGTTTGTTTGTTACGCCTTCACGTCTTAACTACTAAACCGATCATAATGAAATTTTACACATACGTTGTCAGGGGTACAGAGAAGGACATAGGGTACCTTTCATTCCGAAAAAAGGAACTGTTCCCGAGCGATAGACAAAATACACCACGCAGACGAAGTCGCGGGTGGAAGCTAGTATTGACATAAATTATTATTCCTTCCTTCCAAGGCATCTATTGTTCGATTGAACTCAAGATAGTGTTAATAACCTCATAATAAGTGATAGATAACTCAGCTTATTTAACTAAGATGTACTAGGTTATTTATAACACGTGTCTTGGTAACATTCTCCTTTCTCATTATAAATGTTATAACTACCTTATCATCATTTTGAAGCAGGAATCTTATAAAATGTACTTAAGCAAAAGTAAGAGGTACTTCTACGGTATGCAATTTGCTTTCCAGAATATTGCTATTTTATGCATATTACGTATGCAAATCCGTTTTACAATTTCGAATGTTATGGATCTTTGATATAAGTGCCTTTCTGTTTTGATGCTTGATGACATCATATATGACAAATAAAATATCTTTACTAAGGAATAACGTTTATTCCTTTCTTATTTATTAGGGTTTTAAGTATGAAATTGCCGTTTTGTAAAGAGAATATTAAAGAATTTGCATTTGCCATACTTCCCATGTTTTTCGTTTAAGTGTAATGTTATTCTATGGATAGTATAAAATAGGTACCTACTAAGAATCACCAGTCAAACTGCAGAGACCACCATTTTATTTGAATTGAAATGTCATCACTTTTTTAACACAAGCAAGTTATAATAATAATAATAATTTATTTATTTAGAGAAACAGAGTCTCATTACTGTTAGTAACAATGTGATTTAAAGCTAGGTTAGTACAAAATTATTAAATTCAATTCAATTCATTAAATTAATTAATTATTATAAATTCATTAAATTAATTAATTATTATAAATTCATTAAATTAATTAATTATTATCAATTCATTAAATTAATTATTATTTCTAATTCATATTCTGTTTATGTAGTCACTACATGAACCATAGCAGCATGATTCATATAGTGACAGTCAAAACGATTCGAAAATGCTTTGAGGATGCCGTTAGTGCTGGCGCGAACCCTGCGCACCAGAGATGTATACCGCTTACGCATGGTGGCATAAAAACAATCCACACCGTATTCAGCAAACATTCCCGATGCACTACAAAATCGCGGTAACTCCAACAGCACCCTAAAAGCATTATTATACTTAGCTTCGTCATCGAGATTAGAATACTTGTAGTACACGAACCGTGTGGCCCTTCGATCACTATAGTTGAGAAATAATTAAAAATAAATGTTTTTTTTTTTTTTTTTTTAATCTCACCTGGCAGCACTGCTTCCGCTGTCATTTTTCATTCGCGTTCTTAGTGCCCGGCCTTTCGACACGAAAAATTTTTGTTTTATCTCCAAATAACTAATAATCATGCCAAAACGTAAAAATAAACACAGCAGCGATGATTATATTTTGCGAAAGATTCGGAAGCTGGAGAAGAAGTTACAAAAACGTAAAAACTCATCGAGTTCATCTGACGAAGAAAATTGCAACACAACCACGTTGTCACTACAAGAAGGTACATAAGTAATGTAATTAAACTTATTATTCTTATTCAATCCTTTATACAAACACAATATTCAGTGTTTTTTCTTTTTGTGTTGAGTTCACTTCATCTGAGAGTAACCTTCACATCAATTTATAACATTGAGGTTAGTCAGTAAGACTATCAATCACCTTTGTTTCTTTTTTCTCTATACTTAATAGTGTTGAGTTTATCCCTACACTTTGATCTTATCAAGTGTTGAGGATAATTCCTTCACGACAATATGTGAGTACAGGCTTTGAGCCTGTGACCTACTATTATTATGAGCGTATAATAAGCTCTTTTTATTTTCTAATTTTTAGATAACCAACCCCAAGAGGATGATACTATCCCCACTGACGATAATGGATTAATAATAATGCCAGAACCTGAAGACGACCCTCCGACTGAGGTCATGCTTTCTGACAACTCTAACCTGCAACCTGCAGATATACCGTTGACTCCCGCAGAGCCTATCCCTAATAGTGCTGATGCTGAGAATCCTTTGGATGAAAATATATTAGAGCTACTGGGTGAAACTCCATCCCGCAGTAAAAAATATAATCCACCCATCCAAAAAGAATTAGCTATCCGCTGGGAACACATTGCTACCACCGGCTTGCAAAAAGATGCCAAAAAAGAGATCTTAGAAAAATACTTGATACCAGAAAACTGCCTCCGGATTGGGTCTCCACAATTAAATCCAGAAATAAAAGCTGCTTTGTCGGAAACACTAGTGAAAAAAGATAAGGCTATTGAAATAAAACAAAACCAGCAAGCCGCTGCCATAAGTTGCATTAGTCAAGCGTTGACAAAACTTTTCACAAGTCAAAACAAAGACACCGAGACCATGAAACTTTTATTAGATGCAGGAAAACTTTTGTGTGATTATCAGTACATTGAGTCAATGTCGCGCAGAAATTTTGTCACTTCGACTATAAGAAAAGACATTAAGGATCAACTTTATGCTACTGATATAGATAGCTACTTATTTGGCGAGAAATTAGCTGATACTTTAAAAGCAGCAAAGGCGATCAGCAAATCTGGAGCAGAAATGAAGAATATCCCACAAGCCAAGACAGCGGCTTCCCAGCCAAGATTTAATCAATCTCGGTCTTTAAATGCGAGACCTCCCCTTCCACCTGCGAGGCAACTGGGAGTAGGGAGGAGACCAGCAGCTGCAACGCAACAGCCTCGCAGATACCCTCCACCGGCATATGCGCCGGCGCCATATGCGCAGACGCCGTACGCGCACCCGGCGCCCCCGCCGCCACCGCCGCCGCCAGCGCCGCAGCAGCGCTCGCGCGGGCGCACGCAGACACGCCGTTAGACGAGGTACATTACACTGCTGGTAGATTAGCTTCGTTTCATAGCAGATGGCAACTCATAACAAATGATTGCTTTATTTTATCATGGATAAAAGATGGTTATAAAATACCATTTCACACAAAACCAGTTCAGGTTTTTACACCATCCTCTAAAAAATACTCTATGGATGAAATTAAAGAATACCAAGGTGCAATCAATGAACTATTAAATTCTGGTGCAATATCAGAATGTGTGCCTTGTAATGAGCAGTATATTTCAAGCACTTTTTTAGTTCCTAAGCCAAATGGCAAAAAGCGATTTATTTTGAATCTTAAATCATTAAATAAATACATAACCACCAACCATTTTAAGATGGAAGATTTAAGAACTACTCTAAAATTGGTTTCGAAAAATTCATTTTTATGTACAATTGATTTAAAAGATGCCTTTTTTATGTTACCAATATATCATGAGCACAAAAAGTACCTACGCTTTACTTTTAATGGTAAACTTTATGAGTTCAACGTCCTACCTTTTGGAATGAACACCGCGCCATTAGTATTCACAAAACTAATGAAACCTATAATATCCTTACTGCGGTCTTTAGGTTACATATCATCTATTTATTTGGACGATGTATGTTTGATTGCTAACTCATTTAACAATTGCAGAAAAAACGTAACTAAAACAATTACTATACTGGAATCATTGGGTTTCATTATTAATTATGAAAAAAGTAAATTGATACCTAGTGCTGTATGTAAGTATTTAGGATTTATTATTGACACAAAACAATTCCATATCTGTCTTACTAATGAAAAAAGATTTTTGATAAAGCAAGAAATTTTAAAATTCATTACATTAAAGAGATGTACCATTCGGCAGTTTGCTCGATTAGCAGGTCTCCTTGCCTCATCCTGCCCAGCTATCCAATATGGTTGGGTCTATACTAAAAACATTGAACGTTGTAAGTATCTTGCTTTAGAGAAAACAGTCGATTATGATAGTATCATGACAGTTCCTGAATATCTCCAGAGTGATTTTGATTGGTGGAGAACACATATTGATATATCTATTAATCCAATTAGGCATGACTTTTATAATCTAGAAATTTTTTCTGATGCCAGCAAAACAGGGTGGGGGGCAGCATGTGGTATGGATACAGCAAACGGGAAATGGAGTGATTCTGAAAAAACTATGCACATTAACTATTTAGAGTTATTAGCAGCCTATTTTGGCCTTAAAGTGTTTGCAAATAACTTGAGCGATTGTCAGATTCTTCTTCGCGTTGACAATACGACCGCCGTTTCATATATAAATAAAATGGGAGGTGTACGGTTTCCCCACCTCACCGATGTAACAAAAAAAATTTGGAAATGGTGCGAAGAGAGAAATATTTTCATATATGCGTCCTACATTAGCTCCCAAGACAACGAAGTGGCAGACACAGAATCGCGACGAGTGCATCCTGACATCGAGTGGAAACTAAGCGACCATGCCTTCAGCAATATCGTTAAGCATTTTGGAAAACCAGACATAGACTTATTTGCCACTAGATTAAATACAAAATGTAACACTTTTGTCTCTTGGCACAGAGATCCAGGCGCTTTTGCAATTAACTCATTCACTTTAAATTGGCATGGATTAAATTTCTATGCTTTTCCTCCGATTTCCGTTATTTTAAAAATGGTCCGTAAAATTATTACAGATAATGCTGAAGGCATAGTAGTCGTTCCGCTCTGGCCTAGCCAGCCGTGGTTCCCTATATTTAAATTACTGTGTCGCAATATGATCGTCCTTGGAACAAATACAAACACATTGAAATCTGTCCCTAACAGACGCCTGCAACACAAAGTTACGCTGGTAGCCGCGAAGTTATCCGCGCTGCATTATCAAGAAGGGGCATCTCTCCCAGCGCAATAGAAATCATGTCCGCTTCATTATCGGACAATTCGACTAAACAATATGGCGTAGCCTTCAAAAAATGGTTTGTATATTGCAAAAATCACAATATTGACACTTATGAGGCCTCTATTCCACATGTAATTTCATTCTTAACTGAAATGTATCATTCCGGTGCTCAATATAGTACATTGAATAGTTATAGATCCGCATTATCATTAATTGTAAGCTCTAGAATAGGATCTGATGACAGAGTTTTGAGATTATTTAAGGGTTTCTACCGCCTCCGTCCACCACTTCCAAAATACAATGTTACTTGGAACCCTTCTACTGTTTTAAGTTTTTTAGAAAACTGGTACCCAAATGAAGATATTAGCTTAGAAATGTTAAGCAAAAAAGTTGTAACATTGTTAGCCCTTGTAACCGCACATAGAGTGCAGACATTAAGTAAAATTGAAGTGTCAAACATTAAAATCAATAATCAAAACATATTTATTAAAATACCACATCTTATAAAAACTTCACGACCTGGTTCTTATCAACCTTGTTTAAATTTGCCTTTTTTCACAGAAAAGCCTCAGATATGTCCAGCAAATGCATTATTGGTTTACATAAATAAAACAAATGCTATAAGAAAAAATGATCAATTATTTATTAGCTTTAAAAGCCCGCACAAGCCAGTCTGTTCCCAATCTATTAGTCGTTGGGTCAAAGAAGTTTTGGATAAGAGTGGTATTGACACTACTATTTTCTCTGCCCACTCAACAAGGCATGCCTCGACATCTTCTGCTCATAGGCATGGTGTTAGTATTGATTTAATTCGAAAAACTGCCGGATGGTCAGATTCATCCTGCACATTTGCTCGTTATTATCAAAAATCTTTGATAAGAGATAATAATAATGATTTTGCTTTGTCCATTCTTGATCAAAATGATTCATAATAGGAAACAATTGTTATTACTTAATTATTGTTGATTTATTCCAAGTGACTATTCTTGGATTTGGCATATATTATTTATAACAATAAATACCAATAATCATACCTAAGCTTCTTTTTATTTATTTTTTCTCTAAGTATTACAAAATTTCTTACTCTAAAGATCTACAAGTATTCTAATCTCGATGACGAAGCTAAGTATAATTGATGATTAAACGAACTTACCTGAAGTGACGTTCTATCATAATTATACGAAGACTTCGTCTGAAGAGATTAGCTCCCACCCTCCCAGTTTAACAAACCCAGTCTAGAAAATTTAGTAACAAAAAAAAAAAAAAAAAGTAGTGTAAAATCCTTCGTGAGCACCTACGAAGTATTGCACACCTTCACTGGCTTAGGTAGGTACCTACCTCCTCTGAACTAAATGAAAAATGACAGCGGAAGCAGTGCTGCCAGGTGAGATTTAAAAAAAAAAAAAAACATTTATTTTTAATTATTTCTCAACTATAGTGATCGAAGGGCCACACGGTTCGTGTACTACAAGTATTCTAATCTCTTCAGACGAAGTCTTCGTATAATTATGATAGAACGTCACTTCAGGTAAGTTCGTTTAATCATCAATTATATTGCACGCGCAAGGCGCTGTACTGTTTCTTTGTGTAATCTATCCACAAACTGCTCGTGTAGAAGGACATACAAAATGCCCTAAAAAGGGTAATTTTGTTAAAAGTTATGGTTAATAAAAAGTAATAAACCAATAAATACTTACGAAATGTTCACATACAGCCAGGCGGATTGTCTGTGATATACAGCCTCTATCTGAACCTCATGAGATTCCCATCGAGACCTTGAACGAATGCACGTAATAAATTATAGGTATATATGTGTGTAAGTTATGGCTGTTATTTTACCGTTTAACAAAACGTTACTGTGAACACTACACGAATACAACTTTATTGTTTTCAATAAATATTGTTAATGTAAGATTTTTTACTTGAATTTCTAGTTAAAAATCCATTTTATCAATTTACTAGTGGCTCCGTGACTTCGCGTTAAAAAGTGATTACAATGCTTAGTTTATATGTACATATAAAAAGAAGCACATTTATAACTCAACCTTAAATCAACCTCAAAAATTTCATAATTGCTAGATGACATTTCGCCAAATGCAATGTCAACTAGTACATAAAAAATATCTTACAAGAAGTACCTTCCTACTTAGCTCATAAATTAATACCGTTTGACTTTCAATATAGGTCCTAACGTAACGTCTAGACTGGTTGATATTTGCTTCTAGCAATAGATATGCATAAGTGAGCTCGAAGTTAGGTAATTCTACCCTAAGTATTATAGGTTTACGATATGGAAATCTAACAGGGCAGATATGACTGTTTTATAATTTCATTCTTTTAAAATAATAAAGCTGTGTGAGTTTTTATTAGGCTAACATACAAGGTCTTTTTTTAGGGTTCCGTACCCAAAGGGTAAAAACGGGACCCTATTACTAAGACTCCGCTGTCTGTCTGTTTGTCTGTCTGTCACCAGGCTGTATCTCATAAACCGTGATAGCTAGACAGTTGAAATTTTCACAGATGATGTATTTCTGAAGCCGCTATAACAACAAATACTAAAAACAGAATATAATAAATATTTAACGGGGGCTCCTATACAAGAAACGTGATTTTTAAGCCTTTTTTGCTGGATATTAATAACGACTGCAGGTAGACAGTTGAAATTTTCACAGATGATGTATTTCTATTGTTGCTATAATAAAAATACTAAAAACAGAATAAAATAAATATATAAGGGGTGCTCCCCTACAACAAACGTGATTTTTTGCCGTTTTTTGTTACGGAACTCTTCGTGCGCGAGTCTTGGCCGGTTTTTTCTTAATAATATTACTTTTTCATTGTATCCCATTCCGAGAGAACAATATTATGTACAAACATTGATTAATGGTGAAATTTTGGTGTTCTGAGGATATGCGGTTCTTTGAATTTGATAATCTTATAGTATTTTTATCATGTGAGATGTCACTTAAGTTAATTAATTAAATTTCAAATTATAAACTTACTCAAACTGAACAAATGAAAAGGTGTGTCTTGATACGATCGCTTTCCCGTTCTGTTTCACTTTCATTTGACGCATGCCTAAAGACAGAGCACACTGTCCGTGCGCTTTCGCCTTCCTCTTGCACTTTCAACAGAGGCATACCTCAGGGCATGCGATAGCGCATACCCTATCTACTAATAAAAACGTCCAAAGTTAATATTAGTATAATAGAAAAAATACTAGAAAAGATCGACTCACCAGTAGCAGCTCAGACGGGATCCGAACCCGCACCCTTAGAATTTTAATACAAAAATAGCATTGTGAATGCCAAAAACAAAAATTCAATAACGCCAAAGTTGTATGGCAGCTTTAACTACCATACAACTTTAAAGGTTTTGAACGTGAAAGTGCACGGTTTGGAGACGATCAATATTGCATGCGTTTGACGCAAGTTGACTTCAAAGTTGAAGCGACCCGGTGAAGACAGAACAAAACATTCTTAAAATCTACGCATTACTACACATTGTTAAACTTTTATTAAAAATGCATTATTAACACATTGTTAATTTCAAAGGCAATAATTTTATATTGTTTAGAAAGTGTTATGTTCGAATTTTAATTGATTATATCGGGTCGTAGATTTTTCATTCGAACTTGCTCATGCTCGAGTTATGTTACTGGCTCATGCTATGTTTGTGTAAACTTAGAATTTAATAATTATTAAACTTAAGTAGGTACTTAGTTTTCAAAGTCAAGTTTGATGTTGTTTAGAAAGTGAACGAAAATGGTCTTGTTAGAATTTTAATTGCTTATATCGGGTCGTAGATCTTTCGTTCGTACTTGCTCAAGTTATGTTAGTGGTCCATGTTATGTTACTTGCACAATGGCTCGTCTGTATCTCATCATTAATCGCCATTATTTACATAAGAGCACACAATGAGAGCGGCAGGTTACTTAGAGTAAAGAATGTGATGTCGGAAGGACTTTTCGATGATCAACGATGACTTTTAAATTTCGTTACATGTGGCCAGTTACTATAGTTAAATTTTTCTGTAACGTTGAACACTATGTAGAAGTTTATACTAGATAACTAGAAAAAAAATACTTAAATATAATACTACTAATTTTAATGACTCAATCTAAATTACTAATTTAATAGGTAATTACGAATTTTTATTTTCGCTTTAATGAAACCCTCATTTATGTTTCATCATTTATGCTCTAGTCCTCGCTTTATGTTTCATGCCTTCGGCTTTCTACCCTCGACGATGACGGAATTTCAGGTGTCTGGCGTGGAATACAACTGCCCATAGAAACTTTCGATCGCCCTCAGAATTTCAAGCTTCAATGAAATGATGCGTCAGTATAGTCATAACTGAATTTCAAAATCATTGACTTGTGTCTGGCGTGGAATACAACTGCCCATAGAAACTTTCGATCGCCCTCAGAATTTCAAGCTTCAATGAAATGATGCGTCAGTATAGTCATAACTGAATTTCAAAATCATTGACTTTTATATTAACTTACTAGTTCACAACAAAAAAAATTGATACTCTACTTCTAAAAATAATTTTTATATTAGAAAAATACTAGAAAATATCGACTCACCCGTAGCACCTCAGACGAGATGTTTTTCTTGTATTTTTCTAATATATAAATTATCTTAGCATTGTGAACGCCTAAAATCTAAAAAATCAATAACTCTAGTTATTTTTTTGTATAATTCTTCATAAGAATTTTGTTTTAACCAGAATATCCAAATTATTTTGCTGAGAAACTATTCTAGTTATGTAAGTAAACTTTCTACCAAGGCTTTTGTTGAAAAGTCATCAAAGGATTATGAATCAGCTCACTAGAATAGTTTGCTAATGCGTTGCTTGGCCCAATCATTGCGAATATTATTGAGGTTCAATCATCAATCGTTTTGTTTTCGTGGTCAGTGCATTTGCAATGCGTGAGGTCGCCAGTTCACATCCGGCTTGTAAATGTAATGTTCCTCCATTATATGGATGGCCCAAATTTCAAACATATCTGTCTTATTCAGAAATGTTTCACAAAACTGGGGTGCAAGACTATTCTAACAAAATCTGGTTTAATGCTTGTAAACCAATCACAATGAATCTTATGAAATTAATCCTTAAACGGTGGGAAAAAAACGTTACCTAAACTGTCACTGTGAATACGATTTGCGCTAAAATGGCGTTAGTCTGCAGTCTAACGCCATGTTAACTTTGGCCCTAGTTTAACGAACGCACTCTGAATAAGACATGATCTGGCTTATTCAGAGATGTTTCACAAAACTGAGATGCAAGATTGTTCTAATAAAACCTGGTTTAATGCTTGTAAACCAATCACAATGCACCTATCCATAAACGGTGGGACTAAACGTTAAACTATCACTCTGAATACGATTTGCGCTAAAATGGCGTTAGTCCGCAGTCTAACGCCATGTTAACTTTGGCCCTAGTTTATCGAACGCACTCTGAATAAGACATGATAAGTTTAGTAACTTTTTATTGATACCAATAAACTAGAAGTTAAAGAGAAACTCTTTATTTGTTTTTGTTTTTTTTGACAAAGAAAGTGTATTCTTTAAACTTCACTCTTTTTATACAATTATGGTCATTGGTACATACCTACTTAATTAATAAAAACTTAGCTTACCACTGCTAAAATTTCCACGTCATATTCAAAAACATTTCTATGCGGTCTCACAGTCCTCTACCAACCACAAGTCATACGTAAAACAAACGAATCAATCTCAGAGCCTTATTTTCTTTTTTCTATTTTTATTATTAGGGGAAGGTCGTATAGTATCGGACACATTTTGTTTTTAACAAATAAGTCTCAAAATTTAAGACATGAAAACAATTTTATTCAATAATTGTGCAGTTTTAACATCATTTGTTATGTGCTTAAGATAAAAAGTAAGTTATTTTTACGAATTAAATCATTTAAATCAATTATTATTTCATAAAAAGTTCGTATAATATCGGACATCGTACGATAGTATCGGACAGCATACTTTAAAGGCCAATAAAAAATAAATTAATAAGAATTAGAATAATTTTATACTTGCACTAAGTACCTTGCAAATGTGTTAATTAGATAAGCTATTAATATTTCAAAAGAACTTTAAATATATAATGCAGAGACTGTTTCGTTAAGTATCGGACAGTTTCGTTTAGTATCGGACAGTTTCGTTTAGTATCGGACACGTTATTATTTTGCTACTAGCATCCGCACGCAACTTCGTCCTGCGTGCGTGGACATTAGAGAAAATCCTTAGAAAACCCTTAACCAGGATAGAAAGTATTCTTTAATTAGTAATAAAATATCAAATACACTTGTTAATAATTATGTATATTGCATTTAGATACCATATTATTGTAGTAAATATAAGAATTGCATTTTATTTATTTTCATAAAATACCTCTCTTGTATGATTTTATCATCAAATATATTTTTAAAACTACACCAACAAAACTATTACGCCAGCAATAATTCACAAATAGCACCATTAAACGGTAATTATTTATTATCTCGTGGCCGTAGTACAAAAAACAAAGCAACCTTCATAGAAAAACACCCAAACCCCACCGGCTATACATACTAAACTAACACCGTAAGCTAAACAATTTTTTTGAAAATAATAAAAAGTATTATTATTAATTTTAGTTTTACTTATTATTTATTATTAACTATCGTGTAGTATTGGACGCGCGGACGTGTCCCACACTATACGAAACTTCACTGTCCGATACAATACGACGTGACTGACATTATAAGAAATTTAATTAAAATTAAACAAGCCATTTTTCATTTGTTTTGGGGTCATTTATTCAATCTGTAATAAACTTATGACACACCTAGTACCGTGAGTCTTTTAAAATAATATGTGAATTGTGGAGATAGTAGACTAATCAAAAAAAGACATTCACTAATTTGAAATGGATTAATCACATAAATCGATTTTGTGCTCTTAGTGACGTTGTCAGCTAGTTGCAAACTGGTTCACGGCGTGTCTAGGATATTATTCTTTGGTAGTAAGTTCTTATGGGAGCTTATGTAATGAGATAGAGGTGTTATCAACATTGTCCGATACTATACGCTGTCCGATAGTATACGACCTTCCCCTATTTAACAACATTTACAAAATTGCAGGTTGCACATACATAAGTACTCGTCAAACTGCATGGCAGTTTCTTGGCGAAGAAAAGCACTGACATTAACAAATTAGATTGTGTACATCTATCCTTACTACAATTCTCTCGTACTTTAATTTTAACGCAGTATGTTAGCATAGGCAATTATTATTGTCGTTTGAGTATTAGTCTTGAATGTCACGTCTAAATTATTTGATAATGAATTTTACCATTAATGTCTACGAGCACATTACCGTGATGGCATAGGTATGACACTAACTACTTAAAACTCTATACTGTTTGATCACGCGAGTAAATTCGCAGAACATGTTTATTAGAAAACTTAATTGGTATTGCGACTGGAAGCTGAGGATTTCGTATAATGCCATTTATAAATGATGAAGTTACTGTAGAATTGCAGTGGCGTCACTGTAATGTGTAAGTTTGAGTAAGTCTGCCATTTGGGGATTGGGAAACGGTGGCCTAATAAGCCTTTGTTTTTAGAGACATTATAAAATAGAGTGCAGTAATGAACGTTTTATAGTTGCGGGTTACGGATGATAGAGTATTTTTTGTTGTAATTCTTACTAATGTTATAAATGCGAAAGTAAGTTTGTTTTTTTATTTGTTACGCCAGCTACTCACCTGATCATCATGAAATTTTGCATACAGTAAGTGCGTCGTCAGGGCTACAGAAAATAATATACTTTTAATCCAAAAAAGTACTGTTCTCGTGGGATGTAAACGCAAAGTCGCGACCGAGCGGCCGCTAGTCCTTATCCTTACAACCCTTACTAATATTATAAATGCGAAAGTCCGTTTGTTTGTTTGTTACGCCTTCACGTCTTAACTACTGAACCGATCATCTTGAAACTTTGCATACACGTTGCCAGGGGTACAGACCTTTCATCCCGAAAAAACGTGTTACTTCCCGAGGCATAGCAAAAAAACTTTCCACGCAGATGAAGTCGCGGGCGGCCGCTAGTTCTTTATAAATACCAATTTTATAAAGAAATAAGGGTGTTTTTACTATCTTTGAAAATTGATATAGTAGAGTAGAGTAAATATAATAAATATGATTAAATAGTAATTAATAATAAAATCAAATTGTTACAAATAAGATTATTAGGCGGTAGGTACTTACATATATTTTTGCACTGTTGTTTTAATGTCACCGGACCAATGCAATCTGAAAAAAATATATTATTTTAGACATTTAATTCATGAGAATCCCTCTGACTGCTGGTGATTTTTTAATGTTTAAAAATAAGCTCGATGGCGCAGTAGTTTTGCGTCTGGCTCTGCGATTGCAGAGGTTAAGCAATTTTTGTAAGGGTCCGTTATGGGATGGGTGACCAAACATCTATTATTTTTATCTCGAGAAGTCCTTGATTAATCGATCGATGCTTTATCTAGCTTGAGAGAATAGTTATTCATAAAATCTACCATATTGACCTTTACTGTATTTGATAGATAAATCTGTCAGATGGCACGACAGTATTTCCCATCCGACTCATATGCCACAAGTAAAATGGGTACCTACTGTCAATTTTGTTATTTTACAACACTACTTTAGTTATACAACAAATAAAAAAAACTAAATATTTTTTTACAAAAAATTGTGAGTTTAGTTCTTAACTTGGATTCTTTTGCTTTTTGGTCCAGGTTATTTTTTCATAAAAAAAATCATTTTTAAGTAAAAACGACCACCTGTTTAAATTAATTTATATAATTTGTTTCATCTAGTATTTAAATAAAGTCTGAAATGTATTCAGTTATCATGAAAGTAAAAAAAAAACATTAAGAAAAGTAAAATATGACTTTCTTTTATTTCCATTAAATATTTTGTTTGAAATTTCCCTACTTTCTCTCGAATAAAGGTCTTTATAGACGTATCCGCCCCCGACATCGCAATTCGAGATCTTCGTCACGCCCGCCCGACGCGTCGGCCATTCGTGACTCACAAGTTAACAGAATATCGCGATATCGGTGGTAATAGAAATAGGTACTTACTTTTTAAGTAATCTTTACTCTAAAGGTTTTGTAATGCACATCAACAACAGTGTAACATAGAAAAGCCAGCCATTAGATAAATCATCAATAAATGCAGTCTATTCTAAAAGTACTATATTTCTGTAAAGCGGTTTGTTAATACGTTTTAAGAAATCCTTTAGGATGAGTGCGAAGCTTCATGCGATTCATACCAGTTAAACTATCCCGAATAGAGATGGGCAAAGGACCCATTTTGAAAATGTTCTATGGGCGATAACTGGGTTTAACCCAGCAATCCGCCCATAGAACATTTTGTTGAACTAAATAAAATCTTTAGAAATAAGATATGTTTCGTCCTTTGAATATTTTTCTGTATTGATTTAACAAGATATTGTTTCCATAGCAACGTCACATTTGACATATCAATAGAAATAAAAGAACTATAAAAAAATTCTATAACATACAGTGTGGGATTTTATTGGGTTTAAACCCAGTGGTCGGGTTTAAACCGGGTCTTTTGCCCATCTCTAATCCCGAAGTGAGCCAACAATTAAATATACTTAAGGCTCCGATATCCCTCGAGTCCCTCATCCTAATTAAATTTTTTGCTCGATAAGTACATAATGTATCAAAAATTCACGTACAGATTGAAACTAAGGTTTTATAGTTTGTTTACAAATAATAACCCTAATAAAATATAGTCCCTTGACTACAACGGGAATTTTGCCTACTAGGTACTGCTAGCTAAGTAGTAGGCAAAATGCTTAAAGTGGCCACTTTTTAACACGTTTTTTTCTTCTTTTTTGCCTACTACTACTAAAATGTTGCTCTTTTACCTAATACTACTACAACGAACTATATTTTATTTAAGTAAGTTAAATAAACTATAGAACCTTATAGCTTCAGTCTTTACATGTGAATTTCCGATACATTATGTACTTAGCGAGCAATAAATTTAATTACGAAGCGGGCGCCACTTTGAGGTATATAGGGCCCTTAAGTACTACTATTCTACCTTTACCATATTAATCTAACTACCTCACCTCGTGACTAATATGTTTCGTCTTCATAATGAAGTGATACGTCACATATTACATGAAGATATCGCTCAATGAAGTATGTATGGCGACCTTTAACTCCTTGTGCCTCGACTCTTGACCTGTAGACTTCCTGTTCGTTAAGCGATCGTGACAGAATAGTCGTGTGCCAACTAGGTATCGTAATATCTCGAAAAGAGGCGACAACTATTTAAAACTTTTATTTGGAGGCTAATTTTGACAGTTGGTTGTGACACATTCTGTCAAATGAAAGTGATAGCGATACATTTTGAAATTAGACAATGGGGAGGAAAAGCGCAATTTTATCCCGATAGGTGGCATCTGGTCTTGGTACGGGGCCGCCTCAAAGAAAGTGTCAAAACATATGGGAATCTCTTGGAGTATTGCACTTTTTAATTTTATACTGAGAAAATTCCGCATTGTTATGCATGTAACTTGTAAATTATTGGAGTTCATCGATTTCCCAGTAACAAAAAAAATATTGGGCAAAAAAATATCAAAAAAAAGATGCTTTTCCCTCGATTTTCTCCTTTGCTGAGCCTGAGAAACATTATAAATCAAAAGGAATGTTTCATGAATTTGATGAAGCTTCGCCAAAATAAAACAACATTTGAATTATAACAGCTTTGTTCTTTAATATTTCAACCTCAGCAGTTTCTAGCATATTTATAACTTGGATGAATTTGATAGGTATATCAAATATGGAATAAGCCCAATATTGGGGCCAAACAGAGAATTAATAGAATTTTATATGCCAGAGTCATTCAAGAAACTTAGAATAATAAAATAAATATGATAAAACGGTTCGTGTAATTTTGGATGGTACAGAAATTCCAGTACAGAAACCTGAAATTACTATTGCACAGAAGGCATCATCAGGCAACTATAAACACGGAAATTCACACTCAGTTGCTTTGTTAAAATTTAAATCATATGCTTCTAATCTGAAATAAAAAGATTACTTGTAAATCTTACACGAAATTTAAAGAAATGTAATGCTTGTTAGCAATTTTTTGTAAGTTGCTATAAACTTTCTTGCCTGTTGTTTTGGCTTTTCTTTTCCGTAATTCTTCTTTTATATGAGCTAAAGTTAGCATATAATACATTGTTTGTCCGCAAAACCGAAAAAAATACAATCTAAGAAAGTAAAATCACGTAATACACAGTCAAGACAATATAAGCTCAAACTGACAATTGTTCCAAAGAATGAAGCGCCATCTGTAATTCACTTTGCCTTCGCCTCCCCATTAGTGGGCTGGGCTGCTTATTAAACATGGAGATTTTTTTATGCACCACGGGATAGATTATGGCAACATACTCCCACGGGATTTCACGGGTTTCATAAAGTTATAACTTATGTTGTAACAAAAAGATCTTCGAAATACAAGAGCTTTACCATAAATGCTGATTGTTATTTTTATATGCTTTTGCCTTTTGCGTATTGTTTTATTATATGACTAAGAGTGCATCAGTGTTATGATATTACGATCGTGATCATCGCTAGTTATTAATGGTTAGTATGAATAGTGAAAGAACAGGAAGATAAAATCGTGTTATCAGTTTCGCCATTATACCTATACCTACACGTATAATGCTAATAATTAAGAAAATAATTGAGTAATAATACTAAAAAACACACAATACTTTTGCTATAAACGTAACAGTTTATAGTTATTTTTATTTTAGAACTACGACGTGTACTTTTTCGTGATGTGTATTATATTGCACACTTAGAATAATCTATTCTAAGATTGCACACACATGAACGTATTTTTCTAAAAGTTGATATTTAGACTTAGAATAATAAGACCTTAGATCATTTCATTTCAGTTTTCGATCAAGAATATCCTAGATAAAGCTTCACAAACTAAAACAGTACGCAAAAATGGCACTTTAAATAGCGTCCCACTTACAAACTTGGCGCTTATTTTATACATAATCACCTCTTGCTTTATACAAACTCACATTTTATATCACTTATTTTGTACAAAATAAGCTTATTTTGTACAAACACACATCTTTTATCACATATTTTGTACAAAATAAGCGCCCAGCTTGTAAGTGGGACTATTTGAGGTGCCATTTTTAAGATTCTGACCGGACATTAGGGTACCTAAACTATTCTTGATCGAAGATTTTAGTGTTTTCAGATTTGTATTGTCCATTATTACATAATCATACCTAATAAGTACAAAGCAGTTTCAATTTCCCTACCTTAAAGAGATTAATTATTATATTATTAGATTTTAGTTACGATTAGGTAACGTATGAAGGAAATAAATCTGAGAACTGAACCATTTTGGCTCAGTATAAGTTGCCTCATTTTGCATGCACGGACACGGCTTCTAGGTGTAATTATTCTGAGTAAAGTGGCGTTTGTGACTGGACTAAAAAGGTAAAATGTCAACTAGATTCGTTTTTCTACACCGATAGTCATCGTGACGGGCGTTGAGCAAGCAAAGAGGCTTCTGATCTGCGATACAGTTTTGTAACGAAATCAATCGATCAATCGTGTTCGATTGGAGCCCTGGGAATCTGGAAATTGCGGCGATCAGCTGCGATGCGAGGATAGAGCGCTGAGTTATGGTACGGCATCAACGAGAGATGACTTTTACAAGCTGTTGCAAATCAAGTTGACTGGAAAAATACTTAACGATGTTCAAATACCATTTTAGAGTTGTTCTCTCAAAGTACGGTTGAATCGTCACACTAATGAATGGCGTAATCAAGTCATTCAAAACTTTATTATCTTCTGAAGTCAGGAGAATTCGAGAAAACACGAGTTTGTGTCTGTTTGTCATCGGTTAAACACTAACTTCTGTGAACTAAAATATGCAATTATGTAATTTTCATGAAATTACCTATCATGTAACTGGAGGTATTCACTTCTCAAGCTTACGCGCTCACTAGACATGAAATAAACACTTTTTAACGGATACTAGCGCAGTTTTATTGAAAGTACTTTAGTACTTTCAATAAACGTTTCAATAAAAACTCGGCACCTTTGCACGTGACCACGGCAGCTGCAAAGGTGCCGAAACGTCGGGAAAATAAAAAATCAAACTAAATACTAACTAATTACCAAAGTACTTTCAATAAAACCGCGCTACTATCTATTTAAAAGTGTTAACGGGAGGTTTTAAAACAGATCATAATTTTTTTTCATCTTGTAAGTAATGTAAACGACTTTTGCTCATCCTCCGCTGAAGAACCTAGATCATATAAGATACAAAATCAGAACCGAGAATCAAGCAATAATTTTAAAGTATTTTAATACATTTATGACGTTTTTATTGAAGTCACGGTCGAGTAAGCTCACTAATGCAGTTAGATCAACGTCCTTCAACTGTGAGAATAACAACACGTGAGACGGTTTCAACTGAGAGTAACAACGCCGCATCTCACGTCACGACGGTCGAATACCTCTATGAGGCAACGGACTGCGAATACACACATTTTAATAGGTAGGTGGTCATTTGTTTGAAAGTATGCTTTTCCTTTTTTTGATATTGGGAGAATTTTGCTACGCATCCTAAACCCACATGTGAGGTAGATGCCCTTAGGATAGGGTTTCCTAGGATAACGGTGCCGTCATATTACGGCCGTAATTTAGCAGCGTAGAACGTTGTCTATGTAAACAATACGGCGCGATTTCCTAGAGAGTGGTGCTGGACACCGTAACGTCAAAAAGCGGTGCTGCCATTTTTATGACGGCCGTCATGACGGTGTCTCAACGATCGTTACAATAAGGATCAGTAACAGGATGGAATCCTATAGTTTTATTGATATAATATAAACACATATTTATATCTATGAAACCTAGTGAAAGAATTTATGAAATCCGTTTAGAAATGGTTGAGTTATAAGGGTTTGAAGGAAATGCCAAGCTCAATGCAATATGTGCTTTATTACGTACGACATAAGGTTCGCGTACGTCGCAATAAACCAGTGTTTTAGCTCTTATAACTTCTCAGGTTTAAGAGATTCACAGTTAATCATGTGGTGGCAATGGCAAAAGCTTTCTAATTAGCCACTAAACAAAAATCATTACTGGTCCTCATTGTCAATTGTATAAATTAACATAGAGTCAACTTTAGGTCATTGTTGCATTATTATGACATTTATGACACAACAATTCGTTATCTCTTACGACCATAAACTAAACGAAAACGACTCGATTTGATTTGTCAGAACTACAAAGACCCTATTGCAAATGTGTCGTTATTGAAGCTGTTTAGTTTATTGTTATTACCTTTTGTAAATCTAGCTGTTATTGGTGTAAAGTTGTTTTATTTCGTAACAGAATGGGTTTGTTTGCATTATTTTACAGCCTATTTCATACGTTGCTACTGTTTGGATAAGGATGTCAAATAAAAATTTTTTGTTTGTTGATGTGGTCTGATTCAAAACTGTGAAATCATGAAGTATTAATAACAGAAAATTGTGTCTATGTAACTGTGCGGTATTATGAAAATGAGCGCATGTAGTGACGCGACAGCGGCAGACTTTCATACAAACCCGTAGACAAACAAATTAAAGTAGGGCCACTTTAATAGGCCACATTTGACACTTCATCAAAATTCCTCAACGTAACCTTGTAACGGCGGGAATCAAATATAACATACTTTTTCTATGTTAGAACAGCACAATTGCTTCATTTTTTTCAATGACGAATGTATATTTACGGTAAACTGACTGAAAAAAAATAACTTTACGATTTATTTTCAATGAAAAACCATTCTAAACATGAAAAACAATTATTGTTTTAATAAAACTAAACGTCGTTACAATGTTATGTCAGAGAAAACTTTTTATTTTTAAACACTAGGGATGTTACCCAAAAATCGAAAAATCGAAAGTTGAATGCAATGAGTACCTACATGTGAAGGAATATTTTCACCATAAATGAATAATATAAATTTTTATATAAGAAATTGGCGGCACGCGACAACAAATTTTATTTCCACTATTTATCGTAGGTATAGGTAGATACTTGAAAGTCATATTATTTCAAATCTTCATTAGCTTTGGTATCATTCCAAATAAGAACATCAGTTTAATATTTACGTATTTACGTTAAAAAACGTAACGTTTTTGTTATATGTACTTGTTTGTTTTATTATGTTTCCTTTTACGATATAAAATAATACCTAATGGGACAGGGATTTGATTTGACTGATGATTTTTTGATTTGATTTTCAATGCATTTTAGTTAAAAATTAAAATTAAATAGTATCCTCATAAGTACTTTTTCTTAATAACTGAATTCATATTCCATGTTTGAAGTCTGTATCGATTTATTCACTTTAATCAATGTTTTGAAGCTATGAGCACCTACAGTCACCTCACTATGAATCGAAAATTGACAAATGTCAAATGTGGCCTATTAAAGTGGCCCTACTTTAGTTGCGGAGACAAAAGTTGCGCGTGCGCTCTAGCTCTAAATCTCAACAAATGATTAAAATGACAAATTGACATTGTTAAACAAGATCAATTTATAGTTAAACAAACAATATATTTTGATTAAAGTGCATGCGAAGCCGTTTGCGTGCCGACACGGCAGCGGCGCGTGCGCCGATGAAAGTTGCACATCTCTCTATTGGATAATGCGACTGTAAGATAATACTTTTGTAATTCCACATAATTGGCATCAACTGCCATAAAACGAACATTAACATTTATTTCTATTTAGATATTTTTACTGTGTACTTTTACCTGGAGAACTTAAGTAATTATGAACTTAAGCAGTATGATCACAGAATATAATAATTATGTGTATGCAATCAATGCAAATATTTTTTTTGACTGAAGAATAGATTGAAGTAGGTAGGGTAGCTACCTGACCTGACTAATTCAATACAAAAATGTTAGTACTTATGGAATATTTGAAAAAAAAAATACTTTAGTCGAGCTTTAGTCTTTTTACCATCCGTAACAAAACCGCAAGACATAAATGTTTTGTACACTTAGAACATGAAATTATTAGATATGACGTTATAATTTTATAATGATTTAAACGCACACATTAGCCACATTTTTCAAGAAGTTTAATAAACGCGTAAATTATAGAACTTTTAACGGTGCAAGAATTCTTAATAAGAAACCCATTTATTTTATAATAGTTTTCTCGGAAACATACTATCAGTAAAGAAAGACCTTGTATTTTTTCTAAATAATTCTTATATCTTTCTATATAGTGTTTAAAACACTATAGTATTCTGTGTTAAAATGAAAGGGCACATTCATAAACCAGATAGTTTACTCTGAAAATCTAACTATTTATCATAACCTAGCAATTAGTTTAATTTAGTTATTTAGATATACTTTTGTTAATGGCAAGATTTGTTCATTGTTAGTTGAATTATCTGTGGTTGAATTTAACTACAATTTTCACAAAGAATCATATGTTCTTTTGTCTTATAAGAAATGATCTCTAAAAACTTAAAAACGTTATCTCAATGGTTGCTTAGTAGGCAAGAGGTTAAAAGCCACGGTGGGTCAAATCTAACAGTTGGCCAACCCACGTGTCCAGCGAGTGACGACAACTGTCCATAATTGTGTCAGTTACGGCAACACACGTAATTCGACCGCTGCGGTTTGAGCCACGACAAAACTGTTAATCTCCCATAACATCGTATGAAACTATGAAAAATGAACCACAGACGTTTGTAATATTTCAATTGCTGGTAATGATGAACGCTTAGAATGAAGCAGGAATCTGCAGGAATTTTTCTATAACTACACTGGCCTGCAAAACTAAGTACTACAGAGGTCTATTTTAATACAAACGAGGTAACTTTGAAGCATTGGTTCTCCGCCCAGGATTAAACGTGGTGTAACCTGATGATGGCCATCCAGGGAGTGAATGGAGAAGATTCAGATCCCCATACACACCCAATAGATCTGATCAGCATTCTAAGAGCTGTTTGGATATGTTTAAAAAAACCAAGGAAATAGCATTAAAATGTATGGAAATGCTGTAACTGATAACTCTTATCCTTACAGCTCTTAGAATGCTGATCAGATCAATTGGGTGTGTATGGGGATCTGAATCTTCTCCATTCACTCCCTGGATGGTTATCATCAGATCACACCACGTTTAATCCTGGGCGGAGAACCAATGCTTCAAAGTTACCTCGTTTGTATGAAAATAGACCTCTGTAGTACTTAGTTTTGCAGGCCAGTGTAGTTATATTTTATTTTTAGCATGAAACGACCTCAATAAGTTTGTTCTGTAGGACAGTAGACACAGGAGACTGGTGTGTGCACCAGCAACCAACAAACAAAGGATAGGATAGAATTTCTATGGATGCCTAGGAATGTTGATGCTGCTGAGCTACCCTGGCATACAATACAACAGCTGATTTAATAAAAGCTGACTGATAGCTGACCTAGTGAACAAACTGAATAACGCAAAATTATTGAATGAATCCAATAGTTTGTAATTTTTTTTTTCATAGAAAAAAATCTGTTTGTTTTTTCCCCATAACTTTTTTTGAAGGGATTGCGTATTTAGTTGAAATTCTAAACGTTAACTATTCAAGCGGTCCATTCTCATATTAGCATGTAAATGTCCTTCTTGGCTAAGGTTTCAATAAATATGGGAACAAATGAGAATGTTAGCTAGTAAATATTAAGCTCAGTGCAATTCGTAAATGGAAGCTATTAGATGCTTGTAAATAAATAATTCTACTAAGTAGAGTTAATGTAACCAATAAAAACTTTTAAGTTTAATAAATTTATTAAACTAAAAACTTTTAATTGGTTACATTAGTACTTGTATTAGTAACGTTTAATAAAAAAATTGTTGAAACCCAATTCAAAGTAACAATTTGTCGGGAATTGCCATTTTAGAGTGGCCACCTACAGCCGGAATTTGATTCAAAATTCCGAAACGAAATATCGATAATGTATGAAAACTCCGAACGGAAAAATAACGCATGTAATGTGGTAGGTATGGATTTGCTGCGTTGGGAATCATTCCGATTTGGTATTCCGTATTAGTGTGAGGCCGGGCTAATAATTTGTAGTAGTATTTTTTTTTGTAATTTCTCAATTCTAGAACCCAAATCATTTAACAAGTTTTTGAGATGTTTACCAATATTATTTGGATAATGTTTTATTATAAACATCTTTAAGGAAAGCATTAGATTCATACAATAGTTTGGTCTGATTGAAAAAAAACTATAGTTTTTACTTATTATTTTGTTGATAGTTAGTACAAAATGTTTTCGATATACATTAATCTGTATCGCTTGCAGCTGGAGGTAACCATTTACCTTCGGCGAGGATCTCGGACCAATTAGGGAAAAGTCAGGGTCAGAACGCCGCGGTATGGAACATGATCTTCTTAACTATCATATTACGTACTTGCTTTGTATTACGTAAAAAATAATGGGCGCTGGCTTAGTACCTACATATTATTGTGAATTAAATTCTAATATCTTAAAATTACATTGTAAGGGTTTAAGGGTTAAGGTGCACCCCATACCGAAAGCACCCTTAGAAGTTGTTAAAAGAAAAGCATGCTAATAAAACATAGTCATATCCATAGTCATATGAATGTATCACTACATTCCCTTGTAGTCATTCGTAGAAGTAGATAGCAAATGTGTTAAACACTTTTAGCAGTTTTGCTATCTACTTCTAAAAATGACTACGAGGGAATGTAAAAATACTGGACTATGGGTCTTCAAAATTCCACGTAAAGTTTTAATAAAATTATGTAATTTTACTATCGCCTAACACTAAAACATCACTAAGAAGTAGCTTAAATTGTGATTGAGTCACTCAGTGTGATTGAGACTTTGAAGGCTTGTAGGTATGAAATAATTTTTATCAAAAAAGCTTATTAGAATTCTGTAAACAATGTAAAACACTCGCTTCACACCAACTTAATCGTTATTACACGACTGCCCAAAGCAAAAAGAGAGTGTTATTACACGACTGCCCAAAGCAAAAAGAGAGTGTTATGTGTTCAGGATTCATGTATGTTTGTGGGTATGTGAGTTTCTTTATTCCACCATAACTTCTAAATGCCTGAACTAATTTGGATAAATAGGGTATCGTTAGAACCCTTACAACATTCCGAGTGACACTGGCTATATTTTTTTTTGAAAAAATCAATATGGCGACTGTACGACGCCATTTTCAAATGTGAAAAAAAATTTTTTTTCTTCTATTATTACAATATGGGCATCAAATGAAAGGCCTTGATGAGCACATTCCAAAACTATATAATATGTCACTAAAATGTGTGAAATAAAAATAAATAAATTAAAAAAATATTAAAAACACGACTGCCCAAGTCAAAACGAACTAAAAAGTTAAACAACAAGTGTCATTGCAGTCGGGGGACCTCTTTGATCAAAAATTGTTCCATGATAAGGTCCCCCGACTGCAATGACACTTGTTGTTTAACTTTTTAGTTCGTTTTGACTTGGGCAGTCGTGTTTTTAATATTTTTTTAATTTATTTATTTTTTAACAAACAGATTAAGCCCCAATAAACACATCGAAACAATTTACAATGACAAGGTCGCAACAGCAAATGTTGAGAAGGGAAAACCGATCAGTTCCCACGAGCAAGCATCTTTGTGCCATCAAATGACGACCACATTCTAACGCACCGTACTAAATTGCGATGGTCATAACTCCAATACTAAAGAACAATGACCACTTCCTTCCCATACAAGTGTTGACCTGTCAAATACTTTTCAAAAGTGGATGTATACGGCAAATATGGCAAAAAAATATTTGAATAGTTGCTACTACCGATAGCACTAAGTATTAAGATTATTAATATAATTAAAAAATATTAGAGAAAATCGACTCCGGGCTGCTACGGGTGAGTCGATTTTTTCTAATATTTTTCAATTACCTATATATTAATAATCTTAATATAAAAATAGCATTGTGAATGCATAAAATCTAAAAGTTTAAAAAGCACTAGTATTTATTGAATTTTAATTTGGCAATCCGAAGAATATGTATGTAATGGTAAAATCAATAATACTCTATTTATAATTATTACTAATCTTTATTATTAATGTTGTATTTCTACATTACTGACTTTTATCTAAGTTAGCAATTTATAACTAACAATAAAAATGCAACGTTTAGCACTATGTTACTTCTTTAAACACGATAATTCACAAAATCAACATTTTGTCAAGTCAGAAATGGGCATCTTTCTTTACGTACGAGTGAGTCTTTTTGATTCTGCCGTGTATTAGGATGACCTCCGCCAAATTCGAGAGCTTATAGTCGAGGAGTAGATTGATACAGATTAAATTATTTTAATTGAAGGCGGTCACGACTATAAATAATTATGATCAACGTCGTGAAGTGAACTGAGGAAATACTAATACTGTTTATTTATTTATTTTATTTTGTTATTGAACTGTAATTTATTACTTATCTCTTAACTAAAATAGAGTAAAACTACGTATATTTTTATAGGGCTATGACTTTAAACCGTGTAGCAGATAAAATATTTTTTATTCTTACATATCAGCAGATATCATTAGTTATACATTGATAGATTTCGGGCAAGGAGTTGATTTGTTTACAACAATTAAAGTAACTGCGTTTAAAGCCAACCTTATTTTTTTTTTTACAAAAAAAATTTTTATACATATTAAACAACAATATATTATGATGATATGATAATACTGAGTTTGTACGTGAAAACAAATGAAGAGGAGATGTTATACATAAATTCCTAATTACCTCTTAAATTATTACCAAACTTTACTGTCGAATAACAACAATTACTATATAATAACAATTGGGTTGGTAAACTTTTCCAAAACTGTTGTGAATTATATATTTTCTGGTAGTTTTTGGCTTTGGAGTCAGGAATAACCAATTGCGGAGTTTTTATAATACTCATTTTAATTTAATAATAATTTAAAATTTAAATTTACAGCATAGTACAATAAATCACTATTACGTCTGTATGCGTAGGTAGTGCTTTTGTTCAAATAAAAAAATGAAAAGTTTGGCATTGGAAATGTCAACTAGTTGTCATGTCAGTCACAGTCCGCTAAAATAAATAAAGTAACTCTTTTGTGAGTAAATTTGTAGATATACAAATATTTACGTGATCATCACAAACGTATAAAGCTCTCTGAAGGCAATTCCTGTTTAATCCTCTGCACCACGTCTCTTTCAATGGTATGGGAATTGTACAAAATTAGTTCTGCGGATGGTCACATCTATATTTCAAACAAAACGGAACAAAGCAGTGTAGGTACTTCATCGGCGTAATAAGCTGGATAATGGATTTTTTCAAACTGATCCATTTCCCATAACTGAACAAGAAAAACACTAGAAAATCACAATAAATAAGCTGATAAACAAACAACAACATTAGGTCGTGATAAACAGTCTGTCGCAACTTTCATACAAAAAATAATTCTATGAAACAGACACGAATTTTGATGGTGACTATATTTGTCTCTCTCTTCCTCATTCTTTCTCGTTCTTTGATGATACATCATTCATTTGTCACGGTACATTCAAAGATCTTTGGGAAGTTTTTAGTACCTATTAATAAAATTTTAACAAATAAAATTATCAATTTGTGTTAATAGTACGCTACTAATATAATAAGTCAGTGGTTAATGGTCCAGTAATTGCGAATTATAAGTGCGTATCTAATCAAATCATAATGAAGCATGTGAAATTTGTGGTTTGAAATTGGCGCTAAAGAACGACACAAACTGTTTTTTTATGGCCAAATTTCCTTTTGATGAGCTTCGGTGAGTAATCATTAATCAACTTAACATCCGTTTAAACTTTTTGTTGGTAGGTATTTGAATGTAAATAATAATTTTAGTTAAATAATAAGCTGATGGGAAATAGAGTAGGTACCTACCTACATCCATAAATATCGATATCGATGTTTTTAATTTTAGTTGTAATGTAAGAAATGTAAGAAAAATGTACCATATACACTTTATAACTTTCCCGTTGCATTGTACAGTCAGCAGCACATGAAGTTATACAAAACTGTCAAAATTCCTTTTGAACCTTAATATCTTTCCACTTAAGTATAAAAATGTTTTCATATAATTTTTATTTCAGGTCATTACCATCATCCGTCGAAATAATTGAAGAAGTACAATGAAGATTTCTAAGAAATAAATACTTTTAATATTAAATTTCTTTATTTCAAATAATATTTAACTGAACACATGCTCTGTTTTTTAAAGTACTGCCCAACGGTTAAATGCTTCATAATTAATTCTAACATACTTATGTGACTCAGTACTAGTTAAAAAACGGAGCATTGTGCCATGTTAGTGGAAGTTTTAAAATTATTCTTAAGTAAGCGCAGTTCAGTGCATTCATCGATATCGATAAAAATGTTAATACTAGGTCGCCCATCTATATCTTTTTTCCTGTAGGTTGGCAAAATATTGTTTTACAGTCGTTAGGTTGGCAACGATGAGGTATGTTTGATTTGACATTTCATAGATTTTTTTTGCTCTATGAAGTCCCGTCTCTTCTTACGTAGTTATTGCTTTCTCTGTGGTGATAAATGATTACCAAAGAGTAAAATAATTGGATTACTCTTTGTTACCGTCTGTAAAATCTGTCCTGTCAATCAGTTTTTTAATCAGTAAATGCAAGGGAACATCGTGTTCAGCCGTACGTTTGATATTTTATCGCGGTAATAATATAAAAAAATATATTTGGTTAACAAGGTAAAACAAAAAAATCATAATATTATTTTCTTTATTCTTCAGACTCAAAAAAAAAATAAAAAATCAAAAAATCAGAGATCAAAAAAAAAATATAAAACAATTATCTCCGAAAAAGTTTACCAACCCAATTAAGTAAGTAGGTACTTCCTTTTAGGTACCTCCTTACATATTTCTTTTCTACCCGATTTCAATCAATGTTGCCAACTGTCTTGTCAAAAATCAAAATAACAGCTTTTCGTAAACTTATTATTTTTGAAGCATTACAACATTATTTAACGTAATATTAATCTAATGCAGAAAGCTTCAGGCAAGTCCAAAGGTTAAAGAAAATTGCCTAAATTACTTTAACTGAACACATCCATGCAGCTATATAAATAAGGTATATTTTAGAGTGTCTTAGGATCTAATTTGTTTTGTAATTAAAATATGAATTGTGTAAGATCACTAATTGGTGTAGTGAGGTAAGTTCTGAGGCTTGTGAACGTTTGCGATTGTTTTACTTCTTATGAGGATTTAAGGCCCAACATTAATATTTTGATATTTCATGTCATATTTGTCACCCATCTCTGTTCCTTTAGGGTTACAGCTGCCCTATATCGATATCTATCGATATTTATATCGCGTGATATTATCGACACTTAACTGTCAAAATCTATTGTTTTTTGACAGTTAATTGTAATAAATCGCTATATCATATTATGGCGTTTTTGTGGTCATGCTAAGGGGCCAGAAGAAATAAAAAAAATCACCAAAATAGACAGATAATTGTTTAAATCGGACTTCAAAACGACGTGTATTATAATATATTTAACTAAAGCACCTTTATATAATTGTGGCTTTTCGATTATTATAAAAAAATTGGTGCGATAAGAACTATAAATTATTAAATGTTAACCCTATAACTCTCAACATTGTAAGTATTCAAAATCCATTAAACGTATACAAAATATGAAAATTAACCATACGTGTTTTAGTTTCAACTAAAAGGAACAATATTTCGTTACACATAGAGGTTAAAGTTGCACAAAATAACAGCACATTCACTAATCGATTTTAAATAACTCCACACATAAGTACATACATTGCGAGAGATGAAGCAACCACATCCTGCGCATTACTATAACTTTTGGAAGCGATATTAAGATGTGATAAAGTTAGTATAAAATAATAGTCGAAAACCAATTCCTGAAAAACAGTGACTGGCAAGAGATCGCCCTTGTTCCTTGAAGATAACTATGGTCAGATAACTAGTTATCCCCCAGTGTAACTAGTTAACTCTTAGGAATAGATGTTCCTTACAGATAATTTATTTTAATAGTAATTTGCAAGGAAACTCTGTTCCTAAGAGATAATTAGTTATAGTGGAGGAAAAAAGTTCTTTACAGATAACCAGTTATCTGGCTATGGTTATCTCCAAGGAACAAGGGAGAGATCGCACAAGACAGTGAGCATGCATTGGCGTCACTTTGTGTCAAAGTCAAATAAGCTTTATTCAAATAAACTTAATTATTAAGTACTTTTGAATCGTCTATATTTTCCTACCACCCGTTCCAGACTTTTTAGTCAGAGGCAAAGACTCACTTCACGTCACTGAGCCTGAGCCATCGGAGTATATATACTAGTAGGTAAGTAAGAAAACTAGCAGATTGTATCTATCTACTATAAGTCCTGCCAAAATACTAGCGTTGCTGTGACACATTTTTATGTGTCATGGCAACACAAGCTGAGGCAGGACCTAATTAATTAACCATAAAACCCTGCTTTTTGTGTGTTTTATAATTGTCATGTTAAATGTTTGTTTTTTTCTGTTAAGTATGTAATTGTTATAACGTGTGGTCTCTCTTTTCCGTAGTATAATGGCTTGGACACTAATACTTAATAACGATAAACGATATCGTAATTGATATTGAGATTGTGCCACTTCACTTTGCCAATCAATAGGGTAGCCTTTGCAACACTTAACTCTCCGTTAACATTTTGACATGTGATTCGTCTGTGTTTCACTGCTGATTGATAGACATAATAGAGAGATTATGTGTCAGTTCTTGGCAACTAACGGGTTAAAGTATACTTCTACAATAGCTGACGTAGCATTTCAGCTCCCCTTTTCAAATAGCTAACTTTTAAAAAATAAAAGCTTTTTGAAGTATAAATAAACTATTAAATCACATTTCGCACGCTTGTTTACACAAAAATTTAAGTATTGACCTTACGTACACCTATGACACGTAATTTTTAAGTCAATTGCATTTCTATAGCTGCCATTACGTAGCACAGTAAATTGTCGTAGCAGATATGGACTACCGTTTGCGAACGCACAGCTTTGACCTACGACCCAATCATTGCTAACAATCATGTGCGTGCATAATTTTGTAAGCGCCCTTGCTTATGTTACGATAGTAGACGAAAGTAGGCAATCGTTGGCAGCGTAAATGTGCCCACATTTCTCTGACGCCACGCATTAACACGTGTTAAGGCGAGGCCAGTTCACGATTTCATGAAAAGATTGATCTTTGAACTTCCAATGTGAAGAACTGATGTAGAATTCTATTGAAAAAGAAACAAAAAAACACAATAACCGAACACAATATTGAAAAATGGCTTGGTAACTCTGTAAAAAAATTCTGAATAACACCATAAAAACTTATAAAAATAAATATCCAGTCGTCAGATTTCGTAATTTTCAACGACGGTGATATGATTTTTCATGTAAAATGGATTGCTTTTTTATTGAGATAACACAATAACCGAGTACATTTTTAATAAATGGTCAGTATTTCAGAAATCAATAAAAATTTACTAAATTTCGACAAATTTCTGGCGAAGCGTCATTTAAAGCTATGCAATATTCAACCTTACTCTGAAGACATAGTGAAAAAGTAAATTTCGTGAACTGCCTGGCCTTAACACGCCGTCAGATGACATCGGTTTTCATAGTAAATGTATGCACTAGGATTACACTTATCTTATAACACGTCCATATAAATACGGCGATGTTAACACGTGGCGTTAGACAAATGTGCCCGCACCTTAAAAGTGGCGCCATTCCCGCAATTTTCAGTTAATTGCAATAGATACGAATAGATTTATAGGTAAATAACATACGCAATATAGTACACTCTTGATTTATTCATTAGGTACTATAAAGAATTTAATTTAGTTTCGATGTTGTGCCACCATCTATATTGGTATTGTCTGTTTTCTCTACTTTTGATAGCAGAAATGATAAATTCTAAATAAACAGTTATTTAATACAAAGATCATATTATTACTAAGAATTCCATAAACGTTAAGGGTTTATTACATAATCAAAAAAGCGTAAATTATTTAATACAATTCTCGATTTGCCACCAGTAGTGTAAACTCATACAACAATTTTACGACCGAAGCTGCCGTTTATATCAGAATGCTTTTTATTGGTCTATAAATGTTATGGCCTGTTGCACAACACGCCATTGTTGTCCCTTGTTATCTGCTTGTCGAGGCGTCATCTCTGTCATGCCCCCGATGTTGTTCGTGAAGTAATTTTTTGTCACGTTGTTTCACAAGTCGTGTAGTTGTGAATCAAAATGTTGTAAAATGGCTGATACTGATTACGTACATGATATCGTGTGTAAGTCTGTCTTCAAACTATTTCACAGCTATCACAAACATAAGCATACCCCGGGCACTCCATACAAAGCGTCGCGTTTCAACTACCTATTACCACAGTATATTTTATATAACAGACGCTACACAGTGACGTTTTTGCACACGCGCAACTGTGTGCGTGCTATTGAATGAGCCTACGGACTGGCCTACGGATGGGCGCCGTTGGGGTGAGGTAATTGATTGTGGGGCGGGGCGGAGAGTTTCCTTTCCATGCTTATATCGATTCTGTGACATAAGTTTGTTTTTTTTCTTTTTTCAGTGTAGGTTCACGATCGTCATTTGTGATTGCAGTTTACTTGCATTGGTGATCCTTATTCTTACTAATATCCTTACTTATCCTTACTGATATTATCAATGCGAAAGTCAGTTTGTTTGTTTGTTACGCCTTCACGTCTTAACTACTGAACCGATCAACATGAAATTTTACATACACATTGTCAAGGGTACAGAGAAAGACATAGGGCACCTTTCACCTTTTTCCCGAACAAGTGCTGTTTCCGAGAAACAGAGAAATAACTGACTACGCAACAGACGAAGTCGCGGGCTGTCGCTTGTTTTTATATATAAATAAATAAAATGAAAAGCAGCAAACCTTTTTTCTAATAAAACTATTTAAACTGGTAGTAAAGCTGG